>CM035154.1:98246454-99609209 GCA_020205615.1 Panax quinquefolius | reverse complement strand
AAAATAGTTTATTTTATTCAAAATTGGATAAATTAAAATAAAATAGTTTTATTTTGATTTAAATTTGGATTAAAATAAAGGAGTTTATTTTGATTCAAAATTAGATTTTATACTAACTAAATTTGCCCATTAAATGATATCAATATATATATATTAAATGTTTATTATTCATAAGATGAATGTTATTTATTGATGCATATGATGATGTGTATGATAATAAATGGGATTGATTATGAACGATTGACGATGTGATTGGATTTTATTTTAGTTGGATGCATGAATGTATGGGTTTTATTAAATGGGATCTGCAACGTTCGTCTTCTCTAATTTTTCTTAATGTAAATTCTATCTTCCTCCTATGTACTTCCCTTGACTGATCAAGGCTTCTATTTATTTTAAATAGTTGTGTAATAGAATAGTTAGAATTAATTTTAGAAAATTAGAGATCAAAGGAAACGAGGAGGCAAAGACCCGCTTGTAATGGAGCCCCAAGTTAAATGTAATAGTTATATTTAAATATTATTTCTTGCACCCCTAGGGTTTTGACCTTTTAGTTCACTTGGTGGCTCTAGTGAACCAAACTAGAATAAAATCCATAATCAATCCGGTAGAATATAGTATTCTATATGTGCATGCTTATACTATATATATTATATATTATGCAAACATGCTTGGCATGTTCATTAATATAATGCGTGTTTTTATATATATATATATATATATATATATATATATATATATATATATATATATGCATGTTGCTAAACAAGATGAGACAAATTAATAACAAACCCCTCAATTTTAATATTAAGTCCTAAGCGTTCAAAGATATTTGGAATATCGAGCGTCATTCTAGCATGATAAAATTAATAGAGTATTAAATATTTAATATGAGTTGTTGTGTCACCACAAGGCAAGTATTAAGTATTTAAGATGTTAATTATCACATTTGATGCTTATAAAGAAAATTGAACAATATTTTTTTGTTGTGTCACCACAAGGATGATATTTTCTTTTTTTTTGAATATATGGAGTGCTAGGTTGGACTTAACTTGGATAATTTTGATTCGGATGTGCCACCACTTGATCAAAATAATATAAGAGGCAAAATACTGAGGAGTTGCATAGTTGATGTAATTGACAAAAGTTGTCTACCTATTTATTTATATATAGTTTGTTGTGTCACCACAAGGCTTTATACATTTGAAATGGGATCCTTATTCTCACTAGCAAATCTTTAATTAGATTTTGCCGAACTATATAAGTGAGGGTAATATAGTTTGAAGAAAATAGTGGGAGATACCAATTTAAAACAAGACCTAATTTATTTTGGTAATTAATAAAAGAATGTATGTTAAAATGTTGGTAATTACAAATTCATTTAGAATTTTACAATGTCTAAAATTACTATCATTTGTGAAGCATATTAGATGCTAAATTAACCGGAGCCAAATTAAGCGGATTGGTTAAGGAATTTGAGAATAGTTCTCATAATGAAAAGCTATCTTATGTCATATCCTTTATCCTGCAATGGTTGCGAATAATGTCTCGAGGAAGAGATTGCTAATTTTAGAAAGTGGCAAGATGATGCACGATTGGCTCAATGCATCATGCTTGCATCTATAATGTAACGAGCTTCGGTGTCGGCGTGAAACTATGGATGCTTTACTATATTCACGCACATCAGTAGTTGATGGTGAGGAAAATGGGGATGATAGATATCGAGATATCTAAGGAGCTCTTCCGATTTAGAATGACCGAGTGACACTATAAAGTGCAGATAAAAAGTTCTTAACATAATCAATTTGATTGATCAAATTAGGACAACTGGTTTTGTCATGGATGGAGAGTTGAGCCAAGATTTGATCTTGCACTCACTCCGGACTCCTTTCACAATTGTTGTGAATTTTCATATAAACAAGCTAGATATCGACTTTCTTTTGATTTGCTTAACTATGTTGAAAAATGTTGAGAGTCACTTTCCAACCAAGAAAGACTATGTCTTCTTGGTAGGGGCAAAGGATCTTCCGAAAAGAAGAACGATTCAAAGAAGGTAAAATGAAAGGCAAAAACAAAGGATAATAAGAACGAAAGCGATACGGATAGCAAAGGAGCTTGCTTCCACTGCAATAAGCTTTGACCACTTGGGAAGAAAGCGCAAGAAGCATCTTGCAGAGGCTAACCAAAGAAGCTTAGTGAAGTTTCGGTTATAAATACAAATTTGTTCATGATTTAAAATAAAATTTTCTTTAAGTCGAGGTTCTACTTGGGTATTGGATCACAGAGCTTTGGTTATCATAAATATAGATTTATGAAGGGACCAAGCGAGTAAAAAAGCTAAACAAATATAACTAATCTATGTGTGGGAAATGAAGCAAAGGTTCTTTGCATTAGCCATAGAAACTTATAGTTTAGCATTGCTTACGAACAAATCTATTAAGTCGATAAGTTGTTATTGTATTCCGGTTCTCGTTGGAAACATTATTTTCATTTTGTTGTTGAACAATGAAATCTTTGGTATTATAATTAAGAACAATTGTTGTTCTATTTATAATAATAATGTTTTGTATAAAAGCTGGAATATTACTTAATAAATTTTGTATACTTGACTTACATGAAAAATAATTTTGCATATTGAACAAACTAGTATAAGAAAAGGAGATGATCATTGAAAGAGTTGAATGTGTGTATTTCTTTGAAATACAAGTGTGAATTATTTGAAAGGTTCAAAGAATTCAAAAGTGAAACAAATTGACAAAGTATTAAGATTCTTTGATTAGATCAAGGAATAAATACTTGAGCAATAAGTTTCTAGATCATCTCAAATGGTTTTCTCATAATGGACGCCTCCTGATACGTAATAATTGATTGATGTATCTGAAAGGAAAAATTGTACCTTGTTGGACATGGTACGGTCCATAATAATTTTACCGACATTCTAGTATCCTTCTAGGATCATGTCCTAGAAATGGCTGCATATCTACGAAAAGGTAACCTCAAAAATCCGGCCCCAAGACTCTATAAAAGTTATGGACAGGGAGGATTCCCAATCTTAAGTATGTTAAGATAAGGGGTTGTCCAACTTATGTGAAACGGTTTCAAAGGATAAGCTTGGGACAAAATTTGACATGTACAGATTTGTGGGACATCCTAAAGTAAGTTTAGGGCATATGTTCTATAATCCTACATAGCAAAAGGTGTTTATTGCGAAACATCCTGCCTTCTAAGATAAAGGTGTTTATCATTAAAGGGGCTAGTGGGAGGATAATAGATCTTGAAGAGTTCAAGAACCACAAAACACTATAAGTCGAAATAAGAAGAACACAGTAGATGAACTGTTGTACCTGGCCAAGATAATCGTAAATCGGAATAATAATCTTGAAGATACCTAGGAGGTATGGATTCATCATAGATGATGATGATGAGGTACGCATCATAGATGATGATGATCCGATTCACATACAATGAGGTAAGAGTTCTAGTGTGTACAAAAGGGTCGATGGGAGCATCGTGACATTCTAGTACTAATTGTTGATATACTACGGATGAGGAATTACATACCAATGCTACAATCAGTAAAGATAAAGTTGTCTAAACATTCCTCCAGGAATGATTTGGAAGAGTATCTTAATTGGGGATGCAAATCTATATAGATAGATTTAAAAGGATGCTCAACTTAACCCAAGGAACGTATATTCATTTGATGCTAAAGTCGTTTAGCATGGCAAACTCCAAGAGATATCTCATGTTGATGAGCTATGGAGTGTATCTCTTTTTATAGTCCCCACAGACTCCTAAAAAGAGAGGTCGCATGAGTGACAATCATGTATGCAATGAAATGTACGAGACCTGATGTTGATCGGTCATATTCTAGAGAAGATCACTGTAAGAGGAAAAAAACATCTTAAAGTTCTTAACAAGGCACTAAGGATGTGAGCATACATGGTGGGTCTGAATTAAAACTAGAGGGCTTTACAGACTCAAGTTTTTTCAAACAGACCAAGACGATCGAAAATCCACTTTAAGGTAAAGTGTTACCTTGAACAGTGGTGCAATGAATTGGAAAGGTTCCAAACAGCAAAGAGTTGCTGGTTTAGTGATAAAGACAAAGTATATAGCTATAAATGAAGTCATGCAAGTTGATTGTTTGGATTAAAAGTTCATTACGTAGTAGGGATAGTTCCTAAGTCTCATCTTGGATCTAAACATGTGTTGTGGCACTTTCATTTGATTATTAGAATCATTGAAGATGGGAAATCACTATAGAGATAGTGGACTCTCATGAACAACATTACATATCCATTAACTAAAGCTTATCCAACAAACAGGATAATCGTCACTTAGAAGAAAGAGTATAAGATATAATGGCGATTGGCTTTAGTGCAAGTGGGAGATTAAAGTAATATGCACACAAGCCAATCATGTTTGATGATAAAGCATATACTTTGTAACAATCTTATTCATTTATTAATAAAAAGTATTAATTTATTAAAGGCTTTTAATTATCTACATGATCTTTGTTTTATAATATGTGATAAACCCATAGTTTTAAGCAATGCTTTTAGAATAATGATGATGATCATTCTAATGAGATCTAAATTCTTAGAAAGCTTAAAACTAAAATAGTTCCCAATCGTTGGATTACTAAATTGGGGATTAGTGAATCCGGATAGATTGGTACATCGTTAACTTGCTCATTGGATGAGGATGATTGATCTCATGATCATTTGTGTGGAGACACTAAAGCAAGTATGTAGGTGCTTATTAGAGAATAAGTTCACTGAACGTGGCTCGCTAAGGAATACCTAATGAAGTTTTACTTGCCTATCAATAGGAATTCCTGTAGTGATAGTAGTACAAGTGATCCTTGGATTTGAGATCATCATAGTATCTTGTGTATGATGAGTTATACTTTGACTTATTCCTTAAGACCCTTAGGGTATATCAAAAGGTATGCTTGGGTATAAAAAGTTGTACATGGAGATAATGTATGATCAATAAAGAATCTACCACTTCTAATAAAAGAAGAGAATGTCCTATGTGATTCGATAAACCCGACAACCCAAAGAGTCCTTGGCAAAGCGAATGAAATTAGAAAGGAGTTTCTAATTTGCATTATTTGGAGTTGTGCATTTAAGGATCGAAATACATATAATTAAATAAAATAAGACTTGACATAATTACATGTCTTATATTTAATTAGGACATTGTATGGTGGAAGGATTGAATTGTCTGGTAACTATTTACTCAAAGGTTCTTTTATGATTAATGTTGAAATCTATATTATCCGGAAAGTCGTTGATCGCTAGGGAGGCTTATCCTATTGTAGAATAAATATTATTTATTTAAATAAATTAATTGTTTAATTTATTTATTTAAATAAGATTAGAATTGTTCTAATTGATTTATTCACAATGGGTTTAATATGGAGAACCTAAAGGGTCACACCATAAAAGGAAGAATAATTATTTAAGAAGTTAATGGCATAATCGTAATAATATGTTAAGTATATTTAATTTAATCTATGGTGATAGAATAAATTAAATAGCTTAATATTATTATTTAATATTTTAGAAATATTAAATATAAATTAATAAGAGGAGTCTTATTAATATTATTACAATTATTATTATTTTAATTTCTAAAAGAGTTTAGGAATTAATTTAATATAAGTACTCTCATTTATTCCTAATAGGATTAGGAGAAAAAATTAGTTAAAGGAGTTTAATTAATTAAAAGAATTTAATTAATTAAATAAAACCCAATTCCTTAATTGTTAAGGTGGGTTGCCCACATCTATAAATAAGAGGAGTCTTACTATGGGTGAAGTGGTTGTTGACTTTTACAACGACATAATTCTAATTTGTTGGAGAGTACGTTCTTTTCTATAGAGATAGAAAACTAGGGTTTGATCCAAATACCCAACTTCTTAAATCCTTTTTCTTCCTTGGTGGATCACCTCTAGAGGCCAAACACTTGGGTGGCTAACGTTGATCAAAGGAAGGAACCAAACCCGGTGGATTCAAGTTGAACGCGAAAAGGATTGGATGTGAACTTGTACCTGAGGAAGCTCGGATCTTCAAGGGTATGTTTATTCTTCATATCTTTTCGTTTAATTAATAATTGTGCATAAAGGGTGATCCGGGTATATGGTTTGTAAAATTTTAAATTCTGATTTTTACACGTTTCCGCTTATTTTTGCAATTTGATTGCGTTCGTGAATATTACAAACCTAACAGCTGCTTGATCGAAGTTCAGTTTCTGAATAGCCCAGTAGGCTTTGTGTTGTAACTCGACCAATAGGTGACAAGCTTTCCCATAGACCAATTGATATGGTGAGATACCAATTGGTGTTTTGTACGCAGTTCAGTAAGCCCATAATGCATCGTCCAACCTTTGAGACCAATCCTTTCTATTCGGGTTCACCACCTTTTCCAAGATTCTTTTCACCTCCCTATTTGAAACTTCAGCTTGCCCACTTGTTTGGGGATAATAAGTCGTCGCCACCTTATGGTTGACCCCATACTTCACCAAGAGAGCTGTAAATGATCTGTTGCAAAAGTGACTACCTTCATCACTTATAATAGCTCTTGGTGTGGTAAATATTGTAAAGATATTCTTCTGAAAGAATTTGAGAACTACTTTGGCATCGTTAGTAGGGAGTGCTGCGGCTTCAGCCCATTTTGATACATAGTCAACTGCAAGCTATATATACTGATTACCGAATGATGATGGAAATGGCCCCATGAAATCAATGCCCCAAACATCAAAAGTTTCAACTTCTAAGTTTGTTTGTAGTGGCATCTCATTCCTTTTTGATATGTTGCCCACCCTTTGGCATATATCACAACTTTTAACAAATTGGTGGGCGTCCTTACATAATGTAGGCCAATAAAACCTGGCTTGAAGCACTTTTTCCGTTGTTCGCTCACTACCATAATGTCCCCCGTACGCAGACGAATGGAACTCATGCAATATACTTTTCACCTCGCTATAGGGCACACGTCTTCTAATCATCTTGTCGGCACACTGTTTGAATAGGTATGGCTCATCCCACATGTACCACTTGATGTCATGTAGGAATTTCTTTTTCTGCTGATATGTAAGATCGGGGGGAAGGATGTTTCTCACTAGATAGTTGACAAAGTCCGTGTACCATGGGAATTCCGTATTGATCCCAAATAGCTATTCATCCGAAAATGATTCATTAAATACACATCTGTCATCTTCCTTTTTACCCTGATTTTCCATCCTTGATAAATGGTCTGCAACTTGATTCTTCGTACCCTTTCGATCTTTTATTTCCAAATCAAATTCTTGGAAGAGGAGAATCCCTCTGATAAGGCGTGGCTTAGCATCTTTTTTCGAAATTAAGTACCGAATAACAGAGTGATCCGTGTAAACTATGACCTTTGTTCCGATCAAAAATGCCCGGAATTTATCGAAAGCGTATACTAATGCAAGTAATTCTTTTTTCGTAGTTGTGTAATTCATTTGAGTCTCCGTAAGGGTCTTACTCGCATAACATATTGCATGAAATACCTTCTCTCGGCGTTGACCCAAAACAGCCCCAACTACATAGTCGCTTGCATCACACATTAACTCGAAGGGCATATTCCAATCCGGTGCGACAATTATGGGAGCTGAAGTTAATTTCTTCTTCAATAGTTCGAATGCCAAATTACACTCCTCATCAAACTTAAAAATCGAATCCTTCTCTAAAAGACTGCACAAAGGTTTTGCAATTTTAAAGAAGTCTTTTATAAATCGTTTGTAAAACCCGGCATATCCCAAGAAACTTTGAATTCCCTTGACTGAACTTGATGGAGGAAGTTTTTCAATTGTTTCCAGCTTCGCTTTATCAACCTCTAATCCTTGAGCCGAGACCTTGTGCCCCAAAATTATGCCTTCTTGAACCATAAAGTGGCAATTTTCCCAATCAAGTACAAGATTTGTGTCCATGCATCTTTGTAACACCATTACCAAATTCTCTAGACAAGCATCAAAATCATCCCCTTAGATAGAAAAATTGTCCATGAAGACTTCCACGTTTTTTTCCACCATGTCTGAGAAAATGGCCATCATACACCGTTGGAAGGTAGCGGGTGCATTACACAAGCCAAAAGACATTCTCCTGAATGCAAATGTGCCGTATGGGCATGTGAAAGTAGTCTTCTCTTGATCCAATGACGATCTGATTATATCCCAAATATCCATACAATAAGAAGTAGTACTCGTGTCCGGCTAATCTGTCCAACATTTGATCTATAAAGGGCAAAGGAAAGTGATCATTGCGGGTCGCCTTATTCAACTTCCTGTAATCCATGCAAACCCTCCAACCAGTCACTGTTCTTGTCAGAATTAGCTCATTGTCATCATTTTGTACCACAGTCATTCCTCCCTTTTTCGGTACACATTGAACCGGACTAACCCACTTACTATTGGAAATTGGGTAGATGATACCCGCATCCAACCATTTCAGGATTTCTTTCTTCACTACTTCTTTCATGATTGGGTTGAGCCATCTCTGTTGCTCCACTGTCGGTTTTGCATCGTCTTTCATCAAAATTTTGTGCATGCAAAAGGATGGGTTGATTCCCTTGATATCCGCAATTGTCCATCCTATAGCCGATTTATAATCTCTAAGCATTCTCAGCAACTTTTCTTCCTGCAATTCATTAAGTGCAGAAGAAATAATAACAGGTAAAGAATTTGAATTGCCTAAATACGCATACCTGAGGTGTTTAGGTAGTCGATTTAGCTCAAGAGAAGGTGGCTCCTCCAATGATGGTTTCATTCTGGTTGTAGATCTTTCCTCCATGTGCAATGGTTCAAATAGTGCTTTAAATCTGCTCACTCGTGGCAAGGAGTCTAGTATCTGCAAGTAATCCACAAATTCTTGATCATCTAACTCTTCATCTCCCAATAGTGTCGTTTCCAATGGATCGTTACCCAAACTTTTACCCATGTCTTCACTGATTATCTGATCAATGATATCCATCCTGAAACACTCTTCTTCATCCGTAGGGAATTTCATGGCCTTAAAAACATTAAACTTTACTTCTTGATCTTGGACCTTCATAGTTAGTTCACCTTTTTGTACGTCAATAAATGTCCTACCCGTAGCCAAGAAAGGTCTCCCTAGGATAATTAGGATGTTCTTATCTTCCTCAAAATCCAGAATTATGAAATCCGCAGGGAATATAAACTTGTCAACCTTAACCAATATGTCCTCTACAATGCCTCTTGGGTACATGACTGACCTATTCGTAAACTGTAATGAGATGTTTGTAGGCTTTGGAGCTGGCAACCCCAATTATGTAAAAACTGATAAGGGCATAAGGTTCACACTCGCCCCCAAATCACATAAACACTTGTTCAATGCCATGTTCCCAATCGTTTTAATGGTGAAACTCCCTGATCTTTCAACTTTGGTGGTAGCTTTTACAGTAAAACCGCACTACACTCCTCTGTTAATGCCACTGTTTCGAAATCTTCCAACTTCTTTTTCCTGGACAAAATCCCTTTCATGAATTTCGCATAACTTGGCATCTTCTCTAGGGCTTCTGCGAACGGGATGTTAATCTGAATTTTCTTAAAAACTTCCAAAAATTTCGTGAACTACTTGTCTAATTTCTGCTTTTAGACTCTCTACTGAAATAATAGTGGAGGATACACAACTGGCTTGTCATCTAACTTTGTTTTCTCAATTTGCTTTTCCTCACCATATTTTTCTTCAACCACTATGTTCTCATCAACTTTGTCATTCGTTCTAACTGAATTTTCTCCACTTTTCCCATTTAGCTGTTTGCCACTTCTCAAAGTGATTGCCTGACACTGTTCATGATTTCCCTTCGGATATCTTTCGGTGTCACTTGGTAGAGTCCCTTGTGGTCTATTATTCAATGGTAATGAAATTTGTCCCATCTGATTCTCTAGATTCTTAATGGCTATCTCTTGCGATTTCATGTCCATTGCTTTATTTTTCATAGCTGCCTCGTTGCTTGCTATATACTTTGTCAACAACTCCTCTAAATCTGATTTCCTCTCTTGATGTTGAGCTGGTTGTTGATGATTCTGAAATCCTGGGGGAAATGATGGTCGTGGAGCTTGCTGATGCTGATTATTACTCCATGAAAAGTTAGGATGATTCCTATTCCCCTGATTGTAGGCATTCTGGTACGTATTCTATGGAATTCTGTTGTAGCTACCCACAAATTGCACTGACGCTGGGTTGATTGCACATTGATCTGTAGGATGTTCACCCACGTATAATTCACAAATAACTGCAACCTGATGTGCCTGTACCCCTGATATAGCATCCAACTTCTTAGAGAGTGCTGAAATCTGTGCTTGTATTGTCGTCACTCCATCTACTTCAAACACGCCAGCTGCCTTTGCATGTGTCATTCTTGCTATGGGCCACTGGTAGTTGTTAGCTACCATAGTTTCTATCAATTCGTAAGCCTCCTCATAACTCTTAGCCATAAACGTTCCACCCGAAGCTGCATCAATACTCGTCCTGAGATTTCCGTTCAATCCGTTGTAGAATGTGTTCATCTGCAACCACTTAGGCAATCCATGATGCGGGCATTTTCTGAGCAATTCCTTGTGTCTTTCCCATGCCTCATACAGTGATTCCCCATGTTGTTGTTCAAGCATAGTTATCTCATTCCTCATTTTTGCTGTTTTTGTTGGTGGGAAGAATTTTGCAAGAAATTTTTGAGCAAGGTCTTCCCATGTAGTTATTGATCCCGGCGGTAGAGAGTGTAACCAACTTTTTTCCTTGTCCCGTAGAGTAAATGGGAACAAGCGAAGTCTCATCGCGTCATTCGACACCCCATTATACCTGAAAGTGTCACAAATCTCCAGAAAGCTGACTAAATGTTTGTTCGGATCATCATTTGCCAAAGCCCCAAATTGAATCGAATTTTGAATCATTTGAATAGTCTCTGGCTTGATTTCAAATGTGTTCGCAGCTATAGCAGGCCTGGTGATACTCGACTGCAGCTCAGTCACCATGGGTGTAGCAAAGTCCTTCAATGCTTTCTGATCTTTGGCAGCCATTGCTTCTTCTTTTTCAGAGTTTGCGAAGTCTTCTCTTGTTTCCTTGATCCACTTACTTAGCCTTTGAAACCGTTTCTCAATGTCATCCTCAAAAGGAAGCAAGTCTGGATTTTTGGACCGCGTTTGCATAAACCAACTTCAAAAACCTGAAATAAGACGAACAAAACAAAAATAAAAATGTTTAAGTAAAACTGGACTAATTAAACTTATATCGTAAAATATTAAAATCTATACTAAAATATCTCTGACAACGGCGCCAAAAACTTGTTGGGTAAAATTTAATTACACACAACACGCAAGTATACGTGGTCAACAAGTAATATAACAATATGTAGAGTATCGATCCCACAGAGAAATCAGTAAGAATTTTAACCTCACAATTATCAGTTTCTTATTAATCCTAATTTTATTAAACTATTAAAATTGATGATTAAAATTATTAAACTAAATTATTAAAAATAATATGATCATAAAACAATCACAAATATTAAAAACTGAAATTTCAAATAATTATTAAAGAATTAGGCTTACAACTTCACCCTAAGCTTCACTCTGATTTTTACACCTTTAATCTAGTTTAATTCACTATCCCAGTTTATTAATCAAGAACACGAAATTAACACTAGCCACCTCTCGATGTATTAATATCGTATTAACTCAAATCCACAATTTAGATAGAAACAAGTTAAACACCTTAATCAACTAACTCACTATATCTCTATGTGAATTATAATTAAAGAAGGTTTAAGCTTAAGTCCTTTATCTGATTAAATACGATGTCAAGCATATCTCTACCCTAACATTCATCAAGATTCTGTTCATTCACAAAATTCAAGAACACATGTTATATTAACTAAGTCTAGACTCTTACTTCCTCTCTCGAATTTATACAAGTCCACAAAGAACTGTTGATCAAGCAATTCATAAATTCAAGCTAAAATTAATATAGATAAACTAGATAATAGCTTATTAAACTGAAAATCAAAGTTACATAATCATCGTTTCGCTTAAAGATTCGTCATAAGCCTAAAAAGTAAATTAATTAATCATCAATGAAATAATAACTGAATAAATTAAAGATATCATCCTGTCAATTACAAATATAAGACTAGAGAAATAGAATAATTCAGAACACCCTTCAGTTTAGCCTTAATCCATAATCGATATGAACGTTCCTTCAAAATCTTCACTCCAAAGCTTGATATGAAAATATGTCCTTAATCTCTATTAATTTCCTTTTTTTGTCGTTTGATCTTGTTCTTAGTGTTAATATATCTCTACACACGTAATCTCAGCTCACTTCCATGCCATTTAGAGTCCCAAAGCCATGCAAGTACTAAAACGCACGTCCCAGCAGTGTTAGAACCAAACTAGAGACGATCGATTTGGGACCCCAGCCCGTGAAGTATTGACTTGGAAAATGCCCACCTCGGCGGGCTAGGCTACTCACCCTCTGAATCCAAGAGACCCCCAAGGCGGGGTGTAAAACTAAAAATAGGCCCGCCCGTGCTAATCCTATCACATCGACTTCTGACTTTGCTTGTTCTTCATAATTGCTCAAATGTTACTCCAATTGCCTCCTTTCTTTATCACTTGCCACACCAACCACCCTACACATAAAATAAAAATAAACAAATAAAAACAAACATAAAATTAAGGAATTAATAACAAATAAGCTTGAATTAGAAACCGATTCTGGGATATAAAATCCACTTATCAGTTTACATCCAAAATTACTACTCTTCAAGATTTTGTCAATATTTCATCCATGGATACTCTCTCTTTGGTGAACTGGAAGAATATGAACATCAATTAAAAAGATATGATGCCGAGGAAGAAGTTCCTCAAAAGAAAGTGTTAGCTCTAAATGTAGGAATTGAAGAGGAACTTGAAGATAACTCAGATGATGAAATAGCTATGATCTCAAGAAGACACAAAGGATTACTTCAGAGAAAGAACAAAAGGAAGAATGCATTCAATCCAAACAAACTGAAAACCAAGCAAGCCGAAGAAACATGTTTTAAATGAGGACGACCTAGTCACTTCAAGAAGGACTGTTTCCAGCTCAAGAACAAAGGAAAGCAAGGCACTAAAGAGATCAAAAAGAACAAAGCCTTCTTAACTTGGAGTGACGATGAAGAATCTGAAGTAGAGATAGATGCAAATGATGAACTAGCTCAAGTATGCTTCATTGGACTTGAAGGTGAATCTAGTGAGGTATCTCTTTCTGATATTATTATTTTGAAATAAGAAAATGAAAAGTTAAAAGAAAAAAATGTGTACTTAAAAGATCTAGTAAACACGCTAATGGGGGAAGTTAAATCACTAATAGATGAAAAGAAGGAAATAGAAAAATAACACACACAAATGAAGAAAGAGTATTAGCTGCGAAAAATGACTATTTAGATAACTACAACAAAATACTTTTTAACAAAGTAAAATAATTAAATGATGATGTTGAAAAATTAACAAATGAAATAAAAATGAGAGATGTATGCATTGATGCATTTAGTGATAAATCTCGTAGTAAAACACCTCCAACTAATGAACTTCAAAAGGAAATAGAATCACTAAAACTTTCCCTAGCTAAATTTATACATGGTGAAGAAAATTTAAATGTCATGTTAGGGAAACAAAGACCTAGTTATGATAAACAAGGCATTGGATATAATCCAGTATATAGAAAAGAAGTAGAAATGCTTAAGTCTAAATCATTATTTAAATTAAATTACTGTTCACCATTCACTACATCCAAAAATTATGGCACTAAAGGTCATCTAGAGATAAATTGTTTAAAGAAGAAAAATAACAGTAGAAGTAAAACATTATGGGTAAAGAAAAGTGATTTGATTTCAATTAACACAAATGGACCCAAAAAGATATGGGTACCAAAAAGATAAATTGCACCTTCTTTGAACAGATATGTTTCAAGGAAAAAGTATCCTCTCAAAAGTGGATTCTTGACAGCGGATGCTCACGCCACATGATGGGTGACAAATCAAAGTTTGTGGGGCTAAATATAAAAAAGAAACATAGAAATGTCACGTTTGGAGACAATTGATCATGTGAAATAGTTAGGAAAGGTAAAATTGGTAATGGTAAGGTTAATATTAATAATGGTCATCTTATTAATGGTCTAGAATTTAATCTTATCAGTGTCAGTCAATTAATGGATAATGGACATCAAGTAAAATTTGAAAAAGACAAATGTATAATTTCACATGGTACTAACAATGCTACTTTAGTTGCCCAAAGAGAAGGAAATATATATACTCTTGATTTTGAGCAACGGGAGAAAGAATTATGCCTTGCCACAATTCAAGATGAAGCGAATCTATGGCATAGAAGAATGTGACATGTTCCTATGGACCTATTCAAAAAGTTATCATCAAAGAACTTAGTGAAAGGATTACCCAAAATGAATTTTGAAAAGAAGGGTATATGTGAGCCCTGTTAACTCGAAAAACAAGTAAGAACATCATTCACATCCAAGAACATGGTATCAACCTCTTCTCCCTTACAATTACTCAATCTTGATTTATTTGGACCTGAAAGGCATGCTAGTCTAAATGGTAAATTTTATGTATTTGTGATAGTTGATGATATTTCTAGATACACATGGGTACTATTTCTTAGAACCAAAGATGAGGCATTTAAAGAGTTTGAAAAACTAATCAAAAACTTGGAAACAAAATATAGTTATAATCTCATAAAAATTAGGAGTGATCATAGTACTGAAATTCAAAAGGATTTTATTATATTCTGTAATCAAAAAGGAGTTACTCATGAGTTCTCAGCACCTAGAACTCCTCAACAAAATGGAGTGGTAGAAAGAAAAATTCGAACCTTACAAGAAACAGCTAGAACCCTAATTCAAGAAAGTAAACTTCCAAAGAAATTTTAGGCCGAAGCTGTAAACACATTATGTTATGTACTAAATAGAGTACTTATCCGTCCAATTATTTTGAAAACACCCTATGAATTATTATATAATAGACTTCCTAATATAAGTTATTTCAAAGTATTTGGATCTAAATTTTTTATTCTTAACACTAGTGAGAACTTGGGTAAGTTTGATGCTAAATCATATGAGGGAATATTCATTGGCTATTCTCAAAATAGTAAAGCATATCGCATATATAATGTTCAAAACATGTGTATTGAAGAATCTATACATATTAAATTTAACGAGTTTAACAATTATATTCCAAAAGAAAGAGAAGAGATGCAGGGAATTTAGAGACTGTTGCAAATCCAGCCTATCACATAAAGTAAAACAGCGAGTCGAAGGAACCTATTCAGCAAGCTGGATTAGACAAGTAGCAGAATTAGGAACCTATCCAGCAAGCTTGATCTGAGCAACAGGAAACTATCCAGTAAGCTGGACTAAATGGACAACAGGACCTTGACTTAGAAACCACTCAAGATAATGATCTTTAACAGGAAGAAATGATCCATGACTTTCAACTGCCAAAATCATCAAGATACATAAAAAATTATCCTCCCGGTAATATTATTGGCAACATAAATGAAGGAGTTACCACAAGAAGAAGAACACAAAATTTGTGTACATTTTCAGAATTCCTTTCCCAAACTGAACCAAAAAATGCCAAAGAAGCCATACTTGATGAAAATTGGCTACTAGCAAAGCAAGAAGAGCTACAACAATTCAAAAGATGCCAAGTTTGGGAGTTGATGCCTCCTCCAAAAGATGCATCCATTATTGGAACTAAATGGGTGATCAAAAATAAACTTGACGAGTATAGAACATTTACAAGAAACAAAGCTAGATTAGTGGCTCAAGGGTACAATCAACAAGAAGGAATAGACGATGAAGAAACATTTGCCCCCGTAGCTCGGTTGGAATCCATTCGAATATTGTTAGCATTTGCATGCTTCAAAAAAGTTCAAACTACACCAAATGGATGTCAAAAATGCCATCCTCAACAGCTATATAAATGAAGAAGTATACGTAAAACATCCTCCTGGATTCAAGCATGAAAAGTTTGTTAGGTTTGTAATATTCATAAATGCAATGAAATTGCACAAAATAAGCAGAAACATGAAAAATTAAAGTTTTAAAATTTTACAAACCATATACCCGGATCATCCTTTATGCACAATTATTAATTAAACAAAAAGATAAAGAATAAGAATCATACCCTTGAAAATTCGAGTTTCCTCATGTACAAGTTCACCTCCAAATCTTTTCGTGTTTAACTTGAATCCACCGGGTTTGGTTCCTTCGTTTGATCAACGTTAGCCACCCAAGTGTTTGGCCTCTAGAGCTGATCCGCCAATGAAGAATAAATATTCAAGAAAAGGGTATTTGGCAAAACCCTAGTTTTTCTATCTCTCATAGAAAAATAGCGTACTATCCAACAATTGGAATCGCGTATGTTGATATACAATATAAGACTCCTCTTATAAAGATATTAGTTAACCCCTTCTAATCTAATTAGAAAAATAGGGTATTATTTATTTAATTAAATTCCTTTAATTAATTAAGCTCCCTAATATTATTAAGGATAATTAATTAAATTCTTTTAATTAATTTAACCTCCTAATCTTATTAGGAATATATGAGAGTACTTTTATAAATTAATTCCCAAACTCCTTTAGGAATTAAATAATAATAATAATAATAATAATAATAATAATAATAAGACTCCTCTTATTAATTTATATTTAATATTTCTAAAATATTAAATAATAAATATTATCTTATTTAATTTATTCTATCACCGTAGATTAAATTAAATATACTTAATTATTATTACGATTATGACATTAACTTCTTAAATAACTATTCTTCCTTTTATGGTGTGACCCTTTAGGTTCTTTATACTAAACCAATTGTGAGTAAATCAATTAGAACAATTCTAATCTTATTTAAATAAATAAATTAAACTATGAATTTATTTAAATAAATAATATTTACTCTACAATAGGGATGAGCCTCCCTAGCGATTAACGACTTTCTAGATAATATAAATTTCAATATTAATCATAAAAAGAACCTTTAAGTAAATAGTTCTGCAAATCAATTCAATTCTTCCACCATACAATGTCCCAATTAAATATAAGACATGTAATTCTTTGTCAAGTCTTATTTTATTTAATTATATGTATTTCGACTCTTAAATGCACAACTCCAAATATTGCAAATTAGAAATTCCTTTTTAATTTTATTACATACCAAGGACTCTTTGGGTTGTCATTTATCGAATCACATAGGACATTTCTCTTCTTTTACTAGAAGTGGTAGATTCTTTATTAATCATACATTATCTCCATGTACAACTTATTATACCCAAGCATACCCTTTGATATACCCTAAGGGTCTTAAGGAATAAGTCAAAGTATAACTCATCATACACAATATACTATGATGATCTCAAGTCTTAGGATCACTTGTACTACTATCACTACAGGAATTCCTATTGACAGGCAAGTAAAACTCCATTAAGTATTCCTTAACGAGCCATGTTCAGTGAACTTATTCTCTAATAAGCACCTACATACTTGCTTTAGTGTCTCCACACAAATGATCATGAGATCAATCATCCTTATCCAATGAGCAAGCAACATATGTACCAATCTATACATATTCACTAATCCCCAATTTAGTAATCCAATGATTGGGAACTATTTTAGTTTTAAGCTTTCTAAGAATTTAAATCTCATTAGAATTATCATCATCATTATTCTAAAATAATTGCTTAAAACTATGTGTTTATCACATATTATAAAGCAGCATCATGTAGATAATTAAAAGCCTTTAATAAATGAAAACTTTTTATTAATAAATGAATAAGATTCTTACAAAGTATATGTTTTATCATCAAACATGATTGGCTTGTGTGCATACTACTTTCAATCTCCCTCTTGCACTAAAGTCAATCGCCATGGTACCTTATACCCTTTTTCTCTAAGTGACGATTATCCTGCTGTTGGATAAGCTTTAGTTAATGGATATGTAATGTTGTTCTTGAGAGTCCACTATCTCTATAGTGATTTCCCATCTTTCAATGATTCCTATAATCAAATGAAAGTGCCACAACACATGTTTAGATCTAAGATGAGACTTAAAAACTATTCCTAGTTCTGTAATGAACTTTTCATCCAAACAATCAACTTGTAGCTTCATTTATAACTATATACTTTATCTTTATCACTAAACTAGAAATTTTTTGCTGTTTGGAACCTTTCCAATTCACTGCACCACCGTTCAAGGTAACGCTTTACCTTAAAGTGTATTTTCTGTCGTCTTGGTCTATCTGAAAAAACTCAAGTAACTCACATCCTTAGTGCCCACCATGAATATGATCGCATCCTTAGTACCCACCATGAATATGATCGCATCCTTAGTGCCGGTTATCGTATGTAACTGGTTCATCGTCTTCTATGATGTGTAACTCATCATCATCACATATGATGAATCCATACTTCCTAGGTATCTTCGGTACTATTCCAGATTTACGATTCAGTTGTGGTACAATAGGTCTATCTACAGATTCCTCTTATTTTACTTATAGTGTTTTGTGGTTCTTGAACTCTTCAAGATCTATTATCCTCCCACTAGCCCCTTCAATGATAAACATCTTTATCTTAGAAGGTAGCATGTTTCGCAAAAGACACCTTTTGCTAAGTAGGATTATAGCACATATACCCTAAACTTACTTTAGGATGTCCTATAAATTTGTACTTGTCAAATCTTGTCCTAAGCTTATCCTTTGAAACCTTTTCACATAAGCTGAACAACCCCTTATATTAACATACTTAAAATTAGGAATCCTTCCTGTCCATAACGTTTATGGAGTCTTGTGGCCGAATTTTGAGGTTACCTTTTTCGTAGATATGCAGCCATTTCTAGGACATTATCCCAGAAGGATACTGGAATGTCGGTAAAATCACTATGGACCGCACCATGTCCAACAAGGTATGAATTTTCCTTTCAGATACATCAATCAATTATTGCGTATCAGGAGGCGTCCATTGTGAGAAAACCATTTGAGATGATCTAAAAACTCATTGCACAAGTATTCCTTCCTTGATCCGATCAAAGAATCCTAATACTTCGCCAATTTATTTCATTTTTGAATTCTTTGAACCTTTTAAATAATTCACAATTGTATTTCAGCAAATACACACATTCAATTTTTGAATGATCATCTCCTTTTTCTTATAGTAGTTTGTTCAATTAGCAAAATATTTTTTACGTAAGTCAAGTACACAAAATCCATTAAGTAATATTTCAGGTATATATAAAAAATTATTATTATAAATAGAACAACAATTGTTCTTAAATATAATACCAAAGATTTCATTTTCCAACAATAAAATGGAAATAATGTTTCCAACGAGAACTGGAGTACAATAACAACTTAATGACTTAATAGACTTGCTCGTAGGCTATGCTAAACTATAAGTTCCTATGGCTAATGCAGCAACCTTTGCTTCATTTCCACACATATGATTACTTGTCTCTTGTTTAGCTTTCTACTTCTACTTGATCCCTTCATAAATCTATATTTATGATAACCAAAGCCGGTATCCAATACCCAAGTAGAACCTTGACTTAAAGAAAAATTTATTTCAATCATGAACAAAACTATATTTGTAACCGAAGCTTCACTAAGATTCTTCTAGTTAGCCTCTACAAGATACTTCTCGTAGTTTCTTTTTCAGTGTTCAGGCTTATTGTAGTGGAAGCAAACTCATTTGCTATCCGTATCAGTTTTGTTCTTATTATCCTTTGTTTTTGCCTTTCTATTTACCATCTTTAAATCGTTCTTCTTTCAGAAGATCATTTGGCCCCGACCAGTAAAACATGGTCTTTCTTGGTTGGAAAGTGACTCTCAACATTTTTTAACATGTTAAGAAAATCAGCGAGGCTGATATCTAGCTTGTTCATATAAAAAATTCACAACAACTGTGAAAGGAGTCCGGGAGTGAGTGCAAGATCAAATCTTGGCTCAACTCTCCATCCATTATAAAACCTGTTGTCCAAATTGATCAATCAAATTGATAATGTTAATGACTTTTATCTGTATTGTAGTGTCATCTGTCATTCTAGATCGAAAGAGCTCCTTAGATATCTGATATCTATCAGTCCTACTTTCCTCACCATCGACTACTGGATGTGCAGGAATATAGTAGAAACATCCATAGTTTCATGCTGACGCTGAAGCACGATACTCATGGATGCGAGAATGATGCATTGAGCCAACTGTGCATCATCTTGTCACTTTCTAAAAGTAGCAATCTCTTCTTCAGAGGCATTATTTGCGACCATTGCAGGGATAGGGGTATTAAGGACATAAGATAGCTTTTCAACCATGAGAACTATTCTCAAATTCCTTAACCAATCCATTTAATTCGGTCCGGTTAAATATCATCTAATATGCTTCACAATGATAGTAATTTAGACATTGTAAAATTACAAAATGAATTTGTAATTAACAATATTTTAGCATACATTCTTTTATTAATTACCAAAATAAATTAGGTCTTGTTTTAAATTGGTATCTCCCACTATTTTCATCAAACTATATTACCCTCACTTATATAGTTCGGCTAAATCTAGTTAAAGATTTGCTAGTGAGAATAAAGATCTCATTTCAAATTTAGATAGCCTTATGGTGACACGACAAACTATATATAAATAAATAGGTAGACAACTCTTGTCAATTACATCAACTATGAAACTCCTTGTATTTTTCCTCTTTGATTATTTTGATCAAGTGGTGGCACATTCGAATCAAAATTATCCAAGTTAAGTCCAGCCTAGCACTCCATATATTCAAAAAAGAAAAATATTATCCTTGTGGTGACACAACAAAACAACATTGTCCAATTTTCTTTATAAGCATCAAATGTGATAAAATTAACATCTCAAAGAATTAAGATAAGCCTTGTGGTGACACAACAAACTTATAATAATTAATTGATACTCTATTATTTTTATCATGCTAGAAGGCGACGTTCGATATTCCAAATATCTTTGAACGCTTAGGACTTACTATAAAAATTTTGAGGGGTTTGTTATTAATTTGTCTCATCTTATTTAGCGTGTATGCACGCGCGCGCGCATACACACACACACACACACACACACACATATATATATATATATAATACGCGTCATATTAATTAACATGCGAAACATGTTTGCATAATATATAATATATTTATTGTATAAGCATGCACATATAGAATACTATATTCTACCCGGATTGATTATGGACTTTATTCTAGTTTGGTTCACTAGAGCCACCAAGTGAACCAAAAAGGTCAAACCCTAGGGGTGCAAGAATTAATTTAAATATAACCATTACATTTAAACCTGAGCTCCATTACAAATGGGTCTTCAAACGCTCCTTACTCTTTGATCTCCAATTCTTCAAAATTAATTCTAATTATTCCTATTACAAAACTATTTTCAAATAAATAGAAACATTGATCAGCAGTCAAGGGGAAGTACATAGGAGGGAGATAGAATTTATATTAAGAAAAAATTAGAGAAAACAAGGTACGCAGACCCCATTTAATAAAACCCATACATTCATGCATCCAATTAAAATAAAATCCAATCACATTGGTCAATAGTCCATAATCAATCCCATTTATTATCATACACATCTACATATGCATCAATAAATAAATTCATCTCATGAATAATAAGCATTCAATATATATATTGATATCATTTAATGGACAAATTTAGTTAGCATAAAATCTAATTTTGAATCAAAATAAACTCCTTTATTTTAATCCAAATTTAAATCAAAATAAACTTTTTTATTTTAATTTATCTAATTTTAATAAAATAAACTATTTTATTTTAATCAAAATCTTTAATCAAAATAAACTCATTTATTGTAATTAATTATGGAATCCAATTCTAAGTAAAAAAACTCTTTTATTAAAGGAAACACGAATTTTCTTTCCTATTCACAAATAAACTCCTTTATTTTGAATAATATAAAATCTTATTCCATATCTAAATAAACTCTTTTATTTAAGGAAATATGGATTCACTTTCCTATTCACAAATAAACTCCTTTATTTTAGGAAACATGGAATCCAATTTCAACTCCAATTAGTTATCTTGGAATCCAATTTCAACTCTAATTAGTAAGCATGAAATCCAATTTTAAAATTAAAATAAATTTTTATTTTAATATTAAAATAAACTTTTTATATTAAAATTAAAATAAACTTTTATTTTAATTATAAAATAATTAAGAATATTATATATATATATAACATATTACGATAATATTATATATATATATATAATATATAAGTAATCATAAAAAAACATATGAAAAGATCACGTGAATCCTATAACTTTTACACACACACACACACACACATATATATATATATATATAATACTAATTAAGCCATGATCACATTACCGTTTTTTTTAAAAACAGGATAAACATGATTCTTATACTATATATATGATACACGGAATCAGTAAAGAACAGATCGCGAAATTGATAACAGTTTTTTCTTTTTTTTAATTAAATTTTATTCAATAAATTATGTCCAATTAAATTGTTCTAAACATATATCAATATACATATCAAATCTGAATAATTAATAATTCGCATAAAGATTTTGCTCTGATACCACTGTTAGGTTTGTAATATTCATGAACACAATTAAATTGCACAAAATAAGTGGAAACGTAAAAAATTAGAGTTTTAAAATTTAACAAACCATATACCTAGATCATCCTTTATGCACAATTATTAATTAAACGAAAAGATAAATAACAAGAATCATACCCTTGAAGATTCGAGCTTCCTCAGGTACAAGTTCACCTCCAAATCTTTTCGCGTTCAACTTGAATCCACGGGGTTTGGTTCCTTCCTTTGATCAAAGTTAGCCACCCAAGTGTTTGGCCTCTAGAGGTATTCCACCACGAAAAAAAAAATATTCAAGAAAGGGGTATTTGACAAAACCCTAGTTTTTCTATCTCTCATAGAAAAAGAGTGTACTCTCCAACAATTGGAATCACCTATGTTGATATATGATATAAGACTCCTCTTATAATGATATCAGTTAACCCCTTCTAATCTAATTAGAAAATAGGGTATTATTTAATTAATTAAATTTCGTTAATTAATTAAGCTCCTTAATCTTATTAGAGATAATTAATTAAACTCTTTTAATCAATTTAACATCCTAATCTTATTAGGAATATATGAAAGTACTTTTATTAATTAATTCCCAAACTCCTTTAGGAATTAAATAATAATAATAATAATAGTAATAATAATAAGACTCCTCTTATTAATTTATATTTAATATTTCCAAAATATTAAATAATAAATATTAAGCTATTTAATTTATTTTATCACCATAGATTAAATTAAATATACATAACTTATTATTATGATTATGCCATTAACTTTTTAAATAGTTATTCTTCCTTTTATGGTGTGACCCTTTAGGTTCTCTATATTAAACCTATTGTGAATAAATCAATTAGAACAATTCTAATCTTATTTAAATAAATAAATTAAACTATTAATTTATTTAAATAAATACTATTTATTCTATAATAGGGATAAGCCTCCCTAGCGATTAACGACTTTCCAGATAATATAGATTTCAACATTAATCATAAAAGAACCTTTGAGTAAATAGTTACCGTACAATTCAATCCTTCCACCAAACAATGTCCCAATTAAATATAAGACACGAAATTACTATCAAGTCTTATTTTATTTAATTATATGTATTTCAACTCTTAAACGCATAACTCCAAATAATGCAAATTAGAAACTCCTTTCTAATTTCATTACGCTTTAAATTGATGACTCTTTGGGTTGTCATTTATTGAATCACATAGGATATTTCTCTTCTTTTACTAGAAGTGGTAGATTCTTTATTGATCATATATTATCTACATGTACAACTTATTATACCCAAGCATATCATTTGATATACCCTAAGGGTCTTAAGGAATAAGTCAAAGTATAACTCATCATACACAAGATACTATGATAATCTCAATCCAATGATCACTTATACTACTATCACTACAGGCAAGTAAAACTCCATTAGGTATTCCTTAGCGAGCCACGTTCAGTGAACTTATTCTCTAATAAGCACCTACATACTTTCTTTAGTGTCTCCACACAAATGATCATGAGATCAATCATCCTCATCCAAATGAAAGAAGCAACATATGTACCAATCTATCGAGTTCACTAATCCCCAATTTAGTAATCCAACGATTGGGAACTATTTTAGTTTTAAGCTTTCTAAGAATTTAGATCTCATTAGAATGATCATCATCATTATTCTAAAAGCATTGCTTAAAACTATGGGTTTATCACATATTGTAAAGCAGCATCATGTAGATAATTAAAAGCCTTTAATAAATTAATACTTTTTATTAATAAATGAATAAGATTGTTACAAAGTATATGATTTATCATCAAACATAATTGGCTTGTGTGTATACTACTTTCAAAGTTCCCACATCACGTATACAAATTAAAGAAGGCACTCTATAGACTCAAACAAGCTCCAAGACCTTGGTATGAGAGATTAAGTAAGTACCTCCTATCAAATGGCTTCATAAGAGGTAAAATCAATTCTACTCTATTTATTAAACGTCAAAATAAAGATATCATCATTGTACAAATATATGGAGACGATATAATATTTGGTGCTAATAATAACTTCCTTTGTGAGTGGTTCTCCAAATGTATGCTCAAAGAGTTCGATATGAGCTTAATGGGAGAACTCAATTATTTTTTGGGCCTTCAAATCAAGAAAAATGTGATGCCCCCAAATCCGGGTACTTTCAACCCACAGATATGGTGCTACATGGTACTCATCACTATACATTCATTCCATTGAAACAACATCAAAATGAACATATTTACTACATTCTTATTACAATAATAATAATAAATCCTTTCCCAGGTTCTGTAACCGATACATTCTTCGTTTATCATAATATGATTCTTACAAACATACTAATCTATTACAGGATAATCCACTTATCCATCTTAGCTTTTCCTTTATCCCTACTGGGATCCTCAGTTCTTTCGGACTTAGCTGTCATCATATAATTCAAGCAAGAAGTGAGCATAACTAGTTCAGCAAGTCTAGCAATAGATAATATTAATACCACGTCAAGAATTATATGATTATCTTCAATAACTGAACAAGTAGCTATGAAGCACTATGAAACATTAGATATGACTTTTCATTTTATAAAACAATTCCATAGTACATATAGTAACTAAGGAATAGTGAGTTGGACACAAGACCATGAAAATTCTCTTTTTATTTTCATTCATGAAAAAGGACAACCCGACACTAAGTCCGTAAGTCCGATATATCTTATGAGCACTTCTAGGTGATCAGCTTATAGTACTCTATGTTGATCAACACCAATCCATTAAACATGTTTATATTTAAGTTTTGGCAACCTCGCGTGCCCATCGAATAATTGAAGAGAAATACATTTGTTTGATCATACACAAGCTTACCTTGAATCCGTACCAAATACTTGGCATAGGATAACATTAATAGTTCTATATCAAAAAACTTGTAAACAAATCAATCTAACTTTTAAGAATAGTCTAGCCGAGTTAAAACTGGCATAAACCCTTTCGTAAGACAATTCATGCATCTCATAACATGAATCACAGAAAACTTGGCTAACACGAAGGTTAGACAAGCGTTAAGAAAACTTGCCTTCAAGCGTCTTCAAATAATTATTCAACAATTCTTGGTCTTTATAGTCTCTACATGATATATTCACATAACACACTGTAATTAGCTACCAAACAATCTAATCACATTGTTTTACCAACTTCTTTCTCTTCTATATCTTAATTGAAATTACTTCAATAATAAAAGTCATTTAGACTTACTATTCTTCCTTACGGCTTGTTAACGATCTTACGTCACTATACCAATATTGAATATGATTCACTTACTCCCCCTTTGCGTTCCTCGTTTAATTTTTATTAAACCATGTTTAAATTCCTAAAGTCATCACTATATAAGTGATTTAAGATTGGTCTTACCATGTATACAATGTACATACTTGTCCCATAATGGTCTTGCAAAAATTTGGCATTAAAACTAACTTAGTCAACAATTTTCTATTACCGAAGTGACTGCGACGCCTTGATTATTAAGCACACCATTATTGACGCGCGCGCCAACTAACGATATACAATCCACGGTCTCGGTCTTTGGGCGTGACTTACTTATATAAAAAAGTGGCGTTGCGGCGCCATTCTCCAATAGCCATCTCTCCTTACCCGGAGCTGCGGCGTGACAAATAGAGCTTGGGGTGGCATTACGGTGCCCACCCTGAGCCCTTAATTTTTTTTCTAATTTTTAATACAATTCTTCCCGGACTCATAACTTAGTCGTTTTAAGTCGGATTTGGCTCGTTCAAAAGCCTTTTTCTGATACGTTCAATGTACTTCGATTTCATTCGGATAAAAGTGGATTTTAAATCCGTTAACGATGAATTCACTATTAATGTTCTAATAAGCGTTCGTTAAACGCTCGTGAGCGTTCATAGCTCATTTTCTTCATTCTAAGTCAAAATTCGATCATTCTTGAGTCCATGACTCTTGAATACGTTATTCTATGCTATGCCATTGAAAACTAGAGTTTTTGAATTACATGGCGAGTTTTGACTACTAATCCAGAATTATACGATTTCAACGTTTAACGCTTAATTTTATAAATTTTGCCATAACTTCGTTACTTGTGTTTCATACGCCAATTCAAATGGAACCAATCAATTGATTCATTTTTTATAACCTAACCAAGCAATATTCATATACCCTATAAATGATGGTTTTCAATTTATCCATCAACAACCAAAACAACGTTCAATGGTTTTATCCGCGATTAACTTATTTAAACACTTATGATTTCTACTTATACATGGCTTATCAATGTTTAATTCACTAATAGCCATCCTTATTACTCCGGAAGAGATATGCTCCACCAACTCATGATTCTCTACAAATAAAAATAAACAGATCGAAAACTAAGGTTTTACGAATTATTACCTTAACGTTCTTCGCATTCTTGCTTAAAACTTGGATGTTTTGCTTCAAGCTCACTTTATTACTTGTTAACTCACTTTTCTCTTTCT
Source organism: Panax quinquefolius (assembly GCA_020205615.1). NCBI lineage: Eukaryota > Viridiplantae > Streptophyta > Magnoliopsida > Apiales > Araliaceae > Panax > Panax quinquefolius. Next base: position 99,581,977 of record CM035154.1, on the reverse strand, counting down.
CAATATATGTTGGTCAAATGTTGTAAACAAACAAATGAACCAAGCTAGCTTTCTTATATAGGAAATCCAAATGGAGGACATTTTGGTCAATTGGCAACCTCCTTACTATTCACACCTCCATTACAAACTTAACCACCAAGTAAAGTTACTTTACTTGGCCACCAAGTGGCCAGCCCACATGGCCTTGTGGGTCCCCCCCCATGGGTTACCCCATTGATTTTACCCATTCGGTGACCCATCGGTTCGATCCGCGGTTCAGATTCTTGGATCGGACCTTAGCATTAATTCATATTGGGCCTATCTTGGGCTTGATTTCACAATGCATTGGGCTTGACATAATCCAAGTCCAATTGGATTCTACAAAGTCCATAAACTCACAGTCCAATAAGACTAATCGTATTCTATGCGTATAACTCACGTATTCTCTTTGTATAGTATTCGTACGATATTCGTATTATACGTCGTAATAATCTTCATACTATACTCGTATACTAACTAGTATTATACTCGTATTTCACACGTATAATAACCCTAATCATTATACGCATTCATTTCCTTCTCGGAACTCACTTTCCCTAACTCTTAGGTTTTAAGTCCGCAAGCGAAAACTTTATTTGCCAAAACGGAAATATTATTTGATATTCCATCTCGTCTTAGAATTCTATCATTACGCGTTTCTCAGAAATTCAAACTTAATACCCGAGCAGAAACGGATGAATAGTATTTTTATGGAAATTTCTCAGAAAACTTTTATTTTCGTCTTGGAAATTCAAAACAATTAATCCTAGCACACAGCCAGAATCCTAACCCCATCTGCACATTCTAGGTCATTGAACCACCTTTATACAGCTTACTCACATAAATAATCAATTAAATTCATTTAATTCAAATAATCAAATAAAAATTTAATTCACATAAAAATCTAATTTTTCTCGGGCGTTACATTCTCCCCCCCCCCCCTTATAAGGATTATGTCCCCAGAATCTCGCTACAATTACATAAACAAATGAGGAAAATTTTCCTTTATTTTACTCTCGAGTTTCCACGTTTCTTCTTCGGCATTATGGTTCCTCCAAATCACCTTTACCAAAGGTATTATCTTATTTCTCAAGACTTGTTCCTTCCTATCAACAATCTGAACTGAAAGTTCTTTATACGTTAAGTCTTTTTCTATCTAAATAGATTCGTACTCTATTACGTGTTTGTAGTCCAGTTTATAGGGATGCAACACTGACACGTGAAACACATTGTGTATACGTTCCATCTCTGGAGGTAAAGCTACTTCATAAGCTGCCTCTCCTACCCTTCTTAAAATTTCAAAAGGTCCTATAAACCTTAGACTTAACTTCCCTTTCTTTCCAAAACGTATCTTCCCTTTCTAAGGAGATACCTTCAGAAAGACATACGAACCTACTTCAAACTCCCTCTTTTCAAGGTGAGGATCTGCATACTTCTTTTGTCTATCTTGAGCCGCTACCAATCGAGTACGTATCAACTTTACCATATCTGCCGTCTGTTTTACCATCTCAGATCCAATCATCCAACGTTCACCTAATTCATCCCAGCACAGTGGAGTTCTGCACTTCCTCCCGTATAATGCTTCATAAGGCGGCATGCCTATACTAGCGTGAAAACTATTGTTGTGCGCAAATTCCACCAAAGGCAGATGTTCGTCCCAACTCCCCTTAAAATCCATAACGTAAGATCTTAACATATCTTCTTGCGTTTGAATTGTCCGTTCACTTTGTCCATCCATCTGAGGATGATACGCTGTACTCAATCTCAACTGCGTTCCCATTTGCTCTTGCAAACTCCTCCAAAAATTCGATGTGAATCGTGGATCATGATCTGACACAATCGAAACAGGTACTCCATGTCTTGAAATAATTTCTTTGACATAAAGTTTAGCTAATTGCTCTAGGTTATGCCTAACTCCTATTGGTAAGAAGTGAGCTAATTTCGTCAACCGATCAACTATTACCCAAATAGCATCGTATCCCTTCCTTGTTGTTGGAAGTCCCACCACAAAGTCCATTATGATATGCTCCAATTTCCACTCTAGAATCTCTAGTGATTGCAATAACCCAATCGATTGTTGGTGTTCAGCCTTAACTTTCTGACAAGTTAAGCACTTACTAACATATTCTGCTATCTCTTTCTACATGTTTGGCCACCAAAAGTTTTGTTGAAGGTCTTGATACATCTTAGTACTAACTGGATGTATCGAGTACCTCGAACTATGGGCCTCACTCATTATCTCTTCTTTTAACTTAGAAACTATCTAAAACCCAAATTCTTCCTTCAAAACAAAGTAATCCTTCCTTATCGAGGTTATACTTAGTCTTCTCTTCATCTTCCATCCTTTTCTTCACTTGTTCGCATTCTTCATTGCCCAATTACACTTCTTTAACCCGTTCCACTATGGTTGGTTAGGTCTCCATTGTGTATAACATCTCTACCGCTTCATTCGATAATTAACTTCTAGCTCCATTCTTGCCATCTCCGTTATTAACTCATTCTGAGTCGTTAACATTGATAGCTTTTCTCTACCCTTCCTACTTAGCGCACCGGCTACTACATTTTCCCTTCCTGGATGATATAAGATATCACAGTTGTAATCTTTTATCAACTCTAACCATCTTCTCTACCTCATATTCAACTCCTTCTGTGTGAAGATATATTTCAGACTTTTATAGTCCGTGTATATCTTACACTTCTCCCCATATAAATAATGTCTCTATATTTTTAAGGCAAAAACTACAGCTTCCAATTCTAGGTCATGATAGGATAAACCTTTTCATAATCCTTCAACTGGCGTGACGCATACACAATGACCTTGCCATGCTGCATGAGCACACAACCCAATCCTCTATGTAAAGCATCGCTATAAACTATGAAATTCCCCGTATCATCTGGTAAAGACAATACAGGTGCCTCACTTAACCTCCTTTTTAGTTCCTAAAAACTATTCTCATACTTCTCATTCCACACATACTTCACTGACTTCCTCGTCAAATTTGTCAACGGAGTAGCTTTTTTATAAAAGTCCTGAATGAACCTTCTATAGTATCCCGCTAACCCCAGAAAACTCCGAACCTCAGTTGGCGTTTTCGGTTGTTCCCAATTATTAACTACTTCCACCTTCGTTGGATCCACAAAAATGTCATCTTTATCAATAACATGTCCTAAAAACTGCACTCTTTTAAGCCAAAATTCACACTTAGTGAATTTCACATACAATTTCTCCCTCCGTAGTGTTTCCAACACTATCCTTAAATGTTCAGCATGATCTTCTGGAGTCTTAGAATAGACTAGAATATTATCAATGAACACTACGATAAACTTATCCAAATACTTTTTGAACACTGTTCATCATATCCATGAATGCGGCTGGTACATTAGACAACCCAAACGACATAACCAAAAACTCGTAATGACCATAACGAGTTCTGAACGCCGTCTTAGGTACATCCTCCTTCCTTACTTTCAACTGATGGTACCTGTAAGACCCCAACTTTTATTAATAAAGATTAATTTTTCTCTAAATATTATTTTTGAATATTATGGTGTGGATTTGATATAATGTTATAGTTGTGGGTAATATTTATAAATTTTGCAAAGTAAGCAAGTTGTCATAAAATATTCGTTTGGTCGGGGAATATTCGTTTCATCAGGAAATATTCGTACGATGGCACAATCATTGGTGGACCTCACAACGGAGTTACTGTCAGAGTTAGAAAATGACAGAAATATATTTTATAAAAAAATAACGACGAAAGTTTTACCGTTAACTGTTAAAATACCCATTGATAAAAGTATAATAATATGCGTGATTGCATAGTAACACACGGTATTGTATAGTATCTTTGATTATTGATGCTTATGTGAGAAGTCACTCAATTTTATTCAATAATTGCCATAGTAATTGTTGCATAATATCTCATATTATTGATTTAATTATTGTCATAGTATCATCTGCACAATATTTTATATTATTAAATCAATAATTGACGCAACACAATTATTCATATTATTAGTTAGCATTATTGACAATGTCTAGAAAATTCTATCGAGGAAAGGGGTTTGGTCATCTAATTGAGCTCCAATAAGGATAAATCCTTATCGGAAATCCCCCTCTTTCTTAGAAATGATCTGGTTGTTGATATTGTGAGCATATAATATTAATTATTATGTGGTGGATATTAGTTCAATTTTTGATATAAATGAAGGAATTTTAGCATGAAATACTTGTTGAAAGTTTGGTAATTATCTCCTCCAATAAAATATTCATTCATATATATTATTATAATATATTATAATTGTTTAATAATATTATTATTTTAATATATAAGCATGTGGTTAATTAGGAATGGAAGTAAACAAAATGTTTTTTACTTTGTTTGTAACATTGTTTTGGTTGGTGGAAATAGTTGGTGGAAATGGAAATGGTTGGTATAAATGGTTTCTCATGTGTGGGCCCCAACTATTGTGAAATATGAGAATTGCCTGTAAACTTGATTTCAAAGGGTGGGCCTCAATATTGAAAATATGAGACGTTAGGCATTGAATTATGTTCCTGCAAAGGCTTTGCAAAACTTGTTTTCAAAAGCTTACAATAGCCTTGTTTATTTTTTTCAAAGGTGACTAATTGATTCCTGCAAATCCTTGGTTTTCAAAGGGTGGCCCCTACCCATATAGAAAATGTGATGAGTTAAGCAAAAGTAGGCAGAATATTTTGTTTTTTTTTCTTCCTCCGTTGCTATAAATAGGAGGTAATCCCTCCTTCCTCAACACACCATTTCAGAAATTCTTATTCTATAGTATTGTGAGAATTTTTCTTGAGTATAAGGATACTTTGAGTGTAGCTTTTTCTACAAGATTTTCTCAGAATAATATTCGATATTCTAGTCAAATCCAGTTTCTACTAAGGTAAAGGATATTATTTTATTTCAATACTCGTAAGAAATATTATTTTCTTTCATACTCCATAGTATGGAAGGGATATTATTTCATTTCATATTCCTAAATTTAAACTTACTATAATAAGTATTGCTTCTATACTTCCTGAAATTAGTAGAATATCCTTGATATTTGTGCTTCATCCAGTATCCTTTTATGAAAATATTATTCTGAGCATTCTTGATACGTTTTATCCTTTTCATGCCGGAGTACTATTTATGGGGTACTATTCACGAGGTACTATTCACTCGGGGTACTATTCATGACAAAAATTGATTTCTTTTCGGTCCAAATCATTTTTGATACAATATTATTCTTGAATTTTACTCCACAAAGCAGTATCATGTTGACAATTTGGACATTATTAAATTCTAGATAAATTAAATTATAAATCTTTAGAATTTATCCTTTGCTTGCATTTAATTGAATTCTTATATCATTGTCATAATCGTCATGTTTAAATTGTTATGAAAGTCATCTTTGGCCCGTAGTGCATAGATGGACAGTTGATTGGTATGATTATGACCAGGGATCATTCGGTATAATCATGACCCGTAATGTTATAAATGATGTGGTAAAAGTCCTTATTGGCCCGTAGTGCATTGATGGACAGTTGTTGGCACGATCATGACCATTGGTAATAATAATGAATATCCTTGGTCCGTAGTGCATGGATAATTCAGTGATGTGGATTATTTATTAAGCTGAGTTACAGCGATAAAATTGATGATAAACTTTTAAATCATAGAATATAGTAGATATCATGCTCTACTTGACTCTTCTAATGGATTATTTGTTCCGCTGTAGTTAAACTTGTTGTCTATTATATTCTATCAATTTAACACTATTGAAGGCTAACGATAATTTATTCTGCATTATCTTAGTCATAATATTCTTTACTGGCCTACTTGAGCTCACCCTTTGCTTTCATTATTCCCTTCAGGAAATGAGAATATAGTTGGGACTAGTTGGGGAACGGAGTGACGGTCCAGATGGTTGTTTTAGTAGTCCTCACTATTCTATGAAATAGTGTGATAATAATTATAATAAGATTGAATTTGAGTTTGGATATTGTCTAGAAGACAATATTCGTGTTAAAACTCTCAGCATATGTTTTGTTGTATTTACACGATAATTGTATTAATTAAGTTGTATTTAAATTTTGTACCATGTATTTGGTAACTCAGAATGGGTGACGTATACCTATTTTGGGGGCATCACAGTACCCCGTACGTAAATCTATCTTAGAAAAATACGTTTCCCCTTTCAATTGATCAAATAGATCATCGATCCTGGGAAATGGGTATTTATTCTTAATCGTTAACTTTTTCAACTCTCGATAGTCAATACAAAGTCGTAATGACCCATCCTTCTTCTTTACAAACAATACTGGTGCTCCCCACGGAGACACACGTGGTTGAATGTACTTCCTATCTAATAGTTCTTGTAGTTCAACCATTAACTCCTTCATTTCTACCGGCACCATCCTATAAGGTGCCCTAGAAATTGGTGTCGTACCTGGCAACAAATCAATCACAAACTCGACCTCCCTATCCGGCGGAAGACCTGGTAATTCATCTGAGAATACATCCGCGAACTCTTGTACTATAGCTATCTGTTCCAATGATGCTCCCACTCTTTAGGTATCCATAACATGGCACAGGTATCCTATACACCCCTTCCTCAACATTTTCCTAGCTTGTGTCATGGTTAGACAACAAGAGCGTCCTAGTGATTTACTATCGTAGAACACTACCTTGGTTTTCTTAGAAAGTCGAAGGTTCACACTTTTTCTATGACAAACTATTATAGCTTTATGGTTAATCAACCAATCCATACCGAGAATTACATCGAATTCTCTCAACCTTATTGGTACTAAATCTACCGATAATTTATTACCTATAATATCTACGCAACAATTCCTATGAATGTGTTCAATGGGAATTATCTCTTCGTTTGCTACCTTAACGTCTAAAGGTATTTCTAATCTTTTCGGGAGTAAACTTAATCACTTAGTAAATTCACATGCTATAAAAGAACAAGTAGCACCCGAGTCAAATAACACATAAGAATTTATTTCATTGACTGGAATGATACCTATTTTTACATCCGCTGATGCAACCGCATCTTAGATAGTCATATTAAAAGTACGGGCCATGGGTCTACCCGACGATGGTGTTGGTCCAGTAATGGCTAACTTACCACTACTAGTACCCTTGCTACCCTCCGACCCCTTCTTTGGGCAATTTCTTGCCATATGGTCCATCGACCCACACACAAAACAAACCTGATTCTTCTTGGGATTACGACAATTGGGTGATATATGACCCTCCTATCCACAGTTATAACAAACCGATTTCCCCTTAAGGCAGACTCCTAGATGAGTCTTCCCGCATGTCTTGCATGCCTCGATCCTACGCTTAGGATCCCCTTGTTTCACTCCAGTATTCCCGGAGTTAAAACTTTTTCTCTTGGGCATACTCTCACTGCCACTAGCTCCCTCTGCCTAGGGTCCTCCTTCTCCTTTACCCTTATTATTCCTCTCCTTGTGGTATTGGCTCAACGCCTAACTACCACCCTCTGCAATGATTACTTTCTCCAGAATGGTTCCAAATGAAGCACTCTGGAAAACAAAAATCCTACTATAGAGCCAGGGTTTCAATCTCTGCTCAAACCTACGAGCCTTCCTCTCCTCAGTGTCCACTTGATGTGGAGCAAACCTTGCCAATTCATTGAATTTGGTCGCATATTGGGGAACCATCATATCCCCTTGTTTAAGTTCTAGGAACTTAATCTCCATCCTCCCCTGCATGCTGATAGGAAAATAGTTCTCGAAGAAAACCTTCTTAAACTGTTCCCATATAACAGCATCAGTTCTAGCTCCACCTTGGTGAGCCTCCCACCAGAAGTTGGCTTCTCCTTTCAACATATAGGTCGCAAAAGAAGTCTTTGGTGCCTCTGCTACGTTTGTAATAACAAACGCCTTCTCTATTTCCTTCACCCATGTCTGGGCCTCTATTGGGTCCATAGTTCCTTTGAACTCCGATGAACCTACGCTCTTAAATTCTTTAAAGATAGTCATTCTGGATACCCTAGGTACTGCGGGTGCTCTACCCCCAGTTTGGTTAAATGCAGTCGTTAATAAATTAATGAACTCTTGCATAGGGTTATTCTAACCCCCTTGGTTATCGTTATGTGATTCAGCTTCCTGATTACGTTGTCTTCTTCTTGGCGACATTATTCTTATTAAATAAATAAAGTTTCATTATTATCTATTTACTTACTTAGTTATCATTCAACAATAATAACTCATACCACAACAAAGCACATTTAATAGAACTTCATTATATTAATATGCTTCTTCATAGTTCAAAACTATTTACAAATTGATTCCATAGCCAAAAGCTATTATATTTCTATCCCGCGATTAACTTCTACAAAAATTGGGATTTACAAAAAGACTACCCTTTAATTATACAAAAGAGGGTTTTACGTCACTACACATATATAAAAAGATCTACCGATCTACTAATACTGCATCACAGCATTCTCATGCTTCTGATTCACAAGAATTGACACAATATCCCGACTAATAGTATGTCGAGTTGTCCCGACTCTATGGAATAACAAGCAATTTTCAGCTTGAAATCCTCATGAGCACTATCATGGATGTAAGACATCCGTGCTATCTTCTGGTTCTTCTCAACCAGTTCCTTACGAAGCTCTACTGCCTCATTCTTATAATCTCTCGCCTTATCTGTCATGAGCACGTTCTCGTCGTGCTCTATTTTAAAATCTGCTTCTGCAGACTTCTTTTCCGCATAGAGATCACTAATCTCCTTATTCTGGTTCTGCACAACAGTGCGCAGTTGCACATTCCAGTCAAGCACTGCTAGATATAATGCCCTCATTGCGTATAGAGGTGTTGGCTATAGTGCAGATACCACCATATTAAACAATGCTACCTCCATCTTTTCATCCCCATCGACCACCATATCTAGATATTACGCCGATCCCCAGTTTTCCATATCTCCCTCAGAATAATCCTCCTCTAGCTCGGACTCTTCTAGGATCACTAATGGTACTCCCGCCACGGGCATAGATACAGGCTCTACCCGATTCACGGACTCTTCGCTCACCACGTGTATATCCCTATACATGGAACTATCGATGGACATCTACAATAACACATAACATGTTGATTAGTACATAATACAAAATAATATAAGCACAAATCGCATTTAGTTTATTTAGGGATAATTTCCATGTTTTAAATCTTTCAGCACTGAGTTTCCTCAATACTTAATTAACTCATTATACTCGAGTTCAATTCCTTCTAACTTCTCCTTTTCTAATGAGGTTATTAGCCTAAGGTTCTCCCCCTTTTAAGTTTTATAACCTAATGCTTTGATACCAACCTATGACACCCCAAAATCCGGGTACTTTCTACCCACAGATATGGTGCTACATGGTACTCATCACTATACATTCATTCCATTGAAACAACATCAAAATGAATATAATTACTACATTTTTATTATAATAATAATAATAATCCTTTCCCAGGTTTTGTAACCGATACATTCTCCGTTTATCATAATATGATTCTTACAAACATATTAACCTATTACAGGATAATCTACTTATCCATCTTAGCTTTGCCTTTATCCTTACTGGGATCCTCAGTTCTTTCGGCCTTAGCTGCAATCATATGATTCAAGGAAGAAGTGAGCATAACTAGCTCAACCAGTCTAACAATAGATAATATTAATACCACGTTGAGAATTATATGACTATCTTCAATAACTGAACAAGTAGCTATAAAGCACTATAAAATATTAAATAGCACTTTTCATTTCATAAAACAATTCCAGAGTACATATAGTAACTAAGGAATACTGAGTTGGTCATAAGACCATGAACATTCTCTTTTCATTTTCATTCATGAAAAAGGACAACCCGGCACTAAGTCCGTAAGTCCAATATATCTTACAAGCACTTCTATGTGATTAGCCTATAGTACTCTATGTTGATCAACACTCATCTGTTAAACGTGTTTACATTTATGTTTTGGCAACCTCGCGTGCCCATCGAATAATCGATGAAAAATACATTTGTTTGCTCATACACAAGCTTACCTTGAATCCGTACCAAATACTTAGCATAGGATAACGTTAATAGTTTTATATCGAAAGACTTGTAAACAAATCAATCTAACGTTTTAGAATAATCTAGCCGAGTTAAAACTGGCATAGACCCTTTTGTAAGACAATTCATGCATCTCATAACATGAATCACAGAAAACTTGGCTAACACGAAGGTTAGACAAGCATTAAGAAAACTTGCCTTCAAGCGTCTTCAAATAATTATTCAAAAATTCTTGGTCTTTACAGTCTCTACATGATATATTCACATACACATTGTAATTAGCTACCAAACAATCTAATCACATTATTTTTACCAACTTCATTCTCTTCTATATCTTAATTGAAATTATTTCAATAATAAAAACATGGGAAAGTCATAGCTTATGCCTCTCGACAACTCAAAGAATATGAGAGGAATTATCCTACTCATGATCTAGAGTTGGCAGCTGTTGTTTTTGCACTTAAAATTTGGAGGCATTACTTGTATGGGGAGAAAGTGGAGATCTTTACGGATCATAAAAGCCTCAAATATTTCTTCACTCAAAAAGAACTCAACATGCGACAACGACGTTGGCTTGAACTGTTGAAAGATTATGATCATACCATCCAATACCATCCTAGAAAAGCAAACGTGGTAGCTGACGCATTGAGTAGAAGATCATATGCGGGTACGAGTGTGATATTGTCAACGCAAAGGCCTATTTTGTGTGACTTACAAAGGATGGAGATAAAGTTAAAGACTCTAGGGACCCATGTGATGATGGCGAATATACGAGTAGAACTGACTTTAATTGATAAAGTTAAAGCTGCTAAAGCTACAGACCTGGAGCTAATGCGTATGAGGAAGAAAGTACAAGAAGGTGCTATGCCAGAAGCAAGAATCGATGAAGAAGGAATACTCCGAGTTAACTCCAGACTTTGTGTTCCTAACGACCCTGAGTTAAAGTATAAAATCATGATGGAGGCGCACAACACACCATTTGCAATCCATCCTGGGAGTACCAAAATGTATTATGATCTTTGACATACATTTTGGTGGGGAAATATAAAGAAGATAACGTTGTTTATCTCAAGGTGTTTAACTTGTCAACGAGTCAAGGCAGAGCATCAAGTACCAAAAGGTTCATTGCAACCACTTAAAATTCTAGAATGGAAGTGGGAGCACATTACCATGGATTTCGTTACTGGTCTTCCTAAGGTTTCTCAAGGCATAGATGCAATTTGGGTCATTGTTGATAGATTGACTAAGTCTGCTCATTTCTTACCAATACGAGAAACTTATACACTTGAACGTCTTGCTCATATGTATATAAACGAGATTGTAAGACTGCATGGTATGCCAATATCCATAGTTTCTGATCGAGACCCAAGATTCACTTCACGATTTTGGGTTAGTTTGCAAAAAGCTATGGGCACGGATTTATGATTTAGTTCAGCATATCATCCTCAGACGGATGGACAATCAGAGAGGACTATTCAAACTCTGGAAGATTTATTAAGACTCTATGTCCTTGACTTCAAGGGAAGTTGGGATAAGTTCTTACCATTGGTGGAGTTTTCCTACAATAACAGTTATCAAACAAGTATTGGCATGGCTCCATTCGAGGCGTTGTATGGAAGAAAGTGTCGCTTCTCCAAAGATAATCGGGATGAGGTGGGTGAAGCAACGTTGTTGGGACCGGAGTTGGTACGTATGACTACGGAAAAGATTCAAACGATCCGACAACGTATAAAAATCTCACAAGATCAGCAAAAGAGTTATGCTAATCTTCATCGAAAAGACGTGGAATTCGATATTGGAGATCATGTGTTGTTACATGTTGCTCCATGGAAAGGAGTTACGAGATTTGGAAAGAGAGGAAAGCTCAATCCTCGATTCATTGGCCCATTTTTAATCCTCGATCGAGTAGGGACTGTAGCCTATAGACTCGCTTTACCGCCAAGTATGTCTCATGTTCATAACGTTTTTTACATATCCATGTTACGTAAATATATGGAAGACCCGAACCACATTATTAAGTTAGAACCGGACGAAATAGCGAAAGATTTAACGTATGAAGAGGTTCCTGTTCAAATCTTGGATAAGAAGGAACATATTCTACGCTCCAAGGTTATACCTCAAGTCAAAGTTTTATGGAGAAACCACAATGTTAAGGAGATGACCTAAGAGTTAGAATCTGAAATGAAATCAAGATATCCTTACCTCTTTGACATACCATGTATATACCCTAATTTTGAGGGCAAAATTTCATAAGAAGGGGAGGTTGTAAGACCCCAACTTTTTTTTAATAAAGATGATTTTTCTATAAATATTATTTTTGAATATTATGGAATGAATTTGATATAATGTTATAGTTGTGGGTAATATTTATAAATTTTGCAAAGTACGCAAGTTGTTATATAACATTCGATTGGTCGGGGAATATTCGTTTTAACAGGGAATGTTCGTACGACGGCACAATCATTGGTGGACCCCACAACAGAATTATTATCGATTTGAGAAAATGACAAAAATATTTTATGAAAATAACGGCGGAAGTTTTACCATTAACTGTTGAACTACTTGGTAATAAAAGTACAGTAATACGCGTGGTTGCATAGTAGCACACGGTATTGATTATTGATGCTCAGTTTTGTTCAATTATTGCTACAGTAATTGTTGTATAGTATCTCACGTTATTTGATTCAATTATTGTCGATATTATATATATTATTAAATCAATAATTGAGACGACGAAGTTATTAATATTATTATTTGTAATATTAACGATGTCTAGAAGTTCTACCAAGGAGAGGTTTGGTCACCTAATTGCGCGCCAATAGGGAGAAATCCTTATTGGAAAGCCCCCTCTTTCCTGAGAACGACCTGGTCGATTAATATTGTGAATTATAATAATGATGATAAATGTTGTTAAAAATATTGAAGGAATTTTTATGAAGTATTTGATGTAAATTTTATTTATTTTATGAACCCCCATTTACCCATTTTTCAAATAATCGGAAGGAAGTTATAATATATATATATATATATATATATATATATATATATATATTTGACATGTATATATGTGTGCATGTGAAGTAGTGTGTGTGGGTGAAAGTGTCTTTGTAGAAATAAGGGATAATGAAATAGAGGGAGAAAATGTGGTGGTAGTGATGTTGTATTATTATATATATATATATATATATATATATATATATATATATATATATATATATATATTTGTATAAACATGTGGGTGGGTGGTGGTGAGCTTGATGGATGAATTTGGCAGGTTATGGGAGGATTTTTCAAAGCTTAGACATTATTGCCAAACTTTTCCAAACATGCAGTATTAGCTTGTAAAGTAGGGTGCTTCCTAATTGGTCGAGCTGTTATATTGGCATGTGTTCATTTTTCTAATTGGCCAACTCTTTGAAAATGAATACTGATATGTTGGAACCGTGAAGTTGTGATGTTCCGTCCGTGATTTTTAAAAAATAAATGTTGCGTCCGTTTCTTAACAGCACCCCTTCCATTCTCCTATAAATAGGATGCTTAGTTAGAATTGAAATCACACCAGATTTAGAGAATTCTCTTCTATAATCTTGAGCGTATTTCTTTAGAGTTTTAAAAAGTTTTGAGCGTAGTGCAAGTTTTCTTCAAGAATATCCTCGCCTACCAATTGGAATACTCTTCTTTTTTTACTAGAGGGTATTATTTCTTTTGTATTCATGAAGAGAACTTCTGTTATTCCATTCATTATTATTCTGTTGGAATAACCTATATACGTGGACTACCCTATACTTGGTGAAATTCTTCTGTTATTCCATTCTTTATATTTATGTTGGAATAACCTGTCTATGCGAAGTACCGCATACATGGTGAAATTCTTCTGTTATTCCATTCTTTATTATTCTGCTGGAACATCCTCGTCGTGCGCTTCTGCATGACTTCGATTTTAATTATTTATTATTCCGTTGGAACATCCTGCCGGTCGCGAATTTTGCCTAACCTAGTTCCGTTATTTATTATTCGTTGAATATCCCGTCTCATGCTTACGCACGACTCGTTCCGTTATTTATTATTCTGCTGGAATAACTCATGCTGTGCGGCTTCATCGCATGTCCGGTGATTTCTTTTGTTATTCCATTCTTTATTATACTCAACAAGGTTAAAGTTTTGACTTCCATACTCCATGAAATTAGTGGAATATCCTTGATATTTGCGTTTCATCTAGTATCTTTCATGGAAATATTCTTCTAAGCATTCTTGAATTTTACTCCACAAAGCAAAGATCATGTTGATAATTTGACGTTTTTGATTCCTGGATAAAATAATTCTTGAACTTGTTTTATTGAATTCTTATATCATTGTCATCATCCTCATATTTATATTTTATTGAAAGTCATCATGGCACTGTAGTGCATAGATGGACTTGGTATGATTATGACCGTGGATTATTCTTGTAATCATGACCGTAATATTACAAATAATGTGGTAAAAGTCCTCATTGGCCCGTGAGTGCATTGATGGACAATTGTTGGCATGATCACGATCATTGATGAATACACGAATATCCTCGCCCGTGGTGCATGGATAATTTGTGGTTGTGATACTAATGAATATCATTGGTCGAAAGTGTAGATGATGTGGATTATTTATTGTCGAGTCCCAAATGATAAAAGTGATGAAAACCTTTTAAATCATAAAAGATAGTAGATTTTATTTTCTACTTGACTATTTTAATGGATTGCTTATTCACCGCAGCTAAAACTTGATGTTTGTTATATTGTATCGGGCTTAACATTGTTGAAGGCTAACGATAATTTATTCTGCATTATCTTAGTCATAAGATTTCTTACTGGGCTAGTTGAGCTCACCCTTTCTTTCATTGTTCTCTTCAGGAAATGAGAACGTAGCAGGGACTAGTCGGGGAATGGCGTGACGGTCCGGATAAGCATTAGTAGTCCTCACTATTCTGTTAAATAGTGTGATAATAAATGTAATGAGGACTCAATTGAGTGTGGATATTGTCTAGATGAAAATATTTGTTTTAAAACTCACAGCATATGTTTTGTCGTACTTTATACGACTGTTGTATATTTAAGTTGTATTTGAATTTTGTACCATGTATTTGGCGACTCAAGATGGGTGATGTATACCTATTTTGGGGGCATCACAGTTGGTATCAAAGCTTAGGGATATGATCCCTGGCTAAGATGTGAGACAAGAACTAGGAGGGGAGAGACGGGGAATTCCTTCGCTAGTATGACCTACCTAAGTTTAATTGGTATTTAATTGGTCGGTCAAAGTATAGGGATAATATTGCATGTCAATTAACCTTTGTTTTGTGGCAGTATTTGAAAATGGCATCCGAGAATGTTGAGATTAGCAATGGAGCACAGGAGACCGTTGAGTCTCCACAGATCAATAGTCAAGATAATGTGCATCAGGGAGGCGACAATCCTC
The DNA here is from genome assembly GCA_020205615.1 of Panax quinquefolius. NCBI lineage: Eukaryota > Viridiplantae > Streptophyta > Magnoliopsida > Apiales > Araliaceae > Panax > Panax quinquefolius. The sequence continues at coordinate 99,566,419 of CM035154.1, read as the reverse complement.
AAGCAAACAACAACACTAACCAGGTGATGAATGATGGACTGTTCAGAGGCTTTATGCAATTCATGCAACATCAGGCAAGAGCGGCTCCTGTACAAAATACAGGTGGAAACACTGGCAACTCTCGACGGTCACCGCTAAGCAGTTCAAGGAACTGGGACCACCGGAGTTTTTTGGAGAGCCAGAGTTTTATACATATATATATAATAATGTATATATATATATAATGTATATATATATATTATAATAAGTTTTGGTTTTTATGAAAAATAAAATATATTATATTTTATTATGCATAGTATTTGTATAGTGTCTGCATAGTGTTTGCATAGTGATTGTAGAGTAAAATCAGAAAAATTCATTAAAATACGTGATTTCTTAATGTGCGTCCGTGATTTTTTTTCCTTACTGTGCATCCAAACAGTATCCTGCCATTCTCCTATAAATAGGATGTTTAGTTTAGAATTAAAAATCACACCAGAATCAGAGAATTCTTCTTCAATAATATTGAGCGTATTTCTTTAGAGTTTAAGGAAGCTTTAAGTGTAGAAAATAGTGCAAGTTTTCTTCAAGAATATCCCCGCTATACCAGTTGGAATACTCTCCTTTTTAAGGTAAGGGATATTATTTTTGTTCAATATTCGTATGAAATAATATTTTCTTCCATACTCTGTAGTATGTAAGTAATATTATTTCGTTTCAGATTCCGAATTCTACACTCATTTTGTTAAGTATTGCTTCTATACTCGAAATTAGTAGAATATCCTTGAAATTTGCGCTTCATCTAGTATCTTTTCACATATATATTATTATGAACATTCTTGATAATTTTTAATATTTTCATGTCGGGGTATTATTCACTCCTGTACTATTTACCTGGGGTACTATTCATGACAAAAAATAACTTCTTTTGGATCTAAATTATTTTTGATACAATATTATTCTTGAACTTTACTCCACAAAGCAGTATGATATTGACAATTTGAACATTATTGAATTCTGGATAAATTAAGTTATAAATCTTTAAAATTTATCCTTACTCTCATTTAATTGAATTCTTATATCATTGTCATCATCCTCATGCTTATATTGTGATGAAAGTCATCTTTGGCCCAAAGTGCATAGATGGACTGTTGATTGGTATGATTATAACCAGGGATTATTCGGTATAATCATGACCTGTAATATTAAAAATGATGTGGTAAAAGTCCTCATTGGCCCGTAGTGCATTTATGGACAGTTGTTGGTATGATCATGACCATTGGTGATAACACGAATATCATTGGCCCGTAGTGCATGGATAATTCGTGGACGTGATACTAATGAATATCATTGGCCCGTAGTACATGGATAATTCATTGATGTGAATTATTTATTGAGCTGAGTCTCAGCGATAAAGTTGATGATAAACTTTTTAAATCATAGAAGATAATAGATATCATGCTCTACTTGACTCTTCTAATGGATTGCTTGTTCCGATGCAGTTAAACTTGTTTTTTATTGTATTTTATCGGTTTAACACTGTTGAAGGCTAACAATAATTTATTCTGCATTATCTTAGTCATAATATTTCTTACTGGGCTAGTTGAGCTCACACTTTTGCTTACATTGTTCTCTTCAGGAAATGAGAACGTAGCCGGGACTAGTCGGGGAATGGAGTGACGGTCTGAGATGGTGGTTGTAGTAGTCCTCACTATTTTATAAAATAGTGTGATAATAATTGTAATGAAGACTCCATTTGAGTTTGGATATTGTCTAGAAGACAATATTCGTGTTAAAACTCTCAGCTATGTTTTGTCGTATTTTACACGACAGTTGTATAATTAAGTTTGTATTTGAATTATGTACCATGTATTTGGCGACTCAGAATGGGTGATGTATACCTATTTTGGGGGCATCACAGTTAGTATCAAAGCTTAGGGATATGATCCCTGACTGAGATGTGAGACTAGAACTAGGAGGGGAGAGACAGGTAAATCCTTCGCTAGTATGACCTACCTAAGTTTATTTGTTATTTAATTGGTCGGTAAAAATATAGTGATAATATGTGGCATGTCAATTAACCATTGTGTTTGTGGCAGTGTTAGAAAATGGCATCCGAAAATGTCGACTTAAGCAATGGAGCACATGAGACCGTTGAGTCACCGTTGATCAATACCTAGGATAATGTGCATCAGGAAGGCAATAATCCTCAGGTAAACAACAACACCGACCAAATGATGAAAGATGGGATGTTCAGAGGCTTTATGCAATTCATGCAACATCGGGCGAGAGAGACTCCTGTTCAAAATGTAGGTGGAAACACTGGAAACTCTCGGATGGTCACCGCTAAGCAGTTCAAGGAGCTGGGACCATCGGAGTTTTTGGGAAAGCTAGAACCACTTAAGGCGGAGACGTGGATAAAGTAGATCACCAAGATATTTGATGTCTTGGGATGCTCCGAGGAGAAAAAGGTTCCCTTTGCCACCTTTATGTTGCGAGGAGAGACAGATTACTAGTGGGAATCTGTAAAATCTACTCAGTCTGCAGCACTCAAGATGTCTTGGGAGAAGTTCCAAGAATTATTCAATGAAAAGTACTTTTCTGAAAGTATTCGTCACATGAAGGAGGTGGAATTTATCAAGCTGGAACAAAACAATATGATCGTATCGCAGTACGAGGCTAAGTTTGCGGAGTTATCCCGGTTTGCGTCTCATTTGGTAAATAATAAGGAGCGTATGACGTGGATGTTTCTAAGAGGTTTGAAACCCGAAATACGTCAATACCTCATTTCTCACAAACTTTGCTTGTATTCAGATGTTGTGAATAGGGCTCAGTTATTGGAGTGCGATAATGAGTCAACCCAACCAAGAGAGAGCAGCTGGCAAAACGACAATATCAGTGGTAGTAGTCATCGAAGCGGTAACAATAAGCATGGAGGAAATCAACAAGCCAGAAATGGTAACCACTTTGGTGGTAATCATGGTCAAGATAATAGAAGTGGAAATTTCAAGAAGAGGAGATTCAATAATGATGGAAAGACGTCAGCACCAGCACCTGTTGTTAAGGAAGGAGAACGACCACCGATCGTATATTACAATTACAGAGGGGAGGGACACATCAGTCCAAACTGTACGCAGCAATCCAAAGCATGTTATAATTGCAGAAGAGAATGTCACCTAGCCCGATTTTGTCGTGCAGTGAAATTAAGTCCAGTTGGGATGGAGACACCAAAGGCGGTCCCAGACAAGTCAAAGCCGATAGTTCAAGGGAGAGCGTTTGTCGTGACCTCCCAAAAAGCGAGGAACCCAAATGAGGTTATTACGGGTAAGCTAATCATAAACTCTTGCGAAGTCTATACCTTATTTGATACCGGTTCTACCCATTCTTTTATTTCACCTACTTGCGCTCAATGTTTAAATTTAACTCTGGAGAAATTAGACTTTGACTTATCTGTTGAAACTCTGTTGGGAGAAACCTTCATTACATCCACTGTTTATAAGTCTTGTTTGATTCAAATCGGCCCCCGCACGTTACCTGTCGATCTTATCTCTTTGAAAATACTTGCATTCGATGTGATTTTAGGAATTGATTGGTTAACTAATCATCATGCTAAAATTGATTATTTTCATAAGGTTGTTAGCTTTCATATTCCTAACCAACCTATTATGTGAATTCAAGCAACCAAACCACTAAAGTCAATCACTGTCATATCACGCCATAAAGCCATTCGTTTATTGAAAAACGGATGTCAAGCTTTCTTAGCCCATATCATGGTTTAAGTAAAAATACGTCAAATTTGAATGATATTTCTATTGTTAATAAATTTCCTGACGTATTCCCTGAAAAACTTCATGGCCTACCCCCAGAGCGTGAAATCAAATTTTGTATCGACCTTGAACCCGGTATAAAACTCATTTCCAAAGCCCCAGATCGAATGGTTCCTATTGAACATCAGGAGTTAAAAACCTAACTGCAGGAATTGTTAGACATCGGTTTCATTCGTCCTAGTACGTCTCCTTGGGGTGCTCCGATTCTATTCGTAACGAAGAAAGATAGAAGTATGCGACTTTGTCTTGACTATCGGGAGTTGAATCATGTCACCATACAAAATAGGTACCCGTTGCCTCGCATTGATGACCTGTTTGACCAGTTGCAAGGCGCTAAATTCTTTTCAAAGATCGATCTTCGTTCCGGATATCATCGCTAAAAAGATTAACACTGATGATTCCAAATATAGCTTTTAGAACTCTCGACGGGCATTATGAATTCCTAGTCATGTCTTTTGGATTGACTAATGCTCTTGCTGCCTTCATGGATATGATGAACCGAGTATTCAAGGAATATTTAGATAATTTTGTGGTTGTTTTTATTGATGACATCCTCATTTACTCCAAAAGCCGTGAAGATCATGAGCAACACTTGAGACTGATACTCCAAAAGCTTTGTAAGAACAAGTTATATGTCAAGTTGAAGAAATGCGAGTTTTGGCTTGAGAAAATAGCATTTCTTGGGCACGTGATATCAAATCATAGAATATCTGTTGACCCAACAAAGATTGAAGCAATATAAAGCTGGAAGCAACCTAAGTTAGTAACTGAAGTACGTAGCTTTCTGGGCTTCGCTGGTTATTATCAAAGATTCGTTGAAGGATTTTCTCGAATCGCTACTCCATTAACTTAGCTAACTCAAAAAGATACAAAATTCAGTTGGAGCGAGGAATGTGAGAAGAGTTTTCAAGAACTCAAGAGGAGACTCATTTCAGCACCTGTTCTGATAATACCATCTGGTATGGAGGGATTTGTCATCTACAGTGATGCTTCAGGCAGAGGGTTAAGATGTTTTCTCATGGAACATAGGAAAGTCATAACCTATGCCTCACGATAACTCAAAGAATATGAGAGGAATTATCCTACTCATGATCTAGAGTTGGTAGCAGTCGTTTTTGCACTTAAAATATGGAGACAATACTTGTATAGGGAGAAAGTGGAGATTTATACGGATCATAAAAACCTCAAATATTTCTTCACCCAAAAGGAACTCAACATGCGACAACGACGTTGGCTCGAGCTGTTGAAATATTATGATCATACCATTCAATACCATCCTGGAAAAGCGAACGTGGTAGCTGACGCGTTGAGTAGAAGATCATATGCGGGTACGAGTGCGATATTATAAACACAACGGCCCATTTTGTATGACTTGCAAAGGATGGAGATAGAGTTAAAGACTCCAGGGACCTATGTGATGATGGCAAATATACGAGTAAAACCGACTTTAATCGATAAAGTTAAAGCTGCTCAAGCTACAGACCTAGAGCTGATGCGTATGACAAAGAAAGTACAAGAAGGTGTTATTCCCGAAGCAAGAATCGATGAAGAAGGAATACTATGAGCCAACTCCAGACTTTGTGTTCCTAACGACTCTGACTTGAAGTATAAAATCATGATGGAGGCGCACAACACACCGTTTGCAATCCATCCTGGGAGTACAAAAGTGTATCGTGATCTTCGACATTCATTTTGGTGGAGTAATATGAAGAGAGAGATAGCGGAGTTTATCTTAAGGTTTCTAACTTGTCAATGAGTCAAGGCGGAGCATCAAGTGCCAAAAGGTCCATTGCAACCACTTAAAATTCTAGAATGGAAGTGGGAGCACATTACCATGGATTTTGTTACTGGTCTTCCCAAGGTTTCTCAAGGCATAGATGCAATTTAGGTCATTGTTGATAGATTGACCAAGTCTGCCCATTTCTTACCTATACGATAAACTTATTCACTTGAACATCTTGCTCGTATATACATAAATGAGATTATAAGACTGCATGGTATGCTAGTATCCATAGTTTCTTCACTCAAAAATTTGGAGACATTACTTTTATGGGGAGAGAGTGGAGATCTTTACGGATCATAAAAGCCTCAAATATTTCTTCACTCAAAAAGAACTCAACATGCGACAACGACGTTGGCTTGAACTGTTGAAAGATTATGATCATACCATCCAATACCATCCTAGAAAAGCGAACGTGGTAGCTGGCGCATTGAGTAGAAAATCATATGCGGGTACGAGTGTGATATTGTCAACGTAAAGGCCTATTTTGTGTGACTTACAAAGGATGGAGATAAAGTTAAAGACTCTAGGGACCCATGTGATGATGGCGAATATACGAGTAGAACTGACTTTAATCGATAAAGTTAAAGCTGCTAAAGCTACAGATCTGGAGCTGATGCGTATGAGGAAGAAAGTACAAGAAGGTGCTATGCCGGAAGCAAGAATCGATGAAGAAGGAATACTTTGAGTTAACTCCAGACTTTGTGTTCCTAACGACCCTGAGTTAAAGTATAAAATCATGATGGAGGCGCACAACACACCATTTGCAATCCATCCTGGGAGTACCAAAATGTATTATGATCTTCGACATACATTTTGGTGGGGCAATATGAAGAAGATAGCATTGTTTATCTCAAGGTGTTTAACTTGTCAACGAGTCAAGGCAGAGCATCAAGTACCAAAAGGTCCATTGCAACCACTTAAAATTCTAGAATGGAAGTGGGAGCACATTACCATGGATTTCGTTACTGTTCTTCCCAAGGTTTCTCAAGGCATAGATGCAATTTGGGTCATTGTTGATAGATTGACCAAGTCTGCTCATTTCTTACCAATACGAGAAACTTATACACTCGAACGCCTTGCTCATATGTACATAAACGAGATTGTAAGACTGCATGGTATGCCAATATCCATAGTTTCTGATCGAGACCCAAGATTCACTTCACGATTTTGGGTTAGTTTACAAAAAGCTATGGGCACTGATTTACGATTCAGTTCGGCATATCATCCCCAAACAGATGGGCAGTCAGAGATGACTATTCAAACTCTTGAAAATATATTAAGACTCTGTGTCCTAGACTTCAAAGGAAGTTGGGACAAATTCTTGTCATTAGTGGAATTTTCTTACAACGACAGTTATCAAACAAGTATTGGCATGGCTCCATTTGAGGCATTGTATGGACGCAAGTGTCGTTCTCCAATATGCTGGGATGAGGTGGGTGAAGCAACGTTGTTGGGACCGAAATTAGTATGCATGACAATGAAAAAGATTCAAATGATCCAGCAACGTATAAAAACCTCACAAGATCGACAAAAGAGTTCTGATAATCTTCATCGAAGGGACGTGGAATTCAATGTTGGAGATCATGTGTTGTTACGTGTTGCTTCATGGAAAGAAGTTACAAGATTTGGAAAGAGAGGAAAGCTCAATCCTCGATTCATCGGCCCATTCGAAATCCTCGATCCAGTAGGAACTGTGGCCTATAGACTCGCCTTACTGCTAATTATGTCTTGTGTTCATAACGTTTTTCACATATCTATGTTACGTAAATATGTGGAAGACCCGAACCACATTATTAATTTAAAACCGGACGAAATAGCGGAAGATTTAACGTATGAAGAGGTACTTGTTAAAATCTTGCATAAGAAGGAACATATTCTACGCTCCAAGAAATGACCTGGGAATTAGAATCCGAAATGAATTCAAGGTATCCTCACCTCTTCGACATACCAGGTACGTACACTAATTTAGAGGGGAAATTTCATAAGAATGGGAGGTTGTAAGACCCCAACTTTTATGAATAAAGACGAATTTTTTATCATTTTTTGAATATTAAGGTGTGAATTTGTTATAATGTTATAGTTGTGGGTAATATTTACAAATTTTGCAAAGTAAGCAAGTTTTTATAAAATATTTGTTTGGTCGGGGAATATTCGTTTTATCAGGGAATATTCGTACGACGGCACAATCATTGGTGGACCCCACAATAAAATTATTGTCGGAGTTAGAAAATGACAGAAATATCTTTTTATAATAATAACGACGAAAGTTTTACCGTTAACTGTTGAAATACCCTAAATAAAAGTACAATGAATAATGCTGTGGTTGCATACTAGTACACGGTATTGATTATTGATGCTTACGTGAGAAGTCACTCAGTTATACTCAATTATTGCTACAGTAATTGATGCATAGTATGTGACGCCCCTAAAATAGGTATACAACACTCATTCTGAGTCGCCAAATACATGGTACAGAACTTAAATACAAACTTAAGTTATACAACTGTTAAGTGTCGTGCAGAATACGATAAAACATAAGTTATGAGTTTTAATACAAATATTGTCTCCTAGACAATATCCAAACTCAAATTCAATCTTATTATAATTATTATCACACTATTTCACAGAATAGTGAGGACTACTAAAACAACCATCTGGACCGTCAATCCATTCCCCGACTAGTCCCAGCTATATTTTCATTTTCTGAAGAGAACAGTGAAAGAAAAGGGTGACCTTAACTAGCCCAGTAAGAAATATTATGACTCAGATAATACAGAATAAATTATCATTAGCCTTCAATAGTATAACAATTGATAGAATACAATAGACAACAAGTTTTAGATCAACAACTGCAGCGGAATAAGCAATCCATTAGAAGAGTCAAGTAGAGCATGATATCTACTATCTTCTATGATTTAAAAGTTATCATCAATTTTATCGCTGAGACTCAGCTTAATAAATAATTCACATCACTGAATTATCCATGCACTACGGGCCAAGGATATTCATTAGTATCACGACCACAAATTATCCATGCACTACGGGCCAAGGATATTCGTGTTTTCACCAATGGTCATGATCATGCCAAACAACAATTCATCTTTGTACCCTTGGCCGAAAAGAACGCATGGTCATAATCATACCAACAACTGTCGCTGAGACTCAGCTCAATAAATAATCCACATCACGTGTAACATTACAGGTCATGATTATACCGAATAATCCTTGGTCATAATCATACCAATCAACATGTAATTGATGCATAGTAACACACGGTATTGATTATTGATGCTTACGTGAGAAGTCACTCGGTTATACTCAATTATTGTTACAGTAATTGATGCATAGTATCTCACATTATTGATTCTATTATTCTCACAGTATCATCTGCACAATATTTTATATTATTAAATCAATAATTGAGATGACAAGTTATTCACATTATTATTTACATTATTGACAATGTCTTAAAAGTTCTTAGAAAAGGGTTTGGTCACCTAATTGCGCGCTAATAGGGAGAAATTCTTATCGAAAAGCCCCCTCTTTCTTGGGAATGATCTGGTTGTTAATATTACAAGTTATAAATGATGAATAATTGTTGTTCAAAAATATGTTTTGTGAAGCCAAGTGGGTTGATATAAATAGAGGAGATTTTTATGAAGTATTTATTGTAAGTTTGGCGTATTATATGGACCCCCACTTACCTATATTTCAAAACTGTCGGTAGGAAGTTATCTCAGTTTTTGTTTTATACATACATATATATATATACGGTCTCAGGATCTTAGCTCACCTTTATCCACTCACTGAAGCTCACCCCCTTTTAGCGACGGACGTGACGGTTTCGGTCGATATATAATCATCGTCATACTTTTAGCGACGCTATATGTTGTCCGTCGCTAAAATTATAGATGACAATTGTATAATCGAACCGTCATTCCGAGTCCATTGCTAAAGGAGGTGAGCTCTGTGAGTCAATAAGGGGTGAGCTTAAGATCCGGACTATATATATATATATATATATATATATATATATATATATATATATATATATATATATAATAAGTTTTGGTTTTTATGAAAAATAAAATATATTATATTTTAATATGCATGGTGTTTGTATAGTGTCTGCATAGTGTTTGCATAGTGACTGCATAGTAAAATCAAAAAAAAATCGTCAGAATCCGTGATTTCTTACTGTGCGTCCGTGATTTTTTTCCTTATTGTGCATCCAAATAGTATCCTTCCATTCTCTTATAAATAGGATGCTTAGTTTAAAATTAAAAATCACACCAGAATCAGAGAATTCTTCTTCTATAACATTGAGCGTATTTCTTTAGAGTTTAAGAAAGCTTTGAGTGTAAAAAACAGTACAAGTTTTCTTCAAGAATATCCCCGCTATACCAGTTAGAATACTCTCCTTTTTAAGGTAAGGGATATTATTTTTGTTCAATATTCGTATGAAATAATATTTTCTTCTATACTCTGTAGTATGTAAGTAATATTATTTCGTTTCAGATTTTGAATTCTATACTCATTTTGTTAAGTATTGCTTTTATACTCCTTGAAATTAATAGAATATCCTTAAAATTTGCGCTTCATCTACTATCTTTTCACGGATATATTATTCTGAACATTCTTGATAATTTTTAATCTTTTCATGTCGGGGTACTATTCACTTTGGTACTATCCACTTCGGTACTATTCACCTAGGGTACTATTCATGATAAAAATTAATTTCTTTTCGGTCCAAATCATTTTTAATACAATACTATTCTTGAATTTTACTCCACAAAGCAGTATCATATTAACAATTTGGACATTATTGAATTCTGGATAAATTAAGTTATAAATCTTTAAAATTTATCATTGCTCTTATTTAATTGAATTCTTATATCATTGTCATCATCCTCATGCTTATATTGTGATAAAAGTCATTTTTGGCCCGAAGTGCATAGATGGACTGTTGATTGGTATGATTATGACCAGGGATTATTCGGTATAATCATGACCTGTAATGTTAAAAATGATGTGGTAAAAGTCCTCATTAGCCCGTAGTGCATTGATGGACAGTTGTTGGCATGATCATGACCACTAGTGATAACACGAATATCCTTGGCCCGTAGTGTATGGACAATTCGTGGACGTGATACTAATGAATATCCTTGGCCCGTAGTGCATGGATAATTCAGTGATGTGGATTATTTATTGAGCTGAGTCTCAACGATAAAGTTGATGATAAACTTTTTAAATCATAAAAGATAGTAGATATCATGCTCTACTTGACTCTTCTAATGGATTGCTTATTCCGCTACAGTTAAACTTGTTGTTTATTGTATTTTATCAATTTAACATTATTGAAGGCTAACGATAATTTATTCTGCATTATCTTAGTCATAATACTTCTTACTGGGCTAGTTGAGCTTACCCTTTTGCTTTCATTGTTCTCTTCAGGAAATGAGAATGTAGCCAGGACTAGTCGGGTAATGGAGTGACGGTCCAAGATGGTGGCTGTAGTAGTCCTCATTATTTTATAAAATAGTGTGATAATAATTGTAGTGAGGACTCCATTTGAGTTTGGATATTGTCTAGAAGACAATATACGTGTTAAAACTCTCTGCAATGTTTTGTCGTATTTTACACGACAGTTGTATAATTAAGTTTGTATTTGAATTCTGTACCATGTATTTGGCGACTCAAAATGGATGATGTATACCTATTTTGGGGGTGTCACAAACACAAAATCTAGTCTATTAAATAAATTGGGCTACACCTTGGCTAGACCCAAATAATCACACCTCAACAGAAATTATTTTACAATATACTAAATTTAATTTTCTAAAAACATTTAACATACATCTTTATCCAACCCGTGTCTTGCACGAGTTTATACTAGTAATTTTTTTAAAAGAAAAAATAGATAAAATTAATGAGATAAGGGAAATAATTTATATGTCGACAATTTTATGAAAAGTTTGGTCACGAATATCGTGGAATTTTAGGGATAAATTATAATAAATAAGTAATGTTATGGAGATAAAGTAAATAATTTATATGTTGATAATTTTATGATAAATTTGGTCACGATTATGGTGAAATTTTAAGCGATAAAATATAATGAATGAGTAATGCTATGGACATACATTATATACATAAAAATTATGTATAAACAATATAAAAAAATATGAAATAAGAAACGAGATCTATCATTAAATGTTTTACATATTTTCGTCGATATATAATGCATGGATCTTATTCTTGGTATATAATTTTATGTTTAAAATTTTCATATATTATTATTCATAAGAAATTAGTGTGGATGCTTTTTAAAAAAAAATTTCTATCTTATATATGTGATGCCCCCAAAACAGGTATACATCACCCATCTTGGGTCGCCAAATACATAGTACAAAATACAACTATAACTTAATTATACAACTGTCGTGTAAAATACGACAAAACATAGCTGAAAGTTTTAACACGAATATTGTCTTCTAGACAATATCCAAACTCAAATTCAATCTCATTACAATTATTATCACACTATTTCAAAGAATAGTGGGAACTACTAAAACAACCATCTGGACCATCAATCCATTCCCCGACTAGTCCCAGCTATATTCTCATTTCGTGAAGAGAACAGTGAAAGAAAAGGGTGAGTTCAACTATCCTAGTAAGAAATATTATGACTAAGATAATGCAGAATAAATTATCGTTAGCTTCAGCAATATAACAACTGATAGAATACAATAGACAATAAGTTTTAGATCAACAACTGCAGCAGAAATAACAATTCATTAGAATTGTCAAGTAGAGCATGATATCTATTATCTTCTATGACTTAAAAGTTTATCATCAATTTTATCGCTGAGACTCGTTTTAATAAATAATCCACATCACTAAATTATCCATGCACTATGGTCTTAGGATATTCATTAGTATCACGACCACGAATTATCCATGCACTACGGGCCAAGGATATTCGTGTTTTCACCAATGGTCATGAACATGTCAAACAACAATTCATCTTTGCACCCTTGGCCGAAGATGTGACGCCCCCAAATCCGGGTATCTTCCAACCCGACATATGGTGCTCCACGGTGCTACAGTTCACACAAACATTCAATTGAAATACCTCAAAAGAATGGATATGTCTTATAAATATATTGCAAATCAATATTACTGTTCCCTAGGTTCTTTATAACCATTACATTTGTGCTTGTCATAATATCAAATATTATCATTACAAACCTATACTATTACATAGGTAAGCTGTGTGTTTAGCACTTAGCCTTTCCTTTATCCTCGCTTCCTCCTTGATTCGTTCGGTCTTAGCTGCATTTATATGGTTCAAGCAAGAGTGAGCATAACTAGCTCAGCAAGTATAACAATTCCATTTAATAATATGCTTGAATCATACAAATTATATATCTTCAATAACTTAACAATAGTTATGAAGTACTATCGATAATTCAAAATAGCACTTCTCTTTTCTTTAAAACGTTTTACAATGACAACATTCAGTAAAACATCAATTTCGGTCCAAGACCTTGAGCATTTCATACTTTCTTTGAAAAGGACATCCCAGAACTAAGTCTGGCATTACTTACAAACATGTCTAGGTGATCAGCCTATAGTACTCTATGTTGATCAACACTACATTCTTTAAACGTATGTACGTTTAAGTTGTGGCAACCTCACATGCTTGTCGTTTGACGACAAATTTTTTTAGAATACTCAGTCTTCATTTGAAAACCATACCAACATAGTTTGGCAAAATATTGACAATACTTCGATAGATTATAGGAAATCCAAACATCTTAAATCTAGCCGAAAAAATTGGCTTTAACTTCATCATACATCAATTCATGCGTAAGAATACATGAATCACAAAGCTTATCTAGATTGAACATAGACAAGGGTTAGAATACTTGCCTTCAGCGTCTGCTACTGTTATTACACGTTCACTTTAAGTCTTTAAGGTCTCTATAATAAATGATCACATAACGTAACACATTAGGTCATGAATAAACATACATGGTTCCTAATGAATCTTACCCTTCTTCTCAATCTAATCATGTATTAGATTTGTTACTATTGGTTTCGGCTTTCCATTATAGTTTACATCATCATTTCGTTCATGTTCAATTGATTATCTTCAACCTTTAGGTATCATACTTAAGGTTTAATAATGCCTTAACAATGTTATAATTAAGCTTTACTTCATTGTTAATCAATTACCATCCTTGCTCTACTTACAAACATTCTTTATCACAAAAACCCTAGGGTCAAGGCGTTGCGGTGCCGCTTCCCTTCTTCGAACTTCATGCACGTGACGCGGGTTTCAGTATCTTCCATTCTACCTTACACGTGTGCTTTCCACTCTCAAGATCGAGACTTCACACGCGACGCCACTTCCTAGTATGTCCCATTCATGCCTCGTGTTGCAGCACCAGTCACAGTACTCTGGGTCACGTCGCGATGCGGACCCTGAGCCTCAGATAGTTACCACAGTTCATTTTTTCTGTGAACTTTTCGGGGCCACAACTCATTCATTTTAAATCCGAATTGGCTCGTTCAAAATCCATTAGTTAACAAATCACATACTCTATGTGTTCATGTAAGAATTTTATATTTTCAACTTCGTTAACTCAAAATTCACCTATTGGTTCATTTTTAACAAAAACGATAAACATTCGTGAACGTTCAACGCTCGTTTCTTCGTTCTAAGTCGAAATTCGGCCATTTTTGAGTCTGCAACTCTGTAATGCCAAATAAGAATTTCTCCCATCGAAAACCAACGTTTCCGAGCTCAATATCAAAATTTGACTTCTATTCCGAGAATTTCACAAATTCGACAATTATCGTCCAATCGTGAGAATTCCAGCATAACTTCGTAACTTATGATTTGTTCATTGTTTCAAATGGATTCTATCCATCATATTGACATCCCAACCTACATATTACCTCAACTTATTTTCATGATAAGTTATTACTTATGCTTCATAAGTTTATAACTTATCAAAATATAAAATATATATTATTTCATTTCTCATGACTTATAATGGTTTAAGTCCTCTAACCAACATTCTTACATCCTTTTAACATATAAACTTCATTCATGTAAACATGATACAAGTCTTACAAGTTCATCTTTAGTTCATAGCTTATCTATGAACAAAGTGCTTATTCTCGGCTTATTAGGACTTAAGTCCTTAGATTATTTATTCCTATCATTTCTTAGCATACATGTCCATTAATCCACACTTCTCTTATCAACCTACAATGGTAGAGATGGAAGACTAATGACATAAGAGGCTTACCCTTGATGAACAAGCTTTTCTTCTTCTTTTCTAACAAATGAAAATCTAGCTTATTCTTGCTTAATCTCTCTAACAATTAAGTTGAAAGTGTTGGGTGAAAATGAACAAGCAACAAATGAAATCCTAGCTTCCTATTTATAGAATTTCCTAAGTTAGGGAATTATGGACAAAAGCCAAATCCCACCTCCTTAGTAACCTCCATACTATTCATTACCTAGCTCTTAAGTAAACTTGTTCCCTACTTCTTTTGCTTGGTCATTACACAATTATCTTGGTCACCAAGATTAACCAAATGATCATGGGTTGCCCCATGGATCACCTTAATCCATTGGATTATAGCTTGGCCTTAGGTTTAATTTGCTTAACTTAAGCTTTGGGCTTGTATTAACAAACTTAATTGGACTTCATATTAACAACCACTTGGGTTTGCACATTCAATTCTATTGGACTTTACAATTTGTTAAACAATCCTATAAGTCCATTTCATTTGGCTCAAAGCCTTATAACGTATTGTTTACGTATTATTCTCGTATACTAATTCATAATATACAATATTTCATTCTTCATACATACTCATATAATACTTCGTATCATACTTGTATTTGTTACCTCGTATAATACATACATATCATATGATCATCACATTAGCTTCTAACGCTTTATTTTTCCTAACATACTCGAATTACGTCCGCATGCGAAAAATTACGTTTTTCATACTTGAATTATTATTACATAATCCAACTCACCTTGATATTCTATCCCTACTTATTTCTCGGAAGTTCAAAAATAATTCCCGAGCAGAAATCGATGAATAGTATTTTTCAGAAAATTTCTCGGAAAACTTTTATTTTCGTCTTAGAAATTCAAACACTTTAATTCTCTCACGTAGTCGAAATACTATGATGTTCCGACGTTTTTAGGTTATAGAACGACATTCATCTTACTAATCAATACGTTATATATTAAGGCATCACCGATCCATTCAATTTGAAAAACAGGTGAGTTAACTCAAATAGTTATAAAATTAACTCAGTCAATTTTGTTAGCCATCTCGGTCGATTCATTTTCCTCTTCTTCTAGCTTTTCAAATCCTTTCTCTCGATTTGGTAAATTTGCCTCCTCCTTACCAATTTCCTTCTCTAATCTGTCACTTCCTCTTTAGTTTCCTTATCACCTAAGTTCAATCGAATCTTCTTCTCTTCTCACTCTTCAATCGCCTTCATCATCTTCTTTAATATTTTAAAGCCTAAATCTGAGAAACTCAGCAAGGCTGCCCCCTAATTCTTCGGATTTCCTCCTCCTAACGCCTCTCTAATTCATCCACGAACTCCCATCCTTAGCCTTCTTCAGTTTCCTAAAACTCCCGTCACCATCCTCCAAATCAGCACCGATCACAGGCTTCTTGGGGGGCAGAACTGCCAATTTCTGTGATTCTTGAGAATAATCCAAACCACAAGGCTCGAAATCGAAGGAATTCCTAAGTTTCTTCGATACCCGAAAACCCTTATCAATATCACCGCCAATCAGTGGCTTCCTCGCGGACAGAATTATCAATTGACCCAAATCTTGAGACGAGCCATATGTCTCGGAGTCGAAGTGCCAGTGGGACGATGAACCTTGAGACGAAAATGCAATACTGTAAATATCTTGAGGGCTATCTTGGGACAAGGGGTTTTTGAATTCGTCGGAAACAACGTCGTCGTCGAAGGCCGCAACTCAGGCCAGTGATCCATGAGCAAAGGTGAGAGTTTTTCTTTTCCAAGATACGGCTTTGGCCTAAGAAAGATAAATTCCCAAGTTCTGCAGATACCCATATGGTTAATTCCTCTGCTAATGTAAGTTTGCCATGGACAATTAGAACTCAGGTTATATGACAATTAATGAAATTGTTGTCATGTTCTGTACTTTATTCATCATTGATTTAACCAAAGCTTTTTTGAGATTTTCTTTTTGCTCCTCTTTGAATTTTCTTTAGGATGAAAATTACTATGAATGATGCTTTTTTTTCCAAGATCTGGTTGTGGCCTAAGAAAGATAAATTCCCATGTTCTGCAGATACCCATATGGTTAATTCATCTGCTAATATAAGTTTTCCATGGACAATTAGAACTCACGTTACATAAAGATTAATGAAATTGTTGTCACGTTTTGTACTTTATTCATCATTGATTTAACCAAAGCTTCTTTGAGCTTTTCTTTTTGCACCTCTTTGAATTTTCTTTAGGATGGAAATTAATTACTTTGAATGATGCTTCTTTTTTTAACACATTGTATGGAAGATGGAAACTTTCACTTTATCTTTCCATTCAAATTGCAGAAAATTCTCTCAATTGTAATTTTTGAATGCTATTCTTTAAACTTTCATGCTTTAGGTGAACGCACACCACACTTGGAGAGTGTGTGGGTCTTCATCTCCAAATGTTACAATATTAACTATTACTTCTGTTCATCCTGAGATATTAGTTACAAGTAACATCTGGATGCAGTATGTGGATATATGAGGGTTTAAGAATTTTTTCTATTTTTGAGAACTGATGAATATTGAAGCTCAGTTTTTTATGTAATAATTGATTGATATGAAACAGGATTGAGCGTGTGAGTTGATTTGTATAGCTAATTTTCACATTCTTTGCAATGAGTTTTTATTTTAGTGATAACGAAATAGAAAGAGAGCCTTCTCCTCGATCCAATTATTTGGTATAAGAAAGTAGTTTGGTAAATTTTGTGAATTTTTATCAAACAGTTTTGATAACAGTTTGGTAAGAGATCGGTTCGAGTTAGATTGGGGACTATGGCGGAGTTCAACAATGAAAGGTGTGTTACCCTTGATTTTTACTTACCATTAGTTAGACTTATCTCTACGGTTCATGTATATAGTGATTCATTGTGGAGAATAATATCGTTCACCATAACTTACTCAAATAAAAATAGAGATTGTTTGTATATACTCCCTTTGTTTGGAAACAAGGATTCTTTTTTGAGAAAGCTTTTGGCAAAAGAAAAGGTAGAAGAACTAGATTTTAAGGAGCTTGCAACTATGACAAAATGATATATTGAAAGTGATCTTAAGGTTTATGTTACTTTAATGACAATTATTAAGTTTGACTTTTATTATTTGGGGATGAGACTTGGCATTAACTACCGAAAACATATTTTGTGCGTAACAACAACTTATCGACCTATGAGAGAGCTGATACAGTAAGAGAGGGAGAATGATTAGGTAAATTCTTTCATTCTGAGCTCCTACCTTTTTTCCCCTTTCTTCTCAATTTATGTTTTTTGCTCCTAATACTTTCTTTCTTCCAATAATTTCTATTTACAGGAAAAGAAGCGGAGAACAAAAGCAATAAAAAATTCAGAAGATAATTCGGAGAAAAATGAAGAAAGTGAAAGAGTAATTACTCTGAGGTCTTTGAACATGGAAGACATGAGGCAGGTAAAAAATCAGGTAACCTATTAAACGTGGGTGAATATGAGTTATCCATTGGATTTACACCCATTTTGTTGGTGTGGGTGAATATGAGTTATCCATTGGGTTTACACTCATTTTGCCAGATCTAGAACATACATTTGATACATGTACATATTATATTTATGAATGGGGAATGATGGTTCAAGTCAAATCTTCCATTTTCAAAGCAAATGTTGCATTACGTGTGTACCGTACATATTAATTGTTACACATTTGTGCTGAAAAATATCATTTCATATATATATATATATATATATATATATATATAGTATTTTATTTGAATAAAAATAGCATTTACTTTGAATATATTTAAAGCATTTATTTGCTTTGTCTATATCTTTTTCACAATGATAAACTTAAAATGAATGTTTCTTATCTGAGATTGACAACTATTCGTTGGTTTCCAGAAGCACAAACACTTCCTCTAAGGGATCCTGAATATGGTTGACAAAGTACTCTACAACACTTCTTTTTCACCATTTGAAATGTTTCAAGAAGGGCTTATATAGTTGTGAAATCTTCTCAAAGAAACTGTATGTCATATGTGGCATAACAAGTTAGCCATATAGTTTATAAATTTGTAGAAAAAGATCAACGACATTTTCTATGCAGTATCAAATACATGTTGAGCTTGATCTTCCAAGTTATGCAATTTCTAACAAAGAAGTTGTACTTTTTTTTTTGAAAAATTGGCTGAACAATTTGTATACTTATAATTGTGATTCATAGTATAATAATACATTCCATAAAAGAAAATATAATATTATCAATTATATGTTTTGTATTATGGCATCCTGGTCATGTCCAACATCACAATTTCTGCGTTACAATGTCCTTTGTCATGTTGTGTCAAGTAATGTGGCCATGTATGTGCTACACATGTTTGCTCTCAAGTGAATGCTTTACAGTTTATGAATAATGTTCCTCACCCCCCCCACAACAATGTCATCCCATTTTGTACTGGTTTGCATCTTATTTTGTTTGACTTAAATTAAATATTCTGTTGTAGGTACACATAACTCAAGGTGACTATGATGGGAAAGCTATTATCATCTCAATTTCTTCTTCATTCATATTGTAGGACATAACTTGAACTGAGTTTATAATGTGTACAAAAAAAATTCATTATGTAACACAGTTCAATTTTTAGTCTTAAATGTTTATATCCAAATATAAAAGAGTATGTATTTTCCCTTTGAAGGTTGCTGTCAGTTTTGCTTCCGATTGATCTACAATGATGAGTGAGCTGATGCAGTGGAATGCTTTGTATGGCGAGGGAGGTTCGAAGATTTCCTATGCTTAACAAAAACTTTATAAGGTTTTTATGTATTTTTTGAATGGTGTCTCAACTAAATATTATTCAAAGTTATGCTAACATGATTGTTTATTTGACGGATGAGACTTTAGTTTCAATGATCTAGGTAATAATTTTTTCCATGTGCATGCTCTGTATTTTTTTTAGACAAGATTTCATTAGAAATAAGAAGAAATATAAAATGAAGTAGGGTGAGAAACCATGTATTTTTGTTATAGTTTCTACTACATAAGAAAACAAATGGTTCGACATATGTAAACAAACATTTCTGTTTGGTTGCGTTATTGGCTTATCATGATTTCAGGAGCGAAGTCAATAAATGCCTCTGTTTTGGGGGCTCTATTAGGTGTTTTTAATTGTATTATGCATGGAGCTATTGAGTTGCTATACATTGCACATAAAATGAGATTATGATCTTGATGATTAAATTGATGTTTTTATTTGTTGTTGGTTTATTGTTTTAATTGATTCACTAATGTTTGATTTTTTGTAATATTTTGTACACCACCACAACGTTCCTTTTTCGAATGAGGTGATCAGCCGAATAAAGGGTGCATATTGAAATAAAAGTGAATCTCTTAATTTTATGTTACGGTAAATCAACTTATTTACATGAATTGTATATTTCGAGTTCATTTTTTATATGAATGTTGAACAAATTATTAAATCAATTATTCAAACTATCCTGTGCATTGCACGAGCTACCAACTAGTACTTATAATAACAAATAATATAACTTTATTTATCATTTTATTTAATAAAATTCTTTTATAATGGATCCGAATTTTTCGGTCGTTACAGAAGAGAACGCATGATCATGATCATATCAACAATTGTCCACTAATACACTGTGGGCCAATGATGACTTTTACCACATCATTTATAACATTACAGGTCATGATTACACTGAATAATCTCTAGTCATAATCATACCAATCAATAGTGTATCTTTGCACCCTTGGCCAAATATGACTTTTATCACAATATAAGCATGAGAACGATGACAATGATATAAGAATTCAATTAAATAAAATCAAGGATAAATATTAAAGATTTTAAATTTATCCAGTTTTTAAAACGCTCAAATGGTCAACATGATCTTTTTTTGTGAAAGTAAAATTCAAGAATAATATTTTATCAAAAATGATTTGGACCAAAAAAATTTAATTTTTGTCATGAATAGTACCCAGGATGAATAATACCCGAGTGAATAAGACTTGAGAATAAGACCTTGAATAAGTATCTCCCAAGATGAAAAAAGTTAAAACTTATCAAGAATGTTCGAATAGTATTTCCATGAAAGAGATCTTTGGATGAAGTCACAAATTTCAAGGATATTATACTAATTTCATGGAGTATAGAAGCCAAAACTTAACAAACTGAGTATAGAATTCGGAATCTGAAATGAAATAATATTACTTACATACTACAGAGTATTGAAGAAAATATTATTTCTTACAAGTATTAAACAAAAATAATATCCCTTATAACTATTGAACGAAAATAATATTCCTTACGAATATTGAACGAAGATAATATTCGTTACCAATATTAAACGAATATAATATTTCTTGCGAATATTGAACGAAATAAAATTTATTACGAATACGAAAAATAATATCGTAAGCGAATATGAAATAAATAATACCCCTTAACTCAAAAAGAGAGCAATTCTGACTGGTATAGCGGATATATTCTTGAAGAAAATTTTTACTATTTTTTACATTCAAAACTTCCTTAAACTCTAAAGAAATACGCTCAATATTATAGAAGAAGAATTCTCTGATTCTGGTGTGATTTTTATTTCTAAACTGAGCATCCTATTTATAGGACAAGGGAAGGATACTATTTGGATGCACAGTAAATGAAAAATCACGGACTGCACAGTGGAAAAATTCGGACGATTTCTGAAATTCACATGATTTACTATGCAGTCACTATGCAAACACTATGCAGACACTATGCAAATACTATGCATAATAAAATATAATATATTCTATTTTTCATATAAAACAAAACTTATTATAATATATTATATAATATATTCTTGCCATCCCTTTTTTTTATTTCTTCTCCCGTGACAAACATAAATTCCCACCCCCTCACCAAAAGTCATCCACACGTGGGACCCACCACATAATATATATCTTGTGGCCCCACCACTTATTATATATATATATATATATACTAAATAACTTTCTACCGATAATTTTAAAAAATGGATAAGTGGGGGTCCATATAATAAACAAAATTTATAATAAATACTTCATAAAAATCTCCTCGGAAAAAAGCACTTTTACCCCAATATGATCGTCGTGTTTTAAGCAATTAGTCACTGTACTTTAAAAAAATTCAATTGGCCCACTGTGGTTTTTAAAAATGCTTAATCAAGCCATTCTGTCAAATTTTGCTCATGGACGTTAAGAAATTCCTACGTGGCAAGCCAGTCAGCCAACTTCCTACCTTTTACCCCCATTGTGTTCGTCAAGATGTAAGCATTGAGCCACTATAATTTTAAAAAATGCAAATAATCAGACACGTGTGGATATGGTATGCAAATGTTAAAAATGAGGTAGAAAATATTTATAATATGTATAATATTAATAAAAATTAATATTATAATAATTATAATATGTATGTTTTATTTTAAAATAAAAAATAAAAATACTTATATGTTTTAAAATACTTATAAAATTTTTAAAAAAAAAATACTTTTATTTTTAAATATATATATTAAAATAAAAATACTTTTATTTTTTTAAAAATTATTTTAAAATTATTTTTATTTTTATACATAAAAGTATTTTTATTTTTATTTTTAGGTAAAGAAAAAAAAAAGAAAATAAAAATAAAAGTATTTTTATTTTAAAAATTTTATAAGTATTTTAAAACAGGAAAGTATTTTTATTTTTATTTTTAAAATAAAACATATATATTATAAATATTATAATATTAATTTTTATTAATATTATAAATATTTTCTACCTCATTTTTAGCATTTGTATACCATATCAACATGTGTCTGATTATTTGATTCCACGTCATTTCCTTGAATTTCATTTTTTTAAAATGTCATGTAAAAAATAAATAAACAGACATCCACTAAATTTGACGAAATGGCACAATTAAGCATTTTTAAAAACCACAGTGGGCCAATTGCATTTTTTAAAGGACACTGGCTCAATGCTTACAACTTAATGAACACAATGGGGTAAATGTGTTTTTCAAGTACTACGAATTTGGCTGACTGGCTTGCCACGTAAGAAATAACTTAAATTTTTTTTTCAAAAGCCATGTAGGAAAATTGGTCCAATTTCTTAACGTCCGTCCAAAAAATTTGACGGAATGGCCTAATTAAGCATTTTTAAAAATCACAACGGGCCAATTAAATTTTTTTTAAAGTACAGTGGCTAATTGCTTAAAACACGGCGACTACAATTGGGTAAAGGTGTTTTATCCCAAATCCCCTTAATATTTTTAACAACATTTATCATCATTATTATAACTTGCAATATTTAACAACCAGATCATTCCCAGGAAAGAAGGAGCTTTCTGATAAGGATTTCTCCCTATTGGCGCGCAATTAGGTGACCAAACTCCTTTCCTTAACAGAACTTTCTAGACATCGTCAATAATGCAAATAATAATATAAATAACTTTGTCGTCTCAATTATTGAATAATATAAAATATTGTGACAATAATTGAATCAAATAATGTGAGATACTATGCAGCAATTACTGTAGCAATAATTGAATAAAACTGAGTGACTTCTCACGTAAGCATCAATAATCAATACTGTGTGCTACTATGCAACCACGCGTATTGTTTTACCTTTATCACCGAGTATTTCAACAGTTAACGGTAAAACTTTCGCCGTTATTTTCATAAAAATATATTTATGTCATTTTCTAACTTCGACAGTAATTCCGTTGTGGGGTCCACCAATGATTGTGCCGTTGTACGAATATTCCCTTATAAAACGAATATTTTCTGACCAGTCGAATATTTTATAACAACTTGCTTACTTTACAAAATTTATAAATACTACTCACAACTATAACATTATATCAAAATCACACCTTAATACTCAAAAAAAAAAATATTTCGAGAAAATTAATCTTTATTCATAAAATTTGGGGTCTTACAATATATTTATATACACAAATAACTATTATTTACATAACCTTATACACTATATCTATCTAATATATAAAGTTCGTGTGTCATCTATGCAGTGTATATATAATTTTCATCATTGACATACAATACATAATTTTTATTCTTAATATAATTTGCATATATTATTATTAGTCATAATAAATAAATGTGGACCCTTTTAATTTTTTTTCTATCTTATATGAATATATACATGGATTGTTATTATTTATATAAATTTATATGTGCTTTTTCTGAACAAAAATTCTATGTGAACATGAGTATATTTGAATTTTATTTATTTGTATGTATTTTGATCTTCAATGATGGATAAAAAGGTCAAAAGTCCAAAAATGCCCCTGACATTTATCCCGATGTCTCACTTACACCCTAAACTAAATTTTTTTTTCAAAAGTACCCTTAACGTTACAAAAATGAGGTCACCCGTGCCCCTCCAACTAACGAATCTGCCACATTAACAAATGGAGCTGACACCTCATCTAATTTTACTGACTAAGCATGTAGACATAACAAATTCAGCTATACTCTGATGAACCTCTCTCGTGAAATCAGTATGCAGTTCTAAATATATTATGAGAGAGAAAGCTTTAGATCTGGATAACATATCAAGAGAGAAAGCTTTAGATCTAATGTATGTATTATGTATGTATACACACAATTCCTTTTTCAAAGAGAAACCCACATATCAAATCATGGGAGAGAAAGTTTTAAATCTGATGTATGTATTTTGTATGTATACACACACAACTTTTTTTTCAGATCTGATGTATTTGTTCGTGAGGCATATAAAAGTATTAATTGATTTGATGTTTGAAGATCTTTTCAGATCTGATGTATTTGATGATCCTTCAACCCGACAACAAAAAGCCATTCCGCAAACTCATCTGTGTTCTCATCTAATGCTGCAGTATACATAAAAAATCAATGACTACAACAGTTGAAAATTTACAGGATAGGTTAAAAGAAAGTAGCTCCGCTATGAGACCCCAAATTTTATGAATAAAGATTTAAATTTCTCAAAATATTTTTTTTAATATTATGGTGTGGGTTTAATATAATGTTATAATTGTGGGTAATATTTATAAATTTTGCAAAGTACGCAAGTTGTTATACAATATTCGATTGGTCGGGGAATATTCGTTTTAACAGGGAATATTCGTACAACGACATAATCATTGGTGGACCCTACAACGAAATTATTGTCGGATTGAGAAAATGACAAAAATATTTTTATGAAAATAATTGGCGTAAGTTTTACCATTAACCGTTGAAACACTCTTGTTTAAAGTAAGAATATCTGGCGTGGTTGCATAGTAGTACACCAGATGTATTGATTATCGATGCTTACGTGAGAAGTCACTCGCTTTTGTTCAATTATTGCTACAAAGAATTGTTGCATAAGATCTCACGTTATTTGATTCAATTATTGTCGATATTTTATATATTATTAAATCAATAATTGAGATAACAAAATTATTAATATTATTATTTGCAATATTAACGATGTCTGTAAGTTCGCCAAGAGAGGTTTGGTCACCTAATCAATTGCTACTAATAGGAGAAAATCCTTATTAAAAGCCCCTCTTTTTTTGGAACGATTTCGATTGATTAATAGTGTGAATTATAATAATGATGATGAAGTTTGTTTTATTATTATTATAAATGTAATAAAATGTAATTTTTTTATATAAAATGTAATACTTTATAAAGTTATTTATTTTATTAGACTATAAATAGAATATATTATATTCTATTATGCATATAGTGTTTGCATAAATACTTTAGCGATAGTGTTTGTATAGTAATTTTTTTATATAAAATAGAATACTTTTATAAAGTTATTTGTTTTATTAGACTATAAATAGAATATATTATATTCTATTATGTATAATAGTATTCATGCATAAAGTTTTGCGATAGTAAATTTTTTTATATAAAATGTAATACTTTTATAAAGTTATTTATTTTATTAGACTATAAATAGAATATATTATATTCTATTAAGCATAATGTTTTGATAAGGCTCTTATAAAAGTGTTTTGATAGTAAATTTTTTTATATAAAATGTAATACTTTTATAAAGTTATTTATTTTATTAGACTATAAATAGAATATATTATATTCTATTATGCATAAATTTGTATAGTGCCCATAAATAGTGTTTTGCAGTAGTAAAATCTTTTTATATAAAATAGAATACTTTTATAAAGTTATTTGTTTTATTAGATTTAAAATAATATATATATATATATTATAAATAGAATATATTATATTTTATTGCATAGTATCCTTTCTATTTTCCTATAAATAGGATGTTTAGTTAGAATTGAAATCACACCAAAAGTTCAGAGAATTCTTCTTCTATAATCTTGAACGTATTTCTTTAGAGTTTAAGAAAGTTTTGAGCGTAGTGCAAGTTTTCTTCAAGTATATCCCCGCCCTACCTGTCGAAGTACTCTTCTTTATAAGGTAAAGGGTATTATTTCTTTCGTATTCATGAAGAGAACTTCTGTTATTCCATTCTTTATTATTTTGTTGGAATAACCTGTATACGTGGACTACCCTATACTTGGTGAAATTCTTCCATTATTCCATTCCTTATTATTCTATTGAATAACTCAGTATATGCAATCTGCGTATACATGGTGAAATTCTTCATTATTCCATTCCTTATTATTCTTTGAATAACCTCAGTATATCTAAGTCTGTATACATGGTGAAATTCTTCTATTATCCCATTCTTTATTATTTTGTTGGAATATCCTCGTCATGCGTATTACGCATTTACTGATTCCATTATTTATTATTCTATTGGAATAACTCGTCTCATGCGGGTCATCGCATGCATGGTGAATTCGTGTTATTCCATTCTTTATTATTTTGTTTAATATCCTATTCCGCCGTTCTCTGCACGACTCGTTCCATTATTTATTATTCATTGAATAACTCTGCCTACATGCAAGTACCGCATGCATGGTGAATTCTTCAATTATTCCATTCTTTATTATTCTGTTGGAATAACCTGTCTATGTGGATTACCACATGCATGGTGAATGATCCTTTATATTCATTCCTTATTAAATTATGGAAATGATCTGTTTACGTTGATTATGATGAGAGTCATAATAAAAACATTGGACTGATGAAAATCATGGGTATATGTAGTATTAGTAAGTGTTATGATGAGTTATGTTGGTTATTATGTGAAAATATGAAAGTTTCTTAGAAATCACAAAGGGTTGAAAATCAGATTTTGGTAAAAATGGAACATGAAATTCAATTAACCATATCTCCTATTATATTTTAAATTTTTGAGTGTGATCAAGTTCTAGAGTTAGATCTATGAGTTTTCTAACTTATCCAAGTGGAATCACTGAAAGAGGAGTTGTAAATTTTTGTATGGACTATTTTTAACAAAGCACGAAAAAGTGAAAAAGGAGAAAAAAGCTACTGCCCAAAATTTGTAAGGGCTGTTTCGGCCACTTAATTTGTGAGAAAAATTCTAGCCTTTTGGGACAAGAAAATATATGGTATAAAGTACCTCCTGTCCAAAAATGAGCTCATTCCGACTTAAAATGAGCAAGTTATGACTATTTCAATATTTAGGTTTTTTCGACGAAAAACGCTATAACCGGAGTTCTATAACTCCGATGACCATGAAATTTAAACTGGAAGCTCACGTTAACATGTGTAAGATCCTGTCAAGATTTGAGAATTTCTGAAGTTAAACTTGAGGTAGCTAATTTCTTAAGGAATTATTTAGAAATTAATTTTTGAAAAATCCTTAAGGTAGTTGAAAAATTATAAAAAAATACTTGTTGTGTATAAAATATATGTATATATGTTTGGACAAAGGATAGAAAAATAATAAGTTGATTTGTTAATTTTTCATGAAAATAATTTAGTTACGAACATATGAGTTAAATATGTTAAGTGAAATTGAAAAATTGGTAAATATGATTTTATGGCTTGGGAATCCTATATAGGGTATATGCAGATTTTTGATGAGGGATTTGATCATTGGTGATGAAATCTTATGAGTATGGCATTTTTGAATGATTAAAATGCATTATTTGGTAAAGTGTAAACAATTGAAATAAATTGTTTATAATTTTAAGAAATGATTAAAATATTGTTATAATATTAATGATATTAGATTATGAGATTATTAAGTGATTGATAACATTTGGTTATTATAGAACGGTGGATAAATTGTATTATAAATGTTTAATATTTATCATTTATCTCATTTGATTGATTCTTTATATCATTGTCATTATCCTCATGCTTATATTATGATGAAAGTTATCTGTGGCCTGTAAGTATGATTATAAACAGGAACTGTGATTTGGTATAACCATGATCTTTGATGTTTCAGGCAAAGATAGGTGATGAAAATTATCTTC
This sequence comes from Panax quinquefolius, assembly GCA_020205615.1. NCBI lineage: Eukaryota > Viridiplantae > Streptophyta > Magnoliopsida > Apiales > Araliaceae > Panax > Panax quinquefolius. The sequence continues at coordinate 99,538,137 of CM035154.1, read as the reverse complement.
GTCCTAGGTGCGAAGAGGGATTTAAAATCACAATTATGATTATGAGTTATTCATATGATTGTGAAAAGGAACTGTTGATTGATGTTACAGGGATAAAACATTGTTGGTGGACTTTTAACGTGGAGAAGATAATAGACTTTATAGTATGAAAATAATTTTATTGAGAACTTTAGAAAAGTATGTCGTATTGTATACGTCATTTGATATTTAATTTTGGTGAACCGAATAGGGTAAGGTGAACCCAACGTTGGAAGGGTGTTTTGTCACTATCATACAAGATGTCTAATGACATACAACCTCGTGTTATCATAAAGACAGGGGTTGTGCATCATCCACTTCACGAGTATATCTACGAAAGACTACCTATATGATCTCTTGAGTTTGGTTGAAACATAACGTTCAATTGCAGACATTTGGAGATAGTTATATGTCGTCAAGAAAGACTCACAATTGGAAGAATACGATAAGAATCTTCTTTGTTTTTCTTTGGGTCTATTGGATCAACCAAGATAATTCTCCTGACATATGATATCTAACATAACTTAGATTCACGGCCCCCCATATCGAAGGTTTCCTCGAACACTTTCCAAAGATTTTAATTTCTAAAATAGTTATTAACTGTACCTTTATGTAAGGTACAATTGTGACATGAGTCATAGTTGGTATATATATTTGTATTGAAACTCGCAGTATATATGTCGTATTTTACACGATAGTTGAATAAATGAAGTTGTTAGTAGTATATTTTATGACAACTCAAGATGAGTGATATATACCTATTTTGAGAGCGTCACATCCGCTTTGAAAAAGCCATAAAAAAAAGGAATTTCTACCGAAGCAGGGTTTTCAAGTTGGAGTCTGATTTAGAAGCATTAGAACACTTCTACAGTAGAGTTGCACAAACAGGCTGCCTGACCTGGCCTAATCTAGGCCTGCCAGACTTTGACCATTGACCAGATCAGGCCGGGCCGGGCTCAAATAAAAAAAGACCAGGCCAGGCCAGATAATCGAGCAAAATTTGTGGTCTGCGCAAGCCTGTAGGCCAGACCAGGCCAGATAAACAAGTTTTTGATGCAGTTTTTGAGATAGCAACTGTAGCTCGTGAATTGGCTGGAACAGTGCCGACAGAGGCTCATCCAGTGCTTCTGCCGGCTGTGCTTGCCCAGGTTCTTTTGGATTCTTTGAGACGCGTGCACTTTGATGTCTTTGATCCGAGACTGTCCCATGGAATTTTGGGTAGTCCTCCGTTATTGTTCTAGTTGAAGCTGAAGTGGCATTCATGGAGGGTGAAATTATAAATTCGAGATTTGTAGTTTTTGTCTTTTTCAGTGAAGACTTCATAGAATTTTTTCAAAGGCATGGGTGTGAGTTTTATCAACGGCAGAAATGAAGTGCAAATGCACTCATTGTGTTCCTCTTAACAATAACGATAATTCAGTTGGTCATGTGGCTTTTGTGGCTGATTAAATTCATTTTTTTCATCATACAAGTTTGTGTCGATATGATAGGAGAGGATTTCGTACGATTAGGTTGAGCAGTCCATTTCTTTGAGCCGAGAGTAGTTAAGGAGGTGCGAAGTTGTGCCTTAGTCAGTTGGTCATGTGACTTTTGTTCCCACATCACCTACCCACAAAATGTATGTTAGACCTTTAACAATAAAAATGATATGCAACCTCCCTTGAACAATTATTTAGTTGGGATTATGGGCTAACAAACCAACCTTGTTATTTCAGACCAGGCCGGAGTAAGGCCATAGGCCAGTCCAGGCTGGGCTTTTGGTTGGGCCAGACCAGGCCGGGTTTTCTATAAAAAATGGAGGCCTTTTAACAGCCTTTTAGGCCAGCCGGCTTACCAAGAATGGGTGGTTTTACTGCGCCTTTGAATTTGACCAAGTAGCCGGCCGAGATCGGATCAATACCGGCTTTGAGTACTTGGACTTTTGTGCACCACTATTCTGCAGTGAGCTGAGGAAATAAGTTATCGCCGTAAAGGGTTAATTAACCCAAATGGGTAGCATTAGAACACTAGTGAACTGAGGATGAATTTATTTAGAACATTAAATCTATTTTGTTTTTTTTAATTTTTAATTTTAGAGTGTTTTTTAGTTTAATTAAATGATATATTTTGTTTTATTAGAAAATGCTCTATATTTAAGGCTTTAATTAATTTCTGTATTTAGTATTTTTGTATTTTAATTTTTAATATTAATTATTCTAAAATTAAATAATTAATTTATAGTAGTGTTAGTATAATTGTTTATTTTGTTTTAATTAAGAATTAAGTTTCTCTTTTCAGCTAATCAGTAAAATTAGATGAGGTGTCAGCTCCGTTTGTCAATGTAACAGATTTGTTAACGGAAGGCGTTTGTTACAATGTAACAGATTTGTTAACGGAAAGGGCACGAGTGATTTAATTTTTATAACATTAAGGATACTTTTGAAAAAAAATTAGTTTAAGATGTAAGTGAGACATTGAAATAAATATAAACAGTATTTTTGAATCTTTGCCTCGGATAAAAATATAAATAAATAAAACTAAAATATATACTTGTATTTAATTTTTACGTCTAATTTTCACGTGGAAGGCTTTTTTTCTGAAAGCAGGCCAGATAATAAAATAGCGGACAGATCTCGACACGTAGACCCACTCATATAAACGGATGCAAACCTATTTATATTCCCGTCTTTATACCCATTTCTGTTCCGCCCATTCTCTCCTCTTTACTCTCTCTCTATATCCGCTTCCTCTCTATCCTCCCCTCTCTCTCTCTACCTTCCAGTTCAGACCTTCCACAAGCAAGCCCTTGACCTCTGAGCATAATCAGTCACTCTCTTAATCTACTCCGAAAGATCTGTACTTGTTTTCATTGATTTTGGTTTCGAATTGGAACGTAAAGGGAGCTCCGGTTAATCGGAAGATGTCGAGTTCGACGACGAGCGGTGTCTACATCCAAGTCATCGAAGATGTTATCAACAAGGTACGAGATGAGTTCGTTAACAATGGCGGTCCTGGCGAGAGTGTCCTTAGCGAGCTTCAAGGAGTAATTTTCAGCCCTAAATTCTTGAATGATTTGATAATTTAATTGTTTGTATATGTTTGTTTTGAGTTAAATGTTCAATTTTGAGTCTTGATTGTATTTTAATTGAATAGTCTTGGCTGATTGTTTCGTAGTTTTGATAGGGTTAGTTTGAGGGTTTTGTGATGTTTTGGTTCTATTTGTTGTCTTGTGATTTTTATTTGAAAAACTTTGAGCTATTTGTATATATTTCTTTGAACTGAATGTTCAATATTAGACTTAAATGTGTCCAGATTGAATTATCTTAGTTGATTTAGTTTTTTTTTGATCCGATTGATTTTAGGGTTTTATAAGAATTTCTTTTTGTTTATGAATTTTCGCAGAAAAATTTCATTTTTTTCAAAATTTTGATTTTTATGTGATAGCTGTGGGAAACGAAAATGATGCAAGCTGGTGCTATTTTGGGTCCAATAGAGAGGTCTTCAGCTCCAAGGCCAACGCCTGGGGCTCCTATTACTCCTTTTCATGATCTTAATGTTCCGTATGAAGGGACTGAGGAGTACGAAACCCCCACTGCTGATTTACTCTTTCCTCCCGTGAGTTCTCACTTTCTCTATTCATGGTTACATATTTTGTACACATTATATCTCTTTTTTTTTTATCTTTTCTACTTAATGTTTGTTTTGAAGTGTGTACATATTTTTATATGTAGACGCCATTACAGACTCCTATACAAACGCCATTACCAGGATCTGCCCAAACACCTTTGCCTGGAACAGCCCAAACACCTTTGCCGGGAACAGCAGACAGCTCACTATATAACATTCCTACTGGTGGTACTCCTATTACCCCTGGGGAGAACTCTACTGACAATGGTGGAGTTTCTGCTGGAAGACCTAGCCAGTTCATGGTAGACATTGCATTTTGTAGTAGTATTGTTTGACAATTCTTATGCAAGATTTCAACCTGTTTCTCCACTATTAAGACTTCCTCATTTTGTTTATCTGGAATCATAATTCAATTAGATAGTATATAGTCTACTTTTCTTTATATGATTGGTGGAGAAAGAGTGTTGCATGTATAGTAGCTGTCGGATTGAGAAATTAATTCATTTGTTCTTTTCCTCTTGAAGCAACCACCGCCTCCCTTGGTTGAACCAAAGGCTGCCTCTTGATGTTAATATTGGTAAGTTATATGGTAAAATGATGACTTTTATAGAAGCAAAGGTTTTGCATTCATTATTATTTTCTTCCCCCTGCGTCTTTTCAAAAACTATTTTACTTACAAAACAAATTAAAAAAAATAATGTCTTCTTGCAGCTTATGATGAAGGGCGTGAAGAGCTGGACAGGGGAGCTTCTCATCAACCAATGACACAGGTAATTATCATTGTTAGTTAACACTAAAATATGATTCATTTGCCATTCTCTACAAGTTTTTAGTGTTTTAACTACAAAAGCGGAAACATTTTGTTCTTCTTTATTCTCCTGGAAAACATTCTTCTTTGGGAGAAGTAGAGTAGCAAGTAAATGTCTACAGGAAATAGCTCAAAGACAGAAATTCACATGATGTATAATCTTATAAATATAAATCTCTGTTATCATTTTCACTAAGCTACCGAATCTCAACAATAAGCAATCATTCAAATTGATAGATCAGCATATCTCCAAATGGAGGAGGAAAAATGGCCTTGTGAAATATAATTCTAGTATTCTACGCAGAGATTAAGAATAAATAAGTTAAGAATTACTGCAGAATTTTGGTTTTTAAGCATCTTGGAGTAGATGAATGTAACAGAGGATCTCAATGTAAAAATGTGCACATGATGCAAATCACTCCATATAATTTTCGAAATAAACAGAAATTATATTGATTGACCAAAAAATGTGGAGAAAGATGGAGTTTTCATGAAAATGAAAAGGAAGAGATTCTATTAAACTCTTATTTTTTGATCAGCAATCTGGCTTTTGTAATTGGACTGATTTGATAAGGTGAACAATTGGAATGGGTGACAGAGGGAGTAAAATAAAAAAGATCAGAGATGGGGGAGTTTTGGGTTCCATAATCGAGACTGTAAAACCTATATTTTTTTATCATCTTCATAAATGCTAATTAGTGTTCACTAAATGTTCTGGAATTGGAATTTGTTACTCGTATGTAATATACTACCAAATGCATGTTATTTTTCGCTCCTATCCCCTTTTTCCAAAATACTTAATGGGTACCAATATCTGATATGATCTTTCACAATTTCTCCTTAAAATAATGCCTGATAATTGATATGGATGTTACTGCTATCTAATATTGTTTTACAAAGCTAAAAGGGCCCAAAAGTTTTCTGTTTGAAGGAGGCAGTTCTTGATTTATGAAAGTCCTAATGTAGGACGAACCCGTTAAAGTTGATTAGAATAATATAAAAGGCTTTGGCAGCCCATGAGAAGTTCTATTTTAATTAGTTTATTTAATTTGTAGTTATCTTGTTAGAATCTAAATTTAGGTTAGAAAAGTTGTTTAGGAGTATTATAAATAGTATGTACTTTATTATTTTGAGACATTGAATAATTAGAATTGATTTGAATTTTGTGTGAGATTATCTGCATGATATTTTTCCATTATTTTGGTATCAGAGCTAAATTCCAATCTATCCTCAGACATCCTAAAATCAGTGTCATCACCTTGAGCCAGAAACTGCTCAGTATAACCAAACCCTAGCTGCTACACTCAGACCCATTACATCCCTAGCAGTCCCAAATCTATTGCCCACGAACCAGTCACAATCCCACAACCTGCCGCTGCCCAAAAAGTCAAAAATTATTTCCCCTTGCACAACCCATAAGCTTTAACGTCACTACGAAACCTTAGTCGCCCAAACCTTACCCAAATTGCAGCTTACATAGACGAGAAGAAAAAATAAATAAATAAAGGAAAGAGAAGGAGAATAATAAGAACTAAAATAGCATTGCCACCATTTCTTGCCGCTAGAGCCGCCACCGCATCAACGCCATTGACACCATCCTCATCTTGGTCGAGGAAGTCTTCAGCTTTTCACTTGAATAATCTCCGTAAATTACAGCTTAGGTACCCTCAAGTTTATACATTTTCTATTTTAGTCCCCCAGTTTTCTTAAATTTTAAAATACCAATCGAATTTAAATGTCAACCCCTCAGATTTTTTCATCTTCAATTCCAAATTATTTCATTAGTTTCAGCTTTAGCCCCTGCTTTTTTATATTTTCTGCACTTAAGCCCCTAAAAAAAGAAAAAGAAAAATAGAGTTCTATATTTTTATTTGCAGGAACCATGGTAAATGTCGAAGAAATCAACGCCAAACTTGATGCTTATATGTTACAACAAGATGAGCGTCTGAAAAGTATTGAAGATTCAACCACAACACTTGTTGCAAATGCAACAAATGTTTAAGCTTATAATATGAGACTACAACAACATGACCCTAATCTACGAGTTAATTCTCATGTTCCAGATCTTAGGATGAATGCAGTGGATAGAGGAGCAAAATTAGATGTTAGAGACTTCAATGGTGATAATGGTCCCGAAACATTCTTCGATTTGATTTATAGTTTGGAAGCTTCTTTCATTGGTATGTGCCAACTGACGAGAGATAACTTTTCTTTGCTGACGCGAAATTGAAAGGGGCAACATGTCAACATCAACGGAATTTATATACAGTTGTGAAAAGATGGGAATATATGAAAGTTGCCCTAACTCTACGTTTTGTGCCTTCTGAGTCTATTTGCAGTTAACTGAGTTGGTATAAGGAAGTAAATCCGTAGATGAATATACTTCAATGTTCTATAGTTTGGTTACACGGTCCGAATTCCCTTGGGTCGAAGCTCTAATCTCTATGTATCATCAATGATTGAATTTGGAAATTGCAGGTGTTGTAGTTTCAGGTAAAGTCTTACTCTTGGATGATGCCATTCAAGTTGCCACCCAAGTGAAGGATAATTTGAAAAGGAATTCTGTAAGGCCTCCAATACCAATCCAAACTCGAAGTGAACGTACCTTTATGGAGCCTATTAAAAATAGTCATGTGGAAAGATCATCAGCGAGCCTTTCAGCTACTAGCAGGCCTAATCGTGCCTTAGGTTCTTCTAATGCCAGGAACAACCATAACCATACATCTAGTGTCCTTCCTCGAAGATGAATGTTTTCTCTGTCTTTCCTCAAGATGAATGTTTCTCTGCTATAATTTGTTATTGTTGACAAAGAGTTCAGGAAAATTGATTTAGACAAAGAGGTTTGCAATTCGTTGGACGTCGAATATGGGCCCGATGATCAGGATTTGGGAGCTGTTGTTCATTTAGAAGGATGTTTAGGTGTTCTTCGACCTGTACTTATTGTTATAAAACATAAGGAAGATCCTAAAATTCATTGTGGGACAGGTATGTTCTCTTGTGATTGATACTGAAAGTTGTAAGAATGTTATCTCTGAGGAAGCGGTTAAAGAACTTGGGTTAAAAGCTAAGTCTCACCCGGAGCCGTAAGATGTTTCATGAATTACTAATACAAAGTTGTAGGTTACCCAGAGGTGTTTGGTTACATCTTTCGTTGAGAAGCTTAAGGATTCACATAATGTGTGATGTACCCTTAAGGTTTGTCACATTATCTTAGGGCGTACATGACTATGGGATCGTCATGCGTAACATGATTCTCGCGCTAATATCTATCCGATTATCAAAGGCAATGCCAAGTTCACTCTTACTTGTACTATCGACATGTCAAATTTGAAACTTGCAAAGAATTTCTTGGTGATTTAGTGTGCTTATTCTTGTGTTGATATTTTTAACTCAACGGAGTCGAGTTTTTCTCAGCGGATGAGAACTGATGTAGGACGAGCCCATGCAAATTGGTCACGAGTTAGAAGTTATATTTTAATTATTTTATTTAATTTGTAGTTATCTTACTTAATTTGTTTTTATCTTATTAGAATCCAATTTAGGTTTGGAAATTTATCTAGGAGTATTATAAATAGTGATATACTTCATTATTTTGAGACATTGAATAATTAGGATTGATTGAGTTTTGTGTGAGATTATCTGTGATATTTATCTTTCATCCCAAAACTCCCGTCCCCATCACTTTCTCCATAATTTACATGAAGGGAGCAATGTTCTAAAAGGCGCTAAATCCAAAGCGCATTTAGCGCCTGGGGAGGAGCTAAAGCGGATCAAGGGGAGCCTAAAGAGATTTTTATTTTAAGCCAATTTTAATATTTTATTTTATATTTATCCAAATAAAACAATAATATAAATCAAAACAATCTATAATAAAGATAATAAAGGCCTTTACTTAAAGTTCAAACACATTCATATTGCTAATGTCAAAGGTCAAACGCAAACATGCAATTGTTCAAAGTTCAAACATATTTTTAACGTATTAGTTTTATTCATAAACAAGATTGCTATTAAATAATAAAATATAAAATTTCAAGAATTTAATTCAATATTAAAATTTAAGAAACTAAACATAAATTTAAGAATTATATTGAATTAAACTAAATATTACAAATGTTTCATCATTTATATAATTTGAAGTTGATACAAGTTCAAAAAATTACAACTATAATAAAATTATCCATTTTGACTTGATAATGTTCACTTCTTGTTGTGAATATGGTAAATCATTAGAAAAATAAATATATCAAGATCTGGTTTGGGTAGTTATTAAAATAAAAATAACTCTCCGCCTTGGGCCTAGTGTGCCTTGGTGAAGCGCCAGGGGGGCTTAGCGCCTAGGCGAGGATTTTTAGAACTCTGGAAGGGAGAGAGTGTATTAAAAAGGAAAAAAATAAAGATAATTGGAAAGAACAAAGCTTGCATGTAAGACCACATTTCATTTTGGACCACTTTAAGAGTCTTACTCTTAATAGAGAGCAAACTTTGAAAATGTCCACCGCGGCTAGATGCTTCTCCCAACAAACTGAAGAAACTGATTAATCTGTCCTGATATAATTTCATAAATTCTATATAAGTATTGCTAGTGTTTTAATTGCAACTACAAATTTAGTATTGATTTTTGGTGTGGAGGAGTTTAAGCAGCGAAACAGTTATAACTGAGAGATTAAAGGTACATAGTTTCAAACTTGTATCTTTCTAATACGAGGGGTAAGTGGAAGTTGTATCTCTCTAATATGAGGGGTAAGTGGAAGTTGTATCTCTCTATCCAACCAACCACTGGTACCTTTCAACTTATAATATTTATCAGAGCTATCTATTTAACATAATTATGTCATCATAAAATGGTAACAACGTATGGAGTTCAGCATTATTGTTAATTTTGGTGAAATTCTAGGATTTCTTCACGCCTGGTGGAAAGAGAAAACGGGAGGATTTTGCTACGCAATATCATAATGGATACATACCACAACAGGACGGTGCTGGAGATGCTATATCAGATGAGTTTAAGGTAAAATTATTTCTTTACCTTTCTGTATATTTATGTTTGTGTACATGTATGGTGGTACAATCCCTCATATCTTCTTGTTAAGTTTCTCAATCTTTTAACCTTGGAAGTTTTAATAATCTTGATGATACATAATCACCAGAATCCTTTTCATCCTAATCTTTCGTGGAATCATGATGCATATGTAATTGCAAGCTTAACAATGACTGATGGCTACTTGGTCCATTTGTGTGCTTAACAATGAGTTGTAACCTTTATGAATGAGAAGTGAATTTGTGTTCGAGTCAATTTGTGCTCTTTGTGAAACTATAATGCGTAGAAATAAGAGTTGGTAGAATGGAGATAATGCAGTGGCAGGGTGCCATGATATACTTTCAGTAATATCTTTTTATTCTCTATCTATTAATGGGAGGAGTCTAACCTCCTTGAAATCTCACCTCCTTGAAATGCTATTTGGTATATCAAGGTGACAATAGAGCCAAAAAGAGTAGAATGTTATGTCAAGGAAGTGTCTTGGCTGGCTATTTCTAGAGAAATTTTGAGGATGAGAAATGAATGATATATTAGTTGTTTGTTATGCAACAAAGCAGTGAAGTGTGATCATCTCTTTTCAGCTTGTTCTAATTCTAGGGATTTGTGGACTTATTCCCTGGGCAGTGTAAACATAGAGGCTGTTCATTGTCTTTTTCTTGATAGGGCTTGCCCACATCTATACTATAAATCTATAACTAAATAGACTATTTGGTTCGTCCTCCTAAGTACTATCTTTTTTAGTAAAATATTTGGTATAATTATGACTTCGAGTATAATTAGGATTTTTATTATTACTTAAATAGGTAGATATATAATATTGAAAGGAAACAATTTTCTGATAAGGATTATCTTACCTAATAATATTAAATGGTTACCATTATTAAAATAAAAGTATAGATATGACATATTAACCAACTATATGATTCATTTATTAAATAATAAATAAAAAATAATTAGCTATCCAATAAGAATTTATAAAAATAACATTAAAAACATCAACAATAACATTATTTTATAGTAATACTTTTCATTCGATTCAACCAAATCAAAAACAAGAGTTGATTATATATATTTACATGTAAACAATCATAAGATTATCTTACTTTATATTAATTAGCTATCATTAATAACTAAAATTTTATTTCTACTTAGATAATATAGTTTGAGAAGAAAATATTTCTTTCTCAAAGATCTTCTTACCTAACTTGAATTTGTTTTATTATTAAAATATAAGTATACTTATATTTCAAGTATAAATTAGTTTTTTATTATTAATTAGATAATATAATTTCGAAACTATTTTCTGATTAGTATCATCTTACCTAATATTAAATTGTTACTATTATTAAAATATGAATATAAATATAATGACCAACAATATGATTCAATTATTAAATAAAAATAAAATGTATTTAATTTTCCAATAATAATTAATTAAAAAATTAAGATATGATAAAATATTTAATTATCCTAAAAAACTAAATTAAGATACCGTAATATTTTTATTTGGGTGTGATCATATGATTCAATTATTAAATAAAAAACTTAAAATTAATTCATACTTTTCTTATTCTATCCAATAATATTTTTATTGAAAATTTTGAATTGATAAAAAATTAGTAATATATTAAGTCTAAAGTAAGACTCTTTTAATATACGAGATATCCACATGCTAGTTTATATTGACTGGGGAGTAAAAGGCTGGAGGCTTGTGGGAGAAGCCTGCCTTTTGTTCTTTAGAGGTGATAACATCACAATTGATCCTTCACTGAATCAAATGATGGTGAATTTTTTCAGGTTCCCCTCCATTGAAACTTAATTTCGAGTGTTGTCCATCAATGCTTTTTCACTGTCATTGCACTCAATGTTAAACATTTACTTGATATAAAGCATGTGAGATAAAACCATAAAAAAGAGACTAATTGTTCGATGTTATTCTCTCATTCTCCCCAGTCTAACCTACTAAAATACTGTAGGCAGGAAGCTTGAGCTTTCCTGCCATTTGCTTTTATCTGCTTCAAAGAATCTTGTAGTATGTTATGATTGCACTACTTCTGTTTTTTATTATTTATCTTTTTTTGAGTACCGGAAAAATGAAAAGGTTATAATGTTTATGTTTGTGGGTTCTGACCTTTCTGGTCTCCTAGTCTTGTATCCTTCTATCGTTTTGTATGAACAATTTTGTTTCTACCATCACATCTGAGTCTTCCCTTTATCTTAATTTTGTAGCATGTTTTCATGCTGATTCAATGGAAAATCTAATAATAACTTATTTTAACTTTGCAGGCAGGTCAAGGGACCAATGCTGCTAGTCGGGCAAGTGGTATAAGATTGTCTTCTCGGATACCTCAAGTGGATGGACCAACTCCTGATCCATATGATGAAGCGCTTTCTACACCAAATGTGAGCTGCTGCTTCTATGTTTCTTCTACATTTTTTGCTGCTTCTACCTTTTTCCTTTTAGATGTGCAGGTGTGAGTTAGTGTGATCATATGATGCTTAGCTTTAACCTTTTTTGGCACGTGCTAGTAGCCTGAACCCGAAATTGCATCATGCTAGCAGCCTGGACCCAAAATTTGGTTGTGGCGTTTAACTTGGATATAATTTTTTTTTCTGTTCAATAACTAGCTTAGTAGTGGTACTTGTCTGGTCTAACTGGTAGTAAAACTGTTTCTTGTTTAAATAAACCATCTTTTTGGTGGGATTTTGTGTTCAGATTTCGAATGCAACCTTCCACTAAGGGCTTGTATTTTCCCACTTTTCTGGTTTAGGAGGATTTCTCATCTCATCATTTTGTAATCTCCCTTTTTCTAATATAATGTTTTTTCCCCTGAAATGAAATAAAAATACAATTAAAAAATGAACCATCAATTTGGTGCTAGTCTTTTATGGCCTGTTTGTGAGCTTTAATTTTGGGAGAAGGGAAGGGCTGAGAAGGAAAGATCTTTCCAAAAATATTGGAAAGAAGAACTTTTCCTTTCCACCATTCCATCCAAATTTAAACTCATAGACAGACCCTTAGAGTTTCTGAAATGTTGGAGCAGATTTAGTTGACTACTTAGCATCGGTGAACTTGGGGTGGGGTCAGCATGCATTAAGAGAGAGATTATGTATGTATATACATATATAGTGGGCCTGTGTAGTCCTCTCGAAGCTGTCAATGAACATTTTTGCTATTAGTAGACAGACTGTAATGAGACACGTTATCAAATTGTTTCCTTATAGTCCAGTTGTGGAACACCTGTTTTGTCACATTTTAGGAGTCTTGTGTGTGTGGTCTTGCATGCAATTAAATTTTAGTGTTTTAGGATAAGTGAGGAGAATAGTTGTCACGGCGCCATAGCGAGTCAGGACAGTAGTCGACTGCTAGGACGCTTAGGCGACAAAACGACCGTCATGGCGATCGTATGGTGACAAGTCGTTACGATGTGTAATTTATATATTATTTATTTTACTTAACAAGTATATTGACAATAAAATTTCATATACATTAAAACCCATATAACACTATGAATAACATTAAAAGCAATTAAAATTTCATATACATTTCAACAAACACCACATAGAAAATAAAGTTACTACCAACCATCACATATTATTAATCACATTCATTACCCCATTTGGATTCTCAAAATCCATCAACCTTAATTCCTCAAGTTGAACTACCACCACGCCTAGTATTAGCAGGAGCCCTCCTCATCAACCCTCGTGCGTGGCAATGATGTTCGATCAATTTTTTATCCAAGTTCACGCCATTCTTACCCCATTCAGAATCTTTTTTTTCCAAGTTCACGATCTTTAGAACTTTGAAACGATCTTTCGCTTATGTTAGACACACACACCAAGTCACTCTCAATCATTTGTGTTCCAATCTATTCCTCTTCTTCGTATGAATCTAAAATAAATAAAACAAAAATAATAATAGTAATGATAAAATTTTAATTATATAAAAAATAGTTAGTATTAATAGTGAATGACTTGTTACTTTTGAATCAACAACAGAAAATACTTGCAAACTCAAATGTATTCCATTTGCGCTCACAACCGGAAGAAAAACAACAAAGGCCTAGAATTATTTTTGCAAACTTTGAAAGCTCAATAGCCCGCCCTCCAAAAGCGCTCCACCAATTAACTAGCAAACATTTAAAGGAAATATAAATATTTTTAAAAGGAGGAAAATGAGAATGTATATAATTATATCTGAATGGCACTTCTGACCCTCCAAGTTGCCACCCACTTTCAAAGTCGTTCCTAAAATTTAATTTTTGTCAGTTAAGTCCTTAAAGTGGTATTTTGTTGACATTTCCGTTTCTTCAGCCCAATTTGACCTCACCCATTTTGACCCAACCCAGTTTGACCCAACCCAAAATTTTAATATTTTAAAATATAAAATTATTTTTAAAATAAGTTTAAATAATAATTATACTTGATATTAGAATTTAAAAACAAAAAACAAAAATAGAAATTAAAATACAAAAAACAATAAAAGATAAATAAAAATAAATTCAATATTTTTAAATAAATAAATTTTTAAATAATTATTATTTTCGGAAAAAAATTTAGAATTTTTTTAAGAAATAATTAAGAACTTTAGGATTCAATCTTAATTATTTCTAATTTTTTTCTAAAATTAAGATTTAATCTATATTTTATGAAACTTTACTCATTTTTGAAAAAAAAAAAGTTTCTAATATTTTTCCTTAGAATAATAATTATCTTTATAACTTTTTAAAAATAATATTTTATTTTAAATATAAAAAATAAATATTATTTTAAAATATTAAATATAATTATTATTTTGAAATTATTTTAAAAATATATTATTTTAAAATATTAAATATAATTATTATTTAAAAATATTATTTTCTTTTAAAATATTAAAATAATAATAATTATTTTAAAAATTATTTTTAAATATTAAATATAAGTAGTATTTATTGTTTTTTGAAAAAACTAATATTCTATTTTTAAATATTAAAAAAACTATTTTTATTTTAATTATTTTATTTTAAAATATTAAAATAATTATTATTTTAAAAATAATAATTTATTTTAAAAATAATAATTTATTTTAAAATATTAAATATAATTTTTTTTAAATGTTAAATATAATTATTATTTTAAAAATAATATTATATTTTAAAATATTAAAAATTTGGGTTGGGTCAAACTGGGTGGGTTTGGTCAAAAATGGGTCGAATCGAGGTCAATTTGAACTAAGGAACAGAAACGCCAAAAATGCCACTTTAAGGACCTATCTGACGAAAATTGAATTTTAGGGAAGACTTTGAAAGTGGGTGGCAACTTGGAGGGACAGAAGTGTCATTCAACCAATTATAATTTAACTTTTATATATTTATATATATTTCAATATACTTACGAGGATTCCTTAATTTCTCTTTTAATCGCCATTTCTCTTGCAAAAATATCTCGAGAAACATTATAGTTATAGGTTAGATTGATTATTCTAGTTCGGGCGCCATCTTTGCAAGAATGTCATTGAAGTAGCTAACACCGAAAGTTCCTCTTTGATATCTAAACACTTGCCCAGATTGAAAATCAACACAACCTCATATAATTTTTGCCCCATTTGGCTTTCCCATCCTCATATAATTTTTGCCCCATTTGGCTTTCCCATCGCTGCTCAACAATGTCAATCACCTTCTTGTAGAGTCTTTGTTTGTTATCAAATGAATTTTTTATTTCTTTCTTCGCACACTCCATCGCAGCGAAAACTTCTGGCATAATCAGGCTTTTCTCATCATCATCAACAATCCTCAAGGCTATAAGAAGTGGTTGTGACGCCCTAATTCAATCCTCAACATGATGTCAAAATGTAGTTGAAATTATAGTATCACATACTTTCTCCCTTGTTTCAGTAACTGACAACTTAGATTTTGTCCTATCCTCGCTTATGAACAAATGCCTCAATGCATCTCTATGCTTGTACAAACTCTGCAAGAGAAAAGCTGTAGCAAGTCTATAATAACTCTTGGTCTCACAAGATACCTCCCATTTGTTTTTTCCCTCATCGCATCAAGAAGAGGATCATGCCTGTAAATGAATGTTGTGATTCTTCTTGCATTTGGGATTGTGGGTTGGAATTGCTTTAGATTGTTTGTCCTCTAGCATAAGGTCTAGGCATTGAGCGGCACAAGGTGTCCAAAACTTTAGAGGTCTCCTCTCCATTTATATATGCCCCGCTACCTTGTAATTAAATGCGTTGTCCGTGACCACCTAAACAACATATTCGGGTCGATCTTACTATCAAGGAGATTTGCAACATTCGGCATGTTGCGACTGACTGGAGGCTTCAATAGAACCCATGAAGTAAGTCCCTTTTGGACTATTAACAAGGAAATTCAATAAGTGTCTCCTCCTCCTATCTGTCCAACCATCCGACATGAGTGTGCAACCATATTGCTTCCAAGAAACTTCATGTTTCGCCTTTAACTCATCGGTTTGCTTTTCTTTGCCTTCTCAAGTAAAGGAACCTCAACTCATGATACGTTGGAGGCTTTAAATTCAACCCATATCGCCTATGGACTCGGATCATTATCTCAAGTTACTTGCATTTGCAAAGATTGAATGGTATGTCACACTTGTAAAAGAAGTTGGCAATGTGCATATGGACTCTCTTTTTTTCCTCCAGTGTCAAACAATTTGTAATAGTCGTTTGGCTCAAACGCTTGCTATGCCTCTCATCTACAACTTCTTCGGGAGTCTTCCTTAGAAGTGCTTCTACCGTTTTTTTTCCGAAGCTTTTGGTTGTGGCTTTTGAAATTGAAAAGCAACTTTCTTCCTTTTGGAAGCGGTCCTAAAACTTGGGATAGTGTTAGAGGAAGTATTGGAAGCCATGCTTGGAGGAGCAGATGATTGTTCTTCTTGCACTTCTACTACATCATCATCTAGCTCAACTGACTTGTTCTTTTTTTATTATTCAAATTCGCTTGCATCTCCCTCATAATTTTTGTTGATGTTTTAGAGCACTTAGCTAGATCTCCAAAATTTGCAACTAGATGTTGCTTGAGCCTCTTGAAGTCTTGATGCCCGAATGACTTTTCTTCCTGCGAAGTATACATTGCACGACATCCTTATTATTTATATCCGACCAATATCTATTTTTCAACCCAAATCGTTCGATTTAGCTTTTCTTTTAGGGTCCTTAGTTATATCATAACTATCGGCCCCCGAACTTTCCGCCATTTTGTTTTCTAGTTTCTACGCAATACAATCAAATAAAAAAATATAAGAGACAATTGACATATTTTTATTTTTACTTGTGAATGTATTAGTATATAACTAGTTTAGTAAGTAGTAACCATTCACACTCAACACTTAAATTAATAGAAAGTATTTACACTTTGTAAATTGTGCTAAAAAAAGAAGTAAATAATAAATACAACCTATTAAAGTCGAATCACCTCACATAATTTTGAGTATAATCACAATTCACATAACATATTAACATATTTAAAGTACCATCACAATTCAAAGATTCACAAAACATATTTAAAGTATAATCAATTAATCACAATTCACAAAGCTTTAAAATATAATCACAGTGCATAAAACATATTTAAAGTATAATCAGTAATCACAATTCACAGTTTTTTTAAAGTATAATCACAATTTACATAATTTAGTGTACTGGCCTAAATATGTTATCAGTTAACAAGCTTAGTTGGAACATTAACATTAGGATAAAGAGGAAACAGAGAATAAGCTTAGGAAGCTTCCTGACTCACAAGTCAGTAGTCACAAGAATAAGGAGGAAACACTGAAACAGAGAATGAGGAAAACACACATAAGAATGAAACAAAAGTTCAGCTGCGATGGAGATCCCAGAGCAGCGATGGAGTCACGGTCAAAGGAGCAGCGATGGAGCCCAAAGTAGTCGCGATGGAGTCGATGGAGACCAAAGAAGTCGTGAAGAAGCAGTCACAGTCACGATGTTGCGGACTCACGATGGAGTCGATTGCAGTATGGAGTTGATTGATGTCACGACTTGCGATGGAGTTGATTGAAGCAGTCGGGATAATCGCGATGTAGTCGATTGATGTTGTCTTCTTGTTTTAATTGATGGGTATGCCCATGGGTCACTAAGGCTGATGGGTCAAAAGTTTTAAGTTAACTTGGGTCAGAGCTGCCAAGGCGCATGCATTAGCAGCTCTGACCCAAGTCGACATGCTCCATGCCATCCTCTTCATCGCTGTGGACACCTTGGCGTCGCCTAGGCGACACCATGATAATTATGGTGGGGAGTAAATTTTTGTAAAAAGTTGTTTTTTTCTGCTATACGGGGCCAATGGGTAGAACATAATTTAGTATTTTTCGGGACCAAGCTTTTCCCTCCTACAAATTGTGGGTTAGTCTTTTTTAGTGTCGTCATGACTTTGACTATGGAAGCTTTCAGTTGGCTTGCGATTTCAGTTTTGCTAGGCGTTGCAGTTATTTTGTTTTTGTTGTTTCTTTCTGCATTTGTATATATGTTTAGGATGGACCAATTGTCTAGCCACTGTAAATTTTCTCTTTTATCAATAAAAAGCGTTGTTGAGTTGAGTTGAGTATCAACAAAATATTCTTATTCTATCTAAAATATAATATGTAAAGTCAATTTCTTTTTCTTCTAATAAATATTTGAACAAAGGCCTTTTCCTTAGAGAGAATAAATCAATTACCAAACTACAAAATCTTGTAGATGTTATGAGATGACGCATAGCATTCTATAATAAAAACATATAAAAGCTAAAAAAGAAAAAAGAAAAATGAAGCCACAAGATGGGAGTAATGCACATATCCTATTTGAATTTATAAATGGCTTTATTGAAAATAGGGATCTTGATCCTTATTGGGACTTTGTAGGACCTAAAGGATAATAATAGGAAATAATACATAGTTGCGTTAATTAAGCAAATTATACTTGGAGTATGTTTGGGATTGTTTAAAAAATGTGATTAGTGATTCTGATTATTGGTTTTCTTTTTATGATTAGTTTAAAAAAAGTAGTTTTTGTTTGGTAAAGGAAAAAAAATACTTAAACTAGTAAAAAGTATTTGGTATAAAAAATGTATTCTCACTTATTTCAAGTGTAAATTACTAAAAAAAAATTTTGGAGAAGTAGAGATAGATAATGGGTGGAATTATTAAAATAATTAGTAATATACTTGGTCGATTATTAGATTTGAAAAATAATCAGAAGCTTCAAATTGGAGCTTCTGATTAATTCTATAAAAAGTGATTATAAACAGTTTTAAAATTAGATTACCAAACACTTTCTGCTTCTAAAAATTGATTATATGGCATGCGATCTCTTTAACATTCTTCTTGTTGCTTGACACATTAAAATTAAAATAAAATAATTAGTTGTTTGATTTAAGTGGTTAGTTATATAAGTTATTATTCACATTTTTATTGGTAATTTTGGTTCCTAGTATGGGATTGGAATCAACAACCTTGATTTTTTTTTTTCAAGGCCTCCACCATTTTCCACATGTTTAATATATAATTTTCCTAAATCTAGACATATAATGATGATACATTGTTATTGGTTTGTGCATCTCAATGTACGCTTCCATCTTTATTTCCTTAACCTCTCCCTCATATTCATATAGATTTGCAAAAGTGAAAAATTAAAATCTATACGAGTTTCCTTTAGTTAACACTTGTTATGCATTCATATGAGATGATTCATGTTTACTTTGTTGAGGTGATCACCGGAATGAAGAGAATGCCTCAACGGCCGAAGCCTCTTCGGGTATGATGAGACCTTGAATGGCTAACAAATTTGGATTTGAATCATAGTCTTCTAGTATGGTCATTCCTCGTTCTTCTTCTTCCTCTCCTCCAAGTTGAATAACAAGTTAATCTGCGAGCAAAATAACATGAAGTAGAAGACAAATTAAATGGCAACATAACTAAATACTTTTAATTATAAAGGGGTGAAGGAACCTAAGCCTAAGATACTAATAGGGGAAAAAGTAGAGAAAAAACAGAGGGTAGTATTCAATTTGAAGCAGTAAAATGCTGCCCGCCTAGGAGGCAAATAAGATTAGTACGCAATTAATTGCGGCTTTATACCCATATAGAAGTTTATAAAAGGAAAGTTTCATTAATAATAGGATGATTGATTACAATAGTCCTCATTAGGGTTTATATGGAATCATTAAATGATTATAGAAGGAATACTAGAAAATTAATGGATTGCCGAAATTAATAATTAATTGCTTGACTTAAGCAGTTATTATAAAATTCCCTATTCACATTTTTCTTATTCTTAGTATGTGATTTTCCTAAATCTATATATAGCTGGATACCAATATTGATTTGTGTATCTCAGTATCAACTCCAATATTATTTCCTTATACCTTGAATGCTGGGAATGAAATAAGAGAATATTTATTAGTCTAAACTCTTAAGATATAAAGTATGTGAATTAAAAGCTTGAGTAGTGAGTATAGTCTATTATCTTAACTTCATAAAAGATAGACCACCGGTTGCATGGTTTTTCACAAGTCATCTCAAGTCCTGGAAATCGAAAGGATATCTCTTAAGACCTTGGGGGTCATGTCCCAAACGGTTCGTGGAATTCCTTCATGCTTGGAGACCGATGTTAGGATTTCTTGAAGGTCGGGGTCTAAGTGGAACATGATTTCTCACGCCTTGTGGTGGACAATTTCATGAGAAAGGAATAAACATTATCTTATGGGTGTAGAGAGGCCGTCTAGCTATGTCAAATCGTTCTAGCGATGTCACCAGCTCTGAAATATATATGACCGTTTTCATTTTTTATCACATTAAATTAGTAAATTATAGATATACAGTACTAGCCTGTTTATGCCTTGTGCAACGGACTTTGATGTAGAATCAATTTCTTCAGTCATTCATTGTTTGTGTTTCTGCCTATGGTCACATACAACTTTTCAATGTATGTTTTATGTCTAGAAGGAGGGAGCTTGTTTTGATGCCTTGTGTATGTTGGAAATAGCACATTGAAGCATTGGAAGAAGCCATAAACAGTATTCCAACTGTTAAGTAGGGCTGTTAAAATCATTAATCCTTGGCTCGCTTAAACTCGTCCTTTATAAGAAAGTTGTTGAGTTTTGAGCCCAGGGTTTCCTAATTCGTCCCTACCCCCTACAAACCACGAACTGGGTCTTTTTACCCAGAAAGTGGGTCGTTCGTGCACTAGATCACGTACCATATGTTGATCTTTGCAACGATCTGCATTTTCAACCTATTGATCTTTTTCTTGGCAATTTTCTTTAATGCAACTATCTTCAACCCCCCAATGAATCTGTGCTTTTCCTTGTTTTCTCTTTCTTGGCAACAAAATTATCGATATGGATGAGCTTGTTTTCACCGAATTGTTGGACTTCGAGAGAAGAGAAAAGTCAAGTTCAAAGGAAAGAGATGATGTGTGAGTGAAGAAATATGAGAGAGGAGTGAGAAGAGAAAGGTCAAGGTCTTAAGGAGGCTTTTTACGATCCATTGAAAACCTGTTGGATTTTCTTCTTTTGTTTTCCTTTTGAAAAGGAAAAAGACAATTTCCTTTATATCTATAACAGAGTAAAGCTGCATTTCCAACCCATCAATATTTTCTTGACAACTATCTTTATCCCATCAATTTGCATTTAGTCCTGTCTACTTTTTCTTGGAATCATCGATGTCGATAAAAAGCTTGTTTTCACCGAATTGCTAGACTAAGAGAGGAAAGAGAAGAGAAAGGTCAAGGCCCAAGGATAGAGAAGCACAGGAGAGAGAAGAGAAAGTTCAAGGTCTCAAGGATATGCATTTTTACCGGTGGACTAAAAACCTGTTGATTTCTTACTTTATTTTCCTTCTGAAAATTAAAGGATAATTTCCTGTATATCTATACTCTATTGGTAACTGATAATTGGTAAGAGAAAGAGTATTAAGAAGGAATTCTCAAAATTATCACCAAAATTGAATCCTTTTCAATTTATATATATATAAATTTAAATAATTTACAAAAAGTAAATAGTGTTATAAAATTGATTCTTTTTAAAATCTGTATGTTTAATAATTAGTCACTAAAATTATAAAAATTAGTTATTGATTCTAATTGATTATTTAGTAACTAAATATAAAAGTTATATAATTTGCTAATTTACTGTCGCACTTTTAGTTGTTTTAAATATTTACCTATCAGTAACTTTTTATGGTAAAAAAATACCAAAGAGATTGTGATTTGTGGAATTAATTTTTAAAATTTTAAAATTCTTGAAATTTACTTTAACTTTGAGTATTTTCTTAGATTCTTGTAATTATTGCATGTCTTGCACATTTTTTTTGGCATTCTGCTACAGTACCATGTTTATGGAATTTTCATCTTGGAATTTTAGAGGACTAGAGAAGGCTTGGGTGTCCCCTTATTCTTTGGGGGAGTTTGCTTCTGGTAAGATTTTGGCTACTTGGTTTCAACTTGTTTCACTGATCATGCCACTGTAGCAAAACCATCCCAGCCAGCGACTGCCTCACCAGCATCTTTAAACTTCGTCTTTGTTGAGACCGTATGAATTTTTAGAGATAGGGATATTGATTTGCAGAGAGAAGGGCAGCTATTTGTAGAGATAGGAGAGAAGCTAGTTGTAGTGAGAGAGAAGAAGCAAGATCTGTATTCTGTACTTGTGAGACAGAGGGTGGGGCTTTAATGGAATCCTAAACTTGTATACTCCTATTATGTACTCCTACTATGCACTTCGACTTATTTCCCGTTTTCTCTAGTATATATACAAGTTATATATGTCCATTATGATGGATGTCAAGAATTTGGAGGAAATATTATCTTAATATTTTTCCTTTCTTTCTCGTTCCCTTTAATTTTTCGCAAAACATGCTGCAGTGGAGTACTACTTTTTTTCAGTTTAGTGCATGGCAATTTGTGGGTCTTTTACCATACAATAATCTTCTTTGTTATCTGTTATGATTATTGATACAGTCTAAATGCACGAGATTCTAGTATGAAATGAGTTGCGTAATGTCAATAAGCTGTTTGATATTGTATACTAACACATTTGCTTTATTTTGACCTTAAAGATATACAACTATCAAGGAGGAGTTGTCAATGAAGACTACAATATAGTGAACACTCCAGCTCCAAATGGTAAAAGTTAATGATCTATATGGAGCTAGATTACTCAATCTATTGTAAAGTTTTATCTCTCTGATGTTGGAACTTTATGTTATTCATTTCTTTTCAGACCTACAAGCAGCAACTCCTGCTGCTGTCACTCAGAATGATGTTTTAGACGATGAAGATGATGAACCCTTGAATGAGAACGATGATGATGATGATTTAGATGATGTGGACCAAGGGGAGGACCTAAATACGCAGCATTTAGTTCTGGCTCAGTTTGACAAGGTAATGTTGTATCTTTTGGTTCTGCTGAAAATGTTTTGTATTGATTTGTACATCATAAAAAAGGAGAACTTAGTATCAGGCATTATGATGACTAAGCCTCATTGATCTTGATGATATAAATTTTGGTGGGTAGGTGACTCGTACCAAGAGCAGGTGGAAATGCACTTTGAAGGATGGCATTATGCACATAAACAACAAAGACATCCTGTTTAATAAGGTGTGTTTTATGGGTTATATGTTCTTTTTCTAATTTATTGGCTTAAATACACTTTAAACCTTTAAACCCCAATGTTTCAATTTTAAGACACTGAAACTTAATGTCCCTGAATTTGTTATTACATATATATAGAAATCCAGGGACGTTAATGTTCAATGTCTTAAAATTGAAACATTAAAGTTGAAGTTTTAAAATGCGAAAAACTTATTTAAAGTGTATTCAAGCCTAATTTATTTGATAAGGCAACAGTATAGTGATACTTGTTAAGATTCTCTTTGTTCTCATTGTGTTGCTATTTCTTTTCCTCAGGCAACTGGAGAGTTTGACTTCTGATTGTGCTAAAAGAGCATATGTTGAGATGGAACGCCTAGCAAATCCAGTGATGTGGGTGGGTGTGTCTTGTAGTATGCCTTTAATTATTTAATTATTAAGTGAAAAGTCTTGGGAAGAGAATGAGGTGCTTGATGTTTAGCTTGAGAGATGGATGGTTGGCCAGTTGTACATAAAGGAAGAGCTCTTTTTGGCCGTAAAATGGATGCAACTTTTGAGTTTGTTGAAGATTGAAACTTGCTCGTGGAATGTTTAATTCCAGTTTATACTGTAAAACTATGAGCATTTTTTGGTTAATTCAATTCAATTGCATTATTTGTCCTTTGAAAGCATCAGCCTGATATTTACTGTTCTCTCCCCATACGGCTGCGATAGAAATTGAGTCTTGGTCTTGGTCAATAAATGGCATGTCTGTAGATCTTAAATTTTATTGGGTGAGAATAAGAATTTGGGTAGGACTTGATTCAATCAAATTTTTTTGAGTTATTTTAATATGTAACTTCAATGAAATCGGAATACTATTGTCTATTGAGTCTTAGTCGTGGTCAATAAATGTCATGTCTGTAGATAATAAATTTTGTAGGGTGAGAATAAGAACTTCGTGTAGCAGTTAGTCCTGTCAGCAAAATTTTCTCTGAATGGGTGGTGGCTGTGTAGGTTTCTATTTGATGTCTTATTCTGGTTGATAGTTGAATACTTTTTAGGCAGCTTTGCTGGGTTGGTTAGTTTTTATCCCAGCTGTATTTTGATTGATAATCATATAAATTTAGCAATTTAGATTCAGTTTATTTTGGTTTTGTTGCAACTTACACCATTGCAAATTTAGATGCTTTTTTTGTTTTAGAATTATAAAGTGAAATGTCCTCGTATGAAAATGCCTTTTACAATAGATCTGATTTATATCCGTTTTGCGTGGTCAGATGAAGCACTTGCCTGTTGCCTCACTACGGTCACAAGCTTGAAAGTTGCAGCTTGTTTTAAAAACGATTTCCTTGTACTCCATTCTATTAAGTTACTAGACCTGGCAAAGATGGCTCATGGGTTAGGTACGTCACGCTTTTATACCCGCCACGGGTTGAGTTGTATTTTTTAACCCATTAAAATTTGGGTCTTTTTACCATCCGTTTTTAAACTACTAGTAAAGTCCCACTTGTAGGCGTGATTTTTTTTTTTTTTAACAAAATAATGTTACTTGTAGATTATGAGCGCTGAACATAAAACATAGTAAGAAATAAATAAGAGTTCAAATCAACTGAATTCTAAACAACTGCTTATTTTAATGCAATCTTCATATATAAAATATATTTTTATACAAAAATATCATATGCTAATACTGATTATTTAACTATTATAGTTGTAAATAATAATTATAGTTTGAAATTTCTTAATTGATGTGGCTGTTAATAAGTCCCATAAAACAAGCTAATTGATTAAATAATGAGATATTGGGTAATGCCTAAAATCATGTCATGCAAATCTTCTGAAAATTAATTTAAATATTCAAAGTGCTAAAAT
Source organism: Panax quinquefolius (assembly GCA_020205615.1). NCBI lineage: Eukaryota > Viridiplantae > Streptophyta > Magnoliopsida > Apiales > Araliaceae > Panax > Panax quinquefolius. The sequence goes on along the minus strand of CM035154.1, from coordinate 99,513,221 downwards.
CTTGACATCTCCAAGTTTCAACTGTGTAAATCTTGGAAATTAATTAGATATCTCTTGGAACAATATTTGTGGAGTCATGAATGCATTTTTAAAAGTTAAATAAATTATATTAATTCTAAAGTATAATTTTAAAAAATCAAATTTGATTATACACTTTGAAAGTAATTTATAATACTATTAAAATTTTAATTGATTAAGATATGTAGTTATTGTAGGTAATTAGAATTATTGTTTATTATAAATTATTTATTATTTTTAATATTTATTATTATTACTATTTTTGGTGTAGCAAGATTTTGTAAAAAAAAAAAAAATAGAGGAAGAAGCTTTCATGGTAAGCTAGTAAAGCCGATCTAACCCGACCACAGAGCCTCACTTTAGTAACTCCCCAAAACTTAAGCCATTTTAATACGTCATTCACTTGCCATTTACCACTTCCTCGTTGCCACCTCTATAAGTTACTATCAAATGTCAAAATTTTAGAGGCATTTTTATTAGTCCTATAGGCTATAAATAATTGTTGCATTTTTGCAAAAAATGCAAGACCCAAAAGAATGACAATTTAAACTGAAATCTAACCGTTGCCTTTGTCAGTCCGATTTTATGACGTCTTCAAATATGGATTCTCTAACCTCGGATCCGGTGCTCACGATCCATCAACAACATACGCATTCTATAACTATAGAAGAATAATACACATTCATTGTTCATCATAATAAAATCTTAAAATATAATCCCAGGGTTCTATTAATCTTAACTTACACATACCTTTAATATTATTAAAGGTTCACTTAATCAAATTACATCAAAGTAAAATAACACTTAAATAATCTCGTTGACTATTTTTGCACTTTTCCTTTTCTTTTTCCTTTTCCTTTGTCCCTCTTAGACGTCTCTGGCTTTGCTGAAATAAACGTCATGATATAACAAGGGTAAGCAACTAATTTGCTTAGCAAGTTTAAATACAAGGGGGATATATCATGATTAGAATGAAATTTAACTTTCAAGGTTCAACAATAGGAATTGATTGTGAAAGAACATGAATTAATTCTCAATAATTGAATACTCGAATAATTGAATATTAGCTGATGAGTTGAAATAACCATGAACATACACTAAGGTTGATGGTATTTAAACTGGTCCTTTTAATTAGTTTTGGTAATCAAGGGATCAGTCTTTCATACTCGGTGACTTATGCATAAACACTTCATAAGCGAGCAACAATGGTTTTCTAATATCATGCTTCTTTTCTCAATAGTTCTTATCACAACAATAGATTAAAACGCAACAATGGTTTTAGCTAATATCATGCTTTAATAAAAATAATCATTAAGTGTTATTTTTCTCAATCAAGAGTTCTTATCACAACAATAGATTAAGAACAACTTTTAAAATTACAATTATTATCGCATTTGATTTATCAAATTTAAACATGCTTTATCGATTTAGTATAATGATATCTAACTAGCATAGATCATCATCTCATAAATCAATTATCCATGTACTTGATATTCATAATCGATGATATTCGTTATTATCACCAATGGTCATACTTTAATTAATTCAATGAAGACTTTACCACGCATTTGTAACATTACATAATAATAGAACATGAATTTAATTGCAAATCAAAGTTTTAAATTTATCGCGATTAATAATCATTAAGGATGTGAAGTAATCAACAATAATTATCCACCAACATGCTTCAAAAATAATAACTCGAGTTTGAGTTAAAGAACTTGCCTCTTTTACTTTACGAATATTGAGCGAAAATAAAACTCCCTACGAATACGAAAAATAATATCGTAAGTGAATATGAAATATATAATACCCATTACCTCAAAAAAGAGAGCAATTTCAAGCTACGAAAAAACTTAATTTTATCCATATTATAGTTAAATGTTTTTAATCTACCTTTCTTTGAAAGACCTATGATCGATATTCAAATTAGTAAATCATATAATATCATTACTCTATATTAAATCATTGAACTTTTAGTCATTACATTACTTCCTTAGTAATATTATCATCACTTGAAAATATTACTATCACGTAAGCATTATCTTAAACTCATCTAATATTATTATCTTTAATAATATTTTATTTACTTTTTAGTATTATTAATCAACTAATAATACTTTATTCGCTTACTAATATTATTACCCTCTTAATAATATTTTAATCAATTTCTAATATTATTAATCATTTAATAATATCTTAATCATTAATAATATCTTAATATTATTAATCATTTAATAATATTTTATTACTTTACCAATATTATTAACTTTTTAATAATATTTTAATCATTTACTAATATTATTATTTATTTAATAATATTTTATTCATTTACTAATATTATTAACCTTTTAATAATATTTTATTTAATTTCAATATCATTAATTATTTAATAATATTTTAATCATCTAATAATACTTTAATCTAATATTATTAATCTTTTAATAATATTTTAATCTAATATTATTAATAATATTTGAATATAATATTATTAGTCATTTAATAATATCTTAATCATTTATTAATGCTTTAATCTAATATTATTAATCATTTAATAATATTTTAAATTCAATTTTAATCTAAATATTATTGATTATTTAAAATATCTTATTCTAATATTATTAATATCTTAATAATATTTTAATCATTTAGTAAACCAATTAAACAATTTATTTTAATAGTTTACCCTTTATTAATACCTTTATTTAATAACCCTAAAAGATCATAGATATTAGTTCTCATAAAAATTATCAAAATACCCTCCAATAATCAGTATTCAATATAACTAGGGTTTTCAATCACCAACATTACATTTTACCATTTATGACATCATATAGCTAATTAATTTTATTTATTCATTATACAACCATTTAAATGAAAAGTATCAAAATAGTTTCAAAAATATTTTTTTTCTGGAATCTGACAGAATATATTATCCAGAGGTTTCCCAAATTTTTACAGAATTTTCCAACTTGATTTACTATTTTTAAAGGGCCTAAAACAGCCGGATCTTGCCATATTTTTAATAAATCGAGTTTTTGTCCAAAAATCATGAAATTTTCAGGTAGTGTTCGTGTCATATATATGTATAACCAGTAACAATTTTACTATTTTTGGAGTTACACACAAATAGTTATTCATGTTTACTTTTAAAAGAGTCATTTCTTGTAAAGTTCATAACTCGCATTCTACATATCCAAAACTGTCCATTATTTTTCCTAAATGTAGATAACTCATCAAAGTATCTTCCTGATTTTTCTTAGAATTCTTAAAATACAGAAAGTGGACGAAATTTCCCTTACAAGGGGTTGGCTAGGGACTATCCACTACACTTTTATCTAGTATGAACTGTTTCGGCCCCAACAGTCCTCAAGACTTGAAAAATCAGTGTTTTTGAGTGCTACCACTTAGGTTTAGCAGTTAAATTACATATCTAGCACTCTCCTTTGACGGATCACAAATAGGAGGTGTAGATCTCAAGTTATACCTGATTCAAGTGAAAAAAAAGCTAGGGTTTTTCACCCTTTAGAACATAAGTTCCTTTTCTTCCTTTGGATCTTCATTCTAACACTCAAATGGTTAGATCTTTACATGAGACATGTAGATCTAAGAGATTTTGAGTCTTAGAACATAACCCCTCTCAAATTTGAAAATAAACCAAAATAAGAAAGGAAGAAAATGGTTTAGGGTTTCACCTTGATCTTCTAGTTATCCTTCTAGCTTCTCTGTAACGCCCCGAAATCCGGTCTATCTTCATACCCAAATTCCGTACATCACGGTCCCACTTCTTTCCAAACATACATCATTATATACTGAAATATAACAACATACATTCTCAATTCACAGGTTCTAAAACCTTATAACCTCTTTCATTACAAATAATGATAATTACATTATTCTTTCCATCTTACAAGAGTGACTTTTATCCGCCACCAAGGATACATACAATTTATTAAACTAGTCTATAGTTCAATTTCATTTTTCTGCATTACAAGTCTTCACTTGATCTTCACACTCATTCATCTAATGAATGAGACTTCTTTTGGACACCGATCAACTTGATCTTTATGGGATCCTTAGGTTCTTCTACTCGTACGCTGAAAATGTTTTTTATTTAAATCAAGTGTGAGCATTCAATTGCCCAACAAGTCATAACAGTTGAACAAACAAATTTTAAGAATTTAATATTTCTTTATAACTTCGATAACCGAACAAAGGTTATGAAGCAGCTTGAATAATAGGAAGAATCTCGATTCTTATCATTTTAAAACATTATTCACATTTACTTTGAAACACTTTCATACTTCTACTTTTTCCATACTCATCCTGCCTGGCTAGAAGCATTAGCACATACTTAACAATAACGGATCATGTATAAATAGAACATTCTCTTATTGAACAGTTCAATCACAGAACAGTTCATCTCATAAAAATACCGAAGTGTTCACATTGTGGCACAAGGCCTCATACGTTCTACCACCATGTACAAATATCACACATTTGCACATAGACAGAACTTCTCAAGTTCAACATCTGAGAAGTTTTAGAAACTAGGATTCATTTAGAATATGAATGAAGTTAGGAAACTTGCCTTACGCACAGCTATAACTTATAGTTTACGCTGAACTGCTTATTCCAATCCCTATATAGCACATAAGGAAATAACACAATGCCAATTAGTCATATACTTGACTTTACGCATTGGTTTACTTAACTTTACTTCTTAGGATTCGCGTTCTTGCAAACTAAGTTTACGCGACCAAATTTTATTACCGGTTTACGGCTTCATGACATATGGAGATGTCTTACTCAATATGTTCATCATCTTTGATGATTTACATTCTTATCTTCTTCTTATAACTTCTCTAGGACTCAGCACACATCGCTTCTCTACTAGTAGTCCATATGGTACTCTGAGTGGTTTCCCACAAATAACCAACAAACAAGTTCCTGTCTCGTCTACACTGCCTTCACAATGAGTTAGATCGGTTGTCAGTTTCGTATATACCTTCGCTATCTGAAGGAATTTTTTAGCCCAACTCCCATATGTCAACCATCAAAGGTTACGATTGTACTACAACCTAAATTCATCTAACTTATCTTAACCATTAAACTATAATGTTCGTTAAGTCAATTTCTCATTCCTTATGGCTTTCTGGCAACTAAATGTCATACCTCAGGATTCATTTCTTATCTGGCTCACATTCGACTTTCATTAATCTTATTACCGTTCGATACGCCTTTCTTGATAAATCATATCTTACTTACTACATTCGTCAACGTCTAAGTTATACAACCAATGCACACTTAGAACGTTCGCTAGACGCGAATACGATTCACGAGGATCATTTACATAATCCGTGTTCACGTTGTTCATCTCTTAATCTCTCATTCAACCCTTACCTAAGGTTTCAATCGCTTTAATTCATTACTCATCACCTGAACCCTATGTTCATTATTCTTTCTTAATGTCGAAGCCATACAGTTCATTGTATGCTAAGACCGATCGTTCAATGCAACTGCATTGCATTCACAGTGTCTATACGCTTTACACTTCTCTCATTACTATAACATAATATCAAAATGTTATTCATTACTCTCGCCACTCAACGTCTAAGGAATCACAATCATAGCAATCCCTCACGTTCATTTATCACGACTACGGTCACCGGATATCAGTTCCGTAACCCGCGTTCACATTCTTTGTCTTTTAATCTCATTTAATCTTTTCGTTCAACCTTCATTAAAGGTTTAATACACTTGATTAATTGTTACATTAGTTGAACATTATGTTCATTAGCTTTCGGTACACTTCCCCCAGGTTTTAAGCAGTTAAAAGCTCATTACTTGGCTTTGCCTTGCACCTCTTCTTTAGCAACGCAGTTCCTCTTTAACTCTCGCATGTTCTTATTTCCACTCTGCAGATGTCTAATTGCACTGGCCGGCACCTTGTGGCGCCAAGCCTTCATCCTTGAAAAATTTTCTAAGTCTTTTACATTGTTCTGAGACGCTTACTTCCCGATCTTATAACTTCTTCGTTATAACTCGGAATGAGGTCATTCTGTTGGGAGATTGCATATTTAAAATTTGATGCTGAAAGTTAATAGTCATGATTATATGTAAAGTCCTTCAAAGGAACACATGTACAAGGACTTAGTGATAGATCAAATTTGTTAGGTTGATCTGGACTTTAATGTTTATCATTCTGTAAATGAATGTATAGAAGAAAAGATCAAAGCTGTTAGGTTGATCTATATCTTGAATGTAATAGATAGGCTTCAACTGAATCGTAGTCTATCAAGATGATCAAGAGATTGCAAAAGACAAAGCAGAATTGTAGAGCATCGAGGATCGTAGTGTATCTGCTTTGAAGGGCCTCTCCGAAGTCGTAGAGTAGTCCTAATGCTTGCCGAGCCAAATCAGAGGTCGTAGAGTGCTCTCGAAAGCGAAGAGTCTACAAGTCAAGCAAGTGAAGATCATAGTGTACCAGTACTTAAGAGAAATCGTAGTGTTCTCATCTATCAGCACCTGATCAAGTACCAAGATGGCAAGACACCACAATTAAAATCGTAAAGCTTCATTTGTCTGTGTCAGAAGCATCGAGCCTCGTCCATTTGTTTAAAGATAAATAACAACAAATATGGAATGAGCTATAGACGTTGAAGACCTCGGGAGTCCCAATGACACAACAGTCATCCTTAATATATAACAAAGAAATGTATTGAAGAAGCTAAGGAAAGTACTTTGACTCAGCAGAAAACACCTTTTCAGGTGTTAGGTGAAACAACAGTCTGCTGTGTCAGTGGGCCAGTCTGCTAATCAAAAGTTGTGCAAAAAGTCTCCATCAAAGGTCAGAAATGTCAAATGCATTTAATGCTTCAAAGAATGTCTTCAACGGATACATTTCAAAGGCATCATATATACAAAACATCAGCATATGAAAATATCAAGTAAGTATTGAATAAAAACGCTGAAGAACACTCAACGCTCAACTCTACGATCTGAAAAAGAAAGCTTGCTTAGCTACTCAGTTCTTTCGAACTCAAGCTTAACAGCAACTGAGTAGCACCATATAAGAACTCAACTACCATCAAGTGAAGGAAGAAGTTCCAAGTCAGAAGGACTTAAAGAGTTCTAAGTGAACTAAGAAGTACAAAGTCTGCTGGACTTGAAGAGTTCAATAGTGAACTAAGAAGTTCCAAGACTGTTGGTCTTGAAGGAATCTGTGAGATTCAAGAAGTTGTAAAGATATCCTTAGTGGATTTCCTACTCAAGGAGTAGAAGAGTGGACTAGGAGCTTTGAATGCTCTGAACCACTTAAAATCTCTGTGTCCCCTATATTCTTGTCATAACTGCTATAACTGCTATAACTACCATAACGGCTTTACTCCTATTAAGTCATTATATCTTGAAGGGAAAACAAACAAATCTTAATTCCGCTGTGTTTAAATCATTATCAAAACTAATAAGCATTTTGTTAAAAAAAAGGAAGTTTAAAAATATCTATTCAACCCCCCCTTCTAGATAACTATTGTGCCTCTGGGAACTAACAATTGGTATCAAATCAGGTTCTATCAAATAGCCTACAAAGCTTAAGTAGATCCAATGACACATCTGATAAGTGAATTAAAGACTGGAGGATGCAGCAAGCCACCTATATGTAACAAAGATAAGTTCGCCAACTAGAAAGTTTGTATGCAAGCCTACATGGATTCAATAGATGAAGATCTATTTGAAACTGTTCAAAATGGGCCCTACATTCCTACCAAGCTTGCTCCTACTGTAGACGACCCAAACAGAATTCAGATCAAGGTCAAAGAAGAATGGACTTACAACGAAAGGAAAGCTGTCCAACTCGACAAAAAGGCCAAGAACATTTTATTCCAATATTTAGAAGATGGTCTATTTGAGAATGTGGTCAATAGCAAAACAACAAAGGAAGTATGGGAAGCATTGCTCATCATGCATGAAGGAACATAAGAAGTCAGAGAAAATAAGCAATCTCTCCTGACTCAACAATATGAAATGTTTGCACACGTTCAAGGAGAAAATGTTACTTCCACCTACGAAAGATTCAATGTACTGCTCAACTCTCTCCGAGCCTATGGAAAGATCTATCCAAATAAAGATCTAATCATAAAGTTCGTGAGAGCTTTACCTAGAAAGTGGGATGCCAAAACCACTGCCATCATAGAGTCAAAGAATCTCCATGAAATGACTGTTCAACAGTTATATGGCAACCTTCTCACTTATGAACTGGAGCTGACTCAACGAGAAGAAACTCTATCTGAAGGAAGAAAGAAAGACAAAGGAGTTGCTCTCAAAGCAACATATAACATCTCCAAAGCCAACACTGAAAATGACTCTGACTATGATGAAGATGATGATGATGACTTTGCTATGCTGGTAAGAAGACTCAGAAGGTTCATGCGTTAAGGCAGAATCAACAAACCTAAGAAAATCAACAACTACAACAGTCAGGAGCAAATAAACGACTTATGCTACAACTGAAAAAAGCTTGTCCATTTCATTGCAAACTGAAACAAGCCTCTCAGAGAAGAACTCAAGAAAAGATCAAATTCAAAGAAAGAATTCAAAGGCAACAAGAGGCTCCAGAAGAAAGATAAAGGTCTTGTGGCTGGAGGATCATGGAGTGTCTCAGACAACGACTCAACTCCCGAATCTGGAGATGATGAAGATCCTCAAGTGGAAAATCTTTGTCAGATGGCCAAACATACAAAGGATAAGAAGAAATCTGACATACTTGAAGTAAGTATAGATGAGGTATTTGACTTTAACTCTCCTGATGTAGACATTGATGACTTAAGAACTGCTCTACATGGCATAACATCCGACCTGCATCAATACATGAAATGGTTCAGAGTTATGTCCAAAGATTATTCTCTTCTTCAAAATGAGAAAGATAGTTCAGGAAGAACTGGAAATAGGTCTTCTAAGTACTAACTCTCTTTGCAAATTTGAAGCTGAGAATAAGTTCTTAAAATAGACCAATGAACTTAATGCACAAAGAGAGTTAAGGCTGACCTCTAAAATTGAGGAACTAAAAAGGACAATCTCTACATGGAATAAATCCTCTTCTTTCATGGACTCCCTGATCTCCAGTCAGAGAAGTGCTTCTGACAGAATAGGTTTAGGTTTTGGGGAACCCACCTCAGAACCATATGTGGAAAAGATAAAGGAAACTAGTTTTAGTAATGTTTCAAATTTTAGTAGAAGCATTACATTTATGAAATCCTCACAGAAGGAAGAACCAGTCCAACCCTCCTCTTCAGATCCACCCTATGCTCCAAGGAATAAAGGATCTTATGCTGGCCTAGGTTTCAGAAAAGAAAAAAGTAACTCAGTCTCTACTCTCCAACCTCGAAAGGTCGTAGAGTCGATTAAAATCAACTCTACGAACCAACTAGGAAGGAACAGAAGAGTTAAGCCCCACTCTGCACAAGTCATAAAACACAAGGACACATGGAAAAAGGATAACAAGTATAAAGGAAGAATTGTTGAAAACCCACATAAGTCCAAATGGAGGAAAAATCCATACACACACACACACAAGCATGCATTATATTAGATGTTTTGTATGTAATAAGACTGGTCATAAGGCAGCAATATGCTACCATAATCCTATGCATGTGAAACCCAGAATTAAGCAAATCTGGGTTGCCAAGGGTACTAACAAAATAGGACCCATGCAAGTATGGGTACCAAAATAAGAATTTTACCTTCCCACAGGAACCAAGCTCCACGATCACAACCTGGTATCTGGACAGTGGATGATCAAGGTACATGATAGGGAACAAAGCCCTTATGTCTAATTACATAGAGAAGGAAGGTCCGTCAGTCATCTTCGGAGATAATAGCTCTGGAAAGACAAGAGGATATGGCTCAGTTGGGAATGGTGCAATATCTTTCAGTAAAGTAGCCTATATGGAAGGTTTACGACACAATCTTATGAGCATAAGCCAACTCTGCGACAAGGGTCATCAAGTCACTTTTCTCAACAATCAATGTCAAGTCAAAGACCTGAAGACATCCTCTATAAGGCTGACTGGAACAAGAGAAGGCAACATATATACTATCAATCTTGATTAACTAAGCTCGGACGAGATGATATGCATTCTGGCTAAAGCATCTAAAGAAATGAGCTGGTTATGGCATAGAAGATTGTCTCATCTCAACTTCAAAAGCCTGTCTAAACTGGCCTCCCCTTATCTAGTAGCAAGCATACCCAAATTCAGCTTTGTCAAAGAAAGGCCATGCAATGCCTGTCAACTTGGAAAACAGACTAGAAGCTCATTTAAGAGCAAAATTATCAACTTAATTGACAAACCTCTGCAGCTGCTTCACATGGATCAATTTGGGCCAATTCCAACAACGAGCCTTGGAGGGAAGAGATACTCACTGGTTGTAGTGGATGACTACACCAGATTCACATGGGTGTTCTTTCTAAACTCAAAAGATGAAACTAGCTCCTAATTAATCAAAATATTCAGACTAGTGAGGAACGAGAAAGGGGAGAAAATCAAGGCTATAAGGAGTGATCATGGCAGAGAATTCGACTTCTCTGAGATGGACAAATTCTGCACAAACAATGGCATCAGTCGCAACTTCTCAGCTCCACGAACCCCTCAACAAAATGGAGTAGCCGAGAGAAAGAACAAAACATTGATAGAGGCTGGAAGAACTCTACTAGCAAAGCAATTTCATCTACCTCAATACTTCAAGGGCGTAAGTCATCAACACTTCTTGCTACACTCGTAATGATCGTTTATACACTCTACGATTAAGAAGACTCCCTACGAACTGTGGAAAGGAAAAAAGCCAAATGTCAGCTACTTCCATATATTCGGCTGTGCATGCTACATTCTCAACAATGAGAAGCAGTATCTGATAAAGTTCTAACCCAAGTCAGACGAAGGAATCTTTCTTAGATTTCCCTCAAACAGTAAGGCTTATAGAGTGTTCAACAAAAAGACACTAAGTGTTGAAGTCTCGATCCACATCATTTTCGATGAAACAGAATTAGGCAAAATAGTGCCTTAAGACACTACAAACGACAATTTAGATGAAGTCATCGAGCTCAACACCACGATTATAGTTCCAGAAAATGAAATCGTCGAGCAAGAAGAGGAGATCGTAGAGAGAACTACGCAAGACAACGAACCTCCACATCAAGAAGCTGAAATTGATCTTGAAGGTCTCAGACAAGAAGGCATCAGGATAGATGTTCCAATAGGAAATAGATGGGCAAGAGATCACATTCAAGACTTAATCATTGGAGACCCAAATGTAAGAGTCAAAACAAGAGCCGCCACCCAAAATGAGTGTTTCTATCTGAGCTTTCTATCACAAATGGAACCCAAGAAGATAGAAGATGCTATGGAAGATTCCAGCTGGATAGAAGCCATGCAGGAAGAACTAAATCAGTTTGAAAGAAGCAAAGTATGGAGATTAGTTCCAAAACCAAAGAGTCATCCTGTCATTGGCACCAAGTGGGTCTTCAGGAATAAGATGGATGAAGATGGAGTAATAACAAGGAATAAGACAAGACTAGTGGCCAAAGGTTACTCTCAAGAAGAAAACATTGACTACGATGAGACCTTTGCACCTGTTGCCAGAATAGAAGCCATCAGAATATTTCTTGCCTTTGCTGTTCAAATGAAATTCAAAGTCTTTTTGATGGATGTCAAAAGTGCATTCCTAAATGGTGAACTTTAAGAAGAAGTATATGTGGAACAACCTCCAGGTTTCATCAATCCAACTCTCTCTAATTATGTCTATAGATTAGACAAAGCCTTATATGGTCTTAAACAAGCACCTAAAGCATGGTATGAAACATTAACTAATTTTCTTATTGAAAATGGGTTCACTAGAGGTAGAGTAGATACCACATTATTTCTTAGAAAGCATAAAGATAAAGTCTTATTAGTTCAATATATGTCGATGACATTATCTTTGGCTCTACTGATGAAAAATTGTGTAAAAGATTTGCCAAGCTTATGCAGAGCAATTTCGAAATGAGCATGATGGGTGAGCTGAACTTCTTTTTTGGATTGCAAGTAAAGCAGACTAATGAAGGAATCTTCATAAACCAAGCCAAGTACATTAAAGACTTAAAAAGTATGGCATGGAATCAACCTCTCCTATGAAAACCCCAATTGCTCCAGCAACCAAGCTTGACAAAGATGAAAAAGGTAAAAGTATTGATATAACTGAATATAGATGTATGATAGGCTCTTTTCTATATCTAACTACCAGTAGACCAGACATAATGTTTGCAACATGCATATGTGCTAGATTTTAAGTTAATCCTAAGGAATCACACTTAACTGCTATAAAAAGGATTTTCAGGTACCTCAAAGGCACACCTCACTTGGGGCTTTGGTATCCCAAGGAGTCCTCTTTTGAACTGACAGGATATACATATGCTAATTTTACAGGCTACAAAATAGACAGAAAAAGTACTAGTGGCACCTGTCAGCTGCTGGGAAATAGACTTGTGTCCTGGTTTAGCAAGAAGCAAAACTCAGTATCTACATCAACAATAGAAGCTGAATATATTGCTGCTGGTACCTGTTGTGCTCAAATCTTATGGATGAAAAATCAACTAGCAGATTATGGGTTTGATTTCAAATCTATATCTGTTCATTGTGATAACACAAGTGCCATAGCAATAACACACAATACTGTCATGCATTCTAGGACTAAGCATATAGAAATAAGATATCATTTTATTAGGGATCATGTTCAAAATGGAACCATATCTTTACAATACATTCCTACTGAAAATTAACTTGCTGATGTCTTTACAAAGCCTCTAGATGAATCCAGATTTAATAAATTAATAAGTGAGCTAGGCATGCTAAATTTATAACCATAAAATCTATGCTCTAGTTTGTGCTAACCATGCAGATATAAAGGCTATGTTCAAAATTGTAGACATGACCAAAGAAAGTCCACGATCGTAGAGCTTCCTCAACATGACAAAGAAGCATCCTGTGATGACAAAAGTTCCAAAAAATCCAAGTAATCTCTCTGTCAAGCGCCTCAGGGACAAACCTAATCCTTAGTTCATTCTAAGAGGTTGGCCCTTTCTGAGCTACCTTAACTCGGAAGAAATGCTAAGTCAAAAGTTTATCACAAGAAACAGAGCAGATTCAGCAATGGGCTCAACGATCACAATGAGAACCTCAACGACCGCAGTGCTACCTTGACGATTGTAGTCCTCCCAAAGACTACACTAGCTCAGGAGGAGCTAAGGGCAAATCAGTATTTTCTACATAAGTTCAAATCGTGGAGCTGATTTTGGACAAAGAAGTAACGATATTTGTTTATGCTTATATCTTTACCTTTATATTTCCTCTTTTTCTTCCCTTTATTAAATTTATCAGCCTACTTCTCTGTGATGAGTTTTGTCCTTGTGTTCTTTTATTCTGTTTTTGTAGTTTTGAGGTTATAGCTGTTTGGTGGAGGGGTGCTCATGTATAGCAATTTTTATTGCCAAAAAATCTTATTACTTTTGGTGTTATTTTTTTCTCCCCTGTCAGATTCATTTATGCAGATCAAAGAAGAAAGTAATGAAGTTGACAAATCCAAATCCTTGGAAGCTATGCCTGCAAACCATCAGAAAGAGAAACGTCAGTTGTTAGGATTTAAAATCAAACTTTATCTGCAATCACCAAGCAAGGCAAGTTCAAGAATACAAGATCTTTATATCTTACGCCTTTTTAGCATTATTAGTTTTTTGCTATTGTTTTCGTTCTATTGTATCATCAACTAGCTTCGTGGGGTATAAAATGGACAAGATCTGGTTGCGTGCAATTAAATGGTCTAAGGTTTATATTGATGGGAAAACGCTTTTATAAAATTTATTGAAACTCATGTAGGTACAGAGTGCGACATTCGATGCCCATGTATAGATTGTTTGAACTTAATAATTCAAGATCAAAAATAAGTTAAAGATCATATTTTGGAGCGAGGGATAGATCCAGGGTACACAACATGGTTTTATCACGGTGAACCATCAAGTTTGAATAATTTAAGGAATCCACATATCAATGAGGGTGATAGGATTGATAATGATTTGTTTGAAGAAGATGATGAAGAAGATGATGGTGTTATTGACATGTTATTTGACCTTGGTCAACAACACTATCAAGATGATGTTGAAAATATCTTAGATGACAATAACACCAATATTGGTAGTGTTCCAGCATATCTCGAGGCACTCATGATGGGTGCTCAAATTGAATTAAACCCTGGATGTAAGAAGATTTCAAGGATTTCTTTTATCATACAATTACTTCACCTCAAAGTGTATAATAAGGTGAGTAATAAAACTATAGATATGATGTTGAGGTGATGAAATTATCTCTTCCTCGATGGTGAGGCGCTTCAAGTTCTTACTATGAAGCTAAAAATCGTTCATGAGATTTGGGATTGGGATATGAATGTATCCATGCTTGTAAGTACGACTGTATTTTATTCTGGAAGGAGAATGGAAACGTGGAAACTTGCCCTACTTGTGGAACTTCTTGATGGAAAGTCAATGATGGTATAGGGAAGAAGATTTCACAAAAGATTTTAAGGTATTTTCCATTGATACCTAGGCTTCAACGCTTGTTCATGTCCCAAAAAACATCTAAAAAGATGGTGTGGCATAAAGAAAAATGAATTGATGATGATTATATGAGACATCCGGCTGATTCAATAGCTTGGAAAGACTTTGATAGTAAGTTTCCCTAGTTTGCAAATGATCCTAGAAATGTTAGACTAGCTCTAGCTGCAGATGGTTTTAATCCATTTGGAAACTTAAGCACCACTTAAATTGCTCTCTATGTTCTTAATCTACATTTTCACAACCAGCTAAGCGAAGCTCCTCTTTATGCCTCCTGTAATAAATAATATCAATATGCATTTCAACAATTTTCAAATACTTAACTTATAATTTTGTAAGTTTAAAATCTAATTATATACTCACTCAAAATATGGTTCAACCTCTTCACAATTTTGGAAGACAAACCATTGTGTCACATTGAACTCTTCCTCTAATAACTCAACATATTTAGTTGCTCCAAAATGGCGGCATTTTGAGAGAAATTGTTAAACTATCATCGATTACTATATCATTATTTAAGCTCATCGCGATTGAATCTAGTCTCAATTCCCTTGAAGTACATTGAGAAAAAAGTTAAACACTCTTTTTGCAATGTAAGCTTCTGTGTTGAACCTTCTCCGGTTGAGCTTTATTACGTACACTCTACTTCAATTCACATAATGATCTACAAAAACATAATTAACAAAGACATCAATAACAACTTAGAAATAATTTATATAATGAATGTGTTTTTTTACCTTTCAATTGGATACATCCATCTAAATAGAACCGGTCCACCAATTGATGCCTCATTCGGTAAATGAATAGGCAAATGAACCATTATGTCAAAAAAGCTGGAGGGTATATTTTTTCAAGTTTACATAAAATCAAGCAAATATCTTCTCTCATTTTCTCTAATTCAGATTTCTTCAACTTCTTACAACACAATCGTTGAAAAAAATGACCTAACTCTGCTAGTACATCGGATACTTCATTGTTTAACGATCCTCGAATACCAACAGGAAGTAACCGTTGTAAAAGTATATGGTAGTCATAACTTTTCAATCTAGATATCTTTTGATCACTCGAACTAACACAACGAGAGATATTAGAAGCATACCCATCAGGAAATTTAATAGATTTTAGAAACTCACAGAATTCTTGCCTTTCTTTCTTTTTCATGACATAACATGCAGCAGGTTTCACATATTTTCCATCACTCCTCTTTATTAAGTGCAACTCCTTGCGAATGTTCATGTCCTCCAAATCTTGCCTTGACTTGACTGTATCTTTTGTTTTCCCATCTACACTCATCAAGGTTCCCAATATACTCTCACAAATATTCTTTTCAATATGCATTACATCTAAATTGTGCCTTAACTTCAACTTACTCCAGTAAGGCAAATAAAAAAAAAATGCTAAATTTAGTCCAATTCAAATCCTCAGGCTTGCGCTTTCTCTTTCTATCACCATGCTTCCCTGGTGTCAAATCTTCTAGTCTCCCCAACTGCATTAACACATCCTCCCCAGTTAATTCTCTAGGTGCCTCGCTATCTTCTCTTTTACCATTGAACTTTCTGCTTCTTCTCCAAGCATGATCTTTTGGTAAATAGCGATGGTGTCCCATGTAACACACCTTGTTTCGCAACCCCTGAGAACATATTTGGTCATTTCAAACTGGACAAGCCATGTACCCTTTAGTACTCCATCCAGACAAATCACCATATGCAGGAACATCGTTTATTGTCCATAAAACAACAACATGCATTTGAATTTTTTTTATAAGAAACATCAAAGGTTTCTATCCCTTCAACCCATAATTTTTTAACTCTTCAATTAACAATACGTAAGTAGACATCAATGTCCTTTCCTGGTGATTTCTTCCCTGGAATTAGTAAAGATAACATAAAGAATGGTTGTTTCATGCAATCCAAAGGGGGAAGATTCAATGGAGCTACAATAACAGGCCACATGTTATAGCAGAACTTGATACATGCCCCACTAAGCAGATCGAGAGGAGGGAAGTTACAAGTATAGTTTGAAAATATCTTTTTGAAATGAGAAGTTCAAAAAGCTTATTCCTCTCTCTCTACCAGCAGAAACCCTAACTATCAGAAACACTCAACCAACCTCAGTGCAAGAAAATCAATGGCTGCTTCAAGTATTATCACTGGTTACTGACTCTATTTCGACGAGCTCAAGAAAGTTGACTCTCAATTCCACAAGATTCTGTCTCTGGTAAAGAAAGCTGGTCTTGAGGAGGCTCTGGGCACCAGCACATGGATCTACCCAAAGCTAATAAAGGAATTTTATAGCAATGGAGTTTTTGAGAACAACATCATCACCACAAGAGTCAGGGGAGTACAACTCAAGCTCAAGGCTGAAGACATAAATCTGGCCCTAGGCTTCATGTCAAAGGGACTCCTATCGATAGAGGTCATCGATTTCCATGATGGACTAAAGAAGATGCATCAAAAAAAGAATCAGACTGTCAAGGGGTACAAGAAGAAGGAGTTTCCCCAAAAATATGAGTTTTTGGCTGACATTGTTGGAAAGTGCATATGTTGCAAAAGCTCTGGCCATGACTCAGTGAATGAAGTACAACTGAAGCTTATGACAACAATCTGCTATGGAATCCAACTTAACTTTGGAGCCCTACTCATCGATTGGATTGGGAAGTGGATGATCAATTCAAAGAAATCAAAGAGCTCTGGTAAGATGCTCTATGGGCGGTTTATAAGCATCATCCTGTAATCAGCACTGGGTGACAAAATTGGAGATAATGAAGGAGAATCCATTAATCCAAACAGGAGGATGACCCAGCAACTGTTTGAAAACTGGAAAAGAAATCCAGCTAAAAATGTCAGAATGATATCTGAGTCCAGTGGAAGAACTAGTGATGCAAAGGAGACTGGAATACCAGGAAATATGTCTGTTGTAAAGGAGACTGAAGAAGAAGAAATCAACAAGGAAGAACCCATTGCTGTAATCAGAAAAAGCAAGGGTAAAAGAAAAATGAAGGCCTAAATGGCAGAGGAGACTCAAGGCTCGACTACTGAGGCACCTCAAGAGAGTTCATGAACTGAAACTCTGAAGAAATTGAAAAGAAAAGAACAGCAGTCTGAGGAAAAAGAAGACAGAGCTACCATCTCTCAGCTGCTCAAGAAAGGAAAGCGGAGTTATAAGTCTAAGAAGACCTCTTTCTCTTCGATCGTAGAGTCTTTACCGATCATAGAATCCAGATTGGACACCACTCCCGAAGAGGATGCTGCAACAACTTCTCAGCCTGATCAACCTTTCAGAGCTGAAGCTAAAGACAGTGCTGAGGATGTGGCTCAGTCTAGGAAGTCAAAAAGAAAACTTGTCAAGAAATACGTTCTTGTCAATGAAAAAGCATTAAAGGAGGAAGATAAAAGGATAGCTGCAGAGAAGGGACTACCCGAAGCTGGTAAAGAGAATACATGTCAAGTTGAGGGGGAGCTTAATGAAGTTCTTACTCTAGAGAATGCTCCAGCTGAGGGGGAGCTGCTTGAAATTCAAATGGATGATCAAGTTGAGGGGGAGCCTCACGAAGTCCTTATGTCAGATAAAGCTACAGCTAAGGAGGAATTACCAAGAGATCATCATGAATCTTCCTCAGTCCCTCAAGAGATTCCAGTTTCAAAAATTGTAGAAATGGAAAGGATTGAAGTTATGGAGGATGAAAGAGCAGAAGAACAAAGAAATCCAGTGGAGATAATTGATGTGGTGGAAATTTCAAATAAAGATAGAGAAGAAGAAGAGGATGATGAAGTTGAAATCATTGCTGTGGGCTGCGATGGACATAGGAGAGCTAACTACAATCAACTGTTCTCCTATCTACCTACGATGCCATTTCACAGAGCCCAAATCCTCAACTTCTGGGATCACATGTTTTGGACCTTCAAAGCCTATCCAGCATTTTCGGTGCTAGCTCATGGATTCCCAGGCAAAATCAACTTTACTTGAAAACTAATCACCAACATCCCCTCTTCAGAATATGGGCATGGGGTACAAACTATTCCTATCTCTCTTAGGGTAAATCACTGTCCACCATCATTTTTCAATCAATTCTATGAATCACCAAGGTGGTTAGAAGTGACACTTCATCCACTCAATCAATTTCCAGTTACAGAATCCTAACATTCGGTAACTGATGAACCAAATGTGCTAAATTTTGTGTTGATCCAATCTCCTATCATCTCTCCCTCTACGATTATTGATTCACATCCAATCATAGAGTCACCTGCACAAGTCGTCGAGTCACCTGTTAAGATCGTAGACTCAATCCCTTTTGAAGCTCAACCTCACACACCTGCCCCTCCATCAGACATACCATCTTCCTTAACCAACAACTATTTCAGTCTTGATCTTGCTCTCTACCAAATGCAAGGTCAACATTCAAGAGCCTCTCCTCCAAATAATCCGCAACTCCTTGAACTTATTACTGATCTCCCCACCAAAACGGAGTTATCATAAGCAACTAAGAAAGTGACTAAGGACATACAAGAAGATCTTAAAGTTCACTCCGAACTTGTTCATATGAGGCTGACTCATTTGATTGATGCTGCCAATACTCTCCCAAGCAACCTAAGTTCTGAACTGACAAAGAAGCTTAGGGAGGTAATAAAAGAGATGATCTAGAGTATCAATGAAAGGGATCAAATCCACTTTCTAGCTGCCAAGAAGTACAAGGATGCTGTTCTTATTTTACAAAATACTCAAGAATCCCAAAATCAACTTCTGATGGAAAATCTCACGAGTCTAAAGACCCAAATGAAAGAATTCCAAGCATTCTCCATGGGTCAAATGCAACAAACAGAAAATGTCCTGGCCATTCTGCAAAAGAGAGAAGCTCGAACTGACTCCCTGATTCAGGAAAATCGTGCAGACATTGTTCAATCCCAGAATCAACTCAACGAACTAGTCCAAGGCATGACTCATCTATTTGAAGATATTCGAACCCTTGATGCTGATATAAAGGGGGAGAATAAAGGGGAAGGAGGCGACAAAGGAAAAGGAAAATGAGGAAAAGGTAAAATTACTCACTTCTCAAGAAGTTCTCCCACAAGTTCTCCTGCAAGACAGTCTCGCCATCAGACTCCACAACCAGAACAACAGCAAATTCTCATGGCATAACCACTAAGGAGTCAAAGGCCTTCTCCAAGCTCACAAGAGGAGACCACCACAGGCCTAAGAATGCCAATTTCAGATCCTGCATTCATGAATAGACACGAACATTCGCCAAGGCTAAGTCAAAGTGAGATGGAAGATATAGCATGGAGAGATGAAGTTAACAGGAGAAGAAGAGCTCAATAGTATGCAAATCCTCCAAGGAACAAAAGGCAGAAGAAATAGAGATATGTTGAAACTCATTTCTTATTGATGTAACTAAGCTTAATTGTAATATCTGTGTTTACAAACATCAATAAATTCATGCTTATTCTCTAGAGGTTTCAGCTGCTCAATGAAACACTAAGTCATATTTACTTTCTAGCAACTGCATTTAGAAATTAATAATCATGATAAAAATCTCCTTGGTTATGTCAACATCAAATAGGGGGAGATTGTATATTTAAAATTTGATGTTGAAAGTTAATAGTCATGATTATATGTAAAGTCCTTCAAAGGAACACATGTACAAGGACTTAATGATAGATCAAATTTGTTAGTTTGATCTGGACTTTAATGTTTATCATTCTGTAAATGAATGTATAGAAGAAAAGATCAAAGTTGTTAGGTTGATCTATATCTTGAGATGTAATAGATAGGCTACAACTGAATCATAGTCTATCAAGATGATCAAGAGATTGCAGAAGACAAGGCAGAATCATATAACATCGAGGATCGTAGTGTATCTTTTTTGAAGGGCCTCTCCAAAGTCGTAGAGTAGTCCTAACGCTTGTCGAGCCAAATCAGAGGTTGTAAAGTGCTCTCGAAAGCGTAGAGTCTGCAAGTCAAGCAAGTGAAGATCGTAGTGTACCAGTACTTAAGAGAAATCATAGTATTCTCATCTATCAGCACCAGATCAAGTACCAAGGTGGAAAGACACCACGATCAGAATCGTAGAGCTTCATCTGTCTGTGTCAGAAGCATCAAGCCTCGTCTATTTGTTTAAAGATAAATCACAACAAATATGGAATGAGCTATAGACGTTGAAGACCTCAGGAATCCCAATGACATAACAGTCATCCTTAGTATATAACAAAGAAACGTATTGAAGAAGCTAAGGAAAGTACTCTGGCTCAGCAAAAAACACCTTT
Source organism: Panax quinquefolius (assembly GCA_020205615.1). NCBI lineage: Eukaryota > Viridiplantae > Streptophyta > Magnoliopsida > Apiales > Araliaceae > Panax > Panax quinquefolius. The sequence goes on along the minus strand of CM035154.1, from coordinate 99,492,308 downwards.
TCAGGTGTTAGGTGAAACAACAGTCTACTATGTCAGTGGGCCAGTCTGCTAATCAGAAGTTGTGCAAAAAGTCTCCATCAAAGCTCAGAAATGTCAAATGCATTTAATGCTTCAACGAATGTATTCAATGGATACATTTCAAAGGCATCATATATACAAAACATCAGCAGATGAAAGTATCAAGCAAGTACTGAACAAAAACGCTGAAGAACACTCAACGCTCAAATCTACGATCTGAAAAAGAAAGCTTGCTCAGCTACTCAGTTCTTTCGAACTCAAGCTTAACAGAAATTGAGTAGCACCATACAAGAACTCAACTACCATCAAGTGAAGGAAGAAGTTCCAAGTCAGAAGGACTTGAAGAGTTCTAAGTGAACTAAGAAACACCAAGTCTGCTGGACTTGAAGAGTTCAATAGTGAACTAAGAAGTTCCAAGACTGCTGGTCTTGAAGGAATATGTGAGATTCAGAAGTTGTAAAGATATCCTTAGTGGATTTCCTACTCAAGGAGTAGAAGAGTGGACTAGGAGCTTTGAATGCTCTGAACCACTTAAAATCTCTGTGTCACCTATATTCTTATCATAACTGCTATAACTGCCATTACTTCTTTACTCCTATTAAGTCATTATATCTTGAAGGGAAAATAAACAAATCTTAATTCCACTGTGTTTAAATCATTATCAAAACTAATAAGCATTTTGTTAAAAAAAAAGAAGTTTAAAAATATCTATTCAACCCCCCTTCTAGATAACTATTGTGCATCTGGGAACTAACACATTCCAAAGCCATTCTCTTCGTTATCTTACGTACTTCAATCCCACTCAGACAAAACTTTGTTCTGAACCCGTTAACATGCCATTCGACTGGCTTAATCTTTGTCCTTCATCCATTTTACTTTTTTAACGTTCTTCGTTCGTTCGTCCATAATCCGGTCATCCGAACTCGGAATTAGTTCATTCTTGAGTCCACAACTCACGTTTTCTATGTTCTCTTATATTCTTATGAAACCCTACACGCTCGGGTTCATTTACTAAGTTTCTAATTCTCGTTCATCTTTTACAAAATTTTCGCCATAACTTCGTTATTGCTCAGTTTTAACCCGTTTTTCATGAACGTTTTTACCGTTCCTAACCAAGCAATAAACATCTAAATTATACGCAATGATTTTAAACTTTTTCATCAACAAAAATTATCCTACGATGGTTTTAAATTTGTCCATCAACAACGTTCTTCGCATTCTTCGCGTGTTCTTCGCGTTCTTCATTCGTTCTTCTTTTTTAATCGATATTTTGATTACGATTTCACTTTTTCTTAGAATTCGATGTTATAAAACACCATTCCTTACTTATTTCACTGAATCATTCATATGATTCATTTGGATCACTCAAATTCATTACGAAACTTATACTTCCTTAAGAAATTTATAAACTAAACTTCTAATTCTTATTTATTTATTTTCTCATGATTTCAACCATATGAAATCATTCTTACATCTATTACTCCAAATTCTCATTAAGCTATGTTTTAAACATAGAAAACTTAAAGAACTTTTATTAGAAGTTAGGTTTTCGGATTACCTCTCTTCTTTAATCTTCCTCCATTGGACAAAGCGTGCACTCGGGCTAGCTTTTCCTCTTTCTCTCCCTCTTCATCCGAACTCTCTCTCTCTCTCTCAAGTGTTGGTGATTTTCAAAATCACCAACAAATGAATTAAGCTCTCCTTTTATAGATTTTCAGAGCTAGGGGCATTTTGGTCATTTGGCTAAACCACCTTACTATTCACACCTCCTTACTATTCCCACCTCCTTACTATTTACGTAGCTTCCCTTGGAAGCTTCGTGCTTCCGTCTTGCGAAATTCGTCCAACAGTTCGAAAACTGCGATTCTCGTAATCCAAATATTTTTGGATATTTCATCTTTCGTTTACAGTTTAACTTTTACGTATTCTTCGGATATCCGAAAAACTGAAAAACACTTTTTCACGATAAGCGTTTTTCTTCACTTTTTCTCCTAACGTAGTTAAATGAATGAAAAGTACATAACAGTACTTTTCGTCATTTTTATTTCGTCCGATTTCTGCACATTTTTTGAGAAAAACTTTTATCGGCTTACTTAACTTTTCACGATATATTATCGTCAAATCTTTTGACAGAAATTTTGTAAAAGTACATAAATTTTGTAAACGTAGTTAAATGAATGAAAAGTACATAACAATATGAGCTTTTGTAACAACCCGATATTTTCTATATAATTAAATTAGAAATTTTGCGTATAAATTTTTTATTTTTTTAAAGGTGGGAATACATGCAAGGTAAAGTATATGTATTTATGTGATAAATAAAAATTTATTTATTACATGAATAATTTCAAATAATTTTCTTAGAATTATAGATCATTATAAATTATATTTTTATAATTAATTTTGTGGTAAAAATATTTTTATTAATTAATTTCCATGAAAATATGATTATATATTATTTAAATAATATATGAAATAATTATTAAATTATTATAATAAATATTTTACTATTATGTGAATTTATTGGATTAATTAAGTTAATAATTTTAACTTAATTAATAATCTTATATATATCGTGATAAATCGATATAAAATCCAAACTCTAATTCGGATTTTGACTAAGGAATGAGAATAATAATATAATATTATTATTTGTCAGTGCTATAAATATGTATGTTATGTGTGTAAGGTTAATGTGTGGAACAGTTTTAATGTAACATGCAAAACCATAATATTACTGATAAACCCTAGTTTTAAAGTCAAATGAGACTTTAAAATCTGTCTAGTAATTGTGTTATGTGATTAATGACATTTATTATTAATATTAATGCTAATTAGGAAAAACCTAATTATAGGAAACTTTAATTGTAAATTAGAAACCCTAATTTCTAAATTAGTAACCCTAATTGCTAAATTGGTAACCCTAATTGTTAATTATAAGCCCTAATACTAATTATTGGATCTTAAACCCCAAATGTTCAAGTATAATGTAATTAGAAAACTAATTGTAATTAGGAAACTCTAAATTACATTTTTAGGAAACTAATTTTTATTTTTAAACCCTAAATAAAAACCTAGAAATCCATTTTTGGAAAACCTCGGGTTAAACCCTAAGGGTCAAACCCTAAGGGTTTGTCAAGTTATAACTTTGCCTTTAAAATGATAAGACAAATGACCATATTGCCCCTTGCATTATTGTTAGATAACTTGTACATTTTGCTAACACTTTAGTGGTTCAACCACTCTTGACTTTCCATTTGACAAAAATCTCAGCAACTCAGCTATATTCATCAGCCATACACATTATATGCATGATATATATAGATTAAAGAGAGAGAAAAGTGTACATTATTGCTCATTTGTTCACTTATACTCAACCAAGTCCCTCTCTCTCTCTCTAACCCACGAATTATCTTAGTATATCTGTCCCAAAACCAAGCCCCACTACCTCCACTAACAAATCAGTAGCCTTGAATCAAGATTTGCTCATATAAAGGTATAAACCCTAATCAAAAAATCTGACCCTTGATCCTTTGTTAGATGTTAGTTTTTTTTATTAAACATGTTGTATGGTGTATAACTAGATGATCTGGGTTGATAGATGTTAGATCCATAACATCTATAGGCTCATATTCAGTGTTTTTCAATTTTTTTTTTAAAAAGTGGTCTGACAACCGAATGTCAAACCTTCTAGATCTCAGCATGTTTATGTTTTTTGTGTTTTAGATATTTGAAGTTGTAGTATGCTATGAGATCTGTATTCTGAAACTTGAAAGAAGGTCAGAGAATGAAAAGGTTGCAAGTTATGGGTGGTCAAACCCCGTTGACCGACCATGACTGGAAAAAATCTGGGTAACCTAGATCTTGCCCAGAACGGTCTGACAATGAGTTTGTAGCCTCTGATCTTACAGTTGTTTTGTGTTATGAGTTTTTTTTGTTGCAACCATGTTATAGTATGGTAGTTATACTATAGATTAATGCTTTTATATCACTTATATTATAAACAGATCCGTTTTGGGGGATGGTCAAACCAAGCAGAAAGTTCACAGATTGAGTTTTCTGGGTAACCCAGAAAACTCAAGATCGTGGTTTCTGACATGGTTTAACCGGATAAGATCGGGCAATTATGTTGTTGTTATGGTGATTTTATGTATTAGATCTCTTCCTGGACATGTTGGCTACACACTGAATGCATTAAATCACAAAACTAATACAAGGGTAGCAAGTTGTGGAAGCCCAAAAGTGATTGCTCGAATTGTTCTTCATTTCTGGGTAACCCAGAAACGAAGAACAGCTCTGACAGCCACTTTGGATGCTCAGATCTCTTTCGTGCTACGTTGTCTGGCCATGTTTGTTGTTGGATCATGTAGTATTGCACTAACACTACAAGATCTGACCAATAACATGCCTAGAAACATCATAGATTGGAAATTAATGTTTGTCAAACATGCTATCTCGAAACTGGCGTATGAATGTTCTTGAGCCTCAAGAACTCCTAAGGCGACGGTTTCTGTCGCTAAAGGCTATAGCGACAGATTTAATAATTTTATTTAATTTATTTTCTAAAAATCAATTAAAAATAGAAATTAATTTCTGAAAATTCCAAAAATAATTTTAAAAATTATTTTCAGTTATAAAAATTAACTTTTAATAATTTGGTATATTTTTCATAAATATTAGTATTTATTTAAATATTATTGATATTTTATTTATTTAATAAATGAATTAAATAAATAAATTAATTAAAAATAATTTTATTATATTAAAAATCATTTTAAATGATAATAAGATATTTAAAAATATTTTAAGTTATAAATTATAACTTTTAATATTTTAAAGTAAATTTCATTAATTATTTAATATTAATGATATTTAGATTTATTTAGTAATTATATTAAATAAATTAATTAAAATGATTTTAATATTATAAAAATCATTTTAAATAAAAATAAAGTGTTTAAAAATATTTGAAGTTATACAATATAACTTTTAATATTTAAAAGATAATTTTATTAGTAATTTAATATTAATGATAATAATTTAATATTTATGATATTAGATTTATTTAATAATTATATAAAATAAATTAGTTTAAAATGATTTTAATATTAAAAAATAATTTTAAATGAAAATAAAGAGTTTAAAAATATTTAAGTTATAAAATATAACTTTTAATATTTAAAGGTAAAATTCATTAATAATTTAATATTAATTGATATTTGATTTATTTAATAATTATATTAAATAAATAGTTTAAAAATGATTTTATTTATCTAAAAATCATTTAAAAGGATATAAATGAATTAGAAATATTTTAAGTTATAATTAATAATTTTTAATATTTGATAAATAATGCATTAATATTTAAATATTAATGGTAATTATTTAAAATGATTTTAATTATTTTAAAAATTATTTAAGGTAATATTATTACTTTAAAAGTATTTTGAATTATTATAAATAACTTTAATATTTTGACAATGGTTTCATTAATATTTTAATATTAATTAAATATTAATGATAATAGAAATATTTAATATTTAAATCATTAAATAATGATTCTGGTGTTTGAAAAATTATGAAATATTATAATAATTAATTAAAAATTATTATAAGTCATTTAAAAATAATACGACTCATATTTATGTTATTTAAATGAATATTGAACTACAGGATAGAGTCTTAGACTCGATAATTACCCGATAAAGCCATCGGTACACCGAAATATTTTAGAAATTGATCTGGACTTAGATATGTTGACTTGATAACTGTTTGTTTGTGATCCAATGACTGTTAAACTTATGTGACAATGTGATTAGGTTATGTGCTGATTGCAAATAGCAGTACTACGTGTTATGATATATTATTCTAATCGAATAAATGATCTTATTAATGATAGGGCTTGATATAAAAGATAAAACTAAGTTGCATAACTGTAAGCAGCAGATCAGGCAAGTATTTTATCTTTGCATTTACTTTATGCAATGGACATGAGTAAGCAAATATCAGAACTATTCTTTTTCATTGTTCAAATATCTTAACCTTTGTATATACTTATGCAATGATTCTATATAAGTAAGTTATTAGATTATAATCTGTTGTACAAGTTCATTAATTCTGTTATTATAAATCAAGATATATATTCTGTTCGTTAATTTCTAAGCATGGTTATACAAGTGACCTCACTTGGATAATCATTATATTTTATCATATGTTGGTACATACTTATTGGTTTTTAATATGTATACATTGACTTAAAAGCCGTCTAAGCTATTTGATTCAGCTAGACACAGATTTAAAAATATTGTTGAACAAGATAGAACTTTATTGTATCCAACCGAATTGTTTTGGTCCGAATTCTAGACTAGTATGAACATCCCGAATCTGGGAAACTTTTATGCGCCTAAGGCGGATATGCTGGACGAAAATATCTTTCGAACATGTAGTATTGATCAATACAGGGCATAACGGGCTGATCACCCCCGTGCCTGTAAGTTATGACGATTTACAGATGAAGTTCTGTATAATGTTGGGTAAATTCTATATACGCTCACACGCAAGTATACGTGGTCAACAAGTAATAAAATGATAAGTTGAGTATCGTTCCCACAAAGAATTATTTAATAAAAATCACCAAATACTAACCCGTAACCAACTCAATCTTATTTAAACGAATGAATTTCAATTTATAAGTAAACTAATTCTAATTACCACTAGTTAAATTAAGATTACGGAGATTTAAGATCACAACTTCACTTATTGCTTCATTTAAGTTAACACATTTCTCATTAATTATTCTCTATCCTGAATTGTTAATCAAGAACACTAAAGTAGATAAAACCACCTCTCGATGCATAATACCCATACTCACTTAAATCCACAGATGATAGAATTAAGCAAGACACCCTAATTAACTAATCCACTATATCTTTATGTGAATTACAATTAAAAATGATTTAAAACACAAGTTCTCTATAAGATTACATATGGCGTAAAGGCATATCTCTATCCTAAACACGAATCATGAATTCCATCTATGCAGACATCACAAACATATGCTATCATGATCAGATCTAAATTTATACTTCATCTCTCGAGTTCATATAGATTATCAGGGTAATTAATGGCCAATCAATTAAACAATTAAGTCCAAATCACAATACGCAATCCTCACGATAGAACATAATAATTGATAACGAAACATATTAAAATAAACTACACAATAAGATCCATTGTAATCTCAAACAAAGAATTAGTTCATTAAATTAAAACTAAGAATCCACACTTGAATACACATTAAAAGACAAAACTAAGAGTAAAGTAAAGAATAAATCTGTTGTCAGCAAATCTCCATCTTCCTCAAGCTCCTGCTCTTGATCTTCAATGGTCTCCAAGTTGCTTCAATCTCCAAATCTCATAAGAACTAGGGTTTTGCTCGTAATCTACTCTAATCTAATGTAATGGAATCCTCCAAAACTAGCCTCCCAATCCAAGTTAAAATCAAGTATTTATAGTTCTAATGGACACCCTAGCAAGTTAGGCAACTAAGAATCCTATTCTAGCTCAAATTGGATAACATAACACCCAATTTAACTCTCCCCACCGACAAGTGCGCATACCATGCTGCTTCCTAGGTCATTTTGGGCGCACCCCACGCCATCATAGTAGAGAGAATCGATGGCCCCATGGCGCCCAAGGCCACTCATAGTTCATTTATGGCGTGCCCCACGCCGCTCTATTTTCTGCTGCGATGTCCTTTGGTAAAATAAGCATAACCTTTGATCGGCTAGGAGTTACAGGGCGTTCCACCTATAAAATCGAAGATATCAACGAGATCTACAACTTTCATTCTTTGAGAATTGATAGATTCGGGCCGGATCAAGATCGAAATCGGGATTGAAGTAGATGATATATAAATTGCAAGCAGGACAACTTTCAGCTTTGATCTTTGTTGATAAAAAGGCCATAACTCTTGCATCCGAGCTCCGATTGGGATGATTCAAGATGTTTCGGAAAGCTAAGAAGTATATATACAATAAAATCCAAGTTTCAAGCCAAGAACATGCATCCAACTTGGTGTTAAAAGTCCTTCAATATTCTCTTCTTGCATTTGATTGCATATTTTAGTCCAAAAGATGTCCGAATTGCTTTTTCTTGCTTCTTCATGCCAATGTCGTGTCATAGCCTACAAAATAACATAAAATGTATAAAATGAACACACAATGCATGCAAAGTAACTACAAAATATAGGTTTAAGTAACTAATTCAAGTAATAGATTCCGAATAAGTAGGTATAAAACCTACTTATCAAATACCCCAAACTTAAACAATTGCTTGTCCTCAAGTAAAAACACAAAACAATAATTCTATGCAATGTAACTAATCTACATGCCTACAAATCCAGCAGTAATGACAGAAACAAGTCTATTCAACCGGCCTTAGAGAAACCAAGTAAACATGATAATACATCATATCAAAACAAATCATTAACTTCCCAATCAATCATCAAATCTTAGACTGTTATCACTAATATAGTGCGTGTGTGCTCCACAACAATGTTAATTGATATAAATCAAATTAAACACATAATAAGTCTCTTCGAAGTCGTCATAAAGTGTAAACTCAAGAAATCCAAAAACATGCTAGATCCAACTAAAATCAAACAATTACCAATATCGAGGGTCAACATTGGATACTTATGCTTCATTTTTCATCTACGAGGGCTTTTTGCTCTTATTTCCCATTTTATTTATTTTTTCTTTTGGTTTATATACACATAGCTATGCAATGTCTTATTCCCTTAGGCTTTTCAATGCTACCTTAATGAGATTTCGACCAATGACTCCCAGACCATTAAGACCTTAGGGCGCTAGGTGTAAAGACAATCCCCTCGGGCTTAATTACTAAAGTAACAAAGGCCACAAAACTAGACAAGCATGCCACGGTGTTTATTCATACTTTTTTTTTCTTTTTTTTTCTTTTTTTTTATTGCTTATATACCATAAATATTCCCCTAAACTTAGGTTCTTATCTAACTTTAGTCATCACTACTTAGTCTTGTCATTCTTTCATTCTAACTAGCATTATCCTTTAGAGTCCCATTATGTATTAATTTAAACTCAATCAATCAACAAGTTATTTTTACTGTGCTATCCTTATTATACCAGTTTCAAACAGAAAAAGACTCAATTCATAACAAAAAATCACATCAAAGCTCTAATAGTGAGTACTATACTTGTCTACCCAATTCCAATCTCATCTTTGGCCAAAACAAACTATAAATATCAAACAGCTGGACTCATGCAAGATGTACTAAATGCTATATAAACATAATAAACTAACTACTAATTTTTTAATTTTTGAAATTTTTTTATTTCAAGAAACTGAATGCAAAAACTAAATGTAACTATATGAACTACAATGTAAATAACTAACTATATGTAATACGATACTAAAATGCCCCCCAAACTTAAACTAGACATTGTCCTCAATGGCTGAAATAGAAAAAAGTAAAGCAGAGGACTTCCCTGAAAATATAGCAATCCTTCTCCTTATCCGCTAAGTTTGGAGAATAGGCTAGGCACATGGAACAAATTGGGCACCACACTTAAATTTGACTTGAATAACCTGTAAACACAATAGAATCAAGTTTATTGAATCCTAATAAATGCAAATTTATTAACTACTAACCTAATGAAAACTAAAAATAAAAATTAAACTTGGGTTGCCTCTCAATAAGCACTTGATTTATAGTCCTTCAGCCAGACTTTGTCTGGTCAACGCTATCCAATTTCTTTTTGAAAGTTGAGGAATCCTCTATCCATCAGTAGCAAATAATCCTTTGGGAGGTTCCCACAAGTGATGGCCATAACATCAAAGTCACCTAGCATGCTCTGACTCGGTATAATCTCCATGAAGAAGGGCAAATAACTAGGTGATATCTCCATTGTGTTTGTGATCATATTTGGGCATGGAAGTGTGTCAAACACAATGGGCTCCTCGTCTATCTTCTCTTTCTCGTCCCACCACGACTTCATTGTTGCACTTATGTCATAAAGAGCTTTGCCGACGACATAACTACCTAGCAGGCAAGGTTTTGCAAATTTGACTGAATCTTTGATCTTTGGTGGAGACCCATTTAGATCTTCGTCGACCTCTATTTCATTATCCCCAATTGTCTCCACACTTTCGATATCTTGTAGCTCATCCAGTCGCAGATTCGGTTCGGGCTCTCCGTCAGTTTCGTCATCCATATCATCAAGCCTAGTGTTTGGAGGGTGGTTGTTTAAGGCTCTGGTCATTTGCTCCATCTGATTCTCAAGATTTTGAATTTCTAGCCTTAGATTTAGATTTGACCTCTCTTGATTAATCCGCCACTCCTTATTTGTCGCTCTGATCTCGGACAATGCTTCCTCCAGCCTTGAAATATCTTCTTCTTGTGGCACTAGAGGTGGAAATGAAAATTCCAGTGTGTATGATGAATTTAGAGCGTAATTGTAGCTCCATAAAAAATTCGGGTGATACCCCCCAATCTTGGTGATAGTTAGGATCAACATAGTTGTTGAGGTAATCACCACTATATTGTACCGGTTCAAAACTGACGGTGCATTGATGACTTTGATGGTTGCCAGCACAATAGCCACACGTAACTACCATCCTTCAACTCCTTTGGGCTGCAATAACGTCCAACGTCCTCGAAAGTTCTTCAATCTGTGCTGATATTGCGGAAAATGCATTAAGTCCATCAATCCCTGTTTCCCTTAGTTGAGTCATGTTTGCCATCCTTCAACTCCGTTAGGTTACGATAACCTCCAACGTTTTCGAATTTTCCTCAATTTGTACTGACTCTACAGAAAATGTATTAAGTCCATCAATCCGTATTTCCCTTGGTTAATTCATGTTCGTGTATGGCCATTGATACGCAAAGTCATCCATGGTACCTGAAAAGAGAGAAATATAGGAAGAGAATTAAAAATAAAAATAAAAATGTTTAAATTAAGATTAATTTGATTGAAATTAATATTGGTAAAAATTAAAATATTAAACTAATTCCCCGGCAACGACACCAAAAACTTGTTGGGCAAATTCTATATACGCTCACACGCAAGTATACGTGGTCAACAAGTAATAAATTGATAAGTTGAGTATCGTTCCCACAGTGAATTATTTAATAAAAATCACCAAATACTAACCCGTAACCAACTCAATCTTATTTAAACGAATGAATTTCAATTTATAAGTAAACTAATTCTAATTACCACTAGTTAAATTAAGATTACGAAGATTTAAGATCACAATTTCACTTATTGCTTCATTTAAGTTAACATACTTCTCATCAATTATTCTCTATCCTGAATTGTTAATCAAGAACACTAAAGCAGATAAAACCACATCTCGATGCATAATTCCCAAACTCACTTAAATCCACAGATGATAGAATTAAGCAAGACGCCTTAATTAGCTAATTCACTATATCTCTATGTGAATTACAATTAAAAATGATTTAAAGCACAAGTTCTCTATAAGATTATATATGGCATAAAAACATATCTCTATCCTAAACACGAATCATGAATTCCATCTATGCAGACATCACAAACATATGTTATCATGATCAGATCTAAATTTATACTTCATCTCTCGAGTTCATATAGATTATCAGGGTAATTAATGGCCAATCAATTAAATAATTAAGTTCAAATCACAATAGACAATCCTCACGATAGAACATAATAATTGATAACGAAGCATATTAAAATAAACTACACAATAAGATCCATTATAATCTCAAACAAAGAATTAGTTCATTGAATTAAAACTAAGAATCCACACTTGAATACACATTAAAAGACAAAACTAAGAGTAAAGTAAAGAATAAATCTGTTTTCAGCAAATCTCCATCTTCCTCAAGCTCCTGCTCTTGATATTCAATGGTCTCCAAGTTGCTTCAATCTCCAAATCTCATAAGAACTAGGGTTTTGCTCCTAATCTACTCTAATCTAATCTAATGAAATCCTCCAAAACTAGCCTCCCAATCCAAGTTAAAATCAAGTATTTATAGTTCTAATGGACACCCTAGCAAGTTAGGCAACTAAGAATCCTATTCTAGCTCAAATTGGATAACATAACACCCAATTTAACTCTCCCCCCGCCGACCGGCGCGCCCCGTGCCATTCCTAGGTCATTTTGGGCGCACCCCGCGCTAATGTAGTAGAGAAACTGATGGCCTGGCACACCCCGCGCCACTCGTAGTTCATTTATTGCGCGCCTCGCGTCGCTCTATTTTTTGCTGCGACGTCCTTTGGTAAAATAAGCATAACCTTTGATCGGCTAGGAGTTACGGGGCGTTCCACCTATCAAATCGAAGATATAGATGAGATCTACAACTTTCATTCTTTGAGAATTGATAGTTTCAGGCCGGATCAAGATTTAAATAGGGATTGAAGTAGATGATATGTAAATTGCAAGCAGGACAACTTTGAGCTTTGATCTTTGTTGATAAAAAGGCCATAACTCTCGCATCCGAGCTCCGATTGGGATGATTCAAGATGTTCCGGAAAGCTAAGAAGTATATATACAATAAAATCCAAGTTTCATGCCAAGAACATGCATCTAAAGTGGTGTTAAAAGTCCTTCAATATTCCCTTCTTGCATTTGCTTGCGTATTTTAGTCCAAAAGATGTCCGAATTGCTTTTTCTTGCTTCTTCATGCCAATGTCGTGTCATAGCCTACAAAATAACACAAAATGTATGAAATGAACACACAATGCATGCAAAGTAACTACAAAACATAGGTTTAAGCAACTAATTCAAGTAATTGATACCGGATAAGTAGGTATAAAACCTACTTATCATATAACCTTTTCGAAAATAGAAAACAATGTTCATTGTCTGTCGATTGATCTCCATTTATAGTCAGTACGTAGTTTCAAAATTTTGATATAGAATTGATATCTTGTTGTTATTGGTTCAACTTACTTCACAACTATTGATCGTTGTAGAAGTGTCGTTCAAAGAAAACATTTAATCCTACCAGCTAACTGTTATTGATTGCTATTACTTGCTGGGCACTCAAATGCCCATCCTTGCTTAATTTAAATGTTTTCAGTTAAGTGTGAATAACCAGAAGGCTCGACTAAGAACAAAGGGAAATGGAAGGTTGCAGAATAAGTTGGTGTTATATTATGTAATAGTTTGACTTTATTAAGATAAGGATGATATATATTATCTATCATGTATTGTAATGAATGTTTAAAGGTTGCGTACTTGGGATTAGACTCTAATATATATGTAAATTAAGTTTGGTATTTATATTATTGTTATTATTATTAGTATTATTCCACTCATAGAAATGGTATCATGAAGCACCGAGTTCGGGTTTCAAGTACTTGAATTTGAGGGCGTCACATTATGGTATCAGAGCTTTAGGGTTAGAAACCTTAGGTGGGATAAACCTTAGGCTATAACCTTAGAACAGAGGAAAACGTTGAAAATACAAATAACTCATATAGAGTTTAAAATGAGATGAATCGAATAAATTCATCGTCAAACAAAATAAAAGATAACCTATATAAAACTATTGTTTGTTATGTGTATATATTATATGCTATTCAGGATAATTTATGTGTGTAGATGTCAGGTAAAAAAGTATTAGGATACCCTTAGATCGTAAAGAAAGAGCCAATATCTAAGCCAATAGCTAAAATAGAGGCTTAAGATGAAAGCAACTCGGATGAGGTGGTTATTGTAGAAAATGTAGTACCAGATCTGGAAATGGTGGAACTGACAGATAGTGATTCGGACACTGAAGTTGGAGCTAATCAAGCATCAATGGAGGTGCAGAATATGAGGAACAAGGTTTCTTCTCTTGAAAAGCCGTGGGAAATAGAAAAGCTGTTAAATAGTCAATTGCGTAAAGCATTAATAGAAATAATGGAAGAACAAGATAAGCTTATAATCCAAATTGATCAAATGGGAGCCAAAAACAACAAGTCGTGTGCAGCTCCGAGCAAGAAGGGAAAAAGAAATATGAAAGATCGCGATATAGGAAATTTTGATAACAACCAAGGGAACCTTAATCGAATAGAAAAGTGTACAAACTGTGAACGAAACATGAAGGCGTATGCAGAAAAGGGGAAAATATTTGCTATAATTGTAGACATGAGGGACATTTCTCCTCATTGTCCCAATCCAAAGCAAGGTGTCTGTTTTATTTATGGGATAGAAGGTCATCAGGCGAAAGGATGTCCAAGATCAAGAAAAAGGCTTAGTGAATAAGTAGTATATGTTCTGTTGTGTAGGTGTGTTTAATGTAATATATATGATTAGTATGTTTGTGTAATATAATATTCCCAATTTTTGTTTAAGTCAAAGCCGTAAATCTCAACTTTTGTGGTCACAAAGGGATAGCAGTATGTGCTATGTTATGTAAAGTAGTTTGAATTAATCGAATGAATATGAATCTATATTTGATTAATGAAATAAGTTTGATACGTGAAACTTATATAATATGGTTTAGAATGTAAAGAATAATTTATGGTTTTATTTAACCAGATAATGCCGTCAAGACGTCAAACTCGAAATCAAAGAGCAAAAGAATCTGTCAACAATGCTGGGGGACAACAACCAGACCCGATGCGGCACTTTGCAAACATGGTAGCTCATGCTATGCAGTAGGGAATGCCAGCCGTAGGGAACCAGCCAGATAATCGCTTGGAAAACTTCAAGGATTTTAAGGCTGTAGGACTGCTTGAATTTAGAGGTATAACTGACCTTGTAGAAGCCCAAACTTGAGTTAAGAGAATTAAAAAAGCGTTTGTGATAGCTAGGGTAGCTAAGGGGCAAAAAATAGCTTTTACCACCTACATGATGAAGGAGGAGGCGAATTTTTGGTGGGAAGTAAATCAAGCTAGGGTAGGAGAAGGTGTAGTTACTTAGGCTAGGTTTAAAACTTTGTTTTTCGAGAATTATTTCTCATCTAGTATACAGGCTAGGATGGAGGTGAAGTTTCTGAAGTTAAAGCAGGAGAACATAATTGTTGCGGAGTATACCGCAAAGTTTAATGAGTTGGCTAGGTTTGCTCCGCATCAAGTTGATACGGAGGCTAGGAAGGCGAGAAGGTTTGATCTGGGATTAAAACCCTGGCTCTGCAATAAGGTGGCAGTGTTGCAGATAAACACTTTTGCAGCACTCATGGAAAAAGCTATTATAGCTGAGGAGGGGAGTGAGGCCATGAGCCTCTACAACAAGGAGAAGAAAAACAAAGGCAAAGTCGAGGGAGCTGGGAAGGTGAAAATTAATAGTGGAAATAGGAGTGGTAATGGCAAGAGGAAGGGGAGCAATTTTGGGAATGTTCAGGTGAAACAGGAAGGTGTGAAGAAACATGTTGTTCAGTGTAAGACTTGTGGGAAGAATCACTTGAGGAAATGTCTGAAAGGTAAGTTTGTGTGTTTCAAGTGCAGGCAGGAGGGCCATATCTCTCCCAACTGCCTCAATCCTAGAATGAACAGTGGGTGTTTCGTGTGTGGGTCAATGGAGCATAAGGTTAAGGATTGTCCGAAAAGGAGATTGGAGGCAGGAAGCGTGAATACGGGGAAAGGCAGCGAGACTCTGGCAATCACACACTACAAGAAATCACACATTTTATGACAAAATTTTTGCCACGCACAAAATTTTGTCACAATTTGTTATTTAATAATTACGAAATTCATAATCGTCATTAAAACTTTTGCTTTTGTGACAACTTTTACTTTTGTTACTATTAATCAATTATATCGTCACTAATTTACACATTTGATGACGATTAACAAAATTTCGTCACTAGTTATTTTGGAGGTAGAATTTCATACCAAAATTTTGGAGGGAAACCTTTTAGTGACATTTTGTAATAATTGATGACAGTATTTATTGTCACAAAATATTTCTTTCGATGACAACATAATAGTTTGTCATTAATTTGTAAAATTTAGTGACAATGTGCTTTCATCACTAATGTTCACATTTAGTGACGCCAAATACAAATTCGTCACAATTTTAGTTGGAGACAAAATTTTGGAGGGAAATTTTTTAATGACGAAAAAATAATAATTTATAAAAATTTGTATTATCATAAATACCAATTTTATATGACGAGATAATAGTGCGTCACTAAATAGATGCGTGAATAAGTGACAAAAACCGTTCGTCATAAATGCTTATATTTAGTGACAAAGTACGTAATATCGTCACAATTTTATTTGGAGGCAAATTTTTTCTAAAAAATTTTGGAGGGAAATTTTTTAAAGACGAAAAAATATTTATTTATGACAAATTATATTGTCATAAATATCAATTTTATAGGACGAGATAATAGTGCGTCACTAATTAGATGAGTAGATAAGTGACAAAAATGATTCGTCATAAATTCTTATATTTAGTGACAAAGTATGCAATAACGTCACATTTTTATATGGAGACAAAATTTTCTTGTATCCAAGCGATGTCACCAGTCTTCCTTTCATCATTGGCTGCTTCCATTTAGTCAAGAACCTCCATTATCAATTTTTAATAATATATTTTTATTTCATGATTTGTTACGAACTAAAGCTTTCGCAAAAGAGATGATCAATTAAGAATAATTTTTAATATTAAATTCTAATGTTAAATTTTTAGAAATTTTTATTTAAGAAAGGGGTATTAAAATAATTTTAATATAGAATTATTTTAATACAAAGCATTACTATGGGAAATATAATTTTCATACAAAGTTGTGAGTAATACCTTTTTTTTTAATATTATGTAAAATAAGCATAATATAATAAACATAATATATTATATTTTAATATTGTACATATGGAAGATAATTAAGTATAATGTGATATAAGTTGTTAAGTTAAAATAAAACTTTAACCATGAAAGTTAATTGGAATTTTTTAGAAATAAATAAAAAACTTAAATATTAAGAAAGGAATTAAATTAAAATCAAATGAAGCACCGCTTTTTTTTTTTCTAAAACAACCAAACATGGCCTAAGGCTCGCACATCCCTCTTTCTCTCTCTAGCCCAACCTCAAATCTCTCTTTCTCCCCATCCGGCTCCTTTGTGGCTCTGTCCTCCCTCCCACCAAAATTTCTCTCTCCTTCCAAATGAATTCCAGTTTTGCTCACATTTCGTAGGGAAATTAAAGCTAAGGAGGGATTCCAAAGATTATAATCAAGCACAAGAGGTATATGTAATCTTGTTATGTTTTTTATGATTAAAAACTACAGATATGATTGTGATTTTAGTAAGAAGAACTTTTTTGTAATTCGATTCATAATAATTGGTAGCATGGTTGGCATGTTTTTACTCCATTTTTGATTACTTTGCAAACTCTTGAAGAATTCCTGAATGTCTAGTTCTCCTTTTTTGATTACTCTTTGTTTTACCCACTATCTACTGGAGTTGATGGTTCAAAAATCATGTAAGATACTTGGGATTTTGAATATTGTTTGCAATTGTAAAATATCTTATTGTCATTTTGTTGATTTTTAAAATCTTACTTTTCTATAGATGACTCAAATATATCATCATGAACCATCAGAAGCAAACGAATCTCTATATTCTTTAGCATGTGCACCACATAGGTGTGTAAGAAAGTACACTGGATGCATCGTGAATGGAGTTAGGTTTTTAACTAAAGAACGTGATGGTCGTCGTAAAAGTGAAAATAGTGGGATTGTAGTAGAGGGGAGCCATGGTGAAGATATCATAGATTTTTATGGGGTATTAACTGATATAATTCAATTGGATTATGTGAAAGATAGACATGTAACTATATTCAAATGTGAATGGTTTGATCTTGGGAAAAAAAATCGTGGGATACAAAAGGATGGAAATATAGTAAGTATTAAAGTTACGGGAATATGGTATGAGAATGATTCTTATATACTAGGCGATCAAAACACGCGACAAGTTTTCTATATTAATGATCCTAAATTAGGAGGTAATTGGCGAGTAGTGCAACCATTTCAACATAGGCATATATACGATGTTGATGAGATGCAAGAAGAAGCAATGGATGTTGACAACTTTTCTTTTGTGGAAGATGGAGTATATCAAGAGAATGATGTTGATGATGCATTTGAAGTTAGTCTTGGTGAAATACAATCGTTGAATAGAGAGGACATGGATCCCGAAGATGTTGAGGAGTTGGTAATTTCAAGACTACCCGGTTGTTGAGAGAACTTAGAGGATGTCGATGAAGAAGATGAGTTAGATAAAACTTTGGTTGATTATTGTAATATCGAGGATGATTCTCGACAACAAAGTGATTCTGAAAACGATACTAATGATGACAATAGTTAACTCAATGAACACATGTGCTCTAATAAACTCATTCTATTCTTCAAACTTTTTCAGATTGCTTTGATGTATTAATGCTTACTAAAACTCACATTATTTCCGAGAATTTTTTTTGTGTTGACATTTCGTGGTGAATATCGAGTGTACGATGCGACTCGGGTGATTTTGACTTTTCTTATAGACTTTTTGATGTAGTTTGTGTAGTTCTGCTCATTGCTTATCGTTATATGATGTACCGCCTAAATGTATATGTATATGATGTGCTCTGCTACGTGTTACGATTCACAATTGTTGGTTTTAAGCGAGCCCCATTTTTTTGCATTAAAGATCGCTCTCTTGGTTTGTGGCTTGTGATAATGAGTCTGTTACGCTCTTTGGTTTCCACTTATTAATTATTCTTCTTATCTTTAATCAACACAATCTTTCAATAATTATTCATTATTAATATTATAACTCACAATATTGCCAACCAGATCGTTTCCAGGAAAGAGGGGCTTTCCGATAAGGACTTCTCCTTATTAACGCGCAATTAGATGACCAAACCCCTTTCCTCGACAGAACTTTTTAGACATTGTCAATAATGCAAATAATAATATGAATAATTATGTCGTCTCAATTATTGATTTAATAATATAAATATTATACAGATGATACTGTTATAATAATTGAATCAATAATATGAGATACTATGCATCAATTACTGTTGCAATAATTGAATAAACTGAGTGACTTCTCACATAAGCATCAATAATCAGAGATATTTTGTAATACCGTGTACTACTGCGCAACCACGCGTATTACTGTACTTTTATCACCGAGTATTTCAATAGTTAATGATAAAAGTTTTGCCGTTATTTTATAGAAGGTTGTTTCTGTCGCTTTCTATATCCGACAATAATTCCATTGTGGGGTCCACCAATGATTATGCCGTCGTATGGATATTCCCCAACAAAAAGAATATTCCCCAACCAAACGAATATTTTATGACAACTTGCTTACTTTGCAAAATTTGTAAATATTACCTACAACTATAACATTATATCAAATCCAAACCTTATTATTCAAAATAATATTTAGAAAAAATTAAATCTTTATTCATAAAAGTTGGGGTCTTACATAACTAATATATTATTACATCATATTCGTTCATTCTCCCAGGTTTCTATAACCATTACATATTCATACCGTCATAATATTATTTATTACACAATAATATCATACTGTTACAATATCTTCTTAATCTTTCATCTTTGCTTTTTCATTATCCTTACCAGATCTTTCGATACGTTCGACCTTAGCTGGAATTATATAATTCAAGTAAGGAATGAGTATTTAATTGCCCAACAAGTATAACAATTCAATAACTACAAAATCAAGAATCATATGATTATTATTCCATAACTGAGCAAATAGTTGTGAAGTATTATGAATAAACAAAATAATACTTTTCTTTCCTCTAAAACATTTTGAAACGACATATGGTCATTTATTCTAAGTTGGTCGAAGGACCACAAACTTTCTTTGAAAAGGACTACTCGTTATTGAAATTATAAATCCGATATCACTTACGAGCACGTCTAGGTGATCAGTCTATAGTACTCTACATTGTACAACACTCATCCATTTAAAGGACTATGCGTTTAAGTTTTGACACCTTGTGTGTCAGCCAAAAACTCGACAAAAAACATTTATTTGTTCATCCTCAGGCTTACCTTTTAATCCATACCAAAGAAATTGGATTTGGACAGCTTAACATAACATAAATAATATCTTGAAAGATTTAATAACTGTTAGTTCCTAGTAGGCACACAATAGATCTAGAAGGGGGGTTGAATAGATCTTTTTTAATTTTCAAATACTTTTCCTGTTTATTTTGTATTAATAATGAATTAGCATATGACAAACTTAAGAATCTTTTCAAGCACAACATAATTAATAAAAGATCTCCTTCATTGATATATTCATGAACATACATACATTGTTCGTAGAGTTAGTTAAGTTGTAAGCAGTTAATACATACATAACATTTATAGCAGTTAGGTACATAATGTAAATGACATGAAGTTAATGACTGAATGTAAAAGACACAAGTGATTTTAAGTGGTTCAGAGACTCAAGCTCCTAATCCACTCTTCTGCTTCAACGAGCAGAAATTCCACTATGGAAGGGCAACACCCTAAATCACTAAGATTCCTTCAAGGCCAGCAGCCTTGGAACTTCAGTTCACTAAGAACTCTTCAAGCCCAGCAGGCTTGGATATCTTCTAGTTCACTAAGAACTCTTCAAGCCCAGCAAGCTTAGAACTTTATTTAGTGCCTCCGGACAAGGACCCCTCAGGCCCTGGCTACTTGTTGTTTGTTGTAGTTGTTGTGGGTGCTAAGCTGCTAAGATATCTTAAAGCTTGAACATCTATTGTACTTAGCAGCTTGGCGTGGTCTTCTTTGCATTCTGCGTAGAGTTTAGACTACCTTTTCTCAAGTGCAGCTAATCTTCACACTATTTATCTCATCTTCATCCAATGTCAGCTTTACACCATCACCAGTTGGGTTTGTTAAGACTTTGAGCTTTTATTTAACTCTGGTACTTATCATTCCCTGAACCCTTCTTGAATGATTTGCAGACATGGTTCTGCATCTGTTCTCTTTTAGCTTTTGGTTCCTGGTGATTTGTAGAGTGGCTCTCTGGATCTTCTTTGTGCTCTGCCACTTTTCTGAATGCTATCTTCTTAGCCTTCTCTGCTCTCAGCTTAGCTGCCATATTCAGTGGCATTCTCATCCTTTTTGAGTGAAGCTTTAGTCTGTTTAAGTCCTTCTTTAAATCTGCTTCACTTCCACC
Source organism: Panax quinquefolius (assembly GCA_020205615.1). Classification (NCBI taxonomy): domain Eukaryota; kingdom Viridiplantae; phylum Streptophyta; class Magnoliopsida; order Apiales; family Araliaceae; genus Panax; species Panax quinquefolius. The sequence continues at coordinate 99,471,134 of CM035154.1, read as the reverse complement.
TCTGTAGTCTCACTCTCACTGAGACTTGCTCCATTCAGCTCTGGTGGAACTCGTAGAGTCAACACTATAGCATTCCAACAACTCAATGATCCTTCAATTAAGAAACATTTGATCTTTGAAGCTTTGACTGATATATACTTCTTCACAATCTTCTCGTTGGAATATAGATGTTGGAAGCTATTTGAATTGCTTCCTAGATCTTGAGTTATTTGGTGCAGACTGCTTGATGTGACATGACAACTCCTTTTTGACTTTACTGACACAACAGTCTGCTACCTTACCTACAGCCTTAGAGTTATCATCTTTCTGTGTCAGGCAGGTAGTCATCTTTATTTCTTCTTTCTGACTTCTCGATTAGAACATAAAAAATTATCCTTTTGCATCGATGATCTCAATTAGTAATGTTCGAATATCAGTCTTTAGATTGAACCATTGCCAATGCTTCAATCTTCAGATGACCAAACTCTACGATTCTGATACAGATGTTCTTGAACCTGATCGTAGTGTGTCTTATTGAATGATGCTCAATAACTTTCCTTAATGCAAGCATACTTGCATATTCATTCATTTATATCATAATCAAATCATATATAAATAGGAATAATATTCTCATGTATGTTCCTAACAATCTCCCCTTATTTGTTTATGACAAAAATAATTAGTGCATATGCATGAGATGAATGAATCTTATATATAGTGAGCAACTGTATTTCTAAAATAGATAAGCATGAATTTCATTGATGATAATATGAACTTGCATACACTATGACACTCTACATCCTGGATCCAGAATATATCTAACTAGATAGAGATGTACCTTTTTGACTCCATGTGTGTCTACATGATGTCGTTTGATCAGCTACTTAGCTACTTATCTTTTTCTTCTTTTCTCTGCTCCCCCTGGGATGGTGACTTCATTTCTTCTTGATCTCCTGGTTCCTTCTCCCCCTCATACTCTGTGTGCATAGGATCATCATCCTCTGGCTCCCCCTTAGATGATGACTCTGCTTCTGTTGCTGTCTTCTTCTTCTTCTCCTTCTTTGCCTTCTTTTCTTCCTTCATTCTTATTATTTTTCTCCTCCTTGAGTGCCTCTTCCTATGTCTCTTTTTCTCCCTCTTTTTATCATTAATCACTTGTGAAAGCTGCTCCACATTTGACATAAGTTGGTCCATCAGGTAAGATGACTTACCAACCTCAATCTTGAGTTCTTGTTGGCTCAACTCAAGTTGTAGGGAGATAGACTGATTCAGATTGTCAATCTTGTCAGAGAGATAAAATTTGCTCTTCATTAGCTTTCTGTGCTCGTAGAGCTTCTTCCTTCTGATCATACATAGCCTTCAGATAGATTTGATCTCTCTCTTTGATTTTGAGAGATATATCAGACATAGTGGCTCAGAATCTGTCTTGAAGCACATTATTTCCTTCTTATGACAACATCTTTGCCTCTTCAGTGATGATAGATATCTTCTCAACCAACTCATCAGAGTTCTTCATTAACTCCTACTCCGTAGGATTTTGGTTATTAGGTTGGGCAGACTCCTATTGATCATCTGGTTGGACTCTATGATTTTCACTTTTGGACAGACTTTCAAAGGTAGTAAGAATATGATAAATCGTTGAGTACCAATCGATGTTGGAGGATGAAGGAGTATCATTCAGCACTATCGAATTAGTAGAGAATTTCTCAAACTCAGCATGGTCATTTTCATTGGTAGATTAAGATAACTTTGCGATCATACACTTGGGTATAATCCTTCTGCCATCTGAACCCGCTCTGCAATCGCAGGGAATGTAGTGGTTACAAGCATGTCGATAGACCTTGAAGTGAGACTGGTCATTGATCAACTTTATTGCAAACTTTTTTACTCTTGGAAAGTTTTGAGACACCAATTCCAAGTTTGGAAAATATGAGTAACACCAGCTGAAGTAACTCCCATCTTTACCAGTATATGCCTTTAACCAGGGCATCCATGGGAAGAACCATCTCATCAGAAGATTAGCAGGATTGTACAGAATTGTAGTGAAATCTAACTCCATGTTTTTCCAGTTGTTAAACACCTCGTCTGTAGTTATCCTTACAACTTTGAGTTGTTCGTTTCCATAACTTATACATCTTTCTGGTGGTACATCTGTTGGTTCATCAAAGACTTCCACCACTATTCTTCTGCGAACTCTTGCTGAAGAGAGAACGGGATAGTCTGCTGATTCCTCTGATTCCTGGTTTGTAGAACTAGAATCTTTTTCCATCTCTTTACCTTCTAAGCTTGAATCATGTTGGATCATCTCATCTGATCTATTAGAGAATCCTTCTTGCAGATTTTCATCACTTGTTTTTTCTTCAGCACCCTTAGCACTTTCTTCTTTGGATTTAGACTCATCATCACTTAATGTAATGATTGAAGTAGAGGGTTATCTTTTCTTCTCTAGGACAGATTTAACAAGCAGTCTGTTGCTCTTTCTTCTCCTTGGAGGTTCAGCTATAGGAGAGTCAATCCTTTCATCACCTTCAGATTTTGAATCCTCTGAATCATCAGATAAGCTTCCTTGATGTTCAACATCATTAGGAATAGGTCCTTTTTCCTTGGACTCAACATCTTTTGAGCCATCATATGAACTTGTTGGAGCATTAACAGTAGGAGATGCAATTGTTTCAACTGTCAACCTTTCTTCATCAACAGAGTGGCTACTCTGAGTGTTAGCTATAGGACTTGTACATTCTTCTTTATTTTCAGATATAGCTATTCCATTCATAGGTTCAGCTTTCTCCTTCTTGGATTCAACTTCTTCTTCATTAGTGGAATTGCTCCTTGAGGATTCATCCGTGAAGCTCTCAGTTCCCTTCTCATCTTCTGACTTTACGTTCTCTTCTTCGGTAGATAGACTTCTTTGGGGAACTGAGACTGATTTCTTTATCACCTTAGTTTTCTTCTTCGGTGGCCTCACAGATTTGTACTGAGGAATGTCTGAATCTTCAGTGAATGACACCTCCTTCTCTTTCATAGTGTTTGCTTTCCTTTTCTTCGTAGTGCTTTTGCTAGTGCTGCCATATATCATCAGCTTTTTGTTCTCCATTGGGTTCTTCTTCCAATTTGCAAACAGTTGTGTAGTCAACACTTTATGACTATTAAGGACTTCACCTTCATCATCCTTAATTTTATTCTTTAGCTTCTTCTTCAAAATGATACTCAAGAATCTTCCATGAAAAACCTTTGTGAGGGGTTTTCCTGTCAGTCTTTTCTTCTCTTCCTTATCCAGCCATTTGGAGATTTGGTCAAGTAGGATAACTCCAAAGTTGATACGCTGCTTTAGAACTATTGCTGACATAATCTTTAGTTGTTGATCACTTACGATGTATATAAGTATGCGGTGTCCTCAGACATAGGATACATTTGCCCATTATCTCAGCAAGGAACTCGAATTCTTTAAGAAACTCCTTTTTCTTCATGTCCTTCAGACTAGGGTTTCGTTTGTACTACATAACCTTCTTAGCTTGTTCAGTGTTGATCTCATCAAGGCTTTTCAGACCTAGGTTAGGAAAACCTAAGCATTGATTGATGTCAGAAGATTTCAGCTTCATAATCTGACCTTTTACCTTGGTGGAGAGGGTTCCAGAATTTATGGTTGTGTTTGAGTGAAACTCTTTAACCAGGTCAACATATATTCGAGTGTTTGCCTCAAGACATTATGAGAATCCAACCTTCTTTACAAGTTCAAGAATATCTCTGAAATTCATTTCGAATTTCTCAAACGTCTTGGTTCCGAGCTAAATGCCAGTGATTACTCACCAATCTGCCATTTGAAGAGTTCGAAGTATATGGGTATTTAATTTTAGGGGTCTTATGAGAGATAGTTGAATGCGATTTGTGCGAAGCTAAAGGGTTAATGGATTCAGGCTTTGAAGAGGATTTTAGGGTTTAAAAAAAAGGGAGGGTGAAAGGTTCGATAGCTTTTGATAACTTTTTGGAGATTTTGGCTGTTTAGAGGTAGTTAGGTTTTACCTTAGGTATAGATTTAACAGGCTTGCAGCTTTTGAGGAACCCGCTTAAATGAAGTTGCCAATTATTTGAATTTTTTTCTTGTAACTGTTCCTTCCACGTTTCTTAGTGGGACAGTTGTAAGTTTCTGATAAGTCACAATCTATAACTCCTCCATCATGTTTGTTCTTTAGATTTGACTTTTCTTCCGTTGACTATTCCAGTACATAGAGTAGCTTGATGAGATTGCTATATACTCTATGATTTTCTTTGACAACTTAACAATTGTCTCTTGAGAGATGCTTCAGTAAGCTTTTTGACATTGATCCTCATTTTGTATGGCTTAACCACTGATGCACCCCAATTGAGTTCGGGCACTGAAATCCTGAAGTGAATTTGCAAGACGTCTTTTCCAAACTTTATTCGTAACTTCCCTCCATAAGATCTGAATAGTTTGGTATGTGCCAAATTCTCCCGAGCTCCTCATTAGCTAGTGTATCCTTTGGGAAGACTACGATCGTTAAGACTGCTCTACGATCATTGAGTTTACTGCTGAACATACTCTATAATTATTGTCAGTCCTGATTCTTGTGATGAACTTTGACTTAGCATTCCTTCTTGGTTAAGGTAGCTCAGGAAGGGCCAACCTCTTAGCTTAGTGCTAAAGGTCAGGTTTGTCCCTGAGGCGCTTACCAGGTGAAGAACTTTAGACGTTTGTGTAGGCTATAATCGCAGTGTCCTTCTGCTCTTACACTACGATCAGAGTGTTTGATCGTAGGCACTCCACGATTTTGAGTTGGGTGGTTGACAAGGTTCTCAACGGCACGTTTTGAGATGTTCCTACTGACTATGGATCTTTATTTGGTCCATCATGTGACGCCCCCAAAATAGGTATACATCACCCATTTTGAGTCGTCAATAACATGCTACAGAAAAAACTACAACTTTATTAATACAACATGAAAACTGTGAGTTTAAATACAAATATTGCCGTCTAGACAATATTCACACCCAAATAAGTCCTCATTATAATTATTGGTACATTATTTTACAAAAATAGTGAGGACTACTAAAACAACTCTCTAGAATCATCATTCCACACCAGAACTAGAACTCATTACATTCTCGCCTCCCGAGAAGAAAAATGGAACAAAAAGGAAAAGGTGAGCTCAACTAGCCCAATAAAGAATATTATGACTAAGATAATATAGAACAAATTATCATTAGTCTTCAACAGGAAAAATACGATAAAATACAATGAGATAACAAGTTTCGGATCAATATTCGCAGCGGAAATAATAATTTATAGAAGACTTACGTAGAGAATGAAATCTACTATAATTTATGAATTTAAAAGTCCATCATCAATATTTTATCCCTGTAACATCAACCAATATTCATCTTGAATCAAATATTCATCTTTACTCTACAGAGCCAAAGATATTCATCGATCGGTCGTGTTCATCTCAACACTGTACATCTTTGCCTTTGCAGCCAAAGATATTCATAAGAAAATCAACCATCTTTGCACTACAGGCCAAAGATATTCAGTAATATCATCATTTAGGATTGAGGATGATGAAAAATATTTTAAAGAAAACGAATCTAGTGAAACAAAAGAACAAATATTAAGGATTCGTACTTTAAACAGTCCAAGTTCAAAAATACTTCATAAATAACCATAGTGAAGTAAAATTCAAGAATGATCAAAACATGGATACAATCAAAGCTAGTATCCATAATCGATATTTTGGAAAAAAAATGAAAATTTAATTTTTCTATGAATAGTGCCGTATTGGTGAATAGTGTTGTATACGTGAATAGTAATCCCAACACTAAAAGACAAGAGTTTCATAAAAAAAATCTTACCAATACTCTGGCATAATGATATTAGAAGAAATAATATCATTTTAAAAAAAGATAACATCCCTTACCTTGAAAAGACTGTACTTCTAGCTGGAATACCGGATATAGTGCTGAAGGGAACTTGCACCGTATAATAACACTCAAAGTATCAAAATACTCACAACAATACGCTCAATAATATAGAGAGAGAAAGGGAGAGAAAACTTCAGTTTCTGGTGTGATTTTCAATTCTAACCTAAACACCTTATTTATAGGAAAATGCTTAGAACACCAAAGCAGAAAATTTAATAAAATATTAATATATTTATAAATTTTTCCTTAGCCTACCTTGATCATCTGAATTCAGCCACCAAATAATGACAAAAAAAAAATGTTTTTGTTATTAAAAATAATTAAAACTTTCAAAAATCAATTATTTCTGAACTACAGAACTTCAATAATTCATAATAAATAGCCCTTTTATCAGAAAAATTTGAGCCACATGTCCTTTTCGTAGGAAATTCCATTCTCTACAACTTTGTAAGTTTAAGTTTTTCCAAATTCCAAGCAGAAGTTGACCAAAATCACAAATGAGCGATTTTACGGGCTATAAACCGATTTCAGTCAAGAAATGGGGTCCACCGACATGTTTAACATGTTTTAAACATTAATTGTAACAAAAATACACCTCCTCCTCATATACTCATATATCCCACATTTATTGAAAAAATATCACCATTATTATATTATTAAAATATAATAATATATTTATATGAATTATTTATCAGAAAAGATAAAATAACAATTTTTCAACAATTGTCACATTAAAAATTTTCACCATCTATATCCACATAAAATGAATATTTTCCTTATCATATAAATCAATAATTAATTATTCATAAATAATATTACAGAATCACAATACTGACAACCAGGCAGTTCCCAGGAAAGAGGGGTCTTTCCAATAAGGATTTCTCCTTACTGGCGTGCAATTAGGTGACCAAACCTCTCCTTAGACAAAACTTTCTAGACATTGCCAATAATGTTATCTAATAATATTATTCAAATAATATGAATTATTGATTTGATAATGAAAATCCTGCCTAGTGATAATTATTGAAACAACAATAATATAAAATATTAATGTAGCAATTATTGAATCAATAAAATAAAATATTGAACAGTAACTACTGGAACAATTATTGAGTAATGCCTTTCTACGTAAGAATCAATAATTGGTGCAATACTGGTATCTTCTTGTGTTTTTTAATCACCGGGTATTCCAACAAAAGATTAATTGATAACAACTACGCCGTTATTTATAAACAACTTATACTTGTCGTTTTCTTCATTTAATCGCTTTCCGTTATGGGGCCCACACAAAGATCGGCTATTCGTCATTTAATATTCCCGACAAGGTAAGAATATTCCACGACCAAACGAATATTTTCTGATAAAAATTTATATTTTATAACCACTTGCATATTTGAAATATTTGCGCATTTTATTCATAACTAACCACATTAATCAAATCAACCCTTACTATTTCAAAATATTAAATAGAGGAAATTTAATTTCATTTATAATAAGTTGGGGTCTTACAACCTCCCCTCCTTATGAAATTTCGTCCTCGAAATTGACGTACGTGCCTAGGGTTTCGAAAAGGCGAGGATACCTCGCTTTCATTTCCGTTTCCAACTCCCAGGTCATTTACTCAATAGCATGGTTTCTCCACAAAACTTTAACTTGTGGTATGACCTTTGTACGTAAGACATGCTCCTTCCTATCCAAGATCTTGACAGGTACCTCCTCGTACGTTAAGTCTTTGGCTATCTCATCCGGTTCTAACTCAATAACGTGGTTCGGGTCCTTCACATATTTACGAAGCACAGATATATGAAAAACATTAAGAACACGAGACATACTTGGAGGTAACGCAAGTCTATAGGCTATATTTCCTACTCGATCAAGAATCTGAAATGGACCAATAAATCGTGGATTGAGCTTTCCTCTATTCCCAAATCATGTAACTCCCTTCTATGGGGCAACATGCAACAATACATGATCCCCAATACTAAATTCCACATCCTTCAATGAAGATCCACATAACTCTTTTGTCGATCTTGAGCCGTTTGTATACGTTGTCGAATCATTTGGATCTTTTCCGTAGTCATATGTACCAACTCGAGTCCCAAAAATGTTGCTTCACCCACCTCATCCCAACATATTGGAGAGCAACACTTTCGTCCATACAGTGCTTCGAATGGAGCCACACCTATACTTGCCTGATAACTGTTGTTGTAGGAGAATTCCACCAATGGTAAATACTTATCCCAACTCCCTTTGAAATCTAGGACACAGAGTCTTAATAGATCTTCAAGAGTTTGAATAGTCCTCTCTGAATGTCCGTCCGTTTGAGGATGGTATATCGAACTGAATCATAAATTCGTGCCCATAGCTTTTTGCAAACTAACCCAAAATCGTGAAGTGAATCTTGGGTCACGATCCGAAACTATGGTTACTGGCATGCCATGCAATCTCATAATCTCATTTACATACATATGAGAAAGACGTTCAAGGGAATAAGTCTCCTGTATCGGCAAGAAATGAGAAGACTTGGTTAATCTATCAACAATAACCCAAATAGCATTAATGCCTTGAGAAACCGTGGGAAGACCCGTAACGAAATCAATGCTAATGTGTTCCCACTTCCATTTCGGAATCTCAAGTGGTTCCAATGGACCCTTAGGCACTTGATGCTTCGCCTTTACACGTTGACAAGTTAAACACCTCGAGATAAACTTCGCGATCTCTCTCTTCATATTGTTCCACCAAAATGTATGTCGAAGATCACGATACATTTCGGTACTTCCAGGATGGATTGCAAATGGTGTATTGTGTGCCTCCATCATGATCTTCTTCTTTAAATCAAATCGTTAGGAACACAAAGTCTGGAGTGGACTCGAAGTATTCATTCTTCATTGATTCTTGCTTCTGGAATAACACCTTCTTGTACTTTCTTTTTCATACGCATCAGCTCCGGGTATGTGGCTTGAGCAACTTTAACTTCATCGATTAAAGTTAGTTCTATGCGTATACTTAACATCATCGCACTCGTTCCTGCATATGATCTTCTACTCAACGCGTCAGCTACCACGTTTGCTTTTCCAGGATGGTATTGAATGATGTGGTCATAATCTTTTAACAGCTCGAGCCAACGTCGTTGTCGCATGTTGAGTTCCTTTTGGGTGAAGAAATATTTGAGGGTTTTATGGTCTGAATATATCTCCACTTTCTCTCCAAATAAATAGTGCCTCCAGATCTTTAGCGCGAAAACGACTGCTGCCAACTCTAGATCATAAATATGATAATTCCTCTCATATTCTTTAAGTTGTCGTGAGGCATAGGTTATGACTTTCCCACGTTGCATGAGAATACATCTTAACCCTTTGCCTGAAGCATCGCTGTAGATAACAAATCCATCTGAACCAGATGGTATTGTCGTAAACAGTGCCAAATGAGTCTCCTCTTGAGCTCTTGGAAACTCTTCTCGCATTCCTCGCTCCATACAAATTTTATATCTTCCGAGTCACCGATTTAGCGAGAGTAGCGATTCGAGAAAATCCTTCCACGAATCTCTGATAATAACCAGCTAAGCCCAAAAAGCTACGTACTTCGGTTATCGACTTCGGTTGCTCCCAACTTTGTATTGCCTCAATCTTCGCCGGGTCAACAGATACTCCATGTTTTGACACCATGTGCCCAAGGAATGCTACTTCCTCAAGGCAGAATTCGCATTTCTTCAACTTGGCATATAACTTGTTTTCACGAAGCCTTTGGAGTACCAGCTTCAAATGGTGCTCATGATCTTCACGGCTTTTGGAATATATGAGAATGTCATCAATAAAGACAACAATGAACTGATCCAAATAGTCCTTGAATACTCGGTTCATCATATCCATGAAAGCTGCATGAGCATTAGTCAATCCAAAAGACATGACTAAAAATTCATAATGCCCATATCGAGTTCTGAAGGTAGTCTTTGGAATATCCTCAGTTCTAATCTTCAGCTGATGATATCCAAAACAAGATCGATCTTTGAAAAGAATTGTGCTCCTTGTAATTGGTCAAACAGGTCATCAATACGAGGTAACAGATACCTATTCTTGATGGTGACATGGTTCAATTCTTGATAGTCAATACAAAGTCGTATACTCACGTCTTTCTTCTTTACAAATAAAACAGGAGCACCCCAAGGAGATGTACTAGGACGAATGAAACCGATGTCCAACAACTCATGTAGTTGGACCTTTAACTCCTGAAGTTCAATAGGAACCATTTGATATGGGGTTTTAGAAATAGGCTTTGTACCATGTTCAAGATCAATAAAGAATTCAACTTCACGTTCTGGGGGTAGACCGGGAAGTTCTTCAGGAAACACGTCAGGAAATTTACTAACAACAAGAATATTATTCAAATCTGACGTGTCTTTATTCAAATCCATAACATGGGCTAAGAAAGCTTGACATCCGTTTTTCAATAAATGAATAGCTTTATGACTAGATATGATAGTGATTGATTTTAATGGTTTAGTTGCTTGAATTCGTACAACAGGTTGATTAGGAATATGAAAACTAACAACTTTACGAAAACAATCAATTTTGGCATGATGAGTAGTTAACCAATCAATCCCTAAAATCACATCAAAAGCAAGTATCTTTAAAGAGATAAGGTCAACATGTAATGTGATGGTGCCAACTTGGATCAAACAAGATTTATAAATAGTGGATGTGATGAAAGTTTCTCCTAACGGAGTCTCCACAGATAAATCAAAGTCTAATTTCTCCGGAGTTAAGTTTAAACGTTGAGCACAAGTAGGAGAGATAAATGAATGGGTAGCACCGGTATCAAGTAAGGTGTAAACTTCACAAGAATTTATGATTAGCTTACCCGTGATCACCTCGTTTGGGTTCCTCGCATTTTGACCAGTCACGACAAACGCTCTTCCAGGAACCGTTGACTTTGACTTTTCTAGGACAACCTTTTGAGTCACCATCCCCGCTGGACTTGGTTTCGCTACCGTAGAATCTCGAGCGATATGTCCTCCCTTTCCACAATTATAACATACCTTGAACTGTTGTGGGCAGTTTGGGCTGATATGTCCCTCTTTTCAACATTTATAGCATACGACCGGTGGTTGTTCTCCTCCCTTAGAACCAGTTGCTGCTGGTGTTGACGTCTTCACATGGTCATTGTTGAATCTCCTCTTTTTAAATTCTCCTCCCGACTCGCTTCTTCTATTCTCATGGCCATGATTACCACCAGAGTGGTTACCGCCCTTGTCCGTATTCTTCTTTCTCCATTTGGTTATCGTTGTTACGATGACCGTCACCACCGATATGATCCTGGTTATGGTCCCTTGGTTGAACGTACTCGTTATCTCACTCTAACAATTGAGCCCTGTTGATAACATCTGAATAGAGAGAAAATTTATGAGAAATGAGATACTGACGTATGCCGAATTTCAAACCTCTCAGAAACATCCGCGTCATACATTCCTCATTCTCCACCAAATGAGGTGCAAACCTGGATAACTCTGCAAACTTTGCCTCGTCTTTGAGACACAATCGCCATGTTATTTTGTTCTAGTCTAATGAACTCCACTTCCTTCATATATGACGATACTTTCGGAAAGTACTTGTCATTGAAAAGTTTCAAATGTCTCCCAAGACATGCCGAAAAGCGGTGGATGGGTACGCTTCACGATTCCCACCAATGTCATTTCATTACTTAACATAAAGGTGGCAAATGGAACCTTCGTTCCTCTCCGTGCATCCCAAGACATCGAATATCTTGGTGATTTGTTTGACCCATGTTTCTGCCTTAATTGGATCCGGCTTTTCCTAGAATTCTAGTGGTCCCAACTCTTTGAACTGCTTGGCTGTGACAAACCGTGCGTTGTTATCATTTCCACCTGTATTTTATACACGAGTCTCCCTCGTCTGATTTTACATGAACTGCAAAAAGTTTCTAAACATCCCGTCGTTCATCATCTGCTCAGTGGTGTTGTTCATAGGAGGAACATTGCCAGCCTGTTGCACGTTCTCCTCGTTGGTGAGTAAAGGAGTCTCCACGGTCTCATTTACTCCACTGTTAACATTCTCAGTCGACATTCTCAAATACTGCAATAAAACAAGGGTTAATTAAAGAAATCAACATATCACATAATATCCCTATATACTGACCAACAAATAAATAAGCTTAGGTAAGACACACTAGCGAAGGTTTTACTTGTAAGACCCCAGCTTTTATAAATAAAGATGAATTTTTCTATAAATATTATTTTTGAATATTATGGAATAAATTTGATATAATGTTATAGTTGTGGGTAATATTTATAAATTTTGCAAAGTATGCAAGTTGTTATAAAATATTCGTTTGGTCAGGGAATATTCTTTTGTTAGGGAATATTCGTATAATGGCTCAATCATTGGTGGACCCCATAAATGTAATTATTGTCGGATTGAAAAACGACAAAAATATTTTATAAAAATAACGGCGGAGGTGTTACCGTTAAAAGCTGTTGAACTATCCGGTGGTAAAAGTACAAGAATACGTCTGGCGTAGTTGCAAGTAGCACGGTATTGATTATTGATGCTTACGTGAGAAGTCACTCAGCTATACTCAATTATTGCTACAGTAATTGCTGCATCATATCTCTTATATTATTGATTCAATTATTGTCACAATATCATTTGTATAATATGTTATAGTATTAAATTAATAATTGAGACGACAAGTTATAAATGATTAATAATTGTTGAAAGATTAAATATGTGTTGATGAAAAAAAAAATGATTTGTGGTAAGTTTGATTATTTTATGGGGGGCTCATATGTCATCATCTAAGAGTCTCTTTGTCAATAGTATTTACCTTCGTTAATAGTAATTACCTTTACCAGACGTCGAACCACTTGCCATTTCACATTACAGGCGTCGAACCACTTGTCGTTTCACATTACAAAGGCCAAACCGGTCAATCGAGCCACTTGCCTTTTCACACTCAAGGTGCTAAGCTAGAAATCTTCTATAAATAGAGGCCTAGGGCTTCATTATTTTCACTTAATTCATTCAAGCTATAGAGAGAAAGTATAGAGAGAATAAGAGAGAAAGAAGAAGAGTATTTTGTTACTACACTGCTGTAGTATTCAATCTCCTACCAAATGTAAGGGGTGTTATTCTTTCTTATTCATGAAGAGAACTGTTGTTATTCCATTGCTTATTATTCTGCTGGAATAACCTGTATACGCGGTTTACCCTATACTTGGTGACATTCTTCTATTATTACATTGGAACATCCTGCATGCATGTGTTTTACACCGACACAGTGACATTCTTCTATTATTCATTGGAACATCCATGCTCATGTGTTTTACACCGACTGGTTCCGCTTTTTATTATTATTCATTGGAACATCCTCATGCATGTGTTTTACACCTTACTGGTTCCGCTTTATTATTCTGTTGGAATATCCTATCTGTGTGTTTACAGGATCTGGTTCCATCTTTATTATTACTCGTTGGAACATCCCGCTTGATTGTAATTTCACCGACACGGTTCGTTATTTATTATTTTGTTGGAATAACCCGTCTGCATGCGGTCTATCGCATCCATGGTGATTTCTTTTGTTATTCCATTCTTTATTATACCCAGATTGGTTAAAACTTTGACTTTCTATACTCCATGAAATTAGTGGAATATCCTTGATATTTGCGTTTCATCCAAGATCTCTTTCATGAAAATATTCTTCCGATCATTCTTGAATTTTACTCTACAAAAAACAATATCATATTGATAATTTGGACGTTAATAATTCCCGGATAAAATAATTCTTGAACTTGTTTTATTGAATTCTTATATCATTGTCATCATCCTCATGTTTATATTTTTTAAAGTCATCTCGTAACACAGAGTATGTAGATGGACTTGGTATGATTATGACCGAGAGACTATTCGGTAATCATGGCCGTAATGTTACAAATGATGTGGTAAAAATCCTCGATGGTCAGTAGTGCATTGATGGATGAGTTGTTGGCATGATCATGACCATTAATGAATACACAAATATTCTTGGCCCGTAGTGCATGAATAATTGTGGTCGCGATACTTAAAGAATATCCTTGGTCAGTAGTGCGGGGTGATTCGATGATGTGGAATATTTATTAAAGTCGAGTCTCAAATATAACAAAGGATGAAAAACCTTTTAAAACCTAAAAGATAGTAGACTTTATTTTCTACTTGACTCTTTTAATAGATTGCATATTCATTGCAGCTTAAACCGGTTGTCTATTGTATTTAATCGGTTTAACATTGTTGAAGACTATTGATAATTTATTCGCATTATCTTAGTCATAATATTTCTTCTTGGGCTAGTTGAGCTCACCCTTTCTTTCACTTTTTCTCTTCGTGAAATGAGAATATAAATTTGGGACGAGTCGGGAAACGAGTGATGGTCCTGAAGATAGCATTAGTAGTCCTCACTATTACGTGAAATAGTTTGATAATAATTGTAATGAGGACTCCTTTTTGAGTTTGTATAATATCTAGTAGACGATATTTGTATTTAAACTCACAGTTTATGTCGTATTGTACACGACAGTTATGTTAGTAAGTTGTATTTAAATTCTGTACCATGTAAGTGGCGACCCAAGATGGGTGATGTATACCTAATTTTGGGGCGTCATGGTTGATATCGAGCTTAGGATATGATCCTGGCTAAGATGTGAGAATAGTACTAGGAGGGGAGAGACGGGGAATACCTTTGCTAGTATGACCTACCTAAGTTTATGTGCTATTTTATTGGTTGGTCAGAAGATAGGGATAATTTGTTACATGTCAATTAACCTTTTGTTTTGTGGCAGTATCTGAAAATGACATCTGAGAATGTTGAGAATAGCAATGGAGCGCAGGCGATCGTTGATTCACCACATATCAATAATCAGGATAATGTGCATCAGGAAGGCGACAATCCTCATGCAAACAACAACACTGACCAAATGATGAATGATCAAATGTTCAGAGGCTTTATGCAATTTATGCAACAAGAAAGCGACTCACTCGCCCAAAAACGTAGGTGGAAACACGGAAAACTCTCGGGCGGTCACCGCTAAACAATTCAAGGAGCTGGGACCACCGGAGTTTAAGGGAGAGCCAAAACCACTTCTGGCGGAAGCATGGATAAAATAGATTACCAAGATATTTGATGTCTTGGGATGCTCCGAGGAGCAAAAGGTTCCTTTTATAAGCCTTTATGTTGCGGAGAAAGCGGATTCTTGGTGGGAATCGGTAAAAACGTACTCAACCTCTTTGTCTTGAAGATATCTTGGGAGAAGTTCCAGAGTCGTTCAACGACAAATACTTTCTGAAAGTATTAAGCCACATGAAGGAGGTGTAATTTATCAAGTTGGAACAAAACAATATGACCGTGTCGCAATACGAGGCAAAATTTGCGGAGTTATCACGGTTTACGTCCCACTTGGTGGATAATGAAGAAGAGAATGGCGCGAATGTTTTAAGAGGTTTGAAGTCGGAGATACGTCCAACATCTTATTTCTCATAAACCGTGTTTGTATTCGGATGTTGTAAATAGGGCTCGATTAGTGGAACGCGATAATGAGTCAACACAACTAAAAGAGAGCGGTGACAAAATTATAATACCGGTGAGAGTAGTCATCGAGCGATGACAACAAGCGTGGAGGGAATCAACGGGCGATATGGTAACCACTTGGTGGTAATCGTACCAAAACAATAAGAATGGACATTTCAAGAACGAAGATTCAACAATGGTGGAAAGACGTCGGACCAAAGACCCATTGTTAAGGAAGGAGAAAGACCACCTATCATATGCTTCAAATGCGGAGGAGAGGGACACATCGATCAAACTACGCCATGCCGTCCAAAGCATGTTATAATTGTGGAAGAGAAGGTCACTTAGCTCGATTTTGTCGTTTCATCAAGATAAATTCACTAGGATGGAGGCACCAAAGGCCATCCCGAAAATTCAAACCCAGAAGGTGCAAGGAGGCGTTTGTTGTGACCTCCCAAAGAGCAAGGAATCCGAATGAGGTCATCACGGGTAAGCTTATCATAAACTCTAATGAAGTCTATACTTTATTTGATACCGGTTCTACCCATTCTTTTATTTCTCCTACCTTCGCTCATCGATTAAATTTGACTCCGGAGAAATTAGACTTTGACTTATCTGTGGAAACTCCGTTGGGAGAAACCTTCATTACATCCACTGTGTATAAATCTTGTTTGGTTCAAATCGGTACCCTCACATTACCTGTCGATCTTATTTCATTAAAAATACTTGCATTTGACGTGATTCTAGATATTGATTGGTTAACTACTTATCATGCAAAAATTGATTGTTTTCGTAAGGTTGTTAGCTTTCATATTCCTAATCAACCTATTATGCGAATTCAAATGACCAAACCATTAAAATCAATCACGGTCATCTCAAGCCATAAAGCTATTCGTTTATTGAAAAACGGATGTCAAGCTTTCTTAGCTCATGTTACGATTTAAATAAAAATACGTCGGTTTTAAACGATATTCCTATTGTTAATAAATTTCTGACGTATTCTCAAGAACTTCTGCCCTACCCCGAGGCGTGAAATTGAATATTGTATCGACCTTGAACCCCGGTACAAAACCTATTTCCAAAGCCCCATATCGAATGGCTCCTATTGAACTTCGGAGTTAAAGACCCAACTGCGAGAATTGTTAGACATCGGCTTTATTAGTCCTGAGTACTTCTCCTTGGGGTGCTCTTGTTCTATTCGTGAAGAAGAAAGATGGGAGTATGCAACTTTGTATTGATTATCGGGAGTTGAATCATGTCACCATCAAAAATAGGTATCCATTGCCACGTATTGATGACTGTTTGACCCGACCGCAAGGAGCCAAATTCTTTTCAAAGATTGATCTTCGTTAGGATATCACCAATTGAAGATTAGAACCGTGACATTCCAAAGACGGCTTTTAGAAACTCGATGCGGGCATTATGAATTCCTAGTCATGTCCTTTGGATTGACTAATGCTCTCTTTGCCTTCATGGATATGATGAACCGAGTATTCAAGGAATATTTAGATCACTTTGTGGTCGTCTTTATTGATGACATCCTTATTTATTCCAAAAGCCGTGAAGATCATGAGCAACACTTGAGGCTGACACTCCAAAAGCTTCGTGAATATAAGCTTTATGCCAAGATGAAGAAATGCGAGTTCTGGCTTGAAGAAGTAGCATTCCTTGGGCACGTGGTATCAAGTCATGGAATATGTAAGACCCCGAAATTTTTTTAATAAAAAGGAATTTCCTTTATTTATTATTTTGAAATAGTAAGGGTTGATTTGATTAATGTGGATATTTAAGGGTTAAATACGCAAATATTTCAAAATAAGCAAGTGGTTATAAAATATTCATTTTGTCGGGGAATATTCGTTTGGTCGTGGAATATTCGTACTGTCGGGGAATATTCGTACGACGGCGCAGCCATGTGTGGGCCCATAACGGAAAGCGATTGGATGAAGAAAACGACAAATATAAGTTGGTTAAAAATAACTTGGCGTAGTTATTATGCAATTAAGATCATTGGAATACCCTGGTTAAAATACGATGTCTGGCGTGGTTGCGCACAAGAAGCACGGTAGTATTGCACAAAGATTGTTGAATTATTGATCCTTACGTGAAGGCACTACTCAATAATTGTTACGAATTACTTATTCGATATTTTATTTTATTGATTCAATAATTGCTGCGTTGGTATTTTATATTATTCTTGTTTCAATAATTGTCATCGCACGATATTTCCCATTATCGGATCAATAATTCATATTATTTGAATAATATTATTAGATAACATTATTGGCAATGTCTAGAAAGTTACATCTAAGGAGAGGTTTGGTCACCTAATTGCGGCGCCCAAGATGAGAGATCCTTATTGAAAGCCCCTCTTTCATGGGAGCGGCTACCGTTGTCATAATTGTGATTCTGTAATATTATTTGTGAATAATTAATTATTGATTCATATGATAAGGAAATATTTATGTTATATGAATATAAATGATGGATTCATTTATGTGGTTATTAATGAAGGAATTAATGTTGAGGTGTTTTATCAGTATTTTATCGGATTGGGGTGTTAAAAATCAAATCGGGGGTTTTGAGATATATTATGGGTTATAATTTTTAATCCGACCGTTGGATCGTTGTAATTTTTGGATATGTTATACATACATAAGTTGAGTATATGTCCACAAATTTTGAACCGTTAAAAATGAACGAATGATTTGTTATGAATTTTAAGAGGTGGCTGATTCGGAAATTAGGGTTATAATTGATTTTGGTGGAAAATTCTAGAATTGAGTGGGCCCCACTTGTGGTTGGTGAAAAAATGTGCTGAATTTTATTTCAAATGTGGTGGGTGGCAATAGTAGCAGGTAAAGCCATCAGGTAGCAGGTCAAGTCTGCTTCGGCGGGCTAACATTTTCCTATAAATAGAGGGCTAAGTTAGAATTGAAAATCACACGAAAACAAAGTTTTCTCTCTTCTCTCTATATTATTGAGCGTATTTTTGAGTATTTAGATACTTTGAGAGTTCTTGTTCAAGATAAGTTTCATTCAAAGATCACTTCGACCTTTCCTTCCGGAAATCTTGATTCTTTGAGGTAAGGGATGTTATTTTCTTCTCAAATGATATTATTTCTTCAATATCATTATCTTTGAAATATTGGTTGGAACTTTTATCAAATTTGGAACTTTTTCATGTCGGGGTTACTATTCATGAGTTACTATTCACGAGTTACTATTCATGAGTTACTATTCACAAGTACTATTCATGAAGCGTGAAAATGTTTTTGTGGAATTTCTATCTTTTGGTGTGAGAGTTACTATTCACGTGTACGGCACTATTCACGAATCACGACACTATTCACGAAAAATGAAAATTTTTCTTTTAAATCTAAAATATCTATTACGGATACTAGCTTTGATTGTATCCATGTTTTGATCATTCTTGAATTTTACACCACTATGATTAATTTTGAGGTATTTTTGACGCGTGGATAAAACCAAGTACGAATCCTTAATCCTTGTCATTTTGTTTCAATTGGATTCGTTTCTTTAAAAATATTTTCATCATCCTCGGTCTTAAATGATGATATTATTGAATATCTTTGGCCTGTAGTGCAAAGATGAATGATTTCTGAAGAATATCTTTGGCCTCTGTAGTGCAAAGATGAACAGTGTTTAAATGAACATGACCGACGGATGAATATCTTGGCCTTTAGTGCAAAGATGAACAGGTGTTGAGATGAACATACGGCCGATCGATGAATATCTTTGTCCTTTAGTGCAAAGATGAGCAGTGTTGAGATGAACATACGACCGATCGATGAATATCTTTTGGCTGTGTAGTGCAAAGATGAATATTTGATTTGAGATGAATATTGATTGATGTTACAGGGATAAAATATTGATGATGGACTATTAAATTCATAGATTATAGTAGATTTCATTCTCTACGTAACTCTTCTATGAATTATTATTTCCTCTGCGAATATTGATCTAAAACTTGTTGTCTATTGTATTCTATCGATTTTTCCTGTTGGAGACTAACGATAATTTGTTGTATATTATCTTAGTCATAGTATTCTTCTTGGGCTAGTTGAGCTCACCCTTTCCTTGTTGTTCCATTTTTCTTCTCAGGAGGCGAGAATGTAGCGAGTACTAGTCGGGATATGGAATGAAGGTTCTAGAGAGAGTTGTTTAGTAGTCCTCACCATTATTGTAAAATAATGTATCAATAAATGTGATGAGGATTTATTTGAGTATAAATATTGTCTAGAAGATAATATTTGTATTTAAACTCACAGTTTTATTGTTGTGATAATAAAGTTGTAGTTGTTTACATACCATGTATTTGGCGACTCGAGAATGGGTTGGATGGAATGGACCTATTTTGGGGTCGTCACAGGTTAATATCGAGCTTAGGGATATGATCTCTGGCGGAGATCGGGGAATAGAACTAGGAGGGAGAGACGAGTAAATCCTTTGCTAGTGTGTCCTACCTAAGCTTATTTGTTAGTTGGTCGATTATATAGGGATATTATGTGATTGATTTCCTTAATTAACCCTTGTTTTATGATGATAATGAGAGAATGTCGATGAGAATATTAATAGTGGTGTAAATGAGGCCGTGGAGATGCATCTTACTTAACAACAAGGAGAGCGTACAACAGTGGGCAATGTACCTCCATGAATAACACCAATGAAAGCGATGATGAGCGAGGGGATGTTTAGAAGTTTTTGCGATTCATGCAAAATCGACGAGGAGACTTCGTGTTCAAAATACTGAGGAGGAGATGATAGCAATTCACGGGTGGTCACAAACCAAGCGCTTCAAAGAGTTGGGACCACCGAGTGCGGGAAAGCCGGATCCGATCATGGCGGAAACATGGGTCAAAGCAAATTACCAAGATATTCGATGTCTTGGGATGCGAAAGAAATGTAAAGTTCCATTCGCTACTTTTATGTTCCGTGGCAAAGGCAGATTCTTTGTGGGAATCGTGAAGCGTACCATTAATTTGCACTTTCGATGTCATGGGAGACGTTTGAAAGCAGATTCAATGACAAGTACTTCCACGAAAGTATTAAATCATATGAAGGAAGTGGAGTTTATTAGATTGGGCGAGAATAACATGGCGGTGTCCCGACGAGGCGAAGTTTGCGGAGTTATCGAGTTTCGCACACCTCATTTGGTGGAGAATGAGGAACGATGACGCGGATGTTTCGAGAGGTTTGAAACCCGGCATACGTCGATATCTCATTTCTCATAAATTTTCTCTCTATTCGGATGTTGTAAGCGGGGCTCGATTGTTAGAAGAGAGATAACGAGTACGTTCAACCGAGGGACCATAACGAGGATCATCTCAAGATAGCGATCCATCGAATAACGATAACCAATGGAGAAAGAAGAATACTGGACAAAGGCGGTAACCACTCGGTGGTAATCATGGCCATGAAAATAGAAGAAGCGAGTTGGGAGGAGATTTTAAAAAGAGGAGATTCAACAACGACCATGTGAAGACGCTCGGCGCCCGATGGCAAATCGGTTCCAAGGAGGAGAAAGACCATCGGTCGTATGTTACAAATGCGAAAGAGGGACATATCATTGAACCGCCCACAACAGTTTAAGGTATGCTATAATTGTGGAAAAGAAGGACATATCGCCGAGATTATGCGATATCGAAAACCTAGTGCAATGAGGCGGTGACTCAAAAGGATGTCCCGTAAAAAGTCAAAGTCAATCGGTTCTTGGAAGAAGCGTTTGTCGTGACCGGTCAAAATACGAGGAACCCGAACGAAGTTAGCACGGGTTAGTTAATTATAAATTCTTGCGAAGTTTATACCTTACTAGATACCGATTCTACCCATTCTTTTATCTCTCTTGCTTGCGCTCAACGTTTGAACTTGACTACGGAGAAATTAGACTTTGACCTATTTATGGAGACTCCGTTAGGAGAAACTTTCATTACATCCGTTGTTTAAAAAAAATCTTGTTTGATTCAAGTTGGCACCATTACCTTACCTGTAGACCTTATCTCTTTAAAGATACTTGCTTTTGGGGATTGATTGGTTAACTACTCATCATGCCAAAATTGATTGCTTTTGTAAGGTTGTTAGTTTTCATATTCCTAAGCAACCATTATTCGAACTCAAGCGATCAAACCATTGTAGTCAAACATTTTCATATCAAGCCATGAAGTCATTCGTTTATTACGGATGTCAAGTTTTCTTAGTCCATGTTATGGATTTGAATAAAGACACGTCGATTTGAATAATATTCTTGTTGTTATTGATTTTTCCCCCGACGTATTTCTGAAGAATTTATTGGCTTACTCCCAAAGATGATATTAAATTTTGTATCGACTTTGAACCCTAAGACAAAACTCATTTCTAAAATCTCATATCGAATGGCTCTATTGAACTTCGTGGAGTTAAAAATTCAACTATAAATTTGGTACATGAGCCTTTATCTCGTGACTTCCTTTGTGGAATTCACCTAAGCGAGACTCTCTATAGGGGGACGTCATATTCGATGCGATAGTAAAGCGATAGGTGTCATTGTGACGTGCTATCCAAGATTGGGATATGAGTCACGAGCTTGAGAGCAACCTAAGTCGATGTCGAAATCGTAGCTTTCTAGGTTTAGTTGGTTATTATCGGAGATTCGTTGAAGGATATTCTCGAATCGCTATTCCATTAACGTAAATGACTCATAGAGATACAAAATTGAAATGGAGCAAGGAATGTGGGAAGAGCTTGAAGAACTCAAGAGGAGACTCATTTCAAAGACATGTGTTACGACCATGCCATCCTGGAAAAGCGAACGTGGTAGTGGCGTGTTGAGTAGAAGATCGTATACAAAATCTGAGTACAATATTGTCAAAGACTCATTTCGTATAATATACAAATAATAGAGATGGAGATGAAAACTCTAGGTACCCACGTGATGATATACTGATGCACGTGATGATATACTGAGTATAATCGACTTTAATCGATAAAGTTAAAAATTTATTCAAGCTACACACCGGGTGATGAATTTGAAGAAGGAGGTGCAAGAAGTTGTTATTTTAAAAGCGAGAATCGGTGAGGTGAGGAAAGCTCAAACCTTGATTTATTAATCCATTTGAAATTCTCGATCGAATAGGAACGTGGCCTATAGACTCGTTTTACCACCAAGTATGACGCGTGTTCATAATGTTTTTCACGTGTCGATGTTACGTAAATATGTAGACGACGAATTCAAACACGTCATTGAGTTAGAACCGGACGAGATAGCCAAGACTTAACGACTTAACGTCACGAGGAGGTACTGTCAAGATATTGGATAGGAAAGAGCATGTCCTATGCACCAGGGTTATACCACAAGTTAAAGTTTTGTGGCGAAACCATGCTATTGAGGAAATGACACAGGAGTTGGAAGCGAAAATGAAAGCGAGGTATCTTTACCTTTTGAAACACACACGATCGTCACGTCAATTCGAGGACGAAATTTCATAAGGAGGGAGGTTGTAAGACCCGAAATTTTTAAATAAAAGGAATGGACCTATTTTGGGTTGGATGGAATGGACCTATTTTGGGGTCGTCACAGAATATCTGTTGACCCGGCCAAAGATTGAAGCTATTCAAAGCTAGAACAACCTTAATCGGTGGCCAAGAAATGCGTAGCTTTCTCGGTTTAGTTGGTTATTATCGGAGATTCGTGGAAGGATTTTCTCGAATCGCTATTCCATCGACTCAAATGACTCGGAAAGATACAAAGTTCGGTTGGAGCGAAGAATGTGAGAAGAGTTTTCAAGAACTCGAGAGGAGACTTATTTCAAAGACTGCTACGACAATACCATCGGCTCGGAGGATTTGTCATCTGATGATGCTTCTAGCAAAGGGTTGGGATGTGTTCTTATGTAACATGGAAAAGTTATAGCCTATGCCTCGCGACAACTCAAAGA
Source organism: Panax quinquefolius (assembly GCA_020205615.1). Lineage (NCBI taxonomy): Eukaryota > Viridiplantae > Streptophyta > Magnoliopsida > Apiales > Araliaceae > Panax > Panax quinquefolius. The sequence goes on along the minus strand of CM035154.1, from coordinate 99,447,735 downwards.
ATATGAGAGGAATTATCCTACTCATGATCTAGAGTTAGCAGCTGTTGTCTTTGCACTTAAAATTTGGAGGCATTACTTGTATGGGGAGAAAGTGGAGATCTTTATGGATCATAAAAGCCTCAAATATTTCTTCACTCAAAAGGAACTCAACATGTGACAACGACGTTGGCTTGAACTGTTGAAAGATTATGATCATACCATCCAATACCATCCTCGAAAAGCGAACGTGGTAGGCGACGCATTGAGTAGAAAATCATATGCAAGTCTGAGTGCGATATTGTCAACGCAAAGGCCCATTTTGTGTGACTTGTAAAGGATGGAGATAGAGTTAAAGACTCGAGAGCGCGCGTGATGATAGCGGTATCTGAGTAGAACCGACTTTAATCGATAAAGTTAAAGGCTTTCAAGCTACGGACACGGAGGCGATGCGTATGAGGAAAAAAAGTGCAAGAAGGTGCTATCTTAGGAAGCAAGAATCGATGAAGAAGGAATACTTGAGTCAACTCCAGACTTTGTGTTCCTAACGACCACGATTTAAAGTATAATATCATGATGGGCGCGCACAACACACCATTTGCAATCCATCACAGGAGTACCAAAATGTATCATGATATTCGTCATACATTTTGGTGGAGCAATATGAAGAGAGAGATAAGCGGCTGTTTATCTCAAGGTGTCTAACTTGTCAACGAGTTAAAGCAGACATCAAGTACCAAAAGGTCCATTGTAACTACTTGAAATTCCGAATGGAAGTGGGAGCACATTACCATGGATTTAGATTCTGGGGTCTTCCTAAGGTTTCTTAAGGTATTGATGCGATTTGGGTCATTGTTGATAGATTGACCAAGTTCCGCTCATTTCTTCTGCGTCTGAGAAACTTATACACTTGAACGTCTTGCTCGTATGTACATAAATGAGATTGTAAGACTACATGGTATGCCTAAGATCCATAGTTTACGATCGAGACCCAAGATTCACTTCACGATTTTGGGTTAGTTTGCAAAAAGCTATGGGCACAGACTTACGATTTAGCTTCGGCATATCATCCTCGACGACGACGGACGATGAGAGGACTATTCAAACTCTTGAAGATCTATTAAGACTCTGTGTCCTTGATTTCAAGGGGAGTTGGGACAAGTTCTTACCATTGGTGGAGTTTTCCTACAACAGCGAGTTATCAAACAAGTATTGACATGGCTCCATTCGAGCGTTGTAAGGAAGAAAGTGTCGTTCTCCGGTTATCTTTGGGATGAGGTGGGTGAAGCAACGTTGTTGGGACCGGAGTTGATACGTATGACTACGGAAAAGATTCAAACGATCCGACAACGTATAAAAACCTCACAAAATCGACAAAAGAGTTATCTTGATCTTCATCGAAAGGGCGTGGAATTCGATATAGGAGATCATGTGTTGTTAAGAGTTGCTCCATGGAAAGGAGTTACAAGATTTGGAAAGAGAGGAAAACTTAATCCTCGATTCATCGGTCCATTTTAATCCTCGATCGGTAGGAACTGTGGCCTATAGACTCGCTTTCTGCCAAATATGTCTCGTGTTCATAACGTTTTTCACATATCTATGTTACGTAAATATGTGAAAGACCCGAACCATATTATTGAGTTAGAACCGGACAAAATAGCGAGAAGATTTGGCGTATGAAGAGGTTCTGTTCAAATTTTGGATAAGAAGGAACATATTCTACGCTCGAGGTTATACCTCAAGTCGAAGTTTTGTGGAGGAACCACGATGTTGAGGAAATGACTTGGGAGTTAGAATCGAAATGAAATCAAGGTATCCTTACCTCTTCAACATACCAGTCGTACCCTAATTTCGGTAAATTTCATAAGAAGGGGAGGTTGTAAGACCCCAACTTTTATAAATAAAGATGAATTTTTCTATAAATATTATTTTGAATATTATGGAATAAATTTGATATAATGTTATAGTTGTGGGTAATATTTATAAATTTTGCAAAGTATGCAAGTTGTTATAAAATATTAGTTTGGTGGGAATATTCTTTTTGTTAGGGAATATTAAATACGATGGCTCAATCATTGGTGGACCCCATAATGTAAATTATTGTCGGATTGAGAAAACGACAAAATATTTTATAAAAATAACGGCGGAGGTGTTACCGTTAAAAGCGTTGAACTACCCGGTGGTAAAGAAATGCGATGTCTGGCGTAGTTGCGTAGTAGCACAAGTATTGATTATTGATGTTTACGTGAGAAGTCACTCATTATGCTCAATTATTGCTACGATAATTAACGCATCATATCTCTTATATTATTGATTCAATTATTGTCACGATATCATCATCGTATAATATGTTATAGTATTAAATCAATAATTGAGACGACAAGTTATAAATGATTAATAATTGTTGAAAGATTAAATATGTGTTGATGAAAAAAAAATGATTTGTGGTAAGTTTGATTATTTTATGGGGGCTCATATGTCATCATCTAAGAGTCTCTTCGTCGATAGTATTTACCTTCGTTAATAGTAATTACCTTTACCGACGTCGAACCACTTGTCATTTCACATTACAAACGTCCGAACCACTTGTCGTTTTCACATTACAGGCGTCAAACCGATTCGTCGAGCCACTTGCCTTTTCACACGGCGGTGCTAAGCTAGAAATCTTCTATAAATAGAGGCCTAGGGCTTCATTATTTTTCACGAATTCATTCAAGCTATAGAGAGAAAAGTATAGAGAGAATAAGAGAAAGAAGAAGAGTATTTTATTTACTACACCGCTTTGCGATATTCAATCTCCTACCAAATATAAGGGGTGTTATTCTTTCTTATTCATGAAGAGAACTGTTGTTATTCCATTGCTTATTATTACATTTGGAATAACTTTTGTATCACGCGGTTTACCTATACTTGGTGACATTCTTCTATTATTACATTGGAACATCACATGCATGTGTTTTACACCCGGACACAGTGACATTCTTCTATTATTACATTGGAACATCCTCATACATGTGTTTTTACCGGACTGGTTAAAATCTTTATTATTCTGTTGGAACATCACTGCTGTGTGTGTTTTACACCTTGGTTAAAATCTTTATTATTCTATTGGAATATCCTATCATGTGTTTTTTACACAGGATGCGGTTCCATCTTTATTATTACATTGGAACATCACAGCCGATTGTGAATTTCACACGACTGGTTCGATTATTTATTATTTTGTTGGAATAACACGTGCATGCGGTTACATCGCATCCATGGTGATTTCTTTTGTTATTCCATTCTTTATTATACCCATTTGGTTAAAACTTTGACTTCTATACTCCATGAAATTAGTGGAATATCCTTGATATTTGCGTTTCATCCAAAGATCTTTTCATGAAAATATTCTTACGATCATTCTTGAATTTTACTCTACAAAAGCAAAGATCATATTGATAATTTGGGCGTTAATAATTCTGGATAAAATAATTCTTGAACTTGTTTTATTGAATTCTTATATCATTGTCATCATCCTCATGTTTATATTTTTAAAAGTCATCTCATGGCTCATGGTGCATAGATGGACTTGGTATGATTATGACCGAGAGACTATTCGGTGTAATCATGGCCGTAATGTTACAAATGATGTGGTAAAAATCCTCGATTAGTAGTAGTGCATTGATGGACGAGTTGTTGGCATGATCATGACCATTAATGAATACACAAATATTCTTGGCCCGTAGTGCATGAATAATTGTGGTCGTGATACTAAAGAATATCCTTGGCCGTAGTGAGTGCGGGGTGATTCGATGATGTGGAATATTTATTAAAGTGAGTCTCATTTATAACGATGATGAAAAACTTTTAAAACCTAAAAGATAGTAGACTTTATTTTCTACTTGACTCTTTTAATAGATTGCATATTCATTGCAGATTAAAGCGGTTGTCTATTGTATTTTATCGGTTTAACATTGTTGAAGACTATTGATAATTTATTACGCATTATCTTAGTCATAATATTTCTTCTTGGGCTAGTTGAGCTCACCCTTTCTTTCCTTTGTTCTCTTGAGGAAATGAGAATATAGGCTGAGACGAGTCGGGGAAGCAGTGATGGGTCCTGAAGATAGCATTAGTAGTCCTCACTATTACGTGAAATAGTGTGATAATAATTGTAATGAGGACTCCTTTTGAGTTTGTATAATATCTAGTAGATGATATTTGTATTTAAACTCACGATTTATGTCGTATTGTACACCTGCGATTATGTTAGTAAGTTTTATTTAAATTACATACCATATGCGTGGCGACCCAAGATGAGTGATGTATACCTAATTTTGGGGGCGTCACATTACTAAATCTCCCTCCTAGTTCTATTCCCGATCTCACTTGGAGATCATATCCCTAAGCTCTAATACCAACTGTGACGCCCCCAAAATAGGTATACATCACCCATTTTGAGTCGTCAATAACATGGTACAAAAACAACTACAACTTAATTAATACAACATGAAAGCTGTGAGTTTAAGTACAAATATTGCCGTCTAGACAATATTCACACCCAAATAAGTTCTCATTACAATTATTGGTATATTATTTTACAAAAATGGTGAGGACTACTAAAACAACTCTCTAGAATCATCATTCCACACCCCGACTAGAACTCGCTACATTCTCGCCTCCTGAGAAGAAAAATGGAACAAAAAGGAAAAGAGTGAGCTCAACTAGCCCAGTAAAGAATATTATGACTAAGATAATATAGAACAAATTATCATTAGTCTTCAACAGGGAAAAATCTGATAAAATACAATAGATAACAAGTTTCAGATCAATATTCGCAGCGAAAATAATAATTCATAGAAGACTTACGTAGAGAATGAAATCTACTATAATCTATGAATTTAAAAGTTCATCATTAATATTTTATCCTCAGAACATCAACCAATATTCATCTTGAATCAAATATTCATCTTTTGCACTATAAAGCTAAAGATATTCATCGATCGGTCAAGTTCATCTCAACACTGTACATCTTTTGCACTCTGGGCAAAAGATATTCATAAGAAAATTAACCATCTTTACACTACAACCCAAAGATATTCAAGAATATCATCATTTAGAATGAGGATGATGAAAATATTTTAAAAAAAATGAATCCAATTGAAACAAAAGAACAAATATTAAGGATTCGTACTTTAAACAGTCTAAGTTCAAAAATACTTCATAAATAACCATAGTGAAGTAAAATTCAAGAATGTTCAAAACATAGATACAATCAAAGCTAGTATCCATAATCGATATTTTGGAAAAAAATTGAAAATTTAATTTTTCTATGAATAGTGCCGTATTGGTGAATAGTGTGGTATACGTGAATAGTGTCTTATACGTGAATAGTAACCCCGGCACTAAAAGACAAGAATTTCACAAGAAAAATCTTACCAATACTCTGGAATAATTATATTAGAAGAAATAATATCATTTTAAAAAAAAATAACATCCCTTACCTTGAAAAAGATCATACTTACAAATTTGGAATCTGGGATATAGTCTTTGAAGGAAACTTGCCATAGTATAGCAACACTCAAAGTATCAAAATACTCACAAGAATACGCTCAATAATATAGAGAGAGAAAGGGAGAGAAAACTTCAGTTTCTGGTGTTATTTTCAATTCTAACCTAAGCATCCTATTTATAGAAAAATGCTTAGAACACCAAAGCAGAAAATTTAATAAAATATTAATATATTTATAAAATTTTCCTTAGCCTACCTTGACCATCTGAATTCAGCCACCAAATAATGACAAATACAAAAAAAACATTTTTGTTATTAAAAATAATTAAAACTTTCAAAAATCAATTATTTCAGAACTACGGAACTTCAATAATTCATAATAAATAGCCCTTTTATCAGAAAAATTTGAGCCACATGTCCTTTCCGTAGGAAATTCCATTCTCTACAACTTTGTAAGTTTAAGTTTTTCCAAATTCTAAGTAGAAGTTGACCAAAATCTACAAACGGGCGATTTTACGGGCTATAAACCGATTTCAGTCAAGAAATGGGGTCCACCGACATGTTTAACATGTTTTAAACATTAATTGTAACAAAAATACTCCTCCTCCTCATATACTCATATATCCCACATTTATTGAAAAATATCACCATTATTATATTATTAAAATATAATAATATATTTATATGAATTATTTATCGAAAAGATAAAATAACAATTTTTCAACAATTGTCACATTAAAATTTTCTCCATCTATATCCACATAAAATGAATATTTTCCTTATCATATAAATCAATAATTAATTATTTACAAATAATATTACGAATCACAATCAATCGACAACCGCATAGCTTCCCGAGAAAGAGGGGCTTTCGATAAGGATTTATCCTTCTTGGCGTATGATTAGGTGACCAAACCTCTCCTTAGACAAAAACTTTCTAGACATTGCCAATAATGTTATCTAATAATATTATTCAAATAATATGAATTATTGATCCGATAATGAAAATCTTCGTGTAGTGACAATTATTGAAACAACAATAATATAAAATATCAACGTAGCAATTATTGAATCAATAAAATAAAATATTGAACGAGAACTCATCGTAACAATTATTGAGTAATGCCTTCCTACGTAAGAATCAATAATTGGTGCAATCTGGTGCTTCTTGTGTTTTAACCATCGAATTATTCTAACAAGATAATGTAACAACTACTGCCAGTTATTTATAAACAACTTATACTTGTGCGTTTTCTTCATCCAATCACTTTTACATTATGGGGCCCACACTAGGTCACACCAAGTCATACAAATATTCCCGAAGCGTAAGAATATTCCAACGACCAAATGAATATTCTCCGATAAAAATGAATATTTTATAGCCACTTGCATATTTGAAATATTTGCGCATTTTACCCATAACTAACCACATTAATCAAATCAACCCTTACTATTTCAAATTATTAAATAGAGGAAATTTAATTTCATTTATAATAAGTTGGGGTCTTACACATCAGCTACAAAGTTTTAGGACTTTGTAACTGGTATAATGCTTCATAGTGCACTTCTGATACTTTTAGTGTTACTGTTCTTTAACAGATCGATCACTGCTCCCCCATAGTTGATACTATCTTCTCAGAGAGGTGTGAGTTTTTCTTCTTTATGTGCATCAGAAGGTAGCCTTTCATATCTCCTTCTGTCTGGAATCATTACTGTCATTTAAACCTCATTGGATCATAGAAATAGATATCTTCAAGACTAATCACTCCACTATTGTTGATAGAACTACGAACATAGTCTTTCTTTATCTAGAACCTGAACAGGTGTTTTCAGCAGGCTTGTAGATCTTCCTTAAGCTCTTTGATCGATTACACTCGTGGAGTTCTGCTTCTGTGATGAGTTCTTCATGATCAAAGCTCAATGATCCTCTGATGTGAACTTCCTCGAGGGTTCTTCTTAGATGATATGCTTTGCATGAGTAAGCATATAAGACTCTTTTCCTCTGAGCATGAATGGTCTGCTTCCTTATAGAGATCAGCAACCAGGTGAACTTTATATATGTTAGCTCACCAAGTCTTCAAGAATAGGCTTTGACAGAGAATGATTTTGTCAGAAACATTACTGAAATGTCTTAAGCCTCCAGCTGGTTGAATCTTCTCGACTGAAGTCATCTGCTTCAGTATACCTTAGTGTGGTCAGATAGACCAAATATATGCAGATTAGATAAATTTCTATTTTTGGTACCCATGGTTAAATGGGTCCTGCTAGGTTAGTTTCCAAAATCCCTGTTCCTCATATATTTAGATTTTCGACACATTGATCATCAACAATCATATTTATGCATGTATTCAATTTAGGTGTGACGCCCCCAAAATTAGGTATACGTCACCCATCTTGGGTCTCCACTTACATGGTACATAAATTCAAATACAAACTTAATTATACATCTGTCGTGTAACATACGACAATACATAAACTGAGAGTTCTAATAGGAATATTGTCATTTAGACAATATCCATACTCAAGAGTCCTCATTACATTTATTGTCACACTATTTAATGAGAATAGTGAGGACTACTAATGCTATCTTCGGGACCATCACTCTTTTCCCCGACTGTCTAAATCCCGGCTATATTCTCATTTCACGAAGAAAAAGTGAAAGAAAGGGTGAGCTCAACTAGCCCGATAAGAAATATTATGACTAAGATAATGCGAATAAATTATCATTAGCCTTCAACAATGTTAAACCGATAAAATACAATAGACAACCGGTTTAATCTGCGCTGAATGTGCGATCCATTAAAAGAGTCAAGTAGAAAATAAAGTCTACTATCTTTTAGGTTTTAAAAGGTTTTCATCAATTTTATCACTAAAACTCGGTTTAATGAATAAACCACAATATCTAATCATCCCCGTACCACGGTCCAGGATTTTCATCAAATTATCAATGGTCATGACTATACCGAATCACCCCGGTCATAATCATACCAAAAACTATCCATCATTTGTATTACATGTGCCACTTGAGGACTTTTGTCACATCATTTATATCAAGCCATGATTATCTTAGAATGAACCACGGTCATAATCATACTAAGTTCATCTATGCGTAAGCCAAAGATAACTTTCAACATAATATAAACATGAGGATGATGATAATGATATAAGAATTCAATAAAACATGTTCAAGAATTAATTTCTCTAGGATTTATTAACGTCCAAATTGTCAACAAGATCTTGTTTTGTAGAGTAAAATTCAAGAATGATCGGAAGAATATTTCCATGAAAAGATCTTTGGATGAAACGCAAATATCGAGGATATTCTACTAATTTCATGGAGTATAGAAGTCAAAGTTTTAACCAATTTGGGTATAATAAAGAATGGAATAACAAAAGAAATCACCATGCATGCGGTACTTCGCATAGGCAGTTATTCAATGTAGAATAATAATAACGGAACCAGTCGGTGAAATTCACAATCAAGCGGGATGATCCAACAGAATAATAAATCTTTGAATAATAATAAACAATGGAACCGTGTCCGGTGTAAAACACACGATGTGGGATATTCAAATGAGAATAATAAATGCGGAATAATAAACAATGGAACCCGGTCCCGTTGTAAAACACACGCAGACGAGGATATTCCAATGAATAATAAAGAATGGAATAATAGAAGAAGATCACCAAGTATAGGGGATTCCATGTCTGAGTTATTCAAATGAGAATAAATAAGAATGGAATAATATAAGGATTTCACCAAGTATAGGGTATCTGCGTATCATCAAGGTTATGTATAGGGTATGCCACTTTTACGAGTTATTCCAATGTAATAATAATGAATGGAACAACGAAGTTCTCTTCATGAATAAGAAAGAATAACACCCACTTACGAATACAACAAATAATATTCCCTACCGTAAAAGACACTGGATATCAAAGTAGTGAAGTACCAGAATACTCTTCTTCTTTCTCTCTATAGATTTTCTCTCTATAGCTTCTCTCTATAATTTCTCTCTCTAGAGTTTCAATGAATTCATAAGAAAATAATGAAGGAATGAGCTTCTATTTATAGGAAAATAGAATGCATAGTAATTAATCCATGAACGGTCCAGATTGATTTACTTTAATCTGACGGTCCATATTTAAAGCAAAATCTTTTAAATAAAATATAATATATTCTATTTATATAAAAACATTTTACTATGCAAACACTATGCAACACTATGCAAAACACTATGCAAAACACTATGCAACACTATGCATAATAAAATATAATATATTCTATTTATAGAATAACTTTAATAAAGTATTACATTTTATATAAAAGATGTTTCGCATTTTATTACGTTAATAATACTGAATAAAACAAAAGCGTCATTATCGCTATAATAATTCATATTATTAATCGACAATAATGGAATCAAACCGGTGACTTCTCACATAAGCATCAATAATCAATACTGGTGTGTTTCTTATGCAACCACACGTATTCTTCGTACTTTTACTACTAAGAGTAGTTCAACAAGATCAACGGTAAAACTTTCGTCGTTATTTCATATAAAATATTTTTGTCGTTTTTCTCGATCCGATAATAATTACATTATGGGGTCCACCAATGATTGAGCCGTTATGCGAATATTCCTGCTAAATCAAATATTCTCCAGACCAATCGAATATAATATAACCACTTGCATACTTTGCAAAATTTATAAATACTACCCACAACTATAATATTATCTCAAATTCACACCATAATATTAAAAAATTATTTTGACAAAATTTAAATCTTTATTGATAAAATATGGGGTCTCACATTAGGTATGACATTTTAAGATGCATGATGATGAGTGTGCGTAAGATTAACCATTTTAATAAAACACTCTTTTTCGTTGATGGTTTCATCATTTTCTTTGTTATGTTCATAGATTTTAAATGTTCACAGAGTGAGAATCAGTTCTATCACTTATTTATATCTGGGTGATTCATGGAGATGATCAATTTCTATGAATATTCAAGATACTCTTGTAGAACTGATCATACTCTATGTATTATCAAAAACCTATAACAAATGTTTGTACGTACATAATAACCCGTCAGCAAGGATTACTCCACTTAAGATTAATTAAATCATGATATGCTTATGACTTATTTCAGACTTCTTTCAAGATGTTATCTTCAACCTAAAACTTGGATGGAGAGGAAGTTTGTTAGCATTTGAGTTTCCAACCTTAGTGTACTTTCTCTCTTCCCCTTTTTAGGTAGAGTATGGCCTCTTGATAGAATACTGTTATAGTACATAAGTTAATGCAATATGATGTACACATTTATGTTAATGAGGAATCGTTCCTTTCTACTGTCAGTTTCTTGACAGTCATTTATCTTGATATAATGAGGTTAGGAATTGATGTGCGTATTTTTACGTTCATTTCTGGCAGCTTGTTACTCCAGTTGTCCTCCGATCAATTAGTCATAGTCTTGAAGTTGTAATCTAAGAGAATCTTGGCATCCTTAGTTCTTTGTTAACCTTGAACCTCAAGGTTCACATCCAGCTGCTGGTTAGCCAAATATATTTTTGAGAAATTCTTCTTTCTCCTCTAGATAAGTAATTCTTAGTGTTAGGTTTTCGTGAAAATCAAAGTAGCAATCAAAATTGCAAAAATAGCGGAAGCGAGATAAAATCAGATTTTAAAATTTTTCACAAACCAATTACCCGGATCATCCTTTATGCATATTATTAATTAAACGAAGAATAAGAAATTATGAAATCATACCCTTGTAAAAACGAGCTTCCTCAGGTACGAGTTCACCTCCTACTTCTCCGCGATCTCCTTGAATCTCCGGGTAGATTCCTTCCTTTGATTAATGTAAGCCACCCAAGTGTATGGCCTCTATAGGTGATCCACCAAGGAAGAGGAATTTTTCAAGAAGAAGGGATTTGGCTCAAACCCTAGTTTTTCCTATCTGAATAAGAAAAGGGGTGTACTCTCCAAATCTAGGAATTACGTATATTTCATATCTAATATAAGACTCCTCTTATAAAGATATTATGTAACCCTATTTTAATTAAAATAAGGTATTATTTATTTAATTAAACTCTTTTAATTAAATGGGCTCCCTAATCCTATTAGGGATAATTAGTTAAACTCCTTTAACTAATTTTCTTTCCTAATCCAATTAGGAATAAATGAGAGTACTAATATTAAATTAATTCCTAAACCTTTTAGAAATTAAAATAATAATAATTATAATAATATTAATAAGACTCCTCTTATTAATTTATATTTAATATTTCTAAAATATTAAATAATAAATATTAAGCTATTTAATTTATTCTATCACCATAGATTAAATTAAATATACTTAACATATTATTACGATTATGCCATTAACTTCTTAAATAATTATTCTTCCTTTTATGGTGTGACCCTTTAGGTTCTCCATATTAAACCTAGGTTGTGAATAAATCAATTAGAACAATTCTAATCTTATTTAAATAAATAAATTAAACAAATAATTTATTTAAATAAATAATATTTATTCTACAATAGGGATAAGCCTCCCCTAGCGATCAACGACTTTCCGGATAATATAGATTTCAACATTAATCATAAAAGAACCTTTGAGTAAATAGTTACCGTACAATTCAATCCTTCCACCATACTATGTCCCAATTAAATATAAGACATGGAATTCTTGTCAAGTCTTATTTTATTTAATTATATGTATTTCGATTCCTAAATGAACAACTCCCAATGAATGCAAATTAGAAACTACTTTCTAATTTCATTCCACTTTAACCAAGGATTCTGGGTTGTCATTTATCGAATCACATAGGACATTCTCCTTTTACTAGAAGTGGTAGATTCTTTATTGATCATTCATTATCTTCATATATAACTTATTACACCCAAGCATACCCTTTGATATACTCTAAGAGTCTTAAGGAATAAGTCAAAGTGTAATTCATTATATATAAGATACTATGATGATCTCAAGTCTAAGATCATTTGTACTACTATCACTACAGAATTCCTATTGACGGTGTAAGTAAAACTCCATTAGGAATTCCTTAGCGAGTCAACGTTCGATGAACTTATTCTCTAATAAGCACCTACATACTTGCTTTTAGTGTCTCCACACAAATGATCATGAGATCAATCATCCTCATCCAATGAAGCAAGCAGCGTATGTACCCGATCTATCCGGATTCACTAATCCCCAATTTAGTAATCCAATGATTGGGAACTATTTTAGTTTTAAGCTTTCTAAGAATTTAGATCTCATTAGAATGATCATCATCATTATTCTAAAAGCGTTGCTTAAAACTATGGGTTTATCACATATTATTAAAACAGCACCATGTAGATAATAGATGCCTTTAATAAATAATTCTTTTATTAATAAATAAATAAGATTGATTACACAGTATATGCTTTATCATCATACATGATTGGCTTGTATGCATAATACTTTCACTTAGCATATATGGCCTTTCATCTTCCAGACTGGTGGATGCTTTACTCTTTGCTGTTGATGCCTCTTGACCTCACATCTCTGATCATTAAATTATGAGATTAACTGTAGACAAATATTGGTCATGTTGCTATGGCATTTAAGAACATGGACCAATCTGAGCAGCTTCAGATGTATATACACATTTACCTGTACACAATATTTCCAACGTGTGAGCTCATCTGCATTTACAAGTGACTTACCACTAAACTAATTTTAGAATAATATTTATGCCTAGGATCAGACTCAGAGCGATTAGCTTTTGAATATAGCATGAGAACCTGCTCTGATACCAATTGTTAGTTCCCAGTAGGCACATAATAGATCTAGCAGGGGGGTTAAATAGATCCTTTTTAATTTTCAAATACTTTTCCTGTTTATTTTGTATTGCTAATGAATTAGCATATGACAAACATAAGAATCTTTTCAAGCACAACGGAATAAATAAAAGATCTACTTTATTGATATATTCATGAATATACATACGTTATTCGTAGAGTTAGTTAAGTTATAAGCAGTTAATACATATATAGCATTTATAGCAGTTAGGTACATAATGTAAATGACAAAAAGTAAATGACGGAATGTAAAAGACACAAGGGATTTTAAGTGGTTCAGAGACTCAAGCTCATAATCCACTCTTCTGCTTCAACGAGCAGGAATTGAACTATGGAAGGGCAGCACCCTGAATCACTAAGATTCCTTCAAGGTCAGCAGCCTTGGAACTTCAATTCACTAAGAACTCTTCAAGTTCAACAGGCTTGGATATCTTCTATTTCACTAAGAACTCTTTAAGCCCAACAGGCTTGGAACTTCATTTAGTCCCTCCGAACAAGGACCCCTCTGGCCCTGGCTACTTGTTGTTTGTTGTAGTTGTTGTTGGTGCTGAGCTGCTAAGATGTCTTAAAGCTTGAACATCTATTGTACTTAGCAGTTTGGTGTGGTCTTCTTTGCATTCTGCATAGAGTCTGGACCACCTCTTCTCTAGTGCAGCTAATCTTCACACTGTTTATCTCATCTTCATCCAATGTCAGCTTTGCACCATCACCAGTTGGGTTTGCTAAGTCTTTGAGCTTTTAGTTGACCTTGGTACTTAACATTCCCTGATCCCTTCTTGAATGATTTGCAGACATGTTTCTACATCTGTTCTGTTTTAGCTTTTGGTTCCTGGTGATTCATAGAGTAGCTCTTTGGATCTTCTTTGTGCTCTGCCACTTTTCTGAATAATATCTTCTTGGCTTTCTCGGCTCTCAGCTTAGCTGCCATCTTTAGTGGCGTTCTCATCCTTATTGAGTGAAGCTTTAGTCTTTTTAAGTCCTTCTTTAAATCTACTTCACTTCCACCTCCGTACTCTCACTTTCACTGAGACTTATTCCGTTCCCCTCTGGTGGAACTCGTAGAGTCAACACTATAGCATTCCAACAACTCAACGATCCTTCAACTCAGCAACATTTGATCTTTGAAGCTCTGGCTGATATATACTCCTTCATAATCTTCTCGTTGGAATATAGCCGTTGGAAGCTATTTGAATTGCTTCTTAGATCTCGAGTTATTTGGTGCAGACTACTTGATGTGACATGACATCTCCTTTTTTACTTTACTGACACAACAATCTGCTACCTTACCTACCACCTTAGAGTTGTCATTTTTTCGTGTTAGGCAGGTAGTCATCTTTATTTCTTCTTTTTGACTTCTCGATTAGAACATCAGAAATTGTCCTTTTGCATCAATTCTCTCAATTAGTAATGTTCGAATATCAGTCTTCCGATTGAACCGTTGCCAATGCTTCAATCTTCAGATGACCGAACTCTAAGATTTTGATGCAGATGTTCTTGGACCTGATCGTAGTGTGTCTTGTTGAATGTTTCTCATTGACTAATTGAGACAACACTATGATCCTGAAGAGTGTTCATTGGATCTTCAATGTAGAACACCTCTTCATTCACTTGTGCAGAGCTTCAACACTTCTGTTTGCCTCGACTGATCTCAGGAACTAATAGCTTGACTCCTTGTTCTGGTCTCTTCTAAATGGCAAGACACATCAGATTTGTGGCATGCCCATCTCTCTTTCTCTTTGTGATCTCCCGTTCACTTATCATCAATGGTCTGACCCATGCTTAATCACTCTCACCTTGTTCTTCATAAGATGACCAGTATCTCTGTATAAACTGCATCAGTTCCTGCTTTGTTTGGCAAACACTACGATCCTGGTTGATCCCAAGATCGTTGTCTTCTTCGCTTCTCTTGGCACTCTCTTTTCGTTGACTTCCCTTAGTCAGTCACTTTTATTGAAGTCTTCTTCTGATCGACTTGTGGAAGACTTCATCTTGAATGGCTTCACAACTCAATCTGGATGTTGATTGGGTTGGTGATTAGATCTTCTGTTAGGTTGTATGCCATTCGTTAAGTGTCTCTGGTTTCCTTCAGGTGGAATGTATCTTTGGAACTCAGACCAAAGGCTTCATACTTTGGATATTCTGGGATTGCTCATTGGTTGAGAATCGTGTTGACTCTACGATTCTGCCTTGGCGTTGTGAGCACCTCTGTTGAAACCTTAGCTCTGTAGACTACGATTTGGCTTTGGTCTTGCAGACACTATGATTCGAAGATCAGACCTTGACAGATTATAATTTCTGTCTTTATGCTTGTTGTTGTCATTTGATCTGGCTTGACTATGATTTCTGCCTTTGATATGATCAGTAGACTCTACGACTTCAAGTGTGGTCTAAAATTCTTGAGTTGGCTTTGGCAGATGCTTGGTCGGCTCTTAGATAGGTTGTCTCTACGATTCTGAATATGACTTGCTCAACAAACTACGGCTTTGAGGAAGTTCTTCTCAACACACTACGATCATTCTTCATCTCTCCTGGCAGTCTATGAACTCCTAGATCTACTATCTTGCAGACTACGATTCCTTCTTAAAAGTTCTCGAGCTTTCCTTGACTCTCCTGGAAGACTACGATTTCTGGTGCAGTGCTCGACGATCAAACATGCTTATCTATTACATTATGAGATCAACCTAACATGTTTGATCTTACTACATATATAGTCCTTGTACATTATTTCATTTTAAGGACTTTACAAAGCTGTTTTGCTTATGTAGGATCAACTTAACATATTTGATCAATTCATTCTAAGTCCTTGTACATATATTCCTATTATCTATCAAAGGACTTTACAGCTTTCCTTAATGCAAGCATACTTGCATATTCATTCATTTATATCATAATTAAATCATATGTAAATAGGAAAAATATTCTCATGTATATTCCTAACACTAACAAATCTATGAAACATTCTAACATTTGTCTAGCTGAAACAAATGGCGTCGACACTTCCTTAAATAATTAATGTCATAACTTTGCACAACTACTAAGAGATTTGTATAAGCATGTAATTCACACATTCATACAAGAATGGTGTAAATTTGATTTTAAAAATATCATATAAACTTCATACGAAGAATGGTGTAACTTTGATTTTAGAAAACTTACCTTATGCGTTCTTCTAATCATTACTTTAACTCAGTCTTTATATGTCCTACATGATATAATCATGATGACACACCAATTAGCCACAAACAGACTACACATATGTTTTACATCAACTCCTCTTTCTAGCGTACTTTATCCGAATCATTAAACTCAAAATATTCGTTAAGTTCATTATCATTCTTTATAGCTTTCTGACGTCTACACGTTATACTCCAACACCATTATGCTAATGTCTAAGCCAATCACTCTCATGTATACTAAACACATCCATTCTACGCATATATGATAAGTAGTTTTATATCTACCTATGTTAATATCAATTAACTTCAGTTGTTGCTTAAACTCATATGTTATAGTAGCTTTTCATACATTTTTTATTTCTTTTGGAGATTACATGTTTAGGAACTTTCTTGGTGACATTTGAAGCTTAAATGAATGTGTGGATGATAAAAGGAACAACCAATGAAGTGATGGCAGGAGGAGTGATGATGCACGAAGATAAGCGAGAGATCGTGATCGGTGTATGGGCGCGATTGCACCCAATTTGGCCTTGGAGTGCGGTAGCAATTGCACAGATCTATCTTATAAATTATGCAGCACAACTGCGCCCCATTTAGCTTTGTGGGTAGTGCAGCTGTGCCGGTCCCTGTATTCCAATAATTGACTTTTTATTTAATTTGACCAATCGGATTTGTTCGCGGGCAAGGAATGACTCATGTATTAGTATATATATGGGCATATTTACAATTTGTAAGGAAGGAGACTAGTTCTAAGACTCCATAAATCCCTCTTGGGATAAGTTTCTTTTATTATTCATCTTTAATTTCTTTCTTAGAATAGGAACCTTATATTAAACAAGAATTAAAGATTGAAGCTCTTAATCATCATTGGGGAATCAGATTGGAATTAAGAGAATGCAAATTTGCTTTTCTCAACTCTAAATTCTCTTCTTATCTATTTTTATCTTTTAATGCTTAATCGATTGTGGATCATGGATTTTAGTTCAATTATGAATTAAACTCTATTTTGGGATTACTATGGATCTTGTTGCATAATTTACTTTAATATACTTCCTTGTGAGTCTTATTAGCTGATCTGGGATTGTCTGTTATGGTTTTCCCATAATTTCTTAATTTCCTAGCTAAAAATTATTGTGATAATCCATATGAAATTGAGAAACGGATTTTGGGTTTAGATCTAATCATAATAACATGTGTTTATGTGTTCTACATGGTGTTAGAATTCATAATTTGTGCTTAGGATAGAGATATACCTATGCATCGCATGTAGTCTAATAAGAACTTGTACTTAAACCTTCTTTATTTGTAATTCACATAAAGATATAGTGTGTTAGTTAATTCGGGTGTTTGGCTTAACTCTATCATCTGTGGATTTAAGTTAATACGAGTATAGTGCATTAAGAGATGGTTATACTTTACCTTCGTGTTCTTGATTAACAATCTAGTATAATTAATTTGACGTAACAGGAAATGTATTGATTTAATTGAAACAATAAGTGAAATTGTAATCTCAAGTCTTCATTATCTTGGAATGACATGGTTGCACTATTAACCCAATTCTAGGATGTGTTTGCATGGTCTCATGAAGACATGGTGGGTTTGTCCACTGACATTGTTCTTCATCGCCTTCCCATTAAAGAAGGATTCAAGCCAGTTAGGCAAAAGCTCAGGCAATTGAAACCTGAGTGGAGTTTAAAAGTTAAAGAGGAAATTGTGAAAAAATTTCAAGCTGGCATCATCATGGTGTCTACATATCCGGAGTGGATATCCAACATTGTTCCCGTGCCTAAACCAGGGGGAAAGGTGCGAGTTTGCGTGGATTACCAGGATTTGAACAAAGCTTGCCTTAAAGATAGCTTTCCCGTGCCCTTTATCCACATTCTTATTGACAATACTGCTCAATACGACATGTACTCCTTTGCTGATTGCTTTGTGGGGTACCATCAAATTATGGTCGCTGAGGAAGATCGTGAGAAAACTACTTTCATCATGCCTTGGGTAACCTTTTGCTACAGACGGTTGTCATTTGGCCTCATCAACACCGGGGCAACCTATCAACGAGCTATGATGGCTCTTTTCCACGATTTAATTCACAAAGAGATAGAGATCTACGTGGATGACATCATTGTCAAATCCCAGAAGGAGGATAACCATTTAGACCATCTCAAAAAGCTTTTCAACAGGTTGCGTAAGTACAACTTGAAGTTGAATCCCGCCAAGTCGCGCCTTTGGAGTTAAGTCGAGCAAGTTGCTAGGTTTCCTAGTCGACCACAAAGGATTGAATCGGATCCTACCAAAATCCAAAGGCTATCAAGAAATGCCCATTCCTCGAGATGCAGAAGAAATACGGGGATTTTTGGGAAGGATCAATTTCATTAGCAGATTCATTTCTCAACTCACAGCAACCTGTGAGCCTATCTTCAAGCTGTTAAGGAAGAACTCCTCCATGAAATGGAACGATGAGTGTCAGAAAGCCTTCCTTACAATCAAAGAGCAATTGATTAACGCTCCTTTTTTGGTACCTCCCAGGGATGATGTTCCCCTGTTCATGTACCTGTCCATAAATGACAATGTCATGGGCTGCATGCTGGGGCAGAAAGACAATAGAGGCCAAGAACGAGCTATCTATTACCTCAGCAAAAGATTTAGCATCAGTGAACACAAGTACACTCTGATTGAGAAAACTTGTTGTGCTTTAGCACGGGCTTCCATGAGGTTACAGCATTACCTCCATGGTCACACAACCCATCTCATATCCTGAATGGATCCTCTCAAGTATGTGTTCAACAAGCCCATACTGAATTGTCGACTGTCCAGATGGCAGTTGATCCTACAACAATTTGACATCGTCTATGTGAACTAAAAGTCTGTCAAAGGTCAAGGAATTGCAGATCAACTGGCTGCCGCACCTGCAGGGGATTACAAACCCTTAGAAACATACTTTCCTGACGAAGGAGTAATGGCAATTCAGCTACAACATCAGTACGATACATCCCATATGTGGAGAATGTATTTTGATGGAGCTGTTAACACAGAAGGCTCTGGAGCTGGAGCAGTTTTAATATCCGGTACAGGGGAGCAGTATTCCGTCGTCGTCAAATTGTGGTATGTCAGCACCAACAACACAGCTGAGTATGAAGGTTGTATCATGGGGCTAAAACTTACCCATTCAATGGGCACCATGCGGTTAACTGTCTTTGGGGATTCCGAATTGGTAATCAAGCAATCCACAGGAATCTATCAAACCAAAGAAATCTCCTTACCATCGACAAGTTTTATAGATGGCTTTGGAGTTCGAAGAAATCTCCTTTCTACACATTTCTCGTAATAGGAATGATTTTGCAGATGCATTAGCAATGTTGGCCTCCTTAGTTTACATACCGGACAAGGAAAACATGCCAAGCATCACGTTTACTCTGCAAAGAGCCCCAGTCTATGGGAATTACATTGGAGAAGTATCGAATGAGCTACCTCCCATCCACAACCCTTAGTATCAATGAATCAAGGAGTATCTATGAGATGGATCTACACCCGCTGAGGCGAGCCTAACTGAGAAAAGGCGGATTCATCGACTTGTTATGAAATTCTACCTGAGCGAAGATGCACTCTACAAAAGAGATGCAGGATTAGGTCTCCTCAGATATCTGGACAAAGATCAAGCTTAGAGACTCATGGATGAGAGATCCATGGTGGAGTATGTGGCCCACACATGAGCGGCCCCTTACTTGTCAAAAAAATTCTCAAAACGATAAATTATTGGCTTACACTCAAAGCTGACTGTGATGATCACGTCAAGAGGTGCTATCAATGCCAGATTTATGGGAATGCTATCCATGCCCCTCTAAGGGAACTCCACAATATGAGTTCACCATGGCCCTTCTCAATGTGGGGAATGGACGTGATCGGGCCCATCGAGCCCAAAGCCAGTAATGGACATCGATTCATATTCACCATGATCGACTACTTCACCAAATGGGTAGAAGCAGCATCCTTCCCCAAGGTCACTAAAGAAGTTATCATTGTTTTCATCAGAAACAATGTCATCTGTCAATATGGACAACCAGAGGTCATTGTGTCAGACAAT
The DNA here is from genome assembly GCA_020205615.1 of Panax quinquefolius. NCBI lineage: Eukaryota > Viridiplantae > Streptophyta > Magnoliopsida > Apiales > Araliaceae > Panax > Panax quinquefolius. Next base: position 99,427,152 of record CM035154.1, on the reverse strand, counting down.
GCTAAGAACCTCAACAACAAAATGATGGAGGAGTTATGCAGAAAATTCCACATCAAACATCTCAACTCCGTCATCTACCGTCCAAAGATGAATGGTGCTGTTGAAGCGGCTAATAAAAACATCAAGAAAATCATGCAGAAAATGTCCGCCAATCATAAAGGATGGCCTGACCTCTTGCCTCTGACTTTATTAGCCTACAGAACTTCTATGCGAACTTCCACTAGGGCAACCCCTACTCATTAGTCCATGGGATGGAAGCAGTGCTCCCCATAGAAGTGGAAATGGAATCCCTCAGAGTATTGATGGATGCTCAGTTGGATGAAAACCAATGGGTACAAGACAGGTATCACTAATTGTCCCTGATAGACGAAAGGAGAACCGCGGAAATCTTCCATGGTCAGTTATATCAGCAAGGGATCGCACGATCCTACAACAGAAAAGTTCGACTACGTCAATTCAAACAACATGACTTGGTTTTTAAGAAGATCATTGACAACCAAGATCAATCTAAGGTAAAATTGGCTCCTAACTGGGAAGGCCCATTTGTTGTCAAGGAAGTATTGACAGGAGGTGCTCTCAGATTGCAGGAAATGGACGGCGATGAATTTCCACAGCTTATCAACTCGGACACCGTGAAACGGTACTATGTCTGAAGTTACCATCAAACAAACATCCTGGTTTTGATCCTCAAATCACCAGTCATTCCAGTTTTGAACCCTTTCATTTCTGTTAGGTTTGTAATATTCATGAACGCAATCAAATTGCATAAAATAAGCGGAAGCGAGATAAATCAGAGTTTTAAAAATTTATAAACCATATACCCGGATCACCCTTTATGCACAATTATTAATTAAACGAAAAGATAAAGAATAAAATCATACCCTTGAAGATCGAGCTTCCTCAGGTACAAGTTCACCTCCAAATCCTTTCGCGTTCAACTTGAATCCACCGGGTTTGGTTCCTTCCTTTGAACAACGTTAGCCACCCATATGTTTGGCCTCTAGAGGTGATCCACCAAGGAAAAATAAAGATTCAAGAAGATGGGTGGTTGGCTAAACCTTAGTTTTTCTATCTCTATAGAAAAGAACGTACTCTCCCAACTATTGGAATTACGTATGTTGTAAAAGTCAACAAACCCCCACCACCCATAATAAGACTCCTCTTATTTATAGATGTGGGCAACCCACCTTAACAATTAAGGAATTGGGATTTATTTAATTAATTAAATTCTTTTAATTAATTAAGCTCCCTAATCTTATTAGGGATAATTAATTAAACTCCTTTAACTAATTTTCCTTCCTAATCCAATTAGGAATAAATGAGAGTACTTATATTAAATTAATTCCTAAACTCTTTTAGAAATTAAAATAATAATAATTGTAATAATATTAATAAGACTCCTCTTATTAATTTATATTTAATATTTCTAAAATATTAAATAATAAATATTAAGCTATTTAATTTATTCTATCACTATAGATTAAATTAAATATACTTAACATATTATTACGATTATGCCATTAACTTCTTAAATAATTATTCTTCCTTTTATGGTGTGACCCTTTAGGTTCTCCATATTAAACCTATTGTGAATAAATCAATTAGAACAATTCTAATCTTATTTAAATAAATAAATTAAACAATTAATTTATTTAAATAAATAATATTTATTCTACAATAGGGATAAGCCTCCAATAGCGATCAACGACTTTCCGGATAATATAGATTTCAACATTAATCATTAAAGAACCTTTGAGTAAATAGTTACCGTACAATTCAATCCTTCCACCATACAATGTCCTAATTAAATATAAGACATGGAATTCTTTGTCAAGTCTTTTTAATTTAATTATATGTATTTCGATCCTTAAATGCACAACTCAAATAATGCAAATTAGAAACTCCTTTCTAATTTCATTCGCCTTGCCAAGGACTACTTTGGTTTGTCATTTATCAAATCACATAGGACATTTCTCTTCTTTTAATAATAAGTGGTAGATTCTTTATTGATCATACATTATCTCCATGTACAACTTATTATACCCAAGCATACCCTTTGATATACCCTAAGGGTCTTAAGGAATAAGTCAAAGTATAACTCATCATACACAAGATACTATGATGATCTCAAGTCCAAGGATCACTTGTACTACTATCACTACTGAGAATTCCTATTGACAGCAAGTAAAACTCCATTAGGTATTCCTTAACGAGCCACGTTCGATTGAACTTATTCTCTAATAAGCACCTACATACTTGCTTTAATGTCTCCACACAAATGATCGTGAGATCAATCATCCTCATCCAATGAGCAAAGCAACGTATGTACCAATCTATCCGGATTCACTAATCCCCAATTTAGTAATCCAATGATTGGAAACTATTTTAGTTTTAAGCTTTCTAAGAATTTAGATCTCATTAGAATGATCATCATCATTATTCTAAAAGCATTGCTTAAAACTATGGGTTTATCACATATTATAAAAGCGAGATCATGTAGATAATTAAAAGCCTTTAATAAATAAATACTTTTTATTAATAAATGAATAAGATTGTTACAAAGTATATGCTTTATCATCAAACATGATTGGCTTGTGTGCATACTACTTTCAATCTCCCACTTGCACTAAAGCCAATCGCCATTGAATCTTATACTCTTCTTCTCTAAGTGACGATTATCCTGCTGTTGGATAAGCTTTAGTTAATGGATATGTAATGTTGTTCTTGAGAATCCACCATCTCTATAGTGATTTCCCATCTTTCAATGATTCTTATAATCAAATGAAAGTGCCACAACACATGTTTAGATCCAAGATGAGACTTAGGAACTATTCCTAGTTCTATAATGAACTTTTCATCCAAACAATCAACTTGTAGCTTCATTTATAGGTATATACATTGTCTTTATCACTAAACCAACAACTCTTTGTTGTTTGGAACCTTTCCAATTCACTGCACCACTGTTCAAGATAACGCTTTACCTTAAAGTGGATTTTTACATCATCTTGGTGCATACGAAAAACTTGAGTCTCATTAAGCCCTCTAGTTTTAATTTGGACCCACCATGAATATGATCACATCCTTAGTGCTTGGGCTAAGCACTTTAAGATGTTTTCACCGACTTTCATAGTGAACTTCTCCATAATATGATCGATCAACATCGTCTCTCATATATTTCATTGCATACATGATTGTCACTCATGCGATCTCTCTTCTTTTAATAGTTTGTGGGGACTATTAAGAGAGATACACTCCATGGCTCATCAACATGAAACATCTCTTGGAGCTTGCCATGCTAAACGACTTTAGCATCAAATGAATATACGTTCCTTGGGTTAAGTTGAGCATCCTTTTAAATCTATCTATATAGATTTGCATCCCCAATAATGATACTCTCCCAAATCATTCATGGAGGATTGTTTAAACAACTTTATCTTTACTGATTGTAGCATTGGTATGTAATTCCTCATCCGTAGTATATCAACATATAATACTAGAAATTTCAAGATGCTTCCACTGACCCTTTTGTACATACTAGAAGTCTTACATCATCGCATGTAACTCTGGATCATCATCTTCTATGATACGTACCTCATCATCATCATCCATGATGAATCCATACCTCCCAGGTATCTTCGATAATATTCCAGATTTATGATTCGGTTGTGGTACAATAGGTCTATCTACAGGTTCCTCTTATTTGACTTATAGTCTTTTGTGGTTCTTGAACTCTTCAAGATCTATTATCCTCCCACTAGCCCCTTCAATGATAAACACATTTATCTTAGAAGGCAGCGTGTTTCGCAACAAAATCCTTTTGCTAAGTAGGATTATAGAACATATACCCTAAACTTACTTTAGGATGTCCCACAAATTGTACTTGTCAAATCTTGTCCCAAGCTTATCCTTTGAAACCTTTTCACATAAGTTGGACAACCCCTTATCTTAACATACTTAAGATTAGGAATCCTCCCTGTCCATAACTTTTATGGAGTCTTGGGGCCGGATTTTGAGGTTACCATTTTCGTAGATATGTCGACCATTTCTAGGACATTATCCCGAAGGATCTTTGGAATGTCGGTAAAATCATTATGGACCGTACCATGTCCAACAAGGTACGATTTTTCATTCGAGATACATCAATCAATTATTGTGTATATCGATGTGTCCATTATGAAAACCATTTGAGATGATCTAGAAACTTATTGCACAAGTATTTATTCCTTGATCTAATCAAAGAATCTTAATACTTTGCCAATTTGTTTCACTTACAATTCTTTGAACCTTTCAAATAATTCACACTTGTATTTCAGCAAATACATATATTCAACTCTTTGAATGATCATCTCCTTTTCTTATATTATTTTGTTCAATTTATAAAATAATTTTCCACGTAAGTCAAGTATACAAAATTTATTAAGTAATATTCCAGTTCTATACAAAACATTATTATTATAAATAGAACAACAATTGTTCTTAATTATAATACCAAAGATTTCATTGTCCAACAATAAAATGGAAATAATGTTTTCAACGAGAACTAGAATACAATAACAACTTATTGACTTAATAGATTTGCCCGTAGGCAGTGCTAAACTATAAGTTTCTATGGCTAATGTTGCAACCTTTGCTTCATTTCCCACACATAGGATTACTTATATTTGTTTAGCTTTCTACTTCTGTTTGGTCCCTTCATAAATCTATATTTATGATAACCAAAGTCGGTATCCAATACCCAAGTAGAACCTTGACTTAAAGAAAAATTATTTTAAATCATGAACAAATTTGTATTTGTAACCAAAACTTCACTAAGCTTCTTTGGTTAACCTCTGCAAGATGCTTCTCGCAGTTACTTTCCAGTGTTCAGGCTTATTGCAGTGGAAGCAAACTCCTTTGCTATCCATATCAGTTTTGTTCTTATTATCCTTTGTTTTAGCCTTTCTATATACCTTCTTTGAATCGTTCTTCTTTTCGAAGATCCTTTGGCCCTACCAAGAAGACTTGATCTTTCTTGGTTGAAATTGACTCTCAACATTTTTCAATATGTTAAGCAAATCGGCGAGGCGATATCTAGCTTATTCATATGAAAAATTCACAACAATTAATGAAAGGAGTCCGGAGTGAGTGCAAGATCAAATCTTGGCTCAACTCTCCATCCATGACAAAACTTCGTTGTCTAATTGATCAATCAAATTGATAATGTTAAGGACTTTTATCCATCTCAGTAGTGTCACTCTGGTCATTCTAGATCGGAAGAGCTCTTTAGATATCTCGATATCTATCGGTCCCCACTTTCCTCACCATCAACTACTTGATGTGCGGGAATATAGTAGAAGCATCCATAGTTTCATGTTGACGCCGAAGCTCGTTACTTTCATAGATGCGAGCATGATGCATTGAGCCAATCTGCATCATCTTGCCACTTTCTAAAAGTAGCAATGTCTTCCTCGGAGGCATTATGCGCAACCATTCTTGCAGGATAGGCGTATTAAGGACATAAGATAGCTTTTCACTATGAGAACTATTCTCAAATTCCTTAACCAATCCGCTTAATTGATTACGTTAATTTAGCATCAAATATGTTTTGCGGTGATAGTAATTTTAGACATTGTAAAATTTCAGTAAATGAATTTGTAATTAACAACATTTTAACATACATTCTTTTATTAATTACCAAAATAAATTAGGTCTTGTTTTAAATTGGTATCTCCCACTATTTTCTTCAAACTATATTACCCTCACTTATATAGTTCTAAGAAAAATCGATTAAAGATTTGCTAGTGAGAATAAGGATCCCATTTCAAATGTATATAGCCATGTGGTGACACAACAAACTATATATAAATAAATAGGTAGACAACTTTTGTCAATTACATCAACTATGCAACTCCTTGTATTTTGCCTCTTAGATTATTTTGATCAAGTGGTGGCACATCCGAATCAAAATTATCCAAGTTAAGTCCGACCTAGCACTCCATATATTCAAAAAAAAAATATCATCCTTGTGGTGACACAACAAAAAACAATATTGTTCAATTTTCTTTATAAGCATCAAATGTGATAAATTAACATCTTAAATACTTAATACTTGCCTTGTGGTGACACAACAAACTCATATTAAATATTTAATACTCTATTAATTTTATCATGCTAGAGAAGGCGGCGTTCGATATTCCAAATATCTTTGAACGCTTAGGACTTAATATAAAAAAAATTGAGGGGTTTGTTATTAATTTGTCTCATCTTGTTTAGCGGCATGCACATATATATATATAAATACGCGTCGTATTAATGAACATCTAAATGTTTGCATAATATATAATATATATAGTATAAGCTTGCATATATAGAATACTATATTCTACTACTCGGATTGATTATGGACTTTTATTCTAGTTTGGTTCACTAGAGCCACCAAGTGAACCAAAAGGTCAAACCCTAGGGGTGCAAGAAATAATATTTAAATATAACTATTACATTTAAACCCGGGCTCCATTACAAACGGGTCTTCAAGCGCTCCTTGCTCCTTGATCTCCAATTTTTCAAAATTAATTTTAACTATTCCTATTACAAAACTATTTAAAATAAATAGAAATCTTGATCGTGATCGAGGGAAAGTACATGGGAGGAGATAGAATTTACATTAAGAAAAATTAGAGAAGACGAGGTACGCAGACCCCATTTAATAAAACCCATACATTCATGCATCCAACTAAAATAAAATCCAATCATATTGGTCAATAGTCCATAATCAATCCCATTTATTATCATACACATCACCATATGCATCAATAAATAACATTCATCTTATGAATAATAAACATTTAATATATATATTGATATCATTTAATGGGCAAATTTAGTTAGTATAAAATCTAATTTTGAATTAAAATAAACTCCTTTATTTTAATCCAAATTTAAATCAAAATAAAACTATTTTATTTTAATTTATCCAATTTTGAATAAAATAAACTATTTTATTTTAATCAAAATCTTTAATCAAAATAAACTCCTTTATTTTAATTAATTATGGAATCCAATTCCATGTAAAAAAAATTATTAAAGGAAACACGGATTATCTTTCCTATTCACAAATAAACTCCTTTATTTTGAATAATATGAAATCTTATTTCATATCTAAATAAACTCATTTATTTAAGGAAAGATCGATTCTTTTCCTATTCACAAATAAACCTTTTATTTTTTTGAATAATATAAAATCTAATTTCATATCAAAATAAACTCCTTTATTTAAGGAAAAATAGAATCCAATTTCAACTCTAATTAGTTATCTTGAAATCCAATTCCAACTCTAATTAGTTAGCATGAAATTTAATTTTAAAATTAAAATAAACTTTTATTTTAATTATAAAATTATTAAATATATATATATATATATATATATATTCATATTACCAAAAACTATATATATTATAAATATATAATAACCGCAAACTTATATATAACAAAGAATCATATATAATAGTAATATATATATATAATAACCGTGATATATATATATTATATATATATAATATATGTTACGGTACATATAAAAAAAATGTGGTACATAATATATAAGTATTACATACAATATAATATATTATATATTATATTGAATCCATCATCCACGTCAATCCTTGATAACTCAGAATACATGTGATCCTGAAGCACTCACAAAATTATAAAGCAAACCCGTGAACAACATGCCAAGCCGCCAACAGATTAGCGAATATCAACGGATTTTAATCAATAAACCACGAATTTTAATTTGGCTATCCTTTTTTTTTATTTAAATTTTATACAATTAAATTATGCCCAATTAAATTGTTCTAAACACATATCAATATAATATCAAATTAAAATAATTAATAATTCGCATAAAGGTTTGGCTCTGATGCCACTGTTAGGTTTGTAATATTCATGAACGTAATCAAATTGCATAAAAAGTGCGGAAGCGTGTAAAAATCAGAGTTTAAAAAAAAAAATTTACAAACCATATACCCGGATCACCCTTTATGCACAATTATTAATTAAACGAAAAGATAAAGAATAAAATCATACCCTTGAAGATCGAGCTTCCTCAGGTACAAGTTCACCTCCAAATCCTTTCGCGTTCAACTTGAATCCACCGGGTTTGGTTCCTTCCTTTGAACAACGTTAGCCACCCATATGTTTGGCCTCTAGAGGTGATCCACCAAGGAAAAATAAAGATTCAAGAAGATGGGTGGTTGGCTAAACCTTAGTTTTTCTATCTCTATAGAAAAGAACGTACTCTCCCAACTATTGGAATTACGTATGTTGTAAAAGTCAACAAACCCCCACCACCCATAATAAGACTCCTCTTATTTATAGATGTGGGCAACCCACCTTAACAATTAAGGAATTGGGATTTATTTAATTAATTAAATTCTTTTAATTAATTAAGCTCCCTAATCTTATTAGGGATAATTAATTAAACTCCTTTAACTAATTTTCCTTCCTAATCCAATTAGGAATAAATGAGAGTACTTATATTAAATTAATTCCTAAACTCTTTTAGAAATTAAAATAATAATAATTGTAATAATATTAATAAGACTCCTCTTATTAATTTATATTTAATATTTCTAAAATATTAAATAATAAATATTAAGCTATTTAATTTATTCTATCACTATAGATTAAATTAAATATACTTAACATATTATTACGATTATGCCATTAACTTCTTAAATAATTATTCTTCCTTTTATGGTGTGACCCTTTAGGTTCTCCATAAACCTAAGGTTGTGAATAAATCAATTAGAATAATTCTAATCTTATTTAAATAAATAAATTAAACAATTAATTTATTTAAATAAATAATATTTATTCTACAATGTGGATAAGCCTCCCTAGCGATCAACGACTTTCCGATAATATAGATTTCAACATTAATCATTAAAGAACCTTTGAGTAAATAGTTACCGCATAATTCAATCCTTCCACCATACAACGTCCTAATTAAATATAAGACATGGAATTCTTGTCAAGTCTTATTTTATTTAATTATATGTATTTCGATCCTTAAATGCACAACTCCAAATAATGCAAATTAGAAACTCCTTTCTAATTTCATTCTTATAACCAAGGACTACCGGGTTGTCATTTATCAAATCACATAGGACATTTCTCTTTTTAATATAAGTGGTAGATTCTTTATCGATCATACATTATCTCCAAGTACAACTTATTATACCCAAGCATACCCTTTGATATATCCTAAGGGTCTTAAGGAATAAGTCAAAGTATAACTCATCATACACAAGAGACTATGATGATCTCAAGTCCAAGGATCACTTGTACTACTATCACTACAGAATTCTATTGACAAAAAGTAAAACTCCATTAGGTATTCCTTAGCGAGCCACGCTCAAAGTGAACTTATTCTCTAATAAGCACCTACATACTTTTTTTAGTGTCTCCACACAAAATGATCATGAGATCAATCATCCTCATCCAATGAGCAAGCAACGTATGTACTAATCTATCCGGATTCACTAATCCCCAATTTAGTAATCCAATGATTGGGAACTATTTTAGTTTTAAGCTTTCTAAGAATTTAGATCTCATTAGAATGATCATCATCATTATTCTAAAAGCATTGCTTAAAACTATGGGTTTATCACATATTATAAAACAGCATCATGTAGATAATTAAAAGTCTTTAATAAATAAATACTTTTTATTAATAAATGAACAAGATTGTTACAAAGTATATGCTTTATCATCAAACATGATTGGCTTGTGTGCATACTACTTTCACTTTCTACATATTCTTCTGCCCCTCAGGGAAACATACACTTCTAGCCAGCAGCCTGGTTTTTACTTCATTTCAAACCTTTCATACAATCTCGGTTATCCCGAAGACAAGATTTAACCTCTCACAATTTTGGTTATCCTGAAGACGGGATTGAACCTTTCACACCTGCAGTTTATCCTGAAGACAGGATTAAACTTTTCTACACCTGCAGTTTGTCTTGAGGACGGGATCAAACTTTTTACACACTTGCAATTTATCCCCATTATGGGATCAAACTTTCTTCTCCCCGAAGTATAGCCTGCACATGGGATTCACACTTCTCTTCGCCTTCAATTCGTCCTAAGGGGCGAACTATGTCGACCTGATCTCCCTGATACCCGGGGGTACATAGGCAACCATATTCTATATGGCCCGGTCACAATAAAGAAAAACAACAAACACATTTCTACCCTTTCTCTACAAAATAATAAAAATAACAAAAAATACTTCTACACCCATCTGCCTTCCGCATTCAGCGTTGAACCTCCGACACTAGGTTCGAACTACGCAGACTTGATCTCCTCTTTAATAGGAGTACGTAGGCAGCCATTCATGGTGCGATCTAACCCCTACCGAACAACATACTTGTCACACGCAGATCGGGATCAATCTTCAATTTGCCCCATTTCATCGGTTTCAGATCAAAGGGATGGAATTACCCAACCTCTTCTCACAAATAGAAGATTCGGTGACCATTAAGCTGCGATCGTGCTTCAAAGAGCAATAGCAACCCATAAGAGATGGAATTAACTAGGCTTCTCACAAATAGAAGTACTGGCAACCATCTGTGGTGCGGTCAATCTCAGAGAGGAAGAAACCACCCTCCTCTCCACATTCCATACAGATACCAGTCCCAAGACACTAAAGATGATAGGGATTTACAGAAATCAGTTATCCGTTCTGAGAGATCTTGCGACGTCTCAATGTCCATCTATCAAGGATAAGTTTAGAATGCATCAAGATCACAAGGCCCTAGAAAAACAGGCAAAACATTAAGCAAGTATCAAGGCATAACTAAGAGGGAAGTGAATCAAAATATATTTCCCTGCTATATATAATACTGTTTGATATATACATCTGTGCTGTACATGACAAAATGGCTAAGCTAGTCTGTGTAGGAAAATACAAAGCTATCTACAGATCTGTGTGTATACGGACTATCAGATCTAACATAGCATCCCTTTCTGAAGATGGAGGAAGCACTGCAAGCTCCTGCCCAAGGGTATCTACACGAGCTAGCAGATCAAGGGCTAACTGCATGGTGGCATAATGCTCATCAATGTAAGCACTTATGTTGCAAGACTGACAGTCATCTGGGATCTCACTGAAGTGTTGTCTGCAATGGCCACATCCCTAGCAGATAAGGTGGCATCCCGCTCCACTATCAATACATCCCTGGCTAATCTAGCCTCATCCCTCTCCAACAAAGTGGTATCTCTCTCATCAAGAGATGTCAACATCACGGCCCTAGCCTAATCTCTCTCATAGGTCATCAGATGTAAGCTCTGCTCCAAATGCTATGCCGAATACTGAGTAACAGTGGCACTCGGGGTGGGAGAATCCATCTCAAATGCTGGCAGCCCAACAGTCAAATCATTGGTGGGAATAATAGCCTCCTCTATAGGCTCCTCATCGTCAGAATCAATCCCCTGCACTGTGGATACTGCCGCAGCCGATGCAGTCTTTGTCTCCATCCATGCGGAATACTCTACAGAACAACCTGGATGACTAACAAAAAACTCAGCCAGCTCTCACTGATCCCAATAGGCATACAACCTGGATCTGTCCTCCGCTGATAAACGGTGTGACGCGAAATGCTGACTCACTGCCCCCTTATACGGATGAAAATCCTGGAACTGGTCAAACTAACACATCACGACCAATGGGTGGTAAGTGATCATGCCCCTCAATCCAGCCAGAGGGAGATAATCTATGCCCGGAGCATGAGTAATGAAGCTGTAGGGTGAACTAAGCCCTGAACACGACAATATGGCAAACAGATCCCTAATCCCTGCCAGAAAAGCTAACCACGATGCAGCATCTGTGCACTCTACAGGCTGAAAGGAGTATGACATGGCTATCTCCTAGGTGAAACAAAACCCCTACCGTCAAAATGTGCCAATCGGTCTCAAGTGTGACACAAACCACACATATAGCATGACCGAACTACCTGTAAACACTCCTGTCGGATAAGTGCAGCAGTATGTAACTGACCTTAGAGTCTCTGCAATGATCATCGGTACAATGGTATGATCTTCCCTGAGAGCTCTCACTGCCATAATGACGCCGATATCCAGCTCATCCATGTACCACGGCATGAAGACGTATAATAATACGCATAGAAGCAGTACATCTACACTGGCTGAACACCAACGGTCCTCCGGTGTGGTGAAATCCCCGGAATGCCGTGCATAGCTGTCCTCAGAGCCAAACTTGTGAAACAGGAAACGCTGGGATATCACGTGGCTGGATGTAATCTCATCCTGGACCACTCTACGTCTCAATTCGGTGAGGGTCATGAACTGTCTACTCATGTCTCCAATAGCTATATGAACGCAAGGACTGTCCAGTAGCAGCATCGTCAATCGTGCATACTCCTCCAAAGTAGGAGTCAACTCTTGGGTCCCAAATCGGAAAACCTGTATCTCCGATACCTAGTGCTCTAGCATGCCCTCTACAAATCTTGTGGGAACCTGAAACATTAACAAGGTCATAGTATGCTGCAGCAAATCATCTACGATCACCATGTCTGATGGTGATATACTATCAAACCATGAGCACATACCAGTTACCACCACAAATGGTGGGGTATGATCAATACGGTTAACTGTCGAAGAAGACATCTATACGGGCCGTGTCATAAGACCATCCAGGGGTCAATGCTGAATATCTCTGGATATACATACATATGCATAACATAATAACATGCATGATACAATAGATGGAAATATGATATATGGAATGGAAAACTGTACATACATTCCTAAGTATATCATCATCTAATACATCTCTGTACAACTAAAATACAGGGAAATGGGGCAAAGCTACCCAACATACAACAGAGGCCTATCAAAAGAGATAACGAGAAATACATTAAAAAAAGTCAAGAGTGTCGATGTCTACATCATCGATCCTATCCACCTGATGTAACTCCTCCTGAGTCACTAGATCTCTATCTACAGGGATGTCAGGCCGATACAAAGGAGGATCTGCACCGGTAAAACCATATGGGTCACTTGAGGGACCAACGCCAGAGCTGGAAGGATCAAAAGTATCTACCTCTGAAGGATCTCTGCCCAAATGCTGAATGAAAAGATGTGACTGGTCTAGCTACAGAGTCAATCTGTCAATCTATGTCACATGAGTCGGATCTCTGACACAGGCTAGCCAATCCGTCATCATCACGGATCCTGGAACCATATCCCCCATAAACTGTGTGGTGCGGGTTTGAGCTCCAATCGTACTAGGGATCAACCAATGCTGGAACATCTCCTGATAACAGGGGCCCTTTGACAATGTAAAACCGTCAATCCCCATTAATGGGATGTCAATGACGGGTGACTGCGAAACAGGCCAATAACGCCTGGAAGGAGGCAAGATCGGTATACGAATCTCTCCTATAGTGCTCCTAATAATACGCTCTCCGAAATAGAGCTCCCATCCTCCATCTGTAATGAGAGGAATCCTGCGGGTGGAAATGACGTACTCTACTCCAGTTGGGTACCCATCCTCAAAACCAACTCCCAAATGCTCTCCAGAGTAGGGAATCCATGTGATGACATTGGCTGTTAATAACTCCAACTGTAGGCGACAATGAGTGAAACCCTTAGCAACAGGGACCTCCGCCAATATGGAATGATGCCATCTCCATCCTCGTGGATAGATATCTAAACCTAACACGCTCACAGGACGCAAACAAGGAATCCTCTCATAGGCCCAAAACTTCCAACACAAAGGCAAACATCTGCTGTCAGTCAACACTCTTAACCCATACATGGGAAAAGACAAGAGAAACACTCACTAGAAAAAATGGGTAGAATCCTAATCACGCCTCGGTCAAGCCCTGTGATCACATGTGCATTCCCCTGAGGAAGTAGGCAAAGGTGTAACGACCCCAATCATACTCTCCTATACGGTCCACGTGTCGAGTGGCGCTGATCAAAGTGAAGGACACCATAGAAGAGTTATTTGCTATGAAGTAGCCCCTAATGATCATCAGGAACAATCGCCGAAGAATGCGATCCCTGACTCTCACATCATCGGGTATGGGCTCACTCAACAGCCCGCTCATAGCATCTACGCTCAAAGGACCTGTACGAACAGTCTTGCCCTTGAGCGCCACCACCGGAATTCCCAACAAGGATCTGACGGTAGTAGGGGTGATATCCGCCGTGCAAGGCACCGGCTCCCCTCCAAACTCCATACCTGTGATAAACCGCTAATCCATCTAAGATCATCATCACCTCGCAGATCCAAAGAAATGGAGTGATCGAAGTCAGTGAAACCATCGCTTTCGATAATGCCCCGAGGTAACCCTAGGGACAGCGACGGGGTAGAATGAAGAAGAACCTCCCAAATCCCCAGCCATGGATGATCGTTCTGTAATCATCATGCAAGGCCTGATACATAGAGTGAATGCTAAACCCGCCTCCCTCGAGGTCGTGAAGCCGGGAACCTACATCAAATGCAGATCAACATCAAACTCCTTGACTCCTCATCAATAGGAAATAAGGAAGATTAAAGATCTAACTTCATACCTCGTTTGCGTGCAGGTATACTAAAGGATGCCTACTCAAGTCACCAAGAAGATTTGGGTTCACCACTTGAATACCTGATAATTCCGAACACGTACAGTAGGAGCAGGAACCTCGATCGGTGCATCCTCCTCCTCGTCCTCAATATTTGGCACTTCAACCCGAATAGGACATATCACTGCCTCCGCTAAGCGACGAGGCTGTCTAACATAACGGTGCTGAGGCTCTTCAAAAGCCCTCCTCCGTACACCAGAAGTGGTCCTGCGAGAACTACTCGGCTGATCCAGATCCATAATATCTGGACAGCAAGTCTCCAAATCACCTCAGAAAGGGCGTGGTAATTTCTTACCTGGAGTCTTTTCAAAATGCATTCTATGATTACATGCATGCATGCATTGCTTTAACATACATCTACAGTAGAGTTAAAAATGCATGACTACCCAATACCTATATTTTGGGAAAATTTTGTCATAACCCCCTTTTTAAATGGGACTATCCACATGCACATAAGCATGACTAGGTGGCCATTCAGTAGCACACCTATATACGGTCATATACATCCTGTATGCATCAATACATTGCAGTAAAAAATCCGTAAGTGTAGTCTAATTACCAGGATTATTTTTCTTGTCTACCTTTACTCATTTATCCACATATAGAATAAGAAATGACAGTAAAAGGTGCCAATTTGACTGTTTCAAAAGTTAAGTTTTTTCACATCATTATGTTCAGCATGGTTAAATACTAACATTTGCTATGTTGAATATTTTTTATCAAGTCATATCAGCATGCATATTCACTACTATGTGTCTAAATGCATTTCATGCGATAAGTCATTTTCCAACGGACATAAATTGGAAAAAAATACATGCATGTGTTACCAGGACAGTGAAGAACGCTTGTACGGTGGCAGAATATGCAGAAAGTTGCCCGAACTCAGCAGATCTGAAGAAGAGCTCTCGGATTTCCTTTCACGCATAACTTGAAAATGACTTATAAGCAACCATTGCTTAAACATAGAGACGGTTGGCGCAGTGAGCTAACTCATGGCTCCTCTGCAGTACACCGGCACTCCTACATTGGTCCCACACCTCCAGCTCGCTTCAGTTAGAGTTACAAAGGAGGTCTCACAAGCTGAAAAGGCCAAATAAGGAATAAAAGTGCTACGCGATTGAGCGGAATAGCCTGAAATCCTGGTTTCTCGTCGGTCAGAGTTAAACTCCCGTCGTCTCAAAGGTATTCGCCTGAATGCAGGGTATACTATACCAATGAGCTCGACTTTCACAGATCATGCTCTCAGAATACCCCACAAAGGTCCGATGTCAATAATGAGTGTAAGGAAACCACGACGTATCCTCATGGGGGTTATTCTGTGCCAAGTTATCAAACATCTACATATCCCCGATGGGGGTCACAACGAGCATCTATCAAACATCTACGTATCCCCGGCGGGGGTTACAACGTGCATCTTTCAAGCACCTACGTATCCCCGGCGGGGGCTACAACGCAATGCTACCATTAACACATACATCAATGAAGGTCAAGCAGCCTTGACAATGCATTCAGCAGGGATTTATCTGGTGATACACACATCAGCGAAGATCAGGCAACCCTTATAAGAAAGAATTGTTGGCAGTAACTCCGACAGGATGAGGGAATATGTTATACACATCCTCAAACGGACAAAGCTTTATTCCCACAAATCTCTTACACACAAGAGGTACCTCTATGGAATATAAGCCAGTGTCTAGGATTCAAGACTTTGGTGATAGCCCCAACGTCAACATCCTTGGAAACTTGGATCGCATGTCCAAGCCATCACTGATTGTCATCCCAAATAGGATTACTTGACAATCATTCATGCATTCTACATGCATTTGCATCATGTTGCTTTATTATATAAGATCATGTTTATCTTGCTTGCATTTCAAGTGTCTAATATTCTTTATCCTATCCATGCCTTGCATTGCATGAATATGATAAAGAGGGGCATCTGTAGACAGTCAAAATTTTTTGCACTCCTATTACTAACATTGCAGGAGGGTAGATTCATCTTTTGGAGATAACCCTGAAAGACAGCTTACATCCATTCCAGATACGACCGGAAGTTCAGTTCCAACCCAGAACACAAACCGATAACATCATCTCAAACCCGGAACACACACCGAGAATGTCATTTCCAATCTCAAAGATAACCCCGAGATATGCAGATCAAAAGACCGGCAACAACACCAGAGAGGACAGTTCTATCTCGGCGATAACATCGCGATGCTCAGTTCTAGTCCCAGAGAAACACTGGGAGTAGCAACCCCATCCTTGGTGATAGCCCCAAGAGATGCCATTGCAGTTCCGATGATAACCCCAGAAATGCTTGTTTCAAACATATGCAATCAGCTTCAACCTCAAACTTCCTGTCAAGGCACACACGCCTCAGACCCGGAGTTGACAATGGGCATACAGGAACATCCACAGATGACAGTGATACATACAAACAAGAAGCAGTCCAATCTCAGCTGTAACCCTGAGCAACGTCTGCTTTCTGCTTAAACCGACGATAACCCCGGTGAGGAGTCACAACGTCATCTTACCATATCAGCTGTAACCCTGAGCAACTTCTACTTTCAGCACAAACCGGCAATAACCCCGGCGAGGAGTCAAATATCATCTTGTTCATTCGATAATGGCACGTCGTCTCAACACTTCATACATACATACATCCAATAATATCTCACAAGAGCCGAGGATTGACAATCCCGAATGACTATTACGCGTGGCAGTACTTTGGATAGAATTTGAAGCTTGAAGACCATGGGCATAGATCCCTCTTCCTGACTTCGTACAACCTCTAATCCATGTCATTGCGTAACTCTCGACACAAGAGGTTCGAAGAAGGTCAGATATACCTCGTTCGGATGCTCGAATTGAAGTTCTGCAGGTTCGAGCGGACATTACAGTGTAGGAGTGCACGTACTACGAGACAACGGGACCCGCGAGGCTCGGATGCACCACGACCAAACAGGTACAGCGAGTACAATCATGCTGCCGCAGTGTACCTGCGGCCATCCATCTATATATACAAGCCTTGGGGTCAGCTATTTGAGAAGGAGAGGGAGGGAAAAAGGCGAGGAAGCCCTGTCCATTTTACTTTGCATACATATCTTTTGAGTGTTTCCTCACTTCTAAACACTAGTTAGCTCACATATAGCTATCTTTTATCCGGCGGGAGCTGAGTGTTTATCCATTTAAAGTCATAGAAGTCTACTTTGGTAGCCCACTATAAGCCTTCTCATATTTTATAAAGCCTTCTTCTCATATTAACACACACTATTGTACACGTTGAGAGTCGTGTGAGTGTGTTTTTCCAGACTTCGATCCGTTATTTTCATTTCTGTCTGTATA
This sequence comes from Panax quinquefolius, assembly GCA_020205615.1. Taxonomy (NCBI): domain Eukaryota; kingdom Viridiplantae; phylum Streptophyta; class Magnoliopsida; order Apiales; family Araliaceae; genus Panax; species Panax quinquefolius. The sequence continues at coordinate 99,409,176 of CM035154.1, read as the reverse complement.
TATACTTATATATATATATATATGTATATATTTCATATATGGACTAACATTATCGAGTTATGCCTTGATTGAGCCTAGACTTCGGTCTGGAGCGTTTAATTGCTTTTATATATATATATATATATATATATATATAATCGTGGTCGATCATTCGATGAGCCCGGATTTTATATCTGGTGCGTTTAATTGCTTTTATATATATATATATATATATACAATAATATATATAATTGTTGTCAGACATATCCGATGAGCCTGGATTCACATCCGGTGCGTTTACTACTTTTATATATATATTTGTACATATATATATATATATATATATATATATTTTACATTCCTGTCCGGCCTGGAGTTTACTTCATGGCCTTTTACATCTTTATTTACATTTCGTCCTGCCTAGAGTTTACTTCGTGGCAGTTGATCACTTTTACAGCTTTATTTACATTTCGTCCCACCTGGAGTTTACTTCGTGGTAGTTGATCATGTCCATATATATATATTTACCGCTTTTATATATTTACATTTCCGATCTCCCATGGAGTTGCTTCGTGGTGGTTGATCATGTTTGTATATATATTTACAGCTTTTATATATATAACTGCTTACTGCTTTCCATACAAATTGCAATATCATATGAGCCTAGGAATCATGTGATCACAGTGTTCGATTCTCAATCTAGATTCGTTCCCATGATGGACATTTTTCACCGGTACTGTACATTATTTTTTACAAAGGTCTCGAATTTCCTTGGATGACCTCATCATGCCCATGAGGAGTTCTAAGATCGTCAGATATTATTTTCTCGAGTGCTTCGCATCTCAAAAATAAAAGTAAACAAGCCGAACATTTAATAATAAAATGGAAGTATGAAAAGGTCTCAATTCCTATTGAGCACAGGGTTTGAAAAACCTCTTTTATAAAACGTCATTGCTATATCTTGGTTAAAACTGATTTTTCCTATAAAATTCAAACCTTGTGTATATAGGTGCTAACGAGGCCTCACACTACTTTCAAATAACTGCACATTGATCCACACACACACACACAAATACACACATTCATATAACAATTTCTTTGAAGAGTGGCGGTCACCGTGGTAACATGGATGTAAGGGGGGGGGGTGCCTAACACCTTCCCTCGGCATAATCAAGCCCCCGGACCCAAAATGAATCTCGGTTTCATAGACCCGTCTAGTAGTGTCAAAACACTGGGTCAATGTGCAAACCTTTTTCATTTGCGTTAGTGCAACCAGCTTAAATACACCAACCGGCGACTCTTAAAGTCAAATCGTCGACATTATACATGTCGGACCTTTTTCACTTGTTTTTTTAAACAAATCTCATATTAACATGAGAACACCAAAGAACAAGTAACAAAAAGGGACACTTAAAAATCCCGACGTCGACATCATTAATATTATAACTCACAATATTTAACAACCAGATCGTTCCCAGGAAAGAGAGGGCTTTCCAATAAGGATTTCTCCCTATTAGCGCGCAATTAGATTATCTAACCTCTCCTTGACAGAACTTCTAGACATTGTCAATATTGCAATTAATAATATGAATAACTTTGTCGTCTCAATTATTGATTTAATAATATATCATATTATGCAGATGATACTGTGACAATAATTGAATCAATAATATGAGAGATATGATGCATCAAGTACTATAGCAATAATTGAGTATAACTTAGTGACTTCTTATGTAAGCATCAATAATCAATCTTGTAATAGCTACTATGCAACCACAGCCAGACATCAGCTTTTTTACTAATGGGTAGTTCAACAGTTTTAACGGTAACACTTTCGCCGTTATTTTTATAAAAAGATAATTATTTCGTTTTCTTACTACGACAATACTTTCGTTATGGGTTCCACCAATGATTGTGCTGTCGTACGGATATTCTCCGACAAAAAGAATATTCCCCAACCAAACGAATATTATATAACAACTTGCATACTTTGCAAAAAATTTCACATATCACCCTTAACTTTAACCTTTTATCAATTTACCCATTTACGAAATAAAATAATACTTATAAGAAAATTGAATACTTTCATTCATAAAATTCGGGGTCTTACACTTAGTGCCGGGATGTCCTTTTCATGTATGAAAAGAAAAAGAGTATGTTCATGGTCTTTCGATCGATTCAGAATTCCTAAGCTATTATATAAACTTTGGAATTTTTGTTATGAAATGAGAAGTGCTAGTCAATGTTTCATAGTACTTCATAGCTATTTGTTCAGTTATGGAAGATAATCATATAATTCTCGATGTGGTATTGATATTATCCTTTGTTAGACTTGGCGAGCTAGTTATGCTCACTTCTTGCTTGAATTATATGATTGCAAATAAAAGTAGAAACGAACTGAGAGTTCTAAGAGAGATAAAGGCAAGGCTAAGATGGATAGTTAATTATCCTATAATAGACTAGTATGGTTGTATGTATTATACTTATGAACAACAAATGATGTATTCGATTTATGAACCTGGGAAAGGATTTACTATGATTATAATAAGAATATAGTTAATACACTCATTGTGTCATGGCTTTAATGGAATGAATGTATGATTAGAGTAATGTGTAGCACCATCTATCGGGTTGAAAGATACCCAGATTTGGGGGCGTCACAGGTTGGTATCAGAGCATTAAGTTATAAAACTTAAGGGGGGAACAACCTTAGGCTAATAACCTCGTTAAGGAAGGTAAAGTCCGAAGGAAGTAAACTCAAGTCGAATAAGTTAATAAGGTATTGAGGAAACTCAGTACCGAAAGATTTAAAAGATGGAAATTAACCCTAAATAAATTAAATATGATTTGTGCTTATATTATTGTGTATTTAGTACTAATCAACATATTATGTGTTATTATAGATTTCAATCGATAGCTTGATGTATAGAGATATACACGAGGTAAGCGAAGAGTCTGTGAACAGAGTAGAGCCTGTACCTATGCCAGTGGCGGAGGTACCGTTAGTGATTCTGGAAGATTCGGAGCCAGAGGAGTACATTTCTGAGGAGGAATACTTCGAGGAAGATATGGATCTAGCATCATACCTTGATATGATGATAGATGTGGAGGAGGATATGGAGGTAACATCGATTAATACGGTGGTACCTTCACAAGAGTCAACACCTCCAAATGCAATGAGAGCATTGTATCTGGCAGTGCTTGACATGAATGTGCAACTGCGTACAGTTGTGCAAAACCAGAATGAAGAGATTAGTTCTCTTTATGAAGCAAAGGAGTCTGCAGAAGCATTTTTTGAGTTAGAGCACGATGAAAAGGTGCTTATGACAGATAAGGCTATGGACTATAAGGAAGAGGTCGTAGAGCTTCGTAAGAAACTGGTTGAGAAAGACCAGAAGATAGCACGGATGTCCTACATCCATAACAGTGCTCATGAGGATTTCAAGCTGAAAATTGCTTGTTATTCCATTGAGTTAGGGCAGACTCGACATACTATTAGTCGAGATATTGTTTCGATTCTAGCGAATCAGAAACATGAGAATGTCGTAAGGCAGTGTTAGTAGATCGGTAGATCTTTTTGTATATGTGTAGTGACGTAAAACCCTCTTTTGTATAATTAAAGGGTAGTCTTTTTGTAAATCCTAATTTTTGTAGAAGTCAATTGCGGGAAAGTAATGTAATAGCTTTTGGCAATGGAAGCAAATTGTAAATAGTTTTTACTATGAAGAAGGATATTAATATAATGAAGTTTTTATTAAATGTGTTTGTTATGGTATGAGTTGTTGTTTGGCGAATAATAACTAAGTAAGTAAATAGATAATAATGAAACTTTATTTATTTAATCAGAATAATGCCGCCAAGAAGAAGATAACGTAATCAGGAAGTGGAATCACATAACGATAACCAAGGGGGTCAGAATAACCCTATGCAAGAGTTCGTTAATTTATTAATGGTTGCATTTAACAAAACTAGGGGTAGAGCACCCGCAGTACCTAGGGTAGCTAGAACAACTACCTTTAAAGAATTTAAAAGTGTGGGTCCACCGGAGTTTAATGGAACGACAGACCCAATAGAGGCCCAGACGTGAGTGAAAAAATAGAGAAGGCATTTGTTATTACAAACGTAGGTGAGGCGCAAAAGACTTCTTTTGCGACTTACATGATGAAAGGGGAAGCCAACTTTTGGTGGGAGGCCCACTAGGGTGGGGCTAGAATTGATGCGGTTACGTGGGAATAGTTCAAGAAGGTATTCTTCGAGAACTACTTTCCTACTAGCATGCAAAGGAGGATGGAGATTAAGTTCCTAGAACTTAAGAAAGGGGACGTGACGGTTCCCCAGTACATGACCAAATTCAATGAATTGGCAAGGTTTGCTCCACACCAAGTGGACATTGAAGAGAGGAAGGCTCGTAGGTTTGAGCAGGGCCTGAAACCCTGGTTCTACAGTTGGATTTCTGTGTTCCAGAGTGCTTCCTATGAGACCATTCTGGAAAAGGCGATTATAGCAGAAGGTGGTAGTGAAGCGTTGACCCAATTCCACAAAGAAAGAAAGAATAAGAGTAAGAGAGGGGGAGGAACCAAGGTAGAGGTTGCTAGTGGTAGTGGCAGTATGCCAAAAAGGAAGAGTTTTAACTCCAGGAATACTGGGGTGAAACAAGGGGATCCTAAACGTAGGATGGAGGCATGCAAGACATGTGAAAAGACTCATTTGGGAGTTTGTCTGAAGGGAAAGTCAGTTTGTTATAACTATGGGCAGGAGGGACATATATCACCCAACTGTCCTAATCCTAAGAAAAACCATGGTTATTTTGTTTGTGGCTTGATGGACCACATGGCAAGAAATTGCTCGAAGAAAGGGTCAGAGGGTAGTAAGGGTTCTGGTAGTGGTAAGTTAGCCATTACTGGACCAACACCATCGGCGAGTAGACCCTCAGCCCGTACTTTTAATATAATTGTTTAAGATGCGGTTGCATCAACAAATGTAGTAGCATGCATCATTCCAGTTAATGAAATAAATGCTTATGTGTTATTTGACTCGGGTGCTACTTGTTCTTTTATAGCATGTGGATTTGCTAAGCAATTAGGTTTAATCCCTAAAAAGTTAGAAATACCTTTAGACGTTAAGGTAGCAAACGAAGAGATAATTCCCATTGAACATATTCATAGGGATTGTTGCGTAGATATTAGAGGTAATAAGTTATCGGTAGATTTGGTACCGATAAAGTTGAAAGAATTCAATGTAATTCTTGGTATGGATTGGTTGATCCATAATAGATTGCCATAGGAAAAGTGTGAACCTTCGGCTTTCTAAGAAAAATAAGGTAGTGTTCTTCGGTAGTAAATCACCGACACGTTCTTGTTGTCTAACGATGACACAAGCTAGGAAGATTTTGAGGAAGATGTGTATAGGATATATGTGCCATGTTGTGGATACCCAAAGAGTGGGAGCATCATTGGAACAGATACCTAGTGTGCAAGAGTTTGCGGATGTATTTCCGGAGGAATTACCGGTGTGACACCCCCAAAATAGGTATACATCACCCATTCTGAGTTGCCAAAAATATGGTACAGAAACAACTACAACTTTATTAATACAGTTGTCGTGCAAAATACGACAACACATAAACTGTGAGTTTAAATACAAATATTGTCTTATAGACAATATCCACACTCATATAAGTCCTCATTACAATTATTGATATATTATTTTATAAAATAGTGAGGACTACTATAACAACTGCCTTGGAACATCACTCCACACCCCGACTACTTCCCTCTATATTTTCGCTTCCTGAGAAGAAAAATGGAAAAAAAGGAAAAAGGTGAGCTCAACTAGTCCAGTAAAGAATATTATGACTAAGATAATATAGAACAAATTATTGTTAGTCCTCAACAGGGAAAAAAATTGATAGACAACAAGTTTCAGATCAATATTCGCAGCGGAAATAACAATTCATTAGAAGAGTTAAGTAGAGAATAAAATCTACTATCATCTATGAATTTAAAAGTCCATCATCAATATTTTATCCCTGTAATATCAATCAATATATATCTTGAATCAAATATTTATCTTTGCACTACAGGCCAAAGATATTCATCAGTTGGTCATGTTCATCTCAACACCTATTCATCTTTGCACTACGGGCCATATATATTCATCAGGAAATCATTCATCTTTGCATTACAGGCCAAAGATATTCAGTTATATCATCATTTAGGATTGAGGATGATGAAAAATATTTTTAAAGAAAACGAATCCAGTGAGACAAAAGAACAAATATTAAGGATTCGTACTTCGGTTTATCCATGTTCAAAAACACCCCATAATATACCATAGTGGAGTAAAATTCAAGAATGAAGATCAAAACATAGATACAATAAAAGATAGTAACAAAAATAGACATCTGGGACAAAGAAAAGAAAATTTCATTTTTCAGTGAATAGTGTCGTATACGTGAATAGTAACCTCGACACAAAAAGGTAGAAATTGTACAATAAAATTCATGTCAATATTTTGGCATAATGATATTGAAAGAAATAATATCATTTACGAAGAAATTAACATCCCTTACCTCAAAAGAATAGTACTTTTGGCTAAAATATCAGATATAACGCTGAAGGGAACTTACACCGTATAGCAACACTCAAATATAAAAATACTCACAAAAATACGCTCGATAATATAGAGAGAGAAAACTTCAGTTTCTGGTGTGATTTTCAATTCTAACCTAAGCACCCTATTTATAGAAAAATGCTTAGAACACCAAAGCCGAAAATTTAATAAAATATTAATATTTATAAAAAATTTATGCCCACTTTGAAAAATTTGAACTCAGCACATTTTCAATACAAGTGGGGCCCACCAACATAATAAAAACATTTTTCTTAAAAAAAAAATTAAAACTCAAAACTCAATTATTCCGGAACTTCAATAATTCATAATAAATAGCCCTTTTATCAGAAAAATTTGAATCTTATGTCCATTCCATATAAAAAGTTTTAAGTTTTTCCAAATTCTAAACAGAAATTGACCGAAATCCACAAATGGATGATTTTGCAGGCTATAATCAAATTTCAGTCAAAATGGGGTCGACCAACATGTTTAACATGTTTTTATCATTTATTCTAACAAAAATACTCTTCCTCATCAATTACTCATATATCACACATTTATTGTAAAAATATCACCATTATTATATTATTATATTATCACATTATACAATTATAATGTAATATAATAATATAGATAAAATTTCAATTTTCAACAATTGTCACTTTTCTAAAAATTCCTCCATTTATATCCACATAAATAAATATTTTCCTTATTATATAAATCAATAATTAATTATTCACAAATAATATTATAGAATCACAATAATGACAACTAGATCGTTCCCAGGAAAGAGGGGGCTTTCCGATAATGATTTCTCCTTACTGGCGCCCAATTAGGTGACCAAACCCCTTTCCTAGACAGAATTTCCTTAGACATTGCCAATAATGCTATCTAATAATATTATTCAAATAATATAAATTATTGATCTGATAATGGGAAATATTATGTAGTGACAATTATGAAAACAACAATAATATAAAATATTAATGTAGTAATTATTGAATCAATAAAATAAAATATTGAGCAGTAATTACTGTAACAATTATTGAGTAGTGCCTTCTTACGTAAGAATCAATAATTGGTGCAATACCGTGTGCTACTATGCAACACCGCATATTACTATATTTTAACCACCAGGTATTCCAACAATGTTAACGGTAACAACTACGTCGTTATTTATAAAAAAACCCATACTTGACGTTTTCTTCATTCAATCGCTTTTCGTTATGGGGCCCACACAAGGCTGCGCTGTCGTACGAATATTCCCCGACAACAATGAATATTTTATAACCACTTACTTATTTAAAATATTTGCGCATTTTACCAATAACTAACCACATTAATCAAATTAACCCCTTACTAGTTCAAAATAATAAATAAAGGAAATTCCACTTTATTCATAAAAGTTGGGGTCTTACAACCTCCCCTCATGAAATTGAGTCCTTGAAATTGACGTACGTACCTGGAGTTTCAAAAAGGTGAGGATACCTCGCTTTCATTTCCATTTCTAACTCCCAGGTCATTTCCTCAATAGCATCGTTCCTCCACAAAACTTTGACTTATGGTATGACCTTTGTGCGTAGGACATGCCCCTTCCTATCCAAGATCTTGACAGATACCTCCTCGTATGTTAAATCTTCGGCTATTTCGTCTGGTTCTAACTCAATAATGTGGTTCGGGTCTTTCACATATTTACGAAGCACAGATATGTGAAAAACATTATGAACACGAGACATTCTTAAATGTAACGCGAGTTTATAGGCCACATTTCCTACTCGGTCAAGAATCTGAAAAGGACCAATAAATTATGGATTGAGCTTTCCTTTCTTCCCAAATCTTGTAACACTTTCCATGGAACCACACGCAACAATACATGATCCCCAATACTAAATTCCACGTCCTTTCATTGAATATCCGCATAACTCTTTTGTCGATCCTGTGCCGTTTGTATATGTTATCGAATCATTTGGATCTTTTCTGTAGTCATATGTACCAATTCTGGTCCCAATAATGTTGCTTCACCCACCTCATCCCAAATACTGGAGAGCGACACTTTCGTCCATACAATGCTTCGAATGGAGCCACACCTATACTTGCCTGATACAATGGTAAATACTTATCCCAACTCCCTTTGAATTCTAGGACACAGATTCTTAATAGATCTTCAAGAGTTTGAATATTCCTCTCTGATTGTCCATCCGTTTGAGGATGGTATGCCGAATCGATCAGAACTGCGCCCATAGCTTTTCTGCAAAGCTAACCCAAAATCGTGAAGTGAATCTTGGGTCACGATCCAAAACTATGGATACTGGCATGCCATGCAATCTCATAATCTCATTCACGTATATACGAGCAAGACGTTCAAGGGAATAAGTCTCCCGTATCGACAAGAAATGAGCAGACTTAGTTAATTTATCAATAATAACCCAAATTACATTTATACCTTGAGAAACCGTGGGAAGACCCGTAACGAAATTTAAGGTAATGTGTTCCCACTTCCATTTTAGAATCTCAAGTGGTTGCAATGGACCCTTATGCACTTAATGCTCCGCCTTTACACGTTGACAAGTTAAACACCTCAAGATAAACTTCGTGATCTCTCTCTTCATATTGTTCCACCAAAATGTATGTCAAAGATCACGATACATTTTGGTACTTCCAAGATGGATTGGAAACGGTGTATTGTGTGCCTCCATCATGAACTTGTATTTCAAATCAGAGTAATTAGGAACAAAAAGTCTGGAGTTGACTCGAAGTATTCCTTCTTCATCGATAACACCTTCTTGTACTTTCTTCTTCATACGCCTCAGCTTCGGGTCCGTGGCTTGAGCAACTTTAACTTTATCGATTAAAGTTGGTTTTATGTGTATACTTGACATTATTGCATGGGTTCCCAGAGTCTTGAATTCTATCTTCATCTTTTGTAAATCACACAAAATGGGCCTTTGTGTTGACAACATTGCACTCGTTCCCGTATATGAACTTTTACTTAATGCGTCAGCTACCACGTTCGCTTTTCTAGGATGGTATTGAATAGTGTGGTCGTAATCTTTCAACAGCTCAAGCCAATGTCGTTGTCATAAGTTTAGTTCCTTTTGGGTGAAGAAATATTTAAGGCCTTTATGGTCTGAATATATCTCCACTTTCTCCCCATATAGATAGTGTCTCCAAATTTTCAATGCGAAAATGACTGATGCCAACTCTAGATCATGAGTAGGGTAATTTCTCTCATATTCTTTGAGTTGTCGCGAGGCATAGGCTATAACTTTTCCATGTTGCATGAGAACACATCCTAACCCTTTGCCTGAAGCATCGTTGTAGATAACAAATCCATCTGAACTAGATGGTATTGCTAGAACAGGTGCAAAAATGAGTCTCCTCTTAAGCTCTTAAAAACTCTTCTTGTATTCCTCGCTCCATATGAATTTTGTATCTTTTCGAGTCAGCTGAGTTAATGGAGTAGCAATTCGAGAAAATCCTTCCACGAATCTCCGATAATAACCAGCTAAGCCCAGAAAGCTACCTACTTCGGTTACTGTCTTAGGTTGCTCCCAACTTTGTATTGCTTCAATCTTCGCCGGGTCAACAGATACTCCATGTTTTGATACCACATGCCTAAGGAATGTTACTTCCTCAAGCCAGAACTCGCATTTCTTCAGCTTGGCATATAGCTTGTTTTCACGAAGCCTTTGAAGTACCAGCTTCAAATGGTGCGCATGATCTTCACGGCTTTTGGAATATATGAGGATGTCATCAATAAAGACAACAACGAACTGATCCAAATATTCCTTGAATACTCAGTTCATCATATCTATGAAAGCCGCAGGAGCATTAGTTAATCCAAAAGACATGACTAGGAATTTATAATGCCCGTACCGAGTTCTGAAGGTAGTCTTTGGAATATCCTCAGTTTTAATCTTCAGTTGATGATATCCAGAACGAAGATCGATCTTTGAAAAGAATTGTGCTCCTTGGAACTGGTCAAGCAGGTCATCAAGGTAGCGGATACCTATTCTTGATGGTGACATAGTTCAATTCCCGGTAGTCAATACAAAGTTGCATACTCCCATTTTCCTTCTTTACGAATAAAATAGGAGCACCCCAAGGAGATGTACTAGGACGAATGCAACCGATGTCCAACAACTCCTGTAGTTGGACCTTTAACTCCTAAAGTTCAATAGGAGCCATTCGATATGGGGTTTTAGAAATGGGCTTTGTACCAGGTTCAAGATCAATAAAGAATTCAACTTCACGTTCTGGGGGTAGACCGGGAAGTTCTTCAGGAAATACGTCAGGAAAGTCAATAACAAAAGGAATATTATTCAAATTTGACGTGTCTTTATTCAAATCCATAACATGGGCTAAGAAAGCTTGACATCCGTTTTTCAATAAACGAATAGCTTTATGATTAGATATGACAATGATTGATTTTAATGGTTTAGTTGCTTGAATCCGTACAACAGGTTGGTTAGGAATATGAAAACTAATAACCTTACGAAAATAATAAATTTTAGCATGATGAGTGGTTAACCAATCAATCCCTATAATCACATCAAATGCAAGTATCTTTAAAGAGATAAGATCAACAGGTAATGTGTTGGTGCCAACTTGGATAAAACAAGATTTATAAACAGTGGATGTAATGAAAGTTTCTCCTAATGGAGTCTCCACAGATAAGTCAAAGTCTAATTTCTCAGGAATCAAGTTTAAACATTGAGCACAAGAAGGAGAGATAAATGAATGGGTAGAACCGGTATCTAGTAAGGTATAAACTTCGCAAGAGTTTATGATTAGCTTACCCGTGATCACCTCGTTTGGGTTCCTCAAATTTTGGCCTGTCACGACAAACGCTCTTCCAGGAACCGCTGACTTTGACTTATCTGGGACAGCCTTTTGAGTCACCATCCCCACTGGACTTGGTTTCGTTACAGTATAATGTCAAGAGATATGACCTTCTTTTCCACAATTATAACATACCTTGAACTGTTGTGGGCAGTTTGGGCTGATGTGTCCGTCTTTTCCACATTTATAACATACGACCGGTGGTCATTCTCCTCCCTTAGAAACAGTTGATGTTGGTGCTGACGTCTTCACATTGTCATTGTTTTACCTTCTCTTTTTAAAATCTCCCCCCGACTCGCTTCTTCTATTATCATGGCCAAGATTACCACCAAAGTGGTTACCGCTTTTGTCCGTATTTTTCCCTCCCTGCTGGTTATCATTGCTCCGATGACTGCTGCCACTGGTATGACCTTGGTTGTGGTCCCTCGGTTGAACGTACTCATTATCTCGCTTGAATAATTGAGCCCTGTTGAAAACATTTGAATATAGAGAAAATTTATGAAATATGAGATATTGACGTATATCGGGTTTCAGACCTCTTAGAAACATCCGCGTCATACATTCCTCATTCTCTACCAAATGAGGTGCAAACCTGGATAACTCCGCGAACTTAGCTATGTACTGGGACACTGTCATGTTATTTTGTTCTAGTCTAATAAACTCTACCTCCTTCATATGGCGAATACTTTCAGGAAAATATTTGTCATTGAACAGTTTTTGAAATGTTTCCCAAGACATGTTGAGTGCGGCTGGTTGGGTACGCTTCATAGATTCCCACCAGTAATTTGCCTCACCACGGAATATAAAGGTGGCGAATGGAACCTTCTGTTCCTCCGTGCATCCCAAGACATCGAATATCTTGGTAATTTGCTTGACCCACGTTTTCGCCTTAATCGGATCCGGCTTCCCCAAAATTCTGGTGGTCCCAACTCTTTGAACTGTTTGGCTGTGACAAACTGCGCATTGCTATCATTTCCACCTGTATTTTGTACACGAGTCTCCCTCATATGATTTTGCATGAACTGTAAAAATCTTCTAAACAGGCCATCGTTCATCGTCTGATCAGTGATGTTATTTACCGGAGGAACATTGTCATCATATTGCACGTTCTCCTGATTGGTGAGTAAAGGTGTCTCCACGGTCTCATTTACTTTATTGTTAACATTCTCAGTTGCCATTCTTAAATACTGCCATAAGGGTTATTTAAAGAAATCAACATATCACACAATATCCCTATATTTTGACCAACCAACAAATAAGCTTAGGTAGGACACACTACCAAATGATTTACTCGTCTCTCCCCTCCTAGTTCTATTTCCCGATCTCCGCCAGAGACCATATCCCTAAGCTCTGATACCAACTGTGACGCCCCCAAAATTGGTATACATCACCCATTCTGAGTCGCCAAAAACATGGTACAGAAACAACAACAACTTTATTAATACAGTTATCGTGCAAAATACGACAACACATAAACTGTGAGTTTAAATACAAATATTATCTTCTAGACAATATTCATACTCAAATAAGTCCTCATTACAATTATTGATACACTATTTTACAAAATAGTGAGGACTACTATAACAACTACCTTGGAACATCACTCCACGCCCCAACTACTTCCCGTTATATTCTCGTTTCCTGAGAAGAAAAATGGAACAAAAAGGAAAAAGGTGAGCTCAACTAGCTCAGTAAAGAATATTATGACTAAGATAATATAGAACAAATTATTGTTAGTCCTCAACAGGGAAAAAATCTTATAGAATATAATAGACAACAATTTTCAGATCAATATTCGCAGTGAAAAAAACAAATCATTATAAGAGTTAAGTAGAGAATGAAATCTACTATCATCTATGAATTTAAAAGTTCATCATCAATATTTTATCCCTATAACATCAATCAATATACATCTTGAATCAAATATTTATCTTTGCAGTACAGGCCAAAGATATTCATCAATTAGTCATGTTCATCTCAACACCTGTTCATCTTTGCACTACGGGCCAAAGATATTCAGGAAATCATTCATCTTTGCATTACAGGCCAAAGATATTCAGTTATATCATCATTTAGGACTGAGGATGATGAAAAATATTAAGGATTCATACTTCGGTTTATCCATGTTCAAAAACACCCCGTAATATACCATAGTGGTGTAAAATTCAAGAATGAAGATCAAAACATGGATACAATCAAAGATAGAAACAAAAATAGACATCTGGGACATAGAAGAGAAAATTTTATTTTTTGGTGAATAATGTCGTATTCGTGAATAGTGTCGTATACATTAATAGTGTCGTATACGTGAATAGTAACCTCGACACAAAAAGGTAGAAATTCCACAATAAAATTCATACCAATATTTCGGCATAATGATATTGAAAGAAATAATATCATTTACGAAGAAAATAACATCCCTTACCTCAACAGAATATGACTTCTGACTGGAATATCAGATATAACGCTAATGGAAACTTGCACCGTATAGCAACACTCAAAGTATCAAATTTCTCACAAAAATACGCTCGATAATATAGAGAGAGAAAACTTCAGTTTTTGGTGTGATTTTCAATTCTAACCTAAGCACCCTATTTATAGGAAAATGCTTAGAACATCAAAGCAGAAAATTTAATAAAATATTAATATTTATAAAAAATTTATGCCCACTTTGAAAAATCTGAACTCAGCACATTTTCAATACAAGTAGGGCCCACCAACATAATAAAAACATTTTTCTTAAAAAAAAAATTAAAACTCAAAAATTAATTATTCTGGAACTTCAATAATTCATAATAAATAACCCTTTTATCAGAAAAATTCAAATCTTATGTCCATTCCATAGGAAATTTAATTCTCTACAACTTTGTAGCTTTTTGTTTTTCCAAATTCTAAAAAGAAATTTATCAAAATCCACATACGGACGATTTTGCAGGCTATAATCAAATTTCAGTCAAAAATGGGGTCCACCAACATGTTTAACATGTTTTTATCATTTATTGTAATAAAAATACTCTTCCTCCTCAATTACTCATATATCACACATTCATTGTAAAAATATCACCATTATTATATTATTATATTATCACATTATACAATTATAATGTAATATAATAATATAGATAAAATTTCAATTTTCAACAAGTATAACTTTTCTAAAAATTCTTTCATTTATATCCACATAAATAAATATTTTCCTTATCATATAAATCAATAATTAATTATTCACAAATAATATTACAGAATCACAATAATGACAACCAGGTCGTTCCCAAGAAAGAGGGGGCTTTCCGATAAGGATTTCTCCTTACTAGCGCGTAATTAGGTGACCAAACCCCTTTCCTAGACAGAACTTCCTTAGACATTGCCAATAATGCTATATAATAATATTATTCAAATAATATAAATTATTGATCTGATAATGGAAAATATCATGCAAAAGACAATTATTGAAACAACAATAATATAAAATATCAACGTAGCAATTATTGAATCAATAAAATAAAATATTGAATAAAGAATTATTGTAACAATTATTGAGTAGTGCCTTCTTACGTAAGAATCAATAATTGGTGCAATCTGCAAGGTAATCGTGCAACACCGCTTATTACTGTGTTTTAACCACCGGGTATTCCAACAATGTTAACGGTAACAACTACGTCGTTATTTATAAAAAACTCATACTTGTCGTTTTCTTCATTCAATCGGGTTTCGTTATGGGGCCCACACTAGGCTGCGTCCTCGTACGAATATTTCCCGACAACAAGAATATTCCACGACCAAACGAATATTCCCCGACAAAAATGAATATTTTATAACCACTTGCTTATTTAAAATATTTGCGCATTTTACCCATAACTAACCACATTAATCAAATCAACCCCTTACTATTTCAAAATAATAAATAGAGAAAATTCCACTTTATTCATAAAAGTTTGGGTCTTACAACCGGGTCTTTCGCCGGATAGGGAGATCGAGTTTGAGATTGATCTGTTACCGGGTACGGCACCAGTTTCAAAGGCACCATATAGGATGGCGCTAGTAGAGATGAAGGAGTTAATGGTTCAACTACAGCAACTATTAGATAGGAAGTACATTCAACCGAGTGTGTCTCCTTGAGGAGCATCGGTGTTGTTTGTAAAGAAGAAGGATGGGTCGTTATGACTTTGTATCGACTATCGAGAGTTGAACAAATTAACGATCCAGAATAAATGCCCACTGCCTAGGATCGATGATCTATTTTATCAATTGAAAGGGGCAAAGTATTTTTCTACGATAGATTTGCGTACGAGGTATCATCAGTTAGAAGTGAGGAAGGAGGATGTACCTAAGACGGCATTCAGGACTCTTTATGGTCATTACGAGTTTCTGGTTATGTCATTTGTGTTGACTAATGCGCCAGCCACATTCATGGATATGATGAACAAAGTGTTCAAACAGTATTTGGACAAGTTTGTCGTAGTGTTCATTGATGATATTCTAGTCTATTCTAAGACGCCAGAAGATCATGCTGAACATTTAAGGTTAGTGTTAGAAACACTACGAAAGGAGAAGTTATATGCGAAATTCACAAAGTATGAATTTTGGGTTGAACGAGTGTCGTTTCTAGGACATGATATTGATAAAGATGGCATTTTCGTGGATCCAGCAAAGGTAGAAGTAGTTAATGAGTGGGAGCAACTGAAAATATCAACTGAAGTTCAGAGTTTTCTGGTGTTAGCGGGATACTATAGAAGGTTCATCCAGGACTTTTCTAAATTAGCTACTCTGCTGACGAATTTGACGAGGAAGTCGGTGAAGTATGTGTGGACTGAAAAGTGTGAGAATAGTTTTCAGGAACTAAAGAAGAGGTTAAGTGAGGCACCTGTACTGTCTTTGCCAGATGATACGGGGAATTTTGTAGTGTATAGTGATGCTTCACATAGGGAACTGGGTTGCGTGCTCATGCAGCATGGCAAGGTCATTGCGTATGCATCACGTCAGTTAAAGGATTATGAGAAGGCTTATCCTACCCATGACCTAGAATTGATAGCTGTAGTTTTTGCCTTAAAAATATGGAGATATTATTTATACAGGGAGAAGTATGAGATATATACGGACTATAAAAGTCTGAAATATATCTTCACACAGAAAGAGTTGAATATGAGGCAGAGAAAGTGGTTAGAACTGATAAAATATTATGATTGTGATATCTTATATCATCCGGGGAAAGCAAATGTAGTAGCCGATGCGCTGCGTAGGAAGGGTAGAGAAAAGTTGTCAATGTTAATGACTCGGAATGAGTTAGTAACAGAGATGGCGAGAATGGAATTTGAAGTTAAATTACCGGATGAAGCAGTAGAAATGTTATTCTTAATGGAGACTCAATTGACCATAGTGGAACGGGTTAAGGAAGTGCAATTAAGCAACGAGGAATGTGAACGAATGAAGAAGAGGATGGAAGATGAAGAGAAGACTAAGTATAACCTCGAAAAGGAGGGATTGCTTGTGACGCCCCCAAATTCGGGTATCTTCCAATCCGACATATGGTGCTACACGGTACTCATAACTATACAATCATTCAATTGAAATAAAACTTAATGAATGTAATTACTATCTTCTTATTATAATCAAAGTATAATCCTTCCCAGGTTCATAAACCGATTACATCGTTTGTTGTTCGTAATGTATAATACATACAAACATACTAATCTATTACACGATGGTTAAGTATCCATCTTAGCGTTGCCCTTATCTCTCTTAGCATTCTCAGTATGTTCATCCTTAACTGCAATCATATAATTCACGCAAGAAGTGAGCATAACAAGCTCAACAAGTTTAACAAAGGATAACAGTAATACCACATTCGTGAATTATATGACAATTCCTACATAACTGAACAAATAGTTATGAAGTATTATGAAACAATAATACTTTAACATTTCATAACATCAATTCCCAAAGTATAGAGTAGACAAGGAATTCTGAACCAGTCGATAGACCATGAACAATAGCTTTCTGTTTTCATACTTGAAAACGATATCACATCACTAAGGTTGTACATCCGCATTACTTACGAGCACTTCTAGGTGATCAACCTATAGTACTCTATGTTGATCAACACTCATTCGTTAAAGGTATTTACGTTTAACATTTGGCAAACTCGCGTGCCCATCGAATAATCGATGAAAAATACTTTTGTTTGTTCATAGACAAACCTTACCTTCACATCCATACCAATCACTTGGCATAGGATAGCGTTAACATTTTTATATAGAAAGATATGAATGTAAATCAATCTATATCTTACGAGTAGTCTAGCCGAGTTAAATCTGGCATTGACCCTTTCTTTAAAACCTGTCATGCAATTCAGTACAATGAATCACATAAAACTTGACTAATTTGTAAGTTAGACAAGCGTTAAGAAAAATTGCCTTTCAGCGTCTTCAAATAACTTAATCGACTGACCACAGCCTTTACAAAATCTACATGATATATTCACATAGCACACTATAATTAGCTATCAAATAATTATTCACATTGTTCCTACCAACTTCTTTCTCTTTTATGTCTTTGTTAACTTAATATCATCAATAAAGTCAACTCGACTTATTACCCTTCGTCCCGACTTATTAACCAACTTACGTTATTAACCGGACTCTATCATCATTGGCAAAGTACCAACGTTGTTTCCCGACTAGGGTTCATTGATAACACTTTGTGTTCTTCATTCATAACTTACTAACATGCATTCAATTCCTAAATTTTAATACCATACACCTTAGTATAAGTAGTATAGGAATAGTTTTAGTACACTTATGAAGTGCATAAACTTTACTCTTCTAGGTCTCTGAACAATTATAGTTCAAACCTAAGTTATTCAACAATTACCTGCACCCACGCCGCGGCATGACATCCTAGTATAAGGCGGCACTACAGTTGCTAGTTAGCGATACCAGTCCTTTGTCTCGTATTGCAAATACGAGACTTCATTCTATCGATGGTATTGCGGTGCCACTTTTCGGTAGCCATTTACACTTTATTTGCAGGTTTCGGTGCGACATTTAAAAGCTTGTCAGCCATATTTGAACCTCGATCTGAAAAATTCCACAGATGAAATTTTTGGTGAGTTTTCCGGATTCATAACTTCTTCGTTATAAGTCCAATTTGGTCCGTTCAAAAGCCTACACGCCATAAATGACATACTCTACGCGTTCATATAAGAATTTGACACTTTCGAATCCGTTAACTCAAAATTCACTATTGAGTTCATTTTCTAAGCGTTCGTAAACGTTAATGAGCGTTCAATGCTCGTTTTCTTCGTTTTAAGTCAGAATCTGACGATTCTTGAGTCCACTACTCTTAAATACCCTATCTCACATGTTGACATTGAAAAACAGTGTTTTCAAGTCTCATGGCAACTTTCGATTACTAATCCGGAATTTCAACGCTTTCGACGTTTAACGTCTATTTTTTGTGAAATTCGCCATAACTTCGTTACTAGCGTTCTCTAAGCCAAATCACATGGAATACTCCATGGACTTCATATCTACATCCTAACCAAGCAAGATTCACATATTTACATATTGATGGAGTTCAATTGTTTATCAACAATCAATATTTTCATAATTTTAAGCTATATCAAACCTTATAATTTATATGATTTCATGACTTATAGAGATTGAATCTATAACAAGTCATCCTTATTCCACCATACTAGACATACACCACCCATTAATGATTCTCCATACTAAAAGAAAACCAAAAGAGATGGAATTAGAATTAAGGAGTATTACCTTAAGAACTCTTAGGTAATCTTGAAAAACTCTTAAGCAAAGCTTCAAAGTAGAACTTTTGGTTAAGTCTAGCTCTTTCTCTCTCTCAAAATCTAGGTTGGCAATTTGAAAACTCTCAAAAGACCAATCCTAGCTTTCTATTTATAGGCAAATAAAATGGAGGGCAATTTGGTTAATACACCACCACCTCCTTACTATTCAACACTTTATCACCAAGTAAAATACTTGGTGACCAAGTGTTATGCTTGCCAGACACACAAGGTAAGCCCACCATGCCCATGGGTCATCCCCATGGGTTGCCCCATGGGTTTTACCCATTTGGTGACCCACCGGTTCGGTTTTCTTGCATTGGGCTTAACCAATCTAATATTGGGCCTTGACTTGGGCTTAACACATTAATTCATTGGGCTTGCTCATTCAATTTCTTGGACTCAACATAATCCAAATCAAATGAATTATCATTAAGTCTTAGCTTAATTTCATAATACTAATCGTATTCCATACGTATAATTCATGTATTCTCTCCGTATAATGCTCGTACGATAATCGTATTGTACTCCGTATTAACTCATCGTATTATACATAGATACTAAATAGTATCACCCTAGTATAAAACACACATTAACAATAACGCAATTCCTTCTACGCATTTCATTTCTTTCTTAGAAATCATTTCAATCAACCCTTAGGTTTTAAGTCCGTAGGCGAAAACTTTGTTTGCCATAAATGAAATATTATTAGATATCTCATCTTATCTCGATATTCTATCATTACGCGTTTCTCAGAATTTCAAAATAATTTCCCGAACAGAAACGGATGAATAGTGTTTTTACGAAAATTTCTCGGAAAACATTTATTTTCGTCTTGGAAATTCTAAACAATTAATTCTAGTACGTAGCTAGATTACTAACCACATTATCATATTCTAGGTCATAGAACGACCTTCACATAGCTTACTCACAAAATAAATCAATTAAATTCATTTAATTCACAAAATAAAATAAAAATTTAATTATCATAAAAATCCGATTTTCTCTAGCGTTACATTGCTTCGTTTTAAAGGAAGAATTTGGGTTCCAAATAATTCTGAATTAAAAGAGGAGATAATGAGTGAGGCCCATAGTTCGAGGTACTCGATATATCCCAGTAGTACGAAGATGTATCAAGACCTTCGTTAGAACGTTTGGTGGCCAGACATGAAAAGGGAGATAGCAGAATATGTTAGTAAGTGCTTAACTTGTCAGAAAGTTAAGGCTGAACACCAACGACTTAGTGGGTTGTTGCAATCATTAGAAATTCCAGATTGGAAATGGGAGCATATCACAATGGATTTTGTGGTGGGACTTCCAACAACAAGGAAATGATACGATGCTATTTGGGTAATAGTGGATTGGTTGATGAAATTGGCTCACTTTTTATCAATAGGAGTTAGGTATAATCTAGAACAATTAGCTAAACTGTATGTCAAAGAAATTATTTCAAGACATGGAGTACATGTGTCGATTGTGTTTGATCGTGATCCACGATTCACATTGAACTTTTGGAGGAGTTTGCAAGAGCAAATGGGAACGCAGTTAAGATTGAGTGCGACATATCATCCTCAAACGGATGGACAAAGTGAACGAACAATTCAAACGCTTGAAGATATGTTAAGATCTTTCGTTATGGATTTCAAAGGGAGTTGGGACGAACATCTACCTTTGGTAGAATTCGCGTAAAACAATAGTTTTCACGCTAGTATAGGCATGACGCCTTACGAAGCATTGTATGGGAGGAAGTGTAGAACTCCACTGTGTTGGGATGAAGTAGTTGAACGTCAGATGTTGGGACCTGAGATGGTACAACAGACAGCGGATATGGTAAAGTTAATACATACACGATTGGTAGCGGCTCAAGATAGACAGAAGAAGTATGCTGATCCTCATCGAGAGAAGAGGGAATTTGAAGTAGGTTCATATGTATTTCTGAAAGTATCACTTTGGAAAGGGAAGATACATTTTGGGAAGAAAGGAAAGTTAAGTCCAAAGTTTATATGACCTTTTGAAATTTTAAGAAGGGTAGGAGAGGTAGCTTATGAAGTAGCTCTACCTCCAGAAATGGAACGTATACACAATGTGTTTCACGTGTCAGTATTACGTCCCTATAAACCAAACTATAAACACGTAATAGAGTATGAATCTATTCAGATAGAGAAAGACTTAACGTATGAAGAACTTCCAGTTCAAATTGTTGATAGGAAGGAACAAGTCTTAAGAAATAAGATAATACCTTCGGTGAAGGTGATTTGGAGGAACCACAATGCCGAGGAAGCAACGTGGGAACTCAAAAGTAAAATGAAGGAAAATTTTCCTCATTTGTTTATATAATTATAGCGAGATTTTGGGGACAAAATCTTTATAAGGTGGGGAGAATGTAACACCTGAGAAAATTGAATTTATATGAGAATTAAATTTTTATTTGATTATGTTGATTAAATGAATTCAATTGATTATTTATGTGAGTAAGCTAATTGAAGGTCATTCTATGACCTAGAATGTGCGGATGTGGTTAAGATTCTGGCTATGTGCTAGAATTAATTGTTTTGAATTTCCAAAACGAAAATAAAAGTTTTTTGAGAAATTTTCATAAAAACACTTTTCATCCGTTTCTGCTCAGGAATTAAGTTTGAATTTTTGAGAAATGTGTAATTATAGAATACGAAGATGAGATGGAATATCCAATAATATTTCAGTTATAGCAAATGAAGTTTTCGCCTGCGGACTTAAAACCTAAGGGTTAGGGAAAGTGATTTCCGAGAAGGAAATGAAATGCATATAATGATTAGGGTTATTATACGTGTGATATACGAGTATGATACAAATTAGTATATGAGTATAGTGCAAAGATTAAAATGACGTATAATACGAATATCATACCAATACTATACGAAGAGAATACGAGAATTGAACGCGTAGAATACGATTAGTATTAATGGACTTTGAGTTCAAGAACTTTGTAGAATCCATTTAGACTTGGATTATATCAAGCCCAATGAATTGTGTAATCAAGCCCAAGTTAAGGCCCGATGTTAGGTTTAATCAAGCCCGATCCAAGAAACCGAACCGCGGATCGAACCAACGGGTCACTGGATGGGTAAAACCCATTTGGCAACCCATGGGGAAGATCCATGGACCTTGTGGGCTGGCCACTTGGCCACCAAGTAAAGTGATTACTTGGTGGCTAAGCCATGAATAGTAAGGAGGTGGGGTGGGATGACCAAAATACCC
Source organism: Panax quinquefolius (assembly GCA_020205615.1). Lineage (NCBI taxonomy): Eukaryota > Viridiplantae > Streptophyta > Magnoliopsida > Apiales > Araliaceae > Panax > Panax quinquefolius. Next base: position 99,386,702 of record CM035154.1, on the reverse strand, counting down.
TCCATTTGGTTTGCCTATAAAAGAAAGCTTATGTTATTCATTAGTTGTTTTACAAACTTTGTCCAACAAATATTGAGAGAGAGAAAGAGCTAGAAACAAGTAATCAAGCTACTTTGAAGCAAATCATAAGAGTTTTTATCAAGAACCTGAAGAACGAAAAGGTAATATTTCATTAACGTTAGTCTTCGACCTTTTTAATTTATTTTTCGTAGAGAATCGTAGATAGTGGAGCATGTCTCTTGTGAAGGTATAAGGATGGCTATTAATAATTAAAACATTGATAAGTCATGTTTAAGTAGAAATCGTAATGGATTACGTAAGTTTAAACCGAGGAAAACTTTGAACGTTAACTTGGTTGTTGATGGACAAATTGAAAACTATCATTATTAGGGAATGTGCAGATTGTTTGGTTAGTACTTTGATGATGAATCAATGGAGTTGTTCCATTTGATTTGACGTATAGAACATAAGTAACGAAGTTATGGCGAAATTTCTGAGATTCGGCGTTAAACGTAAAAATCTCGGATTAGTAGTCAAAAGTTGCCGTTTAACTTGGAAACTTTGGTTTCCAATGGCATCACATAAGATAAGGTATTCAAGAGTCATGGACTCAAGAATCATCTAATTCCAACTTAGAACGAAGAAAACGAGCTATGAACGCTCACGATCAATAACTGAACGCTCAATAATGAACTAAAAGATAAATTCTGAGTTAACAGATTCAAAAATATAAAATTCTTGCTTGAACACTTAGAGTATTTAATTTATGAGCTAATGGCTTTTGAATGAGCCAATTCGGATGTAAAACGAATAAGTTATGAGCCCGGAAAGTTCATCAAAAAATTAAACTGTTAAAGCCAACTGAGGCTCAGGGGAGGCGCCGCAGTGCCAACCCTAGTACTAAACTCCGCGCCGCAGCGCCATGTACAGTAAGAGTAGTCATTGAAGAGTGACGCCGCAATGCCACTCATACATAGAAGTCTCGCGCTGCAGCGTCGAGACGAGGGATTTTCCACTACAGACTGGCGCCGCAGCGCCACTGTTGCAAAGGATGGCCGCGCCGGCAGTGAGAATTTGTTGATCAAGTTAGGTTTTGCAATCCCAATTGATTAGAAATGAATAGTAGAGTATGTATGTAATTAATATACATAGTAAGAACAATCAAGAATCACTTATTTAGTGATGACGTTAGTAACATGAGTATGGTTTAATAGAGAATAAGAAAAGAATGCGAGATATACGAAGCAAGATGTATTCGAGATTTGGTAATTAACCAATAACGAATAAGTCTTGGTTAGTAACGTAAGACGTTAATAAGCCGTAACAAAGAATAATAAGTCAATTTGACATTTATTAACGAAATAAACTCATGTAAGACATAGAAGAGAAAGAAGTTGGTAATAACAATGTGATGAGATTGTTTGGTAGCTAATTATAGTGTGCTATGTGAATATATCATATAGATTCTATAAAGACTGAGAACTGTTGAATATTATATTCAAAGACGCTTGATGGCAAGTTTTCTTAACGCTTGTCTAACCTTCATGTTAGTCAAGTTTTCTGTGATTCATGTTCTAAGATGCATGCATTATTTTACGAAAGGGTCGATGCCAGTTTTAACTCGGCTAGACTATTCGTAAGAGTTAGATTGATTTGTTTACAAGTCTTTTGATATAGAACTATTAACGCTATCCTATGCCAAGTATTTGGTACGGATTCAAGGTAAGTATGTATATGAACAAACAAACGTATTTTCATCGATTATTCGATGGGCACATGAGGTTGCCAAAACTTAAACATAAATACGTTTAAGGAATGAATGTTGATCAACATAGAGTAATATAGGCTAATCACTTAGAAGTGCTCGTAAGAAATATCGGATGTACGACCTTAGTGCCGAGATGTCATTTTCATGTATGAAAACGAAAAGAGTATGTTCATGGTCTTTCGACCGGTTCAGAATTCCTAAGCTATTATTAAAAGTAGTATGCACACAAGCCAATCATGTTTGATGATAAAGCATATACTTTGTAACAATCTTATTCATTTATTAATAAAAAGAATTAATTTATTAAAGGCTTTTAATTATCTATATGATGTTGTTTTATAATATGTGATAAACTCATAGTATTAAGCAATGCTTTTAGAATAATGATGATGAACATTCTAATGAGATCTAAATTCTTAGAAAGCTTAAAACTAAAATAGTTCTCAATCGTTGGATTACTAAATTGGGGATTAGTGAATCCGGATAGATTGGTACATATGTTGCTTACTCATTGGATGAGGATGATTGATCTCATAATCATTTGTGTGGAGACACTAAAGCAAGTATGTAGGTGCTTATTAGAGAATAATTTCACTGAACGTGGCTCACTAAGGAATACCTAATGGAGTTTTACTTGCCTGTCAATAGGAATTCCTGTAGTGATAGTAATACAAGTGATCCTTGGACTTGAGATCATCATAGTATCTTGTGTATGATGAGTTATACTTTGACTTATTCCTTAAGACCCTTAGGGTATATCAAAGGGTATGCTTGGGTATAATAAGTTGTACATGGAGATAATGTATGATCAATGTAGACACTCAAAATTTTCTGCGCTCCTATTACTAACATTGCAGGGGGGTAGATTCGTCTTTTGGAGATAACCCTGAAAGACAGCTTACATACATTCCAGATACTACCAGAAGTTTAGCTCCAACTCGGACCACAAACCGGGAACATCATCTCAAACCCGGAACACACACCGAGAATATCATTTCCAATCTCGGAGATAACCCCGAGATATGCAGATCAAAAGACCGGCAACAACACCGAAGAGGACAGTTCTGTCTCGGCGATAACACCACGATGCTCAGTTCCAGTCCCAGAAACAACACTGGGACTAGCAACCCCATCCTTAGTGATAGCCCCAAGAGATGCCATTGCAGTTTCGGCGATAACTCCGGAAATGCTTGTTTCAAACATATGCAATCAGCTTCAACCACAGACATCCTGTCGAGGCACACACACCTCAGACCCGAAGATAACAACGGGCAGACAGGAACACCCACAGAAGACAGTGAGACATACAAACAAGCGGCGGTCAATCTCAAATGTAACCTCGAAAGCAATATCTCTGCTTCCGCTAAAACCGACGATAACCCCGGTGAGGAGTCATAACGTCATCTTACCATCTCAACAAGATGATATCGTGGCATTCCAACAAGTAGTCTAATCTCAGTTGTAACCCTGAGCAACGTCTACTTTCAACTCAAACCGGCGATAACCCTGGCGAGGAGTCAAACGTCATCTTGTTCCTTCGACAATGGCACATCGTCTCAACATTTCATACATACATACATCCAACAATGTCCCACAAGAGCCGAGGATTGACAATCCCGAGTGACTATTACGTGTGACAGTACTTTGGATAGAATTTGAAGCTTGAAGACCATGGGCATAGACCCCTCTTCCTGACTTCGTACAACCTCTAATCTATGTCATTGCGTAACTCTCGACATAAGCGGTCTGAAGAAGGTCAGATATACCTCATTTGGATGCTCGGATTGAAGTTCTGCAAGTTCAAGTGGACATTATAGGGCATGAGTGCGTGCGCGACACGAGACAACGGGACCCATGAGGTCGATGCATCACGACCACCAGTGCAGTACAAATCATGGTATCAGCCATGTGTACCTACTGCGCCATCCGTCTCTATATATACAAGCCTTGGAGTCAGCCATTTGAGAAGAAGAGGGAGGGAAAAGGCGAGGAAGCCCTGTCCATTTTACTCTGCATACACATCTTTTGAGTGTTTCCTCACTTCTAAACACTAGTTAGCTCACATATAGCTATCTTTTATCCGGCGGGAGCTGAGTGTTTATCCATTTAAAGTCATAGAAGTCTACTTTGGTAGCCCACTGTAAGCCTTCTTATATTCTATAAAGCCTTATTCTCATATTAGCACACACTGTTGTACACGTTAAAAGTCGTGTGAGTGTGTTTTCCCGGACTTCGGTCCGTGGTTTTCATTTCTGTCTCTATATATATATATATATATATATATGTATATATTTCATATATGGACTAACATTATCGAGTTATGCCTCGATTGAGCCTAGACTTCGGTCTGGAGCGTTTAATTACTTATATATATATATATATATATATATAAACTATAGTCGATACTACATACGATGAGCACAGATTTTATATCCTGCATTTAATTGCATATATATATATATATATATATAATGTTGTTAGACTTATCGATGAACACGGATTTACATCTAGTGCATTTAATCGCTTTTATATATATATATATATATATATATATATATATATATATATATATATATATATAATTATATATACATATCCGATGAGCCTAGATTCACATCCATGGTCGTTTATCGCTTATATATATATATATATATATATATATATATATATATATATATATATATTTACATTTACATTTGCTGCACTGAGTTTATCTTATTTGGCGATTGATATTTATATACTTTATTTACATTTTCTCCTTATTTGGAGTTTACTTTCGTGGCGGTTGATCATGGTTGATATATATATATATATATATATATATATATATATATATATAACGCTTATTGCTTTCCATACAAATTGCGTTATCATGTGAGCTTAGGAATCATGTGATCACGATTCAGGTTCTAGATTCTTTATGATGGACATTTTTATATATATTATTTTTCTGGTGTTTGAATTTCATTGGATGGCTGTCATGCCCATGAGGAGCTCGGCACTACTGTATATTATTTTCTCGAGAATGCTTCGCATCTCAAAAATAAAAGCAAACAAGTCGAACATTTAATAATAAATGGAAGTATAAAAAGGTCTCAATTCCTATTGAGCATAGGGTTTGAAAAACCTCTTTTACAAAACGTCATTTCTATATCTTGGTTAAAACTGAATTTTTCTATAAAATTCAAACCTTGTGTATATAGGTGCGAACGAGGCCTCGCACTACTTTCAAATAACTGCACATTGATCCACACACACACACACATTCATATAATAATTTCTTAGAAAAGTGGCGGTCACCGTGGTAACACGGATGTCAGGGGGTGCCTAACACCTTCCCTCCGTATAATCAAGCCCCCGGACCCAAAATGAATCTCGGTTTCACAGACCCATCTAGCGATTGTCAAAACACCGGGTCATGTGTAAACCTTTTTTTGATTTTGCGTTAGTGCGACCAGATTAAATACACCAACTGGCGACTCTTAAAGTCAAATCGTCGACATTATACATGCTGGACCTTTTTCACTTATTTTTCAAACAAATCTCACATTAACATGAGAACACCAAAGAACAAGTAACGAAAAGGACACTCAAAAAAATCCGAAGCGTCGGCGGTGGCGACTCTGCTGGGGACTCCAAAGAAGAGGCTTAAGCCGCTATTTCAAGCTTTTCAAAATTGTTATATGCTTGTGTGTGAATGTTGCATTTACATTTATGATGAATGTGTATGAATGCATCTTAATTACTGCACTGCTAAATATCTATTTGTGATATTAGTGCTTCGTACATGTCATTATTTTGCATAAACGGTGAGACACGTTGTATGTGAATGTATGTTGTGTGGTCCCTCCACCAGGAGGCTATTTTGTCGGTGTTTGATTACTGGACTCGTGGGAAGAATGATTCCCTGGGGCTCAGGAAAGGCACCACTCAGATTCGCTCCAGTTGAACGACCGGATTAACTTCCCGTTAAGTAGATTGCGATGATCTGGGAACCTTCATGCCAAAAAGCCGCGAGAGTAACCCTAAGATAGGTCAGCCTCTGATAAACCAAACGCAGAGAAAAGTCTCTTCATGCTTTCCATTTTCAAATTACCTGTAAAAACATTTACTTGTAATTATATTCCATGTTCATTCATATGTAATGGAAAATATGAAGAATATATGTGCATGCATGACATGTTATCAATTAACAACCGGTTTTGCAGGACAAAATTCCTAAACGGACATGTTATAATAACATTTATATTACCCTAAGACTAAACTACGTAAGTCTTTTGTAGGGAAGCAATTGGGCCTGTTATTACCCGCTCAAAAATCAAAAAAAAAATTGCGAACTTCTGACCAATCATGTCTTCTTCTCGACGGTCTAATCTAATATTGTCTCCCAAGAAGAATTTGACGGATTGAGTAAACAAATTACAAACTTGGATGTTTTACTAAAAGAATTACACTAGTCCACTCAGGGTACGATGATACCTACACATACAGAATCCCCTACACAAGGAGGAGTTCAAGGTCTGGAAAAAACAATTCCAGAACATCAGTTGGATACAACCAACAAAGACCCTAAAAACACCCATCTCAAAGGAGATCCAGACACCGATGATATCAGGAAGAAGGTCCTCCAAATGGAGGAAACCATCCGTGTTCTCAAAGGGATTGGAACCCATGGCAGTGTTTTATATACCGACCTTTGCATATTTCCCGGTGTTCAATATCCAGAGAAATTTAAGACCCTTAATTTTGAGAAATATGACAGATTAGGGTATCCTTATACACATTTAAAGGTGTTCATAGGAGAACTTGGGTCTTACGCAGAAAATGAAAAGCTCCGAATGCAAATTTTCAAAAAAAGTCATTTGGAGAAGCTCGTTCATGGTATACCAGATTAGACAACTCTAAGATCCATGGCTGGGAAGAGCTGGCTCACGCCTTCCTCACTCAATATAGTTTTCAATCTCAGATGGCTCCTGACCGGTACCAAATTACCAAGGTCAAGAAACAGTCTAATAAGTCATTTAGAGAGTATGCTCAAAGGTGGAGGTGCCTTGCTGCTCAAGTTATTCCTTCCATGACGGAATCAGAAATGGTCATGACCTTCATAGATGTACAGGAAGCTCCTTTCTATGAAAGAGTTCTAGCTGGTATTGGCAAACCATTTTCTAAAATGATCAAACACGGCGAGATGGCTGAGATGGGATTGAAGTCCGGTAAAATTCAAGACCTAAATTTGCTCTTAAAGTCATTCTTTGAGAGCACATCCAGTCTGGATCTTAGGGAAACAACCCCCAAAGGGTCCATAAAAAGAAAGAGGAGGATGCTTCCTTGATACTACAAGGACAAAAAGGCAATCCAAGCATGCCTATGTAGAGGAAAAACTACTCCCCTTTTCCAGCACAATCTTCAAACCATCCATTGTCTAAAAGTGGAGAAGTAAAGTGACCTCGAACGTTCACACCCTTAGGGGACTCGCTCAAGAATATTCTTGCTCTTCTAACTGCTCAGAAGAAAATTACACATCTTCTTCCACCAGCCAACCCTAATGGGAGGGGTTTTAATGCTACTCGGAAGTGTGATTATCATGCTGAGGCACCTGGACATGATACTCAAGATTGTTGGGCCTTGAAACATAAGATTCAAGATCAAATAGACAACGGTGAGATCGTGGTCACTAAACCAGATCAAAATGTGCAAGATAACCCTCTTCCTCAACACAAAGAAGAAGAGGTCAACATGATCAGTTGGAGCACTGCACAAGGTTCCAATTCTAACGGTGAATCATCCCAAACCATCAAAGACGGTGTTGACAAATGGGATTATGCAAAAGTTCCAGTTTACCATTGAACAAAAGATGAAAGCTCTTTGTAAACAAATTAAGCAATTAGCAGAACTAGTGACCCACCAGCATCAAGTCACATGCCAATTAATCAGGCAGAAGCATGCCTATCTCCTTCTTTTTGTTATGAATGCCTCCTCACCACCTTCAGAAAGTGAAGCTATGGAGGGTAAGGTTACGAAGCGAGCAAATGCTAAAGCCCGTCGGGATTTTACCAATCAGAGGGAATTCACCTATTTGGGCCAATCTATGGAGGAGATACTATAGATGTTGATCAACAAAGGAAGAATTACCTTCCTTCTCCCTCCCATCAATCCCCGCTCAGGGCGGTTCAATCCTGATGAAATGTATCAATATCATTCACATTCTCGCGGTCACAGTACAGAAGAATGTTGGGCACTCCGTCATCTCATTCAGAATCTTATTGATAACGGTGTCCTGCAAATAGCAGATGATTACATTGTGCAGCTCCAGGGTGGGAATGCATGTCCTACCAAATGGAAGGGATCAGTAGTAGTTATATCCGAAGTGGATGATGAGACTATCAAAGTATTTCCCATACAACCAACTCAACTCAAAGGAGCTGACAATCCTTTGAAAGTGGCCGCACCAGAGTCAATTCCTTTACCTTTCAGACCACAACATCCTATTGTCGGCTTACCCAAAGTTCCATGGAATTATGGAGATGCTGAAGGATCTATGTCTCATACTACTGCTACAGTGTTGAAGAAAAATCCATTGTACCTTCCTCAACGGGTTATTAAACCTACTTGCGAAGCAAAGGGGAAGTTGCCCATGGAGAAGATTGAAAAATTCCTCTGCACTATGGGCCACAATGAAGCCAAAGTGGTTTTAAGCTTGCGAGAAGCTCCACACCAGATTTTAATACTGGACTTGGCTTTCTCTTTCGAGGATCATTGGAAGATCTTACTGAAGGTTTTAGAAGAAGCCTATTTGCCAAAATCAATGGACGTGGAAAAATTTCAACATTTGGTTGATCACATTTTCAACAACAATGTGATATCCTTCACTGATGATGACATACCTCCCGAAGGGACCGGTCATTGTAAGCCTTTACATATTGCAGTTTTATCTTCCGGGTACATGCTAGCAAGAGTATTGATAGATGGATGCTCATCTCTAAATATATGTCCTTATGCCACCTTGGTAAAAATGAATATCAATCTCAAGCGGATCCAAAGCAGTCATACGGTCATCAGAGCTTTTTATGGATCCCGGTGAAATTCCGTTGGAAAGATTGAATTGCCAATTAAGATTGGTCCTAATACATTCAATGTATCTTTCCACGTCCTCAAGATAGAAACAGGATACAACCTACTCTTGGGGAGACCATGGATACACATGGCTGGAGCTGTTCCCTCCACCTTACATTAACAACTCAAATACATTATCAGCAACAGTCTAGTCACTATCAACGCTGAGCCGGATTGTCCTGAACAAGGAACTCTACCAATTATCAGCTTCAATTTAGAAGTTGAACCGGCCAGTTTCCATACTTTGGAAGTGAGTAACACGCAATACCATTCTATTGGAGCGCCACTTCCCATACCTAAGATTTCTACCGAGGTTATGTCAGCCACTCAAGAAATGATGTCATTGGGTCATCAACCTGGATAAGGGCTTGGTAAAGATAAGTAGGGTATTAAGCACCCTATCCAAATATCCAGTCAAATTGGAACAAATGTAGGACTAGGTTATTCTCGCATTCGATTCATGAGAATCCTCATAAGCACAAGCAAGTTCCTCAAGCTTCTGTCGCACAGCGATTTTCTATACCTTTACCCCATGAGTTGATGCAATCTCCAGTAAAGGTTCTAGCCCATGTTGTAGCTATGCTGTTTCCAAAACCAGTGTCAATAAAAGCAAAAGAGGTGCTGATTCCCGATCCCGAGGCGGAAGAAAAGAAGGAATAAAATATGACTTGCCTTGATGATGATGGCGAGATTAGCGCTTATTCATGATGAACATACAAATATATACCCTGCATGATGATTGCCCGATGTCATGGTTATCATTCGGATACAGGACAAAATGATCCTTCCACAATTCATCCATCGGGACTTTTCCTCGATAATTGGACTTGCCTTGATGATGGTAGGCATTCGCTACATTGTATGATAACTTTAATTGCTTGCTTTCCTTTATATATATTATTTTATCAAAGCATCTAACACTTTTATGATCGAACAGATTCGATATTTAAGTGAAAGCATCTTTTGTTTCAGGACTCTGAATTTAGATGTGCATGCCTTCTGAGGTACATTCTCTCTCCACAAGGGTCAACTTTGATGCAAAGTTGGACTCAGACTTGATGGACATCTAAGAGGACATTGAGACACCTCAAGAGATTAAGGAATGGGTCGCAGACAAACCCAAACCCAATCTTGATCAAACCACTCCTTTAAATCTTGGAACCTTAGACAACCCTAAGCTAATCCAGATTGGTTCAGACCTTACCACAAATCAACGAAATGACATGGTTGCACTATTAACCCAATTCCAGGATGTGTTTGCATGGTCTCATGAAGACATGGTGGGTTTGTCCACTGACATTGTTCTTCATCGCCTTCCCATTAAAGAAGGATTCAAGCCAGTTAGGCAAAAACTCAGGCGATTGAAACCTGAATGGAGTTTAAAAGTTAAAGAAGAAATTGTGAAACAATTTCAAGCTGGCATCATCATGGTGTCTACATATCCGGAGTGGATATCCAACATTGTTCCCGTGCCTAAACCAGGGGGAAAGGTGCGAGTCTGCGTGGATTACCGGGATTTGAACAAAGCTTGCCTTAAAGATAGCTTTCCTGTGCCCTTTATCCACATTCTTATTGATAATACTGCTCAATAAGGCATGTACTCCTTTGTTGATTGCTTTGCGGGGTACCATCAAATTATGGTCGCTGCGAAAAATCGTGAGAAAACTGTTTTCATCACTCCTTGGGGAACCTTTTGCTACAAACGGTTGTCATTCGGCCTCATCAATGCCGGGGCATCCTATCAGCGAGCTATGATGACTCTTTTCCATGATTTAATGCACAAAGAGATAGAGATCTACGTGGATGACATCATTATCAAATCCTGGAAGGAGGATGGCCATTTAGACCATCTCAAAAAGCTTTTCAATAGGCTGCGTAAGTACAACTTGAAGTTGAATCCCGCCAAATGCGCCTTTTGTGTTAAGTCAGGCAAGTTGCTAGGTTTCCTAGTCAGCCACAAAGGGATTGAACTGGATCCTACCAAAATCCAAGCCATCAAGGAAATACCCATTCCTCAGACAGAGAAGGAAATACGGGGATTTTTGGGAAGGATCAAATTCATTAGCAGATTCATTTCTCAACTCACAACAACCTGTGAGCCTATCTTCAAGCTGCTAAGGAAGAACTCCTCCATGAAATGGAACGATGAGTATTAGAAAGCCTTCCTTACCATTAAAGAGTAACTGATTAACGCTCCTATTTTGGTACCTCCCAGGGATGGTGTCCCCCTATTCATGTACCTGTCCATAAATGACAATGCCATGGGCTGCATGCTTGGGCAGAAAGACAATAGAGGCCAAGAACGAGCTATCTATTACCTCAGTAAAAGATTCAGCATCAGTGAACACAAGTACACTCAGATGGAGAAGACTTGTTGTGCTTTAGCATGGGCTTCCATGAGGTTACAGCATTACCTCCATGGTCACACAACCCATCTCATATCCCGAATGGATCCTCTCAAGTATGTGTTTCAATGAAGCCCATATCAATTGTCGATTTGTCCGGATGGCGATTGATCCTACAACAATTTGACATCGCCTATGTGATGCAAAAAGTCATCGAAGGTCAAGGAATTGCGGATCAATGGCCGCCCACCGCGAGGGATTACAAACCCTTAGAAACATACTTTCCTAACGAAGGAGTAATGGCAATTCAGCTACAACATCAGTACGATACATCCCATACGTGGAGAATGTATTTTGATGGAGCTGTTAACACAGAAGGCTCTGGAACTGGAGCAGCTTTAATATCCGATACGGGGGAGCAGTATTCCGTCGTCGTCAAATTGTAGTTTGTCAGCACCAACAACAAGCTGAGTATGAAGGCTGTATCATGGGGCTAAAACTTTCCCATTCAATGGGCATCAGGCGGTTAACTGTCTTTGGGGATTCTGAATTGGTAATTAAGCAATCCACAGGAATCTATCAAACCAAAGAATAACATTTGCTGCCTTACCATCGGCAAATTCTACAGATGGCGTTGGAGTTCGAAGAAATCTCCTTTATACACATTCTTCGTAATAGGAATGATTTTGCAGATGCATTAGCAACGTTGGCCTCCTTGGTTTACATACCTGACAAGGAAAACATGCCAAGCATCACGTTTATTCTGCAAAAAGCCCAGTCTATGGGAATTATGTTGGAGAAGTATCGGATGAACTACCTCCCATCCACCACCCTTGGTATCAGCATATCAAGGAGTATCTACGAGATGGGTCTACACCCGCTAAGGCGAGCCTAACTGAGAAGAGACGGATTCATCGACTTGCTATGAAATTCTACCTGAGCGGAGATGCACTCTACAAAAGAGATGCAGGATTAGGTCTCCTCAGATGTTTGGACAAAGACCAAGCTCAGAGACTCATGGATGAGATCCATGGTGGAGTATGTGGCCCTCACATGAGCGGACCCCTACTTGTCAAGAAAATTCTCAGAACAGGACATTATTGGCTTACACTCAAAGCTGACTGTGATGATCATGTCAAGAGGTGCTATCAATGCCAGATTTTTGGGAATGTTATCCACGCCCCTCCAAGGGAACTCCACAATATGAGTTCGCCATGGCCCTTCTCAATGTGGAGAATGGACATGATCGGGCCCATCGAGCCCAAAGCCAGTAATGGACATCGATTCATATTCACCATGATCGACTACTTCACCAAATGGGTAGAAGCAGCATCCTTCCCCAAGGTTACTAAAGAAGTTATCATTTTTTTCATTAGAAACAATGTCATCTGTCGATATGGACAACCAGAGGTCATTGTGTCAGACAATGCTAAGAACCTCAACAACAAAATGATGGAGGAGTAATGCAGAAAATTCCACATCAAACATCTCAACTCCATCATCTACCGTCCAAAGATGAATGGTGATGTTGAAGCGGCTAATAAAAATATCAAAAAGATCATGCAGAAAATGTCCTCCACTCACAAAGGTTTGCCTGACCTCTTGCCTCTGACTTTATTAGCCTACTAAACTTCCATGCGAAATTCCACTGGGGCAAACCCCTACTCATTAGTCTATGGGATGGAAGCAGTGCTCCCCATAGAAGTGGAAATGGAATCCCTCAGAGTATTGATGGATGCTCAATTGGATGAAGACCAATGGGTACAAGACAGGTATCACCAATTGTCTCTAATAGATGAAAGGCGATCCGCGACTATCTTCCATGGTCAGTTATATCAGCAAAGGATCGCACGATCCTACAACAGAAAAGTCTGACTTGGTTTTGAAGAAGATCATTGACAACCAAGATCAATCTAAGGGAAAATTCGCTCCTAACTGGGAAGGCCCATTTTTTGTCAAGGAAGTGTTGACAGGAGGTGCCCTCAGATTGCAGGAAAAGGATGGTGATGAATTTCCACAGCTTATCAACTCAGACATCGTGAAACGGTACTATGTCTGAAGTTACCATCAAACAAACATCCTGGTTTTGATCATCAAATCACCAGTCATTCCAATTTTGAACCCTTTCCTTTTTGAATACTCTTCTGCCCCTCAGGGAAACATACACTTCAAGCCAGCAGCCTGGTTTTACTTCATTTCAAACCTTTCATACAATCTCGGTTATCCTGAAGACAGGATTTAACCTTTCACAATTTTGGTTATCCTGAAGATGGGATTGAACCTTTCACACCTGCAGTTTATCCTGAAGACGGGATTAAACTTTTCTACCCTTGAAGTTTGTCCTAAGAACGGGATCAAACTTTTTACACACTTGCAGTTTGTCCCCATTATGGGATCAAACTTTCTTCTCCTCGCAGTATAACCTGCACATGGGATTCACACTTCTCTTCGCCTTCAATTCATCCTGAGGGGCAAACTACGTCGACCTGATCTCCCTGATACCTGGGGGTACGTAGGCAACCATATTCTATATGGCCCGATAGCAATAAAGAAAAACAACAAAAACATTTCTGCTATTTCTCTATAAAACAACAAAAAAACTACACCCATCTGCCTTCCGCATTCAGCATTAAACCTCCTACACTAGGTTCGAACTACGCAAACTTGATCTCCTCTTCAGTACGAGTACGTGGGCAGCCATTCATGGTGTAGTCTAACCCCTACCAGAACAACATACTTATCACACGGTACCGGGATCTACCTTCAATTTGCCCCTTTCATCGATTTTAGATCAAAGGGATGGAATTACCCAACCTCTTCTCACAAATAGAAGATTCGGTGACCATCTAAGCTGTGATCGTGCCTCAAAGAGCAATACCAACCCATAAGAGATGGAATTAACTAGGCTTCTCATAAATAGAAGTACTGGCGACCATCTATGGTGTGGTCAATCTCAGAGAGGAAGAAACCACCCTCTTCTCCACTTTTCCATATAACCAGTCCCAAGACACCAAAGATGGTAGGGATTTACAGAAATCAGTGATCCGTTCTGAGAGATCTTGCGACATCTCAATGTCCATCTATCAAGGATAAGTTTAGAATGCATCAAGATCACAAGGCCCTAGAAAAATAGGCAAACATCAAGAAAGTATCAAGGCATAACTAAAAGGGAAGTGAATCAAAATATATTTCCCTGCCATATATAATACTATTTGATATATACATCTGTGTTGTACATGACAAAATGGCTAAGCTAGTCTGTGCAGGAAAATACAAAGCAATCTACAGATCTGTGTGTATGCAGACTATCAGATCTAACATAGCATCCCTCTCTGACAATGGAGGAAGCACTACAAGCTCCTGCCCAAGGGTATCTACATGAGCTAACAGATCAGAGGCTAACTGCATGGTGGCATAGTGCTCATCAATGTAAGCACTTATGTCAGCAAGACTAACAGTCATCTGGGATCTAACGGAAGTACTATCTGTAATGGCCATATCCCTAGCAGATAAAGCGGCATCCCGCTCCACAATAAATTCATCCCTGGCTGATCTAGCCTCGTCCCTCTCTAACAGAGCGATATCTCTCTCATCAAGAGTGTCAACATCACAGCCCTAGCCTGATCTCTATCATAGGTCATCAGATGTAAGCTCTGCTCCAAATGTTGTACCGAATACTAAGTAACAGTGGCACTCGGGGTGGGAGAATCCATCACAAATCTTTGGCGACCAATGAGCCAAATCATCGGTGGGAATAACGACCTCCTCTATAAGCTCCTCATCGTCGAGAATCAATCCCACACCTTGTGGATACTTGCCACGACCGATGCGATCTCTATCTCCATCCATGCGGAATACTCTGCGAGAAACAACTGGATGATGACAAAAACTTCACCAACTCCTCACTGATCCCAATAGGCATACAACTTGGATCTGTCCTCCACTGATAAATGGTGTGACACGAAGCGCTGACTCACTGCCCCCTCATACGGATGAAAATCCTAAAACTAGTCAAATTGACACATCACGGCCAGTGGGTGGTAAGTAATCATGCCCCTCAATCCAGCCAGAGGGAGATAATCCATGCCCGGAGCATGAGTAATAAAGTTGTAGGGTGAACTATGCCCTGAACACGGCAATATATAATGGATCCCTAATTTACGCCAGAAAAAGCGACCACGATGCAACATCTCAGATACTCTCTGCAGTGAAAAGGAGTATGACATGGCTATCTCCTGGGTGAAACAAAACCCCCGCCGTCTAAATGTGTCAATCGGTCTCAAGTGTGACATAAACCACACATACAGCATGACCGAGCTACCTTTAAACACTCCTGCTGGATAAATGCAGCAGTATGTAGATGACCTCAGTATCTCTGTGATAATCATCAGTACAATGGTACAACCCTCCCTGAGAGCTCTCACTGCCATAATGATGCCGATATCCAGCTCATCCATGTACCGCGGCATGAAGACGTATGACAATACGCATTGATGCAGTACATCTACTCTAGCTGAACACCAATGATCCTTCGGTGTGGTGAAATCCCCGGAATGCCGTGCATAGCTTTCCTCAGAGCCAAACCTGTAAAATAGGAAACGCTGGGATATCACGTGGCTGGATGTAATCTCGTCCTGGACCACTCTACGTCTCAATCCAGTGAGGGTCATGAACTGTCTGCTCATGTCTCCAAAGTAGGAGTCAACTCTTGGGTCCCAAATTGGAAAACCTGCCTCTTCGATACCCAGTGCTCTAGCATGCCCTCTACAAATCCTATGGGAACCTGAAACATCAACAGGGTCATAGTATGCTGCAACAAATCATCTACGATCACTATGTCTGATGGTGATATACTATCATACCATGAGCGCATACCAGCTACCACCACAAATGGTGGGGTATGATCAATCTGACTAACTCGTCAAGAAGGCATCTCATGCGGGGTAGTGTCATATAAGACCATCTAGGGTCAATCTTTGAATATCTCTGGACATACATACATATGCATAACATAATAACATACATAATACAATAGATGGCAATATGATATAGGGAATGGAAAATTGTACATTCATTCCTAAGTATATCATCATCAAATACATCTCTGTACAGCTAAAATACAGGAAAATATGGCGAAGCTACCCAACATACAACAGGCCTATCCAAAGAGATAGCGAGAAATACATCAGAAAAAGTCAAGAGTGTCGATGTCTACATCATCGATCCTGTCCACCTGATGTAACTCCTCCTGAGTCACTGGATCTCTATCTACAAGGATGTCGGTAAATCTGAGGAGGATCTGCTGCACAAAAAAAACCATATGGGTCACCTGAGGGACCAGCGCCAGAGCTGGAAGGATCAAAAGTATCTACCTCTGCATGATCTCTGCCCAAATACCAAATGAAAAGATGTGACCGGTCCAGCTGCCGAGTCAATCTGTCAATCTGTGTCACTTGAGTCAGATCTCTGACACAGGCTAGCCAATCCATTATCATCACGGATCCTGGAACCATATCCCCCATAAACTGTGTGGCGCGGGTTTGAGCTCCAATCGTACGAGGGATCCACCAATGCTAGAACATCTCCTAAGAACAGGGGCCCTCAGAAAATATAAAACTGTCAATCCCCATCAATGGGATGTCAATGACGGGCGACTGCGAAACAGACCAATAACGCCTGGCAGGAGGCAGGATCGGTATACGAATCTCTCCTGTAGTGCTTCTAATAACACGCTCTCCTAAATAGAGCTCCCATTCTCCATCTGTAAAGAGAGGAATCCTGCGGGTGGAAATAGCGTACTCTACTCCAGTCGGGTACCCATCCTCAAAACCAACTCCTAAATGCTCTCCAGAGTAGGGAATCCATGTGATGACATCGGCTATCAATAGCTCCAGCTGTAGGCGACAATGAGTGAAACCTTCAGCAACAGGGACCTCCGCCAATATGGAATGATGCCATCTCTGTCCTCGTGGATAGGTGTCTAAACCTAACACGCTCACAGGACGCAAACAAGGAAGCCTCTCATAGGCCCAAAACTGCCAACACAAAGGCAAACATCTACTGTCAGTCAACGCTCTTAACCTATACATAGGAAAAGACAAGAGAAACACTTACCAGCAGAAATGGGTAGAATCCTAACCACGCCTCGGTCAAGCCCTGCGATCGCATGCGCATTCCCCTTAGGAAGTAGGCAAAGGTGTAGGAACTCCAATCATACTCTCCTATACAGTCCACGTGTCGAGTGGCGCTGATCAAAGCGAAGGACACCGTAAAAGAGTTATCTGCTATGAAGCAGCCCCTAATGATCATCAGGAACAATCACCGAAGAATGCGATCCCTGACTCTCACATCATCGTGTATGGGCTACTTAACAGCCCGCTCATAGCATCTACGCTCAAAGGACCTGTACGAACAGTCCTGCCCTTGTGCGCTTCCGCCGGAACTCCCAACAAGGATTTGACGGCAATAGGGGTGATATCCGCCGTACAAGGCACCGGCTCCCCTCCAAACTCCATACCTGTGATAAACCGCCAATCCATCGGCGTCATCATCACCTCATAATCCAACAATAGAGTGGCCGAAGTGCGGTGGAACCACCGCTCAGACAATGCCCTGAGGTAACCCCAGGGACAGCGACGGGGTAGAATGGAGAAGAACCTCCTGAATCCCCAACCATGGACGGTCGCTCTATATTCATTATGCAACGCCTGATACATAGAGTGGATGCTAAACCAATTCCCTCGAGGCTGTGTAAAGCCGGGAACCTACATCAAATGCAGATCAACATCAGACTCCTTGACTCCTCATCAATAGGAAATAAGGAAGATTAAAGATCTAATTTCATACCTCGTTTACGTGCAGGTATACTGAAGGATGCCTACTCAAGTCACCCAGAAAATCTGGGTTCACAACTTGAATACCTAGAAATTCCCTACGGGGAACACATACAGCAGGAACAGGAACCTCGATCGATGCATCCTCGTCCTCGTCCTCGACATTCAGCACTTCAACTAGAATAGGACGTATCACTGCCTCTGCCAAACGACGAGGCTATCTAACAGAACGACGCTGAGGCTCTTCAAAAGCCCTCCTCCGTACACCAGAAGTGGTCCTACGGGAACTACTCGGCTGATCCGGATCCATGATATCTGGACAACAAGTCTCCAAATCACCTCAGAAAGGGTGAGGTAATTTCTTACCTGGAGTCTTTTCAAAATGCATTCTATGATTACATGCATGCATGCATTATTTTAATATACATCTACAGTAGAGTTAAAAATGCATGACTACCCAATACCTACATTTTGGGAAAATTTTGTCATAGCCCCCTTTGTAAATGGGACTATCCACATGCACATAGACATGACTAGGTGGTCATTCAGTAGCACACCTGAACACAGTCATATACATCCTACATGCATTAATCCGTAAATGTAGTCTAATTACCAGGATTATTTTACTTTTCTACCTTTACTCATTTGTCCTCAGATAGGATAAGAAATGACAGTAAAAGGGGCCAATTTGACTGTTTCAAAAGTCAAATTTTTTCACATCATTATGTTTAGCATGGTTTAATACTAACATTTACTATGTTGAATATTTTTATCAAGTCATATCGGCATGCATATTCACTACTATATGTCTAAATGCATTTCATGCGATAAGTCATTTTCAATGGATGAAATTGGAAAAAGATACATGACGTGTGTTACCGGAGATGATGAAGAACGCTTATGCGGTGTGCGAGAATATGCAGAAAGTTGCCCAACTCAAAACAGATCTGAAGAAGAACTCTGATTTCCTTCGTTCCCATAACTTGAAAATGACTTATGAAAAGCAACCACTTTATACATAGGCACGGTTGGTTCTGCAGCTCTCCGGCTCGACGGGGGATTTCGCCGGTTATCAACATCTATGTATCCCCGGTTGAAGTCACAACGCACATCCTTCAAACTACTATGTATCCCCATGAAATTTACAACGCAATACAACCATTAATACACACATCAATGAAGGTCAAGCGACCTTGGCGTCGTATTTAGCCGATGGAAAGTAAACCCATCGAAGCAACCTTCCCCGGCGGGGGTCACAACACAATGCTACCATTGACACATACATCAATAAAGGTCAAGCAGCCTTGACAATGCACCCAGTAGGGATTTATCCGGTGATACACATATCAACGAAGATCAGGCAACCCTGATAACAACAAACTATTGGCAGTAACTCCGACAGAATGAGGGAATATGTTATACACATCCTCAAACAGACAAAGCTTTATCCCTACAAATCTCTTACACACAAGAGGTACCTCTATGGAATATAAGCTAGTGTCTAGGATTCAGGACTTTGGTGATAGCCCCAACGACAACATCCTTGGAGACTTGGATCGCATGTCCAAGCCATCATTGATTGTCATCCCAACAGGATTACCTGACAATCATTCATGCATTCTACATACATTTGCATCATGTTGCTGCATATAGCATCATGTTTATCTTGCTTGCATTTCAAGTGTCTATTATTCTTTATCCTATCCATGCCTTGCATTACATGAATATGATAAAGAGGGGCATCTGTAGACACTCAAAATTTTCTGCGCTCCTATTACTAACATTGCAGGAGGGTAGATTCGTCTTTTGGAGATAAGCCTGAAAGACAGCTTACATCCATTCCGGATATTATCGGAAGTTCAGCTCCAACCCGGAACACAAACTTGGAACGTCATCTCAAACCCAGAACACACACCGGGAATATCATTTCCAATCTCGGAGATAACCCCGAGATATGTAGATCAAAAGACTGGCAACAACACCGGAGAGGACAGTTCTGTCTCGACGATAACACCGCGATGCTCAGTTCCAGTCCCAGAAACAACACTGGGAGTAGCAACCCCATCCTTGGTGATAGCCCCAAGAGATGTCATTGCAATTCCGGTGATAACCCCGGAAATGCCTATTTCAAACATATGCAATTATCTTCAACCACAGGCATCCTGTCGAGGCACACACACCTCAGACCCAGAGATAACAACGGGCAGACAGGAACACTCACAGATGACAGTGAGACATACAAACAAGCAGCAGTCCAATCTTAGCTGTAACCCTGAGCAATGTCTGCTTTCCGCTTAAACCGGCGATAACCCCGGTGAGGAGTCACAACATCATCTTACCATCTCAACAAGATGATATCGCGGCATACCAACAAGTATTCCAATCTTAGCTGTAACCCTGAGCAACGTCTACTTTTAACTCAAACCGGTGATAACCCCGGCGAGGAGTCAAATGTCATCTTGTTCCTTCGACAATGGCACGTCGTCCCAACACTTCATACATACATACATCCAACAATGTCCCACAAGAGACGAGGATTGACAATCCCGAGTGACTATTACGTGTGACAGTACTTTGGATAGAATTTGAAGCTTGAAGACCATGGGCATAGACCCCTCTTCCTGACTTCGTACAACCTCTGATCCATGTCATTGTGTAACTCTCGATACAAGCGGTCCGAAGAAGGTCAGATATACCTCGTTCGGATGCTCGGATTGAAGTTCTGCAAGTTCGAACGGACATTACAGTGAATAAGTGCACGTACTACGAGACGACAAGACCCGCGAGGCTCGGATGCATCACGACCAGCCGTAGGTGTACCTGCGGCCATCCGCCTATATATACAAGCCTTGGGGTCAGCCATTTGAGAAGAAGAGGGAGGAAAAAAGGTGAGGAAGCCCTGTCCATTTTACTCTATATACACATCTTTTGAGTGTTTCCTCACTTCTAAACACTAGTAAGCTCATATATAGCTATCTTTTATCCGGCGGGAGCTGAGTGTTTATCCATTTAAAGTTATAGAAGTCTACTTTGGCAGCCCACTGTAAGCCTTCTTATATTCTATAAAGCCTTCTTCTCATATTAGCACACACTGTTGTACACGTTGAGAGTCGTGTGAGTGTGTTTGCCCGGACTTCGCTCCGTGGTTTTCATTTCTGTCTATATATATATATACGTATATATATGTATATATTTCATATATGGACTAACATTATCGATTTATGCCTCGATTGAGCTGGACTTGATGCGAGCGTTTAATCGCTTTTATATATATATATACTATATATATAAACGTGGTCAAACTTCTATCGATGAGCCCGGATTTTATATCCGGTGCGCGTTTAATTGCTTTTATATTATATATATATATATATATATATATATAACTGTTGTCAAACATATCTGATGAGCCTGGATTTATATCTAGTGCTTTTAATCGCTTTTATATATATATATACATATATATAATTAACATTCGGACATATCCGATGAGCACAGATTCACATCCAAGTCGTTCTATCGCTTTTATATATATATATATATATATATATATATATATATATATATTTTCCATCCTCGCTGAGTTTACTTCGTGGCGATTGATCGCTTTTACAACTTTATTTACATTCCGTCCGCACTGGAGTTTACTTAAATGGCGGTTGATCGCTTTTACTGACTTTATTTACATTTTGTCACTTTGAGTTTACTTTGTGGCGATTGATCATGTTTATATATATATATACATCTTTTATATATATATATATAATCGCTTATTGCTTTCCATACAAATTACGATTATCATGTGAGCTTAGGAATCATGTGATCACAGTTCGATTCTTGAATCTAGATTCGTTTCCATGATGGACATTTTTCAAATTGTAAGCGACTGTATATTATTTTACGATTATCTCGAATTTCCTTGGATGGTCGGCATGCCCATGAGGAGCTTCGGCATTTATATATATTATTTTCTCGAGAATGCTTCATCTCTAGAAAATAAAAGCAAACAATAGAACATTTAATAATAAAATGGAAGTATGAAAAGGTCTCAATTCCTATTGAGCACAGGGTTTGAAAAACCTCTTTTAAAAAACGTCATTGCTATATCTTGGTTAAAACTGAATTTTTCTATAAAATTCAAACCTTGTGTATATAGGTGCGAACGAGGCCTCGCACTACTTTCAAATAACTACACATTGATCCACACACACACACAAACACACACATTCATATAACAATTTCTTTGAAAAGTGGCGGTCACCGTGGTAACACGGATGTCGGGGGGTGCCTAACACCTTCCCTCCGCATAATCAAGCCCCTGGACCCAAAATGAATCTCGGTTTCACAGACCCGTCTAGCAGTGTCAAAACCACCGGGTCAATGTACAAACTTTTTTGATTCAACGTTAGTGCAACCAGTTAAATACACCAACTGACGACTCTTAAAGTCAAATCATCGACATTATGCATGTTGGACCTTTTTCACTTATTTTTTCAAACAAATCTTACATTAACATGAGAACACCAAAGAACAAGTAACGAAAAGGGACACTCAAAAATCCCGATATCGACAATCAATAAAGAATCTACCACTTCTAGTAAAAGAAGAGAAATGTCATATGTGATTCAATAAATGACAACCCAGTAGTCCTTGGCCAAGGCAGAATAAAATTAGAAAAGAGTTTCTAATTTGTAATATTTGGAGTTGTGCAATTAAGGATCGAAATACATATAATTAAATAAAATAAGACTTGACAGTTACTCCATGTCTTATATTTAATTGGGACATTGTATAGTGGAAGGATTGAATTGTACGGTAACTATTTACTCAAAGGTTCTTTTATGATTAATGTTGAAATCTATAATATCTGGAAAGTCGTTGATCGCTAGGGAGGCTTATCCCTATTGTAGAATAAATATTATTTATTTAAATAAATTAATAGTTTAATTTATTTATTTAAATAAGATTAGAATTATTCTAATTAATTTATTCACAAACGGTTTAATATGGAGAACCTAAAGGGTCACGCCATAAAAGGAAGAATAATTATTTAAGAAGATAATGGCATAATCATAATAATAAGTTAAGTATATTTAATTTAATCTATGGTGATAGAATAAATTAAATAGCTTAATATTTATTATTTAATATTTTGGAAATATTAAATATAAATTAATAAGATGAGTCTTATTATTATTATTATTAATATTATTATTTTTAACTTCTAAAGGAGTTTAGGAATTAATTAATAAAAGTACTCTCAAATATCCTAATAAGATTAGGAGGCTAATTAATTAAAAGAGTTTAATTAATTATTCCTAATAAGATTGGGAGCCTAATCAATTAAAAGAATTTAATTAATTAAAATAAAATAAACCCAATTCCTTAATTGTTAAGGAGGGTTGCCTACATCTATAAATAAGAGGAGTCTTATTATGGGTGAGGAGTTGTTGTTGACTTTTTCACAACAGACGTAATTTCAATAGTTGGAAAGTACGCTCTTTTTATATAGAGATAAAAAAAATTAAGGTTTAGCCAACCACCCATCTGCTTGAATCTTTCTTCTTCCTTGGTGGATCACCTCTAGAGGCCAAACACTTGGGTGGCTAACGTTGATCAAAAGAAGGAACAAAACCCGGTGGATTCAAGTTGAACGCGAAAGGATTTGGAGGTGAACTTGTACCTAAGGAAGCTCGAATCTTTAAGGGTATGATTATTGTTCTTTATTTTTTCGTTTAATTAATAATTGTGCATAAAGGATGATCAGGGTATATGGTTTGTAAAATTTTAAAACTCTAATTTTTCACGTTTCTGCTTATTTTATGCAATTTGATTGCGTTCATAACTATTACAAACCTAGCAGTGGTATCAGAGCGAAGGCTTTATGCAAATTATTAATTGTTTCGATTTGATATGTATGTTGATATGTGTTTAGAACAATTTAATTGGGCATAATTTATTGTATAAAATTTATTAAAAAAATCGTGAAAACAAGATATATCATAATTACGTTTAACATGTATATGATAACAGGATATATCATTTTTTCGGTGATTTCGCAAATTTCTTTCTATGATGATTACTATTCACGTGGTCATGAATAATATATATATATATAATATTTTTAATAATTTTATTATTAAAATAAAATTTTCATTTTAATATTAAAATAAAAAGTTTATTTTAATCTTAAAATAAAAGTTTATTTTAATTTTAAAATTAAATTGCATGCTAATTAATTAGAGTTGAAATTAGATTCCATGATAACTAATTTGAGTTGAAATTGGATTCCATGTTTCCTTAAATAAAGGATTTTATTTAGATATGGAATAAGATTTCATATTATTCAAACTAAAGGAGTTTATTTGTGAATAGGAAAGAGAATCCGTGTTTCCTTTAATAAAGGAGTATTTTTTTTTACTTGGAATTGGATTCCATAATTAATTAAAATAAATGAGTTTATTTTGATTAAAATAAAATAGTTTATTTTATTCAAATTTGGATAAATTAAAATAAAGAGGTTTATTTTGATTTAAATTTGGATTAAAATAAAGGAGTTTATTTTGATTCAAAATTAGATTTTATCTTAACTAAATTTGCCCATTAAATGATATCAATATATATATTAAATATTTATTATTCATGAGATGAATTTTATTTATTGATGCATATGGTGATGTGTGTGATAATAAATGGGATTGATTATGGACTATTGACCAATGTGATTGGATTTTATTTTAGTTGGATGCTTGAATGTACGGGTTTTATTAAATGGGGTCTGCGTACCTCGCCTTCTCTAATTTTTCTAATGTAAATGCTATCTCTCTCTTATGTACTTCCCTCGATCACGATCAAGGTTTCTATTTATTTTAAATAGTTTTATAATAGGAATAATTAGAATTTATTTTGAAGAATTGGAGATCAAGGAGCAAGGAGCGCTTGAAGACCCGTTTGTAATGGAGCCCGAATTTAAATATAATAGTTATATTTAAATTTAATTCTTGCACCCTAGGTTTGACCTTTTGGTTCACTTGGTGGCTCTAGTGAACCAAACTAAAATAAAATCCATAATCAATCCGGGTAGAATATAGTATTCTATATGTGCATGCTTATACTATATATATATATATATATATATATATATATATATATATATATTATGCAAACATGCTTCGCATGTTATTTAATATGACGCGTATTTTATATATATGTGTGCATGCGCACTAAACAAGATGAGACAAATTAATAACAAACCCCTTAAATATTGTATATTAAGTCGTAACGTTCAAAGATATTTGGAATATCAAACGTCGCCTTCTAGCATGATAGAAATAACATAGTATTGAATATTTAATATGAGTTTGTTGTGCACACACAAGGCAAGTATTAAATATTTAAGATGTTATTTTTATTACATATAATGTTTATAAGGAATTGAACATTACTGCTTTGTTCTGCACACACAAGGGCTGTAGTTTTCTCTTCACTTATATGGAAATGTTGGGTCTGACTTAACTTAAATCATTTTAGTTCGAATGTGCACACACTTGACCATTATGATTTAAGAGGCAAAATACAAAGAGTTGCATAGTTGATGTAATTGACAAGAGTTGTCTACCTATTTATTTATATATAGTTTGTTATGCACACACAAGGTTATATATATTTAAAATGGGATCCTTATTCTCACTAGCATATCTTATATTAGATATTGCCGAACTATATATATTGAGGGTAATATAGTTTGAAAAAAATAGTGAGAGATACCAATTTAAAACAAGACCTAATTTATTTTGGTAATTAATAAAAGAATGTATGTTGAAAAATGTTGTTGATAACAAATTCATTTACAGAATTTTACAATGTCTAAATTACTATCACCACGTAGCATATTAGATACTAAATTAACCGGACCGAATTAAACGGATTGGTTAAGGAAATTGAGAATAGTTCTCATGGCTGAAAAGTTATCTTATGTCCTTAATACGCCTATCCCTGCAATGGTTGCAGACAATGCCTCTGAGGAAGAGATTGCTACTGTTAGAAAGTGGCAAGATGATGCACAGTTGGCTCAATGCATCATGCTAGCATCCATGAATAACGAGCTTCAGCGTCAACATGAAACTATGGATGCTCCTAGTATACTCCTAGACGTCAAGTAGTTGATGGTGAGGAAAGTAGGACTGAAAGATATCAGACATCTAAGGAGCTCTTCCGATCTAGAATGACCAACGACACTATAGTACAGACACATGTCCTAAACATGATCAATTTGATTGAATAATTAGGACAACAGGTTCTGTCATGGATGGAGAGTTGAGACAAGATTTGATCTTGCAGTTACTCACGGACTCATTCTCACAATTGTTATGAATTTTTCATATGAACAAGCTATCGCTGATTTGCTTAACATGTTGAAAAATAGCTGAGAGTCACTTTCCAACCAAGAAAGACCAAATCTTACTGGTAGGGGTTAAAGGATCTTCTAAAAAGAACAACAATTATAAGAAGGTAAATAGAAAAGGCAAAAACAAAGGATAATAAGAACAAAATTGATACGGATAGCAAAGGAGTTTGCTTCCACTGCAATAAGCCTGGACACTGGAAAGAAACTGCAAGAAGCATCTTACAAAGGCTAACCAGAAGAAGCTTAGTGAAGTTTCGGTTATAAATATAATTTTTTTCATGATTTAAAATAAATTTTTCTATAAGTCAAGATTCAACTTGGGTATTGGATACCGGCTTTGGTTATCATAAATATAGATATATGAAGGGATCAAGCAGAAGTAGAAAGCTAAACAAAGATAAGTAATCCTATGTGTGGGAAATGAAGAAAAGGTTGCTGCATTAGCCATAGAAACTTATAGTTTAGCATTGCTTACGGGCAAACCTATTAAGTCAATAAGTTATTATTATATTCCAGTTCTCGTTAGAAACATTATTTCTATTTTGTTGTTGGACAATGAAATCTTTGGTATTATATTTAAGAACAATTGTTGTTCTATTTATAATAATAATGTTTTGTATAGAACTGGAATATTACTTAATAGATTTTGTATACTTGACTTGCGTGAAAAATTATTTTGCAAATTGAACAAACTAGTATAAGAAAAGGAGATGACCATTCAAAGAGTTAAATGTGTGTATTTGCTGAAATATAAGTTTGAATTATTTGAAAGGTTCAAAGAATTCAGAACTGAAACAAATTGGCAAAGTATTAAGATTCTTTGATTAGATCAAGGAATAAATACTTGTGCAATAAGTTTTTAGATTATCTCAAATGGTTTTCTCACAATGGACGTCTCCTGATACGCAATAATTGATTGATGTATCTGAAAGGAAAAATCGTACCTTGTTAGACATGGTGCGGTCCATAATGATTTTACCGATATTCCAGTATCCTTCTGGGATAATGTCCTTGAAATGGTTACATATCTACGAAAAGGTAACCTCAAAATCCAGCCCCAAGACTCCATAAAAGTTATGGACAGGGAGGATTCCTAATCTTAAGTATGTTAAGATAAAGGGTTATCCAACTTATGTGAAAAGGTTTCAAAGGATAAGCTTGGGATAAGATTTGACAAGTACAGATTTGTGGGACATCCTAAAGTAAGTTTAGGGTATATGTTCTATAATCCTACTTGGCAAAAGGTGTTTGTTGAGAAACACACTACCTTCTAAGATAAAGGTGTTTATTAATGAAGGGGCTAGTGGGAGGATAATAGATCTTGAAGAGTTCAAGAACCACAAAACACAATAAGTTAAATAAGAGGAACCTGTAGATAGACCTATTGTACCACAACCAAATCGTAAATCTGGAATAGTACCAAAGATACCTGAGAGGTATGGATTCATCATAGATGATGATGATGAGGTACGTATCATAGAAGATGATGATCCAGTTACATACGATGCGGAAAGAGTTGTAGACACTTAGAGAAATGGATTGAAGCAAGCTTCACAAAAATGGAACATTCGTTTTGATGAGACAATCAAAAGAGTTTGATTTTATCAAAAACAAGAATGAACCTAGTGTGTACAAAAGAGTCAGTGGGAGCATCGTGACATTCCTAGTATTATATATTAAATGTTGACTTGGTCATATTCCAACCTTAGGTTTTGATGATGACTTTCCTATTGTACTAAAATGTTAACTCATGCATTTACAGGATATTAAAAGAATTCTTGAAGCTTTGATTTATTGAAGGATTGAAGACATGAAGGCTTGAAGAATTGCTTGAGTCATTAGGAAATAAATGTAAGATCCTAGCTTTAATTATTTTTCAATCAAAGCTCTAGGATTTACATTGCATTGCATCATTAATTAATTGTAGAATAAATTAAAATGATTAATTAATTAAAGATTAATTATGAAAATATTTAATTAAGCTTTCAAAATTAATAAGGATCAAATATTAATTAAATTGGAGTAATTTTTGAAAAGCTAATTTTGAAGTCTTCCCATAATTTATGGATTTAATAAATCTATACCATATATCTTGGGATTGAGTTATTCATTATGTTTTCCATGATTTATTAATTGATTGAACTTTCCTTAAAATTAATTATGCAAATCAAATTTTCATATCTTTATAATCAATTATCATGGATCAATAATTGGAGTAATTTTGAAAAGCTAATTTTGAAACATTCCCATAATTAAAGGAATTAATTTAAAATAGATTTTGATTCTTTATATAAATCTATACCATATATCTTGGGATTGAGTTATTCATTATTTTTTCCATGATTTATTAATTGATTGAACTTTCCTTAAAATTGATTAAGCAAATAAATATTCATATCTTTAGAATCAATTAGCATGGATCAATTAATTAGAGTAATTTTGGAAAGCTAATTAGTGAGGGCAAATCTAAATAGATTGGGATTTCAAAATAAATATGAAATGTTTTTAAATATTGATACTTCCCATAATTGATGGAGTTGATTAGTAAATGAGTTTTAAAAAGATCATTATCTTTCATATCTCTAACCAATATATTGTCTCCATAAATTTTGGGATATGGTGTTTTATTATTGGGTTTGCCATAATCATGAAAATAATTAATTATGGAACAAATTAATTGGAGTTTCAAAATGAATATGGAAATATTTTTGAATTGCATGAAATTAATATGGAAGTCCATTTAGTAAATGTAAATCTAATTGATATATTTATTTCATATTTAAAGTTGATTAAATTGATTCCATAATTAAAGCTTCTAAATTGATTAAATTGATTCCATAATTAAGGTTGCTTATTTAGATTCCATAATTAAGGATATTCTAAAAGTTCCTTCCTTAAATTAAGCAACGTGATCTCATCACTTTAATAGGAAGATGTTTGGAAATAAGATTTGAATAATCTATAAAATTTTTCATTGATTCCTAAATGAACAGTACATCCGTTGGATAAAAGGAGTTAACAATTGATTTACTTTCTTATTAAAGAAGCTCATAATTTAGAGAAGTGAATTTTTACTGTTAACTAAATTAATTTTTACTTTAATTAACTAAATTAAGTGAAAAAGCAAAATTAAAGCAAACAAATATTTTATTCAATCAAATATTAAGTTGATTGACTCACATGCTCCTTAATTGGTTATATCTCCAACTAATATACCATGTGCTTAAATTTAACGGATATATATATGGAGATTTATGAAATCAGTTATTAACGTGTATATATATATAAATCTATCTTGGAATTAATTCTTAATGGGTAACGACTAAAATTAGCAATGGGCAAAAAGATTTCCTATCTATATATATGCTTTAGTCGTGGGTTTGAAGTACAGAGAAAAATACCAAGCAGTATACTAAAAAGTTCCTTCTAATACATCGATCCTTTTCTTCACATACAAACTCATAAACGCTATTCAAGTTTTTCAATTGTGAAGATTTAAAAAGGTTGTTATGCTACACAAATTATATTCCAGATTTCAAAGACAGCTATTTAACTTGGTGATATCTTTCATACTTTGATCATTGCATTCTAGTTGAGCATTGAATTGTTAATATAATTATTGCTTTGATCATAGATTATTTTGTTTTCATATATTTGATCAATTTTTTAAATATGTAGTAGACTAAGTTGTTAGTCTAAGGTTTCTAATCCGGGTTGGATTAGAGGTTTTGAAAAAAAGTTCAAGGAAGCATAGGTGCTTAAGGGTGCATAGGTGCACGAGGAGCAAAGGTGCTAGGGAGCAAAGGTGCTCGGGGAGTATAAGTACTCAAAGGTTTTGAAACTTGTCTTGTAAAGGGATTTAATTGTAAACAAAGTTAATTAATAAAGAGAGTCTCCAATACTAGTTTGTATTGGACGTGGATTAGCCACTAGAATAGAGGATAGAAATTTGAACCACGTAAAAATTCCTTGTGTTCATGTGATTGCTTATTGTGCTAAATTATCTCATCATTCGGCTATCTATCCAGCAGGCTGCATTCTATAGCTATAAAGTTACAAAACTAATTTAGCAAATTGTTTTCACATAATCACATTCTGAAAAAGGCTAAGTCTCTAAATTAAGCATTTTAG
This sequence comes from Panax quinquefolius, assembly GCA_020205615.1. Lineage (NCBI taxonomy): Eukaryota > Viridiplantae > Streptophyta > Magnoliopsida > Apiales > Araliaceae > Panax > Panax quinquefolius. The sequence continues at coordinate 99,356,105 of CM035154.1, read as the reverse complement.
AAAGTCTTACATCAACTCAACATCTTGTCTTAACTTTTTTAATCTATAAGGATTTAGAATCCAGCTAGCCTCCTGCATTGAATATCCAAAATAATTTTTATTAAATCAAAAGTTTGACACCGTTTGTTCCCACACTTATTCAACCCCCCCTTCTAAGTATGTTTACTTAAATTTCATTTGGAATTAGAGCTTGCCTCTACTTATCTTGGTCTTAAAGGTGACTTGTAGGGAAATATTCTAGCATGACACAACTTGGGAACATCATTCAAGAAGGTCAATCAACTGTTAGACTCCACTACTTCATGGAGTTGAAAATTACAACTTTTGGAAGTTTCGAATGACGATATTTCTTAAAAGAGACCCATGGGAATGGTGGGTCATGGAGAATGGTCCTGTTATTCCAAGAAAAAAAGATGGTACTCCAAAGACCTTAATGGAAATGGACTCAACCGAAACTCACATGGTCTCCTATGATTCAAAAGCAATGAACACACTCCTTAGTGGATTGGTGCAATCCGAAAGTGACAAAGTTTCCTCATGCAACACGGCTAAGCAGATTTGGGATACTTTAAAAGTAAGCCATGAAGGTACATCGAAAGTAAGAGAAGTCAAGCTTAGTATGCTCATGCGTGATTATAAAATGTTCAAGCTTGAGAAAGATGAAACTATCAACGAGGCACAAGCAAGGTTCCTAGTACTAATGAATTCCATGAAGCTTCTTGATAAATCAATTCCACAAAGTGAGATCAACCATAAGTTACTTCGGGCTATGCCCAAGAGGTTTGCTTCTAAAGTTACAACTCTTCAAGATTCTCCTAATATTTCTTCTATGAATACATTAACTCTATTTGGTGAGTTAGAAGAATTTGAACATCAATTAAGGAGATATGATGATGAGGAGGATACTCCTCGAAAGAAGGTTCTAGCTCTTATTGCAGGTGATGAAGAGGAGCTAGAGGACGATTCAGATGAGGAAATTGCAAAACTTTCAAAAAGGCTCAAAGGGTTGTTACAAAGAAAGATTAAGAGAAAGAATGCAATCACTTCAAACAAATTCAAGGGAAAGCAAAATGAAGACACTTGCTTTGAATGCGGACGCCTCGAGCCATTTCAAAAAGGATTGCTTCAAAATAACGAACAAAGGCAAACTAAGCTACAAGGATAACAAAAGGAACAAAGCATTTATTACTTGGAGTGATGATGAGTCCGGAGTGGAAGTTGATGTAAACAAAGAAATAGCCCAAGTATGCTTCATGGGAATCGACAATGAATCAAATGATGAATCGAGCGAGGTAACAATTTCTGATTATAATCTCTTGAAACAAGAAAATGAAAAATTAAGAGAAAAGAATGTATACTTAAAAGACTTAGTAAATACTTTAATGAATGAGGTTGATATATTAATTGATGAAAAGAAAGAAGTTGAACAAGATACATCATCACAAGAAGAAAATATTTTAATTGCTAAAAATGATTTTTTTGAAAATCATAACAAATTTCTTTCCAACAAGGTTAATGATTTAAATAAAGAAGTTGAAAAATTAATCAAAGAAATAGCAATGAGAGATGTTTGTATTGATGCTTTTAATGATGATTCTCATATTAAAAATCCTTCAACGAATGAACTACAAAAAGAAATAGACTCACTAAAATTATCATTGGCTAAATTTGTCTAAGGGGAAGAAAATTTATCTATTTTATTGGGTAAACAAAGACCTAGCTTTGAAAAACAAGGAATTGGCTATAATCCAACACATAAAAAGAGTGATGTAAAAAATTTAAAATCTAAATCACATTTAAAATTAAATTATTGCTCTCCTTTCACTACTTGTAAAACATGTGGCTTAAAGGGACATTTAGATTGTTCATCAAATAAAAGGAATATGAAAGTTAAAAGTGTGTGGATTAAGAAAAGTGATTTATATGTGACTAACCCAAAAGGACCCAAAAGATATGGGTACCAAAAGGATGAATTTTTTATAGGTACATCTCAAAGCCAAAGGACCTTCTCAAAATAAAATGAGTTGAGTAAGCCAAAGGAGCAAACTGAATTCAATCGAAGAAGAAGAAACTGATCTGATTCGATTCGACAAACAGAATATAGCATCATCTAATTGTCTAGTAAACCTTATTCTTAGAAAAGAAAGTTGAAATGCCGAAAGCAGGAAAGTATCTCAAAAGTCATCCGCCCGAAAATATTATTGAAGATATTACTCCCAAATTTGAGTATGAGAACTACCCAAATCATGATTATAGACCTAAACAAGCTCAAACAAGTTCCAAGGGCTTGTTACAAGAAGTTAAGTAAGTATCTCATCTCAAATGGATTCACTCGAGGTAAAATCAATTCTACATTATTTAAGCATGAAAATAAAGATATTATCATTATGCAAATATATGTAGACCATATAATATTTGATGTTACTAATGAGTTTCTTTGTGAGTTATTTTCTAAGTGTATGCAGAAGGAGTTCGACATAAGCTTAATGAGAGAACATAACTATTTTTGTTTGGGAGTCTAAATAAAGTAAACAAAGGATGACATATATACATCAAACCAAATACACAAAAGAGTTGATCAAAAGGTTTGAATTGGAGAAATATATATATCAAAGGCTACACAAATGAGTACGCCAATTAAATTCACATCATATGATAAAGGTATTGACGTAGAGGTAACTAAATATGAAGGTATAATTGCTTACTTGAATCTATGTGGTTAGCTTACTTTATTAAGAAAATATTTAAATCCTTTAATCACTTGGGTTAACAAAAAAAAGATTCTTAGACTCATATTTGCCAACAATTGTTAGTCCTTAAAAGCACCATGATGATTCTTTCTACTTATATACATCATTTTTCAATGTCCTTCCTTTCTTTTTATTAATGACAAAGGGGAGAAAAATCATATGTTATTCTTTTTGATTGATGACAAAGGGGAGAGAAATTATGATATGTTTTGTCTAATCATGTTGAAATTGATTGAGTACAAAGATGAGTTCATATTGAATATCAAGATGAGTGCATATTGAATATCTCTTGTCTAACTTTATGTTCTTTTTCTATCTTGTCAAGAATATTTTAATATATGCATGGTTTTAAGGGGAGCCATAATTATTATATTGTCATTATCAAAAAGGGAGAGAATGTTGACTTGGTCGTATTCCAACCTTAGGTTTTGATGATGACTTTCCTATTGTACTAAAATGTTTACTCATGCATTTACAGGATATTAAAAGAATTCTTGAAACTTTGATTTATTAAAGGATTGAAGACATGAAGGCTTGAAGAATTGCTTGAGTCATTAGAAAATAAATGTAAGATCCTAGCTTTAATTTCTCAATCAAGGCTCTAGGATTTGCATTGCATTGCATCATTAATTAATTATGGAATAAATTAAAATGATTAATTATGAAAATATTTAATTAAGCTTTCAAAATTAATAAGGATCAAATATTAATTAAATTGGAGTAATTTTTGAAAAGCTAATTTTGAAGCCTTCCCATAATTTATGGATTTAATAAATCTATACCACATATCTTGGGATTGAGTTATTCATTATGTTTTCCATGATTTATTAATTGATTGAACTTTCCTTAAAATTGATTAAGCAAATCAAATTTTCATATCTTCATAATCAATTATCATGGATCAATAATTGGAGTAATTTTTGAAAAGCTAATTTTGAAACATTCCCATAATTAAAGGAATTAATTTAAAATAGATTTTGATTCTTTATATAAATCTATACCATATATCTTGGGATTGAGTTATTCATTATTTTTTCCATGATTTATTAATTGATTGAACTTTCCTTAAAATTGATTAAGCAAATAAATATTCATATCTTTAGAATCAATTAGCATGGATCAATTAATTAGAGTAATTTTTGGAAAGCTAATTAGTGAGGGCAAATCTAAATAGATTGGGATTTCAAAATAAATATGAAAATGTTTTTTAAATATTGATACTTCCCATAATTGATGGAGTTGATTAGTAAATGAGTTTTAAAAAGATCATTATCTTTCATATCTCTAACCAATATTGTCTCCATAAATTTTGGGATATGGTGTTTTATTATTGGGTTTGCCATAATCATGAAAATAATTAATTATGGAACAAATTAATTGGAGTTTCAAAATGAATATGGAAATATTTTTGAATTAATATGAAATTAATATGGAAGTCCATTTAGTAAATGTAAATCTAATTGATATATTTATTTCATATTTAAAGGTGATTAAATTGATTCCATAATTAAAGCTTCTAAATTGATTTAATTGATTCCATAATTAAGGTTGCTTATTTAGATTCCATAATTAAGGATATTCTAAAAGTTCCTTCCTTAAATTAAGCAACGTGATCTCATCACTTTAATAGAAGATGTTTGGAAATAAGATTTGAATAATCTATAAAATCTTTCATTGATTCCTAAATGAACAAAGACATCCGTTGGATAAAAGGAGTTAACAATTGATTTACTTTCTTTATTAAAGAAGCTCATAATTTAGTGAAGGTAATTTTTATTGTTAACTAAATTAATGAACATACTTTAATTAACATGATTCTATCTTGAGTCAAAGGAAGCAAAATTAAAGCAAACGAATATTTTATTCAATCAAATATTAAGTTGATTGACTCACATGCTCCTTAATTGGTTATATCTCCAACTAATATACCATGTGCTTAATTTTAATCTTACATATATATGGAGATTTACGAAATCAATTATTAACGTCTATATATATAAATCTATCTTGGAATTAATTCTTAATGGGTAACGGCTAAAATTAGCAACGAGCAAAAAGTTTTCTTATCTATATATATGCTTTAGCCGTGGGTTTGAAGTACAGAGAAAAACACCAAGAAGTATACTAAAAAGTTCCTTTCTGATACATCGATCCTTTTCTTCACATACAAACTCATAAACGCTATTCAAGTTTTTCAATTGTGAAGATTTAAAAAGGTTGTTGTGCTACACAGATTATATTCCAGATTTTAGAGACGACTATTTAACTTGGTGATATCTTTCATACTTTGATCATTGCATTCTAGTTGAGCCTTGAATTGTTGATATAATTATTGCTTTGATCATAGATTATTTTGTTGTCATATATTTGATCAATTCTCTAAATATGTGGTAGACTAAGTTGTTAGTCTAAGGTTTCTAATCCGGGTTGGATTAGAGGTTTTGCAAGCAAGTTCAAGGAAGCATAGGTGCTTAAGGGTAGTGCTCGGGGAGTTTAAGTACTCAAAGGTTTTGAAACTTGTCTTGTAAAGGGATTTAATTTTAAACAAAGTTAATTAATAAAGAGAGTCTCCAATACTAGTTTGTATTGGACGTGGATTAGGCCACTAGAATAGAGGATAGGGGCTGAACCACGTAAAAATTCCTTGTGTTCATGTGATTGCTTATTGTGATAAATTATCTCATCATTCGGCTATCTATCCAGCAGGCTGCATTCTATATCTATAAATTTACAAAACTAATTTAGCAAATTATTTTCACATAATCACATTCTGAAAAAGGCTAAGTCTCTAAATTAAGCATTTTAGAAAGTCTTACATCAACTCAACATCTTGTCTTAACTTTTTAATCTATAAGGATTTAGAATCCAGCCTCCTGCATTGAATATCCAAAAGAATTTTTATTGAATCAAAAGTTTGACACCGTTTGTTCCCACACTTATTCAACCCCCCCTTCTAAGTGTGCCTACTTAAATTTCATTTGGTATCAGAGCTTGGCTCTACTTATCTTGGTCTTAAAGGTGACTTGTAGGGAAAGATTCTAGCATGACACAACTTGGGAACATCATTCAAGAAGGTCAATCAACTGTTAGACCTCCACTACTTCATGGAGCTGAAAATTACAACTTCTGGAAGTTTCGAATGACGATATTTCTTAAAAGAGACCCATGGGAATGGTGGGTCATGGAGAATGGTCCTGTTATTCCAAGAAAAAAAGATGGTACTCCAAAGACCTTAATGAAAATGGACTCAACCGAAACTCACATGATCTCCTATGATTCAAAAGCAATGACCACACTCCTTAGTGGATTGGTTCAATCCGAAAGTGACTAAGTTTCCTCATGCACACTTGGCTAAAATGATTTGGGATACTTTAAAAGTAAGCCACGAAGGTACATCGAAAGTAAGAGAAGTCAAGCTTAGTATGTTCACGCATGATTATGAAATGTTCAAGCTTGAGAAAGATGAAACTATCAACGAGGCACAAGCAAGGTTCCTAGTACTAATGAATTCCATGAAGCTTCTTGATAAATAAATTCCACAAAGTGAGATTAACCTTAAGTTACTTCGGGCTATGCCCAAGAGGTTTGCTTCTAAAGTTATAACACTTCAAGATTCTCTTAATATTTCTTCTATGAATACATTAACTCTATTTGGTGAGTTAGAAGAATTTGAACATCAATTAAGGAGATATGACGATGAGGAAGATACTCCTCGAAAGAAGGTTCTAGCCCTTATTACAGGTGATGAAGAGGAGCTAGAGGATGATTTAGATGAGGAAATTGCAAAACTTTCAAAAAGGCTCAAAGGGTTGTTACAAAGAAAGATTAAGAGAAAGAATGCAATCACTTCAAACAAATTTAAGGGAAAGCAAAATGAAGACACTTTCTTTGAATGCGACGCCTTGAGCCATTTCAAAAGGATTGCTTCAAAATAACGAACAAAGGCAAACTAAGCTACAAGGATAACAAAAGAACAAAGCATTTATTACTTGGAGTGATGATGAGTCCGAGTGGAAGTTGATGCAAATGAAGAAATATCCCAAGTATGCTTCATGGGAATCGAAATGAATCAAATGATGAATCGAGTGAGGTAACAATTTCGATTATAATCTCTTGAAACAAGAAAATGAAAAATTAAGAGAAAAAATGTATACTTAAAAGACTTAGTAAATACTTTAATGAATGAGGTTGATATATTAATTGATGAAAAGAAAGAAGTTGAACAAGATACATCATCACAAGAAGAAAATATTTTAATTGCTAAAATGATTTTTTGAAAATCATAACAAATTTCTTTCCAACAAGGTTAATGATTTAAATAAAGAAGTTGAAAAATTAAACAAAGAAATAGCAATGAGAGATGTTTGTATTGATGCTTTTAATGATGATTCTCATATTAAAAATCCTTCAACGAATGAACTACAAAAAAGAAATAGACTCACTAAAATTATCATTGGCTAAAATTGTCCAAGGGAAGAAAATTTATCTATTTTATTGGGTAAACAAAGACCTAGCTTTGAAAAACAAGGAATTGGCTATAATCCAACACATAAAAAGAGTGATGTAAAAAATTTAAAATCTAAATCACATTTAAAATTAAATTATTGCTCTCCTTTCACTACTTGTAAAACATGTGGCTTAAAGGGACATTTAGATTGTTCATCAAATAAAAGGAATATGAAAGTTAAAAGTGTGTGGATTAAGAAAAGTGATTTATATGTGACTAACCCAAAAGGACCCAAAAAGATATGGGTACCAAAAGGATGAATTTTTTTTATAGGTACGTCTCAAAGCTAAAGGACCTTCTCTAAATAAACAGATTGAGTAAGCCAAAGGAGCAAACTGAATTCGTCAGTAAGAAGAAACGGTAGTCTGGATTCGACAAACAGAATATAGCATCATCTAATTGTCTAGTAAACCTTATTCTTAGAAAAGAAAGTTGAAATGCCGAAAGCAGGAAAGTATCTCAAAAGTCATCCGCCCGAAAATATTATTGAAGATATTACTCCCAAATTTGAGTATGAGAACTACCCAAATCATGATTATAGACCTAAACAAGCTCAAACAAGTTCCAAGGGCTTGTTACAAGAGGTTAAGTAAGTATCTCAACTCAAATGGATTCACTCGAGGTAAAATCAATTATACATTATTTAAGCATGAAAATAAAGATATTATCATTATGCAAATATATGTAGACCATATAATATTTGATGTTACTAATGAGTTTCTTTGTGAGTTATTTTTTAAGTGTATGCAGAAGGAGTTCGACATAAGCTTAATGAGAGAACATAACTATTTTTGTTTGGGACTCTAAATAAAGTAAACAAAGGATGACATAAATACATCAAACCAAATACACAAAAGAGTTGATCAAAAGGTTTGAATTTGAGAAATCTATATCAAAGGCTACACAAATGAGTACGCCAATTAAATTCACATCATATGATAAAGGTATTGACGTAGAGGTAACTAAATATGAAGGTATGATTGCTTACTTGAATCTATGTGGTTAGCTTACTTTATTAAGAAAATATTTAAATCCTTTAATCACTTGGGTTAACAAAAAAAAGATTCTTAGACTCATATTTGCCAACAATTGTTAGTCCTTAAAAGCAACCATGATTCTTTCTACGGGTATACATCATTTTTCAATGTCATTCCTTTCTTTTTTATTAATGACAAAGGGGGAGAAAAATCATATGTTATTCCTTTTGATTGATGACAAAGGGGGAGAGAAATTATGATATGTTTTGTCTAATCATGTTGAAACAGATTGAGGTACAAGATGAGTTCATATTGAATATCAAGATGAGTGCATATTGAATATCTCTTGTCTAACTTTATGTTCTTTTTCTATCTTGTCAAGAATATTTTAATATATGCATGGTTTTAGGGGGAGCCATAATTATTATATTGTCATCATCTAAAAAGGGGAGAATGTTGACTTGGTCATATTCCAACCTTAGGTTTTGATGATGACTTTCCTATTGTACTAAAATGTTTACTCATGCATTTACAGGATATTAAAAGAATTCTTGAAACTTTGATTTATTAAAGGATTGAAGACATGAAGGCTTGAAGAATTGCTTGAGTCATTAGGAAATAAATGTAAGATCCTAGCTTTAATTATTTCTCAATCAAGGCTCTAGGATTTGCATTGCATTGCATCATTAATTAATTGTGGAATAAATTAAAATGATTAATTAATTAAAGATTAATTATGAAAATATTTAATTAAGCTTTCAAAATTAATAAGGATCAAATATTAATTAAATTGGAGTAATTTTTGAAAAGCTAATTTTGAAGCCTTCCCATAATTTATGGATTTAATAAATCTATACCACATATCTTAGGATTGAGTTATTCATTATGTTTTCCATGATTTATTAATTGATTGAACTTTCCTTAAAATTAATTAAGCAAATCAAATTTTCATATCTTCATAATCAATTATCATGGATCAATAATTGGAGTAATTTTTGAAAAGCTAATTTTGAAACATTCCCATAATTAAAGGAATTAATTTAAAATAGATTTTGATTCTTTATATAAATCTATACCATATATCTTGGGATTGAGTTATTCATTATTTTTCCATGATTTATTAATTGATTGAACTTTCCTTAAAATTGATTAAGAAAATAAATATTCATATCTTTAGAATCAATTAGCATGGATCAATTAATTAGAGTAATTTTTGGAAAGCTAATTAGTGAGGACAAATCTAAATAGATTGGGATTTCAAAATAAATATGGAAATGTTTTTAAATATTGATACTTCCCATAATTGATGGAGTTGATTAGTAAATGAGTTTTAAAAGATCATTATCTTTATATATCTAAACCAATATTGTCTCCATAAATTTTGGGATATGGTGTTTTATTATTGGGTTTGCCATAATCATGAAAATAATTAATTATGGAACAAATTAATTGGAGTTTCAAAATGAATATGGAAATATTTTTGAATTGCATGAAATTAATATGGTAAAATGTCCATTTTAGTAAATGTAAATCTAATTGATATATTTATTTCATATTTAAAGTTGATTAAATTGATTCCATAATTAAAGCTTCTAAATTGATTAAATTGATTCCATAATTAAGGTTGCTTATTTAGATTCCATAATTAAGGATATTCTAAAAGTTCCTTCCTTAAATTAAGCAACGTGATCTCATCACTTTAATAGGAAGATGTTTGGAAATAAGATTTGAATAATCTATAAAATCTTTCATTGATTCCTAAATGAACAGTACATCCGTTGGATAAAAGGAGTTAACAATTGATTTACTTTCTTTTTAAAGAAGCTCATAATTTAGTGAAGTGAATTTTTACTGTTAACTAAATTAATGAACATACTTTAATTAACATAATTCTATCTTGAGTCAAAGGAAGCAAAATTAAAGCAAACGAATATTTTATTCAATCAAATATTAAGTTGATTGACTCACATGCTCCTTAATTGGTTATATCTCCAACTAATATACCATGTGCTTAATTTTAACGGATATATATATGGAGATTTATAAAATAAGTTATTAACGTGTATATATATATATATATATAAATCTATCTTGGAATTAATTCTTAATGGGTAACGACTAAAATTAGCAACGGGCAAAAAGATTTCTTATCTATATATATGCTTTAGCCGTGGGTTTGAAGTACAGAGAAAAATACCAAGCAGTATACTAAAAAGTTCCTTCTAATACATCGATCCTTTTCTTCACATACAAACTCATAAACGCTATTCAAGTTTTTCAATTGTGAAGATTTAAAAAGGTTGTTATGCTACACGGATTATATTCCAGATTTCAGAGACGGCTATTTAACTTGGTGATATCTTTCATACTTTGATAATTGCATTCTAGTTGAGCATTGAATTGTTGATATAATTATTGCTTTGATCATAGATTATTTTGTTTTCATATATTTGATCAATTTTTTAAATATGTAGTAGACTAAGTTGTTAGTCTAAGGTTTCTAATCCGGGTTGGATTAGAGGTTTTGCAAAAAAGTTCAAGGAAGCATAGGTGCTTAAGGGTGCATAGGTGCACGAGGAGCAAAGGTGTTAGGGAGCAAAGGTGCTCGGGGAGTATAAGTACTCAAAGGTTTTGAAACTTGTCTTGTAAAGAAATTTAATTGTAAACAAAGTTAATAAATAAAGAGAGTCTCCAATACTAGTTTGTATTGGACGTGGATTAGGCCACTAGAATAGAGGATAGGGGCTGAACCACGTAAAAATTCCTTATGTTCATGTGATTGCTTATTGTGCTAAATTATCTCATCATTCGGCTATCTATCCAGCAGGCTGCATTCTTTAGCTATAAAGTTACAAAACGAATTTAGAAAATTATTTTCACATAATCACATTCTGAAAAAGGCTAAGTCTCTAAATTAAGCAACGGGCAAAAAGATTTCCTATCTATATATATGCATTAGTCGTGGGTTTGAAGTACAGAGAAAAATACCAAGCAGTATACTAAAAAGTTCCTTCTGATACATCGATCCTTTTCTTCACATACAAACTCATAAACGTTATTCAAGTTTTTCAATTGTGAAGATTTAAAAAGGTTGTTGTGCTACTACCTGATTATATTCCGCATTTCGAGACTATATTTATTTTGGTGATATCTTTCATACTTTGATCATTGCATTCTAGTTGAGCCTTGAATTGTTGATATAATTATTTCTTTGATCATAGATTATTTTGTTGTCATATATTTGATCAATTCTCTAAATATGTGGTAGACTAAGTTGTTAGTCTAAGGTTTCTAATCCGGATTGGATTAGAGGTTTTGCAAAGCAAGTTCAAGGAAGCATAGGTGCTTAAGCTAGTATATGCATAGTGCACGAGGAGCAAAGGTGCTCGGGGAGTATAAGTACTCAAAGGTTTTGAAACTTGTCTTGTAAAGGGATTTAATTGTAAACAAAGTTAATTAATAAAGAGAGTCTCCAATACTAGTTTGTGTTGGACGTGGATTAGGCCACTAGAATAGAGGATAGGGGTTGAACCACATAAAAATTCCTTGTATTAATGTGATTGCTTATTCTGCTAAATTATCTCATCATTCGGCTATCTATCCAGCAGGCTGCATTCTATAGCTATAAATTTACAAAACTTATTTAGCAAATTGTTTTCACATAATCACATTCTGAAAAAGGCTAAGTCTCTAAATTAAGCATTTTAGAAAGTCTTACATCAACTCAACATCTTGTCTTAACTTTTTAATCTATAAGGATTTAGAATCCAGCCTCCTGCATTGAATGTCCAAAAGAATTTTTATTGAATCAAAAGTTTGACACCGTTTGTTCCCACACGTATTCAACCCCCCTTCTAAGTTTGCCCACTTAAATTTCATGAAAAGAGAGATCGCATGAGTTACAATCATTTATACAAAGAAATATACGAGACCTGATGATGATCGGTCATATTCTGGAGAAGATCACTGTAAGACAGTGAAAAACATCTTAAAGTACTTAACCGACACTAAGGATGTGATTACAATTTATGGTGGGTCTAAATTAAAACTAGAGGGCTTAACAGACTCAAGTTTTTCAGACAGACCAAGACGACAGAAATTCCACTTTAAGGTAAAGGGTTACCTTAAACAGTGGTGCAGTGAATTGGAAAGGTTTCAAATAGCAAAGAGTTGTTAGTTTAGTGATAAAGACAAAGTATATACCTGTAAATGAAGCTGAAAGTTGATTATTTGGATGAAAATTTCATTACAGAACTAGGAATAGTTCCTAAGTCTCATCTTGGATCTAAACTTGTGTTGCAGCACTTTCATTTGATTAAAGAATCATTGAAAGATAGAAAATCACTATAGAGATAGTGGACTCTCAAGAACAACATTACATATCCACTTACTGAAGCTTATCCAACAGCAGGATAATCGTCACTTAGAGAATAAGAGTATGAGATACCATGACGATTGGCTTTAGTGCAAGTGGGAGATTGAAAGTAGTATGCACACAAGCCAATCATATTTGATGATAAAGCATATACTTTGTAACAATCTTATTCGTTTATTAATAAAAAGTATTAATTTATTAAAAGCTTTTAATTATCTATATGATGCTGGTTTATAATATGTGATAAACCCATAGTTTTAAGCAATACTTTTAGAATAATGATGATGATCATTCTAATGAGATCTACATTCTTAGAAATCTTAAAACTAAAATAGTTCCCAATCGTTGGATTACTAAATTGGGGATTAGTGAATCCGGATAGATTGGTACATACGTTTCTTACTCATTGGATGAGGATGATTGATCTAATGATCATTTGTGTGGAGACACTAAAGCAAGTATGTAGGTGCTTATTAGAGAATAAGTTCACTGAACGTGTCTCGCTAAGGAATACCTAATGGAGTTTTACTTGCCTGTCAATAGGAATTCCTGTAGTGATAGTAGTACAAGTGATTCTTGGACTTGAGGTCATCATAGTATCTTGTGTATGATGAGTTATACTTTGACTTATTCCTTAAGACTCTTAGGGTATATCAAATGGTATGCTTGGGTATACTAAGTTGTACATGGAGATAATGTATGATCAATAAAGAATCTACCACTTATAGTAAAAGAAAAGAAATGTCCTATGTGATTCAATAAATGACAATCCAGTAGTCCTTGGCCAATGAAGAATGAAATTAGAAAAGAGTTTCTAATTTACATTATTTGGAGTTGTGCATTTAAGGATTGAAATACATATAATTAAATAAAATAAGACTTGACAGTAACTCCATGTCTTATATTTAATTGGGACATTGTATGGTGGAAGGATTGAATTGTACGGTAACTATTTACTCAAACGTTCTTTTATGATTAATGTTAAAATCTATATTATCTGGAAAGTCGTTGATCGCTAGGGAGGCTTATCCCTATTGTAGAATAAATATTATTTATTTATTCAAATAAATTAATAGCTTAATTTATTTATTTAAATAAGATTAGAATTGTTCTAATTGATTTATTCACAACCGATTTAATATGGAGAACCTAAAGGGTCACACCATGAATGGAAGAATAATTATTTAAGAAGTTAATGGCATAATCGTAATAATAAGTTAAGTATATTTAATTTAATCGATGGTGATAGAATAAATTAAATAGCTTAATATTTATTATTTAATATTTTAGAAATATTAAATATAAATTAATAAGAGGAGTCTTATTATTATTATTAATATTAATATTTTTAACTTCTAAAGGAGTTTAGGAATTAATTAATAAAAGTACTCTCAAATATCCTAATAAGATTAGGAGGCTAATTAATTAAAAGAGTTTAATTAATTATTCCTAATAAGATTGGGAGCCTAATTAATTAAAAGAATTTAATTAATTAAAATAAAATAAATCCAATTCCTTAATTATTAAGGAGGGTTGCCTACATCTATAAATAAGAGGAGTCTTATTATGGGTGAGGAGTTGTTGTTGACTTTTTCACAACAGACGTAATTTCAATAGTTGGAAAGTACACTCTTTTTCTATAGAGATAAAAAAAATTAAGGTTTAGCCAACCACCCATCTTCTTGAATCTTTCTTCTTCCTTGGTGGATCACCTCTAGAGGCCAAACACTTGGGTGGCTAACGTTGATCAAAGGAAGGAACAAAACTCGGTGGATTCAAGTTGAACGCGAAAGAATTTGGAGGTGAACTTGTACCTAAGGAAGCTCGAATCTTCAAGGGTATGATTATTGTTCTTTATCTTTTTGTTTAATTAATAATTGTGCATAAAGAATGATCCGGGTATATGATTTGTAAAATTTTAAAACTCTGATTTTTCACGTTTTCGCTTATTTTATGCAATTTAATTGCGTTCATGAATATTACAAACCTAACAATTATATATACTTTAGAATTGTTGTTATGAAATGAGAAGTGCTAGTCAATGTTTCATAGTACTTCATAGCTATTTGTTCAGTTATGGAAGATAATCATATAATTCTCGATGTGGTATTGATATTATCCTTTGTTAGACTTGCTGAGCTAGTTATGCTCACTTCTTGCTTGAATTATATGATTGCAGCTAAGGCCGAACGAACTGAGAGTTCTAAGAGAGATAAAGGCAAGGCTAAGATGGATAGTTAATTATCTTGTAATAGACTAGTATGGTTGTATGTATTATACTTATGAACAACAAATGATGTATTCGATTTATGAACCTGGAAAAGGATTTACTATGATTGTAATAAGAATATAGTTAATACACTCATTGTGTTGTGGTTTCAATGGAATGAATGTATGATTATGAGTACCGTGTAGCACCATCTGTCGAGTTAGAAGATACCCGGATTTGGGGGCATCACAGCTACACAATCGAAAAACTGCTATTTTTATTTTCAAATTTTATTGGACATTCTGTCTTTCCTTGCTAAATTAACATTAGCGCGTTATTCGAAAAATCAAAAAAAATGTAAAAGCATTTTTGGGTGAATAGTGTTTTTACGTCTTTTTCTCTGAAAAATTTTATTTTCTCATACGATCTCAAATTCGTAAACCTTAACACGTAAACACATTCTAGGTCGTAAAATCGACCTTTCAACACATAATGTAGAATAATATTCATATAATATCATTTATTCAATAATATTAAATAAACTTAATTACAATCTAAGTAAGAAAGATCGTAGAGAGCAAAACCGTAGAGTGTCTCTCTATTCGTAGAGTAGAATGTATAGCTCAGGTCATAGAGCAAAGTCATGCTTAAGTTCCTCATCAAACTCTACGATTGACTCAATTTGTAGAGCAAGTTAGAACTAACAATAAGTAGCGTTGCAAATTGAAGAACCTAATGCAAGTCCAAACATCCTTAGTTGAAATTGAAGATCAAAATATGTTTGTTTCTAACAACTAGTTCGGTGAAAGCGACAACACCCATATATTTGGTGAAGTTGCAGATTGATGTGACATGACTTAGCCGTAAAGCAAGCTGATATAGATCCCCAAAATGTAAACATCAGATATCTTCTAAGATCAACGCATTAAATGCTTAAATGGGAATTTTGTAATGGGAAGAACTCAACAAAGTCTATAAAAAGAAAGAAGATTCAAACCAACAGTATGAACCTGTTAGAGTTTATGCCCTAGAGGCCAATTATTTGATATAATTGCTTAACATTTTGATATTATATTTGACTGAATAAATGAATAATTTTATTATGGTTTTATTTACTGCGTTATATAAATGTTAACATAATAAAATTCCTTAGAATAGTGATACAAATTATATAGTTTCAAGTATGTCACTTGACACATGAGATTATATAATTATAATTAGTATCATTGCTCTTAAATGTCCCTAGTCGAGTATCATTATTGATGGGACAACAATGATGCATTGAGACTAGTATGTGGATTGACTGATGACCAAATCTCATTGGTCATAAATATATGAGATATTAAGTCAATGCATAGGTACATGTTAGAGAACGATCTACTGGACAGACCCACCATGAGAATTCTACGTGGAACAGTATGCAAAGTGTCATTAGTGACAATGATATAATGGTTCTCCGACCTGAAATCACTATATTACTACACGGGAATTTATGTACTTTGATATCATCAAATGTCACCTTTAATAGGGTGGACTAGCTATAAAGGTGATTATTGGGTACATCATGAATCGTGTGAGGAATATGAGTGATCTAGATGGAATTTAACCCTCCTATATATTAGGGGTGATATCCATAGGCCTCTTGATTGAGCACGACTATAAAATGCATGGTCATGCTCAAATAGTGATTTGTTTCATATAGTCTACTCATTGATCAAGAAAACACAGATTAAATTATGAAGAGTATGACACATTCCATGACTCGAGTTTAATCTAGGATGTCAAGGTTAAAAGGATTAAATTACATTGAAACATTGGTCACGAAAAGGTTGTATCGATGATTCATCGATCTTATTATTACTTGGGTAGCAGTGATGCATTACTAGATGCCCCTCACTGTTTATAATTTTATAATATGATTTTAAAATTATTGTCAACATAATAATAACCTATAGGGTCACACACATAGAACGTAATTAAAAGAGAATTAATTTAAATTGTAAAGATTTAAATATGTCAATATGATTGATAGTATTTAAATTACTTAATTTAAATTAATAGGATAATTATATATATATATATATATATATATATATGTATATTAATTAAGTGAGACTTAATTAAGATATATATATATATATATATATATATATATATTCGGATTTTATTAAATTAGGTTTTTGATTAATTCCTTTTAATCGCTATATATATGATATGTAGCAGCCATTTTAGGTTTTTGATTAATTCCTTTTAATCGCATGTTCTTTTGGTGGCTAGTACCGCAACTCCGTTGACTGCAGTTCGTGTGACGACATGTAGAACGTTCGTGTGGATACCATAGAGACGTAGTTCCTTTGGATTGCGTTGGAGATTCGAAACTTTTTATAATCCGTATAATTTTAATCACTAAATTAATTTATTTTTCGCATGGATCCTGTTTGAGGATTTCACAATTGCCTTTCAATTGATTTATTTTCGCCGCGTTTTATGTGTTGAAACCCTACAAAATCACGAACTATTAAGCTAAAATTCTGCCAAAGTAAAAAGTTGGTGGAGATCCTACGTATTTTACAAATATTATATAGGAGCAATTTTCGGACATATATCCACACCACCTGCTAACTGCATGATCAATTTAATAACATTATAAAGATATTCACATGCATGATATGATAAGATATAATCCAATGTATATGCTAAAACTAATGCCAAAGTAGACATACAAGAGTCTCATGAGTAATTGTTGAAAAAAATGCATAAAAGTGAGAAATTCATATTATTTCTTTTTGTGGCATTCCATCATGCACATAGTAAGTATCACCCCAAGCCACTTCGCAATGACAAATTAATTATACAAAAAGAGAGAAATTAAATGAGTGAATGAGTGCATGTCTTTTATCCATTATATAATATCTTTATGTACAAGTATATTGTTAAACAATACTAAATATATGTAAATTTTTTGGAGGTAAATATGTACAAATAGTGTACAGAAAAATATACATTTAGATAAATTTGAAAATTTGAATGATTATATTGTAAGGTTTTAAGTCCAGAAAAATCCAATGTTAATATTTATTTTATTATTTTAATAATAAATTTTAATTTCATTTTACATAATTAAATGTATCATAAGTTTTGTCCATAATTATACATTTTATAATCTATGTCATGAAAGAGTTTCATATACGTAAGACATAAATTATATGTTATGTATAATTAAAGAAATATATTGATCTCAATCTTAGATAGAAATGGACATACCATTCTAGTAGATTGTAATACATTTGATTGGATGATTTGTCTTAGTCATGCAAAATAAAGATTTTAATCAAGTGTATTGGCGTATTTTTGAAATACATAGAACTGGATCGTTACAAAAAATTATTTGTTAAATATTGTTATTATTAATAAATTTTTAATTACTATTAATGTGCTTACTCTTAATCCTCGAGAGAATAATGAACTTGATTTTATAGTGTATGTCACTTTAATATATTAAAGAGTGAGATTTTAATACAATCAATACCTTAATATATTGGGTGATATATGTTATGAAATTAGGAACATGTATTTTTCAAGATGGAATTCTACATTTAAATTATAATATCCCTTTGAAATAATTTATTGGTTGATCACCGTAATCTTGGCCAAGTATTTTAGTAATTCAAATTACTAAATTATTAATTTAATTTATTAAATTAATGAGTGGTCAAAATTTTATAAATTATGTAGTCAAGGATATAAGCAGTAAACGAAGTGGGTTAACAGTTTTATTCCTACACGCGTTTATGAATATTTTGTAGAGGAGTATTTTTACAATATACTAATAGTGGAAGGATTTAATTAATAATTTTAATTCTATAAATTCTAGAGTGTAATTATAACTATTTAGTAGAGTTAATTATAATTATTATAATTCTAATTGGTTAAAGAGTTCATAAAAAATTAGTATTATATTGGAGATAGACTTATAGAATTCTATTGGATCCCCACTCTAGCCCTTATAAAGAGATAACAAAATACCAAGATAAAATATATTAGAAAAGTTTTCAAATTATCATGATAAATATCAAGGAGTTGAGGACTCTATAAATTCTATCATTTGCAGTATTTTGAGTCTATACTAAAAAAATACAAGATATCAAAAAATAAGGGTCATATGGAGGATGTGACACCCCCAAATCTGGGTAAATCATTCCCACAGAATTTGGTGTTCACTATCCAAAACCATTACATCTAACTACTCATAACAAAGGATAAAGACATAATTTAAATAACTTAACCAATAATCTTCCCCTTAATGGGTTACATCACCATAAAACAATCTCAGGTAATCTAACCTTAAATTTATTACATAAGTCTGCGAAATACATCATAAAATAAAATAAGTCTTATAACATAAAACATTTAAATAAACTCTCATAAATCTTCAATACTTGGACATCTTGTCCTTTCCTTTGCTAGTAGATGGCTCATCGACTTTCTCAACTTTAGTTGCAGTGTTAAATGCAAGAGTGGGCAAACAATTGCTCACTGATATAGAGAGTAGTAATGATAACAACATGAGAATGAACAATGAATGCTGAACAATAACGAACTTGTTCTACGAATCAAAAATAGAAAACAAGTTCGAATTTAATATATGAGAGTCTTAAGACCACGAACTATGTCTCCGGTATTTAGGTATTATTACCTCAACCTTAATAGTCATTTAGACTATACAGACCCTTCTTAACGTACTTAGGGGGATCTGCCCTTTGTACCATGTATTGTGCACAAACATCTAAACATTACACGTACAAAATCCCCCATGCTAGGGTTGTTCGTCTCAGTTTGGATTTAGAATTTCAGCACTAAAAAAAGTTTAGCTCGGAACTAACTTATCAGTGGTTCTAGAATTTTAGAATACTATTCAATTATAGATTAGTTCAATCAATAAGATTTTGCTTACTACCTGAAGGTTTAATACAACAATATAGAATTGAACGAGGTTATTCAAAGTAAAGATCGAATAACAACAATATACAATTGAGTAGACATGGTATACATGCAAAGTACTGGATTAAAAAGAATTAGAACAGCCTCATTTGAATCTATGTATTAGAACAACATATGCTTTGAATACCAATAACAAAAAATAGGAATGTGAAACTCGTTCGATGTAACGAATTAGGTTACAAGAGCTTATTCAACCATACATAAGGTTAGAATCAATAGGCTTGCTTAATAAAAGTTTAGGAAACTCACATTCATTAATAAAAGAATGAAGTTAGGGAACTTGCATAGGTATAACATAACAACGAAAAGTAAACCTTGTTGAATAATAAAGTAGCATAGGTTAGAAAACTTGCCTTGTATGTAAGCTAAACAAGTGTAATAATGTTCGCCAATTACCCTACACATATCATTGGAATCGCAATAATAATTAGTTGTATTAATATTAGCTTTATTGATTTAACCCATCATTTAGGTCATAACCTTAACTTAACATCTAACCATATTGGTTAACATCCTTAATGAATCTAAAATCTCACCATGATTTAACATAACTTTATCATTCATCTCTAACTTTTGAAAACATCACATTTAGTTCCATTATATAGCTTATTCAAATAATCACTTAAAAATCTTCACACTTTGTATTACAACACATTGAAATCTGTTATTGTAGTCCATGTTATGTTTTAATCATCATTAACATGTATGTCACACAGGACTAAGTCCATGAATTATAACCTACAAATAAGGTAAGTCATTGCTTAGGCTTAGTAGCACTACAAGAATCAAGGCTGTTGTCCCATGCTCATAATTCCAGACATTTATACCAATTCAAGGTGATTCGCAGAAGGCCTACGACGCAGTGTTGGGTAAAATCTATATTCACACAACACGCAAGTATACGTGGTCAACAAGTAATAAAATCATAAGTAGAGTATCGTTCCCACAGAGATAATTTAATAAGAAACTTAACTTCACAATTATCAATTTCCTATTAAT
Source organism: Panax quinquefolius (assembly GCA_020205615.1). Taxonomy (NCBI): domain Eukaryota; kingdom Viridiplantae; phylum Streptophyta; class Magnoliopsida; order Apiales; family Araliaceae; genus Panax; species Panax quinquefolius. The sequence continues at coordinate 99,335,287 of CM035154.1, read as the reverse complement.
CCTAATTTTATTAAACAATCCAATTCAATGATTAAAAATAATTATTCTAAATTAAAAAAGTAATTAAACTATCACAAAGCAATCACAAATATCAAAATCCGGAATTTCAAACAATTAATGGAAAATTAGACTTATAACTTCACCCTAAGCTTCACTCTAATTTTAACACATTTATTCCAATTCAATGCACTATCTCAGTTTATTAATCAAGAACACGAACGTAGTATTAACCACCTCTCGATGCACTAATACCGTATTAACGTCAATCCACAATTAAGATAAAAATCCGTTAACACCTTAATCAACTAACCTACTATATCTCTATGTGAATTACAATTGAAGAAGGTTGAAGAATAAGTTCTCTATCCGATTACATGCGGTTTCAAGCATATCTCTACCTTAACACTCATCAAGTTTAAGCTATTAACAAAATCCTGAACATATGCTATATCAACTAGGTCTAGATTTGAATATTCTCTCTCGATTCCATCCAATTCCACAAAGAATTGTTGATCAGGCAATTCATAGATTCAAGCTCAAATTAATATAGATAAACTGGAAATAGCTTATTAAATTGAAAATCAAAGTTTACTAAACCATCGATTCACTTAAGGATCCATCACTTCATAATAAACAAAATAAACACTGAATAAATAATGGAAATCAATATTTCAATTACAAATAATAGTCTAAGATGAAGAATATTGAAAAACACCCTTCACGTAGCCTAGAATCGCAATCGTCTCGAAAATCTCCTTGAAATACTCCTCCAACTCTTGCTTAGAAAAACTGAGATTAATCTTCGTAATTTGCCTTGCGTGTCTTCTAATCTCAGTGTTTGTTGTTAATTATATACTTCAACATGTATTTTGATTACAATTCCATGCATATACGAGTCCCAAGTCATCATCATCACTTAAACTCCATGTTTGAAGCATTAGAAACCAACTAGAAGACTTAAATTTCGAGTACCCAAGCCCCAGCTTGCTATTTCCCTTTGTAAGAGCAAGCCCCGGCTTGTTCTTTTCTCGCTAATCTCTTGCACTGCACCCCTTCCCCGACTTGCTCCCAAGGCACAAAAGGGCAAGCCCCGGCTTGCTATGAAACTACCAATTATTTATCTGTTGGAACCTCCTCTGCTAAAACTACCATAACGTTTAAACCGAGAGGAGTTACGGGGCCCGTGACCTTTCAAATCGAAGCTATCGACGAGCTCTAAAACTTTTATTCTTTGCATTTTCAGAAATAACAACCAGATGAAGGTCAAAATTGCATCGGAAGCAGCTGCTATTGTGTAATGACAACCGAAACAACTCTTAACATTGTCTTTGATGCTAGAAGGCCATACTCTCGCATCTGAACTTCCGATTAGAATGATGCAAGACGTTCTGGAACGCCAAGAAAGAGTTCCTCAACATAATTCAAGTTCCACGCCACGAACATGAAATGCACATAAAATGAACATGAAGGCCCGAACGATATCTGAAATTGCTTTTCCTTGCAATTTTATACGAATAGTTGCTCACTCCGCTTCCAAACATATAATCTACAAAATGAAAACAAAATGCATGAAAAGTAACTAAGAAACCCGAGATTAAGCAAATAATTCAAGTAATAGATGCCGGATAAGTAGGTATAAAACCGACTTATCATCAAGTAATTCTTACGCCAAGCTTCGCTTATGGTGCTTAAAGTAGACAACAAGCCACACCCCAGCATGTAAACCGCAACAACTCATTATATGCCCCGACTCCAAAAACCAACCCAATTCCTATAGAAATTCATGAAACTTAACATCTAAACTAAGTAATAACATCAATAAAAATGCTATTCCCCACTTCAATTACATAAACATTACATATACACAAGTTTGATGAATAAAACTACAATTTTTCAAATTTCACCATATTTTACACTTTTACCGAATTTGATCGCCACGACTTCGTTTCTTAACCAATTACCACGATTTAAAATATGCCGATTTCGTTTCTTAACGTACTAACACAATCTAACACCAATTTGCAGATTATAGCACATATAGGACATGAAATTTTGTACTTTCTAAAGCCATTTTTCAAACATAAATACTGTTATTCATTTTTTCTTCCTACAAACCAATTTCGCGTGTTTGGAAATCAAATATCACTCACATATGATTATTAACAGTTTATAAACCATACTTGCAAGTATATATATCAATCCAACACAACTATCAATTTACAATGGATAATCACTAAGAAATCAAAATATACAAAATAGAAGCAATTTACCTTGATTTAGAAAAGTGTTTAGCAACCCTTCTCTTTTTCTCTGTGATTCTCTCCTCCACACCAAGCTCTCCATTTATTCTCTGTGTTTCCCCCTTCTCACTAAACCCTCTCTGAACTTAGCCTTAGAAAAATAGACGCGTAATATAACTGATATGGCTTTCACCCACGTACGTTAGGTCACAAACCCAAAAGTTTGCGTCAGTTCAAATAAACCAAAAGACATAAGGCTACGTTTGGTTACACACAAATTTCCCCCACTAGTTTATTTTAATAATATTATATTATATAGTTTCACTTGTCACACTTTAATTTAGTTAATTTAAATAACTTTAGTTTAGTTAATTTAAATAACTTACAATAATATTCTTAATAATTTTTATTATATAATTAAAAATTATAACATATCTAATTTAATTATTAAATTAAACTAGAACATCACTTTATTTATTTCCTTATTATTAAATTAAATTTTATTTAATTTAATTATTTCATTAAATTAAATCTTAAATAATAAAATTACCATTCATTAATTTAGTTAGCACACATACTCAACAAAATTATTATATCACAATTCATCAAATATTTATTTATTGAATTAAATAAATTATTTAAAATATTTATTTAATTCAATAAATATTTACATTAAATTACAAATTTCTTGATCGTTACATCCATCCCTCCTTAAAAGGATTTTGTCCCTAGAATCACAGCTCAAAAAAAAATATTTGTTACATTTTTCCCTCCTTAACAAGATTTTGTCCCCAGAATTGCTATACAAGATCAAGCAAATAACTGAGGATAATTCTTCATCATAACACTTTCAAGTTCCCACGTAGCTTCTTCAGCACTGTGGTTTCTCCAGACTAACTTCACAGAAGGTATCACCTTATTCCTCAGTACTTGCTCTTTTTTGTCAATAACTTGAACAGGGACTTCTTCATAAGTTAAGTCTTTCTCAAACTGCAAGGGCTCATACTCTATAACATGTTTATAGTCAGGCTTATATGGCCTCAATACTGATACATGAAAAATGTTATGAATATGCTCCAACTCCGGAGGTAAAGCTTCCTCGTATGCCACTTCACCAACTCGTCGCAGGACTTCAAAAGGTCCTATAAACCTAGGGCTTAATTTCCGATTCTTGCCAAATCGAATTTTCCCCTTCTAGGGAGAAACTTTCAAGAAAACATTACTACCGACATCGAATTCCCAATTTTATCGATGTTGATCGACATATTTCTTCAGTCTATCCTGTGTAGATATTAATCTTACTTGAATAACCTTGATGATCTTGACGGTATGTTGCACCAATTCTGGTCCCAATAGTTGACGTTCACCTACCTCATCCCAGCATATCGGAGTTCTGCATTTCCTGCCGTATAACGCTTCTTAAGGCGGCATGCTAATACTCGCGTGATAACTATTATTATAAGCAAATTCCACCAATGAGAGATGGTCATCCCAATTTCCCTTGAAATCCATGATACATGCTCTGAGCATATCTTCTAGTGTTTGATGGTTCTTCACTCGTCTCATCGGTTTGAGGATGGTACGTCAGTGCTCATTCTCAGCTGTGTTCCCAAACATTCTTGTAATTGTTTCCAGAAATTTGATGTGAAACGTGGATCTCTGTCTGATACAATGGACACAGGTACACCGCGTCTTGAAATAATTTCCTTAACGTACAGTTTTCCTAACCGATCTAGGTTAAATCTAATCTTGATTGGCAAAAAGTGTGCCAACTTCGTCAGTCAATCGATAATCACCTAGTTGGCGTCATAACCTTGCTGGGTCGTTGGAAGACCTACCATAAAATCCATTGTGATATGCTCCCATTTCCATTCTGGTATCTCCAACATTTGTAATAATTTGATTGGCCTTTGATGTTCAGCTTTAACTTTCTGACAAATTAAGCATTTCGCCACACACTCAGCCACATCCTTCTTCATATTCAGCCACCAAAAATGATATCTAAGATCCTGGTATATTTTTGTACTTCCAGGGTGAACCGAATATCTTGAATTATGAGCTTCACTCAAAATTTCCTCCTTAACTTCCAGTACTGGTGGAACCCAAATTCTCCCTTTGAATCAAAGTAACCCTTTCGAATCGATTTTGAATTTGTTTTCCTCACCTTCAGATACTCTTTGTTTTATCTTTTCACGGTCTTCATCCTGAAGTTGTGCATTTTTCACCTTATCTACCAATGCTGAACCGTTTCCCATCTGGAACAACTTTTCATCGAATTCTGTCGGATATCTAATTTCCAACTCCATCTTAGCCATTTCTAACACTAGCTTCTCATGAGCATTCAACAACATTAACTTCTCCCGTCCCTTTCTACTTAAGGCATCAGCAACAACATTCGCCTTTCCGGGATGATAGAAAATTTCGCAGTCATAGTCTTTGCTCAGCTCCAACCATCTTCTTTGTCTCATATTTAAATCTTTTTGTGTAAAGATATACCTCAAACTTTTATGATCAGTATATATCTCACACCTCTCTCCATAAATATAATGTCTCCAAATTTTTAGGGCAAACACCACCGCCGCTAACTCTAAGTCATGAGTCGGATACCCTTTCTCGTAATCTTTCAATTGACGTGATGCATACGCAATAACTCTGTCGTTCTGCATAAGTACACATCCTATTCCTTTATGTGATGCATCACTATACACCACAAAATTTCCTGTATTATCAGGTAATGACAACACAAGTGCTGAACTCAACTTCTTCTTCAATTCTCAAAAACTTTCCTCGCACTTCTCTATCCAAACAAACTTAACCGCCTTCCTAGTTAAATTTGTCAATGGAGTCGTGATCTTGGAAAAGTCCTGAATAAAATGCCTATAGTAACCTGGCAATCCTAAGAAACTCGTTACTTCTGTCGGTGTCCTCGGCTGATCACAGTTTATTACAGCTTCCACTTTTGTTGGATCTACCAAAATTATGTTCTTATCAATAACGTGTCCGAGAAACTGTACCTGTTCCAACCAAAATTCACATTTTGAGAACTTAGCGTACAATTCTCTTTTCTTAATGTCTCCAACATCACTCTTAAGTGTTCAACATGTTCCTCATTGGTTTTAGAATATACCAATATATCATCAATAAATGCCACCACAAATTTGTCTAAGAATGGTTTAAACACCCTGTTCATCAAATCCATGAATGCTGCAGGTGCATTAGTTAAACCAAAAGACATAACCAGAAACTCGTAATGACCATACCGAGTTCTGGATGCTATTTTTGGTACATCCTCCTACTCACCTTCAACTCGATGATAACCACTTCTCAAGTCTATCTTTGAGAAATACCTCGCCCCTTCAACTCGATCGAATGTCATCGATTCTTGGTAATCTGATACTTTTTTTAATCACGACCTTTATTCAATTCTCGATAGTCAATGTAGAGCCAGATCGATCCATCTTTCTTCTTAACAAACAACACCGGTGTTCCCCACGGCGAAACACACTTACTTGAATATACTTCTTGTCAAGTAATCTCCTAAATCGCATCAACTCTTTCATCTCTACCGGGCCATTCTCAGATGGTGCCTTAGATATCGGGGTCGCTCTCGGTAATAAGTCAATCACGAACTCGATTTGTCGATCCGCTAAGACCCGAAGAAATCATCTGAAATACGCTCTCAAAATCTCTTATGATCAGATCTCTTCTAACTTCTCACTCTGCCTCTGTGTATCGACTATGTAGGCTAAGTATCCTATACATCATTGTCTCAACAACTTCTTAGCTTGCATCACCGTCAGACAACTTGCTTGTCGAGGTGACTTGCTGCCATAGAACACAACCTTTGACGGAGTCATAAGGTTAACACATTTTCTTTGGCAATCAATTACTGCTCCGTAATTGCATAACCAATCCATTCCCAGTATAACATCAAACTCACCAAGTCTAATTGGTATCAAATCTAACATCATCTCGTGATCCTTTATAATCACTCTAAAATTCCTATATATGAATCTAACAAGAATCACTTCCCTATTCGCAATCTCTATGCTTAAGGGAAATTCTAATTCTTCCTAAGGCAAATCTAAATTCTGAGCAAATTCATCGGATATAAATGAACAAGTAGCACCCGATTCAAATAACATATAAGCATTAATACCATTAATCGGAATGATACCTGACACCACATCCTTAGACTCGCATACAAAGATCCTCGAACGATCATATTGAAAGTCCTCGTAGAGTTCATTGACTGCGGGCCGGGTCCAAATGATAGTCAATGCACCACCACCATTGTTGTTTCCTTTTCCACCACTTGCACTTCCCACTGGCTTCTTAGGGAAATCACGAGCCATGTGATCCTTTGAACCGCAGGTAAAACATGCTCCTTTTTTTGGACTAAAATAATTCGGTGCAATGTGTCCCTCCTGACCACAGTTGAAACACACCCGTTTTCCCTTCAAACATACTCCAATATGGTTCTTCCCGCACGTCGCACAAGCTTCAAATTTCTTCTTTGGTCGACTTCCTTTGTTGTCCTCCCGCAATGAATTCTCGCCCCACTTCCTCTTCTCGATTGTTATTTCCAACGCTACTTCCACCAAATTTTATTTTCATTCTCATTCTTCCTCTTCTTCGTTTTGATTGTACTTGGTCAAGGCATCGCTTCCACCTTCCGTGATAATTGCCTTTTCTAAGACAAAGAAAGAAATGTATTTAACTGGAACATTGAAACCTTGCTATACAGCCAGGGTTTCAATGCTTGTTCGAACCTTCTCACCTTACGCTCATCAGTATTAACTTGATAAGTGGCAAACATTCCAATTCATTAAACTTCGCAGCATATTCTGGCACCATCATAGTTCCTTGTTTCAGCTCTAGAAATTGCACCTCCAACTGATTCTGAGAACTCGTTGGAAAGTACATTTCGAAAAACATCTCCTTAAATCTATCCCACGCTATCACTCCTTGTCCCCACTTAACCTTATTTGCTCCGCCACTGTAAGAGCTAGCTTCAGAGACTCAAAGATGAACGCTATAACGCAGCCTTTCTCGATCCTCGTTAACTCTAGCAACGTCGAACACCTTCTCCATTTCCATGATCCAAGCCTGGACTTCCACTGGATTCATAGACCTTTGAAACTCTGGCGGTCCAACCACTTTAAATTCCTTAAAGGTCGTGACTTGAGCTTGCGGTTGATTCGCAAGTGCACCCGTCAACAGGGTCACCAACTGCTGAACTGGATTAGCGTTGTCCTCGTTATTATTATTAGTAGACCCCTCAGGAGGTGTTTGTTGACATGGTTGTCTTCTTCTAGGAGAAATTTTCTGTTAAAATATACGCTTATTAGTTTATTACTCAACTTCTTGATTATTTGAAGTTTAACTTAAACATTCTAAGATTAAAGCTATAACACATAACATTTCAAATAAACTTTGATATTTTATTCATTCATAACGTTTTAAAATATATTAAAGATAGCATATCCGCTATTAACATTCATTTTCCTGAACTAGACAAGTTTCAAAATTGCATACTCATACTATCCCTTTATTCATCTCAAAATAAGGGATTCACAATTTATTTACTCACTTACTTAACCACACATTATTATTATTGTTATTCTTTCTATCTAGAAATATTAAGACGTCGTAAGGCTTCTCAACGCTCTTCTTTCATGATACGATACGTTGTTCTACGATCCATAATGAACCACGACGAATTCTCAAACTAAGGTGGGTAATAAAAGACTCGATCCTGGGCCCTATCAATCGCAGAATTAAAGGCGTAATCCATCTTGTTCATCTTAGCTTTCTTCACTTGAACCTTAGCCTCAACACAGTCTGCACATTGAGTCGCCTTCATCCAAGCGTCCTCTGCTCTTGCACGCTTAGCTGATTCCTCTTTGAAGTCATCTTTTAATTTTTCCATGTCAGTCTTCATCTTCTCGTTTACTGCCAACAAATCTTCATGTTGACCCTTTGTATGAACCATGTCCCACTCCGTGTTTCCAAGTCTTGAGTTGAGTTCCTGAATCTCCGCATCCTTCTGCACCATCGTAGCGTGATACATCTCAACCAACTCCTTTAGCTCCTCAACCTTGTCCTATAATTCTATGTTGCGGTCGTACAGAGCATCATACATCTCAGCTGATATGGAGTTTGGTGGAAACTCCACAGAATCCTCTTCCTCATCATCCTCCTCTATCTCCTCAGAACTATCCTCCTGGATCGGCCACATGCTCATCCTCCTCCTCTCAACAACTGCTCCCCGCATAACTTGAATATCTCGGGGTTCGACATCTCTAGGAATCTGAGGTATCACTTCCCTAGCTGAACTGGATCCTCCTTCGTTAGACATCCTGACAACAAAATATTTTAATTTTTACTTAACATTTTTCGATACTCGCGAGCACATAAGTTATTAACACATAGCACATAATGTCTTTTATTGTTTAGCTTCAATGGATACCTTACTCCATTCCTTAAAACTCGATAAGAGTTGGACACGTCTATGTTTTCTGTCTCCTTAAAGGTTACTTCCTAAGGTTTCCCCACCTAAGGTTCATAACCTAAAGCATTACATCTAACTAAGGCTTTGATTCCAACTTGTGACACCCCCAAATCCGGGTAAATCATTCCCATGGGATTTGGTATTCACTATCCAAAACCATTACATCTAACTACCCATAACAAAGGATAAAAACATAATTTAAATAACTTAAACAATAATCTTCCCCTTAAAGGGTTACATCACCATAAAACAATCCCAGGTAATCTAACCTTAAATTTATTACATAAGTTTGCAGAATACATCATAAAATAAAACAAGTCTTATAACATGAAACATTTAAATAAACTCTCATAAATCTTCAACACTTGGACATCTTGCCTTTTCCTTTGCTAGTAGATGGCTCATCGACTTTCTCAACTTTAGTTGCAGTGTTAAATGCAAGAGTAAGCAAACAATTTCTCACTGATATAAAGAGTAGTAATGATAACAACATGAGAATGAACAATGAATGCTGGACAATAATGAACTTGTTCTACGAATCAAAAATAGAAAACATGTTCGAATTTAATATCTGAGGGTCTTAAGACCACGAACTATGTCTCCTAGATTTAGGTATTATTACCTCAACCTTAATAAATATTTAGACTATACGCACTCTTCTTAACGCACTTTTAGGGGATCATCCTTTGTACACATGTATTGTGCACAAACGTCTAAACGTTACACGTACAAAATCCCCTATGCTAGGGTTGTTCGTCTCAGTTTGGATTTAGAATTTCAGCACTAAAAAAAGTTTAGCTCGGAACTAACTTATCAGGGGTTCTAGAATTTTAGAATAGTTCAATCAATAAGAGTTTGCTTACTACCTGAAGGTTTAATACAACAATATAGAATTGAACGAGGTTATTCAAAGTAAAGATCGAATAACAACAATATACAATTGAGTAGACATGGTATACATGCAAAGTACTGGATTCAAAACAATTAGAACAACCTCATTTGAATCTATGTATTAGAACAACATATTCTTTGAATACCAATAACAAAAAATAGGAATGTGAAACTCGTTCGATGTAACGAATTAGGTTACAAGAGCTTATTCAACCATACATAAGGTTAGAATCAATAGACTTGCTCAATAAAAGTTTAGGAAACTCGCATTCATTACTAAAAGAATAAAGTTAGGGAACTTGCATAGGTATAACATAAGAACGAAAAGTAAACCTTGCTGAATAATAAAGTAGCATAGGTTATGAAACTTTCCTTGTATGTAAGCTAAACAAGTGTAATAATGTTCGCCAATTACCCTACACATATCATTGGAATCGCAATAATAATTAGTTGTATTAATATTAGCTTTATGGATTTAACCCATCATTTAGGTCATAACCTTAACTTAACATCTAACCATGTTGGTTAACATCCTTAACGAATCTGAAATCTCACCATGATCTAACATAACTTTATCATTCATCTCTAACTTTTGAAAACATCACATTTAGTTCCATTATATAGCTTATTCAAATAATCACTTAAAAATCTTCACACTTTGTATTACAACACATTGAAATCTGTTATTGTAGTCCACGTTATGTTTTAATCATCATTAACATGTATGTCATACAAGACTAAGTCCATGAATTATAACCTACAAATAAGCGTAAGTCATTGCTTAAGGCTCGTAGTACGCACAGCAATTGCCATGTATCCCATGCTCACATAATCAAGCAAGAATTCTTATTCTTCTTCTAGAGATTCAGAAGGCTTTACAAATAACAATTGTGTTTCTCACTGTGGTGCCTTAAGACAAATTGCATTCACACCCAGATAAAAACTTCAGCAACTTTGTTACATGCCTGACTCCAAAAACCAACCCAATTCCTACAGAAATTCATGAAACTTAACATCTAAACTATGTAATAACATTAATAAACATGTTATTCACCACTTCAATTACATAAACATTACATATACACAAATTTGGAGAATAAAACTATAATTTTCCAAATTTCACCATATTTTACACTTTTAGCGAATTCGATCGCCACGACTTCGTTTCTTAACCAATTACCACGATTTAAACTACGCCGCTTTTGTTTCTTAACGAACTAACATAATCCAACACCAATTTGCAGATTATAGCTCATATAGAACATGAAATTTTGTGTGACGCCCCCAAAATAGGTATACATCACCTATTCGAAGTCGCAAAATATATGGTATAGAATATAAATATAACTTAATTATACAACAGTCGTATAAAATACGACATAACATAATCTAAGAGTTTTAATAAGAATATTGTCATCTGATAATATCCACACTCAATGGTGTCCTCATTACATTTATTGTCACACTATTTAATGTAATAGTGAGGACTACTAATGCTATCATTTGGACCATTATCTGCTCCCCCGACTAGTCCCTGCCACGCTCTCATTTCCTCAAGAGAACAAAGAAAGAAAGGGTGAGCTCAACTAGCCCAAGAAGAAATATTATGACTAAGATAATGCAGAATAAATTATCGTTAGCCTTCAACAGTATTAAACTGATAAAATATAACAAACATCAAGTTAAACTACAGCGGAACAAGCAATCCATTAAAAGAGTCAAGTAGAGAATAAAATCTACTATCTTTTATGATTTAAAAGGTTTTTCATCACTTTTATCGCTGGGACTCAACTTAATAAATAATCCACATCATCCCTGCACTACGGCCAAGGATATTCATTAGTATCACAACCACAAATTATCCATGCGCTATGGGCCAAGGATATTCGTGTATTCATCAATGGTCATGATCATGCCAACAACTGTCCATCAATGCACTACGGGCCAATAAGGACTTTTACCACATCATTTGTAACATTACTACTACCATGATTATACCGATTAATCCTCGTCATCATAATCATACTAAGTCCATCTATGCACTACAGGCCACAAATGACTTTCAACATAAAATAAACATGAGGATGATGACAATGATATAAGAATTCAATAAAACAAGTTCAAAAATTAATTTATCCAAGAACTAATAACGTCCAAATTGTTAACATAATACTTCTTTGTAGAGTAAAATTCAAGAATGCTCAAAAGAATATTTCCATGAAAAGATACTGGATGGAGCAATAATATCAACGATATTTCACTAATTTCATGGAGTATAGAAGTTAAAACTTTAACCAACTGAGTATAATAAAGAATGGAATAACAAAAGAAATCACCAGGCATGCGATAAATCGCAGATGCATATAAAGTTATTCCAATGTAATAATAAATAATCTAACCAAAGTCAAAGTAAATTGCACCGGCTGTGATATTCCAAATGTAATAATAAAAAATGGAATAACAAATGTAAATCACCATGCATGAGATAGACCATATGCATGTGTTATTCCAATGTAATAATACTTAATGTAACCAAGTCAAAGTAAATACGCACCGATTTGATATTCCAATGTAATAATAAATAACTAACCGTGTAATGCGTAAATGTATGCATGTGATGTTCCAAATGTAATAATAAAGAATGGAATAATGTAAGAATTTCACCATGTATGCAAATTATTTGCATGTATTGTGTTATTCCAACATAATGATAAAGAATGGAATAATGTAAGAATTTCACCAAGTATAGGGTAGCTCACAGATACAAAGTTATTCCAATAGAATAATAAAGAATGGAATAACAAAAGAATTTCACCACGTAGGTGGTACTTTGATGTATAAAAGTTATTCCAACATAATGATAAAGAATGGAATAATGTAAGAATTTCACCAAGTATAGGGTAGCCCGCAGATACAAAGTTATTCCAACTAAATAATAAAGAATGGAATAATGTAAGTTCTCTTCATAAATACAAAAGAAATAATACCCTTTACCATAGAAGAAACCGGATATATGAGTAGTGAAGAAGGAAGCGAATACTTTTTTTCTTTCTCTCTATAGTTTCTCTCTAGAGTGTCAAGTGATTTAAGTAAGAAATAATGAAGGAATGAGCTTCTATTTATAGAGAATGGATCTAATAAGAATTAATTCATGAACTATCTGTATTGATTTACTTTTAAACGGACGATCCATATTGATTTACTATGATGTATTAATAAAATATTCTAATAAAACAAAATCTTTTAAATAAAATATAATATATTCTATTTATAGTCTAATAAAATAAATAACTTTATAAAAGTATTCTGCTTTATATAAAAATATTTTACTATGCAAACACTATAAAATACCAGATTTATAATATAATAGAATATAATATATTCTATTTATAGTCTAATAAAACAAATAACTTTATAAAAGTATTATGTTTTATATAAAAAGCTTTTCCGCTTTTATTACAATAATAATACTAATAAAACAAAATTTATATATATAATATATATATAAACTTTCGTGACTTCATAAAAAAATACCTCAATATATTTAACAACATTTATCATCATTATTATAATTCACAATATTAATCGACTGTGTCGCTCCTGTGAAAGAGGGGCTTTCCAATAAGGATTTCTCCTATCATGCCGCAATTAGGTGACCAAACCTCTCCTCAAGTAACTTCTAGACATCGTTAATATTACAAATAATAATATTAATAACTCATTCATCTCCATTATTGATTAAATAATATATAAAATATCGACAATAATTGAATCAAATAACGTGAGATACTATGCAACAATTACTGTAGCAATAATTGAACAAAACTGAGTGACTTCTCACGTAAGCATCAATAATCAATACCGTGTGCTATTATGCAACCACGCCAGACATCGTACTTTTTACTACCGAGTAGTTCAACAATGACTTTAACGATAAAACTTCCGCCGTTATTTTCATAAAAATATTTTTCATCATTTTCTCAATCCGACAATAATTTCGCTAGGGGTCCACCAATGATTGTGCCGTCATACCTAATATTTCCTATTAAAACGAATATTCCCCGACCAATCGAATATTATATAACAACTTGCATACTTTGCAAAATTTATAAATATTACCCACAACTATAACATTATATCAAATTTACTCAATAATATTAAAATAAATATTTTGAGAAAATTTAAATCTTTATTCATAAAATTTGGGGTCTCACAATCTCCCCTCCTTATGAAATTTCGCCTCAAAATTTACGTGACGCACTCGTATGTCAAGAGGTGAGAATACTCGACTTCATTTCGATTCTAACTCTTGAGGTATAACCTTTGAGTGTCGAATACGATCCTTCTTATCCAAGATTTTAACACGTATCTCATCATACGTTAAATCTTCTGCTATCTCGTCTAGTTCTAATTCAATAATGTGGATTGGGTCGTCCACCTAATTACGTAACATCGATACGTGAAAAATGTTATGAACACGCGACATACTTGGCGGTAAAACGAGTCTATAGTCCATAGTTCCTACTCAATCAAGGATTTCAAATGGGCCAATAAAATTGAGGGTTGAGATAACGCCTTCTTGAACCTTCTTCTTCACATTCATCAGCTCCAGGTGTGTAGTTTAAGCGGCTTTAACTATATCAATTAAAGTCGATTCTACTCGTATATTTGATATCACCACGTGGGTCCTTAGAGTCTTTAACTCTATCTTCATCCTTTGTAAGTTATACGAAATGGATTTTTATGTTAACAACATCGCACTCAGAACGATACGATCTTCTACTCAACGCCGCCTACCACCACGCTCGCTTCTTCCACGATGATATTGAATGGTATGATCGTAATCTTCAATAAATCGAGCCAACGCTTTGGCGCGCATTATACGCTCGCTTTTGGTTGAAGAAATATTTAAGGGTTGAAGAAATAGGTTTTATACTGGAGTCAAAACAAAATTCGATTTCACGCTCTAGGGGTAGGCTAAAAAGTCTTCAAGAATACGTCAGGAAATTTATTAACAATAGAAATATCATTCAAAATTGTGACCCTCATTCATGACTTGGATAGCACGTCACATTGATACCTATCAATTTGCCACCGTTATTCACGATGTCCCCTACGGAAAGTCTGGCTTAGGTGCATTCCACACAAGGAAGTCACCAACGAAAGGTTCAGGGCTCTTTACTTATGGCTTGATATGACAATGATTGACTTTAGTGGTTTGATTGCTTGAATTCGATAACAAAGTTGGTTAGGAATATAAAAGCTAACAACCTTACAGAAATAATCAATTTTAGCATGATGAGTAGTTAACCAATCGATTCCTCAAATCACATCAAGGGCAAGTATTTTCAAAGAGATAAGATCAACAGGTAACGTGAGGGTATCGATATGAATCAAACAAGATTTATAAACAGTGGAGGTAACGAAGGTTTCTCCTAACAGAGTTTCAACAGATAAGTCAAAGTCTAATTTCTCAGTAGTCAAATTTAAACGTTAAGCGCAAGCAAGAAAGATAAAAGAATAGGTAGAACCGGTATCTAATAAGGTATAGACTTCACAAGAATTTATAATTAACTTACCCGTAATAACCTTGTTCGGGTTCCTCAATAAATGCTCTCACTTAAACTACCAGCTTTGTCTTCGTCCGACGGCCTTAGATGCCTCCATCCCAAATTGAACTCGACTTTCATGCCCAACAAAATCGAAGCTAGGTGACCTTCTCTTCCATAATTGTAACATGCTTTGGATGGCATCGCTGCTTTTGATTGATGTGTCCCTCCCTCCACATTTGAAGCATATGATAGGTGGTCGCTCTCTTCTTTCAACAACAATGGGTGTTGGTGCCGACGCCTTTCCATCATTGTTGAATCTCCTCTTCTTGAAATGTCCATTCTTATTGTTTTGGCCATGATTACCACCGGTGGTTACCATTTCGCCCGTTGATTCCTCCACGCTTGTTGTCACCCACTTCGATGATCCGCTTCTCACCGGTATTATCATTTTGTTTGGTCGCTTCTTTTGGTCAGGTTGACTCATTATCGCACTCAAATAATCGAGCCCTATTAACAACATCTCAATAAAAACACGCTTTATGAGAGATAAGATATCGACGTATCTCGGGTTTCAAACCTCTTAGAAATATTCACGCCATTCTCTCCTCATTATCAACCAAATGGGACGCAAACGGATAACTCTAAGCAAACTTGGCTTCGCATCGCGACACGGGCCATGTTGTTTTTTGCTCCACTTGATGAACTCTACCTCTTTCATGTGACAAATACTTTCGAGAAAGTACTTGTCGTTGAACAATTCTTAGAACTTCTCCCAAGTCATCTTCAATTCGACAGGTTGAGTACATTTTACAGATTCCCACCAGTAATCTGCCTCTCCATGCAACATGAAAGTGGTAAAGGGAACCTTTTGTTCCTCGGAGCATCCCAAGACATCAAATATCTTTCGATCTCGCATTATCCACGCCTCTCCTTTAAGTGGTTTTGGCTCTCCAAAACTCCGTGGTCCCAGCCTCGAATCGCTAGCGGTGACCGTCCGAGAGTTGCCATTGTTTCCACCTGCATTTTGGATGTAGTCGCTTTCTCTTACTTATTGTTGTATGAATTGCATAAAGCCTCTGAATATTCCATCGTTCATCATTTGGTTATTGTTGTTGTTTGCATGAGGATTGTCGCCTTCCTGATGCACATTATCCTGATTATTTATCTGTGGAGACTCAACGGTCTCCTGTGCTCAATTGATGTTCTCAACATTCTCGGATGTCATTTTCAAATACTGCCACAAAACAAGGGTTAATTAACATATCACATATTATCCCTATACTCTAACCGACCAATTAAATACCAAATAAACATAGGTAGGTCATACTAGCGAAGGAATTCCCCATCTCTCCCCTCCTAGTTCTTGTCTCACATCTCAAATGCATGGATCGTATCCTAAGCTTTGATACCAATCATGACACCCCAAATAGGTATACATCACCTATTATGAAGTCGCCAAATACATGGTACATGTATACAAATACAACTTAATTATACAATGATGTATAAAATACTGACATAACATAATCTAAGAGTTTTAATAAGAATATTGTCATCTAGACAATATCCACACTCAATGGAGTTCTCATTACTTTTATTGTCACACTATTTAACAAAATAGTGAGGACTACTAATGCTATCATCTGACCACTTACTCTGCTCCCCGACTAGTTCCTATTACGCTCTCATTTCAAGAAGAATAAAGAAAGAAAGGTTGAGCTCAACTAGCCCAGTAAGAAATATTATAACTAAAATAATACAGAATAAATTATCGTTAGCCTTCAACAGTATTACACTGATACAATATAACAAACATCAAGTTAAACTACAGCGGAACATGCAATCCATTAAAAGAGTCAAGTAGAGAATAAAATCTACTATCTTTTATGATTCAAAAGGTTTTCCATCACTTTTATCGCTAGGACTCAGCTTAATAAATAATCCACATCATCCTTACACTACGGCCAAAGATATTCATTAGTATCACAACCACAAATTATCCATGCACTACGGGCCAAGGATATTCGTGTATTCATCAATGGTCATGATCATGCCAACAACTGTCCATCAATGCACTACGGGCCAATGAGAACTTTTACCACATCATTTGTAACAATACGATCATGATTATACCGATTAATCCCTGGTCATAATCATACCAAGTCCATCTATGCACTACAGGCCATAGATGACTTTCAACATAAAATAAACATGAGGATGATGACAATGATATAAGAATTCAATAAAACAAGTTCAAGAATTAATTTATCCAGGAACTAATAACGTCCAAATTGTCAACATGATACTTCTTTGTAGAGTAAAATTCAAAAATGCTCAGAAGAATATTTCCATGAAAAGATATTGGATGAAGCGCAAATATCAACGATATTCCACTAATTTCATGGAGTATAGAAGTCAAAACTTTAACCAACTGAGTATAATAAAGAATGGAATAACAAAAGAAATCACCAAGCATGCGATAAACCACACAGACAGGTTATTCCAACATAATAATAAATAACGGAACGTGTCAAAGCGAAATTTTGCAACCGATGTGATATTCCAACCGAATAATAAAGAATGGAATAACAATGTAAATCACCACGCATGCGATAGATCATGATGATGTTATTATTCCAATGTAATAATACTTAATAGAACCAGTCATAAGCGTAATACGACACGCACGTGATATATTCTAATGTAATAATAAATAATCGGAATAACAGTCACGCGTAAACGCATGCATGGATGTTCCAAAAGAATAATAAAGAATGGAATAATGTATTTAATTTCACCATATATGTGGTACTTTTCATGATGACAAGTTATTCCAACATAATGATAAAGAATGGAATAATGTAAGAATTTCACCAAGTATAGGGTAGCAATGGCGATGTATAAAAGTTATTCCAACATAATAATAAAGAATGGAATAACAAAAGAATTTCACCATGTATGCAGTACTTTGCATGATGTTATTCCAACATAATGATAAAGAATAGAATAATGTAAGAATTTCACCAAGTATAGGTAGCCCGATGAGATAAAAGTTATTCCAATGTAATAATAAAGAATGGAATAATGTAAGTTCTCTTCATAAATACAAAAGAAATAATACCCATTACCTTAGAAGAAACCTGGATATAGGAGTAGTGAAGTAGCGAGAATACTTTTTTCTTCTCTCTCTATAGTTTTCTCTCTCTAGAGTTTCAAAGAATTCGTAAATAAATAATGAAGGAATGGGCTTCTATTTATAGGAGAATGGACGAATAAGAATTAATTCATTTAACTATCTGTATTGATTTACTTTTAAACTGACTTTGTTCATATTGATTTACTATGCAAAGATTATTAAAATATTCTAATAAAACAAAATCTTTTAAATAAAATATAATATATTCTATTTATAGTCTAATAAAACAAATAACTTTATACAAGTATTCTGCTTTTTATATAAAAAGATTTTACTATGCAAAATACTATGCATAATAGTAATATAATATATTCTATTTATAGTCTAATAAAATAAATAACTTTATAAAAGTATTCTGTTTTATATAAAAAGCTTTTCTGTTTTATTACAATAATAATACTAATAAAACAAAATTTATATATATAATATATATATATATATAAACTTCCGTGACTTCATAAAAAAACACCTCAATATGTTTAACAACATTTATCATCATTATTATAATTCACAATATTAATTGACCAGGTCGTTCCTAGGAAAGAGGGGGATTTCCAATAAGGATTACTCAACTAAATTATTACATCACAATTCATCAAATATTTATTTATTGAATTAAATAAATTATTTAAAATATTTATTTAATTCAATAAATATTTACATTAAATTACAAATTTCTTGATCGTTACAGAGGGAGAAAAAGTCATCATCAGAATAAGAAAACAAAATTCTCCATTGTGCTACAATCAAGCACGAGGTATGTAATATAATTTATTTATTTTTAATTATGCTAAATTATGAGAAATATCTTGAGAACATAATTTTTATAAATAATTTTTTTTTTTGAAAATCGTTTCCTACAATTAGTATCATAGCTAACTCATAATTTTCATAAATCATGATTATATTGTTTAGTTTGAATTATATTCGATAGATGTATGGATATTTTTTATACTGCTCTTCGAATTTCATGATTCAGATATATTTTATAATTCAATTAATTGATATCTACGGATAAATAAGATTCAGATATATTTTATAATTCAATTAATTGATATCTACGGATATAATTATTTAGTGCTTACAGATATATGTACTAAATTCAATTAATTATTGGTGTTCATATAGTTCTTGGGCTGTTGGGACTAATTAGTCTAGTGTTAAGTTTATTATCTTTTTGTTGGCGTAAAAAGAAAAAAGAGAGCATCTGTCGGAGTCATCATTAGAGTATACATGTTCAAGAGTAGACAAGTTCTGTTATGCCAATTTTGATTGGCGTGGGTGCTTTTGGAACAGTTTATATATGTGGGTTGTTTTAAGGAAAAAAAAAAAAAAAAAAGAAGGTCCCTGAATTTGTGCAAGCAAAGTTTGCCTCTATATGTGGGTTAATTCATTTAACATATTATATTTTTTGTTTAAATATAATTAGGATTAATGTTAGATGGACTATTACAATTCTGATTGTGTGCTGAAGAGGCTTTTGGTTGGAATATAAGTAATCTTTTTTTGATTTTGGGAGGTCTGGAGATCAATACTTGCTAGCAACAATCAGTTTTAGGCTAAAGTGTGAAACTTTTTAAATTAAAAAGGTAATTTGTTATGGATAAATTACATATTATAGTACATTTTTAAAAATAATTATAATAATCATACATCCATAAAATAATTACAAAAATATGACATTTCATCATATTTATTTACAATACCAATACAATTAGGAGTCCTTAATTTAAGGGATTAATATTAATGGGTTGACATGACAAATTAGTTTTCATCTTCCTGAAACATTCCCTTCTCATTCGGTCTCTCTCTCTCTCTCTCTCTCTCTCTCTCTCTCTTATCTCTCTCTCTCTCTTCTCTCTCTTCGCCCTTCGTCGTTCTCATTCTGTCTCTCTCTCTCTCTCCGTCTCTTACTACTTCTCTCTCTCTCTTGAAGCCCTTCGTCGACAAATCTGACCAAATCTACTTCTTCGCATTTATGGAGTTCTTGCGTTAGTAGAATCGCCTCCTTTTGGAACCTACCATGCGGTATGTACACGGGTTGAAGTGTTGTCATATACTCGAAGTCTCAGCATTTCGCGACATTCTGTTTATGTTAATGATCATTCTATGATTGGATTATTTGAGATAGACATCATTTAACAACATAATATTTGCTAAAGTGGATAATTATTTTCAAATTGTTTAGGCTCTTAACATATATAGTCTGCTTTTGAATGATCATAATTGTCTCATCTTCATTTTGCCATTTTACTTCTGCATCATATACTGACACAAGACCAATTTCTAGGGGCTTGATGTAATGTTTACGTTGTAGCTACGTCAAGCAATAAAAAATAGATACTATCATATAACTGTTTGGTTACTTCTGCATTATGTTTTGGTTACTGTTAGCTTGAGATTCGGATACCATTTTTGTTACCTTAATTTGGTATTTTGGTTACTTTTTTATGTTGTTATGGTTACCATGTATTTGCTTAGTATACATGGTTGACTAAACTGGTTTTGGTGTACATATTGTTTATGTATTGGTTACCATTAAAATATATTTTGGTTACTATCATATAACTGTTTGGTTACTTCTTTAGTATGTTTTTGATTACTGTTAGCTTGTGATTCGGATTCCATTTTTGTTACCTTGATTTGGGATTTTGGTTACTGTTTTTTGTTGTTATGGTTACCATGTATTTGCTTAGTATACATGGTTGACTAAATTGTGTTTGGTGTACATGTTGTTTATGTATTGGTTACCATTAATATATGTTTTGGTTACTAATATAACTGTTTGGTTACTTCATTAGTATATTTTTTGTTACTGTTAGCTTATGATTTGGATACCATTCTTTTTCCCTCAATTGGGATTTTGGTTACTTTTATATGTTATTTTGGTTACAATGTATTTGCTTAGTATCCATTGGTTGACTAAACTGGGTTTGGTCTACATGTTGTTTATGTGTTGGTTACCATTAAAACATGGTTTGGTTACTTTCATATAACTGTTTGGTTACTTCTTTAGTATATTTTTTGGTATACATATTTCTGTTTTGGTATAAATATCTTCTACAAGGTTTATGCTCTTCTAGTTCTACTTCCATTTCCACAAACACATCCTACACGGGCTCTCTATTCACTAATCTCATGGTATTTCTCTTCCTCCCACAAGTTGATAATGTAGAAGTCTTTTCTAGAGAATGAGAGCAGCCATGAAGAAGAAAGTAGCAGCAGCCAAAAAGCTCACGTTTCAGGAAGATTTGTACCATATTTTGATTAGTTCGGTTGTCGTTGTCTTGTCCTTCTGAATTGTGTTTTGTACTTTGGTTTTTGTTTGATATCCATAACCATTTGTTATGGTTAGTGAGTATGTAATGTTTATTGGAGCTTATGTAAATAGGATTACATATTTGATTATATTATCAATTATTTGACATTGTTTGTTGGTTCGTGTTTGTTACTTCTAAGTTGTGTCTGATACATTATTTGAAAGGTGCAGTTGGTAACCAAACATGCACAGAAGGGTAACCATTTTTTTTTGGTAGTAACCAGATAGTTACAAGCTTGTATTAGGACATATATCAAGTATTAAATGTACATGTGAGAGTATACATGGGTTGCCTAAATTGGGTTGGATATATAGGTTGTTTCTGTTTTGGTTACCATTAAAACATGTTCTGGTTACTTTTCATATAACTAATTGGTTACTTCTTTATTATGTTTTGGTTATTGTTACCTTACGGTTTGGCTACTATTATTGTGCCCTCAATGTGGGATTTTGGTTACTTTTATTTTTATTCTGGTTAATATATAATTGTTTAGTATACATGGATTGCCTAAACTGGGTTTCATTACATGATATTTCTGTTTTGGTTACCATTAAAACCTGTTTTGGTTACTATCATATAATTATGTGGTTACTGTTTTATTATGTTACATTATGGTTAATGTTATTAGTAACCAGATAGTTACAAGCTTGTATTAGGACAAACATCAATTGTTAAATGTACATGTGACTATGTGAGAGTTTCCATTTATATATATGGTCACATATAGATCTCATATTAAAATAAAAATAGTTTGAGAGGTGCGGTTGGTATCCAAACCTGCATATAAGGGTAACTATTTTAGTTTTTGTTAGTAACCAAATAATTAAAAACTTATATGAGAACAGTTATCAAGTGCTTAATGTACATGTGAGGGTTCCCATTTATCTAGCTGATGGATACTTTTAAATTACATAGTTATAAAAGTTATTTTGAAATGGTCCAGTTGGTAACTAAATATGAATATAGAGGTAACCATTTTATTTTAGATGGGTAACTAAATTTATATAAAAATATTTCAGAACAGTTACCAATTGTTCAATGTATTTGTTTACTTTATATTGATAACTCATGATGGAATCAAAATTAAAAATATTAATCAACTTCAATTTTGGTTATCAGACACCATCAAAATGTTACCAACCATGTGGTTAATAGTTACTAACAAGAAAAACAATTATATATTTCAGAAACAATTAAATTTGTTGTATTGGTATCGTCTACCCTCCATTCTCTAACAACTAAATAAACATTGTAAAGTAACCAAATCAATATTAGACAAGAACTAAATTACATAATCTTAGTAACTGTAAAATAAACCAAATTTTTTACATGCAAATTTGAAGGCCTAAATGATGGAATTCACCAAAAACTGATATGCTTCACCAAAGAAAGTCGGTGATTTTTGATCGTCAACCTCGCTTTCAATGAAATTAGGCTCCAAAAATGCCAAAATCCGACACTCCAAACTTGACAGAAATTGCCAAATGGTCACTGGATTATCATGTTTTGCACTGCATATCATGTTTTGCATCTCTCCGAACGAACAAGTTATTTGAACTAGTATGTTTAAGAATTTCAAATTTGGTGTATTGGTTTACTATCACCCATGTATCGTTGAAATAAAGTACAACCGAAATCATCTCCATTGTCTCGACAAATGTATTAAGTATTGTAAAGTAACCAAATCAATGTTAGCTAGTAACCAAACTACATGATGTTGGTATCCATAACATAAAAAACACATTTGTACATTCATTTTACAATAAAAATAATCAAGATATTGATATTTTTACCAATTAAATTATAATGATTGTATGCAGTAACCAATGTAGCCAATAAGTAACCACCATATTAAAACAAACCAAAATCATGACAACATTATACAGTAACCAAATCCATTTTAGATTGTAACCAACACATATTTATTTAGTAACCATAAGATAAATACATTCTGCATTGCATTTTTATAGTAAAAACAACCAAGATAATTTGTTTGTTACCAACTAAAAGCAAGC
This sequence comes from Panax quinquefolius, assembly GCA_020205615.1. NCBI lineage: Eukaryota > Viridiplantae > Streptophyta > Magnoliopsida > Apiales > Araliaceae > Panax > Panax quinquefolius. The sequence goes on along the minus strand of CM035154.1, from coordinate 99,311,559 downwards.
TTTTGTAAGAATGTAACCAATGTAGATAACAAGTAACCATTAATATAAAAACATAAGTAGAAGTGTACATTAATATGCTCAAAGAACCAATATTACAAGAACCAATTAATCTCTCGCAGAAGTAAGTTTGCATCAATCAAGAACTCAAGTCAAGATTAGTCAAGAACCAAGTCAAAGATTAGTCACTAAATAATTTTACACAAAGAACTCAAGTCAAGACTATAATTTTACACAAAGAATCAAGACATCATTAGTCAAGAACGATTATAATGTTATACAAAGAATCGAGTCAAGATTAGTCAAGAATCAATAAATTGTTATACTAAGAACCAAAAAGCATTAGGCAAGATAATGTTATTCAAGAACTAATACAACATTAGACAATAACCAACAATTAGCAGAAGGTAAGGTAACCATGTATTTGATTAGTAACCATTAATATAAAAAATCAAGAGAACTCATTTAAAATTTATAAAGTAATCAAATAAACATTATTTATCAAACAAATACACAATAAATAGTAACCAATTTATATCTATTTAGTAACCATAATATAAATAAAACATATTAGTGAATCAAGCAATCGTTATAGGAATTCGTAGTAACCATAGAAAACTATATGTACAACAATTTTAAACTCACATACCTCTGTATTCAGTTTTGTATCCAAGTTGATGTGATATTGTATGCTATTTTGCAATCTCAAAGTGTCGTCGCGAGAAAAATTTCCGTCTTCTCCGATCTCAGATGTGTGTCATGACAGAAGATATGAATTTCTCCGATTTCAAAGATGAATGTTATGTTCAGTTGTGACGACCCCAAAATAGGTCCATTCCATCCAACCCATTCTGAGTCGCCAAATACATGGTAAGATAAAACAACTACAACTTTATTATCACAACAATAAAATCGTGAGTTTAAATACAAATATTATCTTCTAGACAATATTTATACTCAAATAAATCCTCATCACATTTATTGATACATTATTTTACAATAATGGTGAGGACTACTAAACAACTCTCTAGAACCTTCATTCCATACCCCACTAAGTACTTCGCCACATTCTCGCCTCCCGAGAAGAAAAATGGAACAACAAGGAAAAGGGTGAGCTCAACTAGCCCAAGAAGAATACTATGACTAAGATAATATACAACAAATTATCGTTAGTCTCCAACAGGAAAAATCGATAGAATACAATAGACAACAAGTTTCGGATCAATATTCAAGCGGTGAAAATAATAATTCATGAAGAGTTACGTAGAGAATGAAATCTACTATAATCTATGAATTTAATACCCATCATCAATATTTTATCCTCAGAACATCAATCAATTATTCATCTCAAATCAAATATTCATCTTTGCACTACAGCCAAAGATATTCATCAATCGGTCGTGTTCATCTCAACACTGCTCATCTTTGCACTAAAGGCTAAAGATATTCATCGATCCATTCATGTTCATTTAAACACATGTTCATCTTTGCACTCACAAAAGCAAAGATATTCTTCAGAAATCATTCATCTTTGCACTACAGCCAAAGATATTCAATAATATCATCATTTAAGACTGAGGATGATGAAAATATTTTTTAAAGAACGAATCCAAAGGAAACAAAATGACAAGGATTAAGGATTAAGGATTCGTACTTTGTTTTATCCATGTCCAACAATACCTCAAAATAATCATAGTGGTGTAAAATTCAAGAATGATCAAAACATGGATACAATCAAAGCTAGTATCCGCAATAGATATTTTGGACTAAAAAGAAGAAATTTTATTTTTCTATGAATAGTGCCGTATACGTGAATAGTAACTCAGACACCAAAAGATAAAAATTCCACAAAAAACATTTTCACGCTTCATGAATAGTACTTTTGTGAATAGTAACTCGTGAATAGTAACTCATGAATAGTAACTCGTGAATAGTAACTCATGAATAGTAACCCCGACATGAAAAAGTTCCAAATTTGATAAAAACTTCAGATCAACATTTCAAAGATAATGATATCAAGAAATAATATCATTACTTAAAAAAAATAATATCCCTTACCTCAAAGAATCAAGATTTCTAAGAAGGAAAGGTCAAGTGATGTTTGAATGAAACTTGTCTTTGAATAAAGAACTCTCAAAGTATCTAAATACTCACAAAATACGCTCGATAATATAGAGAGAGAAGAGAGAAAGCTTATGTTTCGTGTGATTTTCAATTCTAACTTAGTCCTCTATTTATAGGAAAATGTTAGCCACCAAGGCAGACTTGACCATACACATGATGGCTTTACACGCTACTATTGCCACCCACCACATTTGAAATAAAATTCAGCACATTTCTTCACCAACCACAAGTGGGGCCCACTAAATTCTAGAATTTTCCACCAAAATCAATTATAAACCTAATTTCCGAATCACCACCTCTTAAAATTCATAATAAATCATTCGTTCATTTTAACGGTTCAAAATTTGTGGACATATACTCAACTTATGTATGTATAACATATCCAAAAATTACAACGATCCAACTATTCGGATTAAAAATTATAACTCACGCAATATATCGTAAAAATAATTGATTTGATTTTTAATACCTCCATTCCAACAAAATTACCGATAAAACACCTCAACATTAAATCATTCAATTATAACCACATAAAATAAATAAATCCGTCATTTATATCCACATCAAATAAATATTTTCTTATCATATAAATCAATAATTAATTATTCACAAATAATATTACAGAATCACAATTATGATAACCAAAGCCATTCCCGTGAAAGAGGGGCTTTTCGATAAGGATTTCTCTCCTCGCTAGCAAAGCAATTAGGTGACCAAACCTCTCCTTGATGTAACTTTCTAGACATTGCCAATAATGCTATCTAATAATATTATTTAAATAATATGAATTATTGATCCGATAATGGGAAATCATGCGTTGACAATTATTGAAACAATAATAATATAAAATATCAACGCAACAATTATTGAATCAATAAAATAAAATATTGAATAAAGAATTCACTGTGAAAAATTATTGAGTAGTGCCTTTTACGTAAGGATCAATAATTCAATAATACTGCAATACCGCAATACACTCTTGCGCCACGCCAGACATCATATTTATTTTAACCAACGGTATTCCAACAATCTTAATTGGTAATAACTACGCCGTTATTTATAACCACCCAAACTTTGTCGCTTTCCTCATCCAATCGCTTTTCAAGTTATGGGGCCCACATATAGGCATTGCTACTAAATGCGAATATTCCCCGACAGTACGAATATTCCACGACCAAACGAATATTCCCCGACAGTACGAATATTCCACGACCAAACGAATATTCCCCGACAAAATGAATATTTTATAACCACTTGCTTATTTTGAAATATTTGCGTATTTAACCCTTAACTATCCACATTAATCAAATCAACCCTTACTATTTCAAAATAATAAATAAAGGAAATTCCTTTTTATTTAAAAAAATTTCGGGGTCTTACATCAGTCGCTTGATTCTAGGAGCGGTTGGAGATGAGAGAGTCGGTAACTGACGTGTAGGGAGAAAAAGATCCGTAATTTTAGCAAGCCTAATAGTATGTTGCGTTATTTTTGTAATTATGTTGTTTGTGTTTTATTTTTGTAAATACTTTCTAATTGTTGTATATTAGTGTTAAGGACCCATTTGTTATTGCAAGGGATTGAACTCTAGGCCATATTATTATAAGGGTCACACTCTAAACAATTGTACCAATATATCTATTATCTAAATATGCAGATTCTTTTATTTGTAATAGATCATTAGTTATCATATTCACATTTTTTAAATAGTGGGCCTATTTTAATTTATATTAACATGAATTGAAGTTAACAATTATAATGTTTAATTGTTGAATTTTCATGATGTTGTAATTGTTAAATGTGAATATGCATGGATATTAGTTTACATGCTTGTATGTATTAATATGTGATATTAATATAATTATATATTTTAAATAAATAAAAATCTAATTTTAATATAAATAAAAAATCAAGTGGGAGAAAGTATTATATTTTTTACTACTTCCATCATTGGTCAATTTTATTGATACATGTATCTAATATCAAATTTTGTGAGTTCTCTTCTAAGATACATGAATCTAGTTATATTTGATATATATGGATTTCCTTATGATAAATTTATTTAAAATGGTATTATGAATTATTTCCTATCGAAATATTTGTATTAAAAAAAATTAAAAATAAATGGATGGTATACACTTGACAAAACATAAATAATAATTCTCCTCATCGGAGTGATACTTATTATTATTATTTTGGGTTGAATTAAATGGCGAATTATTTTTATTTCATGAGATTTCAAGATATAAAAATAAAAATAATTTCAAATTATTCTTATTTTTCCCTTCGAGAAGAGAATTTTTTGAAATTAAGTTGCCATGTTTATTTTATGTTTGTGTTTGAGGATTAAACTTTTATATTATATGCAAAAGTTTATTTTTATTGAATGACCATTTAATTTATGCGTATTATATAATTGTACAGATTACCATGTCGTCTTTTAATCCCTTTATTGTTATTCTTAAGGAAAATAAGGTAACTGGACCAAATTATGTGGATTGGAAAAGAAATCTTGACATTATGTTAATTGCTGAGGACTACAAGTTTGTGCTGACTGAACCTTGCCTAATTCTTCCCGATAATGCTACTGTTGCACAAAAGAATAACCATAAAAGGTGGCAAAAGGAAGATTATATGGCTCGTTGTAATATATTGGCATCTTTGTCAAATATATTGCAACACCAATATCAGTCTACTACCACTGCTAAAGAGATCTTGGATAACCTTCATGAAATGTTTGTTGACCAGCGTCGCGACAGACTGTGATGAAAACACTCATGAATTTCAAGATGTCCGAGGGATCTTCCGTTCAAGATCATTTTTTAATATTTTTTCTTACTCAAACGAACTGGAAATCCTAGGAGCAACAGTTAATGGGGAAACCCAGGTTAACATGTCGCTAGAGAACTTGCATGATTCCTTCAATCAGTTCAAACTTAACTACACTATGAAAAAAATGACTTTATCCTTACCTGAACTGATGAAGGAACTCCAAGCAGAAGAGGGTATTCTTCGTGCAAGAGGAAGCATTCATATTGCAGAAACTAGTATTTCTAACAAAAAGCCTAAGGGCAAGAACTTGAAAAAGAATAACGGTAAGAAAGTTGCAAATGGAAACCTTCCTCCATCTGGAGGGGTTGGGAAGAAAGGGGTAAAAGAAAAACCTAAAGGAAAATGTTTCCACTGTGGGGAGAAAGGTCACTGGAAAAGGAATTGTTCTACTTACCTGGTCAAGATAAAAAATTAAGGTATGATTGATTGTCTAATTAATCAGTTTGGTAAGATAAGTAAATATCAATATTTCGTTCATGAAACATGTTTTGTGGGCCGTTCTATTGAATCCTGGTGTGTAGATTCGGGAACCACGAACCATGTCTACAATTCTTTGCAGGGGTTTCAGGAAACCAGAAAATTGAATGAAGGCGAGATTTATCTACACCTTGGTTCTAACGCAAAAGTAGCAGCTATTGTCGTGGGAGCTGTGCATCTAAATTTTAATAATGATAGGACTTTAAAATTAGTAGATTGTCTTTATGTTCCAGACATTCGTAGAAATTTAATTTCAGTTTCTTGATTGTTTAAAAATGGATATTCAATTAATTTTGATTCCAAGATTGTTATTCGCAAGAATGAAAATTTCATTTGTTCTGGTTCATTGGTAGATAATTTATATATTCTTACTCCAAATTATTATTCATTAATGCAAACTGAAAGTAGTCAACATATACCATTAAAAAGAAAAGTTTCTTCAGTTAATCAAACTTATCTCTAGCATCTACAATTAGGTCATATTAATCTAAATAGGATCCAAAGACTGGTTAAAGATGGTCCTCTAAGCTCCTTAGAAGTTGAAAATCTTCCAGTTTGTAAATCATGTATAGAAGGAAAAATGACCAAATGGCCTTTCAAGGCAAAGAAACATAGAGCCAGTGATAATTTAGAATTAATTCATACAGATGTATGTGGTTTTATGAATACCCGAGCAGGAGGAGGGTTTGAGTATTTTATCACCTTTACTAATGATTACTCAAGATTTGTTTATGTGTACTTTATGCATCGAAAGTCTAAAGAATTTGAAAAATTCAAAGAATTTCAGGCAGAAGTACAAAGGAAATCTAGTAAACACATAAAGGCCCTTTGATCGGATTGAGTAGGTGAATACCTTCTTGGGGAATTCAAAGATTACTTATCTAATAAAGGAATTATATCTGAATTGACTGCACCGGGTACACCCCAGCAAAATGGTGTCGCAAAAAGAAGAAAAATGATTCTTTTGGATATGGTGAGGTCTATGATGAGTTTTTCTACTCTTCCTATTTCTTTTTTGGGGTTATGTACTAGAAATGACAATGTATATATTGAATCTTGTAACATCAAAGTTCGTTCCTTTAACACCTAGAGAATTTTGGAGTGGGCGAAAGCCAGTATTGCACTATATTCATATATAGGAACAGCTGCACATGTACGAAAAGGAAAGACAGACTTGGATAAATTAGGTTCAAGAACAGAAGTATGTTTTTTTGAAGGATATCCAAAAGGAACTAGGGGTGGTCTATTTTATAGTCTTTTAGACCAGAAAGTATTTATTAGCGCAAATGCAGTTTTACTGAAAAATGACTACATAATTGATCATAAGTCGAGTACGTAGTAAAATTATCTTAGAAGAAATGTCAAGTACATCAATTACTCTATCAATTAATCCACCACAAGACTTGGATGAATTGCCACAAACTAACCAACTCGATTCTTCTAATACACCGGAGCTTCGTCATAGTTGGAGGAGTATCAGGCCTCTTGAGAGACTTTCACTTTTTGGAGAAACTTATGATATTATTTCGAAAGAAGTAGAGTCAGATCCCTCTAACTACCACGAAGCTATTAATGATGTAGATGCATCCAACTGACACATAACTTTGAAACAATAAATGGATTCCATGTACTCAAATAAAGTATGAAAACTTATAGTTTACCTAATGGGGTCAAACCTATAGGGTGCAAGTGGGTTTACAAAAGAAAAAGAGGGATAGATGGAAAGGTGGAAACCTTTAAAGCACGGTTGGTAGCAAAAGGTTTTACTCAAAAAGAAGATATCGATTATGAGAAAACCTTTTCACCAGTAGAATCTAGGTTTTACTCAAAAAGAACGTAACATACCTTTTAAGTCCTACTTCATGCGTTCTAAATTCAAAATTTTCTCTGGATGGGTAGTGGCTGTGTAGGTTTCTATTTGATGTCCTACATATTTTAGGTTGATAGTTAAATCCTTTTTAGACAGCTTTGCTAGGGTGCTTAGTTTTTCTCCGATTCCAGCTGGATTTTGATGGATAATCATATAAATTTAAATAATAAATTTTGTAATTTCTTGTAACTTGCTCCATTAGTTTGTTGCAAAATTAGATACATTTTTTTGTTTCAGAATTATCATGATATGAGAATGCCTTTTAAATTAGATATGATTTATTCGTTTAGTGTGGTCATATGAAATACTTATTTTTGCTCTAGCCACAAGCTTGCAACATGTGCGAGACATATACTAGTTTTTAAAACATTTCTTAGTACTCCATTTATTAAGTCTATTAAATGTTAAAATTTTAGAAGGATTTTTGTTATCATATACACTATATATATTATATTTGTATTTTTCAAAAATACAAGACCTAAACTCAACAATATTAAAAAAGAAGTGAGAATTTTTTTTCTCTCTATCTTTTTTTTTTGGATAAACATAAAACACTTCATTTCTATATAAACATCATATTCAAAATCAGTACTTACTATTACAAGCAGACAACAAGCCATAACATGAACCTTCTAAACAAAATGCAAAAACTAGCCCCACCTTAAAGCATTGCTGCGGCTGATTTAGTTTGTTATTTTGTTAATAAATGTCCTAGGGACAGTTGCTGCTTTGATTTAGCCCAGTTTGTTACCACGTTTCTAGCCTAAACGTGAGTGTTATTTTTTTTCCTGTTTCCTGTTGTAAGGCTATTTAATAGCCATTTATGTTTCTCAAGTAAGTAGGGGTTGTAATTTACAAATTGTTCTTTGCACTTTTCGTTTTCAGTTCTTGAGATAAATTTGTATCTAACATTCTGGTATTAGAGCCTTCACTGGACCTGGGAAAAGAAAGAAGCTGCAACTTTGAGTGACTTAAAGCACAGTGTGAGAGAGAAGAATGAGTGAAGAGAAAGATTTCCTGCAATTTACCATCCCACGTTTCAATGGTCATTATGATCATTGGATCATGTTGATGGAAAATCTCTTTTGATCGAAGAGTCTTTGGAGTCTTGTTGAGAATGGATTCCAAGAACCAAAAGAAGGAACAGTGTTGACGGATGCGCAGCGGACGAAGTTAGCGGATGCTAAGGTTTAAGATCTTAAAGTGAAGAATTATCTATTCCAGGCGATTGATAGGATAATTCTTGAGTAGATCTTGGAGAAGCGTACCTCGAAACATATTTGGGATTCTATGAAAAAGAAGTTCGAGGGTAACGCTAAGGTTAAGCGATCTATTCTTCAATCTTTGAGGAGGTATTTCGAGGTTCTAGAGATGAAATTAAGGGAAACCATCACCGATTACTTTGCTTGGGTCATGACAATTGCCAACAAGATGAGGAGTAATGGTGAGTAGATGAGAGATGTGACGATTGTGGAGAAGAACCTTAGAAATTTGACCAAGAAATTTAACTATGTTTTTGTCTCGATTGAATAATCTAAGGATATCGACTCTCTATCAATTGATGAGCTGCAAAGTTCCTCATTTTACATGAACATAAATTCAATCAGAGCAGTAGTGAAGAACATGCACTTAAAGTGACACATGATGAACGTTACAATGGAAGAGGATGTGGGAAAGCAACGTTCAGAGAAGGAAGAGGCAGAGGTAGGGGTTGTCAAACCTACAACAAGGCAACCATTGAATGCTACAACTGCCATCAACTTGGACACTATAAATATGAGTGTCCAAGTTTGGGAAAACATGCAAACTATGCAGAGCTGGATGAGTCTAAGGAGATGCTTATTATGGCCTATGTTGAGTCACAAGGAGTGAATCAAGATGATGTGTGGTTTCTCGATTCAGGTTGTAGCAACCACATGTGTGGTGATCGATCTCTGTTCTGTGAGCTAGATGAGGGGTTTAAGATGAAAGTTAAACTAGGAAATCACACAAGGATGAGCATTGTCGGAAAGAGGAGTGTGAGGCTGTCATTGGAAGGTGTTAACCACCTAGTAACATGGGTGTTTTATGGGCCGGAGTTGAGGAATCACCTTCTTAGCATCAGTAAGCTACAGGAAAAGGGGTTAGCTATCCTAATTCAGTCAAATCAGTGTAGAATCTACCATTCTTCAAGGGGTTTGATTATTCAAACTAAAATGACAACTAACATGATGTTTGTATTGTTGTCCAACACACAACCTATCAAGATGAAGACTAAGTAAGTGTGTCTACAAGCAACCACTCAAGATCTAGCTCACTTTTGGCACCGTAGATATATCCATCTCAGTTATAAAGGACTCATGACTTTGCAACTCAAAGGAATGGTGAGGGGTCTACCTAAGTCTAATATAGTATGTGGTGATTGCTTAATAGGAAACCAACATCAAGATTCTTTTCCAAAGAAGAGTACATGGGGAGCAACAAAAAAGTTAGAGATAGTTCACGATAATATTTGCGGTCCAATCTCTCCCGCGTCCAACAACCACAAGAGGTACCTAATTTGCTTTATCGATGATTTTAGTAGGAAGGCTTGGGTTAATTTTCTTTTTAATAAGGCATATGCTTTTGATTCTTTTAAACCGTTCAAAAGTTTCGTTGAAAAGGAGACTGGTTTGTCTATTAAGTGTTTAAGGACAGACCGCGGTGGTGAGTTCACGTCAAATAAATTCAATGAATTTTGTGGGAAGAATGGGATAAAGAGGCAGGTGACCACTACTTATACACCGCAACAGATGGGTGTTGCCGAGAGGAAGAACAAGACTGTGATGAACATGGTGAGGAGCTTACTGTCCGAGAAAGGTGTTCCAAAAACTTTTTGGCCTGAGGCGATGAACTGGTCCTTTTATGTGTTGAATAGATGTCCTACGTTGTCAGCCAAAGATGTGACAACAGAGGAAGCTTGGAGCGGAGTGAAGCCTTCTGTTGAACACTTTAGAGTTTTTGGCAGTGTTGCACACACTCATGTCCCTGATGTCCGAAGGACAAAGCTTGAAGATAAAAGTTGCAGCTGCTTTCTTTTTGGAGTTAGTGAAGAGTCAAAGGGATACAGACTCTACGATCCAGTGTCAAAGAAAATTATGATTATCTTAGATGTTGTCTTCGAGGAGGACAAGAAATGGAACTGGGACAAGAGTTATGAAGAACAAATAATGTTGGACTTGTAATTGGGAGAAGAAGGGGAACAGAGTGAATCCGAAAATGTAGAGGGTGAAGATGTAGTAGAAAATGGTGAGGAAGTGGTGCTAAGTCCTAAACTTGAAAGCATAGAAGCTACTGAGACGTCAAATGCAAGAGAAACTAGAATTAGAAAAGTACCTGTGTGGATGGGAGATTATTTCTCCGGTGAAGGCTTCTCCGATGAGGATATTGCAGCTAACATAGCCTTATTTGCCAATTCTGATACGGTCAGCTATGAGGAAGCAGTAAGAGATAAGAAGTGGAGACATGCAATGGACTCTGAGATACGGTCTATTGAGAAGAATGGGACATAGTTATTAACTTATTTGCCAAAAGGAGCTAAAAAGATTGGAGTCAAATGGGTCTACAAAACTAAACTAAATGAGCTTGGAGAAGTATAAAGCGTGTTTGGTTGCAAAAGGTTACACATAGGAACACATGATTGATTATAAAGAATCATATGCTCCAGTAGCTCGTATGGATACAGTTCAAATGATTCTTTCTATTATAGTGCAAAGGAGTTATAGTGTATTTCAGTTTGACGTCAAGTTATCCTTTCTCCGTCGAGAACTAACTGAAGATGCCTACGTTGAACAACCAAGGGGCTATGATGTGAAGAATGAAGCACACAAAGTGTACAAACTTAATAAAGGCTTTTACGGGCTCAATAAGGCACCAAGAGCATGGTTTAGCAGAATTGAATCATATTTCATCAAAGAAGGCTTCAAGAAGAGTGAAACAAGCACCAAAAGCATGGTTTACCAAAGTTAACAAACAAGGTAAACGCTTGATTATTAGCTTGTGTATTGATGATTTGATTTATACTGGAAACGATGATGTTATGATGTGTGAATTCAAGAATTTGATGAAAAGGGAGTTTGATATGTCGGATTTTGGCAAAATGAAATATTTTCTAGGCATTGAAGTGGTGCAGTTTGATGAGGAAATTTTTATAAGTCAAAAGAAGTATGTGTTGGAAGTATTAAAGAGATTTGAGTTGGAACGTAGTAACTCGGTGCAGAATCCGATCATTCCAAGGTTTAAAGTCTTCAAAGATAAGAATGGAATAGTGGTGGATAGCTCATTTTACAGACAGTTACTGGGAAGTATGATGTATCTTACTGCTACGTGGCCGGATATTATGTATATTGTTAGCCTTATTAGCAGGTACATGTTAAAGCCAACAGAGCTTCATTTTCTAGCAGCTAAGAAGGTGTTGCGTTATCTACAAGGAACTGCTAGCTTTGGGGTTCTGTACAAGAAGGGAGGGAATAAGGAGTTAATTGGCTTCACCGATAGTGATTATGTTGGTTCTGTGGAAGATAAAAAAATCTTATCTTGAGGTCCGCAACGGTAGCTTGGTCTTCACGAAAGCAGTTGATTGTCACACTTAGTACTATCGAAACTGAATTCGTAGCAACTGCAGTGTGCACATGTCAAACTGTTTGGATGAAAAGAGTACTGAAGAAGCTTGGTTATGAATTCAGTGAGAGCACAAACATTTTCTGTGATAATATCTCAACCACCAAATTGTCAAATAATCCTGTAATGCACGGCAGGAGCAAGCACATTGATGTGCGATTTCACTTCCTACGTGATCTGACAAATGAATGAGTGGTGCAGCTGAAGTATTGTAAAACTTAGGAGAAATTAGCTGACGTACTGACGAAACCTCTCAAACTGAAGTCATTTCAGAAGCTAAGAGATAAACTGGGGGTCTGTGATGCTCCAGAAATATACTAGTTGCTTATGCAATCTAGTTTAAGGGAGGGAATGATAGGATTTAGTTTGTTATTTTGTTAATAAATGTCCTAAATGTGGGTGTTATTATTTTTCATTTTTTCTACTATAAGACTATTTAATAGCCATTTATGTTTCTCAAGTAAGTAGGGTGTGTAATTTATAGATTGTTCTTTGTACTTTTCGTTTTCAGTTATAGAGATAAATTTCCATCTAATAACGGCACTATTTTCTGAGCTTTTGCAGTTTAATGAGCTAAACCTCGAGCTTTATTCAAGTGTTTCTTATCCACATATCCCATCAAAAGTTGGTGGAGATCCTAACGTTAACAGGTGCGGAGGCGCGTATGGGCTGGGGTGGGCTTTAGCCTAGATGATTTTTGGAAAATATTTAGTACTTATATATTTTTAATAGTCTTGCCCAATATTATTTTCTTGTTACCCTGTGATCCATTAACAACAGTGAGGAGAGAGGTTCAAAGGAAGAATTGTTTGAATCTGGATAAGAGGGAATAAAATAAAATTCTGGAATATAATGATCCAAAAAGCTGAAATTGAAGATTTATTCAATATTGTTTGAATCTGAAGTTTGATTCTACCTCTCTTCTCTCTCTAGCTCTCATCCATCCTCCCTCTCTTTCTGATTTTCCCAAATTGCAAGGTTAGGGTTTGGTTTTTACCTCCAAAAATTATTATTTTTTTCAGTTTTACGTGGCTGCTTGATCTCTAGCTCCTTGTGTGGCTGCCCTTATTTGTTCAAATTCCAGCTGCTTGTGTGGTTAGCCTCTTCCTTGCGGGTAATTGTAAATACATACCACTGACTAATTAATTGAACACTAATTTTTGGTTAGGCATATATTTATTTGAGAAATTTGTGTTGATTTTTTTGGAAGTAATAATTTAGGCATGTATAATTTTTAGGTTTTGAATATGTAAACCATGTACTCATTTAAAAAAAATTCTGAAACACATAAATTCACACAACAGATCTACTTCTCGTCGTTCTCGAAATAGAAATACAGATACTTTACAATTAGTTGGATAAAGTTTGATTTTGACAGTTTGGGGTGATTAGGGCTTAATTTAGTCTATTCAAGTTTGTTATTATCTATATGATGTAATTCTGTGTATAAGCACACCTAAAGGGGGTGAATAGGTGTTTATGATAAAAGTGATAAACTATGAAATTTTTTGATTCTTTCTGCAATAGGTTTAATTCAGACAGTTATGTTTGTCAGCTTTAGTGTCTGCTTTAGCTTATGTTCATCTTCAATTACTATCAGACAGATATGTTTGTCTACTTTAGTTTCTGGATTAGTATATCTTCAAACGTGAGTAAAGCAAAATATCCAGAAATAAGAAAACATAATAGAGAAGAATATAATAGAAAATCACACCAAGATTTTTATGTGGTTCTGCCCCTATCCTCTAATCTAGTGGCGTAATCCACGTCCAATACCAATAGTTATTGGAGACTCTTTTTATTAAACTTAATACTAAATTAAATACAATAAAAAGAACTCCATGTTCAAAGTAGCTTCACACTGATGGACACCACTTCTGTGAGACCCCGAATTTTATGAAATTAAAGTATTCAATTTTCTTATAATTATTCTATTTAGTAAATGGTTAAATTGATAAAAGGTTAAAGTTAAGGATGATATGTGAATTTTTTTTTAAAGTAAGCAAGTTGTCATAAAATAACCGGTAGTAAAAGAACAGTAATACGCGTGGTTGCATAGTAGCACACGGTATTGATTATTGATGCTTATGTGAGAATTCACTCAGTTATATTCAATTATTGCTACAATAATTGCTGCATCATATCTCTCATATTATTGATTCAATTATTGTCACAGTATCATTTGCATAATATGTTATATATTATTAAATCAATAATTGAGACGACAAAATTATTCATATTATTATTTGTAATATTGACAATGTCTAGAAGTTCAGTCAATGATAGGTTTGGTCACCTAATTATGCTAAATAAGAAGAAATTCTTATCTGAAAGCCCCCTCTTTCCTGGGAACGACCTAGTTGTTAAATATTGTGAATTATAATATTAATAATGAATAAGTTCGTGTTGATTAAAGATGAAATTGATAGTTCCATTGTGTTAAGGACTTAATATAAAAATTGAGGGTTTGTTATTAATTTGTCTCATCTTGTTTAATACATGCATATATATATATATAAAATATATCGTATTAATGAACATGCTAAGCATGTTTGCATAATATATAATATATATAGTATAAGCATGCACATATAGAATACTATATTCTACCCGGATTGATTATGGACTTTTATTCTAGTTTGGTTCACTAGAGCCACCAAGTGAACCAAAAGGTCAAACCCTAGGGTTGCAAGAAATAATATTTAAATATAACTATTACATTTAAACCCTGCTCCATTACAAACGGGTCTTCAAGCGCCTCCTTGCTCCTTGATCTCCAATTTTCAAAATTAATTCTAACTATTCATATTAAAAAACTATTTAAAATAAATAGAAACCTTGATCACGGATCAGGGAAGTACATAGAGGAGATAGAATTTACATTCGTAAAAATTAGAGAAGACGAGGTACGCAGACCCCATTTAATAAAACTCATACATTCATTCATCCAACTAAAATAAAATCCAATCACATTGGTCAATTGTCCATAATCAATCTCATTACATATCACCATATGCATCAATAAATAACATTCATCTCATGAGTAATAAACATTTAATATATATATTGATATCATTTAATGGGCAAATTTAGTTAGTATAAAATCTAATTTTGAATCAAAATAAACTCCTTTATTTTAATCCAAATTTAAATCAAAATAAAACTATTTTATTTTAATTTATCCAATTTTGAATAAAATAAACTATTTTATTTTAATCAAAATCTTTAATTAAAATAAACTCCTTTATTTTAATTAATTATGGAATCCAATTCCATGTAAAAAAATAAACTCCTTTATTAAAGGAAACACGGATTCTCTTTCCTATTCACAAATAAACTCCTTTATTTTTTGAATAATATGAAATCTTATTTCATATCTAAATAAACTCCTTTATTTAAGGAAATTATGATTCTTCTTCCTATTCACAAATAAACTCCTTTATTTTGAATAATATGAAATCTTATTTCATATCTAAATAAACTCCTTTATTTAAGGAAATTAGGCAATCCAATTTCAACTCCAATTAGTTATCATGGAATCAAATTCCAACTCTAATTAGTTAGTATGAAATTTAATTTTAAAATTAAAATAAACCTTTATATTTTAATACTCTAAAAGAAATCCTTCAGACTTTAATCTTCAATTGGAATTTTCCTCCACAATTCTGTGTTGATTTCTTGATTAATCTCCAGCTCTCATATCCTCCCTTTTTTAATGGTTTTCTTCCTTATATATTTCCTCCTTTGTTACTCTCCTAATCACCATCAACTTCCCCTCTTTTGGACGTGCGTGACTAACCAAAGCTGAGCCCCAGCGCCCCAGCGCTGGAAATAGTGTATAATATAGCGCCCCGACACTGGACTTCTAAAAATTTACAAAAGTGCCATTAGTGATGCCAAAATTCCCTATTTGTTCCTGCTCCGCCTCAAACTGCAAAATAACGAATAAACACATAAAAACTATTCTAGAAGACTTGAAAACAACAATAAATTAAGCCTGAATGTATCCAATTCATGGGTATATTACTATTCATCAAATACCCCAAAACTTAAATTATTGTTTGTCCTCAATCAACAAAACACAATGCAATAAAAATTAAATATATCATGCAAATGCAAATGTACTATCTATATGCTTATGATTCCAGCAGTCAAACAAAAAAAAGTATATTCATCATACCTTAGAGAAATCACAATAACATGCTAGTACCTCAAACCAAGACAGATCAATAACTTCCCAACCAATCATCAAATCTCAACCTGTTATTACTGATATCGTGTGTGTGTGTTCAACAACCATGCTAACTGGTGAAAAGCAAAATAAAAAACATAATAGATTTCTTGGAAGGCATCATACAGTATAAACTCGAGAGCTCCCAAAACAAACTAGATCCGGCTAAAATCACACACTTACGAAATTCCAGGGGTCAAGATGAAATGCTTATGCTTTATTTTTATTTTATATTTTTTTTCAACGGAGGCTTTTTGCACTTTTTCCCGTTTTATATTTTTTTATTTTCTATGACTGTGAAATATCTCATTCCATTAGGCTAACAGTGCTACCCCTTAGCGAGCTTTCGACGAACGACTCCCAGACCATTAATACCAAACACTCCCTCGGGCTTACTTACTCAAGTAACAAAGGCCCCTAAACAAGACTAGTCACAGTGTTTATTCATCATAATTTTTTCATTTTTTTTATTTTTTTTATAAAGCTTATATACCCCAAATTTTTCCCCCAAACTTAAGTTCATGTCTAACCTTAGCCATCACTGCCTATTCTTGGTAATCTTTCATTCAACTGGCATTATCCTTTAGAAATCCATTATATATCCATTTAGACTTAATCAGCCAACATGATCGTTTCTTAACATGTGCTATCATGATAATATCAGTTTTAAACAGATAAAGATTTCAATCAAGTCAATAAATAACATCAAAGGCTTAATAATTAGTACTAGACTTGTTTATGCAATCCCAGTCTCATTATTGGCCCAAAATATACTTAAACTATCAAACAGCTAGAATCATGTGATATACTAAATGCAACACGAAAGTTAACATCAAATTTAACAATCTAAAACATACTCATAACCTAATTGCCACAATCTACTATGAACATGCAGCCTAAAAATGCAAATAAAACTAGACTACCCCCAAACTTATCATGAATAATGTCCTCATGCGAAGAATATAACAATTTAAAATAGAGGACTTCCCTGACGAGATCATCGGGCGCATCTTCCTCATCATCGCTCATCTCTTGATCAGAAGGGGGAAACACAGGCAAAATTGGAGCAGTTGGGAATTGACTGAGATCAACTCCAGGGTAAAGCTGAGCATACATAGCTGTCTGGGCCTTGAAGTAGTCGACCATAAACCCGTAGATAACATCTTGACATTCAGATAGGCGTACATTTTGGGCTTCAATATTATAGAACCATCCGTTAATTTCACGCTGAACGGCATCGGGAACGACACCACGGGGTGCTGCTGAGGAAGGTCCATAAGTATGTGGAGTGGGAGCTTCTGGTGCTGCAGCTTGAGGAACTATGAAGCTCAATCCATGTGGGTGATTTTCACCACCAGTCCACACCCAATACCTTCTTATCATTTTATGGTCTGAAACCGGCATTAAGGGTTGAATCATTTCGTCAGATTTCCATTTAACCCCAAACTTAGTACACATAGCACAAATAAGGGATAGGGGTGTTAAACTGCCAGTGGTACCTCCTCGTGCAGCCCTCAGAATCGACTGTTGAATAATTAAGCCGACATCCATCTTCAAGCCTTGAACTATAGAATATAGTAGCACCGCCCTTTCTTTGGTGACATCGCTAACATGCGTGCAGGTTATCAATTTGGTGCATATAAAGGCATACCAAGCCTTTCCATATAGACTGAGGCACGAATGGGGGAAAGACATGCTTCCACGTTCATGTAGTGTCCAAGTTGTGCCCGATTGACATAACTCGCGGATGATCACTTCATAGTCCAGTCCTTGACTCACAAAACTAGCATACTCATTACGCTAACCCGCAGTAGGCAATTGGTAACAACCATTGATGTCCTCTTTGCCAATTTTGATAGTTTTACCCCTCACGTACACGCCATAGTGAAAATGCTCAGAAATATTAGCGTAAAACTCTTTAACCACTACAATAACTGCCGAGTCAGGTTTTTTGGTGAATGTGAACCAATTCCACTCAGCAATCATGACAGCCATGTCCCCATCTTTGGTTTGGTCGGGCCTTAAACCTCGTTCAGGGACTAAAGAGTGTGTTTCCATACGGTTGTAACGCTCTTGGGTTGCGGCACTCACGAACCTCCTGTTGTTAAATTTTGGCGGAGCCGATGCGGAACTAGAACCCTCTCCTCGTTGACGTTTGGAAGCCATTAGAATATTCTGTAATGGACAACAATTACAGACATATTAGAATTTGGCGCAGGTATTACACGGAGGCACTTAACCATACCACGACCCCCAAACTTTGAAGTAGGATAACTTTGTGTAATAGGGGTTGGTGGTGTGATTAGGCACACATCATCACGAAGCTTCACAATTTGAACCGAAGAACATGAAGTATCACTAACATGGTCAAATTGCAAAGTTGTCTAATAGTTCCCAAGTAAACAACCACAAATATGGCACACAGACATACTATTAAACACTTAACATACATTCGATAATGTGACACTAAAGAAAACTATTGCATGATATGTCTTTACAACTCATGTGTATTTCCTTTTGACCCATAGCCCACAAGTGAAATTAGCCCCTATCGTATGAGAGAATACTCAAACCATGTACATGCAATGACAAATATACAATTTAAAGCAGTGATGTGCATGTCTTGTGTCAAAATGAACCATGAAAAATCACATAGGTAATTTAGTGAACACCTTATGGGCACTTTAGAAATCTCTAATGGCACAACCTATAACATAGCAGTCCAAACCTTAAGCATACTAGCAAACACTAAACATATTTTTGACACTCAAATTAACAAGTTATTCACAAGCATGCAAGAGGTAGTAGCATAATATCAGATGAAGTTTAAGATATACCTTGGATCTAGTAAGAGTGGACTGAAATCAAGTAAGAATAGAGAATGATTGAATCAAAATACGATATCTTAAGACGCATTCAGTCTATTTAACGTGATGGGAATGGAATAGTTACCAGAAAACAAACTGAAAGGGTAGATGTGCGTACGTGGTTTAGAGAAGTTAAATGGGTATAGGAGTTTTCAGCATGAAGGGACTTATAAATGACTTGGGACTTTTAAACCTGACCCCAGTGCTGGGGTGAAAGTAATATTCACACAAGCCAATCATGTTTGATGATAAAGCATATACTTTGTAACAATCTTATTCATTTATTAATAAAAAGTATTAATTTATTAAAGGCTTTTAATTATCTACATGATGTTGTTTTATAATATGTGATAAACCCATAGTTTTAAGCAATGCTTTTAGAATAATGATGATGATCATTCTAATGAGATCTAAATTCTTAGAAAGCTTAAAACTAAAATAGTTCCAAATCATTGGATTACTAAATTGGGGATTAGTGAATCTGGATAGATTGGTACATACGTTTCTTGCTCATTGGATGAGGATGATTGATCTCATGATCATTTGTGTGGAGACACTAAAGCAAGTATGTAGGTGCTTATTAAAGAATAAGTTCATTTGAACGTGGCTCGCTAAGGAATACCTAATGGAGTTTTACTTTTTCATCAATAGGAATTCTCTGTAGTGATAGTAGTACAAGTGATCCTTGGACTTGAGATCATCATAGTATCTTGTGTATGATGAGTTATACTTTGACTTATTCCTTAAGACCCTTAGGGTATATCAAAGGGTATGCTTGGGTATAATAAGTTGTACATGGAGATAATGTATGATCAATAAAGAATCTACCACTTCTAATAAAAGAAGAGAAATGTCCTATGTGATTCGATAAATGACAACCCAAGAGTCCTTGGCTAGGCGCGAATGAAATTAGAAAGGAGTTTCTAATTTGCATTATTTGGAGTCATGCATTTAAGGATCAAATACATATAATTAAATAAAATAAGACTTGATGAAGAATTCCATGTCCTATATTTAATTGGGACATTGATGGTGGAAGGATTGAATTGTACGGTAACTATTTACTCAAAGGTTCTTTAATGATTAATGTTGAAATCTATATTATCTGGAAAGTCGTTGATAGCTAGGGAGGCTTATCCCTATTGTAGAATAAATATTATTTATTTAAATAAATTAATTGTTTAATTTATTTATTTAAATAAGATTAGAATTGTTCTAATTGATTTATTCACAACCGGTTTAATATGGAGAACCTAAAGGGTCACACCATAAAAGGAAGAATAATTATTTAAGAAGTTAATGGCATAATCGTAATAATATGTTATGTATATTTAATTTAATCTATGGTGATAGAATAAATTAAATAGCTTAATATTTATTATTTAATATTTTAGAAATATTAAATATAAATTAATAAGAGGAGTCTTATTAATATTATTACAATTATTATTATTTTAATTTCTAAAAGAGTTTAGGAATTAATTTAATATAAGTACTCTCATTTATTCCTAATTGGATTAGGAAGGAAAATTAGTTAAAGGAGTTTAATTAATTATTCCTAATAAGATTAGGGAGCTTAATTAATTAAAAGAATTTAATTAATTAAATAAATCCCAATTCCTTAATTGTTAAGGTGGGTTGCCCACATCTATAAATAAGAGGAGACTTATTATGGGTGAGGTGGTTGTTGACTTTTACAACATACGTAATTCCAATGGTTGGAGAGTACGCTCTTTTTCTATAGAGATAGAAAAACTAGGGTTTAGCCAACCACCCATTTTCTTGAATTCTTCTTCTTCCTTGGTGGATCACCTCTAGAGGCCAAACACTTGGGTGGCTAACGTTGATCAAAGGAAGGAACAATACCCGGTGGATTCAAGTTGAACGCGAAAAGGATTGGAGGTGAACTTGTACCTGAGGAAGCTCGGATCTTCAAGGGTATGTTTCTTATTCATCTTTTTCGTTTAATTAATAATTGTGCATAAAGGGTGATCCGGGTATATGGTTTGTATAAAAAAAATTTAAACTCTGATTTTTACACGTTTCCGCTTATTTTTGCAATTTGATTGCGTTCTTGAATATTACAAACCTAACAGTGGCATCAGAGCCAAACCTTTATGCGAATTATTAATTATTTTTGATATGTATATTGATATGTGTTTAGAACAATTTAATTGGGCATAATTTTGTTGTATAAAATTTATTAAATAAAAAAAAACATTGATTCAGCCGAATTCGCTGCATAGCAGCTTGTTTACCGTAATTTCATATATATGTTTTGTGGAAAAAATATTTTGTCCACGTGACATTCTTTTGGTTATGCACGGATTGGCATAAATTGGTTTATATATTATATTATTATTGGAAGCATGCTACTTGGATCACGTGGCCATAAAAGTAACAGGATTTCGTTAGTTCAAGGCCATGTTAACAGTTTTTAAAAAAAAATTCAAAGGGAAGCATGCACGCAAATCAAGGAATTCATGAATCCTGAAACAAGATTTCGGCAGATGCTTTAATAATGCACGGAAATATTATATATATAAAATATATTACGAATATATATATATATATATATATATATATTCTTAATTATTATATAATTAAAATAAAAGTTTATTTTAATTTTAAAATAAAAGGTTTATTTTAATATTAAAATATAAAGTTTTATTTTAATCTTAATAATTTTATAATTAAAATAAAAAGTTTATTTTAATTTTAAAATTAGATTTCATGCTAACTAATTAGAGTTGGAATTGGATTCCATGATAACTAATTGGAGTTGAAATTGGATTCCATCTTTCCTTAAATAAAGGAGTTTATTTAGATATGAAATTAGATTTCATATTATTCAAAATAAAAGAGTTTATTTGTGAATTGGAAAGAGAATCCTATTTTTCCTTAAATAAAGGAGTTTAATTAAATATGAAATAAGATTTCATATTATTCAAAATAAAGGAGTTTATTTGTGAATAGGAAAGAAAATCGGTAGTGTTTCCTTAAATAAAGGAGTTTATTTTTATATATAAAGAATTGGATTCCATAATTAATTAAAATAAAGGAGTTTATTTTGATTAAAGATTTTGATTAAAATAAAATAGTTTATTTTATTCAAAATTGGATAAATTAAAATAAAATAGTTTTATTTTGATTTAAATTTGGATTAAAATAAAGGAGTTTATTTTTATTCAAAAATAGATTTTATACTAACAAAATTTTGTCCATTAAATGATATCAATATATATATTGAATGTTTATTATTCATAAGATGAATGTTATTTATCGATGCATATGATGATGTGTATGATAATAAATGGGATTGATTATGGACTATTGACCAATGTGATTGAATTTTATTTTAGTTGGATGCATGAATGTATGGGTTTTATTAAATGGGGTCTCACAGACTGCCTTCTTCTAATTTTTCTTAATGTAAATTCTATTCCCTCCTATATACTTCCCTCGATCACCGATCAAGGTTTCTATTTATTTTAAATAGTTTTGTAATATGAATAGTTAGAATTAATTTTGAAAAATTGGGGATCAAGGAGCAAGGCGCTTGAAGACCCGTTTGTAATGGAGCTCGGGTTTAAATGTAATAGTTATATTTAAATATTATTTCTTGCACCCTAGGGAGTTTGACCTTTTGGTTCACTTGGTAGCTCTAGTGAACCAAACTAGAATAAAAGTCCATAATCAATCCGGGTAGAATATAGTATTCTATATATGCATGCTTATACTATATATATTATATATTATGCAAACATGCTTCAGATGTTCATTAATATAACGCGTATTTTATATATATATGCATGCCGCTAAACAAGATGAGACAATTAATAACAAACCCCTCAATTTTTATTTAAGTCCTAAGCGTTCAAAGATATTTGGAATATCGAACGTCGCCTTTCAGCATGATAAAATTAATAGAGTATTAAATATTTAATATGAGTTTGTTGTGTCACCACAAGGCAAGTATTAAGTATTTAAGATGTTAATTTATCACATTTGATGCTTATAAAGAAAATTGAACAATATTGTTTTGTTGTGTCACCACAAGAATGATATTTTTCTTTTTTGAATATATGGAGTGCTAGGTTGGACTTAACTTGGATAATTTTGATTCGGATGTGCCACCACTTGATCAAAATAATCTAAGAGGCAAAATACAAGGAGTTGCATAGTTGATGTAATTGACAAAAGTTGTCTACCTATTTATTTATATATAGTTTGTTGTGTCACCACAAGGCTATATACATTTGAAATGGGATCCTTATTCTCACTAGCAAATCTTTAATTAGATTTTGCCGAACTATATATAGTGAGGGTAATATAGTTTGAAAAAATAGTGGGAGATACCAATTTAAAACAAGACCTAAATTATTTTGGTAATTAATAAAAGAATGTATGTTAAAATGTTGTTAATTACAAATTTATTTACAAAATTTTACAATGTCTAAAATTACTATCACTGCGAAGCATATTAGATGTTAAATTAACCAGACCGAATTAAACGAATTGGTTAAGGAAATTGAGAATAGTTCTCACGGCTGAAAAGCTATCTTATATCCTTAATATGCCTATCCCTGCAATGGTTGCGTGCATAATGCCTCGAGGAAGAGATTGCTACTTTTAGAAAGTGGCAAGATGATGCACAGTTGGCTCAATGCATCATGCTCGCATCTATGAGTAACGAGCTTCAGCGTGAGCATGAAACTATGGATGATTCTACTATATTCCTGCACATCAAGTAGTTGATGGTGAGGAAAGTAGGACTGATAGATATCAGATATCTAAGGAGCTCTTCCGATCTAGAATAGCCAATGGCACTATAAAGATGCATAAAAAGTTCTTAACATAATCAATTTGATTGATCAATTAGGACAACCTGGTTTTGTCATGGATGGAGAGTTGAGCCAAGATTTGATCTTGCACTCACTCCCAGACTCCTTTCACAATTGTTGTGAATTTTTCATATAAACAAGCTAGATATCTGCTCTCATTGATTTGCTTAACATGTTGAAAATGTTGAGAGTCACTTTCCAACCAAGAAAGACCATGTCTTCTTGGTAGGGGCAAAGGATCTTCCGAAAAGAAGAACGATTCAAAGAAGGTAAATGTAAAGGCATAAACAAAGGATAATAAGAACAAAACTAATATGGATGGTAAAGGAGTTTGCTACCACCGCAATAAGCTCGACACTTTGGAAAGAAATCTATGACAAGCATCTTGCGAGGCTAACCAAAGAAGCTTAGTGAAGTTTCTTCATAATACGCTTTTATTTATGATTAAAATAATTTTTTTAAGTCAAGGTTCTACTTTGGTATTGGATACCGACTTTGGTTATCATAAATATAGATTTATGAAGGGACCAAGCAGAAGTAAAAAGCTAAACAAATATAAGTAATTCTATGTGCGGGAAATGTAGCAAAGGTTGCCATATTAGCCATAGAAACTTATAGTTTAGCAATGCCTACGGGCAAATCTATTAAGTCAATAAGTTGTTATTGTATTCCAATTCTTGTTAAAAATATTATTTCATTTTGTTGTTGGACAATGAAATCTTTGGTATTATAATTAAGAACAATTGTTGTTCTATTTATAATAATAATGTTTTGTATAGAACTAGAATATTACTTAATAAATTTTGTATACTTGACTTACATGAAAAATATATTTTGCAAATTGAACAAACTAGTATAAGAAAAGGAAATGATCATTCAAAGAGTTGAATATATGTATTTGTTGAAATACAAGTGTGAATTATTTGAAAGGTTCAAAGAATTCAGAAGTGAAACAAATTGGCAAAGTATTAAGATTCTTTGATTAGATCAAGGAATAAGTACTTGTGCAATAAGTTTCTAGATCATCTCAAATGGTTTTCTCATAATGGACACATCCTGATACGCAATAATTGAGTGATGTATCTGAATGAAAAATCGTACCTTGTTGGACATGGTGCGGTCCATAATAATTTTACCGACATTCCAAAGATCCTTCCGGGATAATGTCCTAGAAATGGTCACGATATCTACTGAAAATGGTAACCTCAAAATCCATTTATACTCCATAAAAGTTATGGATGGGGATTCCTAATCTTAAGTATGTTAAGATAAGGGGTTGTCCAACTTATGTGAAAATGTTTCAAAGGATAAGCTTGGGACAAGATTTTATAAGTGTCGATTTGTGGGACATCCTAAAGTAAGTTTAGGGTATATGTTCTATAATCCTACTTAGCAAAAGGTGTTTGTTGTGAAACACGCTGCCTTCTAAGATAAAGGTGTTTATCATTGAAAGGGCTAGTGGGAGGATAATAGATCTTGAAGAGTTCAAGAACCACAAAACACTATAAGTCAAATAAGAGGAACTCAGAGATGACCTATTATACCACAACCTAATCGTAAATGCGAATAGTACCAAAGATACCTAGGAGGTATGGATTCATCATGGATGATGATGATGAGGTACCCATCATAGAAGATGATGATCCAGTTACATACGATGAGGTAAGAGTTCTAGTGTGTACAAAAGGGTCAGTGGGAGCGCCGTGACATTCCTAATATTACATGTTGATATACTACGGATAAGGAATGACATACTAATGCTACAATCAGTAATGATAAAGTTATCTAAACATTCCTCCATGAATGGTTTGGGAAGAATATCTTAATTGGGGATATAAATCTATATAGATAGATTTAAGAGGATGCTCGACTTAACCCAAGGAACGTATATTCATTTGATGCTAAAGTCGTTTAGCATGGCAAACTCCAAGAGATGTCTCATGTCGATGAGCTATGGAGTGTATCTCTTAATAGTCCCCACGACTCCTAAAAGAGAGGTCGCATGAGTGACAATCATGTATGCAATGAAATATACGAGACCGATGTTGATCACCATATTATGGAGAAGTTCACTATGAGTCGAAATGAATAACATCTTAAAGTGCTTAACCCAAGCACTAAGGATGTGATCATATTCATGGTGGGTCTAAACTAAAACTAGAGGGCTTAATGACTCAAGTTTTTCAAATGCACCAAGATGATGTAAAAATCCACTTTAAGGTAAAAGCGTTATCTTGAATAAAAGGGTGCGATTGAATCGAAAGGTTCCAAACAATGAAAGAGTTGCCGGTTTTAGTGATAAAGACAAAGTATATAGCTATAAATGAAGTCGCAAGTTGATTGTTTGGATTAAAAGTTCATTACGTAACTAGGAATAGTTCCTAAGTCTCATCTTGATCTAAACATGTGTTGTGGCACTTTCATTTGATTATAAGAATCATTGAAAGATGGGAAATCACTATAGAGATGGTGGACTCTCAAGAACAACATTACATATCCATTAACTAAAGCTTATCCAACAGCGGGATAATTGTCACTTAGAGAAGAAGAGTATAAGATAAAATGGCGATTGGCTTTAGTGCAAGTGGGAGATTGAAAGTAATATGCACACAAGCCAATCATGTTTGATGATAAAGCATATACTTTATAACAATCTTATTCATTTATTAATAAAAAGTATTAATTTATTAAAGGCTTTTAATTATCTACATGATGTTGTTTTATAATATGTGATAAACCCATAGTTTTAAGCAATGCTTTTAGAATAATGATGATGATCATTCTAATGAGATCTAAATTCTTAGAAAGCTTAAAACTAAAATAGTTCCCAATCATTGGATTACTAAATTGGGGATTAGTGAATCCGGATAGATTGGTACATACGTTGCTTGCTCATTGGATGAGGATGATTGATCTCATGATCATTTGTGTGGAGACACTAAAGCAAGTATGTAGGTGCTTATTAGAGAATAAGTTCATTTGAACGTGGCTCGCTAAGGAATACCTAATGGAGTTTTATTTGCTGTCAATAGGAATTCTGTAGTGTTAGTAGTACAAGTGATCCTTGGACTTGAGATCATCATAAGTATCTTGTGTATGATGAGTTATACTTTGACTTATTCCTTAAGACCCTTAGGGTATATCAAAGGGTATGCTTGGGTATAATAAGTTGTACATGGAGATAATGTATGATCAATAAAGAATCTACCACTTCTATTAAAAGAAGAGAAATGTCTTATGTGATTCGATAAATGACAACCCAAGAGTCCTTGGCATAAGAATGAAATTAGAAAGGAGTTTCTAATTTGTATTATTTGGAGTTGTGCATTTAAGGATCGAAATACATATAATTAAATAAAATAAGACTTGACATGAATTCTATGTCTTATATTTAATTGGGACATTGTATGGTGGAAGGATTGAATTGTCACGGTAACTATTTACTCAAAGGTTCTTTAATGATTAATGTTGAAATCTATATTATCCGGAAAGTCGTTGATCGCTAGGGAGGCTTATCCCTATTGTAGAATAAATATTATTTATTTAAATAAATTAATTGTTTAATTTATTTATTTAAATAAGATTAAATTGTTCTAATTGATTTATTCACAACCTGCTTAATATGGAGAACCTAAAGGGTCACACCATAAAAGGAAGAATAATTATTTAAGAAGTTAATGGCATAATCGTAATAATATATGTTATATATATTTAATTTAATCTATGGTGATAGAATAAATTAAATAGCTTAATATTTATTATTTAATATTTTAGAAATATTAAATATAAATTAATAAGAGGAGTCTTATTAATATTATTACAATTATTATTATTTTAATTTCTAAAAGAGTTTAGGAATTAATTTAATATAAGTACTCTCATTTATTCCTAATTGGATTAGGAAGGAAAATTAGTTAAAGGGGTTTAATTAATTATCCCTAATAAGATTAGGGAGCTTAATTAATTAAAAGAATTTAATTAATTAAATAAATCCCAATTCCTTAATTGTTAAGGTGGGTTGCCCACATCTATAAATAAGAGGAGTCTTATTATGGGTGAGGTGGTTGTTGACTTTTACAACATACGTAATTCCAATGGTTGGAGAGTACGCTCTTTTTCTATAGAGATAGAAAAACTAGGGTTTAGCCAACCACCCATTTTCTTGAATTCTTCTTCTTCCTTGGTGGATCACCTCTAGAGGCCAAACACTTGGGTGGCTAACGTTGATCAAAGGAAGGAACAATACCCGTGGATTCAAGTTGAACGCGAAAAGGATTGGAGGTGAACTTGTACACGAGGAAGCTTCGGATCTTCAAGGGTATGTTTTTTTATTCATCTTTTTCGTTTAATTAATAATTGTGCATAAAGGGTGATCCGGGTATATGGTTTGTATAAAAAAATTTTAAACTCTGATTTTTACACGTTTCCGCTTATTTTTGCAATTTGATTGCGTTCTTGAATATTACAAACCTAACATGGGGTACTGGGCTTTAAACTGGATTGGGCACCGGGGCGCTATGCTTGATGTCCGCAAAGGTCCCTAGTGTTTCGGCACCGCAGTATGTATCTTTGAAATCTTGTGTAGAGGCACGGCCCTATCATGTGAACATTGATGCCTAGCGTCGGGGCGCTATGGCCTTGTGTAGTTGAGCATTGGGGCACTGTGGATGTCTTTTAGCTACTGATAAGCAGCGCCAGGGCTCTGTTCTCTTATGTCTTTGAGCGTCGAGGCACTGGTCCTTGAGAGGCGTTGCCATTTGATTTCTTTTCCTACCACATGAAGCACTGTATAAGCAGCTAACAATAAATAACCAAAAAAAATATTCTATTATTATTCTAACGTATGGTACTACTAAATTAAATGAATTCAAGTACAAAATAAAATTTTTGGGTTGCCTCCCCATAACGCTTGGTTTATAGTCGTCCGTCAGACTTAGCTATATTGCTCAATTGCCCACTGGATCAGAGAGATGCAACAAATACTTTTCTAAATTTATAAATACTACCCACAACTATAACATTATATCAAATCTATACCATAATATTAAAAAAAATATTTTGAGAAATTTAAATCTTTAATCATAAATTCTAGGATCTCACAATCTCCCCTCCTTATGAAATTTCGCCCTCGAAATTTATGTACGTACCTGGTATGCCGAACAGATGTGGATACCTTGACTTCATTTCAGATTCTAACTCTTGAGGTATAACCTTTGAGTGTCGAATATGATCATTCTTATCCAAGATTTTAACACGTATCTCCTCATACGTTAAATCTTCTGCTATCTCGTCTAGTTCTAATCTAATAATGTGGTTCGTGTCGTCCACATATTTACGTAACATCGATACGTGAAAAACGTTATGAACACGCGACATACTTGGTGGTAAAATGATTTTATAGACCATAGTTCCTACTCGATCGAGGATTTCAAATAGGCCAATTAAATCGAGGGTTGGGATTTCCTCTCTTCATCAATTCATGCTTCTAGAATAACGCTCTCTTGAACCTTCTTCTTCACATTCATCAGCTTTGAGTATGTAGCTTGCACGGCTTTAACTTTATCGATTAAAGTCGATTCTACTCGTATATTCGTTATCTTCATGTGGGTCCCTAGAGTCTTTAACTCTATCTTCATCATTTGTAAATTATACGAAATGAGTCTTTGTGTTAACAACATCGCACTCGTATACGCATACGATCTTCTACTCAACATGTCAGCTACCACGTTCGCTCTTCCACGATGATATTGAATGGTACGATTTTAATCTTCAACAGCTCGAGCCAACAACTTTGGCGAATGTTACGTTCGTTTTAGGTGAAGAAAAATATTTGAGGATTTTAGAAATGGGTTTGTACTGGGGTCAATACAAAATTTGATTTCACGCTTTAAGTAGGCTAAGAAGTCTTCAAGAATACGTCAGGAAATTTATTAACAATAGAAATATCATTCAAAACTATGACTCTCATCCAAGACTTAGATAGCACATGTAATGAAGGTTTCTCCTAACGGAACTTCAACCGATAAGTCAAAGTCTAACTTCTCTGGGTGAAATTTAAACGTTGAACGCAAGCAAGAGAGATAAAATAATGGGTAAAACCGGTATCTAATAAGGTATAGACTTCGCAAGAATTTATAATTAACTAACCCGTGCTAACTTCATTCGGGTTACTCGCTTTTTGAGAAGTTGCGAAAAACGCTCTCCTTGAAACCATCGACTTTGTTTTGTTCGTATCCGCCTTTGGTGCCACCTTCCTAGCTGGACTTGATTTCACTACATGACAAAATCGAGCTAGGTGACCTTCTCTTCTTGAAATTTCCACTTCTATAATCTTGGCCATGATTACCACCGAAGTGGTTACCATTCTTGGCCTGATAATTTCCCCCACGATGGTTATCATTGTTCCGATGGTAGTTGCCACCGCATTTATTATTATCGTGTTGTTGATCGTTGCCTTTTTGGTTGTCTTGACCCATTATCGCGCTTCTAATAATCGAGCCCTATTCACAACATCCTGAATATAAACAAAGTTTGTGAGAAATGAGGTATTGACGTATATCGGGTTTCAAACCTCTTAGAAACATTCGCGTCATTCGCTCCTCATTATCAACCAAATGGGATGCAAACCGGGATAACTCCGCAAATTTAACATTGTCACAAAACAACGGTTAATTGACATATCACATATTATCCCTATACTCTGACCGACCAATTAAATACCAAATAAACTTAGGTAGGTCATACTAGCGAAGGAATTCCCCGTCTCTCCCCTCCTAGTTCTCGTATCACATCTCAGCCAGGGATCATATCCCTAAGCTTTGATACCAACTGTGACGCCCCCAAAAATAGGTATACATCACCCATCTTGAGTCGCCAGATACATGGTACAAAATACAAAAACAACTTAATTATACAAACATCGTGTAAATAATAAGACAAAACATAGCTGAGAGAATATTGTCATCTAGACAATATCCACACTCAAAGGAGTCCTCATTATATTTATTGTCACACTATTTAACAGAATAGTGAGGACTACTAATGTTATCATCTGGACCGTCACTCCGTTCCTCGACTCGTCCCAAATTATATTCTCATTTCCTGAAGAGAACAGTGAATGAAAGGGTGAGCTCAACTAGCCCAGTAAGAAATATTATGACTAAGATAATGCAGAATAAATTATCATTAGTCTTCAACAATGTTAAACTAATAAAATACAATAGACATCAAGTTTAACTGCAGCGGAACAAGCAATCCATTAGAAGAGTCAAGTAGAGAATAAAATCTACTATCTTCTATGATTTAAAAAAAAAATCATCAACTTAATCGCCGAGACTCATCTTAATAAAAAAACCACAGCATCGAATCATCCTTGCACTACGGGCCAAGGATATTCATTGAATCATCAATGGTCATGACTATACCGAGTCTCCAGATAGGTCCACACGACCCATTCTAAGTCGCCAGATATCATACTATAAAAATCAAATACAAACTTCATTTATACAACTATTGAACTATCATGCAGAATACGACCACAGTTAAACTGTGAGTTTTAATACAAATGTATGTAACTCTCATGGTGCCTTGACCACAACCTTACAATGGTACCTTACATAAAAGTGAAGTTAATAACTGTTTTAGAAATTAAAATCTTTGGGAAGTGCTCAAGGAAACCTTCGTACATGGGAGGCCATGGGTCTAGGTTATGATAGATATCATATGTCCGTAGAATTATCCTTGGTTGACCCAATAGTCCCCAAAGAAAAACAAGAAGATTTCTATCATCTTCTTTCCAATGGTGAGTCTTCTCTTGACATATAATTATCTCTGTTGTCTCCAAGTGAGAATTATATTTCAAATAAACTCCAAGATTATATAGGTAGTGCTCGTAGATATACTCAGCAAGTGGATGTGTACAACTCTATCTTATGATAACACGAGGTTGTATGTCATTAGACATCTTGTATGATAGTGGCAAAACACCCTTCCAAAGTTAGGTTCACCTCACCCTATTCGGTTCACCAAAATTAAATATCAAATGACGTATACAATACGACACACTTATCCAAAGTTCTCAATAAAATTATTTTCATACTATTTAGGGAGAACCTCAATGACTATGTAGACCACCGCTCTATTCTCCTGTTACCCCGCTCGACCCAAATTACCTCTTTTATTACGAAAGGAATTGTGAAGCAAAAAGAGTGAGCACAACTAGCCCAGTTAAGAATATCATGACTAAAGATAATTTACATCATCAATAGCCTTCATCAGTAATAAATCAGAGATTTAGAACATATGGTAGATGATAAAACTTTTCAACCATAGTTAGCGGTGAACGAAGCGATCCATTAGAAGAGTCAAATAGACCATCAGATCTATTATCTCCTCCATGTTAAAAGTCCACCAATAATGTTTTATCCCTGTAACATCAATCAACAATTCCTGTTCACAATCATATGAATAACTCATAATCATAATTATGATTCTAAATTCCTCTTTGCACCCAGGACGAAGATAATTTTCATCACCTATCTTCACCTGAAACATCAAAAATCATGGTTATACCAAATCACATTTCCTACTCATAATCATACTAATAAATTCATCTTTGCACTATGGCCAAAGATATTCATTAACAATTCATCTTTGCACTACAAGCCAAAGACATACAACTGTATTATAGAAGAGTCAAGTAGAGCATGATATCTACTATCTTCTACGAATTAAAAGTGTATTATCAATATGTTATCGCTGAGACTCAGCTTAATAAATAATCCACATCATCAATCAATCATCCCGCACTACGACCAAGGATATTCACTAAGATTACGACCACGAATTATCTATACACTATAGGCCAAGGATATTCGTATTTTCAACAATGGTCATGATTATACCTAATAATCCCTGGTTATAATCATACCAATAACTGTCCATCAATGCACGTAAGCCAAAGATATACAATTGTAAAATCAATAATCAACAATCCATCTTCACGTAAGCCAAAGATATACAACTATAAAACCAATAATCAACAGTCCATCTTTGCACGTAAGCCAAAGATATACAATTGTAAAATCAATAATCAACAGTCCATCTTTGCACGTAAGCCAAAGATGTCTTTCATCACAATATAAGCATAAAGATGATGACAATGATATAATCATTAATCAAACAAAAACAAGGATAAATATTAAAGACTTTAAATTTATCCAAATATTATCAATCACTTAATAGACTCATAATCTAATATTATTAATATTATAACAATATTTTAATCACTTCTTAAACTTATAAACAATTTATTTTAATTGTTTACACTTTACCAAATAATGCATTTAATCATTTAAAAATGCTATACTCATACGATTTCATCACCAATGATCAAATCCCTCATCAAAAATCTGCATATACCTTATATAGGATTCTCAAGCCATAAAATCCTATTTTCCAATTTTGTTACTTCACATAACATATTTAATTCATTTACTCATAACTAGTTCATTTTCATGAAAAATACCAAATCAGTCCTAAAAATATATCTTTTTTGGGATTTAGCAGAATAGAGTCCCATATTGAACATATATTTTTCTCAGAATTTTTAAAATTCATTTACTATTTTTCATATGGCCAAAACTGTCGAATATTTAAATATTTATCATAAATTGTACTTTTGTCCAAAAATTCCAAATTTATAAGGTATACTCCTGTTATATATATGTACTCCCAATAAAAATTTCACCAATTTTGGAGTTAACCACAAGGAGTTATAAGGGTTTACTTTTAAAATAGTCTTTTCCCATAAAATTCATAACTCCTAATCTATACATCCAAAATTTGCCATCTTTGGACACAATATAGAAAACTCATCAAATTATCATTTCAAAATTTTCCAGAATTTTTTAGGGTCAGAAAAATTACGAAACTGCAAATGGATTTTCACCCGCAAGGCGGTTATCCACGTAGACAGATCATTTCTACAATTTAATAAGGAATGAATACAAAGGATCATTCACCATGAATGCGATAATCCACAAAGACAGGTTATTCCAACGGAATAATAAAGAATAGAATAACAGAAGAATTCACCATGCATGCCATAGACCGCACAAACAGGTTATTCCCAACAAAATAATAAAGAATAGAACCAGGTCAAGCGTAATCCACACAGACAGGATATTCCAACATAATAATAAAGAACGGAACCAGTTCATGCATAATCCGCACAGACAGGATATTCCAACAAAATAATAAAGAATGGAATAATAGAAAAATTTCACCATGTATGTGCAGATTGCTTATGTATGCAGTTATTCCAACATAATAATAAAGAATGGAATAACAATAGCTCTCTTCATGAATACGAAAGAAATAACACCCCTTACTATAATAATAATATCTCTTACCTTAGAAGAAAACTGGATACTAGAATAGTGAGGTAGCAGACTTCTCTTCTTCTTTCTCTCTATAATTTCTCTCTATAATAATTGCTTTATAGCTTTAGTGAATTGGTGAGAAATGAAGGAAGAATGAGCTTCTATTTATAGGAAAATATAGTTTCAATAATTGCACGTTTTGGGGCTCGAAATATTACAGTACAATACCATCAACTTTTCTTTCATTTTTAATTTAGCCCTGCAAGTATTATCAAACTTGCACCACCTCCCCTAATAGTAAATAATGTGAATCAATAGTTCAATCATGTGAATCAATAGTTATAATCATGTGAAAATACGAATTACAGTATAGTACCTCCATCTATACCTCTATTTTTAACTTAGTCATGCAAGTATTATCAATCTTGCACTAACTCCCCTAATAGTACAAGAATGTGAATCAATAATACACACATGTGAACAAATAGTTATATAAGCATGTGAATTAGTAGCAATTAATTGCTCATTTATCTGATTAATTACCCGATTTATCAATATAACCCCCATACATCAATTATCATCGAAATAGATGTCGATTTCCACTAACACTAATAATCCCAACACAATGGAACTATCAAATTCATCTTTAATCAACACGAACTTATTCATCATTAATATTATAACTCACAATATTTAACAACCAGGTCGTTCCCAGGAAAGAGGGGGCTTTCCGATAAGGATTTCTCCTTATTAATGCAGCAATTAGATGACCAAACCTCTCCTTGTGTAACTTCTAGACATTGTAAATATTGCAATTTAATAATATGAATAACTTTGTCGCCTCAATTATTGATTTAATAATATATAAAATATTATGCGAGATGATCTTTGTGACAATAATTGAATCAATAATATGAGAGATATGATGCAAAGAATTATTGTAGCAATAATTGAGTATAACCGAGTGACTTCTCAAATAAGCATCAATAATCAATACTTGCTTGCTACTTATATGCAACAACGCCATTCATCAGATTTTTATCAATTTAACCATTTACTAAATTGAATAATAATTATAAAAATTGAATACTTTCATTTCGTAAAATTCAGGGTCTTACAACTGCCGCAAGTAATTCTTTTTCAGTGGTAGTGTAGTTCACTTGAGCATCCGTCAACGTCTTGCTGGAGTAGTACATAGTGTGAAAGATTTTATCTCGTCATTGTCCCAATACTGCTCCAACTATGTAGTCACTAGCGTCGTACATAAGCTCAAATGGTAAAGTCCAGTCGGGAGCCACAATGATTAGAGCTGTGACCAATTTATTTTTTAATATTTCAAAATCGTCTAAGCACAACTGGTCCATCTTAAATGACACATCTTTCTCCAAGAGGGAACACATGGGTTTCAAAATTCTAGAAAAATCTTTAATGAATCGTCTATAGAAACCCGCATGTCCCAAGAAACTTCTTATTCCCTTCACAGATATTGGTGGAGGTAGCTTCTCAATAGTTTCAATTTTTGCTTTATCGACCTCTAGCCCTGCTACCGAAACCTTATTCCCCAGAATTATCCCTTCTTACACCATGAAGTGACAATTTTCCCAGTTGAGAACTAGATTCGTCTCCACACAGCGCTTCAAAACTAAAACCAGATTCTTCAGGCATAAATCGAAACTATCACCAAACATGGAGAAGTCATCCATAAACACATCCAAGTTATGTTCTACCATATCCGATAAGATGGCCATCATGCACCGTTGAAAAGTTGTCGATGCATTGCACAAACCAAAAGACATGCGCCGGAATGCAAACGAACCATAAGGGCACGTAAATGTGGTTTTTGCTCTTTGATCTAGTGTGCATACAGTAACAAAGAATTTCTGAAACATAAGAATGAAAATAAGTAAGTAACGTTTAAATTAAGACCGAATTGATTATAAATAATATGGAATTAATATTAATAAATAATTCCCCAACAACAGCGCCAAAAACTTATTGATCGATTTCCCAATCGATTATTTGTGCAAGCATACACAATCAGCAAGTAATAAAGTGGTAAAATAAAGTGTCATACCCACAGGGAATTCCAATCAATAAACTCCAACTAATAGTACTATATCAGTTCAATTTTATTTAAACAACCACAATTTATGATTTTTCTAATAAAGAAAACTAAAATTAACTAATTAAAACTATTTTACTCTAACACTTAATTCAAATAAATAAAGGATAAGACTACAATATCTCCAATTATGTAATATAAACCAATTATCCAATTACTCCAGTTATCATGTCACCTAAATTGTTAACAGGAATTCTAGTTGTCAAAAGTCCTTTCCCAAGTGGTCAAATAACATTTATTTAATTCAACTAATTATGCGATATCCCTATGCAAAAAAATTAAATTAAACCCATTAAGTTTCAATTCTCGATTGCTACATGCAGTGAAGAGATATTCCTATTCAATTCACAACCCTAATTATTCATCTCATGCAAATAATTAAGCATACACATTATCATGTTCAGTTCTAACCCAAGATTTCATCTCCTAAATCTTTCTACTGTAATACAGTAATTATCGGCCAAATAATTAATCAATAAGCACAAAACATGATAAATAATTCACCTTGACATAAATAACTGGATTAAATTGAATAATCAATTCATAGACATAAAAGGTTTGATTTGTAGTCTTAATTAAAAAGTTAGTTCATACTAAAAAATAAAACCAAAAATCCCATGAAAATCATCTCAATAGAATTACACAATTGAAAATAAAGAAGAAGAAGAAACTCTAAAAGAAATCCTCCAGACTTCAATCTTCAATTGGAATTTTCCTCTACAATTCTCTATTGATTTCTTGATTAATCTCCAGCTCTCATATCCTCCCTTTTTTTAATTGTTTTCTTCCTAATATATTTCCTCCTTTGTTACTCTCCTAATCACCATCAATTTCACCTCTTTTGGACGCGGGTGACTAACCAGAGCTGATCCCCAGCGCTGGACTTCTAAAAATTTACAAAAGTGGCATTAGTGATGCCAAAATTCCCTATTTGGTCTTGCTCCACCTCAAACTGCAAAATAACGAATAAACACATAAAAACTATTCTAAAAGACTTGAAAACAACAATAAATTAAGCCTGAATGTATCAAATTCATGGGTATATTACCCATTCATCAGATGTCATCACAGGTTGCTTCTCTACCATGTCGAGACTGTTCTATGATCGTGGTTTCTCTTTAGTCATCTCTACGATTTCAACATAGCCATTTTATCTGCATGATTAGCATAAACTAGAGCATAGAGTTTATGGTTGTAGATTTACCATACCTAACTCACTTATTATTTTATTAAATCTGTATTCATTTAAAGGTTTTGTAAAGACATCAGCAAGTTAATTTTCAGTAGGGATATATTGTAAAGATATAGTTCTATTTTGAACATGATCCCTAATAAAATGATATCTTATTTCTATATGATTAGTCCTAGAATGCATGACAAGTCTATGTGTTATTGCTATGGCACTTGTGTTATCACAATGAACAAGTATATATTTGAAATCAAACTCATAGTCTGCTAACTAGTTTTTTATCCCTAAGATTTGAGCACAACAGCTGCCAACAGCAATGTATTCAGCTTCTGCTATTGATGTTGATACTGAATTTTGCTTTTTGCTAAACCAGGACACAAGACTATTTCCTAGCAACTGACAAGTGCCACTGGTACTTTTCTTGTCGATCTTACAGCCTGCAAAATCAGCATTTATATATCCTGTTAGTTCAAAGGATGACTCCTTGGGATACCAAAGTTCCAAGTGAGGTGTGCCTTTGAGATACCTAAAAATTCTCTTTACTATAGTTAAGTGTGATTCCTTAGGATTAGCTTGAAATCTAGTACATATACATGTTGCAAACATTATGTCTGGTCTACTGGCAGTTAGATATAGAAGAGAGCCTATCATACCTTTGTATTGAGTAATATCAATACATTTATATTTCTCATCTTTGTCAAGCTTAGTTGCTGGAGCAATTGGTGTTTTCATGGGAGAGGCTGATTCCATGCCATACTTCTTAAGTAAGTCTTTAATGTACTTGGCTTGGTTAATGAAAATGCCTTCATCAATCTGCTTCACTTGCAGTCTAAGAAAGAAATTCAGCTTCTTAAATAAGTGTTTAATGTACTTGGCAAATCTCTTGCATAGATTTTCATCAGTAGAACTAAAGATAATATCATCTACATATATTTGAACTTGTAAGATTTTGTTTTTGTGCTTCCTAAGAAATAATGTGGTATCTAATCTACCTCTTGTGAAGCTATTTTCAATAAAAAAGTTAGTTAGTGTTTCATACCATGCTCTAGGTGCTTGTTTAAGTCCATATAAGGCTTTGTCTAATCTATAGACATAATTAGAGAAAGTTGGATTGATGAAACCTGGAGGTTACTTTACATATACTTCTTCTTGAAGTTCACCATTCAGAAATGCACTTTTGACATCCATTTGGAAAACTTTGAACTTCATGTGGGCAGCAAAAGCAAGGAATTTCCTTATGGCTTTTAATCTGGAAACAGGTGCGAAGGTCTCGTCGTAGTTGATGCCTTCTTCTTGGGAATAACCTTTGGCTACTAGACTTGCCTTGTTCCTTATTATTACCCCTTCTTCATCCATCTTGTTTCTGAAGACCCATTTGGTGCCAATAACTGGGTGACTTCTTGGTCTTGGAACTAATCTCCATACTTTGCTTCTTTCAATCTAATTTAGTTCCTCTTGCATGGCTTCTATCCAACTCGAGTCTTCCATAGCATCTTCTATCTTCTTGGGTTCCATATGGGACAGAAAGCTTAGATAGAAACACTCATTCTGGGTGGCAGATCTTGTCTTGACTCTTGCATTTGGGTCTCCAATGATTAAGTCTTGAGTGTGATATCTTTCCCATCTATTCCCTATTGGAACATCAGTTATAGTGTCTTCTTGTCTGAATTCTTCAAGATCAATGTAAGACCCCAACTATTTAATAAAGATGATTATTCTATAAATATCATTTTTAAATATTATGAAATGAATTTGATATAATGTTATAGTTGTGGGTAATATTTATAAATTTTTCAAAGTACGCAAATTATTATATAATATTCGATTGGTCAGGGAATATTCGTTTTAACAGGGAATATTCGTACGACGGCACAATCATTGGTGGACCCTATTAACGGAATTATCATTTTGATTGAGAAAACGACAAAAATATTTTTATGAAAATAACGACGTAAGTTTTACAGCTTAAAACGTTGAATTACTTTCGGTAGTAAAAGTACAAGATACGCTGCGTGGTTGCATAGTAAGACGCCAGTATTGACTATTGATGCTTACGTGAGAAGTCACCGGTTTTGTTCAATTATTGCTTCAATAATTATTGCATAGTATCTCACGTTATTTGATTCAATTATTGTCGATATTTTATATATTATTAAATCAATAATTGAAATGACATAGTTATTAATATTATTATTTATAATATTAACGATGTCTAGAAAGTTCTCGCGAGGAGAGGTTTGGTCACCTAATTGCGCGCCAATAGGGAGAAATCCTTATTGAAAGCCCTCTTTCTCGGGAACGACTTGGTCGATTAATATTGTGAATTATAATAATAATGATAAATGTTGTTAGATATATTGAGGTGTCTTTTTTTATGAAGTCACAAAAGTTTATATATATATATATATATATATATATATATATATATATATTTTGTTTTATTAGTATTATTAATGTAATAAAATGTAAAAGCTTTTTATATAAAACAAAATACTTTTATAAAGTTATTTGTTTTACTAGACAATAATTAGAATATATTATATTCAATTATGCATAGTGTATTTCATAGTAAAATTTTTTATATAAAATAGAATACTTTTATAAAGTTATTTATTTTATTAGATTAATAATTAGAATATATTATATTTTATTATGCATAGTGTTTTGCGTAGTGCTGCGTATAGTATTTGCATAGTAAAATCTTTTTATATAAAATGTAATACTTTTTATAAAGTTTTGTTTTATTTGATTATAAATAGAATATATTATATTTTATTGCATAGTGCAACATAGTATCCTTTCTATTTTCCTATAAATAGATGCTTAGTTAGAATTGAAAACCACACCGTAAGTTCGTAGAATTCTTCTATAATCTTGAGCGTATTTCTTTAGAGTTTTAAAAAGCTTTGAGCGTAGTACAAGTTTTCTTTAAGCATATCCTCGCCCTACCAGTCGGAATACTCTTTTTTTACGGTAAGGGATATTATTTCTTTCTTTCGTCTTCATGAAGAGAACTTATGTTATTCCATTCTTTGTCATTATGTTGGACTAACCTGTCTATGCGAATTACCGCATACTTGGTGAAATTCTTCTGTTATTCCATTCTTTATTATTATGTTGAATAACTTTTGTCATGCCAAGTACCGCATACATGGTTAAATTCTTCTGTTATTCCATTCTTTATTATTCTGTTGGAACATCTTGTCTGTGCATTCACGCATGACCTGGTTCCGTTATTTATTATTCTGTTGGAACATCCTGTCTATACGTTTACGCATAACCTGGTTCCGTTGTTTATTATTCTGTTGGAATATCCTATCTGTGCATTTACGCATGACCTGGTTCCATTATTTATTATTCTGTTGGAATAACCTGTCTGTGCGGTTTATCACATGCGTGGTGATTTCTTTTGTTATTCCATTCTTTATTGTACTCAGTTGGTTAAAGTTTTGGCTTTTATGCCCCATGAAATTAGTGGAATATCTTTGATATTTGCGCTTCATCCAGTATCTTTTCATGGAAATATTCTTCTGAGCATTCTTGAGTTTTACCCCACAAAGCAGTACCATGTTGACAATTTGGACGTTATTGGTTCCTGGATAAATTAATTCTTGAACTTGTTTTATTGAATTCTTATATCATTGTCATCATTCTCATGTTTATATTATGTTGAAAGTCATATGTGGCCTGTAGTACATAGATGGACTTGGTATGATTATGACCAGGGATTATTCTGTATAATCATGACCCTAATGTTACAAATGATGTGGTAAAAGTCCTCATTGGCCCGTAGTGCATTGATGGACAGTTGTTGACATGATCATGACCATTGATGAATACAAGAATATCCTCGGCCCAGTAGTGCATGGATAATTTATGGTTGTGATACTAATGAATATCCTCGGCAGTAGTGCGTGGATGATGTGGATTATTTATTGTCGAGTCTCAAATGATAAAAGTGATGAAAAACCTTTTTAAATCATAAAAGACAGTAGATTTTATTCTCAACTTGACTCTTTTAATGGATTGCTTATTCCGCTGCAGTTAAACTTGATGTTTGTTATATTTTATCAGTTTAACATTGTTGAAGACTAATGATAAGTTATTCTACATTATCTTAGTCATAATATTTCTTACTGGGCTAGTTGAGCTCACCCTTTTCTTTCACTATTCTCTTCAGGAAATGAGAATATAGCTGGGATGAGTCGGGGAACGGAGTGATGGTCCAGATGATAGCATTAGTAGTCCTCACTATTCTATTAAATAGTGTGACAATAGATGTAATGAGGACTCCATTGAGTGTGGATATTGTCTAGATGACAATATTCTTATTAAAACTCTCAGTTTATGTTTTGTCGTATTTTACACGAAAATTGTATTATTAAGTTGTATTTATATTTTTGTACCTTGTATTTGGCGACTCAAGATGGGTGATGTATACCCATTTTTTGGGGTAGGTTTGTAATATTCATGAACGCAATCAAATTGCAAAAAAAGCGCTAAAAACGTAAAAAAAATCGTAGTTTAAAAATTTTACAAACCATATACCCGGATCACCCTTTATGCATAATTATTAATTAAACGAAAAGATAAAGAATAAAATCATACCCTTGAAGATCGAGCTTCCTCGTACAAGTTCACCTCCAAATCCTTTCGCTCAACTTGAATCCACCGGGTTTTGTTCCTTCCTTTGATCAACGTTAGCCACCCAAATGTTTGGCCTCTGAGGTGATCCACCAAGGAAGAAAGAAATTCAAGAAGATGGGTATTTGGCAAAACCCTAGTTTTCTATCTCTATAGAAAAAGGTACTCTCTCCAACAAATTGAATTATTACGTCACTGTAAAAGTCAACCCCTACCACCCATAATAAGACTCTCTTATTTATAGATGTGGCAAACCCACCTTAACAATTAAGGAATTGGGTTTTATTTAATTAATTAAATTCTTTTAATTAATTAAGCTCCCTAATCTTATTAGGATAATTAATTAAACTCTTTTAACTAATTTTCCTCCCTAATCCAATTAGGAATAAATGAGAGTACTTATATTAAATTAATTCTAAACTCTTTTAGAAATTAAAATAATAATAATTGTAATAATATTAATAAGACTCTCTTATTAATTTATATTTAATATTTCTAAAATATTAAATAATAATATTAAGCTATTTAATTTATTCTATCACCATAGATTAAATTAAATATACTTAACATATTATTACGATTATGCCATTAACTTCTTAAATAATTATTCTTCCTTTTATGGTGTGACCCTTTAGGTTCTCCATATTAAACCTATTGTGAATAAATCAATTAGAATAATTCTAATCTTATTTAAATAAATAAATTAAACAATTAATTTATTTAAATAAATAATATTTATTCTACAATAGGATAAGCCTCCCTAAATGATCAACGACTTTCCGTATAATATAGATTTCAACATTAATCATTAAAGAACCTTTGAGTAAATAGTTACCGTATAATTCAATCCTTCCACCATACAATGTCCCAATTAAATATAAGACATGGAATTATCACAAGTCTTATTTTATTTAATTAT
The DNA here is from genome assembly GCA_020205615.1 of Panax quinquefolius. Taxonomy (NCBI): domain Eukaryota; kingdom Viridiplantae; phylum Streptophyta; class Magnoliopsida; order Apiales; family Araliaceae; genus Panax; species Panax quinquefolius. The sequence goes on along the minus strand of CM035154.1, from coordinate 99,268,425 downwards.
ATGTATTTCGATCCTTAAATGCACAACTCCAAATAATGCAAATTAGAAACTCCTTTCTAATTTCATTCTCGCTTGCCAAGGACTACCGGGTTGTCATTTATCGAATCACATAGACATTTCTCTTCTTTTATTAGAAGTGGTAGATTCTTTATCGATCATACATTATCTCCATGTACAACTTATTATACCCAAGCATACCTTTTGATATACCCTAAGGGTCTTAAGGAATAAGTCAAAGTATAACTCATCATACACAAGATACTATGATGATCTCAAGTCCAAGGATCACTCAGACTACTATCACTACAGAATTCCTATCGACAGCAAATAAAACTCCATTAGGTATTCCTTAGCGAGCCACGCTCAAAGAACTTATTCTCTAATAAGCACCTACATACTTGCTTTTAGTGTTCCACACAAAAATGATCATGAGATCAATCATCCTCATCCAATGAGCAAGCAACGATGTACCAATCTATCCTGATTCACTAATCCCCAATTTAGTAATCCAACGATTGGGAACTATTTTAGTTTTAAGCTTTCTAAGAATTTAGATCTCATTAGAATGATCATCATCATTATTCTAAAAGCATTGCTTAAAACTATGGGTTTATCACATATTATAAAAAAGCAAGATCATGTAGATAATTAAAAGCCTTTAATAAATTAATACTTTTTATTAATAAATGAATAAGATTGTTACAAAGTATATGCTTTATCATCAAACATGATCGGCTTGTGTGCATACTACTTTCAATCTCCCACTTGCACTAAAGCCAATCGCCATGGTATCTCATACTCTTCTTCTCTAAGTGACGATTATCCCGCATTGTTGGATAAGCTTTTAGTTAATGGATATGTAATGTTGTTCATGAGAGTCCACTATCTCTATAGTGATTTCCCATCTTTCAATGATTCTAATAATCAAATGAAAGTGCCACAACACATGTTTAGATCCAAGATGAGACTTAGAACTATTCCTAGTTCTCAGAATGAACTTTTAATCCAAACAATCAACTTGCAGCCTTCATTTATAGCTATATACTTTGTCTTTATCACTAAACCAAAGAACTCTTTTGTTGTTTGGAACCTTTCCAATTCACTCGCACCACCGCTCAAGGTAACGCTTTACCTTAAAGTGGATTTTCTCGTCGTCTTGGTCTGTCTCGAAAAACTTGAGTCTCATAAGCCCTCTAGTTTTAATTTAGACCCACCATGAATATGATCACATCCTTAGTGCCTGCTAAGCTAAGCTTTTAAGATGTTTTTCACCGACTCATAGTGAACTTCTCCATAATACGACCGATCAACATCGTCTCTCGATATTTCATCAGCATACATGATTGTCACTCATGCGACCTCTCTTTTCGAGTCTATGGGGACTATTAAGAGAGATACACTCCATAGCTCATCGACATGAGACATCTCTTGAGTTTGCCATGCTAAACGACTTTAGCATCAAATGAATATACGCTCCTCGGGTTAAGTCGAGCATCCTCTTGTATCTATCTATATAGATTTATATCCCCAATTAAGATACTCTTCCAAATCATTCATGGAGGAATGTTTAGACAACTTTATCTTTACGATTGTAGCATTGGTATGTCATTCCTTATCCATAGTATATCAACATATAGTACTAGAATGTCACGATATCAACATATAGGTTCATTCTTATTAGAAAATCAAACTCTTTTGATTGCATCAAAACGAATGTTCCATATTTGAGAAACTTTTTCAATCCATTTCTCTTCACAACACTTACCTCATCGTATGTAACTCGATCATCATCTTCTATGATGCGTACCTCATCATCATCATCATCCATGATGAATCCATACCTCCTAGGTATCTTCAACACTATTCCGCATTTACGATTCTGGCCAGGTACAATAGTCTATCTATCTGTGTTCCTCTTATTCGACTTATAAGTGTTTTGTGGTTCTTGAACTCTTCAAGATCTATTATCCTCCCACTAGCCCCTTCAATGATAAACACCTTTATCTTAGAAGGCAAATGTTTCAGAACAAACACCTTTTGCTAAGTAGAATTATAGAACATATACCCTAAACTTACTTTAGGATGTCCCACAAATCAGTACTTGTCAAAAATCTTGTCCCAAGCTTATCCTTTGAAACCTTTTCACATAAGTTGACAACCCTTATCTTAACATACTTAAGATTAGAATCCTCCCCGTCCATAACTTTTATGGAGTCTTGGGGCCGGATTTTGAGGTTACCTTTTCAGAGATATGCAAATGCATTTCTAGGACATGATCCTGTAGGATACCGAATGTCAGAAAAATCATTATGGACCGCACTATGTCCAACAAGGTACGATTTTTCTTTCGTATACATCAATCAATTATTACGATCGAGGATGTCCATTATGAGAAAACCATTTGAGATGATCTAGAAACTTATCAGCACAAGTATTTATTCCTCGATCTAATCAAAGAATCTTAATACTTTGTCAATTTGTTTCACTTTTTGAATTCTTTGAACCTTTCAAATAATTCACACTTGTATTTCAAAGAAATACATACATTCAACTCTTTGAATGATCATCTCCTTTTCTTATACTAATTTGTTCAATTTGCAAAATTATTTTTCACGTAAGTCAAGTATACAAAATTTATTAAGTAATATTCCATTTATACAAAAAACATTATTATTATAAATAGAACAACAATTGTTCTTAATTATAATACCAAAGATTTCATTGTCAACAATAAAATGGAAATAATATTTTTAACAAGAACCGAAAATACAATAACAACTTATCGACTTAATAGATTTTCCCAGTAGCAGTATTGCTAAACTATAAGTTTCTATGGCTAATATGGCAACCTTTGCTTCATTTCCCACATAGATTACTTATATTTGTTTAGCTTTCTACTTCTGCTGGTCCCTTCATAAATCTATATTTATGATAACCAAAGTCGGTATCCAATACCCAAGTAGAACCTCGACTTAAAGAAAAATTTATTTTAAATCATGAACAAAAAATCAGATTGTAAATCAAACTTCACTAAGCTTTCTTTGGTTAGCCTCTCGCAAGATGCTTCTCAGCTTTCTTTCCAAAGGTCCATGCTTATTGCAGCGGGAAGCAAACTCCTTTGCTATCCATATCGCTTTTTGTTCTTATTATCCTTTGTTTATGCCTTTCTATTTACCTTCTTTTGAATCGCTCTTCTTTCGTAAGATCCTTTGGCCCCTACCAAGAAGACTTGATCTTTCTTGGTTGAAAGTGACTCTCAACATTTTTCAATATGTTAAGCAAATCAAATGAGGTCGATATCTAGCTTGTTCATATGAAAAATTCACAACAATTGTGAAAGGAGTCCGGAGTGAGTGCAAGATCAAATCTTGCTCAACTCTCCATCCATGACAAAACCAAATTGTCCTAATCGATCAATCAAATTGATTATGTTAAGAACTTTTTCTCAGACTTTATAGTGCCATCGGCCATTCTAGATCTAAGAGCTCCTTAGATATCTCGATATCTATCAGTCCTACTTTCCTCACCATCAACTACTTGATGTGCAGAATATAAGAGAGCATCCATAGTTTCATGCCGACGTCAAGCTCATTACTCATGGATGCGAGCATGATGCATCGAGCCAATCAGCAGCATCATCTTGCCACTTTCTAAAAGTAGCAATCTCTTCCTCGTAGGCATTGTCTCGCAACCATTGCGGTGGATAGGCGATATGACATAAGATAGCTTTTCAAATGCATGAGAACTATTCTCAAATTCCTTAACCAATCCGCTTAATTTGGCCCGTTAATTTAGCATCTAATATGCTTCATAGTTGATAGTAATTTTAGACATTGTAAAATTTCAGAAATGAATTTGTAATTAACAACATTTTAACATACATTCTTTTATTAATTACCAAAATAATTTAGGTCTTGTTTTAAATTGGTATCTCCCACTATTTTCTTCAAACTATATTACCTCACTTATATAGTTCGCAAAAAATCTAATTAAAGATTTGCTAGTGAGAATAAGGATCCCATTTCAAATGTATATAGCCTTGTGGTGACACACAACAAACTATATATAAATAAATAGGTAGACAACAACTTTTGTCAATTACATCAACTATGCAACTCCTTTTCTTTTGCCTCTTAGATTATTTTGATCAAGTGGTGGCACATCCGAATCAAAATTATCCAAGTTAAGTCCGACCTAGCACTCCATATATTCAAAAAAGAAAAATATCATCCTTGTGGTGACACAACAAAACAATATTGTTCAATTTTCTTTATAAGCATCAAATGTGATAAATTAACATCTTAAATACTTAATACTTGCCTTGTGGTGACACAACAAACTCATATTAAATATTTAATACTCTATTAATTTTATCATGCTAGAAGGCTTAATGCTCGATATTCCAAATATCTTTGAACGCTTAGACTTAATATAAAAATTTGAGGGTTTGTTATTAATTTGTCTCATCTTGCTTTAGCGCATATTTATATATATATAAATACGCTATTATATTAATGAACATGCAAGCATGTTTGCATAATATATAATATATAGTATATAAGCATGCACATATAGAATACTATATTCTACCCGATTGATTATGGACTTTTTATTCTAGTTTGTTCTACTAGAGCCACCAAGTGAACCAAAAGGTCAAACCCTTAGGGGTGCAAGAAATAATATTTAAATATAACTATTACATTTAAACCCTGCTCCATTACAAACGGGTCTTCAAGCGCCTCTTGCTCCTTGATCTCCAATTTTCAAAATTAATTCTAACTATTCCTATTACAAAACTATTTAAAATAAATAGAAACCTTGATCAGCAGTCAAGGGGAAGTACATAGGAAGGAGATAGAATTTACATTAAGAAAAAATTAGAGAAGACGAGGTACGCAGACCCCATTTAATAAAACCCATACATTCATGCATCCAACTAAAATAAAATCCAATCATATCGGGTCAATAGTCCATAATCAATCCCATTTATTATCATACACATCACCATATGCATCAATAAATAACATTCATCTTATGAATAATAAACATTTAATATATATATTGATATCATTTAATGGGCAAATTTAGTTAAGATAAAATCTATTTTTGAATCAAAATAAACTCCTTTATTTTAATCCAAATTTAAATCAAAATAAAACTATTTTATTTTAATTTATCCAATTTTGAATAAAATAAACTATTTTATTTTAATCAAAATCTTTAATCAAAATAAACTCCTTTATTTTAATTAATTATGGAATCCAATTCCATAAAAAAAAAAAAAACAAAATTAAAATAAACTCTTTTATTTTAATTAATTATGAAATCCAATTCCATAAAAAAAAAAAATTTTATTAAAGGAAACACTTGATATTCTTTCCTATTCACAAATAAACTCCTTTATTTTGAATAATATGAAATCTTATTTCATATCTAAATAAACTCCTTTATTTAAGGAAAATAAGATTCTCTTTTCCTATTCACAAATAAACTCTTTTATTTTGAATAATATGAAATCTATTTCATTTCATATCTAAATAAACTCCTTTATTTAAGGAAAGATGGAATCCAATTTCAACTCCAATTAGTTATCATGGAATCCAATTCCAACTCTAATTAGTTAAGATGAAAATTTAATTTTAAAATTAAAATAAAATTTTATATTTTAATATTAAAAAATTTTTTATTAAATAAATTTTTTAATTTATTTTAAAATTAAAATAAACTTTTATTTTAATAATATAATTATTAAATATTATATATATATATATATATAATATAAATATATATATATTATATATATATATATATATATAAAACCGTATATATATATATATAATATATATATATATATATATTAATATTTATATATATATATATAAGATATATATATATATATATATATATATATATATATATATATATATATATATATATATATATAATTAATACTATATATATTTTAAAAATAAATTATGTTTCGTCTTTTTCACGCTTTTTGTTAATGATTAATCCGCCCTTTATTTCATTTTTCTCAAATTATATCTTATGGCTTTTTTTTTTTATAATGTTTCATGATATATCATATATATAAAAAAAAAATTCACAATCAAATTTTTTTTTTTTTATCATTAAGTGGTCCCGCATACAAAGCTTCCTAAAAAAAAAAAAAAAATCATTTTTTTTTTAAAGATTTAAGATTTTTTTTTCAATAAATTTATCTTTTTAAAAATAAATTTTTTTTTTTTTTTTTTTTTTTTTTTTAATTTTATTTATAATAAAATTATGCCCAATTAAATTGTTCTAAACACATATCAATATACATATCAAATTAAAACAATTAATAATTCGCATAAAGGTTTGGCTCTCGATGCCACCGTTAGGTTTGTAATATTCATGAACGCAATCAAATTGCATAAAAAAGCTAAGCGTAAAAATCGTAGTTTAAAAATTTTACAAACCATATACCCGATCACCCTTTATGCATAATTATTAATTAAACGAAAAGATAAAGAATAAAATCATACCCTTGAAGATCGAGCTTCCTCAGTACAAGTTCACCTCCAAATCCTTTCGCTCAACTCAATCCACCGGTTTTGTTCCTTCCTTTCGATCAACGTTAGCCACCCAAATGTTTGGCTCTCAGAGGTGATCCACCAAGGAAGAAGAAAAATTCAAGAAGATGGGTATTTGGCTAAACCCTAGTTTTCTATCTCTATAGAAAAGGTGTACTCTCCAACAAATTGAATTATTACGATGTCAGTTAAAGTCAACAACCCCACCACCCATAATAAGACTCTCTTATTTATAGATGTGGGCAACCCACCTTAACAATTAAGGAATTGGGTTTTATTTAATTAATTAAATTCTTTTAATTAATTAAGCTCCCTAATCTTATTAGGATAATTAATTAAACTCCTTTAACTAATTTTCCTTCCTAATCCAATTAGAATAAATGAGAGTACTTATATTAAATTAATTCCTAAACTCTTTTAGAAATTAAAATAATAATAATTGTAATAATATTAATAAGACTCTCTTATTAATTTATATTTAATATTTCTAAAATATTAAATAATAATATTAAGCTATTTAATTTATTCTATCACCATAGATTAAATTAAATATACTTAACATATTATTACGATTATGCCATTAACTTCTTAAATAATTATTCTTCCTTTTGGTGGTGACCCTTTAGGTTCTCCATATTAAACCTATTGTGAATAAATCAATTAGAATAATTTAATCTTATTTAAATAAATAAATTAAACAATTAATTTATTTAAATAAATAATATTTATTCTACAATAGGATAAGCCTCCCAATGATCAAATCGACTTTCCGTATAATATAGATTTCAACATTAATCATTAAAGAACCTTTGAGTAAATAGTTACCGCATAAATTCAATCCTTCCACCATACAATGTCCCAATTAAATATAAGACATACGGAATTATCACAAGTCTTATTTTATTTAATTATATGTATTTCGATCCTTAAATGCACAACTCCAAATAATGCAAATTAGAAACTCCTTTCTAATTTCATTCTCGCTTTGCCAAGGACTACCGGGTTGTCATTTATCGAATCACATAGACATTTCTCTTCTTTATTAGAAGTGGTAGATTCTTTATCGATCATACATTATCTCCACGTATAACTTATTATACCCAAGCATACCCTTTGATATACCCTAAGGGTCTTAAGGAATAAGTCAAAGTATAACTCATCATACACAAGATACTATGATGATCTCAAGTCCAAGGATTACTTGACTACTATCACTACAGAATTCCTATCGACAGCAAATAAAACTCCATTAGGTATTCCTTAATGAGCCAATGCTCAAAGAACTTATTCTCTAATAAGCACCTACATACTTGCTTTTTAGTGTTCCACACAAATGATCATGAGATCAATCATCCTCATCCAATGAGCAAGTTAAACGATGTACCAATCTATCCTGGATTCACTAATCCCCAATTTAGTAATCCAATGATTGGGAACTATTTTAGTTTTAAGCTTTCTAAGAATTTAGATCTCATTAGAATGATCATCATCATTATTCTAAAAGCATTGCTTAAAACTATGGGTTTATCACATATTATAAAAACAAAGATCATGTAGATAATTAAAAGCCTTTAATAAATTAATACTTTTTATTAATAAATGAATAAGATTGTTACAAAGTATATGCTTTATCATCAAACATGATCGGGTTGTGTGCATACTACTCAATCTCCCACTCGCACTAAAGCCAATCGCCATGGTATCTCATACTCTTCTTCTCTAAGTGACGATTATCCCGTTGTTGGATAAGCTTTAGTTAATGGATATGTAATGTTGTTCATGAGAGTCCACTATCTCTATAGTGATTTCCCATCTTCAATGATTCTAATAATCAAATGAAAGTGCCACAACACATGTTTAGATCCAAGATGAGACTTAGAAACTATTCCTAGTTCAGAATGAACTTTTAATCCAAACAATCAACTTGCAGCTTTCATTTATAGCTATATACTTTGTCTTTTATCACTAAACCAAAGAACTCTTTTTTGCTTGGAACCTTTCCAATTCACTCGCACCACCGCTCAAGGTAACACTTTTACCTTAAAGTGGATTTTCTCGTCATCTCTGGTCTGTCTCAAAAACTTGAGTCCTCATAAGCCCTCTAGTTTTAATTTAGACCCACCATGAATATGATCACATCCTTAGTGCCTAAGCTAAGCACTTTAAGATGTTTTTCACCGACTCATAGTGAACTTCTCCATAATACGACCGATCAACATCGTGTCTCGTATATTTCATCAGCATACATGATTGTCACTCATGCGACCTCTCTTTTTTGAGTCTCAGTGGGGACTATTAAGAGAGATACACTCCATAGCTCATCGACATGAGACATCTCTTGAGTTTGCCATGCTAAACGACTTTAGCATCAAATGAATATACGCTCTTCGGTTAAGTCGAGCATCCTCTTAAATCTATCTATATAGATTTATATCCCCAATTAAGATACTCTTCCAAATCATTCATGGAGGAATGTTTAGACAACTTTATCTTTACTCGATCGATTGTAGCATTGGTATGTCATTCCTTATCCGTAGTATATCAACATATAATACTAGAAATGTCACGACGCTCCCACCGACCCTTTTGTACACACTAGGTTCATTCTTAAGATAAAATCAAACTCTTTTGACCTCATCAAAAAGAATGTTCCATATTCGATCATCATCTTCTCCGATGTCTACAACACTTACCTCATCGTATGTAATCGGATCATCATCTTCTATCATCATCATCATCATCATCTATGATGAATCCATACCTCCTAGGTATCTTCTTGACTATTCCGCATTTACGATTTATATTCTGGTTGTGGTACAATAGGTCTATCTACAGTTCCTCTTATTCGACTTATAGTGTTTTGTGGTTCTTGAACTCTTCAAGATCTATTATCCTCCCACTAGCCCCTTCAATGATAAACACCTTTATCTTAGAAGGCGCGTGTTTCAGAAATAAACACCTTTTGCTAAGTAGATTATAGAACATATACCCTAAACTTACTTTAGGATGTCCCACAAATCAGACATGTCAAATCTTGTCCCAAGCTTATCCTTTTGAAACCTTTTCACATAAGTCGACAACCCCTTATCTTAACATACTTAAGATTAGAATCCTCCCCGTCCATAACTTTTATGGAGTCTTGGGGCTGGATTTTGAGGTTACCTTTTTCGTAGATATGCAGCCATTTCTAGGACATGATCCTGTAGGATACTCGAATGCTCAGAAAATCATTATGGACCGCACTATGTCCAACAAGGTACGATTTTTCCTTTCGATACATCAATCAATTATTACGTATCGAGAGGTGTCCATTATGAGAAAACCATTTGAGATGATCTAGAAACTTATCAGACAAGTATTTATTCCTCGATCTAATCAAAGAATCTTAATACTTTGCCAATTTGTTTCACTTCAAATTTTTGAACCTTTCAAATAATTCACACTTGATTTCAAAGAAATACATACATTCAACTCTTTGAATGATCATCTCCTTTTCTTATACTAGTTTGTTCAATTTGCAAAATTATTTTTCACGTAAGTCAAGTATACAAAATTTATTAAGTAATATTCCAGCTTATACAAAACATTATTATTATAAATAGAACAACAATTGTTCTTAATTATAATACCAAAGATTTCATCATCCAACAATAAAATGGAAATAATATTTTTAACAAGAACTGAAATACAATAACAACTTATCGACTTAATAGATTTTCCCGTAGCATTGCTAAACTATAAGTTTCTATGGCTAATGCATGGCAACCTTTGCTTCATTTCCCACACATAGATTACTTATATTTGTTTAGCTTTCTACTTCGCTTGGTCCCTTCATAAATCTATATTTATGATAACCAAAGTCAGATCCAATACCCAAGTAGAACCTCGACTTAAAGAAAATTTATTTTAAATCATGAACAAAATTGATTTGTAACCTAAACTTCACTAAGCTTCTTTTTGTTAGCCTCTCGCAAGATGCTTCTCGCAGCTTTTTTCCAAAGGTCCAGCTTATTGCAAAGGGAAGCAAACCCTTTGCTATCCATATCGCTTTTTTTGTTCTTATTATCCTTTGTTTATGCCTTTCTATTTACCTTCTTTGAATCGCTCTTCTTTTCGTAAGATCCTTTGGCCCCTACCAAGAAGACTTGATCTTTCTTGTTGAAAGTGACTCTCAACATTTTTCAATATGTTAAGCAAATCAAAGAGGTCGATATCTAGCTTGTTCATATGAAAAATTCACAACAATTGAAAGGAGTCCGGAGTGAGTGCAAGATCAAATCTCGCTCAACTCCATCCATCCATGACAAAACCAAATTGTCCTAATCGATCAATCAAATTGATTATGTTAAGAACTTTTTCTCTGCATTTATAGTGCCATCGGCCATTCTAGATCTAAGAGCTCCTTAGATATCTCGATATCTATCAGTCCCACTTTCCTCACCATCAACTACTTGATGTGCAGAATATAGTAGAGCATCCATAGTTTCATGCCGACGTCAAGCTCAAGCATCATGGATGCGAGCATGATGCATCGAGCCAATCAGGCATCATCTTGCCACTTTCTAAAAGTAGCAATCTCTTCCTCAGAGGCATTGTTCGCAAAACCATTGCAGGATAGGCGATTATGACATAAGATAGCTTTTCAAATGCATGAGAACTATTCTCAAATTCCTTAACCAATCCGCTTAATTCTATTCCCCGTTAATTTAGCATCTAATATGCTTCGCAGTTGATAGTAATTTTAGACATTGTAAAATTTCAGAAATGAATTTGTAATTAACAACATTTTAACATACATTCTTTTATTAATTACCAAAATAATTTAGGTCTTGTTTTAAATTGGTATCTCCCACTATTTTCTTCAAACTATATTACCTCACTTATATAGTTCGAAAATCTAATTAAAGATTTGCTAGTGAGAATAAGGATCCCATTTCAAATGTATATAGCCTTGTGGTGACACAACAAACTATATATAAATAAATAGGTAGACAACTTTTGTCAATTACATCAACTATGCAACTCCTTTTCTTTTGCCTCTTAGATTATTTTGATCAAGTGGTGGCACATCCGAATCAAAATTATCCAAGTTAAGTCCGACCTAGCACTCCATATATTCAAAAAGAAAAATATCATCCTTGTGGTGACACAAACAAAACAATATTGTTCAATTTTCTTTATAAGCATCAAATGTGATAAATTAACATCTTAAATACTTAATACTTGCCTTGTGGTGACACAACAAACTCATATTAAATATTTAATACTCTATTAATTTTATCATGCTAGAAGGCTTACGCTCGATATTCCAAATATCTTTGAACGCTTAGACTTAATATAAAAAATTGAGGGGTTTGTTATTAATTTGTCTCATCTTGTTTAGCGCATGCATTTATATATATATATAAAATATAATACGTTATATTAATGAACATGCGAAGCATGTTTGCATAATATATAATATATATATATAAGCATGCATATATAGAATACTATATTCTACCCTGATTGATTATGGACTTTATTTCTAGTTTGTTCACTAGAGCCACCAAGTGAACCAAAAGGTCAAACCCTAGGGGTGCAAGAAATAATATTTAAATATAACTATTACATTTAAACCCTGCTCCATTACAAACGGGTCTTCAAGCGCCTTTTCTTCTTTTTGATCTCTAATTTTCAAAATTAATTCTAACTATTCCTATTACAAAACTATTTAAAATAAATAGAAACCTCGATCGCTAAATAAGGGGAAGTACATAGAGGGAGATAGAATTTACATTAAGAAAAATTAGAGAAGACGAGGTACGCAGAATTCCCCATTTAATAAAACCCATACATTCATGCATCCAACTAAAATAAAATCCAATCATATCGTCAATAAATCCATAATCAATCCCATTTATTATCATACACATCACCATACGCATCAATAAATAACATTCATCTTATGAATAATAAACATTTAATATATATATTGATATCATTTAATGGGCAAATTTAGTTAAGATAAAATCTAATTTTGAATCAAAATAAACTCCTTTATTTTAATCCAAATTTAAATCAAAATAAAACTATTTTATTTTAATTTATCCAATTTTGAATAAAATAAACTATTTTATTTTTAATCAAAATAAACTCCTTTATTTTAATTAATTATGGAAATTCCTCCTTTATTTTAATTAATTATAAAATTCCATGTAAAAAAAAAATCTTTAATTAAAATAAACTCTTTTATTTTAATTAATTATGAATCCAATTCCATATAAAAAAAAATCTTTTTATTAAAGGAAACACTTGATATTCTTTTCCTATTCACAAATAAACTCCTTTATTTTGAATAATATGAAATCTTATTTCATATCTAAATAAACTCCTTTATTTAAGGAAATTAGATTCTTCTTTTTCTATTCACAAATAAACTCTTTTTTTTTTTTTGATGAAATCTTATTTCATATCTAAATAAACTCCTTTATTTAAGGAAAGATGGAATCCAATTTCAAAATAAATTTATTTTAGGAAATAATCCAATTCCAACTCTAATTAGTTATCATGAAAATTCCAATTTTAAAATTAAAATAAAATTTTAATTTTAAAATTAAAATAAACTTTTTATTTTAAAATTAAAATAAACTTTTTATTTTAATATTAAAATATTTTATTTATATATATATATATATATATATAAAATAAACCATTATATATATATATATATATATATATATATTATATATATATATATATAATAAAACCAATATATATATATTATATAATTATATAAAATATATATATATATATATATATATATATATATATATATATATATATATATATATATATATATATATATAATATATATATATATATAACAAAATTATGTTTACTATTTTATTTTCAATCACGTTGTTGCCTTTTAAATGATTAATCCGCCTTGATTTTGCGTGCCTCAAACATGCTCTTATGGCTTCCTTTTTTTTTTTTTGTTATCAATGATATAATTACACTATAAAAAAAATATCGGCCATAGAGCATACCCTTTTTTTTATCATATAAGTGGTTATACAAAAATTAAAAAAAAAAAAAAAAAATTTACAAACCTTGTTTTTTAAATTTAAAAACGAAGCCTTCAATTTCCAATAAAATCATTGCCTTAAAAAAAAAAAAAAAAAAAATTTTTTTTTTTTTTTTTTTTTTATAAAATTTTATACAATAAAATTATGCCCAATTAAATTGTTCTAAACACATATCAATATACATATCAAATCAAAACAATTAATAATTCGTATAAAGGTTTGGCTCGATGCCACCGTTAGGTTTGTAATATTCATGAACGCAATCAAATTGCAAAAAAAAAAGTAAAGCGCGTAAAAAAATCGTAGTTTAAAAATTTACAAACCATATACCCTGATCACCCTTTATGCATAATTATTAATTAAACGAAAAGATAAAGAATAAAATCATACCTCAAGATCGAGCTTCCTCGTACAAGTTCACCTCCAAATCCTTTCGCTCAACTTGAATCCACCGGTTTGGTTCCTTCCTTTGATCAACGTTAGCCACCCATATGTTTGGCCTCTGTGAGGTGATCCACCAAGGAAGAATAAAATTCAAGAAGATGGTGTATTTGGCACAAACCCTAGTTTTCTATCTCTATAGAAAAGGTGTACTCTCCAACAAATTGAATTATTACGTATGTTGTAAAAAGTCAACAACCCCTACCACCCATAATAAGACTCTCTTATTTATAGATGTGGGCAACCCACCTTAACAATTAAGGAATTGGGTTTTATTTAATTAATTAAATTCTTTTAATTAATTAAGCTCCCTAATCTTATTAGGATAATTAATTAAACTCTTTAACTAATTTTCCTTCCTAATCCAATTAGGAATAAATGAGAGTACTTATATTAAATTAATTCCTAAACTCTTTTAGAAATTAAAATAATAATAATTGTAATAATATTAATAAGACTCTCTTATTAATTTATATTTAATATTTCTAAAATATTAAATAATAATATTAAGCTATTTAATTTATTCTATCACCATAGATTAAATTAAATATACTTAACATATTATTACGATTATGCCATTAACTTCTTAAATAATTATTCTTCCTTTTATGGTGTGACCCTTTAGGTTCTCCATATTAAACCTATTGTGAATAAATCAATTAGAATAATTCTAATCTTATTTAAATAAATAAATTAAACAATTAATTTATTTAAATAAATAATATTTATTCTACAATAGGATAAGCCTCCCAACATCATCAACGACTTTCCGTATAATATAGATTTCAACATTAATCATTAAAGAACCTTTCGAGTAAATAGTTACCGCATAATTCAATCCTTCCACCATACAATGTCCCAATTAAATATAAGACATGGAATTACCACAAGTCTTATTTTATTTAATTATATGTATTTCGATCTCTTAAATGCACAACTCCAAATAATGCAAATTAGAAACTCCTTTCTAATTTCATTCTCGCCGCGCCAAGGACTACTGGGTTGTCATTTATCGAATCACATAGACATTTCTCTTCTTTTATTAGAAGTGGTAGATTCTTTATCGATCATACATTATCTCCATGTATAACTTATTATACCCAAGCATACCCTTTGATATACCCTAAGGGTCTTAAGGAATAAGTCAAAGTATAACTCATCATACACAAGATACTATGATGATCTCAAGTCCAAGGATCACTTGACTACTATCACTACAGAAATTCCTATCGACAGCAAATAAAACTCCATTAGGTATTCCTTAGCGAGCCAATGCTCAAAGGAACTTATTCTCTAATAAGCACCTACATACTTGCTTTAGTGTCCACACAAATGATCATGAGATCAATCATCCTCATCCAATGAGCAAGCAACGATGTACCAATCTATCCGGATTCACTAATCCCCAATTTAGTAATCCAATGATTGGGAACTATTTTAGTTTTAAGCTTTCTAAGAATTTAGATCTCATTAGAATGATCATCATCATTATTCTAAAAGCATTGCTTAAAACTATGGGTTTATCACATATTATAAAAAACAAAGATCATGTAGATAATTAAAAGCCTTTAATAAATTAATACTTTTTATTAATAAATGAATAAGATTGTTACAAAGTATATGCTTTATCATCAAACATGATTGGCTTGTGTGCATACTACGACGCTCTTCTCTTGTTTCTTGGCCACTTTATAGAAGAGGTCTTCAAATCTCTGACTTAACACTAATTGTAGAGGAAGGTAACTTGATGACCCTTGTCGCAAAGTTGGCTTATGCTCAGAAGATTATGCTTTAGTCCTTCCACATAGTCTACTTTACTGAAGGACATTGCACCATTCCCAGCTAAGCCATATCCTCTTGTCTTCCCAGAGCCATTGTCTCCAAATATAACTGTTGGACCCTCCTTTTCCATGAAGTTAGACAGGAAAGCTTTGTTGCTGATCATGTGCCTTGAGCATCCACTATCCAGATACCAAGTTGTGATCGTGGAGCTCTATTCCTGTGGTAAGATTAAACTCTCATTTTGGTACCCAAACTTGTATGGGTCCTACCTTGTTAGTACCCTTGGGGACCCAAATCTGCTTGACTTTGGGTCTAATATGCAGAGGATTATTGTAACATACTGCAGCCTTATGACCAATTTTGTCACATACAAAACATCTAGCATGATGCATGCTTGTTTGTGTGTGTGGATTCTTTCTCCATTTGGACTTATGTGGATTCTTGGTAGTCTTTCCTTTATACTGATTCTTCTTTTTCCATGTATCCTTGTGATTCATGATTTTTAAAGAGTGAAACTTAATTTAACTATTCCTACCTGGTTGGTTCGAGCAGTTGATTTTACTCGACTCTACGATCTTTCGAGGTTGGAGAGTAGTGACTAAGTTACTCTTCTCTTTTCTGAATCCTAGGCCAACATGGGATCCGTTATGCCTTGGAACATGGATTGGATCAAAAGAGCAGCAGGGATCAGAAGAGCATGGTTCTTCCTTCTGTGAGGATTTCACAAATGCAATGCTTCTATTGAAGTTTGAAACACTACTAGTGTTAGTTTCCTTTAACGTTTCCACATATGGTTCTGAGGTGGATTCCCTAAAACCTAAACTTGTTCTGTCAGATGCACTTCTCTGACTAGAGATCAGGGAGTCCATGGATGAAGAGGATCTATTCCATATTAAGATCGTCTTTTCTAGTTCCTCAATCTTAGAGGTTAGATTTGACTCTCTTTGTGCATTAAGTTCGTTGGTCTATCTTAAGAGTTTATTTTCAGCCTCAAATTTAGAGAGAGATTTAGCACTTAGAAGAGTTGTTTCCAGTTCTTCTTGAACTTTATCTTTCTCTTTTTGAAGAAGAGAGTAATCTTTAGACATAACTCTAAACCATTTCATGTATTGATGCAGATCAGTTGTTATGCCATGAAATGCAGTTCTTAATTCATCACTATCTACATCAGGAGAGTTAAAGTTGAATACCTCATCGATACTTACTTTATGATGGTCACCGCTTTTCTTATCCTTTGCATTTTTAGCCATTAGACATAGATTTGCTCCTTGAGGATCTTCATCATCTCCAGACTTAGGAGTTGTGTCGTTGTCTGAGTCACTCCATGATCCTCCGGCTACAAGACCTTAATCTTTCTTTTGGAGCCTTTTGTTGCCTTTAAACTCATTCTTTGGATTTGTTCTCCTCTTGAGCTCTTCTCTAAGAGGTTTGTTGCAATTTGAAATAAAATGGCCATGCTTCTTGCAGTTGTAGCATAGGTGGTTGATCTGCTCCTAATTGTTGTTGTTGTTGGATTTCTTAGGTCTGTTGCTTCTATCATTATGCATAAACCTCTTGAGTCTTCTTACCAGCATTGCAATATCTTCATCATCATCTTCCTCAAAGTAAGAATCATTTTCAGCATGAGCTTTAGAGATGGTTTCTATTGCTTTGAGAGCAACTCCTTTGTCCTTCTTTCTTCCTTTAGATAGAGTCTCTATCCTTTGGGTCAATTCTAGTTCGTAGTTAAGAAGGTTGCCATAGAGTTGTTGAACAGTCATTTCATGGAGATTCTTTGATTCACTGATGGCAGTGGTATTGGCATCCCACTTTCTTGGTAAAGCTCTCGTGAATTTTATGATCAGATCTTTGTTTGGATAGATCTTTCCAAAAGATCGAAGAGAGTTGAGCAAAACATTGAATATTTCATAAGTGGCAGTGACGTTTTCTCATAGAACATGGGCGGACATTTCATATTGTTGAGTCAGAAGAGATTGCTTATTTTCTCTGACTTCTTCAGTTCCTTCGTGCATAATAAGCAGTGCTTCCCAGAATTCCTTGGCAGTTTTGCTATTAACCACATTTTGGAATAGATCATCTTCTAAAGACTGGAACAAAATGTTCTTTGCCTTTTTATCGAGTTGGATAGCTTTCTTCTCGTTGTCAGTCCATTCTGTTTTGACCTTGATTTGAACTCTGTTTGGATCGTCTGGAGTTAGTGCAAGCTTTGTTGGAATGTAAGGCCCATTCATAACAGTTTCATATAGCTCTTCATCTATTGAGTCCATGTAGGCTTGCATACGAACTTTCTAGTTTGTAAATTTGTCTTTATTGTACATTGGTGGCTTACTGCCTCCTCCAGTCTTGGATTCGCTTATCAGATGTGCCATTGGATCTACTTAAGCTTTGTAGGCTAATTGAGAGAATCTGCTCTGATGCCGATTATTAGTTCCCAGAAGCACAATAGTTATCTAGAAGGGGGGTTGAATAGATATTTTAAATATTTTCTTTTTCAAAAATACTTGTCAGATTTGTTAATAAATTAACCACAGCGGAATATAAGATTTGTTTGTTCCCCTTTAAGATAAACAAAGTTAATAGGAGATAAGAATTTATAACAAATATAACAGTTATAGCAAGAATATAAAAGACACGGCATTTTTAAGTGATTCAGGGCACTCAAAGCTCCTAGTCCACTCTTCTACTCCTTGAGTAGGAAATCCACTAAGGATATCTTTACAAACTTTAAATCACTTAGATTCCTTCAAGACCAATAGTCTTGAAACTTCTTAGTTCACTTAGAACTTTTCAAGTCCAACAGACTTAGAATACACTTAATGAGAGTTGAGTTCTTGGGTAGTGCTTGTAACAACCCGGAGAATCCGGATTGTTCGAAATTTAAGTTTAAAGAATTAGTTATTAATAAAATGAATTTTTATTAACACTATTCTATGCTATGTGTTTATTAATCGTTCTATAACCTAGAATGATTATAAATCGGGAGGATTCTGGCTACGAGCTAGACTGAACGAGTAAGAATTTTCAAGACGAAAATAAAAAAATTTCGGAGACAAAAATATTTTCGAGGAAAAAGACGAAATAGGCACTATTCACTCAACGAAACCCTAAGGGTTAGGGTTTGAATAACCTAAGCCATTCTGAGAGTTCGGTATGTTAGAATGACATTCCGTCAAAAGATTTGATGATAATATATCATGAAAAGTTAAGTAAGCCGATAAAAGTTTTTCTCGAAAAACGTGCAGAAATCGGATAAAATTAAAACGACGAAAAGTACTATAATAAACTTTTCATTCATTTAGCTACGTTAGGGGAAAACGTGAAGGAAAACGCTTGATAACAAAAAGTGTTTTTCAGTTTTTCAGAAATCCGAAGAATACGTATAATTTAATCGGTAAAGGAAAGAAGAAATATCCAAAAATATTAGGATTCTAAGAATCGCAGTTTTTAAAACTGTCGGACGAAACCCGAAAGACGGAACCACAAAACTTACAGGCTAAGTTTCGTGAATATTAAGAGGTTAACTAAGGAGGTGGAAGTAGTAAACTTAAGTGTTAAGTAAACTTAAGAGTTAAGCAAACTTAAAGGCTAAGTAGACTTAAGTGTTAAGTAAACTTAAGGAGTAAGTTAACTTAGTCCTTAAGGCATGAATAGTAAGGAGGTTAGGGGGTGAAATGACTAAAATACCCTTAGCTTGGAAATTCTATAAATAGGAAGCTTATTTCATTTGTTTGGAATTTTGAAAATTATCCAACATTTGAGAGAGAGAAAGAGAGATTTCGGATGAGGAAGAAGAGGAAAAGGAGGAAGAAAAGTTGCTCATAAGCAAACTTTGTCCGACGAAAAGAGATCAAAAGAGAAAGGTAATCCAAAATCTAGTCTCTTTTTCTTTAAGTTTCTATGTTCAAAAATATAGATTAATGAGAATAAGGAGTAATAGATATTAAGAATAATTTTATATGGTTGAAATTATAAGAAAAGAAGAAATAATGAATTAGAAGTTTAGTAAATAAATTTCTTAAGGATGTGTAAGATTCGTAAGGATTTCGAGCGATCCGAATGAATATTATGAATGAGTAGGTTAAATAAGTAAGGAATGATGTTCTATAACATCAGATTCCAAGAAAAAGTAAAATCATAATCCAAAATATTGATTAAAATGAAGAACGAACGAAGAACACGAAGAACATTGTTGATGGACAAATTTAAAACCATCGTAGGATAATTGTTGTTGATGGACAAGTTTAAAACCATCGCGTATAAGTTAGATGCTTATTACTTGGTTAGGAACGGTAGAAACGTTCATGAAGAACGGATTAAAATGGAGCTATAACGAAGTTATGGCAAAAATTTCGTAAAAGACGAACGAGAATTAAAAAGTTAGTAAATGAACCCGAACGTGTAGGGTTTCATAAGAATGTAAGAGAACGTATAAAACGTGAGTCGTGGACTCAACAACGAATGAATTCTGAGTTCGGATGACCGAATTACGGATGAACGAACGAAGAACGTTAAAAACGTAAAATGAACGAAGAGCGAAGATTAAGCCAATTGATTGGCATGTTAGAGGATTCAGAACGAAGTTCTGTCCATGGGTAATCAAAGTACATAAGATAAGGAAGAAAATGGCTTTGGAACGACCTCGTTCTGAGTTATAATGAAGAAGTTATGAGATCGAAAAGTAAGCGTCTCAAAATGAAGTTAACACTTAGAAATATTTTCGAGATGAAGGGCTTAAGCGCCACCCACGATTATAAGGTGAAATGCAAATACTGCATCAAGAGCCAGACATCGCTAACTCGCACCACAAAGTCGCGAGTCTTAGTGAAGAAGAGAGTGAAATAAGAAGTACGGCAGGGTAAGGCAATGCCCAGAAATGAGATTTTTACTGCTCAAGTTCTAGGGGATGTGCAAGGAAGAAATAAGAACATAATGTTAAACTAATGTAACACTTAATCAAGTGTTTTAAACCTTTAATGAAGGTTGAACGGAAAGATTAAACGAGATTAAAAGACAAAGAACGTAGATGCGGGTTACGAAACAGATATCCGGGGACCGTAGTCGCGATAAACGAACGTGAGGCCTTGCTATGATTATGATTCCTTAGACGTTGAGTGACGAGGGTAATGAATAACATTTTGATGTTATGTCATGGTAATGCAAGATGAATGTAAAGCGTATAGATGCTGTGAATGCAACGTTGTTGCGATGAACGATCGGTCTTAGCATACAATGATCTGTATGGCTTCGACATTAAGAAAGAACAATGAACATGGGGTTTATGGGATGGCTAACGATCAAAAGCGATTAAAACCTCAAGTAAAGGTTGAATGAGAGATTAAGAGACGAGTAACGTGAACATTGAATACGTAAACGATCCTCGTAAATCGTATTCGCGTTGGACGAACGTTCTAAGTATACCCTGGTTGTATAACGTAGACGTTGACGAAGGTAGTAAGTAAGATATGAATTATCGAGAAAGTCGTAACAAGCGGTAATAAGAGTATTGACAGCCGAATGTGAGTCGAATAAGAACGAATCCTGAGGTATGACATTTAGTTGTCAGAAAGCCAAAAGGAATAAGAAATTGACTTAACGAACATTATAGTTTAATAGTTCGGATAAGTTAAGATGAGTTTAGGTTGTAGTACAATCGTAAACTTTGGTGGTTGACATATGGGAGCTGGGCTAAATAATTCCTTCAGAAAGCGAAGGTATATACGAAACTGGCAACCGATCTAACTCACTATGATGGCAGTGTAGATGAGATGGGAACTTGTTTGTTGGTTGTTTGTGGGAAACCACTCAGAGTACCATATGGACTACTAGCACAGACACGATGTGTGTTGAGTCCTAGAGAAGTTATAAGAAGAAGATGATGAATGTTTTGAGTAAGACATCTCCGTATGTCATGAAGCCGTAAACCGGTAATGAAAGTTAGTCGCGTAAAATTATATTGCAAGAACGGGAACCCTAAGAAGTAAAGTTGAGTAAACCAATGTGTAAGTCAAATATATGACTAATTGGTGTATATGTTATTTACTTGTGTGTTAAAGGGATTGGAATGAGCAGTTCAGCATAAGCTATAGCTGTGCGTAAGGCAAGTTTCCTAACTTCATTCATATTTCAAATGAATGTTAGTTTCTTAAACTTCTCAGATGTTGAACTTGAGAAGTTCTGTCTATGTGCGAATGTACGATATTTGTACAAGGTGGTAGAATGTATGAGGCCTTGAGCCACAATGTGAACACTTTGGTGTTTCTATGATATGAACTGTTCTGTGATTGAACTATTCAATACAAGTATGATTTGTTTATACATGAACCGTTATTGTTAAGTCTTTGCTAATGATTCTAGCCAGACAGGATGTGTATGAAAAAGGTAAAAGAATGAAAGTATTTCAAAGTGAAATTGATGATGTTTTAAAATGATAGAATCGAGATTATTCCTATTGCTCAAGCCGCTTCATAACTTTTGTTCTTTATCGAAGTTCTAAAGAAATGTTTGAATCTTAAAGTTGTTTGTTCAACTGCTATGACTTCTTTGGGCAATTGAATGCTCACACTTGCTTTAAATGAAAAACATTTTCAGCGAACGATGTTAGAAGAACTTAAGGATCTCGTAAAGATCAAGCTGACGGTATCCAGATGAAGTGCCATTCAGAATGTGAATGAGCGAGAAGATCAAGTGAAGACTTGTAATATAGAAATATGAAATTGAACTATAGACTAGTTTAAGAAACAGTTATGTATCCTTGGTGGCGGATAAAAGTCACCCTTGTAAGATGAAATGAATAATGTATTTATCATTATTTGTAATGAAAAAGGTTATAAGGTTTTTAGAACCTGGGATTTGAGAGTATATGTTGTTATATTTAGCTATATAATGATGTATGTTTGGATGAATGATGTACTCGTGACGTACGGAATCCGGGTGTGAAGATAGACCGGATTTCGGGGGGTTACAGATTGGTATCAAAGCTGATAGGTTATAAATCTTAGGTAAGAGTATCTAAGACTATAATCGTAGAGAGAGAGAGATAAGAAGATCACCACGTGATCATAGTAAATCGTAGTAACAGATGAGTTGTTAAACGATGAATGATTTATAGTACTACGAAGTAGTACGGGAGGAAGAACTCAGATTGAGTTATGAATGATAGTATATGAATTAAAGAAAATTCGTATTTAGTAAAGAGAGATTTAGAAGTTGTAAAATTTCAATTGAGGACTCATGTGATAGCTGAGTTGTTTGAACCTTTGTTATGGGCAGAGGTTTGTGCTTGTTGTAACAACTGCTTAGCTTATTACAATGATAATCATTGGAATTGGTCGCGCTGTCAAGATGTATATGACGAGAAGGTGAATCTTTTCTCATGTATATACTTGGTAGGTAGAGAACGATAAGATAGGTGCGAGTTCTTGAAACTCATACTTATGGTAATGCTCAAAGTGACTCATAATGATATGGTAGGTTTTGAACTTCTAAGCGAATGGACGCTTATAGTCCGTCATCGAGATAGTTCTTAAACTCATATTATTGTGGAAGTTCTGAACTCATAATGTGTGGTAAGTTGATGGACTGTACTAAGGTAGAGGGATGTTTAGACCAAAAATAAGTTATTTTCAGTAGGCTTAGTATTGAAGGTGCTAGAGAAGATTAAGTATTGTCGCAGTAAGACAATGAAAAAAGATGGAGAATAGGATATTCCAAGTCATCTAGCTATGCTAGATTTCGAAGTTTATTGAAATCGTGCTTATGTGTTCGTATTTTGAAAATGAAAGAATTGGTTCAACTTTTGGAATCAATAGATTTTAAAAGAACTATTCTTAGTATGTCTCACGCTAATTGTTTCATTAGATGAAATTGATTTGAAATATCAAAATGAATTTTATATCATCAGTGCATTTGATGCAGAGATGGTAAAAGGATGGAGCTATTAATGCAACTGAACCTAGTGTTGGAAGTGATCTTAGGATCAAAAACCCGCTATGGTATAATGTAAAAATGACGAAGTCATAAACTGACGAAGTCCTCAACGTACTGTGAAAAGTACGGTATCATGACGTCATAAAACGTTTTGATATATTGTAAAAGAATTTAAAGAAGTAGTCAAAGTCAATTGAGTTGACTAGACGAATGTTTCCAAGTTGATGTCCAATTTATTGGTATGGTCTAAGCTACTTGATTTGACTAAGATGAATGGTATGTCATGAATAAAAGAAAATCGAGCTTTCTTTGAAGAGTTATGCCGAACCAAATTGTTTTGGTGCAGAATCTAATGATTAAGTCTGAGGTGAACATATCACGGAATGGGGTTATACAATGGGTTGATCACCTATGTATGAAAGAGGTAGTTTACTTTCTTGGTGATTGTAAACTGACCGTGGAAAGAAAGGTTACGGTGTCATGTTGTCAAACCTAGTAAGAGTTCATGGTCAATTTGACCCCTTAGCAAAAGTATAAAATGTTTTAAAGGAATTCTTATATTTTTCGTTGTTCATTCTACTTCATAATTCTTGATAAGTTGTGAAGGTGAGAGAATGTTTGAAAGATAAGAACTTCTTTGAAGAGAAGTTGAAAAGAAAGGTAGGCTAAAATTTCGAGGACGAAATTATGTGAAGAAGGGGTGAATGTGATGACCCGGGAATGGGTGTGGTTTGAAGAAATTCCGAGGACGGAATTTTTATAAGGGGGGAAGTGTAACAACCCGGAGAATCCGAATTGTTCAGAATTTAAGTTTAAAGAATTAGTTATTAATAAAATGAATTTTTATTAACACTATTCTGTGCTATGTGTTTATTAATCATTCTATAACCTAGAATGATTATAAATCGGGAGGATTCTGGCTACCAGCTAGACTGAACGAGTAAGAATTTTCAAGACGAAAATAAAAAATTTTCGGAGACAAAAATATTTTCGGGGAAAAAGACGAAATAGGCACTATTTACCCGACGAAACCCTAAAGGTTAGGGTTTGACTAACCTAAGCCGTTCCAAGAGTTCGGTATATCAGAATGACATTCCGTCGAAAGATTTGACGATAATATATCATGAAAAGTTAAGTAAGCCGATAAAAGTTTTTCTCGAAAAATGTGCAGAAATTGGATAAAATAAAAATGACGAAAAGTATTGTAATGTACTTTTCATTCGTTTAGCTACGTTAGGGGAAAACATGAAGGAAAACGCTTGACATCAAAAAGTGTTTTTTAGTTTTTCGGAAATCCGAAGAATACGTAAAAGTTAATCAGTAAAGGAAAGACGAAATATTCAAAAATATTTGGATTCCAGGAATTGCAGTTTTTAAAACTATCGGATGAAACCCGAAAGACGGAACCACAAAACTTACAGGCTAAGTTTCGTGAATAGTAAGGAGGTTAACTAAGGAGGTGGAAGTAGTAAACTTAAGTGTTAAGTAAACTTAAGAGTTAAGCAAACTTAAAGGCTAAGTAGACTTAAGTGTTAAGTAAACTTAAGGAGTAAGTTAACTTAGTCCTTAAGGCATGAATAGTAAGGAGGTTAGGGGGTGAAATGACTAAAATACCCTTAGCTTGGAAATTCTATAAATAGGAAGCTTATTTCATTTGTTTGGGATTTTGAAAATTGTCCAACATTTGAGAGAGAGAGAGAGAGATTTCGGATGAGGGAGAAGAGGAAAAGGAGGAGGAAAAGTTGCTCATGAGCAAACTTTGTCCGACGAAAAGAGATCAAAGGAGAAAGGTAATCCGAAATCTAGTCTCTTTTTCTTTAAGTTTCTATGTTCAAAAATATAGATTAATGAGAATAAGGAGTAAAAGATATTAAGAATGATTTTATATGGTTGAAATTATAAGAAAAGAAGAAATAATGAATTAGAAGTTTAGTAAATAAATTTCTTAAAGAAGTGTAAGATTCGTAAGAATTTCGAGCGATCCGAATGAATATTATGAATGAGTAGGTTAAATAAGTAAGGAATGATGTTCTATAACATCAAATTCCAAGAAAAAGTAAAATCATAATCCAAAATATTGATTAAAACGAAGAACGAATAAAGAACACGAAGAACATTGTTGATGGACAAATTTAAAACCATCGTAGGATAATTGTTGTTGATGGACAAGTTTAAAACCATCGCATATAAGTTAGATGCTTATTGCTTGGTTAGGAACGGTAGAAACGTTCATGAAGAACGGATTAAAATGGAGCTATAACGAAGTTATGGCGAAAATTTTGTAAAAGACGAACGAGAATTAAAAAGTTAGTAAATGAACCCGAACGTGTAGGGTTTCATAAGAATGTAAGAGAACGTATAAAACGTGAGTCGTGGACTCAACAACGAACGAATTCCGAGATCGGATGACCGAATTACGGACGAACGAACGAAGAACGTTAAAAACGTAAAATAAACGAAGAGCGAAGATTAAGCCAATTGATTGGCATGTTAGCGGATTCAGAACGAAGTTCTGTCCATGGGTAATCAAAGTACATAAGATAAGGAAGAAAATGGCTTTGGAACGACCTCGTTCCTAGTTATAATGAAGAAGTTATGAGATCGGAAAGTAAGCGTCTCAAAATGAAGTTAACACTTAGAAAAATTTTCGAGATGAAGGGCTTGGCGCCATCCATGCCTTGTAAGGTGGCACTGCAGTGCTAGACCAGAGAGCCAGACGCTGCTAATTCGTGCCACAACACGAGTCTTAGTGAAGAGAGTGGTGCCGCAGCGCCAGTGCAGGGCAATGCCCAGAAATGAGATTTTTACTGCTCAAGTACTGGGGGATGTGCATGGAAGAAATAAGAACATAATGTTCAACTAATGTAACACTTAATCAAGTGTTTTAAACCTTTAATGAAGGTTGAACGGAAAGATTAAATGAGATTAAAAGACAAATAATGTAGATGCGGGTTACGGAACCGATATCCGGGGACCGTAGTCGCGATAAACGAACGTGAGGGATTGCTATGATTGTGATTCCTTAGACGTTGAGTGACGAGGGTAATGAATAACATTTCAATGTTATGTCATGGTAATGCTAGATGAATGTAAAGCGTATAGACGCTGTGAACGCAACGTTGTTGCGATGAACGATCGATCTTAGCATACAATGATCTGTATGGCTTCGACATTAAGAAAGAACAATGAACATGGGGTTCATGGGATGGATAACGATCAAAAGCGATTAAAACCTCGAGTAAAGGTTGAATGAGAGATTAAGAGACGAGTAACGTGAACATTGAATACGTAAACGATCCTCATAAATCGTATTCGCGTTGGACGAACGTTCTAAGTATACCTCCGTTTGTATAACGTGACGCGACGAAGGTAAGTAAGAAGATATGAATTATCGAGAAAGTCGTAACGAATCAAGTAATAATAAGAGTATTGATGAATAAATGTGAGTCGAATAAGAATGAATCCTGAGGTATGACATTTAGTTGTTAGAAAGCCAAAAGGAATAAGAAATTGACTTAACGAACATTATAGTTTAATAGTTCGGATAAGTTAAGATGAGTTTAGGTTGTAGTACAATCGTAAAATTTGATGGTTGACATATGGGAGCTGGGCTAAACAATTCCTTCAGAGAGCGAAGGTATATACGAAACTGGCAACCTATCTAACTCACTGTGATGGCAGTGTAGATGAGACAGGAACTTGTTTGTTGGTTGTTTGTGGGAAACCACTCAGAGTACCATATGGACTACTATCAGAGACACGATGTGTGCTGAGTCCTAAAGAAGTTATAAGAAGAAGATGATGAATGTTTGGAGTAAGACATCTCCGTATGTCATGAAGTCGTAAACCGGTAATGAAAGTTAGTCGCGTAAAATTATATTGCAAGAACGCGAACCCTAAGAAGTAAAGTTAAGTAAACCAATGTGTAAGTCAAATATATGACTAATTGGTGTATGTGTTATTTCCTTGTGTGTTATAGGGATTGGAATGAGCAGTTCAGCATAAGTTGTAGCTGTGCGTAAGGCAAGTTTCCTAACTTCATTCATATTTCAAATGAATGCTAGTTTCTTAAACTTCTCAGATGTTGTACTTGAGAAGTTCTGTCTATGTGCGAATGTGCGATATTTATACAAGGTGGTAGAATGTATGAGGCCTTGAGCCACAATGTGAACACTTTGGTGTTTCTATGATATGAACTGTTCTGTGATTGAGTTGTTCAATACAAGTATGATCTGTTTATATATGAACCATTATTGTTAAGTCTGTGCTAATGATTCTAGCCAGACAAGATGTGTATGAAAAAGGTAAAAGAATGAAATTATTTTAAAGTAAAATTGACTGATGTTTTAAAATGATAGGAATCGAGATTATTCCTATTGTTCAAGCTGCTTCATAACTTTTATTCGGTTATCAAAGTTCTAAAGAAATGTTTTGAATCTTAAAGTTGTTTGTTCAACTGCTATGACTTGTTGGGCAATTGAATGCTCACACTTGCTTTAAATGAAAAACATTTTCAGCGAACGATGTTAGAAGAACTTAAGGATCTCGTAAAGATTAAGCTGACGGTATCCAGATGAAGTGCCATTCAGAATGTGAATGAGCGAGAAGATCAAGTGAAGACTTGTAATATAGAAATATGAAATTGAACTATAGACTAGTTTAAAAAATTGTTATGTATCCTTGGTGGCGGATAAAAGTCACTCTTATAAGATGAAATGAATAATGTATTTATCATTATTTGTAATGAAAAAGGTTATAAGGTTTTTAGAACCTGGGATTTGAGAGTATATGTTGTTATATTTAGCTATATAATGATGTATGTTTGGAAGAAGATGGGATCGTGATGTATGGAATCCGGGTGTGAAGATAGACCGGATTTCAGGGTGTTATAGTGCTACTCAGTTGCTTTTAAGCATATGTTCAAAAGAACTGAGTGGCTGAGCAAGCTTTCTTTCTTGATCGTAGAGTTAAGCGTTGAGTGTTCTTCAGCCTTTTTGTTGTGTACTTACTTATTTTTGCATATGTGTTTGATGATTTGGATATAAAGGAGCCTTTGAAATATGTTCGTTTGAAGGCGTCCGTTGAAGCATTAAATACATCAGACATTTCGAAAGCAATCGATGGTGACTTCACGAAATTTGTTGTTCAAATTGCGTCTGACTCAATCGACACGGGCAGATCGTTATCTCACCTAACACCTGAAAAAAAATGTTTTTAACAGGCATGCAGTCCTTTTCCTTAGCTTCTTGAATACGCTTCTTCGATATATACTAAGGATGAGCATTGGGATTCTTGAAAGTCTCAACGTCTATAATCCTTTCTTCATTTGTAGTATTTTATTTTTCAGCTAATGGACAAGGCTCGATTTTTTTGATGCTAACAGGAGCTACACTACGATCATGATCATGGTGTTTGTCACATTCGTGCTTGATTCGGACTGATAGAGGAGAACACTACGATTTCTCTTAAGCACTAGTAGACTACGATCCTTGACTTGCTTGTTTTTCCAGACTCTATACTTTCGAGAGCAGACTACAATTCTTGACTTGGCCTGGTAGGCGCTTGGACCAACTCTACGATTCTAAGTAAGGCCCTCCAAAGCAGACTACGATTATGTAGCAACTTTTTTAATACTCTACGATTCTGCCTTGGCTTCTGCAATCCCTCGGCTATCTCGACAAACTACGATTCTGTTAATGCCTATCTATTACATCTCAAAGTAGATCAGCCTAACAGCTTTGATCTTTTCTTCTATACATTCATTTACAAAATGATAAACATTAAGCACAGATCAACCTAACAATTTTGATCTATCACCTAAGTCCTTGTACATATGTTCTTTGAAGGACTTTACATATAAGTATGTTTATTTACTTTCAACATCAAATTTGAATATGCAATTCCCAACACAAGTATATTTTCATTTTGTTGTGTATTTGAAAGTGTACTTGGAGTTTGAGAAAGTTCATAAAAGAAATGTGGATTCCTAATTTATGGCTAAGGGAAGTAACCTTAATCTAGCTGAGTTTTTCATTACCAAAGTTAGTAAGTTAATAGAGGTAACAATGCTGATATTGTACTTCTTGGTTTTCTTTTCCTAATTTATCTTTGCGGCATTAAATATTTTCCTATCCCAAAATGAGTGAACAACTAAATAGAGATGATCTTAGATATATTAAATCAGTAGTTGGATGATTGATATAAATTTATCATTTTATTGAGTGAATAAATTAAGGGAATAAAATTGAGTTTGAAAAGAAAATTTTGAAATATTACTATTTTTAAGAGTTTATTTTTTAAGTTGCATAGTGCATCTCAAGTGTTTGATGAAAAGGTTCGTATGGATCATGGGTCATGTTTATATGCTTTAGAAGATAGTTGTTTTGTCAATCTAGGATTTAAGTTTACTGATTTTTGTTTTTGTTTCTTTGATCAAGAACTACTTTAGATCATTCGTCTGGGTTTTCGTTGCCTGAGAAAGAGACTTTGACTTTGAATTAATTATCATGAAGTGATCAAGAACCCAATGGACTTTGCTATAGTGAGGAAAAAGCTATGGAATGAAAAATATTTGACCTTGGAACAATTTGAGGTGGGTGTGCATCTCTTTTTCAATATATGAGTATTGATCCAGTCACAAATACAGAGTATACTACCACCAATACAGATTTATGATTTAAATCATTAAGCAAATGAACCGTTTGTTGTAATGGTACTGAGAAAACTTTATTTGATTGCAAGTAGAGCACAGTGAACTAGTATAACCTCATACTTCCACCGCAGATCTACTCACTTGGTCAAAAAATCCTTCCACTGATCTACTCACAAACGTCTTTCATTATCCATCTTCCCCCTTTCTTTCCTTAGAGGAGAGAGAAAGCTCTAAACACTCCCTCCTGCCCCATTCATCCCTATATTTTTGACGTATCTAAATTGTTGATTCTATGTTGTGTTGCTTGATCGAACGACAGAGATTTTCATTGAGAAAGAATTGAGAGGTATGCAATAATTTTCTCCTTATTATCACTCCCGTCTCTTTTTTCCGCAATTTTCACAAACAATCTTGGCACTCTGTTTGCTCCTCCCGCCGGCGATCAGCTCAGACCATCTTCGGACTCTTTAAAGGTACATAATATATATATATATATATATATATATATATATATATATATATATATATATACACCCATATGAATAGGAGGATGTATAATTACCAAAAATATATGATTCTGTTCATACGGAATTAGGGTGAACATTAATAGTGTTTTTGATGTTTTCTGTTAAATGGAATTTCTTTCTAGAAAGATGTAGCCTTTTTTTTTTTGGGGATTTGTGGAAAGATAGGTTAAATCATTTGATTTGGATTACTAGATTTTTCTTTTTTTTGTTGTTTGTGTTCGTATGTGATGAAATAATAGAGGTTTTCCCTTCAAAACCAAAAGTTATAAGTTCCTTTGGCATTAGCTCCAAATCTCAGTATTAACTAACCAAATCCTTGATGGTCCTCCACATATAAATGGTGTGTGCTAGCTGACACTCTTTGATGATGCCTGATGAGTGATAAGTTGCTCATTTTATAATAGGGATTTTTAATTCTAATTACTAATAAATAGGCGATTACTATCATTATATTTTACTGTGGAAAAGTTACTAGCAATCTTTTCATTTAGTCATACTTGGTCGTGAATAAGCAGCTAATTTTTTTTTTCATACCACTACATGTTTTCGCTAAACTTCTGGAACTAATTTGTATATATTGCTCTAACCTTTATCTATCATTTGTAGCTACTAAATGGGTGAAGGGTAAACAAATGGAGGGAAAAATACGTAAGTTTAGCTCATATTCTTGATGATGTTTTCTGTTTAATTCATCAGTATAAGAGTCTGTCTTGTTTTTTTTTCTTCTTATTAATGTCTAATTTCCTTTTAGCAAATTTTATGGTATATATAGTAAACGATTTGAGTGTTTTTTCTCTCAATTAATTTTTTCAAAACAGTTTTCTCTCACCTCCTCTTCCATTTAAAATTCTTGGTAACAATGTTGATACTGTACTTATTGATTTTCTTTTCCTAATTTATCTTTGCGGCATTAAATATTTTTCTATCCCAAAATGAGTGAACAACTAAGTAGAGATGATCTTAGATATATTGAATCAGTAACTGGATGATTGCTATAAATTTATCAATTTATTGAGTGAATAAATTAAGGGAATAAAATTGAGTTTGAACAGAAAATTTTGAAATATTACTATTTTCAGGAGTTTATTTTTTAAGTGGGTTAGTGCATCTCAAGTGTTTGATGAAAAGGTTCGTATGGATCATGGGCCATGTTTATATGCTTTAGAAGATAGTTGTTTTGTCAATCTAGGATTTAAGTTTACTGATTTTGGTTTTTGTTTCTTTGATCAGGAACTCCTTTAGATCATCCGTCTGGGTTTTCGTTGCTTGAGAAAGAGACTTTTACTTTGAGTTGATTATCATGAAGTGATCAAGAACCCAATGGACTTTTCTACATTGAGAAAGAAGCTATGGAATGAAAAATATTTGACCTTAGAATAATTTGAGGTGGGCGTGCATCTCTTTTTCAATATATGAGTATTAATCCAGTCACCAATACAGATTCTACTGCCACCAATACAGATTTATGATTTAAATCATTAAGCAAATGAACCGTTTGTTAAAATGGTACCAAGAAAACCTTATTTGATTGCAAATCTACAATTGTTTTATTTTGACTCGCATATTTCGATAATTTTTATATTTCAAATATTTTCAAGTATACATTGAAGGATACTTGGTGTCTATTTCGAAGTTGTTTCTCTATTTTCTACATGTGTATTTCTTGTGTTCCGTCATTTGTAAAGTTAATTAATTATACATGGTTATGAGGATTTTGAGTATGGAATGATGGTTGTTTTGGTGGTTTGGATATGTATTGGTGATAGTAAGTTTTATAGACATGTTTAGAATTTCTGGATATCTATTTTTAAAGGAAACTTTGCCGAAATTTCTTGAAATTATTAGCGACTAGCTTAATGTTTTGGTGGTTGGATATGTGTTGATGATTGAGTATGATAATTGTTATATCTGATTGTACATTATTTTAATCTAATTTTTCGTTACGTCGTGCCTTGTGGCACGAGCAATTACCAGTCTATATAATAAAACAGAACACATTTTGAATCTTTCATTTGAGAAAGCATAACAACGGTTAAGATTCTTCCAATTTTAATCTAATGGCTCACATTTCATCTCACACACACAAATTCCGCCCAAATCAACACTCCATTTCACACACATTGGCCATTACAAACCCAAAGAAAGAGTAGAGAGAGAAAGTCGGTTTAAATTTCCTTTACTAGAGAGAAAAAGTAGAGCACAGTGAACCAGTATAACCTCACACTTCCACCACAGATCTACTCACTTGGTCGAAAAATCCTTCCACCGATCTACTCACAAACCTCTTTCTTTATCCCTCTTCCCCCTTTCATTTCTCAGAGGAGAGAGAAAGCTCTAAACACTCCCTCCTACTCCATTCGTCCCTATATTTTTGGCGTATCTAAATCGCTGATCCTGTGTTGTGTTGCTTAATTAATTATACATGGTTATGAGGATTTGGAGTATGGAATTATGGTTGTTTTAGTGGTTTGAATATGTATTGATGATTGTAAGTTTTGTATACATTTTTAGATTTTTCTGGATATCTATTTTTAACGAAAACTCTGTCGAAATTTCTTGAAATTAGTAGCGACTAGCTTGATGTTTTTGTGGTTGGATATGCGTTGATGATTGAGTATGATAATTATTATATCTAATTGTACGTTATTTTAATCTAATTTTTTGTTACGTCGTAACTTCAGAGACACGAATAATTACTAATATACTAATATTTCAACAATTGTACGTTACATTACAAAATGTCTGATAAATTTGTCTATTTTTGCCCCCCTAGTTCCTCAGGTGAATCCACTCATCTTCACTTTGTCTTTACTAGACCCAGGAGTCACGTGTATAAATTAAAATTTTATAAAATTTGGAAGACTAAATAAAAATATAAAAAAAAATAAATTAAAAGGAAAAAAATAATAATATATTTAAAGTTATATGGACAAAATTGAAAAAAAAAGTCAAGTGTGACAAAATCACGAAACACATCCGGCTTTATATATAGAGACAGATAAAGTCTAGGAAAAAAATAACGGTTAATTTGGTGTTAATAATTTTATATAGCTATTTTAAATTTAACATTTAATCTTTAAGGAATAGGAGCAGTCATTTTAAAACTCAAAAGTTTTCTTTTTCTCTCTCCCACTATTTTATCAATCCTTATTTTCTCTCCAATATTTTGTTACTCATTCTTTCAAAAGTTATTTAAATATTTTATTTTTACACACGCTAGTGTGTGCAAGAAATACTAGTAATCATAAAATCACTTAATTTATAAAGACATTTCTTCTGTTGAATATAATATTAATTTAACTCCCCATAAAAAAAAAAAAAGTGTGGAAAATAATATTAAGAAATAATGATAAAGTTTTGTGTTTGAAACAAAAGTGTTGCTCATAATATGGTAAATATAACTAATGCACCACAACCTCCTACTTGAGACTTATAATTTCCACCGTCTTTATAAAACCTCCTCCTAAATTAGTTGAAAGATTTATATAGAAAGAGAGGTTATGTGTCTAAAATTCACAAAAATTCTCTCCTTTTCTTTCCTAGACTGGCTTACAGGAAGAGAGAAAGCTATTCCACTTTTTCTTTCCTTCTCTTTTATCCTTTTCTCTCCATTTCTTTCCACTAAAAACTCTCATAGTAGCATAAAGTAACGTTTGGTTAAGGTCAAATCAATGTAATAGGTTCATAATGTATTAAGTTAATATATTGATTTGACATGTTTTTTGTTTGATTCAATGTATTAGCTCATTATGGGCATAATACTATTACATTAATTTCGGATCCAATTAACATAAAATTTATTTTTTGATAAGTTAATTAATTGATCAATAGAATACGGATACACATAGAGCCTCGCATGCGTATTAGCACTTTATTAGCCAATTAATCAATTTATTCAAAAATAAACTTCATGCTAATCACTTCCATCAATTTCTAAGTTTTTCGTTACGTCCATCAACGAATGTATTAGCTCATTACGTTTGTAATGCAACATGTCATAAAAGAAATAAACAATAATAATTACAACTAATTTGACATTCTGACATATAATTTAATTCGTTCATTACATACAATCATATAATTTAGGAAACCAAAGACAATTTTCGAACATAATGTAATCAATACTACTTTATATATAAAGACAGCAAAAGCGATCCTTATAATTTAGACTAAAAGACAATTTGCACCCCAAACTTTATTTTCAATTTACTTTTGCACCCCAAACTTAAAAAGGTGTCTAAGTACACCCCAAATTTTATTATACGTAACAAAACGTGATATTTTTTTTCACTTAACCTAAAAAAGTGACCTGCTAAGGGCGTAATACAAGTTTAAAAAATTATCTTTTAATCTTAAAAATTGGCAAAAATAATTAATTTTAAATAAAATAAAATAATTTTAAAATAATTAATTTTAAATAAAATAATTAGTTTTAAAAATAAAAATAAAATAATTAAAATAATAAAATTAAAATAAATATTTGGAATTATTGATTAATAATTAATCATTAACTTGTAAAATGATTATTTTATTATAATTTTAAAATTAATTATTAATCATTCAAGTTAAAAAATTATTTTTACCACATACAAAAATAATTCTGTTTTTGTTTTAAAAACAGAATTTTGTAAAAAAAATAATTTAAAAGTATAAGAATTTTATAACAACTTATAATAGAATTTTGTAAAAAACAAAATTTTGTAAAAACAAGTTTACTATTATAACAACTTTTGACCGGTTAACAGAATTTTAATTTTGTAAAAAACAAAATTTTTAATTCAAAAAAACAAAATTTTGTAAAAAACAACTTTTTAAAAAAAAATTGTGAAATACAAAATTTTTTAACAGAAATTCTTAATTTTTTGTTTTAACAGAATTCTTAATTTTGTAAAAACAAAATTTTGTAAAAAACAATTTTTTTAAACAAAATTTTGTAAAAACAAAATTTTTAACAGAAATTTTAATTTCTTAATTTTTTTTGTTTTAACAGAATTCTTAATTTTGTAAAAAATAAAATTCTTAATTCAAAAAACATATTTTTTTTTGTTTTAACAGAATTCTTAATTTTGCAAAAACAAAATTTTATAAAAACAAGTTTACTATTATAACAACTTTTGACCGGTTAACAGAATTCTTAATTTTGTTTTTACAAAATTTTACTTAATTTTGTTTTTACATAATTTTAATTTTGTAAAAAACAAAATTCTTATTTTTTTTTTTAACAGAATTCTTAATTTTGAAAAAACAAATGTTTTTAACAAACTTTTGTAAAAAACAAAAATTTTTAACATAAATTCTTAGTTTCTTAATTTTTTTGTTTTAACAGAATTCTTAATTTTGTAAAAACAAAATTCTTAATTCAAAAACAAAATTTTTTTTTTTTAACGGAATTCTTAATTTTGTAAAAACAAAATTTTGTAAAAACAAGTTTACTATTATAATAACTTTTGACCTGTTCGGTAAAATTTTGTAAAAACAAATTTAAGTTGTTATAAAATTAATTATTAAATTTTGTCTTTTAATCTTAAAATTGGCGAAAATAAAATCCTGTTTTTGAAAATTTTAAATTTTTTAAAAAATTTTGTAAAAACAAGTTTGGGGTACAACATTAAGTATTTTATTTTGCCACATAAAATAAAATTCTGTTTTTGAAAAATTCTGAAATTTATTTTAAAATTAAAAAAAATAATCATTTTACAAGTTAATGATTAATTATTAATCATTAATTCTAAATATTTATTTTAATTTTATTATTTTAATTATTTTATTTTTATTTTTAAAACTAATTATTTTATTTAAAATTAATTATTTTAAAATTATTTTATTTTATTTAAAATTAATTATTTTTGCCAATTTTTAAGATTAAAAGACAATTTGCACCCCAAACTTGTGTTACAGTCTTAGCCGGTCACTTTTGACCGGTTAAGTGAAGAAAATATGCATTTTGTTACGTATAATGAAATTTGGGATATACTTAAATACCTTTTTAAGTTTGGAGTATAAAAATAAATTGAAAGTAAAATTTGAAGTGCAAATTATCTTTTAATCTATAATTTAAAAAACAGGTGAGTCAACTCACTTAATTGAAAAAACAAATGCCTTTCAATTTGTAAATCAAGCTGAATGAACTCAAATAATTTAAAAAACAGGTGAGCAATCTTCCATTCAATCGACATCTTCCTCCTCCTTTTCCTATTATAATATTGACCACTGAAGAATCTAGAAAGCCTCACTGCGATCCGTAATCTCCATTTACTCTTTCTCTTCTTTCTCTCTCCACTATGCATGCTCTCCAGTCTCTTCAATCTTCGCCTCT
The DNA here is from genome assembly GCA_020205615.1 of Panax quinquefolius. Lineage (NCBI taxonomy): Eukaryota > Viridiplantae > Streptophyta > Magnoliopsida > Apiales > Araliaceae > Panax > Panax quinquefolius. The sequence goes on along the minus strand of CM035154.1, from coordinate 99,231,136 downwards.
CCGAGCTTCCCCGCTCGACCCACTTCGCAAAAACTCCGCCACTACCAAAAAGGGTCTCATTCATCACACCTTCATCCACCAATTCTGCCCCCAAGCGAGAGAAAGATCCGAAGAAGCGAGAGGTAATCAACGGAATGGGATTAGTCTCCGTTTTTGGAATGAGGTAGATGCTTATATTATGATAAGCTTCTCTCCGGCGAATCTGGGATTGGACCCATCGACCAATTTGATGCCTCCAAGTTCCCAACTCGTTTAGGTGGCCAGATTCGTGGGTTTTTGACACATCCAAAGGTAATAACTCTTAAACATTTTCATAATTTATGTTTTTCCCGGGTTCATCAGATTAGATGATGAATCTGATTTCCTAATTTTTTAGTTTTTGGTTTTTGGTTTTTGGTTTTCGGTTTTTGGTTTTTGGATACTTGAAGCTGGTGTGGGAAAAAGATGCACATTATCTATTTGTTGAAATTCTACAAAAAGGTAAGAATAATATTTTTTTAAAATTTCTCCCTTCTCTTTACTTTACTACCCCAAATTTCCTCATTTGTCTATTTGCAGTGGTTAATTAACCAAATCGTGTATGCAAGGGATGAATAATTTGGAGGCTACTATTTTTAGTGGCTATATGTTTACTGAACCCATTCTCTTGGATACCATTTTTTTGATTTATAGTTTGCTACTCCCTCCTTTTTCAGTTGTTTGTATTAGAAATTTGGAATTGGATCCACAGATCCTTCTCCCAAGGTTTCTCTCTTTTCTCCCCCTTTCTCTCTCTATGTATATTGCATTTGAGTCTTTGTTTATGCTTTAGATCTGATATTCGGTTGATTTGCTTTTCCTTATTCTTTTTATTTTTGTTGTTGTGAAGGATATTGATTAGATTGTGTAGCTCAGGATTCTCATGGAAATTGCAGGATCACCCAAAGTTCTAATTATTATTTCTGTCGAATTATTAATTTTCGGTGAATCAATTGATTTCAATTAAAAGATGATTCCAACTTCTTGAACTGTTTATTAGACCCAATTCGCGGTTGAATGTCCCAATAACTAATCTAATCTTCAAGTTCTAAAATGGCTTCCGCTATGTTGGAATCATCAATTAGGTAAGGTTTTGACATCACACTTGAATGAGAGGAAAAATAGGTTAGATCTATACATAAATAATATTTTTTCGGTAGTTTTAGTTAACTTAATTTGGAAATTAATTTTTAATTAATTGTTGTTCTTGAAAATATATGTTTGATAGCACGCGTAGTTAATAATTTATCCAAGTATAATCGTTTAGGTCTCTTTACTTCCATTATATAGTTGCAAGATACCCATTTGATAATATGCCTAATATAAAAGGAATTCTCTCTAAATATTCTTTTTTATAAGTTTCTCTACATGGATGTTGCATCACAATTTATTTTCAAATTTGAACATATTTGCTTGATGTTTTCAATTATTGTTTCCATTTTATGAATGGCTTTCATAAAGCACTACAAAAAAGTAAGAAAAATAGAATCTATGCATGTCTATATTTATATCTACTGTTCCATATATGTTCATTATCATGTTTGATAATTGGTATGGTTGATAAAATATCATGAAGAGTAATTTGCAACATGTGGGTTGTTTTTCATGCTCTTTTTCTCCAAACTAAAGAAAAGTTTGATCATGTCATTTTATTACTTGGAGAAATGATTTGTTTGATCAATTATTATAAGACTGCATATTTGACAAGAGTCCACAAATTTTAACTTGATTATGAGCCAATTATTTCTCATTTATTTGGTATTAACAAGCATCATATGTTATTATCATGTAAAAGAGTACATTTCAGAAGAGAAAAATTACATCCTGTTCAAAGTTGAAGAACCCCGAATAGCTTGAAATGCTTAGGTGAAGAACAACTTGTATGGAAATTTTAAAAACACCGTTCAGGGGAATTATTAATGACTTTAGAGGAAGAAAAACTTGCTCCAAGCAAGACTGCATTAACGCAGTTCGCTCAACGGGCAGGTTCTGTTTCTTCTTTTTGTTCTTCATTAACCTTTGATAGAAGTGAAATTTTATTGGAATCTGAACTTGCCTTCCTCTAAACAGTATTTTGGCTCCAACAACCTATATATTCTTTGTCTTTGCTCTTTCAGTCATCTCATTGCGTTTGGAGGGCAATTTAGTAGAGACACGGGTTAGTCATGTATTTATTCTTATTATATTTCTTTGGTCAAGATAGTAATACAATTTACAAAATATAAAACTGATGTAGCTTGGGTTGGTATATTTATATGAGTATGCGGATGTGATGGAGGGATTTGACAAGAAGCGCATTGGAAACTCTGGCTTCAACTGCTGCTCTATGGGATCATACACTTAATTTTTTTGTGGACAACCTTTATTGATATTAGGAGTTGTAGATCCTATAGTATTTATATACACTTGACTATATGATTTCTGTAAAGGTTGACCAGATCTAGGGAAAAAACAGTTTTTGGCTTTCTTATTTTCCTTTCGGATCTCAGGTCATGGTAATTGTAAATTCCCATCAAGGTAATTTTTACAGTTCAATTCTATCTGTATTATATAAATGTTTTCTTTTTTTGTGTTTATGCTCTATATTTCAATCTATATTTGCACCCAAAATTTGCATAATTTTTTTTGTCGTTTGTTCTTTAATGGTTTAATTGTTGTTAAAACTTTATGCAGGACCTTACATGTCAGGTTTAGGTTAGTCTCAGTTTTCAATTAAAAAACTCACTCACTGAGTTGTCTGGATGATAACTCATTCAATTAATACATCAGTTCTTCCTTTTCCCCCCGCCCTTCCATCTTCTCAATTAACCAAATCTTTTTTTTTCTCTTTCTTGAGTAGGCTAATAATCACTCATCATATGTATTATTATTATTTTTTAATTTCATCTCATTACGGTTATCATCTAATTGGCACCTAAGTTTCTACTCATTAACTGCAAAATGACACTTGCAGCAAACATTAAGATGTGAGAGCTAATATGAGATGCCCTTTCTTTTAGCAACTACAGAGACTTACATCAAGTTGACAACTAAGCTTAAAAAGTATGTTCTGTACTTCAGTTTAGACCCTCAGTCATGCCTACAGAATGATATGCAGATTGTTGGGGAACTGTACAAACTGTAGTGTGACTCTGTATTTGGTTTCTTTAGTTGTTTAATATTGTATCAATCCTACTAATTTGACCTATTTGTGTACATGATGTTACACATTTTTTTTGTTTTTTTTTACTTTTGAAGTCTTTCATTGTTCAAACTTTTATACTCATTCTTCAAGTCCTTTTTGTTTAGAAATAGATTATTTTTCTTTGGTAAGTAATATCTTTCAATTAGATACATTGGATTTATGTGCAATTACGAAACAAAGTGAACCAATGCATTATTGTGGGTCCAATGCAACCATAGCAGCTTGAGCTTGAAGAAATATAGGTATTTGCATTGATTATAAGCCTAACTGTTTTCTCTGCCACATGGGTGTTATCATAAAGCTCCGAACAATTATTCTCCGGGGACTTGCTGATCGGTCCACTGTTGTGGTAGAGGAATGTCTTAAATTGATGAAAGATGAATGGCTTCTGAAGAGTTGCAGCGGAGACCCCATTGAGCTTCTCAAGTATCTTGATGTTGAAACTTATGAATTGGTTGGGGAGTTTGTCATGGGGGCCCTTCTACGAGCCGAACTGGGGAAAGTTCAACATCGTGGGAGTATCAAACAATGGACAAAGGTTCAAAAATACTCCTGATGTTTACCCCAAAATCTCACTTCCACCTTAAACTTTTTTTCTTTCAAAAGTGCCCTTAACGTTATAAATTTTGCGTCAACTGTACCCCTCCCATTAAAAAAATTCCAACTAGACAAACAGATGTCAGTGGCGACCGACACGTGGCAAAAATAAAATTTAATAATTTTTATTATTATTTTCTTTTAATTCTCCAACTCTTCTCTCTCTTTCTTCTCCCTCTTTTCTCTTTCTCCTTCTTCCTCTGTTCCAAAAATATAAACCGAAAGGGCTTACATAAAGAAAGTATCTGAGGGGAGAGAGTAGAAAAAAGAAGTGGGGTAGAAGACAGTTTCTCAATTGTCATTACCTACCCGTCATTACTCTAAGTTGCAAGGATTTACCAACTACAAATGAATCATTCGTAACAGATTTGGGCCTTCAAAGAATTATGGAAGTAGCCTTTTTAGCGGGTCAGAGTCCATAAACTCCCAAAGTCACAATTCAGCTCTTTTCTTCGTCAACACGGAGGAGAGAGAGTGTGAGAAGATCAAGAAAAACGAATTTCCGTTTCTCTGTAATTGGGGGAATTTTACTTACAAGTTTCTCCCTCTAAATTATTGCAGGAAACTTTATGATCTCCTCTAATTTCTACGGCAGAATACTTCTGTTTATAACATTCTAACAAACCCCTACTGTGTGAGCAGCGGCGATGAATACTATAATGGCGATGATGATAGCGATTTTCTCGATGAATTGCCGCGTCATGAAGGTTCATGGTGTAAGGTAATTTTCAATTTCGCATATGAATGACTTTGCCTCTGTTGGGTTTTGGTGCAATGTGGTGGTAATAGAATGTCAGCAGAAAAAGTTGTTTTCTTGTTTGGTTCTTTACTGATTTTCTTGTCTTTTTGCCAACCCAAAAGAGGGTTTAGGGTTAATTAAATGATTCTTTAAGTTGAGTTTTATTGGTGAAATGGGTGTATTCTGTAAATTTAATGAAATTATGTTTATTTTGGCTGCAGCTTTATGAAATGGTAATCATGGGCTCTAATGATAAGCTGAAATCTTTTTTAAAAAATTCTATTCAGGATTAATATTAAACATAACTTGAAATTTAATGAATCTGTTAAAAGATTACCATCTGAGGGTACAGTGTTGTATTGTATGTTCTGTGTTGAATGGGTGGCAGGCAGGGCAATTCACAATTGTGGAGGAGATTATAAGGAAAGAAGAAGAGTAAGAAGAAGTCTTTTCTACTCTTTCTCCTCTCAGATGCTTTCTTTATTTAAGTCGTTTCAGTTTTGATATTTTTGGAAAAGAGGAAGAAGAAAGGAGAGAGAGAAAAGAGGGAGAAGAGAGAGAGAGAAAAGCTTGAAGAGAGAGAAAATAAAAAAATATATTATTAAAATTTATTTTTTTCACGTGTCTGTCGTCATTAACACCCGTTTGTCCAGTTGTAATTTTTTTAACGGGAGGGGTACAGTTGACCTGAAATTTATAACGTTAAGGACACTTTTGAAAAAAAAAAAAAAAGTTAACGGTGGAAGTGGAATTTTGGGATAAATATCAGGGGTATTTTTGGACTTTTGCCCATCAAACAATTTATAGTATCAATCAGTGATACAAGTGAAGGTTGGTGTATTTTTACCTGTGTGGTTACGCAGCTGAAGGGTTATTAGTTTAAAACTATCTTCCGAGTTCCGACTGACCTATTATTTTTCTGGATGGGTTTCTTCTGACAGGCTGGAAGCATTGAACTTTTTGTTGTTATTATTACATGGTTTATTAGTTTTAGTTCCCTGTGATAGAAACCACAACTATGAGCAGTCATCTAGTAAAGTTGCTTTGATAGTGATATCCATGACATAATGTGTATTGCCATCCTTTAGTCTAAGTAGTCAAATATCATCGCGTATTTGACAAATTATTCAATCTATTTTTCAAATTAGGTCGTGCATTGCACGGGCTATCACTTACTATCACCTAATAAGATTATAATTACTACACAAATACCAAGAACGAATCAAATAAATATGTCGTAATAACCTATTATCATTACATTACAACTCTACCGCATTACGTAAATTATTGCATTATAACAAATTTTTATTTGGCGAACCAAATAAACCCCACCAAAGTGTTTTTGCATCGATTTTTAATTTTAAGCTCTCTTGTAAAATTAGAAGTACTCATGTAAAGATGACATGATTATAGGTCGAACATGGGTGTTGGACACGATAATTTAGTGCAAAATGATTAAATGAGTCAAATTATTCTAAAAGTAGTAGGCATATCGGTATCGTGTCTTTTTAAGAATCCTTTTACAGGTTGTTGAGTCCATACAACGTAGCTTTTAAATTATACTACTTAGTATTAGATTATTATTTATTTTTGAAAACAAGTTTTAAACATTTTTAAATTTAAATTTAAGATAATTTATTAAAAATTATAAAATAATAATTTTACAATAATTAATACTTTGTAAGAAATTTATTAAAAGAATTCCTATTATTTTTTAGTTTGAAAATATTTCAATTTAACTTCAAAAATTTAATAATAATAATAATCCCAAACAAGTTGCAACACAAAATGCAGCATCCTCACTTCACTGCACATTACGAGGAACAAGTGTGCAATGTGTCTGAAAGAATGCAAACAAATTTGCAGGCTCTGTAAATACATCCACATCCACTATCCATATGTTCCCAAAGCTTATAACTTGTGCGGGGCACATACTAGTTTTTAAAACATTTCTTAGTACTCCATCTATCAAGTCTATCAAATATAAAAAATTTAGAGGCATTTTTGTTAATCTTATATATATATATATAGGATCAGTATTTATAGTAATTCCATTGTTGAAAAGAACTAAAAAAAAGTTATTAAGACAACAATTAGAAGCGATTAGAACAATTAAAAAAGGACACGTCCCATTTTATTATACCGGTACCATTACATGTGTAGAATGACTTGTAACTATTCATATTAGTTTGTAATATTATTAATACTAGTATTATATTAATACTTTGTAATATTAGTATTTATAATATTAAAATTAATAATAATATTTTGTAAAATTATTAATACTATTATATTAATATTTTGAAATATTAGTATTAATAATATTTATATTTATAATATTAATATTAATAATAATATTTTATAATATTATTAATACTTTTATTAATATTTTGTAATATTAGTATTAATAATATTAATATTAATAATAGTAACAACTAATATGAATATGAATATTAATACTAATATTATTATTATTCTTATTAATATAAATATTAATATTATTAAAAAATCGCTACAAGATGTAGCGGCTTATTTTTTATAACATATTTTGTAAAACATGTGTCTGCTTCTCATGAAGATTAGGTAAGAACTTGATATCTTACAAATGTCCCTGTTTCTCATGAAGATTAGGTAAGAACTTGATATTGGAGAACCAGAATGTTTGGTAGCAGCGGATTTAAAAAAAAAAAAAAACAAGTTGCTACATCTTGTAGTGGTTTGGTGTTTTTTTTATATATATATATATAATATTAATATTATTTATATTTATATTGATAAGAATAATAGTAATATTAGTATTAATATTCATATTCATATTAGTTGTTATTATTAATAATATTAATATTATTAATATTAATATTACAAAATATTATTATTAATATTAACATTATAAATATAAATATTATAAATACTAATATTACAAAATATTAATATAATAGTATTAATAATATTACAAACTAATATGAATAGTGACAAGCCGTTACAACATGTATCGGCTTGGACAATTAAAATGGGACATGTCCCTTTTTAATTGTCGCAATCGCTACAAGTTGTACCATGATTTTTTGGGTTGCTTTCAGCAACCGATTGCCATGGATGCGGTCATATATATATATATATATATAGACTTTTTTAAAATACGGATCTTCTTTTTTTTTTTTCTTTTTTTTTAAAACAACTAAAAAAAAGTTAAATATTTTATGGAACTGAAATTTTTTCATAATACAGTGTTTTTGACGTGATTTGGATACATATAACAAAATAGTCTGTACAGACTTGTTTTATTATATGTATCTAAATCACGCTCCAAAACACTATATTATGGAAAAATTCTAATTCCATAAAATATTAAACTTTTTTTTAGTTATTTTAAAAAAAAAGAAAAAAAAAATTGATCCAAGATTTTTAACAAGGTCCTGACTCTTGGACCGATCGATGATATATATATATATATATATATATATATATATATATATATTAATGAATGAGAATTTTATTTAAAATTAAACCACTGGATGTGACTTTTGGTTTCATATCTTTTCAAATTAAAAAGGTATCTTTTCAAAGGGATGTATCATTTCAAAGGGGTGTATCTTTTCAAAGAGATGTAACATTTCAAACAGATGTAGCCTTTCAAAGGAATGTATCTTTTCAAAGGGATGTAATCTTTCAAAAGGATGTAACCTTTCAAAAGGATGTAACATTTCAAAGGGATGTATATCTTCAAAGGGGTATTTGGAAACCTATAAATAGATTCTAAATCTACTCAAAACAATGACTTCAACTTCAATCCTTCTCAAGTTCTTAAAATTAAATTCATTCTTCATTCATTAAAAGTCATATAGAGTATTCAAATTTTGTTGATTCGTGGAACTCTTCCATTGAAGTGTTTCTTGTGAGAGTTGAAGACCATTTTATCATAAGAAGTAAACGTCTATTGTTCCATCTGTAAGCACTGATAGCAGAGACGGAATCTACTTTAAAGAGAGACTGTCCAACAGTTGACTTGATTTTAAAAATTTGTCAATTACGTCTAGTAAGTCGTTATTATAAAATTGTTTATCTTCTAATTCTGTTTATATATAATTAGTATATAATTAATTTTGGGATAACAATATATATAATAGCTGCATTTTTCAAAAATGTAAGACCTAAACTAAAAAATATTAAAAAATTAGAAAAAAAGTGAGAAATTCTTCTCTCTCTCTCTATGGATAAAACACAAAACACTTCATTTCTATAAAACAACATATACAACATTAGTACTTACTATTACAAGCAGACAACAAGCCTCAACATGAAGCTGCTAAACAATATGCAAAAGCTAGCCACACCTTAAACCATTGTCGCGGCTCTAATATCCGAGCCTTATTCAAGTGTTTCTTATCTACATATCCTATCAAAAGTTGGTGGATCCTAACGTATTTTACAAATATCATATAGGAGCAATTTTCGGACTGCTGTCTGCATCACCTGCTAACTGCATGATCAAATTAATAGCATTACTAAAAATATTCACATGCATGATATCCAATGTAATGCTAGAACCAATGCTAAAGCAGACACTACAAGAGTCTCATGAGTAATTGCTGAAAAACATGCAGAAAAGTGAGAAACTCATATTATTTCTTTTTGTGGTATTCATCTTTTATCCATTTATAATATCTATATGTACTAGTATATTGCTGAACAATACTGAATAAATGTAAAATAAAAATTGGTGGTAAATATGTACAAATAGTGTAAAGAAAAATATGCACTTAAATGAATTTGAAAATGTAAATAATTATAAATCTTTTATTTAATATATAATATTAAAGTTTGACTACTTATTGTTGGGGCGTGATTATTGGGCCAAAATTATATGAAGGATTAAAGTCTACGTGGAGTTATTTTAAGGGTTCTTTATACTACTATACAACAATTAGAAAGTAATTACAAAATTAGTGTATCCACAAAATAATTATAAAAAGAGTGCAACACACAATACTTCAAGCTTGTTGAGCCAGTCACAATGTCTCGCGATCTCTACTTCAAGCTCGTTGAGCCAGTCACCATGTCGCACCCCTTGATTCTGAGTTATATACCTGATTCATTTAGTTCTGTTCTTTAAATGACCATCAACCACTTTTCCATTTATTTTCTTTTTTGAGCCAGTTACCTTTGTATGAAGGTTTGCATTTCTACCAATTATCTTTGAAAAAAAATATACCAAAAGCGCCACTATCATAGAAACCAATAAACTCGTTTCACATTGTTCACGTGTTGAAGAAAACAAATCTAAGTAACACTTGGAAACTATTCTTAAATTTTTTTTTATAATTAATTGAAAACCCAATAAAACTGAATTGGTTACCTTTATATAAAGGTTTGACTACCAACTGCACTATAAAAAATAAAATTCTGAATTCACTTTCTTAAATTACTTATTTTCTTCTTAGGGTTGATAATTGATTTCGTGCGCGTACGTAACTTTTATTAACTATAAGGACAAGAATATTCTATAAGCATAAAAGAGTATTTAACGTGCACGTTTTAGAATTGAGACACTGACAACCTAATTAATACTAATACTTCGTACTGTTATCCATTTTTAAATGATATATATATATATATATATATATATATATATATATATATATATATATATATCACTGCAACCTTTGGCAATCCTTCAGAATTTCAGCTCCCTCTCCCTCTCCCTCTCCCTCTACCTCTATACATGGAGAACGTCTTATCTATATGTGGGTTGCCTGCGTGGAGAAAAATAGACAGACCCTTTATGGCTTTTCATCAACACTTCTTGTGTTTATATTCGTGTTTCTCATCATTTATCTCTTGGGTTACTTCACTGTTTTCCGAAATTGGAATGGAAAGCACATAGCTGAAGCATCAAGTTTTTTAATATCTCTAGCTCACAGAAAAAATGCATATTTAAATGCACTAATTTTATAAATAAAATATTGAAAATGTATTAATTCTGTAAATATTTTTTGGATGCATTTTTATTGTAATTTTTTTTAAAAAATATACTAGGAAGTATAAATAACCCTTATTTTAACCCACGGGGGAATCTGTTTTAGTAGTTGAGTATTTTAAGGAATTAAGGATTCCTAATTACATTCAATTCGTGACACCTAATGAAAGTGTTAGGATATGGTCCAACTTCCTATCTTTAAGGAGATTCTATACAATCCCATTAAAGAATTATTCTTAATGAGGAATCTTAATTCTATACGGGAAAAGACTTTGAGGAGGTGTTGAGATTACTATAAATATAAGGCTTTACCCTGATTCTAAGGTATACACACATTATTATTATTTTTCAGCACTAGAGTATTAAGCCTCCATTGTTAAACCTTATTTAGCATATACTTATTCTCACACCGGAGCTATCCCCTGGCAGCCTAAGCCGTCAAGCTTTTGGCATGAGTTCGTTTCTGTGCAGGATTTAATGCGCTTTGGTGATTGGACCGCGTGGACGAATCTTGGCGTTAACATTAGCGATAGAAAGAGGGCTTTCTAGTGTTGCTAATTTTCAATCACAAAAGTAGTTCTGACGGTAGTTTTGATGAAAAGTAAGAAGAAGGTATCTGCCTGCGACCAGTCTACGGCGAACCCCCCACCTCATCAACCAAGCGGTTCAGCCAAGACCGATTGGGGCCATCAGTTTTAGAGCTACTGGAGTCTCACGCCAATTTTGTGGCCCCATCCAAAGACAGATGTAGTATCCGTGAATTTTAAATAAATAATATTAATATTGAGAATAATGATTGTTTGCATATTTATTTGAATATAAATATATATAGTGGTGGCATGAGTTGTGGTAATTCATTTAATTGAATAAGCATATGATAACTGAATAATGTGGTAGAAGTGATTAGAAGCTTAATTTAAGCTTATGAAATTATGCCTAGTGTGGCAAAGTGGTGAAATGAGTAAGTTACTAATAAAATTGATGAAATTGATTAGTACTAGTAATGAGCAAATAATTACATAATGACTAATTTATATTACTATTAATTATTTATTGTGAGCAATAACATGTAATGTGTAGTCTTATATAATAAGGTTTCTTCATTCAATATAAAAATAAGGTGTGACATTAGAATGTGAATAATTATTATATAAGACTATATGATAAAAAGTAAGCTTACATTATGTAATTTACTAAGTTGTATGAAAGAGTCTTATGTGACATCATGATGTGTGGTGGAGCAATTAAATGTGTATTTTAAACATATGATGGAAATTAAATTTGAATAAATAAATATTTACTATTAAACATTTATTTCAATATTTATGTAGAATTGGAATAATAAGTTTATGAAAAATAATGGGGTATTGGTATCCAACAAAATTATATTCTAGTCTAATGTAAATATTATTTGAATTGAACCAATGTACATGAATTATATGATTATGTGTATTTGTACTCTTAACTTATCACAGTGTAATAATATCAACTCATTAAAATTTTATTTGTGAGTAAAAAAGAGAATTAACCTTAGTGTAACTAGTGACCATTTTAACTAATGTAATAAGCTAAATAGCCTTGTCCCAAAATCATAGTCCCATTCTAAGTCTTAGCCGTGTTTTATCAAAACCCTATGGCTCTATGTTGCTGAAAACCAAAGATGGTGATGATGGCTATGGGAATGGAAGAAGATGGAGTTTGTGAAGCTTTTCACCAACTTCTTGTTACACAATGACTCCTTCTATCTCCCATCGATACAATCCTTAGAACAAAACCCCCAAATGGGTAATAATCTCTCTATAAATAGAAGTCCCTCCTCTCAAATTTGAGTTGCTAATTTCTCTGTGAGGTTCTAATTAGAGTTTGAGTGTTGTTGAGCAATCTAGAAATTGAAGAAAGAGTTAACATTTTAACTTCAAGAAGGTAATGTCCATTTACATGTTCTTAAATTCAAGTTTTGCAAGTTCTTAGGAATATGCTAGAATACTTGTTGTTTGAGTAGAAAATTTAATGGTTGAGCATGATGTAATCTGTAAATTGATGCTAGACGTTGTTAATATGGTTGAATACGAAAACAGCAAAGGTTAAACGGATTAATTTGGTCAAGAAACGAATCTGTGATGAAGAGAATCGCTAAATATGTTAAACTATAGAAAAATGACATAAACTTTGAATTTGATTCTTGAATTTGGTTCTTTATGTGATTTGAATTGTTAGAATCATGTTAGGGATGTTTGGTAGTAAGTTTACGGAGTTTATATCAATTGGGTAACCTTAAATTATTGTTTATATGAGAAATTGGGGTGTTGGTTCATGATGTGGAGTTGGGAACTAAACTGCAGAGCAAAGTCTAGCGAAGCTTTGATCTCCGACAGAGCTTTATTGCCGCATACAGTGGGCATGCAGCTTGCTACTGACGGTTCCTCGCATATAAAGTGTCGCTTCGATGGGGTTAAAGCGAGTGTAGTTAGATTTCTATTTTTGCTGCTTAATACAAGAAATCCTAATTTTACCTAACTTAACCTAAGGAGCATAAATAAGCTTTAAATATGTATAAAGAAGTGTCATTAGTTGTGAGTATGTGTAAAGCGTGATTTACTAGCATTGTTCAAGAAAAGTTAAAAGTCAAAAACCATGTTTGACAAACCTTAAACCTTTTGAAATCTAACCTTTTGAGCATATGTTTGCTACTTAGTTAGTTTTATAAATGAGCATAAAATGTGAATTCAATGTACTTTGCATACTTAGTTTGTTTATCATGAGATTTTTTAAGAATACTCAAAAGTTTGAAAACCAATTGTGTTGAAAACTCTACGACTTGTATTGTGAACTTTTGAATAATTATAATAGGATACTTTATGCCTCTAGAGATAACCGACATGTTCGAACATCTAGATAGACACGTTATAAACTACGCAAGCATGAACTAAAATGAGTTTCTAAGTTGAGAGTTATACTAGCTACATGCAAATAAATCTAATACATGCAAGCATGCATAGAAAAGGTTTTTTTAGCATCGTTGTGTGGTTTAATGAATGATATGGTTAGTAGTTGATATGATAAGCTCTCTTAGTTTTGTAAAGTGGAAATTTATGTGTAAAATTAACAATTGTCGAAAGTAAATAAAAAGGACCAAACCTAGCTTAAAAGTTCCTTAACATATATGTGTGAAACAACTTAAACTAGAATGCGTGACTTAAGTAATATTTCACGTATACAAATATGAGATGAGTATATGGATCTAAAATTTGCTAAAATGTTTCTAAGGTTTTCAAAAGTAAGAACAATGTGGATTATACATCTATGAGTTTTAATGTGTATAGAATACATGGATAGAAATATGTGTGATAAATGCATGTTGATATATATGTCAAAGTGTGTGTGACTAATGAATACCTATACGTACATAAATAGGATAATATAGTTCATTGAGGTAATTTTATGCTATAAGTGGTAATCAATGCAAAAGGCAAGTTTCTAACTTTAAACTTCCTACGTTATTCCAAGTTCCCTAACTTCATTCTTATAATTGAATGCAAGTATCTAGACCTTATTTCTTATTGTGAAACTTCGAATTATTGTTATATCAAACATGCTTATATTGAACAAATATCTACATTCGTATGATTATTATTCTTAATATCTTGATTCATGTTACGAGAATTGAACTTATTGTTCCTAAAGGTTGTCTAAGCTATCTGATTCAGCTAGACTAATATCATGTGTTAGAAAACTATCCAAACCAATTGACTTGGTGCAGAATCTTATAAATCTATTGAAATTAACAACCCTCATTGAAGGGGAAATTATATAGCTGTTGGCAAACCGACTGTTAGGTTTGTAATATTCATGAACGCAATCAAATTACACAAAATAAGCGAAAAATGTGAAAAAATCAGAGTTTTAAAATTTTACAAACCATATACCCGGATCACCCTTTATGCACAATTATCAATTAAATGAAAATATGAAGAACAAGAATCATACCATTGAAGATTCGAGCTTCCTCAGGTACAAGTTCACCTCCAATCTTTTTTGCGTTCAACTTGAAACCACTAGGTTTGGTTCCTTCCTTTGATCAACGTTAGCCACCCAAGTGTTTGGCCTCTAGAGGTGATCCACCAAGGAAGAAGAAATAATTCAAGAAGAAGGGTGGTTGGCTAAACCCTAATTTTCTATATCTATAGAAAAAGAACGTACTCTCCAACAATTGGAATCACGTCTGTTGTGAAAAAGTCAACAACCACTCACACCCATAATAAGACTCCTCTTATTTATAGATGTGGGAAACTCTCCTTAACAATTAAGGAATTGGTTTTTTTTTTTAATTTTAATTAATTAAATTTCTTTAATTAATTATGCTCCCAATCTTATAAGGAATAATTAATTAAAAATCTTTTAATTAATTTAACATCCTAATCTTATTAGGATTATATGAGAGTACTTTTATTAATTAATTCCCAAACTCCTTTAGGAATTAAATAATAATAATAGTAATAATAATAATAAGACTCCTCTTATTAATTTATATTTAATATTTCCAAAATATTAAATAATAAATATTAAGCTATTTAATTTATTCTATCACCATAGATTAAATTAAATATACTTAACTTATTATTATGATTATGCCATTAACTTCTTAAATAATTATTCTTCCTTTTATGGTGTGACCCTTTAGGTTCTCCATATTAAACCGGTTGTGAATAAATCAATTAGAACAATTCTAATCTTATTTAAATAAATAAATTAAAGTATTAATTAATTTAAATAAATAATATTTATTCTACAATAGGGATAAACTTCCCTAGCGATCAACGACTTTCCAGATAATATAGATTTCAACATTAATCATAAAAGAACCTTTGAGTAAGTAGTTACTGTACAATTCAATCCTTCCACCATATAATGTCCCAATTAAATATAAGACATGGAATTACTGTCAAGTCTTATTTTATTTAATTATATGTATTTTGACTCTTAAATGCTGAACTCCAAATAATACAAATTAGAAACTCATTTCTAATTTCATTTTGCCTTAACCAAGGACTCTTTGGGTTTGTCATTTATCGAATCACATAGACATTTCTCTTTTTTACTAGAAGTGGTAGATTCTTTATCGATCATACATTATCTCCATGTATAACTTATTATACCCAAGCATACCCTTTGAAATACCCTAAGGGTCTTAAGGAATAAGTCAAAGTATAACTCATTATACACAAGATACTATGATGATCTCAAGTCCAAGGATCACTTGATTACTATCACTATAGAATTCCTATCGATGACAAAGTAAAACTCCATTAGGCATTCCTTAGCGAGCCACGTTCAGTGAACTTATTCTCTAATAAGCACCAACATACTTGCTTTAGTGTCTCCACATAAATGATCATGAGATCAATCATCCTCATCCAATGAGCAAGCAACGTATGTACCAATCTATCCGAATTCACTAATCCCCAATTTAGTAATCCAACGATTGTGAACTATTTTAGTTTTAAGCTTTATAAGAATTTAGATCTCATTAGAATGATCATCATCATTATTCTAAAAGCATTGCTTAAAACTATGGGTTTATCACATATTATAAAATAACATCATGTAGATAATTAAAAGCCTTTAATAAATTAATACTTTTTATTAATAAATGAATAAGATTGTTACAAAGTATATGCTTTATCATCAAACATGATTGACTTGTGTGCATACTACTTTCAATCTCCCACTTGCACTAAAGCCAAGCGCTATGGTATCTCATACCCTTCTTCTCTAAGTGATGATTATCCTGCTGTTGGATATGCTTTAGTTAATGGATATGTAATGTTGTTCTTGAGAGTACACTATCTCTATAGTGATTTGCCATCTTTCAATGATTCCTATAATCAAATGAAAGTGCCACAACTAGAGGTGGAAAAGCTGTAGGAAGTAAGGCCGAGCCAAAATGGCCCGTTTTTTGCCGGCTCTAAAGTGAGGCCCGTGGCTTGTTGGTTGAAGTCGGATGAATGACTACCATGAGCTTCTTCCTCTATTTTTTTTCTTTTTTTATAAAATCTTGTTACACTAAAAATAGTAATAATAATAAATATTAAAAATAATAAATAATTTATAATAAACAATAATTCTAATTACCTACATTAACTACATATCTCAATCAATTAAAATTTTAATAGTATTATAAATTACTTTCAAAGTATATAATCAAATTTAATTTTTAAAAATTATACTTTAAAATTAATATAATTTATTTAACGTTTAAAAATGCATTCATGACTCCACAAATATTGTTCCAAGAGATATCTAATTAATTTCCAAGATTTACACGGTTGAAACTTGGAGATGCCAAGATTTTAGCACTTTGAATATTTAAATTGATTTTCAGAAGATTTGCATGACATGATTTTAAGCATTACCCAATATCTTATTATTTAATCAATTAGCTTGTTTTATGGGGCTTATTAACAACCACATCAATTAAGAAATTTCAAACTACAATTATTATTTACTACAACTATAATAGTTAAATACTGTATTAGGATATGATATTTTTATATAAAAATATATTTTTATATTGAAGATTGCATTAAAAATAAACAGTTGTTGTAGCTCAGTTGGTTTGAACTCTTATTTATTTACTTACAAGTCTTGTGTTCAAGTCTCATAACCCACAAGTAGCAACATTTTGTTTAAAAAAAAAGTCATGGCCACGGGCAGTGCGGTAATAAAATCCAAGCAAGTATAAAAGGCCCAGATTTTAGTGGGCTAAAAAAATGCAGCCCAAAGCCCAGCCCGTGGCGGGCGGGCCGGCCTGGGCCATCTTTGCCAGGTCTAGCCACAACACATGTTTAGATCCAAGATGAGACTTAGGAACTATTCCTAGTTATGTAATGAACTTTCCATCCAAACAATTAACTTGCAGCTTCATTTATAGCTATATACTTTGTATTTATCACTAAACCAATAACTCTTTGCTATTTGAAACCTTTCCAATTCACTGCATCACTATTAAGGGTAACGATTTACCTTCAAGTGGATTTTTTGTCGTCTTGATTTGTCTGAAAAAACTCAAGCCTGTTAAGCCCTCTAGTTTTAATTCAAACCCACCATGAATATGATCACATCCTTAGTGCCAGTTAAGTACTTTAAGATATTTTTCACTGACTCATAGTGAACTTCTCCAGAATATGACTGATCAACATCAGGTCTCATACATTTCATTGCATACATGATAGTTACTCATGCGATCTCTCTTTTTGGAGTCTTTGGGGACTATTAAGAGAGAAACACTCCATGACTCATCAACATGAGACATCTCTTGGAGTTTTCCATGCTAAACGACTTTAGCATCAAATGAATATACGTTCCTTGGGTTAAGTCGAGCATCCTCTTGAATCTATCTATATAAATTTGTATCCCCAATTAAGATATTCTTCCCAAATCATTCATGGAGGAATGTTTAGACAACTTTATCTTTACTAATTGTAGCATTGGTATGTTGTTCCTTATCCGTAATATATCAACATAGAATATTAGAAATGTCACGACGCTCCCACTGACCCTTTTGTACACACTAGGTTCATTTTTGTTTTTGATAAAATCAAAACTCTTTTGATTGTCTCATCAAAATGAATGTTCCTTATTTGAGAAGCTTGTTTCAATCCATTTTTCTGAGTGTCTACAACTCTTACCTCATCGTATGTAACTGGATCATCATCTTCTATGATATGTACCTCATCATCATCATCTATGATGAATCCATACCTCCTAGGTATCTTCGGTACTATTCCAGATTTACGATTCGGTTGTGGTACAATAGGTCTATCTACAGGTTCCTCTTATTTGACTTATAGTGTTTTGTGGTTCTTGAACTCTTCAAGATCTATTATCCTCCCACTAGCCCCTTCAACGATAAACATTTTTATCTTAGAAGGTAGCGTGTTTTGCAACAAACACCTTTTGCTAAGTAGGATTATAGAACATATACCCTAAACTTATTTTAGGATGTCCCACAAATCTACACTTGTCAAATCTTGTCCCAAGCTTATCCTTTGAAACCTTTTTCACATAAGCTGGACAACCCCTTATCTTAACATACTTAAGATTAGGAATCCTCCCTTTCCATAACTTTTATGGAGTCTTGGGGTTGGATTTTGAGGTTACCTTTTTTGTAGATATGTAGCCATTTCTAGGACATGACCCTAGAGGGATACTGGAATGTCGGTAAAACTATTATGGACTGCACCATGTCCAACAAGGTACAATTTTTCCTTTTAAATACATCAATCAATTATTGCGTATCAGGAGGCGTCCATTGTGAGAAAACCATTTAAGATGATCTAGAAACTCATTGCACAAGTATTCCTTCCTTGATCCGATCAAAGAATTTTAATACTTTTCATATTAGTTTCACTTTTGAATTCTTTGAATCTTTTCAAATAATTCATACTTGTATTTCATCAAATACAAACATTCAACCTTTTGAATGATCATCTCATTTTCTTATACTAATTTGTTCAATATTCAAAATTATTTTTATGTAAGTCAAGTATACAAAATCCATTAAGTAATATTCCAGTTCTATACAAAACATTATTATTATAAATAGAACAACAATTGTTCTTAAATATAATATCAAAGATTTCATTGTTCAACAACAAAATGAAAAATAATGTTTCTAACGAGAACTGGAATACAATAACAACTTATTAACTTAATAGATTTGCCCGTAGGCATTGCTAAACTATAAGTTTCTATGGCTAACGTAGCAACCCTTGCTTCATTTCCCACACATAGGATTACTTATCTTTGTTTAGCTTTCAACTTCTACTTGGTCCCTTCATTAATCTATATTTATGATAACCAAAGTCGGTTTCCAATACCCAAGTAGAACCTTGACTTAAAGAAAAATTTATTTTAAATCATGAACAAAATTGTATTTGTAACCAAAACTTCACTAAACTTCTTTTGGTTAACATCTACAAGATGCTTCTTGTAGTTTCTTTCCAGTGTCCAGGCTTATTGCAGTGGAAGCAAACTCCTTTACTATCCGTATCAGTTTTATTCTTATTATCCTTTGTTTTTGCCTTTCTATTTACCTTCTTTGAATCGTTCTTCTTTTCAGAAGATCCTTTGACCCCTACCAGTAAGACTTGGTCTTTCTTGGTTGGAAAGTGACTCTCAATATTTTTTAACATGTTAAGCAAATCAGCGAGGCTGATATCTAGCTTGTTCATATGAAAAATTCACAACAATTATGAGAAGGATTCCGGGAGTAACTGCAAGATCAAATCTTGCCTTAACTCTCCATCCATGACAAAACCCATTGTTCTAATTGATCAATCAAATTGATAATGTTAAGGACTTTTATCTGTACCGTAGTGTCATCGGTCATTCTAGATCGAAAGAGCTCCTTAAATATCTGATATCTATTAGTCCTACTTTCCTCACCATCAACTACTTGATGTGCAGGAATATAGTAAGAGCATCCATAGTTTCATCTCGACGTGAAGCTCGTTACTCATGGATGCGAGCATGATGCAATGAGCCAACTGTGCATCATCTTGCCACTTTCTAAAAGTAGCAATCTCTTCCTCAGAGGCATTGTCTGCAACCATTGCAGGGATAGGCGTATTAAGGACATAAGATAGCTTTTCAACTGTGAGAACTATTCTCAATTTCTTTAACCAATCCATTTAATTCGGTTTGATTAAATAGCATCTAATATGCTTCGCAGTGATAGTAATTTAGACATTGTAAAATTCTGTAAATGAATTTGTAATTAACAACAATTTAGCATACATTCTTTTATTAATTACCAAAATAAATTAGGTCTTGTTTTAAATTGGTATCTCCCACTATTTTCTTCAAACTATATTACCCTCAATATATATAGTTCGACAATATCTAATTAAAGATATGCTAGTGAGAATAAGGATCCCATTTTAAATGTATATAACCTTGTGTGTGCACAACAAACTATATATAAAGAAATAGGTAGACAACTCTTGTCAATTACATCAACTATGTAACTCCTTGTATTTTGCCTCTTAAATCATAATGGTTAAGTCAGACCCAACATTTCCATATAAGTGAAGAGAAAACTACAGCCCTTGTGTGTGCACAACAAAGCAGTAATGTTCAATTCCTTATAAACATCATATATAATAAAAAACAACATCTTAAATATTTAATACTTGCCTTGTGTCTGCACAACAAACTCATATTAAATATTCAATACTCTATTGTTTCTATCATGCTAGAAGGCGACGTTCGATATTCCAAATATCTTTGAATGTTACAACTTAATATAAAATATTTAAGGGGTTTGTTATTAATTTGTCTCATCTTGTTTAGCGCGCATGTAAATATATATATAAAATACGCGTCATATTAATTAACATGTGAAGCATGTTTGCATAATATATATATATATATATATATATATATATATATATATATATATATATATATAATAAGCATGCATATCTGAATAATATATTCTACTTGAATTGATTATGGACTTTTATTCTAGTTTGGTTCACTAGAGCCACCAAGTGAACCAAAAGGTCAAACCCTAGAGGTGCAAGAATTAATTTAAATATAACTATTATATTTAAATCCTGGGCTCCATTACAAACGGGTCTTCAAGCGCACCTTGTTCCTTGATCTCCAATTCTTCAAAATTAATTCTAAATATTCCTATTACAAAACTATTTATAAATAAATAGAAACCTTGATCAACAGTCAAGGGGAAGTACATAGGAGGGAGATAGAATTTACATTAAGAAAAAATTAGAGAAGACGAGGTACGTAGATCCCATTTAATAAAATCCATACATTCATGCATCCAACTAAAATAAAATCCAATTACATTGGTCAATAATCCATAATCAATCCCATTTATTATCATACACATCACCATATGCATCAATAAATAACATTCATCTCATGAATAATAAACATTTAATATATATATATATATATATATATATATATATATATTGATATCATTTAATGGGCAAATTTAGTTAGTATAAAATTTAATTTTTAATCAAAATAAACTCCTTTATTTCAATCCAAATTTAAATCAAAATAAACCTCTTTTATTTTAATTTATCCAATTTTGAATAAAATAAACTATTTTATTTTAATCAAATTCTTTAATCAAAATAAACTCATTTATTTTAATTAATTATGGAATCCAATTCCAAGTAAAAAAATTCTTCATTAAAGGAAACACGAATTCTCTTTTCTATTCACAAATAAACTCCTTTATTTTGAATAATATGAAATCTTATTCCATATATAAATAAACTCCTTTATTTAAAGAAACATGGAATCCAATTTCAACTTCAATTAGTTATCATGGAATCCAATTCCAACTCTAATTAGTTAGCATGAAATTCAAATTTTAAAATTAAAATAAATCTTTTTATTTTAAGATTAAAATAAACTTTTTTTTATTTTAATTATAAAATTATTAAGATTATATATATATATATATATATATATATATAACGATATATATATATATCTATTATTATCATAATATATATAAATTTTATCATTATATATATATATATCATGTTTCCCTTGAAGTAACAAACTTCTTTTAACATATAACGTGGGGAACAAATTATGTTAAAAACGAAATCACGTCTGTTGTTAACTGATTGCCCCTTGTCCACCTTTTTCAAAAAACAAATTCAAACCATGTTACAATTACTTATATATATAATCATGGACTTATAATCATGGTGACCACGTGAGTTACGATATCAACCACGCCAAACAGGAATCACGGAACACGGAATTTGCGATTTTTTTTAGATAAATTTTATACAATAAAATTATACCTAATTAAATTATTCTAAACACATATCAATATACATATCAAATTAAAATAATTAATAATTCGCATAAAAGTTTGACTCTGATACCACTGTTAGGTTTGTAATATTCATGAACGCAATCAAATTGCACAAAATAAGCGAAAAATATGGAAAAATCAAAGTTTTAAAATTTCACAAACCATATACCCGGATCACCCTTTATGCACAATTATTAATTAAACGAAAATATGAAGAACAAGAATCATACCCTTGAAGATTCGAGCTTCCTCGGGTACAAGTTCACCTCCAATCCTTTTCATGTCCAACTTGAATCCACTGGGTTTGGTTCCTTCCTTTGATCAACGTTAGCCATCCAAGTGTTTGGCCTCTAGAGGTGATCCACTAAGGAAGAAGAAATAATTCAAGAAGAAGGGTGGTTGGTTAAACCCTAGTTTTCTATCTCTATAGAAAAAGAACGTACTCTCCAACAATTGGAATCACGTCTGTTATGAAAAAGTCAACAACCACTCACACCCATAATAAGACTCCTCTTATTTATAGATGTGGGCAACTCTCCTTAACAATTAAGGAATTAGTTTTTTTTTTTAATTTTAATTAATTAAATTCCTTTAATTAATTATGCTCCCAATCTTATAAGGAATAATTAATTAAAATCTTTTAATTAATTTAACCTCCTAATCTTATTAGGATTATATGAGAGTACTTTTATTAATTAATTTCCAAACTCCTTTAGGAATTAAATAATAATAATATGAATAATAATAATAAGACTCCTCTTATTAATTTATATTTAATATTTCCAAAATATTAACTAATAAATATTAAGCTATTTAATTTATTTTGTCACCATAGATTAAATTAAATATACTTAACTTATTATTACGATTATGCCATTAACTTCTTAAATAATTATTCTTCCTTTTATGGTGTGACCCTTTAGGTTCTCCATATTAAACCGGTTGTGAATAAATCAATTAAAACAATTCTAATCTTATTTAAATAAATAAATTAAAGTATTAATTAATTTAAATAAATAATATTTATTCTACAATAGGGATAAGCCTCCCTAGCGATCAATGACTTTTCGGATAATATAAATTTTAACATTAATCATAAAAGAACCTTTGAGTAAATAGTTCTTGGTGACAATTCAATCCTTCCACCATACAATGTCCCAATTAAATATAAGGCGTGTAATTACTTTGTCCAAGTCTTATTTTATTTAATTATATGTATTTCGACTCTTAAATGCATAACTCAAATAATGAAAATTAGAAACTCCTTTCTAATTTTATTCTCGCTAACCCAAGGACTACTTTGGGTTGTCATTTATCGAACCACATAGACATTTCTCTTCTTTTTCTAGAAGTGGTAGATTCTTTATTAATCATACATTATCTCCATGTACAACTTATTATACCCAAGCATACCCTTTGATATACCCTAAGGGTCTTAAGGAATAAGTCAAAGTATAACTCATTATACACAAGATACTATGATGATCTCAAGTCCAAGGATCACTTGTACTACTATCACTACAGGAATTCCTATTGACAGACAAGTAAAACTCCATTAGGTATTCCTTAGCGAGCCACGTTCAGTGAAATTATTCTTTAATGAACACCTATATACTTGCTTTAGTGTCTCCACACAAATGATCATGAGATCAATCATCCTCATCCAATGAGGAAGCAACGTATGTACCAATCTATCCGGATTCACTAATCCCCAATTTAGTAATCCAACGATTGGGGACTATTTTAGTTTTAAGCTTTATAAGAATTTAGATCTCATTAGAATGATCATCAACATTATTCTAAAAGCATTGCTTAAAACTATGGGTTTATCATATATTATAAAACAGCATCATGTATATAATTAAAAGCCTTTAATAAATTAATACTTTTTATTAATAAATGAATAAAATTGTTACAAAGTATATGCTTTATCATCAAACATGATTAGTTTGTGTGCATACTACTTTTACTGACGTGTGCACATACTAGCATGTTTAAATGTTATGCATAACATAGGGTACATTAGGCTGATAACCCGTTTTACTTGTTTATATTGAATTTTCAGTATAATATTGTTAATTCTAGCAAGAGTTCTTAGTCCTTAGTTACGGCTCAGTGTTGAAATGATTAAACCTTTGAATCTTGTCGATATCCTTCAGTCTATAGCGACACTTATTGAGAACTATATATACTTCTTGTTTTTCTTGAACTATCATTTACTGTTATACCTTTGATATTCAAACTTTAAAACTGTTTACCTTTATTGATATATTACTTGCTGGGCAAACTTGTTGCTCATTCTTGCTTTCCTGAAAACATTACAGTTAAGGCAGAACAAGGCGGTAACTCGGGGAAAGAAAAAGGAAAGGGCAAGGCTATAGAATAGCTTTAGTCCTTTAAGTGTAGGAGAACTATTGTTATTATTATTATTATTATTATTATTATTATTATTATAATGATGTATTAAGGGATGATTAAATTATGTTTAAGTTATGTTAAGTTTAAATTATTGGAATGTTGTAGTAACGGCCAGGAGACCTTGGGACAAGAATATTTATGTTATAACAATGTAAATTATTTTATTATTCCATTGTTGATGATTTTAGTATGATATTAGAATTAGCACGTGATGCACCAGATTCGAGATATAAGTGTCTGAATTTGGGGGCATCACAGGTTGGTATCAAAGCATTAGGTTATAAACCTTAGGTGCAAGAATCCTTAGACTATAACCTTAGAGGAATCTAGAGAACAATAAGAGATAAAACTCATGTAGTTTTTCTTAGAGAATTAGTGGCATTATGAAATATATTTTCATTCCATACAATGAATTTATGTTTTATTTAACATTTTAATGGAGTTTTTGTATGTTGTCTTATGTTTGTGGTTATAGGATGTCGGATATGGGAGGACCCAATTGAGTGGTAGAGGAGGAGCCACGTGACATACACGTAGTGTATGAGGCACCGTTGGTAGCTGAGCCCATTTTGGCAGTGGCTCCTATCGATGATGAGGATAAGGAAGAGGAGATGGAGCCAGATCCCGTAGAGTCGGATCCCGAGGAAGAACTCATGGAGGATGAGCCCATGGAAGATTCCGATGAGGCTACATTCGAAGATTGAATGTTGGGGGAATATGAGAATCAGATTTTGAAATTCGAATGCCGAGTTGAGGAATTAGAGGACTAGGCTCAGAGGAGAGAAATCGAGATGCAGAAGCTGAGGGATGAAGACCATAAGAGGAAACTGAGGATGCAGGAGATGGAGGTAGAAATTTCATATCACAAAGAAGCAGGTATACAGATGGGAACCCTTTTTCACCGTTCGATATCCAGGAATGTGTAATTGGTGGGTAAGCTAGAGGAGTAAGAGCAAAAGGAGTTGAGTGAGAAAGCCGAGAAAGAGGCTCTTCGCACTTAGCTTGAGCTAGAGGTTATGGTGAGGATCCACTTCGAGGAAAAGTGAGAAGGAGCTAATGATAGGGCAGAAGACCTGGAAGATGAAGTGAGGTGTAAGTGAAGAAAGATGAACATGATGGGCTATGCTTTCTGCACGGCTATAAAGAGATTGATTGATGGTGTATACCATTACCCAGCAGAGCAGAGACAGACCCGACATACCATAAGTAGGGACTTGGTGGCGCACATAACTCAAGTGGAATACAAGAGCGATGTGGAGCGCAAATTATTAGATTGAGATCTAGATGTTAGTAGTCTAGTAGCAGTAGTTGGTATTCATCTATGATTAGTTGTTGTAGTCCCAATCTTTTGTGTGAGATATGGGATAGTTTATGTAAACCCCAAACTTTTGTAAAATGTTAGAGGGGTAGTATCTTAGTGTTTCCCCACTTTTTATAATACTAGGGGATAGATGTTAACATTTATAGCAGTATGCTATAGGTCAACCTCACTGGATGTAATGATTGGGCATATGAATATAAATGTTTTTATATTTCAGAAATCGTGTCATAAAATTTTGTTTCCTTTTTGCATTAAAGAAATAATTAATTAATATAATTAGATAATAAGGATGAAATTTAGTGATGCAGAAAATGTTGCCCAAACGTAGACTAATAGCACCGGAAGAATCAGTTGATAGTGGGAGGGAACAAGTAGACCCTATCCAACGGCTAATAGATTTGCAAGGAGAATCCCTGCGGGGAAGAAACAACGAACCAGTACAACCCAATCTGTGACACCCCCAAATTCGGGTACTTCATTTCTACCAGATTTGGTGTTCACTTGATAAAAACATGCATATCTAACTACCCAAACATAATAAACTTTAACAATAAACCTTTCCATTAAAGGGTTACATCAACAAATCCAACAAAATCTCCCAGGTTATCTAACATTTAATTACAAACATCATATGCGGAAAATTAAATAAATACATCATCAGATTAAAATAAAGTTCAATAATATAATAGTCAACAGTTTTACAAGTCTTCAAAACTTGCTTATCTTCCCTTTTCCTCTACTGGTTGTAGGTTCATCAACCTTCTCAACTTTAGCTGTAATGTTTATATAAGCAAGAGTGAGCAAACAAAGCTCACTTAAAATGAAAATGAATAAACATCATATCAATTGCCAAATGAATAGGCTCAATAGAAAATGAATAAGGTATTTCATCAATAATAATCATGAACAAAATCTGAAATATATAACTGAGGGTCAAAAGACCATGAACTATGTCCATAGTTATAAGTATTCTTTCAACTTAAAATTTAACAGTCGTAAGACTATAAGGACTCCTCGTACTTAGGGGGATCAGCCCTTCGTACAATGCATTGTGCACAAACATTTCAACACTATGCGTAAATTATCCCCTATAATAGGGTTGGTCATCTCAACATTTAAAATACGAGTCCGCACCAAAGTAAGTTTGGTTTGGATAAGTTCCAAGGTAATTTAGGTTTAACGAACATCAACTAAGGATTAGTTGAATAAAAATGTAGTAACATTATATTATGGAGTAAATCATAAGTGAATCAACATTGTATACTAAGATCATGCTTTAGGAATAATCTAAGAGCATAAACATTGAATAACATAACATACCTTGCTTGAACAATATTAAGCTAAGGTTATTTAGAATTGAGCATGAATAACAAATAGTAAATTGAACGACAAAACTTGTTTAATATCAGTGTATCAGAATTTAGAGACTTGCATGCTAAACAACAAGTTAAATATTAGAAAGACTTGCTCAATATCAAAAGGTAAGATTCATGAACTTGCACAATATAAATAGAGTTACGAAACTTGCACAAAGAAGTTTAGGTTTAGAAAAAATTACTCAAAGAAAGTTTAGAGTTAGGAAAACTTGCCTTACGTATGAGCTAAACCGTAACAATTCGATTCACAGTATCCTATACACATGACATCATGACATAATTAGTTACTACCGATACTCTGTATACTCATAAGTGTGTCTATTTCATGTATGGCTTGACTTTTAACCACATAATCAAATTACACAAGAAAATTCGTTAACTACTAACAATATACTCATTCATAGCACTATAATACAACATTTATAAAAATCACATTTTTTTAACAGTCATAATATTGCATCATATTAACTATTACAGACTCTGTGAACAAAAAAATAATTTTATGGGCCTTATCGCTAACCAAACGTTAAGTGGCCACCACTGCTTGAATCGAGGTTGGTATTGCATACAAAGACTAAGCGTTCTTGACGTGGCTCACGAGCCGTGGGTTTGGCCATAGCGAGAGGTTAAGGCGTGGCGCGAGGTTAACATGCGACTTGAAGATTGGGGCTGCGACTCTGATTTTGGCGCAGAGGCGCCGAATTACAGAACCGAGCATGAAGAACAGAACAAGAAGCTAATTTTTGACTGTTCAACACTTCTAGCACCTAAATTAACACGTAAAATTTACATAAACTACACATAAATGTTACCCATCATATACATACTGATTAAAACATCTAAACAACAACTTTAGAAAGATTAAATCCTTGAATGCCATGATTTAAACAAAAAAACTCCATTTTTAACATTGTTTGACAAAAACTAACACTGTAATCCCGATTATACACTAACTTTGTTCATTTTAACTACTTTATTTTTATTTCTTACCAAATTGACATACTCAAAGTTCAATTTCACATTTAACTCACAATCAAAATGCTAATTTTGGTATTCCTACAAGCCATGTTTATACAAATACTCACTGTAAAACTAATTTTTTCTGTTAAACGTAATTTAGCATACACACACACATATATATATACACTAATTATAACATCACACTACATATGCACATAATTTCATCACCAATTATAAACATTTGGATTACAGAAACTTTAAAACTTAGGAAAACAAATATACGTACATATAGATGCATATATAATATGAAGGTTATGAATAATACCTTCTATCGCTTGAGAAATCCTTGTTCACCACAGATAGTTGCTTGGAAAGTTTCAGGAATCATCTCTTAATTCTTTCTCAAATTCTCTCAACTCTCAAACTCTCACAATTTCTCTGTAATCTTTTCCTCTCTCTTTCTCTTACGCTTAGGCTTAGCAAATGACTGCGTGAACAAACTGATAGCCAAGTATGCGTAAAAATAAAAAAAAACTAATATGGCCATAATAGGCACACTAAATACTATCGGTTACAATATATATATATATATATATATATATATATATTTTATTTATTTATTATTTTGATTTATTTTATTTAAAATTCAAAACTCAAAAATCCAAAAGCCATAAGGCCTTGTTTGGAAAAACCTCTTTAAAAATTAAAGACTTAATATCCTTAAGCCTTGTTTGGCAAAACTAATTTAAACTCCTTTAATTTATTTTAATAACCCACTTATAGCATACTTTATTGTCACACTTTTATTACTAAATTAAATTAAAAACATTATAATAATCCATTTAATCTTATCAACTCTCTAATTTAATTATTAAATTAAATTAGAATATAATCTCTTAATAATTAATTTCCTTCACTCATTAATTATTTATTTAACAAATAA
Organism: Panax quinquefolius; assembly: GCA_020205615.1. NCBI lineage: Eukaryota > Viridiplantae > Streptophyta > Magnoliopsida > Apiales > Araliaceae > Panax > Panax quinquefolius. The sequence continues at coordinate 99,201,734 of CM035154.1, read as the reverse complement.
ATAATCACATCAAATAAAATTAAACAAATATTTATTCAACCATAAACACATCAATTAAATATTTATATAATTCAATAAATATTTAAAATTATAATTTAAATTTTCGGATTGTTACATCCTTCCCTCCTTACAAGAATTCTGTCCCTAGAATCACAACTCAAATAAATTATTCGTCACATTCTTCCCTCTTTACAAAGATTTTGTCCCCAGAATCGAAGACACAGATTAAACAAATAACTCAGGGTAATTCTTCATCATTTCAGCTTCGAGTTCCCACGTAGCCTCTTCGACATTGATGTACCTCCATATTACCTTCACAGAAGGTATCACTTTATTCCTGAGCACTTGTTCTTTCCTATTGACTATCTGGATAGGAACCTCTTCATAGGACAAGTCTTTATCGAACTGTAATGGTTCGTACTCGATCACATGCTTGTAATCGGGTTTATACGGTCGTAACACCGAAACATGGAAAATATTGTGAACATTTTCCAACTCTGGAAGTAGAGCTACCTCATAAGCCACTTCTCCTACTCTTTGCAGTACTTCAAAGGGTCCAATAAACCTCGGGCTTAGCTTCTCCTTTTTACCAAAATGAATTTTCCCTTTCCAAGAAGAAACTTTTAAGAACAAGAAATTTCCTATGTCGAATTCACGATCTTGTTTGTGTTGATCAGCATGCTCTTCTGTCTGTCTTGAGCAGCTACCAATCTTGTCTTGATGAGTTTAACAACCTCAGCAGTTTGTTTTACCAATTTTGGTCCTAACAATTGACGTTCACCGACTTCATCCCAGCACAGGAGTTCTATACTTCCTGTCGTACAATGCTTCGTAAGGCGGCATACCGATGCTTGTGTGGTAACTGTTGTTGTAGGAAAATTCCACCAATGGTAAATGTTCATCCCAGCTCCCTTTGAAATCCATGATGCATGCTCTAAGCATATCTTCCAACGTCTGGATTGTTCGTTCGCTTTGGCCATCTGTTTGTGGATGATATGCCGTACTCATTCTCAACTGTGTTCCCATGCATTCTTGTAGTCTCTTCTAGAAGTTTGACATGAATCGCGGATCTCTATCTGACACAATTGATACTGGAACTCCGTGTCTCGAAACGATGTACAACTTTGCCAACTGATCAAGATTAAATCTAATCTTTATTGGCAAAAAGTGTGCTAATTTTGTCAGTCTAACCACTATTACCCAAATTGCATCATATCCTTTATGAGTAGTTGGAAGACCTGCCACAAAATCTATTGTGATATGTTCCCATTTCCAACTCTGGTATTTCTAACGGTTGAAGTAATCCGCTAGGCCTTTGATGCTTGGCCTTGACCCTTTGACATGTCAAGCATTTCGCAACACATTCTGCGACATCTCTCTTCATATTTGGCCACCAAAAGTGTCGTCGTAAATCTTTATACATTTTCGTACTTCCCGGGTGTATCGAATATCTTGAGTTATGAGCTTTAGTCAAGATTTCTTCTTTAATATATGGTATTGCTGGAACCCAGATTCTTCCCTCGAATCTTAGTAGCCCTTCACTATTAATCTTATATTTCACTTCACTACCCTCAACCACTTTCTCTAAGATTTTTCTACATTCTTCATCTTGTAGTTGAGCATTCTTTACCTTGTCCACCAAAGTTGGACCAGCTTGTATTTGGAATAGTCGTTCGTCGGCTTCTTTCAAAAATTTTATTTCCAACTCTAGTTTTGTCATTGCTAAAATAAGCTCCTCTTGAGTGTTTATCAGCATCAATTTTTCCCGACCTTTCCTGCTTAAAGCATCTGCAACCACATTCGCTTTGCTTGGATGATAAAAGATCTCACAATCATAATCTTTTATCAATTCCATCCATCTCATTTGATGTATGTTCAGGTCCTTCTCAATGAAAATATATTTCAAACTCTTATGATCTGTGTATATCTCACATTTTTCTCCATAGAGATAATGTCTCCATATTTTTAGAGCAAATATCACTGCAGCCAACTCTAAATCATGAGTTGGATATCCTTTTTCATAATCCTTCAGTTATCTTGATGCATATGCAATAACTTTGTCATTCTGCATAAGAACACAACCCAATCCTTTATGTGAGGCATCACAATACACCACAAAGTTTCCTGTATTATCTGGTAATGACAACATAAGTGCCACACTTAACTTCTTTTTCAATTCTTAAAAATTCTCTTCACACTTCTCCGTCCAAACAAATTTTACATCTTTCCTTGTCAAATTTGTTAACGTAGTGGCAATCTTGGAAAAATCCTGAATAAACCATCTATAATAGTCAGCCAGTCCCAAGAAACTCCTCACCTTCGAAGGTGTTCTTGGTTGTTCCCAATTGATTACGGCTTCAACTTTTGATGGATCCACTGAAATTCCATCTTTGTCAATCACATGTCCAAGAAATTGTACACGTTCTAGCCAAAATTCACACTTAGAGAATTTCGTGTACAACTTTTCCCTTCTTAGTGTCTCCAACATCAAACGTAAATGTTCCACGTGTTCTTCTTGAGATTTAGAGTACACCAGAATGTCATCAATGAATACCACCACAAACTTGTCTAAGAATGGTTTGAACACCCTATTCATCAAATCCATGAATGCTGTAGGGGCATTTGTCAATCCGAAAGACATCACTAGAAACTCATAATGTCCATACCGAGTTCTGAATGTCGTCTTTGGTACATCCTCCTTCCTTACTTTCAATTGGTGATATCCACTTCTCAAATCTATTTTTGAGAAATATCTAGCACCCTTCAATTGATCAAACAAGTCATCTATTTTTGGCAATGGAAATTTATTCTTAATAGTGACTTTGTTTAACTCCCTATAATTAATGCAAAGACGCATTAGCCCATCCTTCTTCTTCACGAATAACATCGGCGCTCCCCACGGTGACACACTCGGCTGAATGTACTTCTTGTCTAACAACTCTTGCAATTGTACCATCAGTTCCTTCATTTCTACCGGAGCAATCCTGTATGGGGCCTTCGATATCAGAGCGTTTCCTGGCGCTAAGTCGATCATGAACTCAATCTCTCGGTCAGGCGAAAGTCCTGGAAATTCCTCCGAAAACACATCTACAAATTCCTTAACCACTGGTATCTCTTCCAGTTTCACCCTCTTCCTCTGAGTATCGACTATGTAAGCTAAATAACCCACACAGCCTTGACTCAACAACTTCTTGGCTTATATAATCGTCAGACATCTCGCATGTCTAGGCGATTTGCCACCATAGAAAGCTACCTTTGACGGAGTCAAAAGGTTTACACATTTCTTTTGGCAATCAATTATCGCTCCATAATTGAACAGCCAATCCATTCCCAAAATAACATCAAACTCTCCGTGTTTTATTGGAATTAAATCAACCATCATGACATTCCCCTTAATGTTCACTCTACAATTCTTGTATATGATCCTAACAGGAATCACTTCCCTATTCGCAATTTCTATGTTTAAAGGGAAATTCAATTCTTCACTAGGCAATCCTAACCTCTTAGCAAATTCATCAAATATAAATGAGCAAGTAGCACCCGAATCAAATAATACATAAGCATCTATATCATTGATTGGGATAATACCTGACACAACATCTTTTGATTGTACTGCATCATGCACCGTCATGTTGAAGGTTCTGGTTGTGGGTCTGTTTGACGACGTTGGTCCCGCAATGGTCAATATGCCTCCACTACTACCTCCCTTGTTTCCCGTTGTCACTTTAGTTTTCTTTTTAGGGCACTCACGAGCAAATTGATCCTTCGACCCGTACGTGTAGCAAACATTCTTCTTGGGTTGGCTATAATTTGGGGCAATGTGACCCTCATGGCCACAGTTAAAGCATACACGCTTCAACCTTAAGCATACACCCGCATGAAACTTTCTGCATATAGCACACGCTTTGAACTTTTTCTTCTGCTGATTACCCTGTTGGTTTCCAGAACCCTTGGTTGTTCAACAAGGTGTCGATCCTTCAAATCAACTCATTCGCCACGTTGTTGGAGAAGGCGATTGAGCCAATATAACAAGGAAAAGAAGAATAAGAATACTAGGGGAGAAACTCATGGAGGGAGTAGTAGTGGTGGAAGTAATCTGGGAAAAAGGAAATGGGATAACCACAACAACCCCAACAATAATAACAACCGAAACATCAACCAGTCAGGAAGTTATCAAGGAGGGTTTAAGAAAAGGAGTTAAGCTTGCTCAAAATATGGGAAGAACCATCTAGGGGAGTGCTGGAAAAGGCGTAGTGTCTGCTACAACTGCGGTCAGGAAGGGCACATTTCACCCAACTGCCCAAAGCCTAAAAAGATCAAGGGATGTTTCGCTTGTGGCTCAACTGAGCATCAAATCAAAGACTATACAAAAAAGGGGAGCAGCGGAGGAAGCGGCCAACAGGGAGGAGGCAACAAGCTGATGATAGGTGGACCAACACTGTAAGACCCCGAATTTTATGAAATAAAAGTATTCAATTTTTTTCTTATAATTATTATTCAGTAAATGGCTAAATTGATAAAAAGTTAAAGTTAAGGGTGACATATGTAAAGTTTACAAAATAAGCAAGTGGTTATAAAATATTCATTGTTGTCAGGGAATATTCGTTTGGTCGTGGAATATTCTTGTTGTCGGGGAATATTAAATTTGACCAGCCTTGACCATTTAGGGGCCCTAATAACAAAAATTGTCGGATGAAGAAAACGACAAGAATGAGTTTTTTTAAAATAACGGCGTAGTTAATACTGTTAACACTATTGAAATACCCGGTGGTTAAAGTAAAGTAATACGCGTTGTTACACAGGAGCACACGGTATTACACATTATTTTATATTATTGTCATTTCAATAAATGTCACTACACAGTATTTTACATTATCAAACTAATAATTCATATTATTTGAATAATATTATTAGATAACATTATTGACAATGTCTAGAAAATTCTGTCGAGGAAAGGGGTTAGATTATTTAATTGCGCACCAGTAAGGAGAAATCGTTATTGCCAAGCCCCTTCTTTCCTAGGAATGATCTGGTTGTTAATATTATAGTTCTGTAATTTTATTTTTGAATAATTAATTGTTGATTTATATGATATTTATTTAATGTGGATATAAATGGAGGAATTTTTTAAAAATGACAATTGTTGAAAATTGATATTTTATCTTTTATGATAAAATAATTCATTCAAATATATTATTATATTACATTATAAATGTATAATGTGGTAATATAATAATATAATAATGGTGATATTTTCTTACACTAAATTCATGGTATATGAATAAAATGAGGAGGAAGAGTGCAAATTGGGTCTAAATGGTATTTTTGAGGATTAAAACGTGTAAAATATTTGGTGGAGGTTTTTTCTAATTAATTGGGGCCCACTTGTGTGTAAAATATGTTGATTTTTGTTGGCCAAAGTAGGTGTGCGGTGAATTTGATCCGTAAGTAAATTTTCAAGGATAGAATGCTATGAGATTTCATCCGTATAAAAATTTGGGTCATTTTTCGTTCGGAATTTGGAAAAATTTTCTTCTACAAAGTTGTAGAGAATTAAATTTTCTATGAAAAGGACATAGAATTCATATTTTTCCTGATAAATGGCTATTTATTATGAATTATTGATGTTTCTGAATTTATAAATGATTTAAAATATTTTTGGTGGAGATTTCTAGAAGGTGGGCCCCATACTTGTCCTTTTGCTTGTTGTAAATGCTAAAATCTGATTTTCAAAGTGGGCGTGAAATTTTTAATAAATAATAATATTTTATTAAATTTTTTATTTTGGTGTTCTAAGCATTTTCTTATAAATAAGGTGCTTAGGTTAGAATTGAAAATCACACCAGAATCAAAAGTTTTCTCTCTATAATATCGAGCGTATTTTTGTGAGTATTTAGATACTTTGAGAGTTGATAAGCAGTGCAAGTTTTCTTCAGCATTATATCTGATATTTTAGTCAGAAGTACTTGTCTTTTAAGGTAAGGGATGTTATTTTTTTTCATAAATGATATTATTTCTTTTAATATCATTATACTGAAATATTGATATGAATTTTATTGTAAAATTTTTACCTTTTTGTGTCGAGATTACTATTCATGTATACGGCACTATTCACATATACGATACTATTCACGTATACGTCACTATTCATAAAGTACTATTCACGGGGTACTATTCACTCAGGGTACTATTCATGACAAAAATTGATTTCTTTTCTGTCCAAATTATTTTTGATACATGAATATTATTCTTGAATTTTACTTCACAAATGAGTTATCATGTTAACAATTTGGACATTTTTGAACTCTGGATAAATTAAATTATAATTCTCTAATATTTATCCTTTATCTCACTTGATTGAATCTTTATATCATTGTCATCATCCTCATAATTATATTGTACCGGAAGTTATCTTTGGCCTGTAGTGCAAAGATGACCTGTTGTTGAATATCTTTGGCCTGTAGTGCAAAGATGACCTGTTGTTGAATATATTTGGCCTGTAGTGAAAAGATGACATGTTATTGAATATTTTTGTCTGTAGTGCAAAGATGACCTGTTGTTGAATATCTTTGGCCCGTAGTACAAAGATGACTTATTGTTGAATATCTTTGGCCCGTAGTGCAAAGATGACCTGTTGTTGAATATATTTGGCTTGTAGTGCAAAGATGAATTGTTGATGAATATCTTTGGCCCGTAGTGCAAAGATGAATTTAGTAGTATGATTATGAATAGGAACTGTGATTTGTTATAACCATGATCTTTGATGTTTTAGGTAAAGATAGGAGATGAAAATTATCTTCGTCCTGGGTGCGAAGAGGAATTTAGAACCATAATTAGGATTATGAGTTATTCACATGATTGTGTACAGGAATTGTTGATTGATGTTACAGGGATAAAACATTGTTGGTGGACTTTTAACATGGAGAAGATAATAGACTTTATGGTCTATTTGAATCTTCTAATGGATTGCTCGTTCCGCGGTAACTATGGTTGAAAAGTTTTATCATCTATCATATGTTCTAAATCTCTGATTTATTACTGACGAAGGCTATTGATAATTTAATTATCTTTAGTTATGATATTCTTTACTAGGCTAGTTGTGCTCACCCTTTTGCTTCACAATTCCTTTCAGGTATTAAGAATGTAGTTGGGTCGAGCGGGGGTAACAGGGGAGTAGAACGGTGGTCTATAGTTGTTGAGGTTTCTCCTAAAACAGTATGGAAATATTTTTTTTGAGAATTTTAGATAAGTGTGTCTTATTTTATGTCATTTAACCGTTAATTTTGGTCAACCGAATATGGTGAGGTGAACCCAACTTTGAAAGGGTGTTTTGCCACTATCATACAAGATGTCTAATAACATACGACTTCGTGTTATCATAAGACAGGGTTGTGCACATCCACTTGTTGATTATATCTATGAGCACTACCTATATAATCTTGGAGTTTGGTTGAAATATAATTTTCAATTGGAGACAATGGAGATAATTATATGGCAAGAGAAGACTCATCATTGGAAAGAACATGATAGCAATCTTCTCATTTTTCTTTGGGGTCTATTGGGTCAACCAAGGATAATTCTCAAGTCATATGATATCTATTATAACTTAGATGCATGGCCTCTTATGTACGAAGGTTTCCTTGAGCATTTTCCAAAGATTTTAATTTTTACAACAGTTATTGACTGTACCTTTATGTAAGGTACCATTGTAAGGTGTTGTGGTCGAGGCATCATGAAAGTTACATATATTTTTATTAAAACTCAGAGCATATGTGTTGTCGTATTTTGCACGACAGTTGGATTAATGAAGTTTATAGTTGTTTTCTGTACCATGTATTTGACAACTCAAAATGGGTTGTGTGGACCAATTTTGGGGGCGTCACAAACGCAATCCAACCCACCAACTGCCAAAACTTTTAACATGATTGTCCAGGACGCAGTAGCTGTGAAGGACGTGGTGTCAGGTATTATCCCAATCAATAATATAAATGCTTATGTATTATTTGATTCGAGTGCTACCTTTTCATTTATGTCTGAAGAATTTTCTAGTCGACTAAACATACCCCAAGAACGTTTAGGAAATTCGTTGAACATAGAGATTGCAAATAAGGAAGTATTTCCCGTAGATTTCGTTTACCGAAATTGTTGTACAAACATTAGAGGTCACGAACTAAGCGTAGATTTGATTTTTATAAGATTGGGAGAGTTCGATGTGATATTAGGAATGGATTGGTTATCTAGTTACACTGCGATAATCGACTGTTAAAAGAAAAGTGTGACTTTTTAGACTTCAAATCAGACCAAGGTAGTGTTTTATGGTAGCTCATCGCTTAAGCAATCGTGTTTCCTTATGATGATGCCGACCAAGAAATTGTTAAAGAAAGGATGTGTAGGTTATTTAGCCTATATTGTGGATACTCAGAAAACGGGAGTAGAAATGAAAAATATATTGGTAGTGAGAGATTTTCAAGACCTGTTTCCAAACGATCTGCCTGGCCTTCCGCCAAACAGAGAAATTGAATTCGTGACAGTCTTAGCACCGAGAATTGCACCAATTTTGAAAGCACCATATCATATACAATTGCAAGAATTACTGGATAAAGGATATATTCGGCTGAGTGTGTCTCCATGGGGAGCACCGGTATTATTTGTCAAGAAGAAGGATGGATCGATGAGGCTCTATATCTATTATCGAGAGTTGAACAAAATGACGATTAAGAATAGATATCCATTGCCAAGAATAGACGACCTTTTCGATTAACAGAAGGGAGCGAAGTGTTTTTCCAAAATAGATTTACAAACGGGTTATCATCAGTTGAAAGTGAGAAATGAGGACATACCAAAGATGGCGTTCTGAACCCGCTACGAACATTACGAATTTCTTGTGATGTCATTCGGGTTGACTAATGCTCCGACAGTATTCACGAACTTGATGAACCGAGTTTTCAAGCCATACTTAGATAAGTTCATAGTAATGTTTATCAATGACATTTTGATCTATTCAAAGACCAAGGAAGAGTACGCCAAAATCTGAAGATGGTGTTGGAAGCATTGAGAAGGGAAAAGATGTACGCAAAATTTTCGAAATGTGAATTTTGGATGGAGAAGGTTCAATTTTTAGGACACGTGATAGATAAAAATGGAATTTCAGTGGATCCTGCAAAAGTGAAGGCGGTAAGTAACTGGGAACAACCGGAGATGCTAGAAGAAGTAAGAAATTTCTTAGGGTTAACCGGGTACTATCAAAAATTTATCCATGATTTTTCTAAGATAGCAACCCCGCTTACTAATCTAACGAGGAAGACAGTGAAGTTTATGTGGATGGACAAATGCGAAGAAAGTTTCCAAGAGTTAAAGAGGAGGTTAATCGAGGCGCCTGTATTATCATTACCAGATGATATGGAAGTATTTGTGGTGTATAGTGATGCATCGCACAGAGGACTTGGTTGTATGCTAATGCAGCATGATAGGGTAATTGCGTATGCGTTACGATAATTAAAAAATTATGAAAAACGATACCCTACCCATGACTTGGAGTTAGCAGCGTTAGTTTTTGCGTTAAAGATTTGCAGGCATTATTTTTATGGAGAAAAATGTGAGATATACACGGACCACAAGAGTCTAAAATATATCTTCAAACAGAAGGAGTTGAACATGAGACAAAGAAGGTGGTTGGAATTAATCAAGGATTACGACTGCGAAATTCTTTACCACCGGGGAAAAGCAAACGTAGTAGCCGACGCTTTGAGTAGAAAAATAAGGGAGAAGTTATTCAAATTGACAACTCAAGAGGAGTTAATAAGAGAAATAGAAAGGTTGGAAATAGAAGTGGAGGAACCAAAAGAAACAAAAGGAAAATTATTCGTAATGGAAGCTCACCAGACGTTATTGGATAGAATAAAGGAAGCACAAGAGAAAGAAGAAGCATGCGAGAAGATAAGGAAGAGAATAGCAGAAAAAGAAGGAGAAAAATTCAAATTGGATAAGGACAGTATAATAAGATTCGAAGGTCGAGTGTGGGTGCCCGTCATAACTGAATTAAGAGAGGATATTTGCATGAGGCACATAATACAACATATTCTGTTCATCTAGGAGGCACGAAAATGTACTAGGATCTTCGACAACACTTTTGGTGGCCCAATCTAAAACGAGAGGTTGCAGAGTGTGTCAGTAGATGTCTTACTTGTCAAAGAGTCAAAGAAAAACACCAGAGGTCAAGTGGACTACTTCAACAATTGGAAATACCAGAATGGAAATAAGAGCACATTGCAATGGACTTCGTGGTTGGATTTTTGATCACACAGAAAGGTTATGATGCCATTTAGGTTATCGTGGACAGACTAACAAAGACAACTCATTTTCTACCCATTAAGATCCGATTCAATTTTAATCATTTAGAAAATTTATACGTAAAGGAAATTTTATCGCGACATGGAGTGCCAGTGTCAATTGTCTCCAATCGAGATCCGCATTTCACGTCGAATTTTTAGAAAAGCTTGCAAGAAAGAATGGGAATACAGTTAAGATTAGGTACTTCTTATCACCCTCAAACTGATGGGCAGAGTGAACGAACCATTTAAACGTTAGAGGACATTCTTAGAGCTTACGTTATGAACTTCAAAGGGAATTAGGACGACCACTTACCATTAGTAGAATTCGCTTACAATAATAGCTATCATGCGAGTATCAATATGCCGCAATATGAAGCTCTTTATGGGAGAAAGTGTAGAACATCGTTGTGTTGGGATGAAGGCAGAGAACGATGACTTTTGGGACCGAAATTAGTTCAACAAATGGCCGATATGGTAACAATGATAAGAGCCAAATTGGTAGCAACTCAAGATCACCAGAAGAAGTACGCAGATTTGCATCGTCAAAATCGAGACTTTGAAGTTGGTAGTTTTATATTTTTGAAGGTGTCGCCCTGGAAGGGGAAGATCAGATTTAGAAATAATGGAAAATTGAGTCCGAGGTTCATAGGATCATTCGAAGTATTGAGGAGAATAGGAGAAGTGGCATACAAGGTAGCTTTACCGCCTGAATTGGAACACATCCACAACGTGTTTCACTTTTCGATGTTTTGTCCATACAAACCCGACTATAAACACGTGATGTGAGACCCCAAATTTTATGAATAAAGATTTAAATTTCTCAAAATATTTTTCTCAAAATTATGGTGTGGATTTGAGATAATGTTATAGTTATGGGTAATATTTATAAATTTTGAAAAGTATGCAAGTTGTTATATAATATTCGATTGGTCGGGGAAAATTCATTTTAACAGGAAATATTCGTACGACGGCACAATCATTGGTGGACCCCACAACGGAATTATTGTCGAATTGAGAAAACGACAAAAATATTTTTATGAAAATAACGGCGGAAGTTTTACCATTAATTGTTGAAACACCTTGTTAAAGAAATAAAGATGTCTGGCGTGGTTGCATAGTAGCACACGGTATTGATTATTGATGCTTACGTGAGAAGCCACTCAGTTTTGTTCAATTATTGCTACAGTAATTGTTGCATAGTATCTCACGTTATTAGATTCAATTATTGTCGATATTTTATATATTATTAAATCAATAATTGAGATAACAAAGTTATTAATATTATTATTTGCAATATTAACGATGTCTAGAAGTTCTGCCAAGGAGAGGTTTGGTCACCTAATTGCGCATCAATAGGGAGAAATCCTTATTGGAAAGCTCCCTCTTTCCTGGGAAAGACCTGGTCGATTAATATTGTGAATTATAATAATGATGATAAATGTTGTTAAATATATTGAGGTGTCTTTTTATGAAGTCACGGAAGTTTATATATATATATATATATATATTATTTTATTAGTATTATTAATGTAATAAAATTGAAAAGCTTTTTATATAAAATGAATACTTTTATAAAGTTATTTGTTTTATTAGACAAATAATTAGAATATAATACATTTTATTATGCAAGTGTTTTGCATAGTACTGCGTAGTAAAATCTTTTTATATAAAATAGAATACTTTTATAAAGTTAATTGTTTTATTAGATTTTAAATAAAATATATATATATATATATATATTCTATATTATATTTTATTGCATAGTATCCTTTCTATTTTCCTATAAATAGGATGCTTAGTTAGAATTGAAATCACACCAGAAGTTCAAAGAATTCTCCTTCTATAATCTTGAGAGTATTTCTTTAGAGTTTAAGAAAGCTTTGAGCGTAGTGCAAGTTTTCTTCAAGTATATCCCCACCCTACTTGTCGGAGTACTCTTCTTTATAAGGTAAGGGATATTATTTGTTGTACTCGTAAGAGGTATTATTTTTTTCGTCTTCATGAAGAGAACTTCATTATTCCATTTTTACTATTCATTGGAATAACCTCATATATGCGCGACTACCCTATACTTGGTGAAATTCTTACATTATTCCATTTTTATTATTATGTTGGAATAATCTGCATCATCTGAAGTACCGCATACATGGTGAAATTCTTATATTATTCCATTCTTTATTATTCTCGTCGAATATCACATGCCTCATAGCGTTTACGCATGACCTGGTTCCATTATTTATTATTCTATTGGGAATAACATGTCTGTGCGATCTATCGCATGCATGGTGAATTCTTCAGTTATTCCATTCTTTATTATTCTGTTGGAATAACCTGTCTATGTGGATTACCATATGCATGGTGAATGATCCTTTGTATTCATTCCTTATTAAATTATGGAAATGATCTATTTACGTGGATTATGATGAAAGTCATAATAAAAGCATTGGACTGATGAAAATCATGGGTATATGTAGTATTAATAAGTGTTATGATGAGTTATGTTGGTTTTTATGTGAAAACATGAAAGTTTCTTAGAAATCATAAAGGGTTAAAAATCAGATTTTGGTGAAAATGGAACATGAAATTCAATTGACCATATCTCCTATTATATTTCGAATTTTTGAGTGTGGTAAAGTTCTAGAGTTAGATCTATGAGTTTTCTAACTTATCCAAGTGGAATAACTGGAAAAGGTGTTGTAGATTTTCGTATAGACTGATTTTAGCAAAGGAGTCAAAAACTGTAAAGTACCAAAAAGCTACTGCCCAAAAATTTAAAAGGGCATTTTCGGCCACTTAATTTGAGAGAAAAATTTTGGCCTTTTGGGAAATAGAAATATATGGTATAAAGTACCTCTTGTCCAAATATGAGCTCATTCCGACTTAAAATGAGCAAGTTATGACTATTTCAATATTTAGGTTTTTTCGACGAAAAACGCTATAATCAGTGCTCTATAACTCCGATGACCATGAAATTTAAACTGGAAGCTCACGTTAACATGTGTAAGATCCTGCCAAGATTTGGGAATTTCTGGAGTTAAACTTTAGGTAGCTAATTTCATAAGGAATTAATTAGAAATTGATTTTTGAAAAATACTTAAGGGAGTTGAAAAATTATAAAAAAATACTTGTTCTGTATGAAATATATGTATATATATTTGGACAAAGGATAGAAAAATAATAAGTTTATTTGGTAATTTTTCATGAAAATGGTTTAGTTACAAACATATGAGTTAAATATGTTATGTGAAGTAACGAATTTGGAAAATAGGATTTTATTGCTTGGGAATCCTATATAGGGTACATGCAGAATTTTGATGAGGGATTTGATCATTGGTGATGAAATTTTATGAGTATGGCATTTTTGAATGATTAAATGCATTATTTGGTAAAGTGTAAACAATTGAAATAAATTGTTTATAAGTTTAAGAAGTGATTAAAATATTGTTATAATATTAATAATATTAGATGATGAGTTTATTAAGTGATTGATAATATTTGGATAAATTTAAAGTCTTTAATATTTATCCTTGTTTTCGTTTGATTAACGCTTATATAAAACTCATCATCCTCATGCTTATATTGTGATGAAAGTCATCTTTGGCTTACGTGCATAGATGGACTTGGTATGATTATGACCAGGGATCATTCGTTATAATCATGACCTGTAATGTTATAAATGATGTGGTAAAAGTTCTCAGTGGCCTGTAGTGCATTGAGGAACAGTTTTTGGTATGATTATGACCAACGATTATTCGGTATAGTCATGACCATTGATGATTTAATGAATATCCTTGGCCAGTAGTGCATGGATGACTCGATGATGTGGTTTATTTATTAAGCTGAGTCTCAGCGATAAAAATTGATGAAAACATTTTAAATCATAGAAGATAGTAGATATCATGCTCTACTTGACTCTTCTAATGGATTGCTTATTCCGCTGCAGTTAAACTTGATGTCTATTGTATTTTATTAGTTTAACATTGTTGAAGGCTAAGTATAATTTATTTTGCATTATCTTAGTCATAATATTTCTTACTGGGCTAGTTGAGCTCACCCTTTCTTTTATTATTCTCTTCAGGAAATGAGAATATAGCTGGGACTAGTCGGGGAATGGAGTGACGGTCCAGATAATAGCATTAGTAGTCCTCACTATGGCATGACATGCAATATATAATTGTATTGAGGACCTAAGATGTGTGTGTCGTATTTTATACGTCACTTAATAATTGATTTTGGTGAACAACAATAGGGTGATGAGAACCCGACCCTAAAAGCGTCAAAAGTGCACCGCAGTAAAATGAAGAGAACGGAAATCTTCCCGTGTCCCTTTGAAGACTTGAAATATTTGTTGCTGTACTTTATATGGCATGTATTAATTTGAGTATGAATATTGTCGTATTATATAAGTTAAAATATTTGTATTGAAACTCACAGTATATATGTCGTCGTATTTTGCACGACTGTTGTATAATTAAGTTGTATTTGTATTCAGTACCTTGTATCTGGCGACCCAAGATGGGTGATGTATACTTATTTTGGGGGCGTCACACGTGATCTCCTACGAGCCCATTCAAGTAGAGAAGAATCTAACGCATGAGGAAATTCCTATTCAAATACTAGATAGAAAAGAACAAACGTTAAGATATAAAGTTATATCTTCTGTAAAATTAGTTAGGCGAAACCAAGACACCGAGGAGGCCACATGGGAATTAGAAGATAATATGCAGAGGGATTATCCCCATTTATTTGTGTAACCATGTACCAATTCTGAGGATGGAATTCTTATAAGGGGGGAGGATGTAATACCCGCGAATTTTAAATAAATAATATTAATATTGAGAATAATGATTGTTTGAATATTTATTTGAATATAAATATATATAGTGGTGGCATGACTTGTGGTAATTCATTTAATTGAATAAGCATATGATAATTGAGTAATGTGGTAGAAGTGATTAGAAGCTTAATTTAAGCTTATGAAATTATGCCTAGCGTGGCAAAGTGGTGAAATGAGTAAGTTACTAATGAAATTGATTAGTACTAGTAATGAGCAAATAATTACATAATGTGATAGACTAATTTCTATTATTATTAATTATTTATCGTGACCAATAAAATGTAATGTGTAGTCTTATATAATAAGGTTTCTTCATTCAATATAAAAATGAGGTGTGACATTAGAATGTGAATAATTATTATATAAGACTATATGATAAAAGTAAGCTTACATTATGTAATTTACTAAGTTGTATGAAAAGAGTCTTATGTGACATCATGATGTGTGGTGGAGCAATTAAATGTGTATTTTAAACATATGAGAGAAATTAAATTTGAATTAATAAATATTTACTATTAAACATTTATTTCAATATTTATGTAGAATTGGAATAATAAGTTTATGGAAAATAATAGGGTATTAGTACCCAACTAAATTATATTCTAGTCTAATGTAAATATTCTTTGAATTGACCCAATGTACATAGATTATATGATTATGTGTATTTGTACTCTTAACTTATCACATTTGTGAGCCAAAAAGGGAATTAACCTTAGTGTAACTAGTGACCATTTTAACTAATGTAATAAGCTAAATAGCCTTGTCCCAAAATCATAGTCCCATTCTAAGTCTCAGTTGTGTTTTATCAAAAGCCTATGGCTCTATGTTGCTGAAAACCAAAGATGGTGATGATGGATGTGGGAATGGAAGAAGATGGAGTTGGTGAAGCTTTTCACCAACTTCTTGTTACACAATGGCTCCTTCTATCTCCCATTGACACAATACTTAGGGCAAAACCCCCAAATGGGTAATAATCTCTCTATAAATAGAAGTCCATCCTCTCAAATTTGAGTTGCTAATTTCTCTGTGAGGTTCTAATTAGAGTGTGAGTGTTGTTGAGCAATCTGGAAATTGAAGCAAGAGTTAATATTTCAACTTCAAGAAAGTAATGTCCATTTACATGTTCTTAAGTTCAAGTTTTGCAAGTTCTTAGGAATAAGTGTTTACCTTGAACGGTGGTGCGGTGAGTTGAAAGAGTTCCAAGCAGTAAATAGTTATTGATTCAGTGATAGAGACAGAGTATATAGCTGCAAGTGAAGCTGCTAAGGAAGTTGTTTAGATGAAGAAGTTCATTACAGAACTTGGAGTGGTTCTTAGCATTCAAGGATCAATGCCTTTATATTATGACAACAATGGGGCTGTTGCACAAGCCAAGGAACCTAGGTCTCATCATAAATCCAAACATGTGTTGCGACACTTTCATTTGATTAGAGAAATCACTGAAAAAGGATATGTCACCATAGAGTGAGTAGACTCTCAGAAAAACATTGCAGATCTATTTACTAAAGCATTATCTCAGTAACCGTTTGATCATCACTCAGAGAATATGAGTATGAGATACCAAAGCGATTGACTTTAGTGCAAGAAGGAGATTGAAAGTAGTATGCCCTCAAGCTAATCACATTGAATGTGATAAACATTTACTTTTTAATCTTGTTCATTTATTAATAAAAGAATTTATTTATTTAAACACATTCTATATACATGCTTAACTGGTAGAATTAATTGGGATAAACCCGTAGATTTTTAGCAATGCTTTTAGAATCATCAATAGTTCATGCTAATGAGATCTAAAATCTAGATAGCTCAAAACTATAATGTTCTTAATCATAGGATCACTAATGTGGGGTTAGTGGATGCAAATATATTAGCACATACTATGTTTGCTCTGTTGAAGAGGATGATTGATCTTGTTAGTTCCTAGAGGCACAATAATTATCTAGAAGGGGGGGTTGAATAGATATTTTTTAAATTCTTTTGTTTCAAAATACTTGTTAATTTTTAGAATGATCTAAGCACA
Organism: Panax quinquefolius; assembly: GCA_020205615.1. Taxonomy (NCBI): domain Eukaryota; kingdom Viridiplantae; phylum Streptophyta; class Magnoliopsida; order Apiales; family Araliaceae; genus Panax; species Panax quinquefolius. Next base: position 99,184,546 of record CM035154.1, on the reverse strand, counting down.
GCGGAATTAAGATTTGTTTGTTTTCCCTTTAAGATATAGCGAGTTAATGAGAGTGAGGCAGTTATAACAGTTATAACAGTTATAGGAGACATAGAGATTTTAAGTGGTTCAGAGCATTCAAAGCTCCTAGTCCACTCTTCTACTCCTTGAGTAGGAAATCCACTAAGGATGTCTTTACAACTTTTGAATCTCACATATTCCTTCAAGACCAGCAGTGTTGGCACTTCTCAGTTCACATTTGAACTTTTCAAGTCCAGCAGACTTGGTTCTTCACAGTTCACTTAGATCTCTTCAAGTCCTTCTGACTTGGAACTTCTTACTTCACTTGACAGTAGTTGATGTGTTCTTGAATGGTGTTATTCAGTTGCAGTTAAGCTCTTATTCTAAAGAACTGAATAGCTGAGCAAGCTTTCTCTTTTCAGATCGTAGAGTTTGATTGTTGAGTGTTCTTCAGCTTTTTTCAGTGCTTGCTTAATCTTCTTCATTTGTTGAATCTGTGTATATAAGATTTCTTTGAAATGTATCCGTTGAAGACATTTGTTGAAGCATTAAATGCATTTGACATTTCTGAGCTTTAATGGAGACTTTTTGTACAGTTTCTGATTAGCAGACTGGCCCACTGACACAACAGACTATTATCTCACCTAACACCTGAAAAGGTGTTTTTTGCTGACCTATAGTACTTTCCTTAGCTTCTTCAATACGCTTCTTTGTTACATACTAAGGATGACTGTTGTGTCATTGGGACTCTAAAGGACTTCAACGTTTATAATCCGTTCCTCATTTGTTGGGATTTATTCTTAAATAAATGGACAAGGCTCGATGCTTTTGACACAGATAGATGATGCTCTACGATTTTGATCATGGTGTCTTGCCACCTTGGTGTTTGATCTGATACTGGCGAATGAGAACACTACGATTTCTCTTAAGGACTGGAACACTACAATCTTTACTTACTTGTCTTTGCAGACTCTATGTTTTCGAGAGCATACTACGATCTCTGAGTTGGCTCAGCAAACATTTGGACCACTCTACGATTTTAGGAGAGGCCCTTCAAAGCAGATACACTACGATCCTCGATGCTCTACGATTCTTCTTTGGATTTTGCAATCTCTTGATCATCTTGATAGGCTATGATTCAGTTGAAACTTAACTCTTACATCTCAAGATATAGATCAACCTAACAGTTTTGATCTTTTCTTCTACACATTCATTTACAAAATGATAAACATTAAATACCATATCAACCTAACAAATTTGATCTATCACTAAGTCCTTGTACATGCATTCTTTTAAGGACTTTGCATATAACCATGAACATTAACTTTCAACATTAAATTTAAATATGCAATCTCCCAACAATCTCCCCCTATTTGATGTTGACATAACTAAGGAGATTTGTATCATGATTATCAATTTCTAGATGCAGTTGCTAGAAAGTAAATATGACTTTGTGTTTCAGTGAGCAACTGAAACTTCTAGAGAATAAGCATGAATTTACTTATGTTTATAAAGATAGATATTACAATTAAGCTTAGTTACATCAATAGGAATTGAGTTTCAACTTATCTCTATTTCTTTTACCTTTTGCTTCTTGGAGCATTTGCATATTCCTCAGCTCTTCTTCTCCTGCTCGCTTTATCTCTCCGTGTTATTTCTTCCATCTCGCTTTGACTTAGTCTTTTATTATGATCGTGCCTATTCATGAATGCAGGATCTCCAATAGGTATTCTTAGGCATGTGGTGGTCACCTCGTGTGAGCTGGGAGAAGGCCCTTGACTCCTCAGTGGTTATGCCATGATAATCTGCCTTTGTTCAGATCGTGGAGTCTGATGGTAAGGCTGTCTTATCGGAGGGCTTTTTGACGATTAAGTTGTGAATGTGCCTCTGCCTCTGCCATTGCCTTTTTCTCCTTTCCCTGTATTCTCCCCCTTTATGTCAGCATCAAGGGCTCGAATGTCTTCAGATAGGCGAGTCATGCCTTGGACAAACTCATTGAGTTGTTGCTGGGATTGAGCAATGTCTTCACGGTTCTCTTTAATTAGAGAATCAGATCGAGCTTCCCTCTTTTGGAGAATGTCCAGGACATTTTCTGTCTGTTTCATTTGACTCATTGAGAATTCTTGAAATTCTTTCATTGCAGTTTGTAGATTCGTGATACTTTGTATCATAAGGTTGTTCTGGGACTCCTGAGTGGTCTGTAAAATAAGAACAGCATCCTTGTGTTTCTTAGCGGCTTGAAAGTGGATTTGATCCCTTTCATTTATGCTCTGAATCATCTCCTTTATGATCTCCCTAAGCTTCTTTGTGAGCTCAGAACTTAAGGTGCTTGGGAGAGTGTTGGCAGCATCGATCAGATGAGTCAGCCTTGGTTGAACAAGGTCTGAGTGAACTTCAAGTTCTTCTTGTATGTCCGTGGTCACCTTTTTGGATGCTTCAGACAACTCTGTTTTGTTGGGAAGATCTGATATGATTGCAAGGAGTTGTGAATTGTTTGGAGGGGTCCTTGTGTATTGATCTTACATAGTGTAGAGAGCAAGATCAAGGTTAAAATATTTATTAGAGGACGAGGAAGGGACATCTGATGGAGGGGCTGGTGTGTGGGGTTGAGCTTCAGGATGAGGTAATTCTACGACTTGAGCATATGACTCTACGATTGGGCTTGGATCAGTAATCGTAGAGTGAGAGATGATAGGAGATTGTATCAAAGGAAAATTGGGCACATTTGGTACATTAATTACAAAATGTTGAGATTTTGTAACCGGGAATTGATTAAGTGGATGAAGAATCACTTCCAAACATCTTGCTAATTTATAGAATTGGTTGAAACATGATGATGGACAGTGATTAACCCTGAAAGAGATGGGAATAGTTTGTACCTCGTGCTTGTTTACTGAAGAAGGACCATTTGTGATCAGCTTTTGGGTAAAGTTGAGGTTTCCTGGGAATCCATGAGCTAGCACCAAGATTGCTGGATAGGCTTTGAAGGTCCAGAACATGTGATCCCAAGAGTTGAGAATTTGGGCTCTATAAAAGGGCATCATAGGTAGGTAGGAGAATAGTTGATTGTAGTTGGCCCTTCTATAAACATCACATCCCACAGCTATAATCTCAACCTCATCATCCTCTTATTCTTATTCTTCTTCTTCTTTTTCTTCTTCTTCTCTGTCTTCGTGTGATGATTCCACTTCAATAATTACCTCCACTGCTCTTCCTTACTTTTCTTCTCTCTCTATTTCTACAGTTTCTGAAGCCAGAATTTCTTGAGGAACTGAGGGAGATTTTTGATGATCTCTTGGTAGATCCTCCTCAGGAGAAGCTTCTTCTATTATGAGGGCTTCATGATGTTCCCCTTCAGCTAGATCATTCATTTGTAGTTCAAATAGCTCCCTCTCAGCTGGAGCAGTCTCCAGAGTAGGAACTTCTGGCAACTCCCCCTCAATTTGAGCTGTGTTCTTCTGACTTGCTTTGGATAGCCCATTCTCTGCAGCTATCCTTTTGTCTTCCTCATTTAAGGCTTTTTCATTAACAAGAATATATTTCTTGACAAGTTTTCTTTTTGACTTCTAAGGCTGAGCCACAGCCTCAGAACTTTCTTCAGCTTCAGCTCTGAATGGTTGATCAGCCTGAGAAGTTGTTGCAGCATTTTCTTCGGGAGTGGTGTTTAATATGGTCTCTACGATTGGTAGTGACTCTACGATCGAAGAAACAATTGGCTTCTTTGACTTGTGACTGTGTTTTCTCTTCTTAAGCAGCTGAGAGATGGTGGCTCTGTCTTCATATTCATCAGACTGCTGTTCTTTCCTTTTCAAGTTCTTCAGAGTTTTAGTGCCAGAACACTCTTGAGGTTGATCAGTAGATGATCCTTAAGGCTCCTCTGCCATTTGAGTCTTCATTTTTCTTTTACCCTTGTTTTTTCTGACTAAAGCAATGGGTTTTTCCTTGTTGATTTCTTCTTCTTCTTCTTTAGTCTCCTTTACAACTGACATGTTTCCTGGAATCCCGGATTCCTTTGCATCACCAGTTCTTCCACTGGACTCAAACATCATCCTTACATTTTCTGCTGGATTTTTTTTCCAGTTCTCAAACAACTGCTGGGTCATTCTTCTATTTGGATTGATGGATTCTCCTTCATCATCCCCAATCTTATCTCCCAATGCTGACTGAAGGATGATGCTTATAAATCACCCGTAGAGCATCTTTCCAGAGCTCTTTGTTTTCTTCAAACTGAGTATCCATTTCCTAATCCAGTTGAGTAGTAGGGCTCCATAGTTGAGTTAAATCCCACAACTGATTGCTGTCATGAGCTTAAGTTGTACTTCGTTCTCAGAGTCATGGCCAGAACTCCTGCAGCATATGCATTTCCCAATAATGTCAGCTAAAAATTCATACCTTCGGGGGAACTCCTTTTTATACCCTTTGACAGTTGGAAGCTTTTTGTGGTGCAACTCTTTTAATCCTTCATGAAAATCGATGCCCTGAATGAATGGAAAACCTTTCGATTTGAAACCTAGGGCTAGGTTTATATCCTCAGCTTTGAGTTTAATTTCCACGCCTTTGACCCTTGTGGCGATGATAGTGTTCTCAAACGTTCCATTCCTGTAGAATTCTTTTATTAGCTTCGGGTAGATCCATGTGCTAGTACCCAGAGCTTCTTCAAGACCATCTTTCTTTATCAAAGATAATATTTTGTGAAATTTGGGATCAGCTGTCTTGAACTCATCAAAATAGAGTCGGTACCCACAGATGACATTTGAAGTCGCCATTGATTTCTTTGCACTGAGGATAATTTAGCGATTTGAAAGCTAGGGTTTTTGCTGGTAGAGAGAGATAGATAAGCTTTTTGAACTTCTGAGTTTTCAAAAAGGCCCTTTTAAACTATACTTGTAACTTCCCTCCACTCGATCTGGTTAGAGGGGCATGTGTCGAGTTCTGCTTGGCTCCACGATTTTAACTTAAGTGGGAAAATACTGATTTGCCCTTAGCTCCTCCTGAGCTGATGTGTCATTTGAGAAGTCTACGATCGTCGAGGTTGCACTACGATCGTTGAGTTTACTTCTGAATCTGCTCTACGAACGTTGTCTGCTCTGGTCCTTGTGATGAACTTTTGACTTGGCATTTCTCTCGAGTTAAGGTAGCTCAGGAAAGGCCAACCTTTTATAGTGAATTAAGGGTTAGGTTTGTCCTTGGGGCGCTTGACAGAGAGATTGCTTTGATTTGTTGGAACTTTGTCATCACAGGATGCTTCTTTTGTTCTGTTGATGGAGCTCTACGATTGTGGTTTTTCTTTGTTCATGTCTACGATTTTGAACATAGCCTTTATATCTGCATGGTTAGCACAAGCTAAAGCATATATTTTATGGTTGTAAATTTAGCATGCCTAGTTCACTTATTAATTTATTAAATCTGGATTCATCTAGAGGCTTTATAAAAATATCAGCAAGTTGATTTTCAGTAGGGATGTATTGTAGAGATATGGTTCCATCTTGAACATGATCCCTAATAAAATGATATCTTATTTCTATATGCTTAGTCCTAGAATGTATGATAAGATTGTGTGTTATTGCTATGGCACTTGTGTTATCACAATGAATAGGTATAGATTTGAAATCAAACCCATAGTCTGCTAACTGATTTTTCATCCATAAGATTTGAAACAACAACCGCCAACAAAGAATGTATTCAAACCTGCTTTGTAGATGTGAATCTTGAGTTTTGTTTCTTGCTAAACCTGGACACAAGTCTGTTTCCCAGTAGTTGACAGGTTCCATTAGTACTTTTTCTATCTATTTTGCAGCCTGCAAAATCAGCATCTATATATCCTGTCAGTTCAAAAGAGGACTCCTTGGGATAGCAAAGCCCCAAGTGAGGTGTGCCTTTGAGGTACCTGAAAATCCTTTTTACAACAGTTAAGTGTGATTCCTTAGGATTAGCTTAAAATCTAGCACATATACATGTTGTAAACATTATGTCTGGTCTACTGGCAGTTAGATATAGAAGAGAGCTTATCATACCTCTGTATTGAGTTATATCAATACTTTTACCCTTTTCATCTTTGTCGAAGCTTGGTTCTTTGAAGCAATTGGGGTTTTTCATGGGAGAGTGATTCCATGCCATACTTTTTAAGTAAGTCTTTAATGTACTTGGCTTGGTTTATGAAGATTCCTTCATCGATCGCTTTTACTTGCGTCGAGGAAGAAGTTCACTTTCACCCATCATGCTCATTTCAAACTTGATCTGCATAAGCTTGGCAAATCTCTTACATAATTTTTCATCAGTAGAGCCAAAGATAATGTCATTAACATGTATTTGAACTAATAAGATTTTGTCTTTATGCTTTCTAAGAAATAATGTGGTGTCTACTCTACCTCTAGTGAACCCATTTTCAATAACAAAGTTAGTTAATGTTTCATACCATGCTCTAGGGGCTTGTATAAGACCATATAAGGCTTTGTCTAATTTATAAACATAATTAGAGAGACTTGGATTGATGAAACCTGGAGGTTGTTCCACATATACTTCTTCTTAAATTTTACCATTCAGGAATGCACTTTTGACATCCATCTAAAAGACTTTGAATTTCATGTGAGCAGCAAAGGTAAGGAATATTCTGATGGCTTCTAATCTGGCAACAGGTGCAAAGGTCTCATCGTAGTCAATGCCTTCTTCCTGAGAATAAGCTTTGGCCACTAGTCTTGCCTTATTCCTTGTTATTACTCCATCTACATCCATCTTGTTCCTAAAGACCCACTTGATGCCAATGACATGATGACTTTTTAGTCTTGGAACTAATCTCCATACTTTGCTTCTTTCAAACTGATTTAGTTCTTCCTGCATGGCTTCTATCCAGTTGGAGTCTTCCATAGCATCTTCTATCTTCTTGGGTTCCATTTGTGACAGAAAGCTTAGATAGAAACACTCATTTTGGGTGGCAGCTCATGTTTTGACTCTTACATTTGGGTCTCCAATGATTAAGTCTTGAGTGTGATCTCTCGCCCATCTATTTCCTGTTGGAACATCTGTCCTGATGCCTTCTTGTCTGAGACCTTCAAGATCAATTTCAGCTTCTTGATGTGGAGGTTCGTTGTCTTGTGTAGTTCTCTCTACGATCTCCTCTTCTTGCTCAATGATCTCATTTTTTGGAACTATGATCGTGGTGTTGGGCTTGATGACTTCGTTCGTAGTATCTGAACTATCATTCGTAGTGTCTTAAGACATTGCTTTGTCCAAGTCTGTTTCATCAAAGATGATGTGAATTGAGACTTCAACACTCAGTGTTTTTTTGTTGAACACTCTATAAGCTTTACTATCTGTGGCATATCCGAGAAAGATTCCTTCGTCAGACTTGGGTCGGAACTTTGTCAAATACTGTTTTCCATTGTTAAGTATGTAGCATGCACAGCCAAACACATAAAAGTAGCTGACACTTGGCTTTCTTCCTCTCCACAGTTCGTAGGGAGTCTTCTTTAATGTAGAGTGTATAAGAGATCTGTTCTGAGTGTAGCATGTAGTGTTGATAGCTTCTGCCCAGAAGTATTCAGGCAGATGGGCTGCAGCTAGTAGAGTTCTTCCAGCTTCTATTAATGTTCTGTTATTTCTCTCAGCTACTCCATTTTGCTGAGGGGTTCGTGGAGCTGAGAAGTTGTGGCCGATGCCATTGTCTGTGCAGAACTGGTCCATCTCAGAGAAGTCAAATTCTCTGCTATGATCACTTCTTATAGCCTTGATTTTCTCCTCACTCTCGTTCATCACTAGTCTGAACATTTTGATTAGTTGGGAGCTAGTTTCATCTTTTGATTTTAAAAAGAACACCCATGTGAATCTGGTGTAGTCATCCACTACGACCAGTGAGTATCTCTTCCCTCCAAGGCTCGTTGTTGGAATTAGCCCAAATAGATCCATATGAAGCAGCTACAGGGGCTTGTCAATTGAGTTGACAATTTTGCTCTTAAATGAGCTTCTCGTCTGCTTTCCAAGCTGACAGGCATTGTAAGGCCTTTCTTTGATGAAACTGAACTTGGGTAAGCCTACAACTAGATCTTTTGAAGCCAGTTTAGACATTCTTATGAAGTTGAGATGAGACGGTCTTCTATACCATAACCAGCTCATTTCTTCAGATGTTTTAGCCAGAAAGCATATCGTCTCGTCTGAGCTTAGTTGACCAAGAGTTACAGTGTAGACATTTTCTTTTCTTGTTCCGGTCAGATTTATTGTTGATGTCTTTAGATCTCTAACTTGACATTGATTGTTGAGGAATGTAACTTGATGACCCTTGTCGCAGAGTTGGCTTATGCTCAGAAGATTGTGTTGTAATCCTTCCACATAGGCTACTTTATTGAAGGACACTGAACCGTTCCCAGCTGAGCCATATCCTTTTGTCTTGCCAGAGCCAGTGTCTCCAAAGATGACTGCAGGGCCTTCCTTCTCTATGTAGTTAGACAGAAGGGCTTTGTTCCCTGTCATGTGCCTTGAGCATCCACTGTCCAGGTACCAGGTTGTGATTGTGGAGCTTGGTTCCTGTGGTAAGATAAACTCTCATTTTGGTACCCATACTTGCATGGGTCCTACTTTGTTAGTACCCTTAGGAACCCAAATTCGCTTAATTCTGGGTCTCATATGCATAGGATTATGGTAGCATATTGCAGCCTTGTGACCAGTCTTATTACATACAAAACATCTAATATAATGCATGCTTGTATGTGTGTGTGGATTCTTCCTCCATTTGGACTTATGAGGGTTTTCAGCGATCCTTTCTTCCTTTTTCCATGTGTCTTTGTGTTTCATGATTTGTGACGAGTGGGGCTTAACTCTATTATTCCTTCCCAATTGGTTCGTGGAGTCAATTTTACTCGACTCTACGACTCTTCGAGGTTGGAGAGTAGAGACTGAGTTACTCTTCTCTTTTTTGAAACCTAGGCCAACATGAGATCTTTTATTCCTTGGAACATAAGTTGGAGCTGACGAAGAGGGTTGAACTGGTTCTTCCTTCTGTGAGGATTTCACAAATATAATGCTTCTACTGAAACTTGGAACATTACTAAGGCTAGTTTCCTTTATCTTTTCCACATATGGCTCTGAGATGGATTCCCCAAAGCCTAAACCTATTCTGTCAGATGCGCTTCTCTGACTAGAGATCAGGGAGTCTATGGATGAAGAGGATTTATTCCATGTAGAGATTGTCCTTTCTAGTTCCTCAATTTTAGAGGTTCGACTTGACTCTCTTTGTGCATTGAGCTCATTGGTCTATTTTAAGAGCTTATTTTCAGCTTCAAGCTTAGAGAGAGTCAGTACTTAGAAGAGTTGTTTCCAGTTCTTCTTGAACTTTCTCTTTCTCCTTTTGAAGAAGTGAATAATCTTTGGACAGAACTCTGAACCATTTCATGTACTGATGCAGATCAAATGTTATGCCATGCAGTGCAGTTCTTAAATCATCAATGTTTACATCAGGAGAGTTAAAGTCAAATATCTCATCTATACTTACTTCATGAATGTTGGAGTTCTTTTTATTCCTATCATGTTTGGCCATTAGGCAAAGATTTGCCATTTGAGGATCTTCATCATCTCCAGATTCGGGAGTTGAGTCATTATCTAAGTCACTCCACAATCCTCCAGCTACAAGACCTTTATCTTTCTTCTGAAGCCTCTTGTTACCTTTGAATTCTTTCTTTAAATTTGATCTTTTCTTGAGTTCTTCTTTGAGAGGCTTGTTACAGTTGTAGCATAAGTCGTTTATTTGTTCCTGGTTGTTGTAGTTGTTGAACTTCTTAGGTTTGCTATTTTTGCCTTGACGCATGAACCTTCTGAGTCTTTTTACCAACATTACAAAGTCCTCATCATCATCATCATCATAGTCAGAGTCATTCTTAGTGTTAGCTTTGGAAGTGTTGTCTGTTGCTTTTAGAGCAACTCCTTTGTCTTTCTTTCTTCCTTCGGATAGATTTTCTGCTCGTTGAGTCAGCTCCAGTTCGTATATGAGAAGGTTGCCATATAATTGTTGAACCGTCATTTCATGGAGATTCTTTGACTCTCTGATGGCAGTTGTTTTGACATCCCACTTGCTAGGTAAAGCTCTCATGAACTTTATGATTAGATCTTTATTTGGATAGATCTTTCCATAGCCTCGGAGAGAGTTGAGCAGTATATTGAATCTTTCGTAGGTGGAAGTGACATTTTCTTCTTGAATGTGTGCAAACATTTTATATTGCTGAGTTAGGAGAGATTGCTTGTTTTCTCTGACTTCTTTTGTTCCTTCATGCATAATGAGCAATGCTTCTCATACTTCCTTTGATGTTTTGTTATTGACCACATTCTCAAATAGGTCATCTTATAAAGATTGGAACAAAATGTTCTTAGCCTTTTTGTCGAGTTGGACAGCTTTCTTTTCATTGTCAGTCCATTCTTCTTTGACCTTGATCTGGATTCTGTTTTGATCGTCTACAGTAGGAGCAAGCTTGGTAGGAATGTAGGTCCTATTTTGAACAGTTTCAAATAGATCTTCATCTATTGAGTCCATGTAGGCTTGCATGCAAACTTTCCAGTTGGCGAATTTATCTTTGTTGCACATAGGTGGCTTGCTGCCTCCTCCAGTCTTTAATTCGCTTATTAGATGTGACATTGGATCTACTTAAGCTTTGTAGGCTTGTTTGATAAAACCTGCTCTGATACCAATTGTTAGTTCCCACAGGCACAATAGTTATCTAGAAGGGGGGTTGAATAGATATTTTTTAAATTCTTTTGTTTCAAAATACTTGTTAATTTTGAAAATGATCTAAGCACAGCGGAATTAAGATTTGTTTGTTTTCCCTTTAAGATATAGTGAGTTAATGAGAGTGAGGCAGTTATAATAGTTATAGCAGTTATAGCAGTTATAGGAGACACAGATATTTTAAGAGGTTCGTAGCATTCAAAGCTCTTAGTCTACTCTTCTACTCCTTGAGTAGGAAATCCACTAAGGATGTCTTTACAACTTTTGAATCTCACAGATTCCTTCAAGACCAGCAGTCTTGGCACTTCTCAGTTCACTTTTGAACTCTTCAAGTCCAGCAGACTTGGTTCTTCACAGTTCACTTAGAACTCTTCAAGTCCTTCTGACTTGGAACTTCTTACTTCACTTGACAGTAGTTGATGAGTTCTTGAATGGTGCTATTCAGTTGCAGTTAAGCTCTTATTCGAAAGAACTGAATAGTTGAGCAAGCTTTCTCTTTTCGGATCGTAGAGTTTGATCGTTGAGTGTTCTTCAGCTTTTTGTTCAGTGCTTGCTTAATCTTCTTCATTTGTTGAATCTGTGTATATAAGATGTCTTTGAAATGTATCCATTCAAGACATCCGTTGAAGCATTAAATGCATTTGACATTTCTGAGCTTTGATGGAGACTTTTTGCACAGTTTCTTATTAGCAGACTGGCCCACTGACACAACAGGCTGTTATCTCACCTAACACCTGAAAAGGTGTTTTCTGTTGACCTATAGTACTTTCCTTAGCTTCTTCAATATGCTTCTTTGTTACATACTAAGGATGATTGTTGTGTCATTGGGACTCCCGAGGACTTTAACGTTTATAATCCGTTCCTCATTTGTTGGGATTTATTCTTAAATAAATGGACAAGGCTCGATGCTTCTGACACAGACAGATTATGCTCTACGATTTTGATCGTGGTGTCTTGCCACCTTGGTGCTTGATCTGATACTGGCAAATGAGAACACTACGATTTCTCTTAAGGACTGGCACACTACGATCTTTACTTGCTTGTCTTTGCAGACTCTATGTTTTCGAGAGCATACTACAATCTCTGAGTTGGCTAGGCAAACGTTTGGACCACTCTACGATTTCAGGAAAGGCCCTTAAAAGTAGATACACTACGATCCTCGATGATCTATGATTCTGTCTTGGCTTCTGCAATCTCTTGATCATCTTGATAGACTATGATTCAGTTGAAACTTAACTATTACATCTAAAGATATAGATCAACCTAACAATTTTGATCTTTTCTTCTGTACATTCATTTACAGAATGATAAACATTAAATACCAGATCAACCTAATAAATTTGATTTATCACTAAGTCCTTGTACATGCATTCTTTTAAGGACTTTGCATATAATCATGAACATTTACTTTCAACATCAAATTTAAATATGCAATCTCCCAACAGATCTCATAATCATTTGTGTGGGGATACTAAAGCAAGTATGTAAGTGCTCATTGGAGAATAAGTTCACTGAACATGACTCGCTTAAGGAACACCTAATGGAGTTTTGTTTGCATGACAATAGGAGTTCTTATAATGATAATAGTACAAGAATCCTTGGACTTAAGATCATCATAGTAACTTGTGTATTCTGAGTTATACTTTGTCATATTCCTTAAGACTCTTTGGGTATATAAAAGGGTATGTTCGAGTATAATAAAGTGTATATAGAGCTAGGTAGGTGAATGGTCAACAAATGATCTACCATTTCCAATAAAAGGAGAGAATGTCATATGTGATTCGATAAGTGATAACTCAGAAATCTCTAGCCAATTTGAATGGAAATTAGAAAGGAGTTTCTAATTTCCATTAACTAGAGTTGTGCATTTTAGAATCGAAATACATATGAACAAATAAATAAAAACTTGTCAAAAATTTTGTGTTTTATATTTGATCGGGACATTATATGGTAGAAAGATTAAATTTCACGCTAACTATTTACTTAATTAAACATTGATTTCATATTATCTGGATAGTCATGATATGCTGAGAGATGTCACTCATGATGTAGAATAAATATATTTATTTATATTTGAATTAAAAGAGTTTAATTCATTATAAATAATATTAGAATGGTTCTAATTTATTTATTCTACTACCCGTATAATATTGAACCTAAAGGGTCACGCCATAAAAAAAGAAATATTAGTTTAGAAGTAATTAGCTTAATAATAATAAATAAAGTGTATTTAATTTGTACTAGGGTGTAATAAATTAAATAGCTTAATATTTATAATTAAGTATTTAGAAATACTAATTATAAATTAATAAAAATTATTATTATTATTATTATTATTATTATTGTTGTTGTTGTTATTGTTGTTATTGTTGTTATTATTATTATTATAAATAGTTTAGTAATTGAATTAAAACCCTAAGTCCAAAGGAGTTTAGGAAGATAATTGGTCATCTAAGGAAAGACCTTATGATAGATTGGGGACTAAATGAAAGTAGTATGCATACAAATCAATCATGTTTGATGATAAAACATATACTTTGTAAATAATTTTATTCATTTATTAATAAAAAGAATTATTTAATTAAAGGTTTTTACATTATCTACATGGTGTTGTTTTAATAATATGTGATAAACTCATAGTTTTAAGCAATGCTTTTAGAATCATGATGAGATCGTGCTAATGAGATCTAAATTCTTAGATAGCTTAAAAACTAAAATGTTCCGAATCGTTGGATTACTAAAAAGGGAATTAATGAATTCGGATAGAATTGTACATACGTTGTTTGCTCATTGGATGAGGATGATTGATCTCATGATCATTTATGTGGAGACACTAAATCAAGTATGTAAGTGCTTATTGGAGAATTAGTTCACTGAACGTGACTCGCTAAGGAATACCTAATGATAACCTAGAAATCCTTGGCCAAGGTGGAATGAAATTAGAAAGTAGTTTCTAATTTGCATTATTAGGAGTTGTGCATTTGTGAATCGAAATACATATAATTAAATAAAATAAAACTTGCCAGTAATTTCATGTATTATATTTAATTGAGACATTTTATGGTGGGAGGATTGAATTGTTCCACCATATTTACTCAAAAGTTCTTTTATGATTACTATTGAAATCTATATTATCTGAAAAATGGTTAATCGTTAAGGATGTTTATCCTTATTGTAGAATAAATGTTATTTATTTAAATAAATTAATAGTTTAATTTATTTAAATAAGATTAGAATTGTTCAATAGATTTATTCACAACCTTTAATATATGAAGAACCTAAAGGGTCACACCATAAAAGAAAGAATATTTATTTAAGAAGTAAATGGCATAATCGTAATAATAAGTTAAGTGTATTTAATATAATCTATGGTGATAGAATAAATTAAATAGCTTAATATTTATTATTTAATATTTTAAAATATTAAATATAAATTAATAAGAGAAGTCTTATTATTTTTATTGTTATTATTATTATTAGTTTAATTCCTAAAGGAGTTTGAGAATTAATTAATACAAGTACTCTCATATATTCCTAATAAGATTAAGAAGCCAAATTAATTAAAGGAGTTTAATTAATTAAATTAAAATCATATTTCTAAATGATTTAGGAGGGTTGCCTATATCTATAAATAAAAAGGTCTTATTATAGATTAGGGTTACGCATAATTGACAATTCCAAGAGTTGGGAGAGTACGTATATTCTATAGAGATAGAATTAGGGTTTTGTCATACACCCATCTTCTTGAATACTTGTTCTTCTTTGGTGAATCACCTCTAGAGGCCAAGCATTTGGGTGGCTAACGTTGATCAAAGGAAGGAATCAAACCCGGTGAATTCGAGGAGAACGTAAAAGAATTTAGAGGTGAATTCGTACCTGAGGAAGCTTGTGTCTACAAGGGTATGAATCTAATCTCCTTCTCTTTTCTGTTAATTGGTAGTTAAGCATAAAGCATGATCATGGTGATAGTTTGTATGAAAGTTTTAAATCTCGTTTATCACGTTTTCGCAATGTTTATGTGATTTGATTACGTAATCGCGCTATATACAAACCTAACACTAATGTCAGTATTGAGATACTACATAGTAATTATTTGTAATCTAGTGAATTAGAAGAGAGGGAGAGAGAGAGAATTAGGGCTAACCACCAAAGTTTTGAAGAAACATAAATTTACTTCTTCAATCAATAATCTCTTGATGGATCACCTTTAGAGCGTTGCACACACTAAGTAACTAACGTTTGATCCGTGGATTTGAAGAAGTGTAAATGATCAAAGGATTATAACTTGAAGATCAAATCAAGAGGTACAGTCGTTTTCATAAGGTATATCTTTTATCTTTCCTCGATTAATAATATCGCATCAAGGTGATCCTGGGATCAGAGCCGGTCTTGGGCATGGGCCAACAGGGCAACTGTTAGGTTTGTAATATTCATAACGCAATCAAATTGCACAAAAATGCGGAAGCGTGATAAATCAGAGTTTAAAAATTTTACAAACCATATACCCGGATCACCCTTTATGCATAATTATTAATTAAACGAAAAGATAAAGAATAAATCATACCCTTGAAGATCGAGCTTCCTCAGGTACAAGTTCACCTCCAAATCCTTTCGCGTTCAATCTTGAATCCACCGGGTTTGGTTCCTTCCTTTGATCAACGTTAGCCACCCATGTGTTTGGCCTCTAGAGGTGATCCACCAAGGAAGAATAGAAATTCAAGAAGAAGGGTGGTTGGCTAAACCCTAGTTTTTCTATCTCTATAGAAAGGGTGTACTCTCCCAACAATTGGAATTATTACGTATGTTGAAAAAGTCAACAACCCATACCACCCATAATAAGACTCCTCTTATTTATAGATGTGGGCAACCCACCTTAACAATTAAGGAATTGGGTTTTAATTAATTAATTCTTTTAATTAATTAAGCTCCCTAATCTTATTAGGGATAATTAATTAAACTCCTTTAATTAATTTTCCTTCCTAATCCAATTAGGAATAAATGAGAGTACTTATATTAAATTAATTCCTAAACTCTTTTAGAAATTAAAATAATAATAATTGTAATAATATTAATAAGACTCCTCTTATTAATTTATATTTAATATTTTAAAATATTAAATAATAATATTAAGCTATTTAATTTATTCTATCACCATAGATTAAATTAAATATACTTAACATATTATTACGATTATGCCATTAACTTCTTAAATAATTATTCTTCCTTTTATGGTGTGACCCTTTAGGTTCTCCATATTAAACCCATGTGAATAAATCAATTAGAACAATTTAATCTTATTTAAATAAATAAATTAAATAATTAATTTATTTAAATAAATAATATTTATTCTACAATAGGATAAGCCTCCCCTAGCGATCAACGACTTTCCGGATAATATAGATTTCAACATTAATCATAAAAGAACCTTTGAGTAAATAGTTACATGTGATAATTCAATCCTTCCACCATACAATGTCCCAATTAAATATAAGACATGGAATTATCATCAAGTCTTATTTTATTTAATTATATGTATTTCGATCCTTAAATGCACAACTCCAAATAATGCAAATTAGAAACTCCTTTCTAATTTTATTCTCTTATGCCAAGGACTCTTTGGGTTGTCATTTATCGAATCACATAGGACATTTCTCTTCTTTTATTAGAAGTGGTAGATTCTTTATTGATCATACATTATCTCCATGTACAACTTATTATACCCAAGCATACCCTTTGATATACCCTAAGGGTCTTAAGGAATAAGTCAAAGTATAACTCATCATACACAAGATACTATGATGATCTCAAGTCCAAGGATTACTTGTCTACTATCACTATAGAATTCCTATTGACAGATGAATAAAACTCCATTAGGTATTCCTTAGCGAGCCACGTTCAATTGAACTTATTCTCTAATAAGCACCTACATACTTGCTTTAGTGTCTCCACACAAATGATCATGAGATCAATCATCCTCATCCAACGAAAGCAAGCAACGTATGTACCAATCTATCCGGATTCACTAATCCCCAATTTAGTAATCCAATGATTGGGAACTATTTTAGTTTTAAGCTTTCTAAGAATTTAGATCTCATTAGAATGATCATCATCATTATTCTAAAAGCATTGCTTAAAACTATGGGTTTATCACATATTATAAAACAGCATCATGTAGATAATTAAAAGCCTTTAATAAATTAATACTTTTTATTAATAAATGAATAAGATTGTTTACAAAGTATATGCTTTATCATCAAACATGATTGGCTTGTATGCATACTACTTTCAATCTCCCACTTGCACTAAAGCCAATCGTCATGGTATCTTATACTCTTCTTCTCTAAGTGACGATTATCCTGCTGTTGGATAAGCTTTAGTTAATGGATATGTAATGTTGTTTATGAGAGTCCACTATCTCTATAGTGATTTCCCATCTTTCAATGATTCTTATAATCAAATTAAAGTGCCACAACACATGTTTAGATCCAAGATGAGACTTAGGAACTATTCCTAGTTCTGTAATGAACTTTTAATCTAAACAATCAACTTGCAGCTTCATTTATAGCTATATACTTTGTCTTTATCACTAAACCAAAGAACTCTTTCTTTGTTTGGAACCTTTCCATTCAACTCGCACCACTTGCTCATGGTAACACTTTACCTTAAAGTGGATTTTCTGTCGTCTTGGTCTGTCTCGAAAAACTTGAGTCTCATTAAGCCCTCTGGTTTTAATTCGGACCCATCATATATGATCACATCCTTAGTAATTGGTTAAGAACTTTAAGATGTTTTTCACTGACTCACAATGAACTTCTCCGAAATATAAGCCGATCAACATCAGGTCTCGTATATTTCATTGCATACATGATTGTCACTCATGCAATCTCTCTTCTTTGGAGTCTATGGGGACTATTAAGAGAGATACACTCCATAGCTCATCGACATGAGACATCTCTTGGAGTTTGCCATGCTAAACGACTTTAGCATCAAATGAATACACGTTCCTTGGGTTAAGTCGAGCATCCTCTTGAATCTATGTATATAGATTTTATCCTCAATTAAGATACTCTTCCTAAACCATTCATGGAGGAATGTTTAGACAACTTTATCTTTACTGATTGTAGCATTGGTATGTCATTCCTTATCCGTAGTATATCAACATATAATACTAGAAATTTCACGACGCTCCCAATCGACCCTTTTGTACACACTAAAGTCTTTACCTCATCGAATGTAACTCGGATCATCATCTTCTATGATGCGTACCTCATCATCATCATCCATGATGAATCCATACCTCCTAGGTATCTTGGTACTATTCCGGACTTACGATTCGGTTTGTGGTACAATAGGTCTATCTACGAGTTCCTCTTATTTGACTTATAGTGTTTTGTGGTTCTTGAACTTTTCAAGATCTATTATCCTCCCACTAGCCCTTTTAATGATAAACACCTTTATTTTTTTAAAGCGGCGTGTTTCGTAACAAACACCTTTTGCTAAGTAGAATTATAGAACATATACCTAAACTTACTTTAGGATGTCCCACAAATCAGTATTTGTCAAATCTTGTCCCAAGCTTATCCTTTGAAACCGTTTCACATAAGTTGGACAACCCCTTATCTTAACATACTTAAGATTAGAAATCCTCCCTGTCCATAACTTTTATGGAGTCTTGGGGCCGGATTTTGAGGTTACCATTTTCGTAGATATGCAGCCATTTCTAGGACATGACCCTAGAGGGATACTGGAATGTCGATAAAATCATTATGGACAGCACCATGTCCAACAAGGTATGATTTTTACCTTTCAGATACATCAATCAATTATTACGTATCAGGAGGCGTCCATTATGAGAAAACCATTTGAGATGATCTAGAAACTTATTGCTCAAGTATTTATTCCTTGATCTAATCAAAGAATCTTAATACTTTGCCAATTTGTTTCACTTCTGAATTCTTTGAACCTTTCAAATAATTCACACTTGTATTTCAGCAAATACACACATTCAACTCTTTGAATGATCATCTCCTTTTCTTATACTAGTTTGTTCAATTTGCAAAATAATTTTTCACATAAGTCAAGTATACAAAATTTATTAAGTAATATTCCAGTTCTATACAAAACATTATTATTATAAATAGAACAACAATTGTTCTAAATTATAATACCAAAGATTTCATTGTCCAACAATAAAATGGAAATAATGTTTTCAACGAGAACTAAAATACAATAACAACTTATTGACTTAATAGATTTGCTGTAAGCGATCTAAACTATAAGTTTCTATGGCTAATGTTGCAACCTTTGCTTCATTTCCCACACATAGGATTACTTATACTTGTTTAGCTTTCTACTGTTTGGTCCCTTCATAAATCTATATTTATGATAACCAAAGCTCAGTATCCAATACCCAAGTAGAACCTCGACTTAAAGAAAAAATTATTTTAAATCATGAACAAAAAGCGTATTATGAACCAAACTTTACTAAGCTTCTTCGGTTAGCCTCTGCAAGATGCTTCTCGCAGCTTTCTTTCCAAAGGTGTCGGGCTTATTGCGGTGGAAGCAAACTCCTTTGCTATTCGTGTCGCTTTTGTTCTTATTATCCTTTGTTTATGCCTTTCTATTTACCTTCTTTGAATCGTTCTTCTTTTCGTAAGATCCTTTGGCCCCTACCAAGTAAGACTTGATCTTTCTTGGTTGAAAGTGACTCTCAACATTTTTCAATATGTTAAGCAAATCGTGGTGAGGCGATATCTAGCTTGTTCATATGAAAAATTCACAACAATTGTGAAAGGAGTCCTGGTGTGAGTGCAAGATCAAATCTTGGCTCAACTCTCCATCCATGACAAAACCAGTTGTCCTAATTGATCAATCAAATTGATTATGTTAAGAACTTTTATGCATCTTTATAGTGCCATTAATCATTCTAGATCGGAAGAGCTCCTTAGATATCGATATCTATCGGTCCCCACTTTTCTCACCATCAACTACTTGATGTGCGGTGAGTATAGTAGAAGTATCCATAGTTTCAGTGTGTGTTGAAGCTTGTTACTCATGGATACTGGCATGATGCGTTGAGCGAATTGTGCATCATCTTGCCACTTTCTAAAAGTAACAATCTCTTCCTCGAGAGGCATTGTTCGTAACCATTGCAGGATAGGCGTATTAAGGACATAAGATAGCTTTTCACTATGAGAACTATTCTCAAATTCCTTAACCAATCCGCTTTAATTTGATTACGATTAATTTAGCATCTAATATGCTTCGCAATGATAGTAATTTTAGACATTGTAAAATTCTCAGTAAATGAATTTGTAATTAACAACATTTTAACATACATTCTTTTATTAATTACCAAAATAAATTAGGTCTTGTTTTAAATTGGTATCTCCCACTATTTTCTTCAAACTATATTACCCTCACTTATATAGTTCGGCAAAATCTAATTAAAGATTTGCTTAGTGAGAATAAGGATCCCATTTCAAATGTATATAGCCTTGTGGTGACACAACAAACTATATATAAATAAATAGGTAGACAACTTTTGTCAATTGCATCAACTATGCAACTCCTCAGATATTTTGCCTCTTAGATTATTTTGATCAAGTGGTGGCACATCCGAATCAAAATTATCCAAGTTAAGTCCGACTAGCACTCCATATATTCAAAAAGAAAATATCATCCTTGTGGTGACACAACAAAACAATATTGTTCAATTTTCTTTATAAGCATCAAATGTGATAAATTAACATCTTAAATACTTAATACTTGCCTTGTGGTGACACAACAAACTCATATTAAATATTTAATACTCTATTAATTTTATCATGCTAGAAAGCGACGTTCGATATTCCAAATATCTTTGAACGCTTGGGACTTAATATAAAATTATGAGGGTTTGTTATTAATTTGTCTCATCTTGTTTAGCGGCATGCATTTATATATATATATAAAATACGCGTCATATTAATTAACATCTGAGCATGTTTGCATAATATATAATATATATAATATAAGCACGCATATAGAATACTATATTCTACCTTGATTGATTATGGACTTTTATTCTAGTTTGGTTCACTAGAGCCACCAAGTGAACCAAAAGGTCAAACCCTAAAATGCAAGAAATAATATTTAAATATAACTATTACATTTAAACCCTGCTCCATTACAAAACGGGTTTTGACTTCCTTGCTCCTTGATCTCTAATTCTTCAAAATTAATTCTAACTATTCCTATTACAAAACTATTTAAAATAAATAAAACCTTGATCGTGATCGAGGGAAATACATAGGAGGAGATAGAATTTACATTAAGAAAAATTAGAGAAGGCGACGCAGTGATTCCCCATTTAATAAAAACCCATACATTCATGCATCCAACTAAAATAAAATCCAATCACATTTAATCAATAGTCCATAATCAATCCCATTTATTATCATACACATCACCATATGCATCAATAAATAACATTCATCTCATGAATAATAAACATTTAATATATATATTGATATCATTTAATGGGCAAATTTAGTTAGTATAAAATCTATTTTTGAATCAAAATAAACTCCTTTATTTTAATCCAAATTTAAATCAAAATAAAACTATTTTATTTTAATTTATCCAATTTTGAATAAAATAAACTATTTTATTTTAATCAAAATTTTAATCAAAATAAACTCCTTTATTTTAATTAATTATGGAATCCAATTCCATGTAATAAAAAAATCTCTAATTAAAATAAACTCTTTTATTTTAATTAATTATGAATCCAATTCCATGTAAAAAAAAATATTAAAGGAAACACGGATTATCTTTCCTATTCACAAATAAACTCTTTTATTTTGAATAATATGAAATCTTATTTCATATCTAAATAAACTCCTTTATTTAAGGAAACATGGATTCTCTTTCCTATTCACAAATAAACTCTTTTATTTTGAATAATATGAAATCCTATTTCATATCTAAATAAACTCCTTTATTTAAGGAAACATAGAATCCAATTTCAACTCCAATTAGTTATCATGGAATCCAATTCCAACTCTAATTAGTTAGCATGAAATTTAATTTTAAAATTAAAATAAACTTTATATTTTAATATTAAAATAAACCTTTTATTTTAAAATTAAAATAAAATTTTTATTTTAATCATAAAATAATGAAGAATATATATATATAACTATTATATATATATAATAACAAAGAATATATATATATATATAACTATTATATATATATATATATATATATATAATTACCGGATATAATATATATATGTTATATATTATGTGGTTGATTTCCGTGCATTGCAATTGCTGACCTTGAAGCTGCCTTTTTTTTTTTTTTTTTTTTATAAAACCGTGCAGCTGCTGCTTCATAGAAATCCGTGCCATGACAGTATTATATATATATATATATAATCATTATCTAATGATTAGATAATCATTAGATAATCATTAGCCAACATTTCTCGATTTTCGTGCGCTGCATCAAAAAAAAAAAAAAACGCCAGCCTCTTTCCTTGATTTGCGTGCCAGTATTTTTATGTCCGGTAAACCGTGCCTGTTGTAACCTTTGATTACCGATTTTTTTTTTTTTTTTTTATTAAATTTTATACAATAAAAAATATGCCCAATTAAATTGTTCTAAACACATATCAATATATAAATTAAAACAATTAATAATTCGCGTAAAGGTTTGTATTCGATCGCCAATCTATTAGGTTTCAGAATATTCATAACGCAATCAAATTGCATAAAAATGCTAAGCGTGATAAATCGAGTTTAAAATTTTACAAACCATATATCCTTGGATCACCCTTTATCGATAATTATTAATTAAACGAAAAGATAAAGAATAAATCATTCCTCGAAGATCGAAACTTCGCCGCATGCTGAGTTCACCTCCAAATCCTTTTTAAGTTCAATCTTGAATCCACCGGGTTTGGTTCCTTCCTTTGATCAACGTTAGCCCCACGCGTGTGTTTGGCTTCAGAGGTGATCCACCAGGAAGAATAGAATTCAAGAAGGGTGGTTGGTTATAAACCGCTAGTTTTTCTATCTCTATAGAAAGCAGTCTTTCTCAACAATTGGAATTATTACGTTATGTTGAAAAAATTCAACAACCCATACCACCCATAATAAGACTCTCTCTTATTTATTTATGATGTGTAAACCCACCTATAACAATTAAGGAATTGGGTTTTAATTAATTAATTCTTTTAATTAATTAAGCTCCCTAATCTTATTAGGGATAATTAATTAAACTCCTTTAATTAATTTTCCTTCCTAATCCAATTAGAAATAAATGAAAGATTTATATTAAATTAATTCCTAAACTCTTTTAGAAATTAAAATAATAATAATTGTAATAATATTAATAAGACTCTCTTATTAATTTATATTTAATATTTTAAAATATTAAATAATAAATATTAAAATTATTTAATTTATTCTATCACCATAGATTAAATTAAATATACTTAACATATTATTACGATTATGCCATTAACTTCTTAAATAATTATTCTTCCTTTTATGGTGTGACTTTTTGTTCTCCATATTAAACCTTGTGAATAAATCAATTAGAACAATTCTAATCTTATTTAAATAAATAAATTAAATAATTAATTTATTTAAATAAATAATATTTATTCTACAATAGGGATAAAGCTCTCCCTATGATCAACGACTTTCCGGATAATATAGATTTCAACATTAATCATAAAAGAACTTTTGAGTAAATAGTTCATCGATAATTCAATCCTTCCACCATACAACGTCCCAATTAAATATAAGGCATGGAATTACGTCAAGTCTTATTTTATTTAATTATATGTATTTCGATCCTTAAACGCATTAACTCAAATAATGCAAATTAGAAACTCCTTTCTAATTTTATTACTCGCTTCTGCCAGGACTACTTTGGGTTGTCATTTATCGAATCACATAGGACATTTCTCTTTTTTATTAGTGTGGTAGATTCTTTATCGATCATACATTATCTCCACGTATAACTTATTATACCCAAGATACCTTTGATATACCCTAAGGGTCTTAAGGAATAAGTCAAAGTATAACTCATCATACACAAGATACTATGATGATCTCAAGTCAAAGGATTACTTGTCTACTATCACTATATAAAATCCTATCGACAGTGAAATAAAACTCCATTGGTGATTCCTTAATGCCAATGCTCAAATGAACTTATTCTCTAATAAGCACTTACATACTTTGCTTTAGTGTCTCCACACAAATGATCATGAGATCAATCATCCTCATCCAATGAAGCAAAGAACGTATGTACCGTCTATCCGGATTCACTAATCCCCAATTTAAGAATCCAATGATTGGGAACTATTTTAGTTTTAAAACTTTCTAAGAATTTAGATCTCATTAGAATGATCATCATCATTATTCTAAAAGCATTCTTAAAACTATGGGTTTATCACATATTATAAAAACAAAGATCACGTAGATAATTAAAAGCTTTAATAAATTAATACTTTTATTAATAAATGAATAAGATTGTTTACAAAAGTATATCTTTTATCATCAAACACGATTGGGCACATGTGATACTACTTTCAAGAATCACCAGAGGCCCACAGTTGAGGGGGGCCCAAAATTTTTTATAAACTTATGTATTTATGTGTATAAAAAAATAAAATAATAAAAAGATTAGCAATATTATGTATTGAAAATGATATGTTAAAAAATATTAAATATGATAGTATAATTGATGATTTTGCATCTAAAAGTGTAACAAGAAGACATTTTAAATGATGTTTTGGGGTTTGGATTTTATTGGGAAAAACTAAAGAAATATCCACTGTAGTTAGTAAGTTTTACTGATTACACCATTGAACTTTTAATTTTTTTAAATTACACCACTAAACTAATTATTATTTTGAAATTGGGCCATTTCGTTAAAAAAAATAAATGGACGTTAATTTTTTATCTACAAAACTAATGAATTACCCACTATAGTTGGCACATTTTACTGATTACACCATTGAACTTTTAATTTTTCAAATTACCCCATCAAACTAATTAAAAATAATTATTTTAAATATTTTTAAAAATAATTATTATTTTAAGTAAAAAAATATTAGAAACTTTTTTTCTTCATAAAATGAGTAGAGTTTCATAAAAATATAGATTCAAAAAAATTAAAGTGATTTTATGTAAAATTAATGTCTACTTAATTTTTAACGAAATGGCCCATTCTTAATATTATAATTTTTTTTTAAAAAACTAAAAATAGAAATTAAAATAAAAAAAGCAAAGAAACATAAATATAAAAAATGATTCAATTTTTTCAAAAAAAGAAATTACTAATTTTTATAAATAAATATTATTTTCAAGAAAAAATTGGAAAATTCTTCATATTTTAAAAAATGAGTAAAATTTTATAAAATATAGATTCAAAAAAATAAAATTTATTTTCAAAGAAAAAAGATTTTTTAAAAAAATCAGTGAAGGTTTCATAAAACTTTAATTTTTTAAATCTATATTTTATGAAACTTTACTCATTTTATGGAAAAAATTAAAGTTTCTAATATTTTTAACTAAAAATAATAATTATTTTTAAAAATATTTAAAATAATCATTTTTTAATTAGTTTAATGGGGTAATCTGAAAAATTAAAAGTTCAATGATGTAATCGGTAAAACGTGTCAACTACAATGGGTAATTCTTTAGTTTTGTAGATTAAAAATTAACGTCCGTTTATTTTTTTTAACGGAATAACCCAATTTCTAAATAATAATTAGTTTAGTGGGGGTAATTTAAAAAATTAAAAGTTCAATTGTGTAATCAGTAAAACTTGACAACTACAGTGTGTATTTCATTAGTTTTACCGATTTCATTGATATTTTTATTTTGTAGGTACATGTGATGATTCTTTGCTTCGATGACATTTTAAAGTGTTCTTCTTTATCTTTTATAAATTCTTATAATTTTAATAAAATTAATTAGTTGATAATTTAATTATTTTTTATTTAGTTTGTATAAAAGGGCACACTTGAAAAAATTTATCCTGGGCCTTAGAAAACCCAAGACCGGCTCTGCCTGGGATTACAGAAAAATTTTAAATATGATTTATGTCATGCTTTCGCTTTTATATACATGTGATTGTATGTATTTTCTTAATTCTGCAAATTAACATAGCTATGTTATTCCTAGCCATAAGTCAATCATAGAGCTAGTGATAATATTACTCTAAGATCACATGGTAGACTGAAGACAGTCAGAGGTCGTAAAGTACAAGCTAAATCGTAGATCTAGAATCGTAGAGGCACTCAATTTTCTTAATTCTGCAAATTAACATAGCTATATTATTCCTAGCTAGAAGTCAATCATAGAGCTAGAGATAATATTACTCTAAGATCACATGGTATACTAAAGACAGTCAGAGACCGTAAAGTACAAGCCAAATCGTAGATCCAAAATCGCAGAGTCACTTAATTCGTAGAGCATAATAGTCAGTCTACGATTTCACTCTAAGGAAGTCCAAATCGTAGAGTATAATCGTCTGACAAGTTGGTGACACATTATGGCAAATTCACCAACCATAACATCTGACCTTCCTAGGTTATCCTCAGATGATTTTGTGATAAGGACAAGTTGATAAAGTCTTTGTATAACAATTATTTTAGCAGAGTCAAAGGACACGTGATTGCTATTAGATCGCTTCACAAGATCTTTGAAGAAACGACTTCGAGGTGGTCCAAGCGATGAACAATTCGAAGTCAATCAATTGATGAAAGAAAAATGTCCAAACAAGAATAGAGCAACGGTAACTTTCCAACAGAAATATCCCTAGAAAAATCTATATAAAGTCTAGCAATTTCAAGTATCATATATATATATATATATATATATATATATATATATATTAATCAATCAAGTCCAAGTGTTGAAACTATGAGTTCATACAAACTTCATTCTATGGTTCCAAGAAACACATTTGGCAGCTAAGTGTCATTTGAAGAGAAACCTTAAAGCAACTTAACAACACCTCAAAACAAACTTCTCTTAGTGTTTAGTCAGATCTAACTGAAATAACCTAAGTATGTGACTTGAAAGAATCTTTGTGAATTATTTGTGTAAAAAATTTTAGTGAACTGTAATCTTGGTGATTTCCCTCCTTAGTGGAATATCCCTACTTGCGGAGTAGAAGAAATGATTATGAGACTTTTATGTTCTGAACCTCTTAAAAATTCTTGTGTTCTTTAATTTTTGCATATGTCACTCTACATTTTTATATCTGTGATTTATTTCTATATTTGTTCACTACATTTAATCTTTGAAAGGTTTTTCTTAAATAATTCTATTGTGCTTAATCAATCAATTAATTTGCTTAAGTGATTTGGTAATATCTCTTTAAAAAGATAATTTAAAGAATTCACCCTCTGAAGAGATTTCTTTGTGCCTTCCTGGAAATAACAGGTATAGATATAATTGATATTTTTTTATTAAAATAATAAATCTTCCGTTAATTTATCCCTAAAATTTGTAATTAATTTTTTTTTATCAAATGAATAAATCTTCCACGGTTTTCTTTTCTCCCCAAAATTTGTCAAAATAAAAAGAAGAAAACCTCCAAAGAGTCTTGGACTATTGGTAATGAAAAAGTGATAAAGTTGAAAGAAACCATCACAAAACAGAAAATACACCACAAAATTGTTACCCACAACTCCATAAAACCACAACAAAAAGACGTACTCCTATGTCACAGAGCACCAAGTGTCAACTGGTCAAACTCTCTCTCTTCTCTCTCTTTGATCATCGCAAATGGCTTTTACTGCTCCAACTCGACCTCTCTTCAACGACCTCCAGATCTCACAACCCAATTCGCCGCCATTTCATCACTCCGAGAAGAAGAAAACAGGGACCCTTAAAGCCCTCTTATCTAATTCCTCTTCTTCTTACACCAGCAACCAATTTCCATGTCTCAATTTCAGCTTATCCTCCTCCTATTTTAAGGGTCAGTTATTTAGCCTACCCACATTCAGCAAAATGCCCAAAAAATCAGCTGGCAAACCCATTTTGAGTAAGGTTAACAAATCAGAAGCTATTAACTTTTTCATTTTTCATTTTTTTGTATTTGATTATATCCCAATTATTTGTTATGGGATTAATGTTTAAAGAAAGCAATTACAGTGATATTTGTTTTTGGTAGGTTCGAGCTTCTTCTTCCTCGGGGGAAGAATCTGCTCCGCTTACTTCAGACGCCATATATCAGGAGGTTTTTAATTGGTCTTCTGTCATTTTGCCGTAAGTTCTTTAATTTTCTTATCCACTGTTGTTTAATCATGTATAATCTCTTTATGGGCTTGTTTGTTTTGGTACGTTTGGGAGCCACACGTTTATGAGTTAAAAAAGCTGCATTTAGTGCGTTTAGACAATAAGATTCTCAAGTGCTTTTTCACTCCAAAAGCTCTTGACCAACACATGAACTATATACTGCATTCTTTATCATCTAAAATTGAGCTCTTTTTCTTAATGTTAATGGAGATTCCTTGTTAAATTTCTTACTAGCTGAATTAATTGGAATTCATATCAATTTGATGGTATAGTGTTTTGATTATTTGTACAACGGGCTGGTAGTGGTTTATATCAGTAATTTATGCTATGAATTAGAAGATAAATGCAAGCTTATGCTCGGTTAATCTTTGGAAATTTTAGCAAAAGTGAATAAAAAGAAAAGCAAGCTGCACATTTTGGAAGTACTTTCTTGGCACTGAAAGCAAAAGAGTGGAATCATATGCTGATGTATAAAAATATTGAAGTACCTTTAGAATGTTTAGTACAGATGTCATGTCTAATTGATGGTATTGGAATCTTATTCTTCATAAGTGCAGAATCTTACAAAGTTTCCGTAGAAAGAACAAGGCTTCTAGTTAAAGAAAATGCTTTTGTGTACAAAGTTACAAACGGTATAAAATTTGACTCTATCAGTTTAACTTTTAAACATATAGTGCATCTAAACTATCTGCTTTTCATATATTTATTGATCTTTAGAGGGGAAAAACTGACACTTTGTATTTAACTGGATTTTATTTAGCTTAAGAAAAAATAAAATTTAATTGATAACAAATATGCATACTACAGCAAGGAATGAACTGATACAGTAGTCTTGTATTGGATAGATATGGAATAAGACGGTAAATGGAGGTATTTTGATTAATTTATACAAAAGAAATGATCTATTGTGTTGTATTCCTATAAAATTATGTGTCTCCCACCTAAATTCTATATTCCCCTTTTGATCTCTCAATCCACCTACTGTAGAATCTCTTTTAAAAATATGTGTAATATTGAGTTACCTATTATACTGATTGACTGGGTACGCGGAACGAAATTGGGCACGAGGAACACTAACTATAGTAGAATGCAAAAGACATTTTGTACCAAGATTCGAAGCAAAAGTACCCATTATATAGAATGCAAGGCAATAAGAGTTCCTTGGTAATCCTTTAGGCTTTATCTATTTAGAGATTGAGTTCTCAACATTAACTCCAAGAGATCTTGGCAAATCCTTGTCGGTTTGGTACCAATCTGGTAATCTGAGTCATCTGACTTTCTCCAGATATTTTGTTCATTCAAAAATCAATTTTTTTTCTCCAGTATTTGTTTACCACTTGTTTATTCAGTTTTTTGTTCCCGGCGTTGGGTGGTCTGCTATTTGGCTATGACATAGGTGCAACCTCTGGTGCTACCATCTCATTGCCGGTACATTTTTAGTCTATGGCGCATTTCATAACTGTTCTTTGTGGTGGTCACCAAGTATTTTTTCCAATTACATAAAAATCATTGTTTTTCTTGATGATTTTGTAGTCGCCTGAGCTTAGTGGCACAACTTGGTTCAACCTCTCAGCCATTCAACTCGGCCTTGTTGTATGTTGACACTATTTCAATATCTTTAGTGTAATGCATATGTTTGTTGTCACTAGACTATAAATTATTTTCTTTTTTGGATGCAGGTGAGTGGCTCCCTTTATGGAGCTTTGCTTGGTTCCATCCTTGTCTACCCAATTACAGATTTCATTGGTAAATCTCTTGATAATGATATTATTTTATCCAGAAAAAAAGTGTGAAGCTTCTGCATGATATGTTTTAGCCTTTCTTCTTATCTTCTGTTTTATCTTTGTTTCAATTACTTTGTGCAGGGCGGAAAGGAGAGCTTATCATAGCAGCCATGTTATACCTGCTTGGTGGTTTGACAACAGCATATGCCCCAGGCCTTTCTGTTCTCTTAGTTGGTCGCCTAGTCTATGGCCTTGGTATCGGTCTGGTGAGCTTTTTTGAAGCGATATTCTGCTTCTTGGGTTGACTTTGATTTACTCAGACATTCTCAAGCAGTTTCAGATTGTTTTTGTTTGACAGGCCATGCATGGGGCTCCTCTCTATATAGCGGAGACTTGTCCATCTCAAATTCGTGGAACTCTGATTTCTTTAAAGGAACTTTTTATAGTTCTGGGGATTTTGGTATATAATATACTAAACTGATTAGGTTTATTCCTCTCATGCTCGCCCTAAAATCTTATATGTGATGAATAATGGATGTTTCTTTAGTTGGGTTATTTTGTAGGTAACTTTCAGATTAATGCAGTTGGAGGGTGGCGCTACATGTTCGGGTTTAGTGTTCCAATTGCTCTGATTATGGGATTAGGTATATGGAGTCTCCCAACTTCTCCACGTTGGTTACTTCTCAGGGCAGTTCAAGGTAAAGGGTCACTGCAAGAGTACAGAGAGAAGGCTATCCTTGCATTGAGCAAACTAAGAGGCAGACCTGCTTCTGACAAAGTTTCTGAAAAACAAATTGATGACACGCTTGATTCACTGAAATCTCAATATAATCAGGAATCCGAGGGGAGTTTCTTAGAGGTGGTTCAGGGGCCAAGTCTGAAAGCGTTCATAATTGGTGGAGGTTTAGTCCTTTTTCAACAGGTATATTTCAATTACTCTTTGTGATTGACCTATGATTCTAATTACTTGTCTGGATTCTTTTGTTACGAAATAAAATAACATTGAGACGATATGGGAAGTCTTGTCTCAAGAAACTAACTTAACACTTGCTTGTGAGTTGTGACAGATAACTGGGCAACCAAGTGTTTTATATTATGCAGGTTCAATCCTTCAGGTATTTGATAGTTTAAAGCAATATTGTACTTTCATATTTCTAATGATTGTGCTTTTTTAGAAATTTTAAAAAAGTATATGTGTTTAATTGGGTATCACTTCTCTGAAGACTGCTGGATTCTCTGCGGCTTCTGATGCAACACGAGTTTCAGTAATTATTGGTGTCTTTAAGGTATTTATACATTGTACACTGAACCTAGCCTCAGAAAAAGGAAAAGGAGTTGGTATTGCCCATGATCAAACATTATTTTATTTATGCTCCTGCAGTTGCTGATGACAGGAATTGCTGTACTAAAAGTTGATGATCTCGGTAGAAAACCTTTGCTGATTGGAGGTGTCAGTGGAATTGTATGCGTTCAATCACTATAAGCCTCCTATAAGTTTTGATCTGTCTGGACCCCTATTTGGTATTTTTTGCTTATTTCAACAAAAAATGATGAAAGGCTTTATTCTGCTTTCTCTATGTGCCACAGGCCATTTCGCTGTTTCTCCTTTCAGCTTATTTTAAAATCCTTGGAGGGTTCCCTGCTATTGCTGTAATTGCTCTTCTTCTTTATGTTGGTTCCTACCAGGTTAATATCTAGTCTTTCAAACCCTTGCATTTAATATTTCCATGATGTTTTTGATGTTAACGAGTTCTTATAGTACACATTTAAGATTATGCAGCCTTGATCGTAAATCATGGCTAAAACATAAATCATTTTTTACTGTGTGCTTTACTTGTAAATGGGTTGACTAATTTGGCATTTTTGTTCCCCAATGTCAAATGATGTATCAGGTATCCTTTGGACCTATTAGTTGGCTTATGGTATCAGAGATATTCCCACTTCGCACTAGAGGGAAAGGCATTAGTCTTGCCGTTCTTACAAACTTTGGTTCAAATGCCATTGTGACCTTTGCCTTTTCTCCATTGAAGGTGGTGTTCATATCGCCATGAATCTATTAAGCTATTTGTAATGGGTTAATATGTCGAAATTTATTATAACTGGTTATCAAGTGATCCATCTATCTTACCATTTTCTGTTCTGCAGGAACTTCTCGGTGCTGCAAACCTTTTCATCCTTTTTGGAGTAATTGCTTTGATATCACTCGTG
Organism: Panax quinquefolius; assembly: GCA_020205615.1. Classification (NCBI taxonomy): domain Eukaryota; kingdom Viridiplantae; phylum Streptophyta; class Magnoliopsida; order Apiales; family Araliaceae; genus Panax; species Panax quinquefolius. Next base: position 99,152,594 of record CM035154.1, on the reverse strand, counting down.
TTCGTAGTACTCTATGTCCCGGAGACAAAGGGGTTGACCCTAGAAGAAATTGAAACAAAAATCTTGAAGTAAAAGCTAATCGTGCAGAGCTATCAATACGAGCTTCCAGTCCCCCAGATTCAGTCAAGCAGAAAACTTATTTCTCCGCAGCCTAAATGTTCATTAATCCGGTAAACTAGCTATGTGAATATTATTCCTCTTTATAGCAAATATACACCAAAACTCTAGTAGTATTTGTTGACTGCTTGTTTTGATTTGGTTCGAGCTGTTGAGCTGGAATGCTGTGCTTTTGGCAAATTTTATGGCGAACTCGAATAAAAAAAATGTGAATAGAAAATATAATGAATGCATGCTATGGGATTGGTTAGTATGAAATTAATTTTAGTCAATTGATCAATACAGTGTTGACATGCAGGCCGTGGGTGATACTCTATGAGTGTCAACACTGGTCAATTGACCAACTTACCATGAAGCTAACTTCATGATAATCGGATGCTATGTAGTTTGATTCATATAATACTTGACCATGTTAGTCTTTGAGCATCCCTTTATCTTGTTCAAAATTATTGTCCTATTCATTAGTTCGCATGACTATTTATTCATTTGATAAATCCACAATATAAAATGATATTTTCACAACAAAATCGTCGTTATAGATCTTATAATGACAATTTTCACTATCGTTATACAATCTATAACAATACTTTTATTGTGGAAATATTAAAATGTATTGTGGAAATATTAGTTTCCTGAATTTATTGTTGAAGATATGAGATGGTTACTTTTGTTTTAGATACAACTTTGATAACAATATATATATATATATATATATATATATATATATATATATATATATATATATATATATATATAAAAAATATATGTATACAACATTAGGTATTATACAGTATATGATTTACGGTTTTTTGGGCTATAGCGATGGGTGAACCGTTGTGATAATTCAAAAAATCCGTTGTCATAACCCTACTGTGTAATACACAGCTGTGTATATACATATAACCCATATATATATATATATATATATATATGTAATTATATTTATCAATTATAAACAATGAAACAACATTAATTTCTTGCTGATAAACGTCACAAAAATGTTGGTGAGTACATAAAAACAGGAATTATACCAGTGGAGAAACCTGCATTGGTTAAAATATTAATACTAATACATAATATTTGTACACTATATCCAGAAAAAAAAGGCCGTTGAACAGTTCTTCAGTTGGCACTGAGTATCCTTCCATGATTTTCTCCCTCAGTAACTGCGATATAAATTTGTCACATATGATCACTAATCAATTATACAAAAAAAGAATCAAAATACTAGACGAGCTTATAACGAAATTGACATTATAACGAAATAGCTCACCTTCATTAGAATTGGTAGAGATGGGAGGAATGTATGATGATGGCTTTATATCTGCAGTAGAATTAGGAACGTTCGATGATTCTTGCGTTGATGTCGTTGCTTCAATAGTATAGACAGGATCAAGCGATGATGGCGTTGTTTTGATGGTAGTGGTGGAAATGTTTGATAATATGTTTGGATTTGTAGAGCTGGGAATGTTTGTTGCAGAGTTTGTAGTTTTTGTTATCGAGATGGATTCGGCATTTTCAGGTTGAAGGAAAGAATTTACAGCCTCTTTCATTTTCTCCACCATTCCCATTTGATCACCAGAAAATTTTCTTGGACTCATTGTCTCGGTAATGACCTGAGAAAGTGCTCTTTCATCTTCCCCTGGCTCAAGCTTCTGCATCAAATATTCCTTCACCGATACGCCTTTATCCCATGTATGCTGGCTAGTAGGAGCCAGACCTTGTCCCAATTTTCCAGCCTCTGTTGCCTGAGGGTTAATAACAGTTGTGCCAATTGTTAGGCCTGCAATTTCAGAAGCAGTTGAGTTTGTTGCATCGGGCAATCCAGCATGCGCTGGTGCCGCTTTCTCGGACACTGGTGCCACCTTCTCGGACAATGTGTCGTTTATTATCTTGTTAGGATTCTGAGACGGCTCTTCTTTCTTGACATCATTTTTGACACTGTTCTCTACAACATGCTTCTCGGATGGCACATGAACTTCGCCTGGGTGCTCCCTTGCAGTTCCTTTGAGGGTTTCAGGTGCCATTTCAGACTCATACACTGCAAAATAAAAAAAGACTACAGGGTTCAGTCAAATATATACATGATGGAAAACACGCTGTTTATGTTCTAATGTAAAGAAGAAAAACGAGGAAAAAGACATGTAGCATAGAAAAGAAGTTGCATCCATTTAAAAAAATAAAAAATAAAAAATCATCCAAGGTATTGTACAAAAAAAATGATTCTTGTCCCCCCACATTGTATAGAAAATAGGAAAATGATATTTTCACATGTAAAAATGATAATTCTACTGAGTCTCCCTCAAATAAATGTGGGACTCACGTACTATTCATGTGAGAAAATTATGTGGAAATATCATATATTTTTTTATGTGCAAAAATATTAGCATGTTCTTTTAATAAAAGGGGTTTGCAAAGCATTTTAAAATACAAAATTTTAAAATATCAGTTTACTTATAGGGAACACTATTTTCAAATGAGTTTTTGATATTTTCACATAGTCTCCTCACATGAAGGTGAAACTCAATTTTTTCTCATGGGAGAAGACTGAAAATATCAAAAACATATGTGAAAATATCAATTTCCTAATAATAATATATATATTTTTTGAATTCGAAAGAGTAATGAGATTATATATATACTTGGGGCTCCAAGGTATTCAGGTTCTTCATGATCATCATTGTCTTCCAAGGTAACGCCCCACGGTGGGGTGGTGTTATCACCAGGCAAGTCGTTATCATGGCCGTGTCTTTTCTTGTTGCTGAGACTGTGGCGCAACTTCTTAGCCTTCTCCTTCACTTTGGTGAAAACGGATTTTTTCAGAGGCGAATGATCGCCTTCATAATCATGGTTCTTCGCAGAACCAGGCGATTGACTTGATGGCGATATGTTGTCACCTGCAAAACATAATGTATTTGATTGATGCTGATTTTGAAGTATGTGTTATTTAACAACTTTCTAAAGGTTTAACTTAATGAAGAATCCATGCAACATTAACGCTATGTTGGCAAATCGATATCAAGTTTCTAGTTGAGTTGAAAGAACATTACATTTGCAATACCATGTAAGAAATTTAGTTATAAATAGCAAATGCCAAACCCAGACTGATTTTGAAGCCCCTTCGAAACAATATTTCAGAATCATTGGTTTTTTGTCAATAGTTATGAAATGAAATTACCTTGTAGATGTTGATTAGTAGGGGAGTTTTGACCTTTGGAAGTTCTATATGCTGCTGGGGAATTTTGAGTTCCCGGAGTTTTCCATCCCTCAGAAAATCTTCTATCATCTAGCTGAGACATGGTTATAGGTTTCTGAATTTTTGTTTCTTCAATATTGCATCTATGGAAATATAAGAGCAAATAATTATCGATTTTAGTGCATTTTTTCCGGGTACTTTTGTGATCAACAAAATAGGCAATGACATCTTGTGATCAACAAAATAGGCAATGACATTGTGAAGTTGGGGAAATTATAAAAACTTCTGGGCTTTGTTTTTACATATGGCAGTACAATAATCGTTACCTTATTTGTGAAATACAAATATTTGACCGGGTCTTGAAATCAACTACCATTCCTACAATTGGCTTATTATGTAAGTGGGAAATTTCTTGTTAGTCTTTCTATTTGATGAGACACTTGTGTGCTTTGTATTCAAAATGTACTTTTAATTATATTTTAATGTATCTTAACAATTCATCTTTTTAATATATTTTAATAGTCTATATTTTTGTATTAAATTTTTTTTTGAATAATTAAGATACAATATGAGTCTACACTATTCGAAAGATTTTTTAATAATGAGATGCGCTAGTAACATATATTAAGACCAGTGCATATAAATAAAAAAGTAAAGCAAATAAATCTCACAAGCAGAAAAATACCCATATTTGCACCCAAAAAAAATAAAAATAAAAATACCCATATGTTACATATGAAATTATTTAAGACAAAAACTTTGATATTCCTATTAAAGAAATATATATAGAAACTGAAGTTATCTACTTAATTCTCGTGTTTACAAGGTTTTAACGGACAACAAAGAAAATAAATAGAAAAGAGCAACTTTAATTCTTAACTTTTTCTTTTTCAAGATCAGATGAAAATACATATTCTTAAAATTATCTTAAACGAAAAGACAACAAAATAATGTTATACATCTTATGCTAGTTATAGACATTTTACTCATTTCCTTTATTTTCTATGCAAATAACAAACAAAAAAATAAAATAAAAAATTTGGTCAAATTTCTTTGAAAAACTCACAAACTAACATAATTAAAAATTACAAAAGATGATTTTTTGTCACATAATTAATGTGCTTTTATGCTTTTCTGTGACACCTCCAAAATAAGTATACATCACTTATTTTGAGTCGTCAAGTATATAATACAGAATACAAATACAAACTTAATTATACAACATGAGGTGAGAGTTTTTACACGAATATTGTCCTATAGACAATATCCAAACTCAAATGGAGTCCCCATTATATTTATTATCACACTATTTCATAGAATAGTGAGGACTACTACAACCACCAACTCGGACCATCACTCCATCCCCTGATTAGTCCCGACTACGTTCTCATTTCCTGAAGAGAACAATGAAAGCAAAGGGTGAGCTCAACTAGCCCGGTAAAAAATATTATGACTAAGATAATGTAGAAAAATTATAGTTAGCCTTCAACAGTGTTAAACTGATAAAATATAATAAACATCAAGTTTAACTGCAGCGGAACAAGCAATCCATTAGAAGAGTCAAGTAGAGCATAATATCTACTATCTTCTATGATTTAGAAAGTTTATCATCAATTTTATCGCTGAAACTCAGCTCAATAAATAATTCACATCACCGAATTATCCATGCACTACGGGCCAAGGATATTCATTAATATCACATCCACGAATTATCTAAGTACTACATGCCAAGGATATTCGTGTTATCACCAATGGTCATGATCATGCCAACAACTGTCCATCAATGCACTACGGGCCAAAGACGACTTTTATCACAATATAAGCATGAGGATGATGACAATGATATAAGAATTCAATTAAATAAAGACAAAGAATAAATTTTAAAGATTTATAATTTAATCTATCCAGAATTCAATAATGTCCAAATTGTTAACATGATACTGCTTTGTGGAGTAAAATTCAAGAATAATATTGTATCAAAAATGATTTGAATCGAAAAGAAATTAATTTTTGTCATGAATAGTACCCCGAGTGAATAGTACCTGAGTAAATAGTACCCCGTAAATAGTACTCAGGCATGAAAAGATTAAAAATTATCAAGAATACTCAGAATAATATTTCTATGAAAAGATACTAGATGAAGCGTAAATTCAAGGATATTCTACTAATTTCAAATAGTATAGAAGCAATACTTTAACAAAATAAGTGTAAAATTTAGAATTTGAAAAGAAATAATATTACTTCCATACTACAGAGTATGGAAGAAAATATTATTTCTTGCGAGTATTGAACAAAAATAATATCCCTTACCTTAAAAAGGAGAGTATTCTAACTGGTATAGCGATGATATTTTTGAAAAAAACTTGCATTGTTTTCTATACTCAAAGTTTCCTAAAATTCGAAAGAAATACGCTCAATATTATAGAAGAAGAATTCTATGATTCTGGTGTGTTTTTCAATTTTAAACTAAGCATCCTATTTATAGGAAAATGGAATGATACTATTTAGGAAAAAAAATCACGAATTGACCGCATCTTGGAAAATCATGAAGCCTATTGAATCGATCTTGAATTTTTTTTATAATTTACTATGCAAATACTTGCATAATAAAATATAATATATTCTATTTTTCATAAAAAAAAATAAAACTTATTATAATATATATATATATATAACAAAATTGAGATAACTTCTACCGACAGTTTTGAAAAATGAGTAAGTGGGAGTCCAAATAATACGCCAAACTTACAACAAATACTTCATAAAAATTCCCTCAATATTTTTAACAACATTTATTCATTAATATTATAACTTGCAATATTAACAACCAGATCATTCCCATGAAAGAGGAGGCTTTCTGATAAGGATTTCTCCCTATTGGCGCGCAATTAGGTGACCAAACCCCTTTTCTTGATAGAATTTTCTAGACATTGTCAATAATACAAATAATAATATGAATAAATTTTCATCTCAATTATTAATTTAATAATATAAAATATTATGCATATGATACTGTGACAATAATAGAATCAATAATGTGAGATACTATGCAGCAATTACTGTAGCAATAATTGAGTATATCTAAGTGACTTCTCATGTAAGCATCAAATACCGTGTGATACTATGCAACCACGCCTATTACTGTACTTTTATCACCGGTTATTTCAACAGTTAACGGTAAAACTTTTGCCGTAATTTTTATAAAAAGTTATTTCTGTCATTTTCTAACTCCGACAATAATTCTATTATGGGGTCCACCAATGATTCTGCCATCGTACGAATATTTCCTGTTAAAACGAATATTCTTCGACCAATCGAATATTTTATAACAACTTGCTTACTTTGCAAAATTTATAAATATTACCCACAACTATAACATTATAACAAATTCACGCCTTAATATTCAAAAATGATATTTAGAGAAAAAATCATCTTTATTCATAAAAGTTAGGGTCATACAACCTCCCATTCTTATGAAATTTCGCCCTCGAAATTGATGTACGTACCTGGTATGACGAAGAGGTGAGGATACCTTGATTTCATTTCAGATTCTAACTCCCAGGTCATTTCCTCAACATCGTGGTTTCTCCACAAAATTTTGACTTGAGGTATAACCTTGGAGCGTAGAATATGTTCTTTCTTATCCAAGATTTTAACAGGTACCTCTTCATACGTTAAATCTTCCGCTATTTCATCTGATTCTAAATCAATAATGTGGTTCGGGTCTTCCACATATTTATGTAACATAGATATATGAAAAACGTTATGAACACGAGACATACTTGGCAGTAAGACGAGTCTATAGGCCACAATTCCTACTCGATCAAGGATTTTAAATGGGCCAATGAATTGAGAATTGAGCTTTTCTCTCTTTCCAAATCTTGTAACTTCACTCCATGGAGCAACACGTAACAACACATGATCACCAACATTGAATTCTACGTCCCTTCGATGAAGATTAGCATAACTCTTTTGTCGATCTTGTGAGGTTTTTATACGTTGTCGGATCATTTGAATCTTTTCCATTGTCATGCGTACCAATTTCGGTCCCAACAACGTTACTTCACCCACCTCATCCTAGCATACTAGAGAACGACACTTGCGTCCATACAACACCTCGAATGGAGCCATGCCAATACTTGCTTGATAACTGTTGTTATAGGAGAATTCCACCAATGGCAAGAACTTGTCCCAACTTCCTTTGAAGTCAAGGACAAAGAGTCTTAATAGATCTTCAAGAGTTTGAATAGTATCTCCGACTGCCCGTCCGTCTGAGGATGATATATCGAACTGAATCGTAAATCTGTGCCCATAACTTTTTGCAAACTAACCCAAAATCGTGAAGTAAATCTTGCGTCTCGATCAAAAACTATGGATACTGGCATACCATGCAATCTTACAATCTCATTTATATATATACGAGCAAGATGTTCAAGTGAATAAGTTTCTCGTATAGGTAATAAATGAGCAGATTTGGTCAATCTATCAAAAATGACCCAAATTGCATTTATGCCTTGAGAAACCTTGGGAAGACCAGTAACGAAATCCATAGTAATGTGCTCCCACTTCCATTCTAGAATTTCAAGTGGTTTACAATAGACCTTTTGGCACTTGATGCTCCGCCTTGATTCGTTGACAAGTTAGACACCTTGAGATAAACTCCGCTATCTCTCTCTTCATATTGCTCCACCAAAATATATGTCGAAGATCATGATACATTTTGGTACTCCCAGGATGGATTGCAAACGATGTGTTATGCGCCTCCATCATGATTTTATACTTTAAATTAGAGTTGTTAGAAACACAAACTCTGGAGTTAACTTGAAGTATTCCTTTTTCATCGATTCTTGCTTCTGGAATAGTATCTTCTTGCACTTTCTTCCTCATACGCATCAGCTCTAGGTCTTTAGCTTGAGCAGCTTTAACTTTATCGATTAAAGTCAGTTCTACTCGTATATCTTCTATCATCACGTGGGTTGCTGGAGTCTTTAACTCTATCTCCATCCTTTGTAAGTCATATAAAATGGGCCTTTGCATTGACAATATCGCACTCATACCCACATATGATCTTATACTCAACGCGTCAACTACCACGTTCGCTTTTCCAAGATGGTATTGAATGGTATGATCGTAATCTTTCAACAACTCGAACCATCGTCATTGCCGCATGTTGAGTTCCTTTTGGGTGAAGAAATATTTGAGGCTTTTATGATCTGTATAGATATCCACCTTTTCCCCATACAGGTAATGTCTCCAGATCTTTAGTACAAAAACGACTGCTGCTAACTCTAGATCATGAGTAGGATAATTCCTCTCATATTCTTTGAGTTTTTGTGAGGCATAGGCTATGACTTTCCCATTTTGCATGAGAATACATCCTAACCCTCTGCCTAAATCATCGCCGTAGATGACAAATCCCTCTGAACCAGATGGTATTGTCAAAACAGGTGCTGAAATGAGTCTCCTCTTGAGTTCTTGAAAACTCTTCTCACATTCCTTGCTCCAACTAAATTTTGTATCTTTTCGAGTCAGCTGAGTTAATGTAATAGAGATTTGAGAAAATCCTTCCACGAATCTCCGATAATAACCAGCTAAAACCAGAAAGCTACGTACTTCGATCATTGACTTAGGTTGCTCCCAGCTTTGAATTGCTTCAATCTTTGTCAGGTCAACAGATATTCTGTGATTTGATATCACGTGCCCAAGAAATGCTACTTCCTCAAGCCAGAACTCATATTTCTTCAACTTGGCTTACAACTTGTTTTCACGAAGCTTTTGGAGTATCAGCCTCAAGTGTTGCTCATGATCTTCACGACTTTTGAAGTAAATGAGGATGCCATCAATAAAGATGACCACAAAGTGATCCAAATATTCCTTGAATACTCGGTTCATTTTATCCATGAAGGCAGCAAGAGAATTAGTCAATCCAAAAGACATGACTAGGAATTCGTAATGCTCGTACCGAGTTCTGAAAGCAGTCTTTGGAATGTCATCAATTTTAATCTTTAATTGATGATATCCGGAACGAAGATTGATCTTTAAAAAGAATTTAGCGCCTTGCAACTGGTCAAAAAGGTCATCAATGTGAGGTAACGGGTACCTATTTTTGATGGTGACATGGTTCAACTCCCGATAATCAATACAAAGTCGCATACTCCCATCTTTCTTCTTCACGAATAACAGGCACCCCGAGGAGGCGTCTTAGACAAAATGAAATCGATGTCTAACAATTTCTGCAGTTGGGTCTTTAACTCCTGAAGTTCAATAGGAGCCATTCGATTTGGGGCTTTGGAAATGGATTTTGTACCGGGTTCAAGGTCGATACAAAATTCGATTTTACGCTCTAGGGGTAGGCCAGGAATTTCTTCAGGGAATACGTTAGGAAATTTATTAACAATAGAAATATCATTCAAATCTAACGTATTTTTTTTTTAAATCCGTGACATGGGCTATGAAAGCTTGACATCCATTTTTCAATAAACGAATGGCTTTATGGCTTGATATGACAGTCATCGACTTTAGTGGTTTGGTTGCTTGAATTCGCATAATAGGTTGGTTAGGAATATGAAAGCTAACAACCTTACAAAAATAATCAATTTTAGCATGATGAATAGTTAACCAATCAATCCCTAAAATCACATCGAATGCAAGTATTTTCAAAGAGATAAGATCGACAGGTAACGTGCGGTTGCCGATTTGAATCAAACAAGACTTATAAATAGTGGATATAATGAAGTTTCTCCCAACGGAGTTTCAATAGTTAAGTCAAAGTCTAATTTCTCTGGAGTTAAATTTAAACGTTGAGCGCAAGTAGGAGAAATAAAAGAATTGGTAGAACCGGTATCAAATAAGGTATAGACTTCGCAAGAGTTTATGATTAGCTTACCCGTGATAACCTCGTTCGGGTTCCTCGCTTTTTGGGAGGTCACGGCAAACGCTATCCCTTGAACTACCGGCTTTGACTTGTTTGGGACAGAATTTGGTGTCACCATCCCAACTGGACATGGCTTCACTGCACGACAAAATCGAGCTAGGTGACTTTCTCTTCCGCAATTATAACATGCTTTGGACTGATGTATCCCTCCTTTCCGCATTTAAAGCATACGATTGGTGGTCGTTCTCCTTCCTTAACAACGGGTGCTGGTGCTGACGTCTTTCCATCATTGTTGAATCTCCTCTTCTTGAAATTTCCACTTCTGGCGTGTTGATTCCCTCCATATTTGTTGTCACCGCTTCGATGACTGCTACCACTGGTATTATCATTTTACCAACTGCTCTCTCTTGGTTGGGTTAATTCATTATCGTACTCCAATAACTGAGTCATATTTACAACATCTGAATACAAACACAGTTTGTGAGAAATGACGTATTGACGTATTTTGAGTTTCAAACCTCATAGAAACATTCACGTTAATCTCTCCACATTATCAACTAAATAGAATGCAAACCGGGACAACTTGGCAAACTTAGCCTCGTACTGCACTGTCATATTGTTTTGCTCTAACTTGATGAATTTCACCTCTTTCATGTGACGAATACTTTCGAAAAAGTACTTGTCGTTGAACAGTTCTTGGAACTTCTCCCAAGACATCTTCAGTGCGGCAAGCTGAGTACGCTTTATAGATTCCCACCAGTAATCTGCCTTTCCTCGCAACATGAAGGTGGCATAGGGAACCTTTTACTCCTCGGAGCATCCCAAGACATCAAATATCTTGGTGATATGCTTTATCCACGTCTCTGCCTTAAGTGGTTCTGGCTTTCCCAAAAACTTCGGTGGTCCCAGCCCCTTGAACTGCTTAGCGGTGACCATCCGAGAGTTTCCACTATTTCTACCTGCATTTTTCACAGGAGTCTCTCTCATCTGATGTTTCATGAATTATAGAAAGCCTCTGAACATCCCATCGTTCATCATTTGATCGGTGTTGTTGTTTACATGAGGATTGTTGCCTTCCTGATTCACATTATCCTGGTTATTGATCTGTGGTGACTCAACGGTCTCCTGTGCTAGTTCTCAGAGGCACAATAGTTATCTAGAAGGGGGGTTGAATAGATATTTTAAATTCTTTCTTTTCGAAATACTTGTTAGTTTTGATAATGATTTAAGCACAGTGGAATTAAGATTTGTTTATTTTCCCTTCAAGATATAATGAATAAATAGGAGTAAAGCAGTTGTGACAGTTATAGCAGTTATGGCAAGAATATAAGGGACATAGTGATTTTAAGTGGTTCAGAGCATTCAAAGTTCCTATTCCACTCTTTTACTCCTCGAGTAGGAAATCCACTAAGGATATCTTTATAACTTCTGAATCTCATAGATTCCTTCAAGACCACCAGTTTTGGAACTTCTTAGTTCACTATTGAACTCTTCAAGTCTAGTAGACCTGGTACTTCTCAGTTCACTTAGAACTCTTCAAGTCCTTTTGACTTGGAAATTCTTCCTTCACTAGATAATAGTTGAGTTCTTGAATGGTGCTACTCAGTTGCCGTTAAGCTTGTGTTCGAAAGAACTGAGTAGCTGAGCAAGCTTTCCTTTTTCAGATCGTAGAGTTTAATCGTTGAGTGTTCTTCAGCTTTTTTTGTTCAGTGCTTGTTTTTTTTCATCTGCTGATGTTTTGTATATATATGATGCCTTTGAAATGTATCTGATGAAGACATCCGTTGAAGCATTAAATGCATTTGACATTTCTGAGCTTTGATGGAGACTTTCGCATATAACTTCGATTAGCGCGGTATCGCTCCAATTGACACAACAGATCGCTATCTCACCTAACACCTGAAAAGGTGTTTTCTGCTGACCCATAGTACTTTTCTTAGCTTCTTCAATACATTTCTTTGTTATATACTAAGGATGACTGTTGTGTCATTGGGACTCCCGAGGTCTTCAACGTCTATATCTCATTCCATATTTGTTGTGATTAATCTTTAAACAAGTGGATGAGGCTCGATGCTTCTGACACAGACAGATGAAGCTCTACGATTCTGATCGTGGTATCATGCCACCTTGGTACTTGGTCTGGTTCTGATAGATGAGAACACTACGATTTCTCTTAAGTACTGGTACACTATGATCTTCACTTGCTTGACTTGCAGACTCTATGCTTCCGAGAACACTCTAAGAACTTTGACTTGGCTCGGCAAGCGTTAGGACTACTCTACTATTTTGGAGAGGCCCTTCAAAGCAGATACACTACGATCCTCAACGCTCTACGATTCTACCTTGTCTTCTGCAATCTCTTGATCATCTTGATAGACTACGATTCAGTTGCAGCCTATTTATTACATTTCAAGATATAGATCAACCTAACAGCTTTGATCTCTTCTTCTATACATTTATTTATAGAATGATAAACATTAAAGTCCAGATCAACCAAACAAATTTGATCTATCACTAAGTCCTTGTACATGTATTCCTTTGAAGGACTTTACATATAATCATGACTATTAACTTTTAACATCAAATTTTAAATATGCAATATCCCAACAATCTCCCCCTATTTGATGTTAACATAACCAAGGAGATTTGTATCATGATTATTAATTTCTTGATGCAGTTGCTAGAAAGTAAATATGACTTAGTGTTTCAGTGAGCAGCTGAAACCTCTAGAGAATAAGCATGAATTTATTGAGGTTTGTAAAGGCAAATATTATAATTAAGCTTAGTTACATAAATAAGAAATGAGTTTCAACTTATCTCTATTTCTTCTGCCTTTTGTTCCTTGGTGGATTTGCATAATCTTGAGCTCTTCTTCTCCTGCTCGCTTCGTCTCTCCATACTATATCTTCTAGCTCGCTTTAACTTAGTCTTTCATGATGCTTGTGCCTATTCATAAATGCAGGATCTTCAATTGGCATTCTTAGGCATGTGGTGGTCACCTCTTGTGATCTGGGAGAAGGCCTTTGACTCCTTATTGGTTGTGCCATGAGAATTTGCTATTGTTCAAATCGTGGAGTCTGATGGCGAGATTGACTTGTAGGAGAACTTTTTGAGAAAGCAGTAATTTTGCCTTTGCCTCATTTTCCCCTTCCTTTGTCTCTTTCCCCTTTATTCTCCCCCTTTATATCAGCATCAAGGGTTCGAATATCTTCAAATAGGCGAGTCATTCCTTGTAAATTTTTTTTGAGTTGAGTCTGGGATTGAACTATATCTGCACGATTTTCCTCGATCAAAGAGTCAGTACGAGCTTCTCTTCTTTGCAGAATGTCCAAGATAGTTTTTGTTTGTTTCATGTAACCCATAGAGAATGCTTGGAATTCTTTCATTTAGGTCTTTAGACTCGTGAGATTTTCCATCATAAGTTGATTTTGGGATTCTTAGGTATTTTGTAAAATAAGAACAACATCACTATGCTTCTTGGCAGCTAAAAAGTGGATTTGATCACTTTCATTGATACTCTGGATCATCTCTTTTATTATCTCCCTAAGCTTCTTTGTTAGTTTAGAACTTAGGGTGCTTGGGAGAGTATTGGCAGCATCAATCAACTGAGTCAGCCTCATATGAACAAGTTTAGAGTGAACTTCAAGATCTTCTTGTATGTCCTTGGTCACTTTCTTAGTTGCTTCTGACAACTCCGTTTTGGTGGGGAGATCAGATATAAGCTCAAGGAGTTGCGGATTATTTGGAAGAGAGGCTCTTGAATGTTGACCTTGCATTTGGTAGAGAGCAAAATCAAGACTGAAATAGTCGCTTGTTGAGGAAGATGGTATGTCCGATGGAGGGGCAGGTGTGTGAGGTTGAGCTTCAAAAGGGATTGAGTCTACGATCTTTCCAGGTGACTCGACGACTTGTACAGGTGACTCTATGATTTGATGTGGCTCAATAATCGTAGAGGGAGGGATGATATGAGATTGAATCAACACAAAGTTTGGCATATTTGGTTCATCAGTTATAGAATATTGGGATTTTGTAACTAGAAATTGATTGAGTGGATGAAGTATCACTTCTAACCATCTTGGTAATTCATAGAATTGATTGAAAAATGATGGTGGGCAGTGATTTACTCTAAAAGAGATGGGAATAGTTTGTACCTCATGCCCATATCCTGAAGAAGGGCTGTTGGTGATCAGCTTTTGGGAAAAGTTGAGTTTTCCAGGGAATCCATGAGCTAGCACCGAAATTGCTGGATAGGCTTTGAAGGTCCAGAACATGTGATCCCAGGAGTTGAGAATTTGGGCTCTATGAAAGGGCATCATAGATAGATAGGAGAACAGTTGATTGTAGTTGGCTCTCCTATAACCATCACAACCCACAGCTATAATCTCAACCTCATCATCCTCTTATTCTTCTCTGTCTTCTTGTGAAGATTCCACTTCAATAATTACCTCCACTGCACTTCCTTGCTTTTCTTCTCTCTCACCCTCCATAGCTTCACTTCTCTCTATTTCTACAGTTTTTGAAGCCAGAATTTCTTGAGGAACTGAAGGAGATTCCTGATGAACTCTTGGAAGTTCCTCCTCAGGAGTAGCTTCTTCTGACATGAGGACTTTATGATGCACCCCCTCAGCTAGATCATTCATTTATATTTTAAACAGCTCCCCCTCAGCTGGAGTATTCTCTAGAATAGGAACTTTAGGCAGCTCCCCCTCAATTTGAGTTGATAGCCCCTTCTCTGCAGCTATCCTTTTATCTTCCTCCGTTTAAGCTTTTTCATTGACAATAATGTATTTCTTGACAAGTTTTCTTTTTAACTTCCTAGGCTGAGCCACAGCCTCAACACTTTCTTCAACTTCAGCTTTGAATGGTTGATCAGCCTAAGAAGCTGTTGCAGTATCATCTTCGGGAGTGGTGTCCAGTCTGGTCTCTACGATTGGTAAAGACTCTACGATCGAGGAGACAGATGGCTTCTTTGACTTGTAATTGAGTGAGTTATGTTTTCTCTTCTTAAGCAGCTGAGAGATGGTTGCTCTGTCTTCATCTTCATCAGACTATTATTCTTTCCTTTTCAAATTCCTCAAAGTTTCAGTACCAGAACACTCTTGAGGTAGATCAATAGTTGAACCTTGAGGCTCTTCTGCCATTTAAGCCTTCATTTTTCTTTTACCCTTATTTTTTCTAATTAAAGCAATGGGTTCTTCCTTGTTGATTTCTTATTCTTCTTCAATCTCCTTTACAACTGACATGTTTCCTAAATTCCAGACTCCTTTGCATCACCAGTTCTTCCACTGGACTCAGATATCATCCTTACATTTTCTCTTGGATTTCTTTTCCAATTCTCAAATACCTGTTGTTAGAGTTTGTGCCCTAGAGGCCAATTATTTGATATAATTGCTTAACATTTTGATATTATATTTGATTGAATAAATGAATGATTTTATTATGGTTTTATTTACTGCGTTATATAAATGTTAACATAATAAAATTTCTTAGAATAGTGATACAAATTATATAGTTTCAAGTATGTGACTTGAACATGAGATTATATAATTATAATTAGTATCATTATTCTTAAAAGTCTCTAGTCGAGTATCATTGTTGATGGGACAACAATGATGCATTGAGACTAGTATGTGGATTGACTGATGACCAAATCTCATTGGTCATAAATATATGAGATATTAAGTCAATGCATAGGTACATGTTAGAGAACGATGTACTGGACAGACCCACCATGAGAATTCTATGTGGAGCATTATGCGAAGTGTCATTAGCGATTCTCATAGTGACAATGATGTAATGATCCTCTAACCTGAAATCACTATATTACTACACGGGAATTTATATGCTTTGATATCATCAAAGGTCACCTTTAATAGGGTGGACTATAAAGGTGATTATTGGGTACATCATGAATCGTGTGAGGAATGTGAGTGATCTAGATGGAATTTAATCCTCCTATGTATTAGGGGTGATATACATAGGCCTCTTAATTGAGTAGGACTATGAAATGCATGGTCATGCTCAAATAGTGATTTGTTTCATATAGTCTACTCATTGATCAAGAAAAACTCAGATTAAATTATGAAGAGTATGACATATTCCATGACTCGAGTTTAATCTAGGATATTAAGGTTAAAAGGATTAAATTATAATGAAACATTGGTCACGAAAAGGTTGCATCGAATCATCGATCTTATTATTACTTGGGTAGCAGTGATGCATTACTAGATGTCGCTCACTGTTTATAATTTTATAATATGATTTTAAAATTATTGCCAATGTAATAATAACCTATAGGGTCACACACATAGAACGTAATTTAAAAGGGAATTAATTTAAATTATAAGGATTTAAATATATCAATATGATTGATAGTATTTTAAACCACGAATTTAAATTAAAAGGATAATTTGTATATATGTATATTAATTAAGTAAGACTTAATTAAGATATATATATATATATATATATATATATTCGAATTTTAATTATATTAGGTTTTGATTAATTCCTCCTAACTGCTATATATATGATATATATCATCCATTTTAGGTATTACATCAAAAACAAAAAAAATCCCTAGCCGCTCTTAGAGAGAGACTAGAGAAAATAGTTTCGAAAAAATTCTCATCCTTGGTGGCTAGTATCGCGGTTACTTTTCTGCAGATCGTACGACGATTCGCGGGGCGTTCATGTGGATACCGTAGAGACGCAGTTCGTTTGAATTGCGTTGGAGATTCGAACGCATCGATTCTAGCTTTAATAATCGGTATAATTTCTAACCACTGAATTAATTTATTTTTCGCATGGATCCTGTTTTAGGGTTTCATAATTGTCTTTTAATTGTTTATTTTCACTGCGTTTTTTGTGCCGAAAACCTATAGCTGTTGGGTCATTCTTCTGTTTGGATTGATGGATTCTCCTTCATCATCCCCAATCTTATCTCCCAATGCTGACTGTAAGATGATGCTTATAAATCTTCTGTAGATTATCTTTCCAGAGCTCTTTGACTTCTTTGAACTGAGTATCCATTTTCCAATCCAGTCGAGTAGTAGGGCTCCATAGTTGAGTTGAATCCCACAACCGATTCTTTGTCGTGAGCTTAAGTCGCACTTCGTTCACGTAGTCATGGCAGAGCTCTTCACGATATGCATTTCCAACAATGTCGACTAAAATTCATACCTTTGGGGAACTCTTTCTTTTGTACCCTCGGCGATCGAAGCGTTTTATGGTGCATCTTCTTTAATCCTTCATGAAAATCGATGCCTTGAATGAAAGGAAATCCTTTCGATTTGAAACATAGGGCTAGGTTTATATCCTCAGCTTTGAGTTTAATTTCCATGTCCTTGACCCTTGTGGTGATGACATCGTTCTCAAATGTTCCATTCCTGTAGAACTCTTTTATCAGCTTTGGGTAGATCCATGTGCTTGTACCCAGAGCTTCTTCAAGACCAGCTTTCTTTATCAGAGATAATGTTTTGTGAAATTTGGGGTCAGTTGTCTTGAACTCATCGAAACAGAGTCAGTAACCAGAGATGACATTTGAAGCCGCCATTGATTTCTTTTGTACTGAGGATGATTTAGCGATTTTGAAAGTTAGGGTTTCTGTTGGTAAAGAGAGAGATAAGCTTTTTGAACTTTTGAGTTTTCAAAAAGGCCTTTTTAAACTATACTTGTAACTTCCCTCCACTTGATCTGCGTAGTGGGGCATGTGTCGAGTTCTGCTTGGCTCCAAGATTTTAACTTGTGTGGAAAAATACTGATTTGCCCTTAGTTCCTCCTGAGCTAGTGTAGTCTTTGTGAGTACAACAATCGTCGAGGTAGCACTACGGTCGTTGAGGTTGTCATTGTGATCGTTGAGTCCACTGCTGAATCTGTTCTACGAACATTATCAACTCTGTTCCTTGTGATGATCTTTTGACTTAGCATTTTTTTTGAGTTAAGGTAGCTCAAGAAGAGCCAATCTCTTAGAATGAACTAAGGATTAGGTTTGTCCCTGAGGCGCTTAACAGAGAGATTGCTTGGATTTGTTGAAACTTTTGTCATCACAGGATGCTTCTTTGTCATGTTGAGGAAGCTCTACGATTGTGATCATTCATGTCATTGCAATTCTACGATCGCGGACTTTCTTTGGTCCTGTCTACGATTTTGAACATAGCCTTTATATCTGCATGGTTAGCACAGAATAAAGCATATATTTTATGGTTATAGATTTAGCATACCTAGCTCACTTATTAATTTATTAAATCTAGATTCATCTAGAGGCTTTGTAAAGACATCAGCAAGTTGATTTTCAGTAGGAATGTATTGTAAAGATATGGTTCTATTTTGAACATGATCCCTAATAAAATGATATCTTATCTCTATATGCTTAGTCCTAAAATGCATGACAGGATTGTGTGTTATTGTTATGGCACTTGTGTTATCAAAATGAACTGGTATAGATTTAAAATTAAACCCATAATCTGCCCGTTGATTTTTCATCCATAAGATTTGAGCACAACAGCTGCCAGCATCAATATATTCAGTTTCTGTTGTTGATGTAGATACTGAGTTTTGCTTCTTGCTAAACCAGGACACAAGTATGTTTCGCAATAGCTGATAGGTGCCACTAGTACTTTTTCTGTCTATTTTGCAGCCTGCAAAATCAACATCTGTATATCCTGTCAGTTCAAAAGAGGACTCCTTGGGATACCAAAGCCCCAGTGAGGTGTGCCTTTGAGGTACACGAAAATCTTTTTACAATGATTAAGTGTGATTCCTTAGGATTAGCTTGAAATCTAGCACATATATATTTTACGCAAAACATTATGTCCTGTCTCTCTTGGCGATTAGATATAGAAGAGAGCCTATCATACCTGCATATTGAGTTATATCAATACTTTTACCTTTTTCATCTTTGTCGAAGCTTGGTTGCTGGAGCAATTGGGGTTTTCATGGGAGAGATTGATTCTATGCCATACTTTTTAAGTAAGTCTTTAACGTACTTAGCTTGGTTTATGATGATTCCTTCATCAATCTGCTTTACTTGCAGTCCAAGGAAGAAGTTCAGCTCACCCATCATACTCATTTCAAACTTTCTCTGCATAAGCTTGAAAAATCTCTTACATAATATTTCATCAGTAGAGCCAAAGATAATGTCATCAACATATATTTGAACTAATAAGATTTTGTCTTTATGCTTTCTAAGAAATAATGTGGTGTCTACTCTACCTCTAGTGAACCCATTTTCAATAAGAAAGTTAGTTAATGTTCCATACCATTCTCTAGGTGCTTGTTTAAGACCATATAAGGCTTTGTCTAATCTATAGACATAATTAGAGAGAGTTGGATTGATGAAACCTGGAGGTTGTTCCACATATACTTCTTCTTGAAGTTCACCATTCAGGAATGCACTTTTGACATCCATCTGAAAGACTTTGAATTTCATGTGAGCAGCAAAGGCAAGAAATATTCTGATGGCTTCTAATCTAGCAACAGGTGCAAAGGTCTCATCGTAGTCAATGCCTTTTTCTTGAGAGTAACCTTTGGCCACTAGTCTTGCCTTATTCCTTTTTATTACTGTTGGTAGATTTCGCTATTGCTAAATTGCGCGCAAGCATACGCGGTCCACAAGTAATATAATGATAAGAGAGTTGTCGAACCCACGAGGAATTATCTCTAATTATTAACCAAGTACTAACTTTATATCGCCTAAGTCTCATTTAAACAGTTGATTAAAACGATAAATTATTATTATAATTAATTAAAATAACAGAAAAACAAAACGTAGATAGGTAGATAAAGAGCTAAGAACACAATGTCCACACACAAGCATTTTGTCAAAAACTTGGTGTGCATCACTTTGTTCAAATCGCTTAACTCTCTTTCTGATCATGGCGGCCACTATGAATTGACAATACATAAATTATGCATAACATAATCACATGCCCTTATATTTTTGGTCTAAATTCACAATTCATTTTCCAATTTCAAATAGATTACCAAACTAATTACCAATTCCTTAGCAATTAAACATTAAGCACGAAATATAAAGAACCAATTCGTATGACACCAATCAAAAGGAAAGCAAATTAAAAGTTTAATTCATAACAAATAAATCAAACTATTCCAAATATTAGGTAATCATCCAATGGATCATACAAGTATCAAAGAAAAGCTAGAAGTTTAATTCAATTCCTTGACTCCATAGGTGTTACAAATGTTTGCACTAGATCCCCAAGAATGAGTTCTAGCCACTAGAGGAAAAAAGAAAGAAAGAAAGAAAGAAAGAAAGGATGGCTTCCCTTAGTCTTTGGTTGAAGCTCCTCCATTGATATTGTTGAAGCTCCCACCATTGATGCTCCTTGAAGCTCTTAAAGAACCATGGCCAAGAGCCATGGCCTCCCTCTTCTCCAAGCTGCCACCTCTCTCTTTTTCTCCTCTAGGTTGCAAGTAGAAATGAAAGAATAATTCATTGGGTCATTAGGTTGAGTATTTAATAGTTTGAAATCATCAAAAAATTAGGTAATAATATTTGTGGCGCCATGATTTAACTTGAACAGTATTTCACAACCTTTGAAGGGTTGAGACTCTTTGCTTTGTGGTGACTGTATGTTGAAATACACTAGTAGTCGTGACTGCAATACGGGTAATTTTCTACTTGGGCATCTGTTGGGAAAATTACCATAACGTCTTCATACCAACTCTGATTTAAATGATTCAAGATAATACGGAAAGAGGAGACGTAGATCTACAGCTTTCATTCTTTGAGTTCTTCGAAATAATGGCCGGAGAAATGCTCAAATTGGCCTTGAAGTGACTACTATGCAAATAGCAATTGGTAGTTTCCAGATTTGACACCCGTTGGGAAAATGGCCATAACTCTCGTATCTGAACTCCGATTGAGGCGATTCAAGATGATACGAAAAGAGGAGACGTTGATCTACAACGTTTATTCTTGGATATTTGACAGATAATTTCTGGATCATGGCAAAAATAGGGCTTCAAGGGACTGCTATGTCAATGATAAACCAAAAATGAGAATTTGGCGATTCCAACAATCGACCCAAATGACATTCCATCCAATTCCTACAAAACAAAGTGAAAATGCATAAAACTAATACACAAATACGTAAAAGTAATATAAAACTATATTACACAACAATACAATGAAAATATATAAAAACCAAACAAACTAGCTTAGGATTTACAAATTAACAAACTTAAAGGTACCTAATTTTTGTATATAGAATACACTCATCAAATACCCCCAAACTTGAATATTTTCTTGTCCTCAAGCAAAACACTAAGAACAAAAACTATAAAAATAAATTATAACAATCAACTACTTGAGCAATGAATCAATAAGTTTGAACAATGGCTTTAAAGATGTCAAAACATGATAACTCTAGAAAACTTTCAAAATGTCACAACGTCTAGGATTTCAACTTGCTTGTTAGTCATACCTTATTTTAGATCCTTTCTCTCTGTGTGTGTGTATCCATTTGCACTAAACCAATTATAACTCGGATTGGCTTATGCAACTATATTACCTTATGAAAGACATAAACTTCAAAAACTACATGCTTAACACATCACTCACCGCAATTATAGACACATCAAATATTTGGGCGAGTGCATTATACACTCCATCTTTCCCTAAGTCTGCTTTGATGGGCAAGTACGTTTTACGCTCCATCTCAACCTTAAGTCTACTTTTATGGGCGAGTGCGCTTTACGCTCCATCTCAACCCACCGCAAGATTTTTGATATATTTTTTTTCTTTTTTTATAGGTGAGTGCGTTTTACGCTCTATCTCCCCTAAGTATGTGTCTATGAGTGAGTGCGTTTTACGCTCCATCTCAACCCACCACATAACCAATTTATTAAAGTTAAGTATATTACTTCGAGTGATGTTTAAACAAGTTCTAGAGCTTATTGATATCTCTCACAAGCATTCGGTCATATAAGTCTTCTCTAATTATACAACTAGTTCATTACAAATGGATGAGTGCTCAAAAGTAGGAGTCATAAGCAAAGCAATAACCAACAATAAGTCAGTCACCCAAACTAAGAAACATTTATCCATTTTTCATGAGTTATAACCTTAACAATCATTTACCTGATCATATATTATAGCTCAATTCAAATTAAATCAATGCTCAAGAGATAACCTATACTAGAAATGTAATTAAACCCACAAAAAAAATAATAAAATAAAACATATCAAAACAAAACGTAGAAGACCCCCAAACTTGAAATCGACAATGTCCTTACTAAACGCAATAAAAGAATTCAATGCAAAGAACTTTCGTGATCATTTATCAGTTGTCGCCTTCCGCAACCGACGTCTACTATTAGCTAAGATATAACATAAAATGGAAAATTTTCAAAATTTTAACTAATATGCACAACTAAACATAAAAACATCAAAATAACTGACATAATAACATAATACTAATTCAAGTACCAAGAATATCACGAGTACCCCCAAACTTAAGAAGAACATTGTCCTCAATGTAAAGATAGATAAAATTAAAACTAGAGGACTTCCTTGAGGCTGTGCTAATTGTCATCGACAGCATCCTCACCCCCGTAAGTCATTATGGAGCCATTCTAATTCAAAAGCACCAACAAAATTCAAGCAATAGCTTACACCTTCTTTTTGGCCTTAACTTGTGCCTTGACATGCCTTTCTTTTTACTTTGCTTGGCGATTCGTTGGTGAATCATGCTCATAGCTATTTGGTATCTAAGATTAACTAAAACAAAATTTTATAACTTGGGTTGGCTCCCAATAAGCGCTTGTTTTATAGTCTTCAGCCTGACTTTATTTAAAATAGAAATACAAGTTTAATAAAAATGTGTCATGCAAAATCGGACTGTAAGGATCCAATAGTTACGCTGAGTCATACACAAGAGCAATGCATTTACTTACAATTTTGTCAATCCAATCTCACAAACGATAACAATAAATAGAATCAGAAGGCCCGACTTCATGAAAAGTCTTGCACAAGAGCCAGCATTTACATACGATCTTGTCACCCTATTTATCATGATCGGTAAACACGCACAAACAAAGATCAAACAAAAAAATACTGCGTTAAATTAAGACTAAATTGATTGAAATCAATATTGGACAATATTAGAATAATAATTCCCGAATGGCGCTAAAAACTTGTTGGTCGATTTCATTTATTACTAAATCAGCAGCATAAAGCATCTGCTGATCCACAAGTAATATAATGATAAGAGAGTTGTCGAACCCACGAGAAATTATCTCTAATGATTAACCAAGTACTAACTTTATATCGCCTAAGTCTCATTTAAACATTTGATTAAAACAATAAATTATGATTACAATTAATTAAAATAACAGAAAAACAAAACATAGATAGATAGATAGATAGATAAAGAGCTAAGAACACAATATCCCCACACAAGCATTTTGTCAAACACTTGGTGTAAGACCGCAACTTATTATAAATAAAATTGAATTTTCTCTATTCATTATCTTGAAATAATAAGGAGTTAATTTATATAATACTTTGGTTATGGGTGAAATGTGCAAATTTTGCAAAATAAGCAAGTGGTTATAAAATATTCATTATTGTCGAGGAATATTTGTTTGGTCGTGGAATATTCTTGTTATCGGGGAATATTCGTACGACAGCATAGCCATTTGTGGACCCCATAACGAATAACTGTCGGATGAAGAAAATAACAATTTTGAGTTTTTATAAATAACGGCATAATTATTGCAGATTAACAATTTGTTGGGATACACGGTGGTTAAAATACGATGAATGCAGCGTGGTTGCATGCGATGCACCAGGTATTGCACATTATTGTTGAATTATTGATTCTTACGTGAAGGCACTACTCGATAATTATTACGGTAATTCTTCGCTCAATATTTTATTTTATTGATTCAATAATTCTTTGCGTTGAAATTTTATATTATTGTTATTTCAATAATTGTCATTTACGATGTATTCCCATTATCGGATCAATAATTCATATTATTTGAATAATATTATTAGATAACATTATTGGCAATGTCTAGAAAGTTACATCGAGGAGAGGTTTGGTCACCTAATTATGCGGCCAAGAGGAGGAGAAATCCTTATTGAAAAGCCTCCTCTTTCACAGGACCAGTGCAGTTGTCATTATTGTGATTACAGAATAATATTATATGTGAATAATTATTTATTGATTTATATGATAAGGAAATATTTATTTGATGTGGATATAAATGATGGATTTATTTATTTTATGTGGTTATAAATGAAGAAAACTGGTCCGAAGGACTCATAACCTGAAAAATTAGTGTTCTTAAGATATATTGCGTGAGTTATAATTTTTAATCCGACCGTTAGATCGTTGTGCTTTTTGGATATGTTATACATATATAAGTTGAGTATATGTCCACAAATTTTGAACCGTTAAAAATGAACGTATGTTCTGTTATGAATTTTAAGAGGTGACTAGTTCAGAAATTGTTGAAGTTTCTAAATTTATCATTTTGGTGAAAAATTCTAGAATGAGTAGGCCCCACCTATGGTTGGTGAAGAAATGTGCTAGAATTTTATTTCAAATGTGGTGGGTGGGAATAGTAGCAGGTAAAGCCATCAGGTTACAGGTCAAGTCTGCTTTGGCGTTCTAACATTTTCCTATATTGAGTGCTAAGTTAGAATTAAAAATCACACCAGAAATAAGTTTTTTTTCTCTCTCTTTTTATATTATCGAGCGTATTTTGTGAGTATTTAGATACTTTGAGAGTTGCTATTCAGTGCAAGTTTCCTAGACATTCCTATTGAAATCTTTTTTCTTTTGAGGTAAGGGATGTTATTTTCTTCGTAAATGATATTATTTTCTTCAATATCATTATGCTGAAATATTGATATAAATTTTATTGTGGAATTTATACCTTTTTGTGTCGGGGTTACTATTCACGTACACGACACTATTCACGAATACGAAACTATTCACCGAAAAATGAAATTTTCTCTTCTTTGTCCCAGATGTCTATTATGGTTACTATCTTTAATTGTATCCATGTTTTGATCTTTATTTTTGAATTCTGCTTCACAATTGGTTATTATTGAGTATTATTGAATTTGGATAAACCAAAATACGAATCCCTAATATTTGTCCTTCTGTCTCACTGTATTCGTTCTCTAAAATATTTTTCATCATCCTCAGTCCTTAATAGGTGATACTTGATGAATATCTTTGGCTTATAGTGCAAAGATATATGATTAATTAATGAATATATTTGGCCTGTAGTGCAAAGATGTATGATTACCTGATGAATATCTTTGGCCCATGGTGCAAAGATGAGCAGGTGTTGAGATGAACATGACCAACTGGTGATACAAATGAATATCTTTGGCCCGTAGTGCAATGATGAATATTTGATGCAAGATGTATATTAATTGTTGTTACAGGGATAAAATATTGATGATGGACTTTTAAATTCATAGATGATAGTAGATTTCATTCTCTACTTAACTCTTTTAATGAATTATTGTTTCCGCTGCAGTTGTTGATCTAAAACTTGTTGTCTGTTATATTCTATCAGATTTTTCCCTGTTAAAGACTAAGGATAATTTGTTGTATATTATATTAGTCATAATATTATTTACTGGGCTAGTTGAGTTCACCCTTTTTCCTTTTTATTCCATTTTACTTCTCAGGAAGCGATAACATAGCGGGAAGTTGTCAGGGTATGGAGTGATGGTCCTAGACAGTTGTTTAGCAGTCCTCACTATTTTGTAAAATAGTGTGTCAATAATTGTAATGAGGACTTTATTTGAGTGTGGATATTGTCTAGAAGACAATATTTGTATTTAAACTCACAGTATATGTTGTCGTATTTTGCACGACAATTGTAATAATGAAGTTGTAGTTGTTTTCTTTACCATGTATTTGGCGACTCAGAATGGGTGATGTATACCTATTTTGGGGGCGTCACAGTTGGTATCAGAGCTTAGGGATATGGTCTCTGGCGGAGATCGGGGAATAGAACTAAGAGGGGAGAGATGAGTAACTCATTCGCTAGTGTATCCTACCTAAGCTTATTTGTTGGTCGGTCATAATATAGGGATATTATGTGATATGTTAATTTATTTAATTAACACTTGTTTTATGGCAGTATTTATGAATGATAGCTGAGAACATTAACAATGGAGTGTATGAGATTGTGGAGACACCTTTAACCACAAACCAGGAGAACGTGCAACAAGATGACAATATTCCTCTTGCAAACAACACTACCGAGAAAACGATGAATGATGGAATGTTTAGGAGCTTTTTTCAGTTCATGCAAAATCAGACAAGGGAGACTCGTGTACAAAATACGGGTGGAAATGATAACAACGCACAGCTTTGTCACAAAGCGATTCGAGGAGTTGGGACCACCAGAATTCTTTGGAAAGCCAGATCCGATTAAGGAGGAAACGTGGGTCAAGCAAATTACCAAGATATTCGATGTCTTGGGTTACATGGATGAATAGAAGGTTCCATTTGCCACCTTTATGTTCCGTGGGGAGGCAAATTACTGGTGGGAATCTATGAAACGTACCCAGCCAGCCACACTCAATATGTCTTGGGAAACGTTTTTGAAACTATTCAATGACAAGTACTTTCCTGAAAGTATTCGTCACATGGAGGAGGTAGAGTTCATCAAGCTGGAGCAAAACAATATGAATGTGTCGCAGTACGAAGCTAAGTTTTCTGAGTTGTCCCGATTTTCATCCCATTTGGTTGATAATGAGGAGAGAATGACGCGAATGTTTCTGCGAGGTTTGTCTTCAGTTGGTATCAGAGCTTAGGGATATGGTCTCTGGCGGAGATCGGGGAATAGAACTAGGAGGGGAGAGATGAGTAACTCATTCGCTAGTGTATCCTACCTAAGCTTATTTGTTGGTCGGTCATAATATAGGGATATTATGTGATATGTTAATTTATTTAATTAACACTTGTTTTATGGCAGTATTTATGAATGATAGCTGAGAACATTAACAATGGAGTGTATGAGATTGTGGAGACACCTTTAACCACAAACCAGGAGAACGTGCAACAGGATGACAATATTCCTCCTGCAAACAACACTACCAAGAAAACGATGAATGATGGAATGTTTAGGAGCTTTTTTCAGTTCATACAAAATCAGACAAGGGAGACTCGTGTACAAAATACGGGTGGAAATGATAACAACGCACAGTTTGTCACAGCCAAGCAGTTCAAGGAGTTGGGACCACCAGAATTCTTTGGAAAGCTAGATCCGATTAAGGAGGAAACGTGGGTCAAGCAAATTACCAAGATATTCGATGTCTTGGGTTACATGGATGAATAGAAGGTTCCATTCGCCACCTTTATGTTCCGTGGGGAGGCAAATTACTGGTGGGAATCTATGAAACGTACCCAGCCAGCCGCACTCAATATGTCTTGGGAAACGTTTTAGAAACTATTCAATGACAAGTACTTTCCTGAAAGTATTCGTCACATGGAGGAGGTAGAGTTCATCAAGCTGGAGCAAAACAATATGAATGTGTCGCAGTACGAAGCTAAGTTTTCCGAGTTGTCCCGATTTTCATCCCATTTGGTTGATAATGAGGAGAGAATGACGCGAATGTTTCTGCGAGGTTTGAAACCCGAAATACGTTAATACCTCATTTCTCACAAACTTTGTTTATATTCAGATATTGTGAATAGGGCTCAGTTATTGAAGTGCAATAATGAGTCAGCTCAACCGAAGAATAATGACCAATAACTCGATGATAATCGTACCAGTGGCAACGGTCATCGGAACAATGATAACCATCGTGGAGGAAATTATCATGCCAGAAATGGTAACCACTTCGGTGGTAATCATGGCCAAGATAATAGAAGAAATAATTCAAGTGGAAATTTCAAGAAGAGAAGATTTAACGATGACAGAAAGACGTCAGCAGCAGCACCAGCACTAGCAACAAATTATAGGGGAGGAGAACGACCGCCAATTAGATGCTACAGATGCGGAGAGGAGGGACATATAAGTCCAAACTGTTCACAACCTTCCAAGATATGTGTTTATTTATGGAAAAGACGATCATATAGCTCGATTTTATCCTGTAGCAAAATCAAGTCCAGCAGGGACGGTGGCACCAAAGGCGGATACGGACAAAATAAAGTCGACAGTTTCTGGAAGAGCGTTTGTCGTGACTGCCCAAAACGCGAGGAACCCGAACGAAGGTACCACGGGTTAGTTAATTATAAATTCTTGTAAAATCTATACCTTATTAGATACCGATTCTACTCATTCTTTTATCTCCTCTACTTGTGCTCAACGTTTAAACTTGACTCTGGAGAAAGTAAACTATGACTTATCTATGGAGACTCTATTAGGAGAAACTTTTATCATATCCACTATTTATAAATCTTGTTTGATCCAAGTGAGAACAATCACATTACCTGTTGATCTTATCTCTTTAAAGATACATGCATTTGACGTGATTTTAGGGATTGATTGGTTAACTACTCATCATGCCAAAATTGATTGTTTTCGTAAGGTTGTTAGTTTTCTTATTCCTAACCAACTTGTTATGCGAATTCAAGAAACCAAACCATTGAAGTCAAACACTTTCATATCAAGCCATTAAGCCATTCGTTTATTAAAAAACGGATGTCAAGCTTTCTTAGCCCATTTCATGAATTTAAACAAAAATACGTCAGATTTGAATGATATTTCTGTTGTTAGTAAATCTCTTGACGTATTTCCTGAAGAATTTCCTGGCCTACCCCCAGAGTGTGATATTGAATTTTGTATCGACTTTTAACCCGGTATAAAACCCATTTTCAAAAATTCATATCAAATGGCTCCTATTGAACTTCAGGAGTTAAAAACCTGACTATAGAAGTTGGTACCCGAGCCTCTATCTGGTGACTTCCTTTGTGGAATGCACCGAAACCAAACTCTCCGTAGGGGACTCTATATTCGTGCGGTGGTAAACTGATAGGCGCCATTGTGACGTGCTATCCAAGATTGGGATATGAGTCACAGTTGAGAGCAACCTAAGTCAGTAATCAAAATATCTAGCTTTCTAGGCTTAGTTGGTTACTATCGAAGATTCGTGGAAGGATTTTCTCGAATCGCTACTCCGTTAACTTAGCTGACTCGAAAAGATACAAAATTTGAATGGAGAGACGAATGTGAGAAGAGCCTCCAAGAACTCAAGAGGAGACTCATTTCGGCACCTGTTCTGACCATACCATTCTAGAAAAACAAACGTGGTAGCTGACACATTGAGTAGAAGATCGTACGCGAGTACGAGTGCGATATTGATGAACATAAAGACCTATTTTGTATAATTTACAAATGATAGAGATAGAGTTAAAAAATCTAGGGACCTACGTGATAATATACGAGTAGAATCAACTTTAATCGATAACGTTAAAGCTGCTCAAGCTACAGACCTGGAGCTGATGAATATGAAGAAGAAGATGCAAGAAGTCATTATTCCAAAAAAAACAAGAATCAATGATGTGAGGAAAGCTCAAACCTTCGATTTATTAGTCCATTTGAAATCCTCGATCGAGTAGGAACTGTGGCCTATAGACTCGCTTGACCGCCAAGTATGTCTCGTGTTCATAACGTGTTTCACATATCCATGCTACGTAAATATGTGAAAGACCCGAACCACATTATTGCATTAGAACCAGACAAAATAGCCGAAGATTTAACATACGAGAAGGTACCTGTCAAGATCTTGGATAGGAAAGAGCATGTCCTACGCACCAAGATTATACCACAAGTTAAAGTTTTATGGAGAAACCATGCTATTGAAGAAATGACCTGGGAGTTGGAATCAAAAATGAAAGCGAGGTATCCTCACCTTTTCGAAACACCAGGTACGTACGTCAATTTCGAGGACGAAATTTCATAAGGAGGGGAGGTTGTAAGACCCCAAATTATTATAAATAAAATTAAATTTTCTCTATTCATTATCTTGAAATAATAAAGAGTTAATTTGATATAATACTTTGGTTATGGGTGAAATGTGCAAATTTTACAAAATAAGCAAGTGGTTATTAAATATTCATTGTTGTTGGGGAATATTCGTTTGGTCGTGCAATATTCTTGTTGTCGGGGAATATTCGTACGACGACATAGCCATTTGTGGACCCCATAACGAATAACTGTCGGATGAAGAAAATGACGAGTTTGAGTTTTTATAAATAACTAGTAATAATTATTCTGAAGTTAACACCGCTGGAATACACGGTGGTTAAAATACTGATATCTGGCGTGGTTGCAGATAGCACACCAGTATTACACATTCTTGTTGAATTATTGATTCTTACGTAAAAGGCACTACTTTCGAATAATTGTTACGATAATTCTTGCTCAATATTTTATTTTATTGATTCAATAATTCTTTGCATTGATATTTTATATTATTGTTGTTTTAATAATTGTCATTGCAGACCGTATTTCCCATTATCGGATCAATAATTCATATTATTTGAATAATATTATTAGATAGCATTATTGGCAATGTCTAGAAAGTTACATCGAGGAGAGGTTTGGTCACCTAATTGCTTGGCCAATGAGAAGAAATCCTTATCGAAAAGTCCCTCTTTCACGGGAACACTGGACTGGTTGTCATTATTGTGATTCTCAGTAATATTATTTGTGAATAATTATTTATTGATTTATATGATAAGGAAATATTTATTTGATGTGGATATAAATGATGGATTTATTTATTTTATGTGGTTATAAATGAAGGAAACTGGTCCGAAGGACTCATAATCCAAAAAATCAGTGTTCTTGAGATATATTGCGTGAGTTATAATTTTTAATCCGACCGTTGGATCGTTGTGCTTTTTGGATATGTTATACATATATAAGTTGAGTATATGTCCACAAAATTTGAACCGTTAAAAATGAACATATGATTTGTTATGAATTTTAAGAGGTGACTGGTTCAGAAATTGTTGAAGTTTCTAAATTTATCATTTTGGTGGAAAATTCTAGAATGATTGGGTCCCACGTATGGTTGGTGAAAAAATGTGTTGGAATTTTATTTCAAATGTGGTAGGTGGGAATAGTTGCAGGTAAAGCCATCAGGTTACAGGTCAAGTCTGTTTTGGCGTTCTAACATTTTCCTATAAATAGAGTGCTAAGTTAGAATTGAAAATCACACCAGAAACAAGTTTTCTCTCTATATATATTATCGAGCGTATTTTGTGAGTATTTAGAAACTTTGAGAGTTGCTATTCAGTGCAAGTTTTTGACATTCCGGTCAAAAATACTGCTCTTTTGAGGTAAGGGATGTTATTTTCTTCGTAAATGATATTATTTTCTTCAATATCATTATGCTGAAATATTGATATAAATTCTATTATAGAATTTATACCTTTTTGTGTCAGGGTTACTATTCACGTATATGGCACTATTCACGAATACAGCACTATTCACCGAAAAATGAAATTTTCTCTTCTTTGTCCCAGATGTCTATTATGGTTACTATCTTTGATTGTATCCATGTTTTGATCTTTATTTTTGAATTCCACTTCACAATTGGTTATTATGGAGTATTATTGAATTTGGATAAACCAAAATACGAATCCCTAATATTTGTCCTTCTGTCTCACTGGATTCGTTCTCTAATTTTTTTTTCATCATCTTCAGTCCTTAATAGGTGATACTTGATGAATATCTTTGTCCTGTAGTGCAAAGATGTATGATTACTTGATGAATATTTTTGGCCTGTAGTGCAAAGATGTATGATTACCTGATGAATATCTTTGGCCCGTAGTGCAAAAATGATCAGGTGTTAAGATGAACATGACCAACTGGTGATACAAATGAATATCTTTGGCCCGTAGTGCAAAGATGAATATTTGATGCAAGATGTATATTGATTGATGTTACAGGGATAAAATATTAATGATGGACTTTTAAATTCATAGATGATAGTAGATTTCATTCTCTACTTAACTCTTTTAATAAATTATTGTTTTCGCTGCAGTTGTTGATCTAAAACTTGTTGTCTATTAAATTCTCTCATATTTTTCCCTGTTGAAGACCAAGGATAATTTGTTGTATATTATCTTAGTCATAATATTCTTTACTGGGCTAGTTGAGCTCACCCTTTTCCTTTTTGTTCCATTTTTCTTCTCAGGAAGCGAGAACATAGCGGGAAGTAGCCAGGGTGTGGAATGATGATTCTAGACAGTTGTTTAGCAGTCCTCACTATTTTGTAAAATAGTGTGTTAATAATTGTAATGAGGACTTTATTTGAGTGTGGATATTGTCTAGAAGACAATATTTGTATTTATACTCACAATATGTGTTGTCGTATTTTGCACGACAATTGTAATAATAAAGTTGTAGTTGTTTTCTTTACCATGTATTTGGCGACTCAGAATGGGTGATGTATACCTATTTTGGGAGCGTCACACTTGGCGTGCATCACTTTGTTCAAATCTCTTAACTCTCTTTATAATCATGGCGGCCACTATCAATTGACAATACATAAATTATGCATAACATAATCACATGCCCTTATATTTTTGGTCTAAATTCACAATTCATTTTCCAATTTCAAATAGATTACCAAACTAATTACCAATTCCTTAGCAATTAAACATTAAGCACGAAATATAAAGAACCAATTCGTATGACACCAATCAAAAGGAAAGCAAATTAGAAGTTTAATTCATAAACAAATAAATCAAACTATTCCAAATATTAGGTAATCATCCAATGGATCATACAAGTATCAAAGAAAATCTTGAAGTTTAATTCAATTCCTTGACTCCATAGGTGTTACAAATGTTTGCACTAAATCCCCAAGAATGAGTTCTAGCCACTAGGTTGAGTATTTAATAGTGAAATCATCAAAAATTAGGTCTAGCTACCGCAAAGACTTTCATGATTTGGCTTGAATGGGGCAATCGCTTTCTTGTATTGAAAAGGGCTAGGCTACTACTTTGTGGTGTTGCAGCGCCGGAAATACACTAGCAAGTCGCGCTGTAGCGTCGGGTAATTTTCTACTTGGACATCTGTTGGAAAAATGACCATAACTTCTTCATAAGAACTCTGATTTAAATGATTCAAGATCATCCGGAAAGAGGAGACGTAGATATACAATTTTCATTGTTTGAGTTCTTTAAAATAATGGCTAGAGAAATGCTCAAATTGGCCTTGAAGTGACTGATATGCAAATAGCAATTGGTAGTTTCTAGATTTGACACTCGTTGGAAAAATGGCCATAACTCTCGTATCCGAACTCCAATTGAGGCGATTAAAGATGATCCGGAAAGAGGAGGCGTTGATCTACAACTTTTATTCTTGGAGATTTGATAGATAATGGCCGGATCATGGCAAAAACTAGGCTTCAAGGGACTGCTATATCAATGGCAAACCGATAATGCGAATTTGGCGATTCCAACCATCGACCCAAATGACATTCCATCCAATTCCTACAAACAAAGTAAAAATGCATAAAACTAATACATAAATACATAAAAGTAATATAAAACTATATTACACAACAATACAATGAAAATACATAAAAACCAAACAAACTAGCTTAGGATTTACAAATTAACAAACTTAAAGGTACCTAATTTGTGCATATAGAATGCACTCATCAATTACTCCATCTTCATCCATCTTGTTTCTGAAGACCCACTTGGTGCCAATGACAGGATGACTCTTTGGTCTTGGAACTAATCTCCATACTTTGCTTCTTTCAAACTGATTTAGTTCTTCCTACATGGCTTCTATCCAGCTGGCATCTTCTATAGTATCTTCTATCTTCTTGGGTTCCATTTGTGATAGAAAGCTCAGATAGAAACACTCATTTTGGGTGGCGGCTCTTGTTTTGACTCTTGTATTTGGGTCTCTAATGATTAAGTCTTGAGTGTGGTCTCTTTCCCATCTATTTCTTGTTGGAACATCTGTCCTGATGCCTTCTTGTCTAAGACCTTCAAGATCAATTTCAGCTTCTTGATGTGGAGGTTTATTGTCTTGCGTAGTTCCCTCTACGATCTCCTCTTCTTGCTCAACGATTTCATTTTCTAGAACTACGATCGTAGTGTTGAGCTCGACGACCTCGTTCGTAGTGTCTGAATTATCGTTCGTAGTGTCTTGAGACTTTATTCTGTCCAAGTTTATTTTATCAAAGATGATGTGAATTGAGACTTCAACACTTAGTGTCTTCTTGTTGAACACTCTATAAGCTTTACTGTCTGTGGCTTATCCTAGAAAGATTCCTTCGTCAGACTTGGGTTGGAACTTTGTCAAATACTGTTTTCTGTTGTTAAGTATATAGCATGCACATCCAAACACATAAAAGTAGCTGACACTTGATTTTCTTCCTCTCTACAGTTCGTAGGGAGTCTTCTTTAACGTAGAGTGTAAAAGAGATATATTCTGAGTGTAGCATGCAGTGTTGACAACTTCTGCCCAGAAGTATTCAAGCAGATGGGCTACTGCTAGTAGAGTTCTTCCAGCCTTTATCAACGTTATGTTCTTTCTCTCGCCTACTCATCTTTGGCTTTGAGGGTTCATACTGTTGAGAAGTTGTGGTGATGTCATTATGCATGCAAGAATCGGTCCATCTCAGAGAAGTCGAATTCTTTGCCATGATCACTTCTTATAGCCTTGATTTTCTCCCCTTTCTCGTTCATCACTAGTATGAACATTTTAATTAGTTGGGAGCTAGTTTCATCTTTTAAGTTTAGAAAGAACACCCAAGTGAATCTGGTGTAGTCATCTACTACGACCAGTGAGTATCTCTTCCCTCCAAGGCTCGTTGTTGGAATTAGCCCAAATAGATCCATATGAAGCAGCTACAGGGGATTGTCAATTGAGTTGACAATTTTGCTCTTAAATGAGCTTCTCGTCTGCTTTCCAAGCTGATAGGCATTACATGGCCTTTCTTTGACAAAGCTAAACTTGGGTAAGCCTGCTACTAGATCCTTGGAGGCCAGTTTAGACATGCTTTTGAAGTTGAGATGAGACAATCTTCTATGCCATAACCAGCTCATTTCTTCAGATGCTTTAGCCAGAAAGCATATCGTCTCGTCCGAGCTTAGTTGATCAAGATTGACAGTATAAACATTGTCTTCTCTTGTTCCAGTCAGTTTTATAGATGATGTATTCATATCTCTGACTAGACATTGATTATTGAGGAAAATGACTTGATGACCCTTGTCACATAGTTGGCTTATGCTTAGAACATTATGTTGTAAACCTTCCACATAGGCCACTTTACTGAAGGACACTGCTCCATTCCTAGCTGAGCCATATCCTCTTGTCTTGCCAGAGCCATTATCTCCGAAGATGACTGTTAGACCCCCCTTTTCTACGAAGTTAGACAGAAGCGCTTTGTTCCCTGTCATGTGCCTTGAGCATCCACTATCCAGATACCAGGTTATGATCGTGGAGCTTGGTTTTTGTGGTAAGATAGAACTCTCATTTGGGTACCCATACTTGCATGGGTCCTACTTTGTTAGTACCCTTGGCAACCCAAATTTGCTTAATTTTGGATTTCACATGCATAGGGTTATGGTAGCATATTGCAGCCTTATGACCAGTCTTATTATATACAAAACATCTAATATGATGCATGCTTGTGTGTGTGTGTATGGATTTTTCCTCCATTTGGACTTATGTGGTTTTCTAGCAGTCCTTCCTTTATACTTATTTTCCTTTTTCCATGTGTCCTTATGTTTCATAATTCGTGAAAAGTGAGGCTTAACTCTACTGTTCCTTCCCAGTTGGTTCGTGGAGTCAATTTTGCTCGACTCTACGACCCTTTGAGGTTGGAGAGTAGAGATTGAGTTACTCTTCTCCCTTCTGAAACCTAGGCCAGTATGAGATCCTTTATTCCTTGGAACATAGGTTGGATCTGAAGAGGAGGTTTGGACTAGTTCTTTCTTTTGTGAGGATTTCACAAATGTAATGCTTCTACTTGAAATATTACTAGAGCTAGTTTCCTTTATCTTTTCTACATATGGTTTTGAGGTGGGTTCCCCAAAACCTAAACCTATTCTGTTAGATGCACTTATCTGACTGGAGATCAGGGAGTCCATGGAAGAAGAGGAATTATTCTATGTAGAGATTGTCCTTTCCAGTTCCTCAATTTTAGAGGTCAGACTTGACTCTCTTTGTGCCTTAAGTTCATTGGTCTGTTTTAAAAATTTATTCTTAGCTTCAAATTTGGAGAGAGAGTTAGTACTTAGAAGAGTTGTTTCCAGTTCTTCCTGAACTTTCTCTTTCTCTTTTTGAAGAAGAGAATAATCTTTGGACAAAACTTTGAACCATTTCATGTATTGATGCAGATCAGATGTTATGCCATGTAGATCAGTTCTTAAATCATCAATGTCTACATCAGGAGAGTTAAAGTCAAATACCTCATCTATACTTACTTCAAGTATGTCAGAGCTCTTTTTATGTTTGGCCATCAGACAAAGATTTGCCATTTGAGGATCTTCATCATCTCCAGATTCGGGAGTTGAGTCGTTGTCTGAGTCACTCCACGATCCTCTGGCCACAAGACCTTTTTCTTTCTTCTGATGCCTCTTGTTGCCTTTGAATTCTTTCTTTGAATTTGATCTTTTCTTGAGTTCTTCTTTGAGAGGCTTGTTGCAGTTTGCAATGAAATGGCCAGACTTTTTGCAGTTGTAGCATAAGTCGTTTATTTGTTCCTGGCTGTTGTAGTTGTTGAACTTCTTAGGTTTGCTGTTTTTGCCTTGATGCATGAATCTTCTGAGTCTTTTTACCAACATTGCAAAGTCCTCATCATAATCTTCATCATAGTCAGAGTCATTCTCAGTGTTAGCTTTGGAAGTGTTGTCTGTTGCTTTTAGAGCAACTCCTTTGTCTTTCTTTCTTCCTTCGGATAGAGTTTCTGCTCGTTGAGTCAGCTCCAGTTCATATGTGAGAAGGTTGCCATATAATTGTTGAACAGTCATTTCATGGAGATTCTTTGAATCTCTGATAGCAGTGGTTTTGGCATCCCACTTCTAGGTAAAGCTCTCATGAACTTTATAATTAGATCTTTATTTGGATAGATCTTTCCATAGGCTCGGAGAGAGTTGAGCAGTACATTGAATCTTTCGTAGGTGGAAGTAACGTTTTCTCCTTGAACGTGTGCAAACATTTCATATTGTTGAGTCAAGAGAGATTGCTTGTTTTCTCTAACTTCTTTTGTTCCTTCATGCATGATGAGTAATGCCTCCCACACTTCCTTTGATGTTTTGTTGTTTACCATATTTTCAAATAGATCATCTTCTAACGATTGAAACAAGATGTTCTTGGCCTTTTTGTCGAGTTGGACAACTTTCTTTTCGTTGTTAGTCCATTCTTCTTTGACCTTTATCTGGATTTTGTTTGGATCATCTACAGTAGAAGCAAGCTTGGTAGGAATATAGGGTCCATTTTGAACATTTTTAAATAGATCTTCATCTATTGAATCCATGTAGGCTTGCATACGAACTTTCCAGTTGACGAATTTATCTTTGTTGCACATAGGTGGCTTGCTGCCTCCTCCAGTCTTTGATTCACTTATCAGATGTGCCATTGGATCTACTTATTCTTTGTAGGCTGTTTGATAGAACCTGCTCTAATACCAATTGTTAGTTCCCAGAGGCACAATAGTTATCTAGAAGGGGGGTTGAATGGATATTTTAAATTCTTTCTTTTCGAAATACTTGTAAGTTTTGATAATGATTTAAGCACAGTGGAATTAAAATTTGTTTGTTTTCCCTTCAAGATATAATGAATAAATAAGAGTAAAGCAGTTATGACAGTTATGGCAAGAATATAAGGGACACAGTGATTTTAAGTGGTTCAGAGCATTCAAAGCTCATATTCCACTCTTCTACTCCCCGAGTAGCAAATCCACTAAGGATATCTTTACAACTTCCAAATCTTACAGATTCCTTCAAGACCAAAAGTCTTGGAACTTCTTAGTTCACTATTGAACTCTTCAAGTCTAGCAGACCTGGTACTTCTCAGTTCACTTAGAACTCTTCAAGTCCTTCTGACTTGAAACTTCTTCCTTCACTAGATAATAGTTGAGTTCTTGAATGGTGCTACTCAGTTGTCGTTAAGCTTGCGTTCGATAGAATTGAGTAGCTGAGCAAGCTTTCCTTTTTCAGATAGTAGAGTTTGATCGTTGAGTGTTCTTCGGCTTTTTTGTTCAATGCTAGCTTTTTTTTTCATCTGCTGATGTTTTGTATATATGATGCCTTTGAAATGTATCCGTTGAAGACATCCGTTGAAGCATTAAATGCATTTGACATTTCTGAGCTTTGATGGAGACATTCTGCAGAACTTCTGATTAGCAGACTGACCCACTGACACAGCAGACTGCTATCTCACTTAACACCTGAAAAGGTATTTTCTGCTGACCCATAGTACTTTCCTTAGCTTCTTCAATACGTTTCTTTGTTATATACTAAGGATGCATGTTGTGTCATTGGGACTCCCGAGGTCTTCAACGTCTATAGCTTATTCCATATTTGTTGTGATTAATCTTTAAACAAGTGGCGAGGCTCGATGCTTCTGACACAGATTGATGAAGCTCTACGATTCTGATCGTGGTGTCATGCCACCTTGGTACTTGGTTTGGTGCTGATAGATGAGAACACTATGATTTCTCTTAAGTACTGGTACACTACGATCTTCACTTTCTTGACTTGCAGACTCTACGCTTCCGAGAGCACTCTACGAACTCTAACTTGGCTCAGCAAGCGTTAGGACTACTCTACGATTTCGGAGAGGCCCTTCAAAGCAGACACACTATGATCCTCAACGCTCTACGATTCTGCCTTGTCTTCTGTAATCTCTTGATCATCTTGATAGACTACGATTCAGTTGAAGCCTATTTATTATATTTCAAGATATAGATCAACCTAATAGTTTTGATCTCTTCTTCTATACATTCATTTACAGAATGATAAACATTAAAGTCCAGATCAACCTAACAAATTTGATCTATCACTAAGTCCTTGTACATGTGTTCCTTTGAAGGACTTTACATATAATAATGACTATTAACTTTCAACATCAAATTTTAAATATGCAATCTCCCAACATCATGTGCTCCATTGCTTATCTCAACATTTTTAGATGTCATTTTCAAATACTGCCACAAAACAAGGGTTAATTGACATACCACATAATACCCCTATATTTTGACCGACCAATTAAATAACAAATAAGATTAGATAGGTCATACTAGCGAAGGATTTACCCGTCTCTCCCCTCCTAGTTCTAGTCTCACATCTCATCTAGGGATCATATCCCTAAGCTTTGATACCAACGGTGACGCCCCCAAAATAGGTATACATAACTCATTCTGAGTCGCCAAATACATGGTATAGAATATAAATACAAACTTAATTATACAACATGAGCTACGAGTTTTTACATGAATATTTTCTTATAGACAATATCCAAACTCAAATGGAGTCCCCATTACATTTATTATCACACTATTTTATAGAATAGTGAGGACTACTACAACCACCAATTCAGACCATCACTTCGTTCCCTGACTAGTCCCGGCTACGTTCTTATTTTCTGAAGAGAACAATGAAAGCAAAGGGTGAGCTCAACTAGCCCAGTAAGAAATATTATGACTAAGATAATGCAGAAAAATTATCGTTAGCCTTCAACAGTGTTAAACTGATAAAATATAATAAACATCAAGTTTAATTGCAACAGAACAAGAAATCCATTAGAAGAGTCAAGTAGAGCATGATATCTACTATCTTCTATGATTTAAAAAGTTTATCATCAATTTTATCGCTGAAACTCAGCTCAATAAATAATCCACATCACTGAATTATCTATGCACTACGGGCCAAGGATATTCATTAGTATCACGTCCACGAATTATCCAAGCACTACGGGCCAAAGATGACTTTCATCACAATATAAGGATGAGAATGATGACAATGATATAAGAATTCAATTAAATAAAAACAAAGGATAAATTTTAAATATTTATAATTTAATCTATCCAGAATTCAATAATGTCCAAATTGTCAACATGATATTACTTTGTGGAGTAAAATTCAAGAATAATATTGTATCAAAAATGGTTTGGACCGAAAAGAAATCAATTTTTGTCATGAATAGTACCCCGAGTAAAGTACCCGAGTGAATAGTACCCTGAGAATAGTACCCCGTGAATAGTACTCTGGCATGAAAAGATTAAAAATTATCAAGAATGCTCAGAATAATATTTTTATGAAAAGATACTAGATGAAACGCAAATTTCAAAAATATTCTACTAATTTCAAGGAGTTTAGAAGCAATACTTTAACAAAATGAGTGTAGAATTCAAAATCTGAAAAGAAATAATATTACTTACATATTACATAGTATGGAAGAAAATATTATTTCTTACGAGTATTGAACAAAAATAATATCCCTTACCTTAAAAGGAGAGTATTCCAACTGGTATAGCGAGAATATTTTTGAAGAAAACTTGCACTGTTTTCTACACTAAAAGCTTCCTAAAACTTGAAAGAAATACGCTCAACATTATAGAAGAAAAATTCTCTGATTCTGGTGTATTTTTCAATTCTAAACTAAACATCCTATTTATAGGAGAATGAAAGAATACTATTTAGGAAAAAAAATCACGGACTGCACAGTGTAGGAATCACGGGCGTGCAACTGATCGGCTAATTTTTTTTTATGATTTACTATGTAAACACTATGCGTAATAAAATATAATATATTCTATTTTTCATAAATAATAAAACTTATTATAATATATATATATAACCAAATTTTGTCCCCCCCATGACAAAGGTTCCCCCTAACCCCTGACTTTATTTATATATATATATATATATATATATATATATATAAACCGAGATAACTTCTATCGACAGTTTTGAAAAATGAGTAAGTGGGGGTCCAAATAATACGCCAAACTTACAATAAATACTTCATAAAAATCCCCTCAATATTTTTAACAACATTTATTCATCAATAATATAACTTGCAATATTAACTGTAAGTGTTGCCTCTTTTTCAGTTATGACAAAAGAGCTCTAACTCATGCAAGCATACATGTGTCAACAAGTAATATAGAGTAAGTAAAGTATCGATCCCACAGAGAAAGTTGTTCAATTTAAACTACTATTCATCAATCAAATCACTATTTCTATATGCTTAAACTACAGATCAAAAGTGTGAATTATTCTAACTACAAATAATAACTAAAATGTGAATAAGAATGGAATAAATCAAATCTAGAAATAATGGGATCCTAACTTCATTTAATATTTCATTTAATTACCACTATCATGCAAGAATTGTTCACATATCATAGGAAAATAGCCAAGAGCACTAATAGAGTCATAGCCATTTTTCAATGCACTATGACCTACTTACACAACATCCACAAATGATAGACTCTATGTAATCATCAATATAACCAAAATCACTATATGTCTATGTGAAATTGCATTCATACTAATTTTAAGCACAAGCCCTTATTTTAACTCATACGGTGAATAAGTATATGTCTATCTCATTCACAAAATACGCAAGCCATATACAACAGTCCCATATACGTATGCTATTATGACTACAATCCATACTCGCATGTTCATTGTCAATTCCATGCAAATACTGAAACGAATGGTGATCAAGCATTCATACATGCAAAACAATCATAATAGAATTTCCATATGCTATGTAAAACAGCCCTAGCAATCAAACATGCAACCAAACTACATATTAAAATTCGTTAGAATCCCATAATGAAGTTTAGTTCATGACTGAACCAAAAGCCATTATGGGATCAAAGCTAAACATGGTTATCAAGCAAACAATTAAAAGATGAAAGATAGAAACGATCAAACCCAATTGCAGATTGTAAACCAAAGTTAACATTCAAATCCTTATATAAATCCAGCAAAACGAAAATACTAAACCACAATGACAGAAAATCCCAAGAAGAATTAGAAAAGATGGAGTTTAGGCTTCGTTCTTCGTTGGAATCTCTCCCAATATAAAACCCTAGTTTCTATTATGAAAATACGTCAAAAGTTATCCCCGTGTGCGTCTGACACCAGTCAGATATCGTTTAAAACAAATTGCAACTTATTTAATTAAAAATTTAAATAAAACAAAATAAGACTTGACGCATCAAGGCAGCCCCCAGCAGTGTGTTCTCTCGGCAGCGAGACTTGCGATGGTAATGCTCATGCAAAGAGTACTTTCGCGTGCCAGCCTCAAGCTCATTATGCTATTATGCGCGGCTTCAATCGAACTCTAGTTCTCTTCACGATACGTTTCATCGCACCCTTCCTTTGTCCATCCATGCTTAATCTTCTGCTC
Source organism: Panax quinquefolius (assembly GCA_020205615.1). Taxonomy (NCBI): domain Eukaryota; kingdom Viridiplantae; phylum Streptophyta; class Magnoliopsida; order Apiales; family Araliaceae; genus Panax; species Panax quinquefolius. The sequence continues at coordinate 99,110,055 of CM035154.1, read as the reverse complement.
CATTTGATCCTCATGCCACTCATCTCCCAGCTTATGCCCCGCTTCATGCGTCCATTAGCCTCGTGCCCTCAAATACCACCAAATTAGGCTGTTTCCTGCACTTTTTTACCAAAAGGAGTTTTAAGTACATGTAATGCAAAATAACATGAAATACAACTAAAACAGACTGAAATGTACTTGAGATGGGCATAATTCGCGTAAATTGATACCCAATAAGTAGGTGTAAAACCCACTTATCAGTAAGACCCCAAATTTTATGAATAAAGATTTAATTTCTCGAAATATTTTTAATATTAAGGTGTGGATTTGATATAATGTTATAATTGTGGGTAGTATTTATAAACTTTGCAAAGTATGTAAGTTGTCATAAAATATTTGATTGGTCGGGGAATATTCGTTTTATCAGGGAATATTCGTATTTATGCAAGATAATCATCATTAATTGGACCCCATAATGTAATTATTGTCGGAGTTAGAAAATGACAGAAATATCTTTTTATAAAATAATGGCGAAAGTTTTACCATTAAACTATTGAAATACTCGGTGGTAAAAGTAAAGTAATACGCGTGGTTGCATAGTAGCACACGGTATTGATTATTGATGCGTACGTGAGAAGTCACTCAGTTATACTTAATTATTGCTACAGTAATTGCTGCATAATATCTCTCATATTATTGATTCAATTATTGTCATATTATCATCTGCATAATATTTTATATTATTAAATCAATAATTGAGACGACAAAGTTATTCATATTATTATTTATATTATTGACGATGTCTAGAAAGTTCTGTCGAGGAAAGGGGTTTGGTCACCTAATTGCACACCAATAGGGAGAAATCCTTATCGGAAAGCCCCCTCTTTCCTGGGAATAATCTGGTTGTTAAATATTGTGAGTTATAATATTAATGATGAATAAGTTCATGTTGATTAAAGATGAAATTGTTGATAAAAAATATTTCCATTGTGTTGGGATTATTAGTGTTAGTGAAAATCGACATTTATTTCGATAGTAATTAATTTTTGGATGTTAAATTGACCAAACGGACAATTAATTGAATAAATGAGCAATTAATTGTTATTAGTTCACATGCAAATTACTGTTAGTTCACATGAATGGAACTATTGATTCACATGTATGTACTATTAGGGGAGGTGGTGCAAAATTGATAATACTTGAAGGACTAAATTAAAAATAGAGGTATAGATGAAGGTACTATACTGTAATAATTCGAGCCCCTAAACGTTCAATTATCGAAACTATGTTTTCCTATAAATAGAAGCTCATTCTTCTTTCATTATCACCAATTCACTAAGACTCACAAGAGTAATTATAGAGAGAGAATCTATAGAGAGAAAGAAGAAGAGTATTATGCTACTTCACTATTGCAGTATCCAGACTTCTACTAAAGTAAGGGGTTATTTATTTCATATCTGCTTAATATCTGCTTACGATATTATTTTTCATATTCGTAAGGAATTTTATTTTCGTTCAATATTCATAAGGAATATTATTTTCGTTCAATGTTCGTAAGGAATATTATCTTCGTTCAATATTCGTAGAAATATTATTTTCGTTCAACAGTTGTAAGGGGTATTATTTATTTCATATTCGCTTACGATATTATTTTTCGGATTCGTAAGGAATATTATATTCGTTTAATATTTGAAAGGGATATTATTTTTGTTCAATATTCATATGAAATAATATTTTCTTCCATACTCTGTAGTATGTAAGTAATATTATTTCGTTTCGTATTCCTAATTCTACACTTATTTTGTTAAAGTATTGTTTCTATACTCCGTGAAATTAGTAGAATATCCTAAAAATTTGCGCTTCATCTAGTCTCGTTTCACAAGGATATTTTTCTGAATATTCTTGTTAAATTATAAGCTTTTCATGCCGGAATACTATTCACGGGTACTATTCATTTATACGACACTATTTATACGTACGGTACTATTCATAGAGTACTATTTATGGGCACTATTCATAAATACGGTACTATTTATGAAGTACTATTCATAAAGTACTATTCACGAAGTACTATTCATAAAGTACTATTCACATGGTACTATTCACTCGGGTACTATTCTCCCGGGGTACTATTCATGACAAAAATTGATTTTTTTTCTGTCCAAATTATTTTTGATATAATATTATTCTTGAATTTTACTTCACAAAGCAGTATCATGTTGACAATTTGGACATTATTGAATCCTGGATAAATTAAATTATAAATCTTTAAAATTTATCCTTTGCTCTCATTTAATTGAATTCTTATATCATTGTCATCATCCTCATGCTTATATTGTGATGAAAGTCATCTTTGGCCGTAGTGCATAGATAGACTGGTTATTGGTATGATTATGACCAAGGATTATTCGGTATAATCATGACCTGTAATGTTATATATGATGTGGTAAAAGTCATCTTTGACCCGTAGTGCATAGATGGACTATTGATTGGTATGATTATGACCATGGATTATTCGGTATAATCATGACCATTGGTGAAAACATGAATATCCTTGGCCCGTAGTACATGGATAATTCTTGGTTGTGATACTAATGAATATCATTGGCCTGTAGTGCATGGATAATTCAGTGATGTGGATTATTTATTGAGCTGAGTCTCAGCGATAAAATTGATGATAAACTTTTTAAATCATAGAAGATAGTAGTCAGTAGATATCATGCTCTACTTGACTCTTTTAATGGATTGTTTGTTCCGCTGCAGTTGTTGATCTAAAACTTATTGTCTATTGTATTCTATCAGTTGTTATACTGTTGAAGGCTAACGATAATTTATTCTGCATTATCTTAGTCATAATATTTTCACTGGGCTAGTTGAGCTCACCCTTTTCTTTCATTGTTCTATTCAGGAAATGAGAATATAGCTGGGACTAGTCAAGAAATGGAGATGGTCTAGGAAATGTGATAATAATTGTAATGAAGATTGAATTTGAGTTTGAATATTGTTTAGGAGACAATATTTGTATTAAAACTCACAACTTATATTTTGTCGCATTCTGCACGACAGTTGTATAATTAAGTTGTAGTTGTATCCTGTACCATGTATTTGGCAACTCAGAATGGGTGATATATACCTATTTTGGGGCGTCGCATTAACAACCAGATCATTTCCAGGAAAGAAGGGGCTTTCCGATAAAGATTTCTCCCTATTGGCGCAAATTAGGTGACCAAACATCTTTTCTCGACAGAACTTTCTAGACATTGTCAATAATAAAAATAATAATATGAATAATTTGTCATCTCAATTATTGATTTAATAATATAAAATAGTGTGCAGATAATACTGTGATAATAATAGAATCAATAATGTGAGATACTATGCAGCAATTATTGTAGCAATAATTGAGTAAATCTGAGTGACTTCTCACGTAAGTATCAAATATCGTGTGCTACTATGCAACCACGTGTATTACTGTACTTTTATTACCGGGTATTTCAACAGTTAACGGTAAAACTTTCGTTGTTATTTTTATAAAAAGTTATTTATGTCATTTTTTAACTCCGACAATAATTCTGTTGTGGGGTCCACCAATGATTGTGCCATCGTACGAATATTTTCTGTTAAAACGAATATTCCCCGACCAATCGAATATTTTATAACAACTTGCTTATTTTACAAAATTTAAAAATATTACTCAGAATTATAATATTATAATAAATTCACACCTTAATATTCAAAATTATATTTAGAGAAAAAATCATCTTTATTCATAAAAGTTGGGGCCTTACATTTTCTTTTCTTTTAAAGTTACAAACATAATTTTAGATTTAAATTATGATGAAAGTGAAATGTAAAGTAAAAATAAAAAATAATAATAATAAATAATCTATATAATAAAACGGAACTCATTTTGAATCTTTCATTTGACAAAGCACAAGGACGGTTTAGATTCATTTTAACTTAATTCTTCCAACTTAATCTAAAGGCTCATATTTTTTTTCGCCCAAATCAAATTCACCCCTACACTCTACTCTCTTTTATGTAATCAACAAAATCTTTCTCTCTCCTCTCTACTTCACAAACACAAACAAATAATAATATTAATAATTATAATAATAGTACTAATAATAATAATTATGCTTATTATAATAGTACTAATGATAATAATAATAATAATAATAATAATAATAATAATAATAGTAATAATAATAATAATAATTATTATTATTATTATAATAGTTATTATAATAATAGTTTTTTTATTATTATAACAATAGTAATAGTAATAATAATAATGATTATTATTATTATTATAGTAATAAAATAATTATTATAATAATTATTCGATTCATTCTAATTAATTTGTGCGAAAAAAAGTACAAATGCGGTTCGATTAATTCTAATTTTAATTCAAAATAATAATTATTATAATATAATAGTAATAATTGTGAGACCCTAATTTTATGAAATAAAAATATTCAATTTTTCTATTTTGGTAAATAGTTAAATTGATAAATGTTTAAAATTAAGGGTAATATGTGAATTTTTTTTTAAAGTAAGCAAGTTGATATAAAATATTCGTTATGTCGAGAAATATTCGATTAGTCGAGGAATATTTTTTTTTGTCAAGGAATATCTCATGCGACGACTACAATCATTAGTGGACCCCATTAAATCGGAATTATTATTTTGATTGAGAAGCGACAAAAATATTTTTATAAAAATAACTGGCGAAAGTTTTACCGTTAAAACTATTGAACTACTTCGGTAGTAAAGAGTAAAGATGTCTGGCATGGTTGCGTAGTAGCACACTGGTATTGATTATTAATGCTTACGTGAGAAGTCACTCGGTTTTGTTTTATTAGCATTATTAATGTAATAAAATGAAAAAGTTTTTATATAAAATAGAATACTTTTATAAAGTTATTCTATAAATAAAATATATTATATTCTATTATGCATTCTGTTAGGTTTGTAATATTCATGTGCGCAATCAAATTGCATAAAAAGTGCTAAAAGTGTATAAAATCGAGTTTAAAATTTTACAAACCATATACCCGGATCACCCTTTATGCATAATTATTAATTAAACGAAAAGATAAAGAATAAAATCATACCCTTGAAGATCGAGCTTCCTCAGGTACAAGTTCACCTCCAAATCCTTTCGCGTTCAACTTGAATCCACCGGGTTTGATTCCTTCCTTTGATCAACGTTAGCCACCCATATGTTTGGCCTCTAGAGGTGATCCACCAAGGAAGAAGAAAATTCAAGAAGAAGGGTGGTTGGCTAAACCCTAGTTTTTCTATCTCTATAGAAAGGGTGTACTCCCAACAACTTGGAATTATTACGTACTTTGTTAAAGTCAACAACCCATTTTCACCCATAATAAGACTCCTCTTATTTATTGATGTGGGCAACCCTCCTTAACAATTAAGAAATTGAGATTTATTTAATTAATTAAATTCTTTTAATTAATTAAGCTCCCTAATCTTATTAGGGATAATTAATTAAACTCTTTTAATTAATTTAACTTCCTAATCCAATTAGGAATAAATGAGAGTACTTATATTAAATTAATTCCTAAACTCTTTTAGAAATTAAAATAATAATAATTGTAATAATATTAATAAGACTCTCTTATTAATTTATATTTAATATTTCTAAAATATTAAATAATAATATTAAGCTATTTAATTTATTCTATCACCATAGATTAAATTAAATATACATAACATATTATTACGATTATGCCATTAACTTCTTAAATAATTATTCTTCCTTTTATGGTGTGACCCTTTAGGTTCTCCATATTAAACCTATTGTGAATAAATCAATTAGAATAATTCTAATCTTATTTAAATAAATAAATTAAACAATTAATTTATTTAAATAATATTTATTCTACAATAGGATATGTTCTCCCTAATGATCAACGACTTTCCGTATAATATAGATTTCAACATTAATCATTAAAGAACCTTTGAGTAAATAGTTACCGTATAATTCAATCCTTCCACCATACAATGTCCCAATTAAATATAAGACATATGGAATTACCATCAAGTCTTATTTTATTTAATTATATGTATTTCGATCCTTAAATGCATAACTCCAAATAATGCAAATTAGAAACTCCTTTCTAATTTCATTCTCGCCTTGCCAAGGACTACTAGGTTGTCATTTATCGAATCACATAGACATTTCTCTTTTTTATTAGAAGTGGTAGATTCTTTATCGATCATACATTATCTCCATGTACAACTTATTATACCCAAGCATACCTTTGATATACCCTAAGGGTCTTAAGGAATAAGTCAAAGTATAACTCATCATACACAAGATACTATGATGATCTCAAGTCCAAGGATTACTTGTACTACTATCACTACAGAATTCCTATCGACAGCAAATAAAACTCCATTAGGTATTCCTTAGCGAGCCACGCTCAAAGAACTTATTCTCTAATAAGCACCTACATACTTGCTTTTAGTGTTCCACACAAATGATCATGAGATCAATCATCCTCATCCAATGAGCAAGCAACGATGTACCAATCTATCCGGATTCACTAATCCCCAATTTAGTAATCCAACGATTGGGAACTATTTTAGTTTTAAGCTTTCAAAGAATTTAGATCTCATTAGAATGATCATCATCATTATTCTAAAAGCATTGCTTAAAACTATGGGTTTATCACATATTATAAAACAAAGATCATGTAGATAATTAAAAGCCTTTAATAAATTAATACTTTTATTAATAAATGAATAAGATTGTTACAAAGTATATGCTTTATCATCAAACATGATCGGCTTGTGTGCATACTACTTTCAATCTCCCACTTGCACTAAAGCCAATCGTCATGGTATCTTATACTCTTCTTCTCTAAGTGACGATTATCCCGCATTGGATAAGCTTTAGTTAATGGATATGTAATGTTGTTCTTGAGAGTCCACCATCTCTATAGTGATTTCCCATCTTTCAATGATTCTAATAATCAAATGAAAGTGCCACAAACACATGTTTAGATCCAAGATGAGACTTAGGAACTATTCCTAGTTCTCAGAATGAACTTTTAATCCAAATAATCAACTTGCAGCCTTCATTTATAGCTATATACTTTGTCTTTATTACTAAACCAAAGAACTCTTTCTGCTTTGAAACTTTTCCAATTCATCGCACCACTGCTCAAGGTAACACTTTACCTTAAAGTGGATTTTTCGTCGTCTTGTCTGTCTCTCGAAAACTTGAGTCTGTTAAGCCCTCTAGTTTTAATTCGCACCCACCATGAATATGATCACATCCTTAGTGCCTTGCTTAAGCACTTTAAGATGTTTTTCACCGCCTTACAAAGATCTTCTCCAATACGACCGATCAACATCGTGTCTCGTATATTTCATTGCATACATGATTGTCACTCATGCGACCTCTCTTTTCGTGAGTCTGTGGGGACTATTAAGAGAGATACACTCCATAGCTCATCGACATGAGACATCTCTTGAGTTTGCCATGCTAAACGACTTTAGCATCAAATGAATATACGCCTCGGGTTAAGTTGAGCATCCTTTTAAATCTATCTATATAGATTTGCATCCCCAATAAGATACTCTTCCCAAATCATTCATGGAGGAATTTTAGACAACTTTATCTTTACCGATTATAGCATTGGTATGTTATTCCTCATCCGTAGTATATCAACATATAATATTAGGAATGTCACGACGCCCCCAATCGACCCTTTGTGTACACACTAGAAGTCTTATCTCATCGAATGTAACTCGATCATCATCTTCTATGATGCGTACCTCATCATCATCATCCATGATGAATCCATACCTCCTGGGTATCTTCAAGACTATTCCGTATTTACGATTCGGCCAGTGGTATAATAGGTCTATCTACAAGTGTTCCTCTTATTTGACTTATAGTGTTTTGTGGTTCTTGAACTCTTCAAGATCTATTATCCTCCCACTAGCCCTTTCAATGATAAACACATTTATCTTAGAAGGCAAGCGTGTTTTCGCAATAAACACCTTTTGCTAAGTAGGATTATAGAACATATACCCTAAACTTACTTTAGGATGTCCCACAAATCGACACTTGTCAAATCTTGTCCCAAGCTTATCCTTTGAAACCTTTTCACATAAGTTGACAACCCCTTATCTTAACATACTTAAGATTAGAATCCTCCCCCATCCATAACTTTTATGGAGTCTTGGGGCTGGATTTTGAGGTTACCTTTTCGTAGATATGCAAACATTTCTAGGACATGATCCCAGTAGAGGATACCGGAATGTCGAGAAAATCATTATGGACCGCACTATGTCCAACAAGGTACGATTTTTCATTCGTATACATCAATCAATTATTGCATATCGATGATGTCCATTATTATGAGAAAACTATTTGAGATGATCTAGAAACTTATCAAGCACAAGTATTTATCCTCGATCTAATCAAAGAATCTTAATACTTTGCCAATTTGTTTCACTTCAATTCTTTGAACCTTTCAAATAATTCACACTTGTATTTTAAAGAAATACACACATTCAACTCTTTGAATTATCATCTCCTTTTCTTATACTAATTTGTTCAATATGCAAAATTATTTTTTATGTAAGTCAAGTATACTAAATTTATTAAGTAATATTCCAGTTCTATACAAAACATTATTATTATAAATAGAACAACAATTGTTCTTAATTATAATACCAAAGATTTCATTGTCCAACAATAAAATGGAAATAATATTTTTAACAAGAACTGGAATACAATAACAACTTATTGACTTAATAGATTTGCCCGTAGGCAGTGCTAAACTATAAGTTCCTATGGTTAATGCAACAACCTTTGTTTCATTTTTCACACATAGGATTACTTATCTTTGTTTAGCTTTCTACTTCTGCTTGGTCCCTTCATAAATCTATATTTATGATAACCAAAGCTCGGTATCCAATACCCAAGTAGAACCTCGACTTAAAGAAAATTTATTTCAATCATGAACAAAAAATCATTATGAACCAAACTTCACTAAGCTTCTTTGGTTAGCCTCTCGCAAGATGCTTCTCAGCTTTTTTTCCAAAGTGTCCAGTGCTTATTGCAAAGGAAGCAAACCCTTTGCTATCCATATCGCTTTTGTTCTTATTATCCTTTGTTTATGCCTTTCTTTTTACCTTCTTTGAATCGCTCTTCTTTTGTAAGATCCTTTGGCCCTACCAAGAAGACATGGTCTTTCTTGGTTGAAAAGTGACTCTCATCATTTTTCAACATGTTAAGCAAATCAACGAAAGTCGATATCTAGCTTGTTTATATGAAAAATTCACAACAATTGTGAAAGGAGTCCGGAGTGAGTGCAAGATCAAATCTTGCTCAACTCTCCATCCATGACAAAACTAGTTGTCCTAAATGATCAATCAAATTGATTATGTTAAGAACCTTTTGTCTGCATTTATAGTGTCATCGGCCATTCTAGATCTAAGAGCTCCTTAGATATCTCGATATCTATCGGGCCCATTTCCTCACCATCAACTACTTGATGTATAGGAATATAGTAAGAGCATCCATAGTTTCATGCCGACGCCAAGCTCAAGCACTCATGGATGCGAGCATGATGCATCGAGCCAATCAGCATCATCATCTTGCCACTTTCTAAAAGTAGCAATCTCTTCCTCGAGAGGCATTGTCTGCAACCATTGCAGGGATAGGCGATATGACATAAGATAGCTTTTCAAATGCATGAGAACTATTCTCAAATTCCTTAACCAATCCGCTTAATTCTGGCCCGTTAATTTAGCATCTAATATGCTTCGCAGTTGATAGTAATTTTAGACATTGTAAAATTCGTAAAATGAATTTGTAATTAACAACATTTTAACATACATTCTTTTATTAATTACCAAAATAAATTAGGTCTTGTTTTAAATTGGTATCTCCCACTATTTTCTTCAAACTATATTACCCTCACTTATATAGTTCGGCAAAAATCTAATTAAAGATTTGCTAGTGAGAATAAGGATCCCATTTCAAATGTATATAGCCTTGTGGTGACACAACAAACTATATATAAATAAATAGGTAGACAACTTTGTCAATTACATCAACTATGCAACTCCTTGTATTTTGCCTCTTAGATTATTTTGATCAAGTGGTGGCACATCCGAATCAAAATTATCCAAGTTAAGTCCAACCTAGCACTCCATATATTCAAAAAGAAAATATCATCCTTGTGGTGACACAACAAAACAATATTGTTCAATTTTCTTTATAAGCATCAAATGTGATAAATTAACATCTTAAATACTTAATACTTGCCTTGTGGTGACACAACAAACTTCATATTAAATATTTAATACTCTATTAATTTTATCATGCTAGAAGGCTTACGCTCGATATTCCAAATATCTTTGAACGCTTAGACTTAATATAAAAAATTGAGGGGTTTGTTATTAATTTGTCTCATCTTGTTTAGCGCAACGCATTTATTATATATATATAAAACGCCGTATTAATTAACAATTAACATGCGAAGCATGTTTGCATAATATATAATATATATATATATATAGTATAAGCATGCACATATAGAATATTATATTCTACCCGGATTGATTATGGACTTTTATTCTAGTTTGGTTCACTAGAGCCACCAAGTGAACCAAAAGGTCAAACCCTAGGGGTGCAAGAAATAATATTTAAATATAACTATTACATTTAAACCCTGCTTCATTACAAATCGGTCTTCAAGCGCTCCTTGTTCTTGATCTCCAATTTTTCAAAATTAATTCTAACTATTCCTATTACAAAACTATTTAAAATAAATAGAAACCTCGATCAAAGCAAATAAAGGAAGTATATAGAGAGAGATAGAATTTACATTAAGAAAAATTAGAGAAGACGAGGTACGCAGAATTCCCATTTAATAAAACCCATACATTCATGCATCCAACTAAAATAAAATCCAATCAGATCGTCAATAGTCCATAATCAATCCCATTTATTATCATACACATCACCATACGCATCAATAAATAACATTCATCTCATGAATAATAAACATTTAATATATATATTGATATCATTTAATGGGCAAATTTAGTTAGTATAAAATCTATTTTTGAATCAAAATAAACTCCTTTATTTTAATCCAAATTTAAATCAAAATAAAACTATTTTATTTTAATTTATCCTATTTTGAATAAAATAAACTATTTTATTTTAATCAAAATCTTTAATCAAAATAAACTCTTTTATTTTAATTAATTATGGAATCCAATTCCATGTATATAAAAAATCTTTAATTAAAATAAACTCTTTTATTTTAATTAATTATGGAATCCAATTCCATGTAAAAAAAAATCTTTAATTAAAATAAATTCTTTTATTTTAATTAATTATGAATCCAATTCCATGTAAAAAAAAAAAATATTAAAGGAAACACGGATTATCTTTCCTATTCACAAATAAACTCCTTTATTTTGAATAATATGAAATCTTATTTCATATTTAAATAAACTCCTTTATTTAAGGAAATATGTGGATTCTTTTTCCTATTCACAAATAAACTCTTTTATTTTGAATAATATGAAATCTTATTTCATATCTAAACAAACTCCTTTATTTAAAGAAAGATGGATTTACTTCTATTCACAAATAAACTCCTTTATTTTAGAAAAATAAAATCCAATTTCAACTCCAATTAGTTATTATGGAATCCAATTCCAACTCTAATTAGTTAAGATGAAATTTAATTTTAAAATTAAAATAAATCTTTTATTTTAATATTAAAATAAACCTTTTTTTTAAGATTAAAATAAACCTTTTATTTTAATTATAAAATTATTTAAAATTAAAATAAAACTTTATATTTTAATATTAAAATAAACTTTTATTTTAAAATTAAAATAAACTTTTATTTTAATTATATAATAATTAAGAATATATATATATATATATATATATATATATATATATATATATATATATATATATATATATATATAACCGCTCTCATAATTTTTGTTCCATAATCATCCTTTATTTTGTATAAATATATATATATATATATATAAACCGTATTTCATATATATATATATATATATATATATATATATATATATATAATCCTACTTCCTTTAAACCGTAGCTCCCCTTTTTTTTTTTTTTTTTTTTTTTTTGTCCATGTTTTTTTTTTGCAAAAAAAAAAAATGCATGCCGCTTTTTAAACAAAAAACACTTCGTCCTCTTATATAAATACATGAACAATGCAAAATTCCTCTATCTATAAAAAAAAGCGTGGATGACGCAGGATAAAATAAAAAGGATTCTATTTTTTTTTTTTTTTTTTTTCTTTATTAAATTTTATACAATAAAATTATGCCCAATTAAATTGTTCTAAACACATATCAATATACATATTAAATTAAAATAATTAATAATTCGCATAAAGGTTTGGCTCGATGCCACGTTAGTTAGGTTTGTAATATTCATGAACGCAATCAAATTGCATAAAAAAGTGCTAAAGCGTGTAAAATCGTAGTTTAAAATTTTTACAAACCATATACCCTTGATCACCCTTTATGCATAATTATTAATTAAACGAAAAAGATAAAGAATAAAATCATACCCTCAAGATCGAGCTTCCTCGTGCACAAGTTCACCTCCAAATCCTTTTCGCTCAACTTGAATCCACCGGGTTTGATTCCTTCCTTTCGATCAACGTTAGCCACCCATATGTTTGGCCTCTAGAGGTGATCCACCAAGGAAGAAGAAAATTCAAGAAGAAGGGTGGTCACTAAACCCTAGTTTTTCTATCTCTATAGAAAAGGGTGTACTCCCAACAACTTGGAATTATTACGTGCTTTTGTTAAAGTCAACAACCCATTTTCACCCATAATAAGACTCTCTTATTTATTGATGTGGGCAACCCACCTTAACAATTAAGAAATTGAGATTTATTTAATTAATTAAATTCTTTTAATTAATTAAGCTCCCTAATCTTATTAGGGATAATTAATTAAACTCTTTTAATTAATTTAACTTCCTAATCCAATTAGGAATAAATGAGAGTACTTATATTAAATTAATTCCTAAACTCTTTTAGAAATTAAAATAATAATAATTGTAATAATATTAATAAGACTCTCTTATTAATTTATATTTAATATTTCTAAAATATTAAATAATAATATTAAGCTATTTAATTTATTCTATCACCATAGATTAAATTAAATATACATAACATATTATTACGATTATGCCATTAACTTCTTAAATAATTATTCTTCCTTTTATGGTGTGACCTTTTAGTTCTCCATATTAAACCTATTGAATAAATCAATTAGAACAATTCTAATCTTATTTAAATAAATAAATTAAACAATTAATTTATTTAAATAAATAATATTTATTCTACAATAGGGATAAGCCTCCCAAAGCATCAACGACTTTCCGTATATAATATAGATTTCAACATTAATCATTAAAGAACCTTTGAGTAAATAGTTACCGCATAATTCAATCCTTCCACCATACAATGTCCCAATTAAATATAAGACATGGAATTATCACAAGTCTTATTTTATTTAATTATATGTATTTCAATCCTTAAATGCACAACTCCAAATAATGCAAATTAGAAACTCCTTTCTAATTTCATTCTCGCCGCCAAGGACTACTCGGGTTGTCATTTATCGAATCACATAGACATTTCTCTTCTTTATTAGAAGTGGTAGATTCTTTATCGATCATACATTATCTCCATGTATAACTTATTATACCCAAGCATACCCTTTGATATACCCTAAGGGTCTTAAGGAATAAGTCAAAGTATAACTCATCATACACAAGATACTATGATGATCTCAAGTCCAAGGATTACTTGACTACTATCACTACAGAATTCCTATCGACAGCAAATAAAACTCCATTAGGTATTCCTTAGCGAGCCACGCTCAAAGGAACTTATTTTCTAATAAGCACCTACATACTTGCTTTTAGTGTTCCACACAAATGATCATGAGATCAATCATCCTCATCCAATGAGCAAGCAACGTGTGTGTACCAATCTATCCTGGATTCACTAATCCCCAATTTAGTAATCCAACGATTGGGAACTATTTTAGTTTTAAGCTTTCAAAGAATTTAGATCTCATTAGAATGATCATCATCATTATTCTAAAAGCATTGCTTAAAACTATGGGTTTATCACATATTATAAAACAACATCATGTAGATAATTAAAAGCCTTTAATAAATTAATACTTTTTATTAATAAATGAATAAGATTGTTACAAAGTATATGCTTTATCATCAAACATGATTGGTTTGTGTGCATACTACTTTCAATTCCCTAATAGGGTGAGGCGAACCTAACTTTGGAAGGGTGTTTTGTCACTATCATACAAGATGTCTAATGACATACAACCTCGTGTTATCATAAGATGTGGTTGTGCACATCCACTTCACGAGTATATCTACGAGCACTACCTATATGATCTTGGAGTTTATTTGAAATATAATTTTCACTTGGAGACAAGTAGAGATAGTTATATGTCAAGAGAAGACTCACCATTGGAAGAAACATGATTGTAATCTTCTCATTTTTCTTTGGGGTCTATTGGGTCAACCAAGGATAATTCTCTGGACATATGATATCTATCATAACTTAGATTCACTACCTCCCCATGCACGAAGGTTTCCTTGAGCACTTCCCAAAGATTTTAATTTCTAAAACAATTTTGACCGTACTTTATATGTAAAGTACCATTGTAAGGTTATTGGTCAAGGCACCATGAGAGTTACATACATTTGTATTAAAACTCACAATATACATTCGTCAGTCAGATTCTCATTTACAATTCAACAACAAATAGATAAATGAAGTTTGTATTTAATTTTATAGTGTAATATCCATGCGACTCAAGATGGGTGATGTATACCTATTTTGGGGCGCTTATAATAATTATTATAATTATAATACTACTAATACTAATAATAATAATAATAATAATAATAATAATAATAATAATAATAATAATAATAATAATAATAATAATAATAATAACAACAATAATAATAACAACAACAACAACAACAATAATAATAATAATACTAATAATAATAATAACTATTATTATAATAATAATAAGAACAATAATAATAATAATTATTATAATAATAATAATAATAAAAAAATAATTATAATTATAATTATAATTATAATAATAATAGCAATAATAATTATAATAATAAATAATAATAATAATTATAATTATAATTATAATAATAATATTAATAATTATTATTATTACAATAATAATAGTAATAATAATAACAAAAATAATAATAATAATAATAATAATAATTACTATTATTATAATAGTAATTATACTAATAATAACAATAATAATAATAATAATAATAATAATAATAATAATAATAATAATAATAATAATAATAATAATAATAATAATAATAACAAAGAAGAATAATAATAATAATAACAATAATAATAATTATTGTGATGGTGTGGTTACTTATGATAATTGTTATTGATGATTGTAAATTTTGTAGACAAGTTTAGATTTTTCTGTACATCTATTTTTAAAGGAAAATTAATTATTGTGGTAGTGTGATAAATTATGATAATTGTTATATCTGATTGTAAGTTATTTTAAGTTACAAAGAGTCTTTAGGTAATATAGTATTTTTCAAATCTATTATATATACTAAAACACAGTACATGATACCATAACTTGACACATGTCATTCCTATAATTCAAGACGTGTCCTGTCTAATAAATGTTTCTTAAGACTCTTAACAAAACTGTCCAACTAACTTAACAAATGAGGATGAAAACAAATCTTAATTCATTCCCCTAAATTTTAGATTTATAATCCCCTAAATCACTACAAATTTAAACTGTTTTGATAATCTATTATCTATTATATATTATATATACTAAAATACAGTACATGATACCATAACTTGACACATGTCATTCCCATAATTCAACACGTGTCCTGTCTAATTAATGTTTCTTAAGACTCTTAACAAAACTGTCCAACTAACATAACAAATGAGGATGAAAATAAATCTTAATTCATTCCCCTAAATTAAATTTTAGATTTATAATCCCTTAAATTACTACAAATTTAAACTGTTTTGATAATATCAACTGTTTTGATATTATCCTTTGTAATTTAATTATTATTTAATAAAATCACTACTTTATGCTATTAATTAATTTTTGGATTTATAATCTTCTAAATCACTACAAATCTAAAAGAGCTAATAGCATAATGTCATTCTCTTAATTTCTAAATCACTAAAAATCTAAATTGTTTTGATAATATCAATTATTTTGATACTATCCTTTGTAATTTAATTATTATTTAATATCTCAATACTACCCCCTACAATGTATATTCATCTATTTTTCTGGGTAAAATTTGATCATCGTGCAACAATCTAGCATGTTCTTATTATATTTTAATTTATTAATTGTACGTACATATTTATTATTAAAAAAATTGAATAATCCCGTCGCAACGCGGGGGTTTGTATCTAGTTTTATTCTAATTTTTTTGTTATGTCATGCCTTCAGACACGTACAATTACTAGTAAAAAATAAAAGATAGAGAGGGGGAGAGGGGAGGAAGGGAGAAATCCACATTGTGGAATCCACCCAATTTCCAAAGAGTGAGATACAAAATAGGGCAAAGGTGCAAAAATGCCCTTGATGTTTACACGGATGTCCCACTTCCACCCTAAACTAATTTGTTTTCCAAAAGTACATCTAACGTTATAAAACGTAGCTCAAATATGCCACTCCCGTTCAAAAAATGACAACTAGACAAACAGATGTTAGTTTATTTATGATGTGGATGACACGTGGCAAGAATATTTATTGACATGGCAAATAATTAAAACAAAAAATATTAATGTGATCTGATGAATATAACCCAAATTCACAAGCTTAAGTCGACCGATTTCATGATTGACTCATCCTGATCGATTTCACGCGGATAATCACAAGCTGGCTCATGATCAGAAGCTTAAGTCGATCGATTTCATGACTGACGTCAAGCTCAAAATGCCTAAACATGAGTCAATCCCCAATCCTATTTTGCGATGGTGAGTAGTATTCGAGTCTTCCATTTTTTGGCAAAAAAGCAATGAATTGAAGGTGTTTGAAGAGGTTTCGAACGGTACCGAAATCATCGACGGATCAGGGAAACGACGTCACCGGAGGAGCAATTATGAAGTAGTAGTTGATCTCTTCTCTCTATCCCTTCCCCCAATTTTTGAAAATCAATGACTATATTCGACTTCTTCGATTATGTTTAATTTAGGGTTTCATTAAGAGAGATTGGGGGTTTCATTAAGAGAGATTAGGGAGCGAGATCGCCGGTGTCTTCGGCCTCACGGTCCATACCAGTGCAGTAGCTACCACTCTTCTCATTGAGCGACGGTTAATAGGGAGATGACTGGTGCAGAGGAGGCCAACATTGAGGACTTTGCATATTTCTTCCTTGAAATATGTTCGTGTGCTGATAGGGTATTCTGGGCTCTGATTTGTGGTGGGGCTTTGATCGGTCTGATTGTTACCTATGATTTCCCTTCTAATCGTAAATTCCTCTGTTTATTGCTGCAAATTCATGGGTTGTTTGATCCCTTTTTATATTTGCTTGCTTTGAATCTAATTATTGGATTTATTTTTTAATTTTTGTTGTCCTGTTTCGTCGGCACCTTTGGATGCTGATGGTCTGGATTTCTTGGATTTGTTTTTCCTATGTTTAATTTAGCACGTTTCTCTCCTACTGTTGTCGCTATTTTGTTCATGGGTGTTTCTGAATGGATGATTTTTTATTCCATTTCTTGGGTCTTTACTGCTCTGTTCGTTGATAGTACCCAGATCTGTTTTGTCGATGGGGTTGGAATCTTCTGGCATTTGTTTTTCTGGGCTACTGCCGATTTTTTTTGGTTTAATTGGCCGAATTCTGTGATGTTTATGCTGTGAACTACCGACGTTCATGGTGGTTTGATGACGGTTTGTTGCTACTGTGAGTATGCTGGTGCTGGAGATTGGTGATTTTAGTTTTGTTATTTTAGAACAGAGGAAGAAGAAAGAACAGATAGAGAGAGAAAAAGGGAGATGAAAGGAAGAGGAAAGAGAGAGAAGAAAGAAAAAAAATTATTTTTGCTCAAATCAAGCAAATTTTGTCCACGTGTTCCGCTCTGGTTTGCCTCTGTGGCAAAGTCTCATTAACTTAGGGGCATAATTAAAATTTGAATTTTATAACGCATGATTTTGAAAAATAAATTAATTTAAGATAAAAGTGGGACATCCAGTATAAACATCGCGTGGTATTTGTAAATTCTACTGCTAGTACACTACACTAGGCACTAGGGCGTAGTCGTAATACAAAGTTATCAGAGAGTAGGCTCCCTCTACTCCTCTCATCTCCAAAAATGGCGTCGGTCGCCGCCACGGGAAACCTTTTCTCTCTCAGTCAAACTCCTTCCGTCCGCTCCCGCCACCGCAAATCGGCCGCCACCACCGTTGCCGGTAGCTCCTCCACCACTCGCCTTCCCACCATCAGATGTGCACTTCCCCCTCTTCCCTCCAAGCCCTCCTCCTCCAAAATCCCTAAACTCTCGATGACCACGCCTCACAAACCCTCCATTTCCCCCCCCCCCCTCAAAAAGCCCCTAGCCTTCACTGCGGTCTCCTTCGCCTCCGGCATCCTCCTACACCTAGTTAGCGGCGGCGGTGGAAATCTGGGCGGCGGAGGAGGTGGCGGAGGCGGCGGAGATGGATCCGGAGGATCTGGCGGCGGCAATTTCTGGTCTAAATTCTTTTCCCCTGCAGCAGCCAACGCAAAAGATGACGAATCCCAATCCCCAGAATGGGATTTCCATGGTTTACCAGCCAACATTGTAGTCCAGCTTAATAAGCTTAGTGGATTCAAGAAATTCAAAATATCCGATATCGTGTTTTTCGATAAGCGGAGATTTACAAATGTTGGCACTGATGACTCCTTTTTTGAGATGGTTACACTTCGACCTGGGGGTGTTTACACCAAATCCCAGCTCCAGAAAGAGCTAGAAATCCTAGCTACTTGTGGAATGTTTGAAACAGTTGACCTAGAATGCAAAACCAACCCGGATGGAACTCTTGGAATCACCATATCATTTCTGGAAAGTACTTGGCAAGGCGCTGATAAGTTCAAGTGTATAAATGTGGGTTTAATGCCGCAGTCAAAACCTATAGAAATGGACTCGGATATGACTGAAAAGGAGAAGATGGAGTATATGAGGGGTCAAGAGAAGGATTATAAGAGGAGGATGGAGAGGGCGAGGCAGTGTATGTTGCCCCCCTCAGCACAGAGGGAGATATTGGCATTGTTGAGTGATGAAGGGAAGGTGAGTGCCCGGTTGTTGCAGAAGATTCGGGACCGGGTTCAGAAATGGTACCATGATAATGGGTATGTGTGTGCTCAGGTTGTGAATTTTGGGAATTTGAATACGAGGGAGATTGTTTGTGAAGTGGTTGAAGGGGATATTACACAGGTGGTGGTACAGTTTCAGGATAAGCTTGGGAATGTTTGTGAGGGAAATACTCAGTTTGGAGTTGTCAGGAGAGAACTGCCCAAGCAGGTAACTAATAATGCATGCATTGTGGTTATGGTTATCTATACGAGCTTTTGATTTGTTTGAAAAGATTTAGTGGGGTTTGCACAGTTAGTTATGTATTTAATTTGGCAGTGTTACTGGTTTCTGTCTCAATAATGCTCTGCATATTAAGTTTTTGATGTATTTTGTTCATAACCACGAGTTTCTAGTCATGCCTTTTGTTTGATTTTCAGAATTTAATTCAGCAATAATAGTTACCTCTTCCCATTTTTAACCATAAGGTTATTATATATGTCCATTTTTCACCATAAGGTTATTATATATTATATAGAAGGTAAATTCATTTGTATGTATTAAATTGCAAATTTACACTACATAAAATGAATGGAAGTGTTCAATTTTCAGTTAGCTACAAAATAACATAAAGAAAATAGAAATAGACATTAGCATAACTGCATAAGGATGCCTAGAGAAGAGATGAGGTGAACAACTATGAGAGAGATTGCTTGCTCAACTTTCTATTACTGAAAATGGGAAAACAAGTTGGGAGTGAAGCATGGATTAAGTCTAGGAAACGTGAAGTCTAGAAATGAGCCAGGTCATCTAATTTAGAACTACAAATGAAACATTATATAAGATTTGTCTTATGGTCAAATCTAAAATCAAATACATCTGGATTGACAACAAATTTGAAATTGATACAAATGAAACATTATTAATATGTAGATGTTTCTATCTACAAGAAAACTGGTACTGAATAACACAATATTATAAAAAATTGACTCCAAAAATAGGATCATTAATACATCTGGATTAGTAATAAGAGAGATTTGAAATTTTCTATGATACATTTCCTATAAAGAACTATATTTTCCTAGACTATTGAGGTTATTAGTACTGCTCATGTAAAAAAAAATGTTTCTATCTATTACAAAATATTTTTGAAATGATAACTTATATTTTTTGTTAAAGTTCTGTTTATATTTAAATATTGCATATTGATTAGACATGGGTTATGCTTCCTAAATAGAGGTTTCACTGGTGATTATATTTTGTGGTTGCATATTGACATTTTTTTTTTGAATTGTATTATCGGGATTATCTGGTCTGGTTTGCAGCTTCGACAGGGGAATGTTTTTAACATAGAAGGAGGAAAACAAGCCTTGCGGAATATAAACTCCCTAGCTTTGTTTTCTAATATTGAGGTTAATCCACGTCCTGATGAAAAAAATGAGGGAGGGATTATTGTTGAAATTAAACTAAAAGAACTGGAACAAAAGTCGGCTGAAGTCAGTACAGAGTGGAGTATCGTTCCTGGACGTGGAGGTCGTCCTACACTGGTATAATTTCTATTTATTGTTATAAACAGTCTTACTTTTGGATTCGTGTTCCAAATGCTCTTACTTTCTGCTGTGTTTATTAATCAATACACAATGTTGTTCAGGCTTCAATCCAGCCTGGTGGAACTGTTTCTTTTGAGCATAGGAATCTTAAAGGATTAAATAGGTCCATCCTTGGTTCATTAACGACTAGTAATTTTCTGAATCCTCAGGTTAGTTTATCTTATCTTCACATTTACATTTACATACACGATATAACATGACTTAATTTTACCTTCAGAACCTAAAGATAATCAATTGGTATCATAATTTTATAAAATGGATATATTTATGCAGGATGATCTTGCATTTAAACTTGAGTATGTGCATCCATATTTTGATGGTTTATATAATCCTCGCAATCGTATTCTCCTCCATACCAGCTGCTTTAACAGCAGGAAGTTAAGTCCAGTGTTCACAGGTGGGCCAGGAGTGGATGAAGTTCCCCCAATATGGGTTGATCGAGCTGGCATTAAAACCACTATAACAGAGGTAGATCGGACAGCCCTTTTTGAAATTCTCATAACTTTGGAGTTGGTTCATTATAGTTAACCAACTAATACTTGTCTTGCAGAATTTTACGCGTCAAAGCAAGTTCACTTATGGAATTGTGATGGAAGAGATAACCACACGAGATGAAAGCAGTCACATTTCTCCAAATGGTCAAAGGGTGTTGCCAAGTGGAGGTATAAGTGCGGATGGACCTCCAACAACACTCAGTGGCACTGGCATTGACCGAATGGCATTTCTACAGGCCAATATTACTCGAGATAACACCAAGTTTGTAAATGGAGCAATTGTGGGTGAGAGGAATGTGTTTCAGGTGAAGCTTAATCTGTTTCTGGGTTTCCAAGTATAGATGAGCTGTGATTTCTTTTGGATCATTCTTGTGTTTCAGCTACAGTGATGTTGCTTAATGGATGTGTTATTTAGAAATCTTTAGGATTGTATATTTTAGTGATGAACTGAATGTTGGATGATAATTCAAGAGCTCTCTTCTTCTTCATGAATGACCTTCTACTCTTCTAATATCGAAATTCTTTACGTGAATTGCAGCTTGACCAAGGACTTGGCGTTGGCAGTAAGTTTCCATTCTTTAACCGTCATCAGCTAACGCTGACCAGATTCATCCAGCTGAAAAATGTGGAGGAAGGTGCTGGTAAGCCACCACCCCCTGTGCTAGTCCTGCACGGCCATTATGGAGGTTGTGTGGGAGACCTTCCAAGTTATGATGCTTTTACTCTCGGGGGGCCTTATTCAGTGAGGGGTTATAACATGGGAGAGATAGGCGCTGCCAGAAATATTCTTGAGGTACAAATTATTGGAATTGGCTGTTTGTTTATTAGTTGCATGTTATTTCATAGTAAAACGGGATAGTAGTGATCTTATAGCATAGAAGCCATTAAAGGAACCAACAAACTATAATTGAAGATGATTCTATAACATATGACATCTGAGTTTGATTATTTTTAAAATTTTCATTAAAAGAGCTAATATAATAACTTGTAGACAGAAGAATGGTTATATAATATTTGTTTCTGACTACTAGTTCTAATATTGTGTGCAGCTTGCTGCTGAGCTACGGATTCCTGTGAGGAACACACACATGTATGCATTTGCCGAACATGGAAATGATTTGGGAAGCTCAAAAGATGTCAAGGGAAACCCAACTGAGGTGTACAGGCGGATGGGTCAGGGTTCGTCATATGGTGTTGGAGTCAAGCTAGGTCTGGTACGAGCGGAGTATGCTGTCGATCACAACTCTGGCACAGGTGCTATATTCTTTAGATTTGGTGAGAGATTTTGACATGTATTTATGTTCATAATTTTGCTAGATGAATTTGAATCCTCAGAGTTGATCTAGATTTAGAGTTCTGAAACGAAAGAGATATGTTCTACCATTTACTGAGAGTTTGTTTAGCCAAATCTTTGCATCACTTTTGAAATCCTGGCCAAGATTGTGTTTGGAAAATCCAAGTATCACTTATTCTTTCATCATATTTCTGATATCTGTTTATGTTCTGGTTGGATGTGCATTGCAAAATGGCCCCTTGTCCAAGTTCTGTGAAGAACCATTGATTGCTGAATCAAGTGTAACGAATCCTCAGCCATTGGATTAAGGACTATGCCGTTGGTCAAATAATTCTGTTGGATTTTATGTCTTTATGGTGCAGCCATAAGAAAGGCAGTGTTGGTCAACAACTATATCGTTAATGAAATGGGCTTCTTGCATCCTGCTTTTGTACTTTGTTCCTTTTAACTTCATTTTCACTTAATTTTAATAAGGCGGCCAACTAAAGTATCACCGTGATAATACTTCCAAGATAATACTTGGAATATGAGACTAAAACTATTTAATTCTGAAATTAATAATATTGAGATTATAAATAATCTTAATCTGTTCTTGAAATATGAGATTAAAATTATTTAATCCTAGAATTAATAATATTGAGATTATAATACAGAAAATAGTACCGAGATTATCATTCGTAAATGTAAAATCCAAAATATATTACTGGTCGGACAAATTAAGAACATATATTTATATGCCTGCTTATTCCAGGAGTTTAGGACAAATTAATCAGACACCAGTATATCAACTAATCCTGTAAAATTCTTCCCAAGGTTTTAAGTTTAATACAAGGGAAAATTTTCTGCCATGTATTCATGACACGAACTTCAACTCTAAAGCTCCTACCTTCAACAAACTGCCATATACAAAATGACAAACAAATCCTGCACAAGAACTACAACCATAATGCCTACGGAGAAGATAATGTCATTCAACGCACGACTGCTAAACATGGACATTATTTGCAGACTTCAAAAGGTGGGTTGTCATGAATCTGACCATTTTCCCACTCATTTCAAATAACGGAAAACATGAATTTTAATATATCTGTTAGTGGTCATTCCTGATGCCGCATTTTCTCCTCATAAACCCAATTCCTTTTTCAATTGAGCAAGGGCAGCTTCAATATCATCAATATTCTCTTCAATGTTACTCCCCTTGCTAGCTTCATTTAGAGTACTTCCACTTCCCTTGGTTCTGTAAGTTGCATTGCCCCACTGAGTTCCCTCATAATTTTCTGCTTCATTATCTGCATCAGTGATGTTTAGCTCTTTCTCTAGAAACTCGACAAATTCTTCTCCAATTTCCTGTAGAGCACACAAGTACATATAAGGTAACTCTCTATGCTAGTTCTAATCTGTCTAGGTTCTACAAGATAACAATATTTGAACATAACAGAGCTCAGGAAATCAGGTTAAAAGGTCAACCTACACAATGTCTTGACCAAGAAGATGAAAAAGGACAATGATAGATGGAAAATAATCTATATGTCGACTAATATTATGTCAAATGTGGATTGCGACTACAGAGGAATTGTTAGCGATAAAGTAGAATAGGAATATGTGAGTCCCTTCTATACATCCTCCTATCCCATGTATCCACAAATTTGTCGGCATATATATAGAAACACTCATGATGGATAGTTTCCTAAAAAAACTGATACTTGCAAACCATAACTAACCCCTACCCTGGTACAGACACACAGATCCCCTGTGCAAATATTTGTATACCCATAATCAATATAGTGCTCAAGTGTAAAATCTCACCGCTAATTCTTCCCACAAGCTCTTTGGCTTTGCTTGTGAAGCAGCACTTGCCTCCCAGTTCTGGTATTCTTCTTGAAGATCCTTAAAGAAGTCCTCTGAAAAAACAAATTAAGACTTCAGCAGCAGGAGTAGGGTCTTTACGTGCAAGATAAAGAGAAAATGCCCAACAAGGTTTTGATTGATGTAATGCAGCTTTATAGCCTCTGTGTCGCCTCATAAAGAGTTAAACATCTACCTATTGATATTTGGACATCCCTAAAAAAATTACCTGCAGTTTGAAGTGGTTAAACATAAGAACACAGAGAAGAAATGCCTTACTCCTAGAAAGGGTAGACAAACTGCACAATCAAGAACATTATATTCTTGATGGTTTTTCACATTTTTGATTGCTTATACTCCTGCTGCCTAAGGGGCAGGAGTATAAGCAAATCAAAAAGGCAGTCAGGTACTATAATCAAAGCCTTACAAAAATCAAGATATGTTTTCAAAGTATTAGAGATATATTCCGTGCAAAAAATCTAAGAAAATACAAAATGGACAGTCTACCTTAGTAAGCATTCAATAACCAATCAAGAAAGAGAATATTTTGATTGGAAAATTATCAAATCTTTTTTAACACTGTTTTAGGACTATAAACCCGACATAGTAACAAAATTCTTCAATTGTTTGAAAATTTCATAAAAGCATATATTTTTCTCTATCTTATCAATGTATCCCCTTAATTCTATAATTTCTTAAATTGCTTTCAAGATAATTCTATAATTTCTTAAATTGCTTTTGAAGATTTCAAATATAGTGAATAAAAGTTCAAAATTCTACGAAATATTTCAAATAATTGAAGACGATGACATTGTGCTATTTATATCTTTAATATTCAATTATTCATCATCATAGTGCTTTTCAAAAACCTTCACATGATTCCCATTATTTGTTGAATGTATTGTAAAACACAAATTTTTCCTATACCTAATATGACCTGAACCCCAAATTCTTCACTACGATCCCAAGTGTATCATTCCTAGTTTTTGTTTTATCAATTACAAAATTCTCCCATTTTAATTAGTATGGGAAAACTAAAATTGTCCTATTATTGCTGCTTTTGATAAGTAAGGCATATTTGTCACAAAATTTTAAATCATACTGTCACTAGTCGATTTAGAATAGGTCTGACAAAATATAATTATGAGTTGGTTTTGGTTTATAAAATTTGGTTATGGTTCCATTTAAAAACTAAAGTCACATTACCTATTTTTAGAATGAGTTGTGTGGGTTGGAACCATATAGTTATGTGTCAAATATAGGTTAACCCATATTTCAAATTTCAAGTTTACCATTATTATGGTCCAATTAAATAAATAATTTATGATATTTAATTATATATTTCTTCACCTTTTATCTCTAATGTTTTATACATTCTTCCTTTCTAAATATTTTTATACACTCTAAAATTTAATTTTAGATATTTTTAGATTCTCTCTAAAAATTTTTATACACCTATCTCTATTATAAAATTTTCATAAAAGCTTTAGTAATTTTGTGTCAAGCTTATCATCTTTTTTATTTTTTATTATTATTTTAATCTTTTATTACGATTCTAGAGAGACTAGGAGAGAGGCAGAGGAGTAATTAGGAGTTCTATATTGTCTGTATGTGCATCAATCTGATATTAAGATGAGAGTTGGAAAGATATGTACATAATCTGGTGTAATACAATTCTATTGAGATGAGACTAGGGGAAGAATAATAATAGAAGAGAGAAGAAAGCAGCAGAATAAGAGAGTTTTAAAGATAATTTACAAACTCTTTCTCCACCTTATTCTCTGTCTCTTCCTTTTCTCGTGATCCCCCCTGCCTTTCTCCTCTTCCTAAACATTAGAGATAGAAAATGAAAATGGGTTAAATATGGTTATTCAATTTGGACCTGCTTTTCATTTCAAAAATATAGTTTCAAACTTTAACCAACTCAGCTCTTAGAAATAGTTAACCAATCCATTTGGTTCCAATTAATATAGATTGACCCAACAATTAACTAACTAGATTGTTTGGCCTAATTTAGAATAAAAAGTGGAGGTGGTATTGTAGATATCCCTTTGTACAATATAATGCTGTCCCAAAGTTTGATGAGGAATACGTAAGTGGTGCCAAACATATGAATTCCAATCCCCCCTATACTGCAAAGAAACTAGCTGAAAAGAATGTAAAAGAGGTAAAGTATTCAAAGTTTTGACCTGCCAACTGAGCTCAACCCCCTAGAGTGCTCTAACCTAAGAAGCACGAGTACGGGTACGGGGACACAGGTGCATCAAACAGGGATACGAAGATTCACCAAATATTAAAAGAAGGGGATTTGGGTGCGGAGGGATTCGTGACATATTTTATCATTAAATATGTATATCTTATGTGTGTTTGTATAAATATATATATATATATATATATATATATATATATATATATATATAACAAAAGATACTACACGAGAAAAACAATAAAAATCTAACAAATAATATAATTTTCATGTTTCTATAAACATGATGTCATAAACAACAACAAAAATAATCATAGAATAATTAAAAAAAATCTACAGGAGGAGAGAGTCCCTAAGAGTCCCCAAGTATCGGAGTATCTGGTGCGTTGATACGACAATTTGTTGTGATAATGAAGAATCTTGCTTCCAAGGGTCCAAGTGAGGAGTCCAAACTTTATAAGTATTTTAAACACATCCTGTCAACCTCTTGCAGTGAAATATAATAACTGGGAAGCCTAGGAAATTCTAATTGGTTCAATACTGAAACACAATGACACACTGCATATATCACATGTCAACAACATAAATTCAACGAGCAAGCTCACAGATATCTCTAAGGGCCTGTGGCATGAACTGCCCATAAACAGGTACTCCCTCAGTAGAATCCACAAGGGCATGGTAATTCTTGTCTACATAAACAGTTCAGCCTAATCTGTGATTTTGTATCAGTTAAAATAAAACTTTTCAGTTTGTAATTTAGGTAACACAATAACGAGTAATAATAGTTGCACAAATTGTTGGTTTTCCAGTGAATAGAATTTGGTTTCAGATATATAGTGTCTTTAAGGATCCAAAGGTTAAGAAAACGTACAGTTCAAATAATAAAAAAATATCTCCATGGGCATATTTGTTTTACCTAATCCATAGAACTCCTCTTCATCTTTACCACGTTTGTTTCCTCCAGCAGTGGAATAGGAATAATCAGATGCGCGATTTCCAGAACCATATTTTTTCTGTGACTCTGAGTTCAGCAATGTATTGTATGCATGTTTTATCCTCATAAATTTTTGCTGAGCATTGGCCTGTATTGCAAGACATTAGGGATGTTGAACTACTGTACAAGACTAATGCTTAAAAAATTAAGATGAGGAAAGCAAGCAAGAACACCCCTCCGGACCATTAGGGCCCCAAGAAGGGTTGTTCCATGGTCTAGTTTGGCAACATTAGTTGATTACTACTATTGTAATATATGCACATATTGTAGAAGGGTGTCAATCGCAGTTTGTACAGCAATCTGTCTCAAACAATCACATAAAGAAGGGCAGGGAGAATCAGTCCATGTAATTTAGTTATAGTGATTGTTGGTATTGAGATATACTGTTAATTGGATCAAGCATTTTTTCAGGAGCAACGGGTTGTCCTCACTTAATAGCTTCCACTTTCTAGAGTAGTACACCTATGGTTAAATTTTACCTGAAATTAATTAGAATTCAGTTCATAAAAAGCTACTGGTTCATATTTAGTTGAGATTAAACCAATTTTTCCAAGTCTTCTTGTTTGTTATTCAAAAGAAGCCAAGTGTTGTAAGGTAAAGCCATCCGAGACCCTGCTGTGTTGAGATGGATCCTAGCTCGAAACTAGAAAAATACAAAACTCAATTAAAAGCAATTGAATCGAGAAATTGTGAGGAACACGTGTAATTTTACACGATAAAATGAAGAGGAAATACTCATAAACCTAACGAATCGAGGAACGTACTTTTCGCAGACTAATAAATCACATGCATGACAAATGAGAAAAGCATAGATGAAAAACTTGAAACTGTAGGTATTAAACTCTACAAGAATTACCTAGGCAAGATACGCATGAGGGAAGACTTCTAGAAGTTGAATATGTTATCTAATTGACATTTAACTTCACAAATATTTTGTGTCCTATAATTGTATGTTGGGATGCCAATATTAAAAATAATATGAAATTAGTACAACCTAAGTTGCCTTTATAAAGCTCTAATTTTGTATCAAGTTGTTGGTGCAATAGATATGCATGTAAAGGTAGGTAAATAGTGATCAGTAAAGAAAATGAACGTGATTAACTATAATTTGCTACAATAAGTTCGTTTAAGGTTGATGAATGAGGATTTTAATCATGTGGGACTAGTTGGGATACTAATTGGATTGAATTTAGTCCTAGAGAGTAACGAGAAATCGGCTTAAAAGTTTTAGGTTGAAGACTTGAAGTCCTAACTAATAAGAAACACTTATTTAGTAAGAGCTTAAGTAGGTAGAAATCGGTGATACACAAATTGATATCAAAGTGATGACTCATATTTGAATTAGGAGTAAAATCTTAAATCTTGGAAGATAGAATTTCTTTAAAAAAAATTAAGACCCTCGAAACTTTGTGTACTTCATTTATATACACGTTTATTTGATAAGAACTGCCCAAGAATAATAAAAGATATAGCTGAATCCTACCCCAGTTCGCATAAAGCATTTGGCAGGGCAAACAGAATAGGATAAGTAATTCAAGTCCACTAAATTGAAAAGGTATCTCTTTTTCTGGGAAAAAAAATACTGATTCACACCTCAATTGAATATTTGAATCTAATCACACCAACATTAGATTCTACAGGTTTCCCCCAAACAAGTGAACGAGGCAAGAGTAGTGCTGATTCAAGTAATTTAACGCCATTCTAGAGAACTGTATATCCATAGAAATTGTTGCCCATCTACTACTCAATCTGATGCATCTCCATGTATCCAAAGACTTGCCATAGCAAACTCACTTAATAATAAATGAACCATCACTACTATTTCAGGAATAATCTCAATTATTTGAATAAACGAAATTGAAAGCATAGCAGTAGAAATAATTCTACAATCGTATGCATGAGAACACATTTCTTTACAAGAAGAATTAGATACTTCTAGTAGAAATGTGCACTGTTGAGGTCAAAAAAACATGGTCGGAGAGGAAGATGGGGTCCAAAATTATAGTTAAATTTGGCAATCCCTCATTTCACTTCAGGCCAAGCGTATCTTAGATTTCTCGTAATTAATAGGATAAAAAGAATTATCTCTTATAACTTTTGAATGCTACAAATACAATCTTACTACTCATATAAGCATATCTGTCTATTCAAAATAATTAAAAACTGATGACAAATATATGGCCTGATAAAGTTAAGACATAGTTAAAGCCTTTTTTATGCCTCCGTGTGCCAAAGAACTACATCAAGTATTGTTTGTACACCATATCTAGATGGGTTATGGTCCTCTCTCTATACTTAATAATCCAGAGTAAGTGGCAAGCTCACTTCACTATTCACAACAGCATAGAAGGAACATATAAATCAATACATGGATCTACAAAAAAAGCCTGAAATTTCAAAAGATAGCGACTGCTGAGCTTAATTATGTATGCTTTTTATTTTAAGAATGGAAGCTTAATTAAATTCAGAAGTGAATAGCATTTTTTGCAAACATGGGAAGCAAAATTACAAATGAAATAATAAATATAAGTACAAATTCCATATTGATTTCCTTAGAACTGCAATATCAGAAACATTACTATTAAGGACTTGGCTTTTACCCAATTATTGGAAACATTTACAACTTCAGACATATTTTTGGAAAACATGGGATCAAAGTACCAAATGAGAGAATAAAATTTAGTACAAGTCCCAAATAGATTATAGATATTCTCAGAGCAGGAATTTCAGAAACATAAACAAAGGCAAGGGTTTTACCTAATTCATGAAAATAAATTATACCCACAAAATTTCCACTAATTTGTGCATTATGCAAATATTCAAGTAACAATCATCAGAAGCAATACACATCACTAAAAGTTATAGTTGGATGCTAGTAGTGCATAATTTGTTCAAAATACCTCTTTGTTGACATCAGGATGATATTTTAAAGCAAGTTTCCTGTAAGCCTTTTTGATTTCATTAGGAGTTGCAGTTGGAGAAACTCCTAAAACTTCATACGGAGTTTCTCTGCGGCTGGATTTGACTAGGGTTTCAAATTTAACATTTTCCCTCTTCTTATTGTAATTTCTATAATTGGGTGAAAAAAATTGGTTGCTGAAATTGGCTCCATACCCAATTCTGGAAATGGGTATTGAAGAGATTGACATGTTGGAATGATAAAAAAGGGAAAGCTTAATGCCGGATTTAGGAGAGAGAAAATGAGTGGCAGAGAAGAGGTTGATTGGTGTTACAGAGAGAAAATTCATGCATATTCATGAACTCATAAATCTATTGTCCTAACTCCTGATTCTCTCTCCTCCAGACAAGTGAATTTTATAATTTATCAATTGTTTTTGACATCACTGATCTCGAGTCAAAGTCATTAAATTTACTGAAATATCCATATTGTCTTGTTATTTATAGATGAATAGTTTACCTGTCATGTATTAAGCTGAGCCGGCGTAACATTTGAAGCTAGATTTGGGCTAGATCTCAATTTTTGGGTACTATTTGGCCCGTTCCGGAATGACTTATTTTAAAATAATTTATAAGTTAAATATAAGTTATTTTAATTTGGAACTTATAAGTAAAAGTGTTCGGTATCAATTTGACTTATAAATTAAAAATTAAGTTAAAATAAGTTATAAAGGTGTTCGACTTATAATAACTTATAAGTTAAAATAAATGTAAAGATTACTAAAAAGGGCATTAATAAAAAGAGGGGCAAAATAGATATTATATTTAGTCAAATTAATTTATTTTAAAATGGCTTATAAGTTATTTTAAATAAGTCACAAATACTTACTTATTTTTTTTTGACTTGAAACTTAACTTATAAGTTAAAAAAGAAGTGGTTGTCAAACACTTTAATAGTCAAAAATAACTTATAAATTAGTTTGACCAATTTATAAGTTGATTTGACGAACTTATAAGTTATTCCTCATGATCTGTCACTCAAGTCCAAACCCCATGAGTCTTTTTATTCGGAGAAATACATTGGAGACAAATTATATAAAAAAAAATTGTGTACACAGTATAAAATAGGAAGAAAATAAAAAACGTCATTTAATTAAATATTTTACATATTTTTATTTATGTTACATGAATTCTTTGTATATATATATTTTTTATGTACAATTTGTGCATATTGTATTATTATTTTATTCCTTATATCTAATGATGCTCGACCACTATTGACACTCCAACACTTATTTATTTATTTATAGGAAATTGATATTTTTACAAGTAAAATTAATATTTCCACAAAACTTCACTTACATGAATGTGAATTCTATTTACTATTCATATAAGGGAAATCTTGTAAAAATATCAATTTCTCTATTATGCGATATATAATGATACTCGTCCACTATTGACACTTGAACAACTTCTTTTGTTGTGACAAAATGAGAACCATACCAATAAACCAAAGGGCACTGATAATTAAATATGTTGTTAAAAGGGTTAATTATCTATTTGTGGAGAAAATGTTAATTAATTAAAAAAATTGATATTTTTCATTAACTAAACACGCTCATTGAGTTATTAATACATTAACACGCTTTAAAATTTAATCTTTAATGAATTTTATGAGTTGATCAGGAGCACCTGAGTTACTTGTGATTTTTTAATGAACAATGAATTCAACCGCATGGCATATTGCTTTACGAGTACACTTTAATCATATACTCCCCCCATGTTAAAAAAAATGAATAAACTATAAATTTTACACATTAAAAAAAAAAACAGAGTAAAAAATCCAAATTTCTCTTTAATGGTCTCACAAGTTTTATAATGTGATAAATAATTTTATTTGTTTATACTAATAGACTTCGCTGAATGACATAGTTGTAGACACTCGAAATTTTACTTTCCTTAGACTAACCTTTTAGGAGGGTAAAAGTGTAATTTCACTTCAGAAACAACCCTGAGGGAGGGCAAAAGTATCATTTCACCCTAGAGACAACTCTGTGAAGAAATCAAAGTGCAACGTTGCCCAAACATGACGTGGATCGAACGAGGAACGCAAAACTAAGGAAAGGGCAACAAGAAGCCACCATAGCAATCATCAAACTGCGAGCTATCCAAGACAAGCAAATTGACAACCCTCAGGAACCGGAAGATACCTTTTAGCTAATTGTATCATCTTCTCGGACTCCAATTTAGTCAGACTTGACCTTATTTCGCAGCCTTCGCAAGAACTTTCTGGGATTTTTAGGTAAGGAGCTCAACTTTCACTAGACCGAGACCGAAAGAATGAACTTTGAGATGGCGGAACCCACGGGGCCCAGCCGCAAGTATACCTGCGGTTGGTCGTGGGTTCCATAAACAGCCTGCAGGAGCTCATTAGAAGAAGAAGAAGAAGTTAGAGAGAGACAGAGTTCTAGAGGGAGAGAGGCTCAGATCTTGCTCCTTTTCATCATATTTTAGTTGTTTAATCTTCTATATCATACATATTGAGTGTCTAGAGTGATATAAGTTGATTCGAGCCAAAATAAGCTTGTTCACGCGTCCCCCAAGGTGAAAAATGCTCATTTTGATCAATTTCTTTGTAAATCTTGTTCAATATACTAGATCTATGTTATATTTTGCTTGAATTTAGTTAAATTTATTGTTTAATACATATATTGTGTAATAGTTGGTAGATCTAGAGTTTCTATCGATTATTTTGTACATATATAGTTATAAATCAAGTCCGGAGACTAGATCTACCTAGATCTAAGCCAGATCTAGCCCTTTGAACGGTTGTGGAGCATGAAGCTCTAACCTATATGCTAGATCGGTTTAGATCTGTAACAATACATAATTTTATTTATAATTTTAAATATTTATTGAATTAAATAAATATTTTTAATTGATGCGTTTGTTTAATTTTAGTAGATATTTGTTGGATTATTTATTAGTAAGTAAATAATTCATGAGTTATCGAAATTAACTTAATTAAGAAAAAAGGGTGATGAATTAAATTTATGAGATAATACTCTAATTTAACTTAATAACTAAATTAGAGAGTTGTTAAGGATTATATAATTTGCTAGAATATTGTTTTAATTTAATTTAGTAATTAAAGTGATATGTTAATTTATTAAGTAAAATTATAATGAAAATTATAATTTTGTGGTAGTTAGTTTTGTTTATTTAATTAAGATTGGATATGAAAATCCAAGTAAATAATGTGGGACAATAAACTATAGTATAAATGATTTATTGAAGTAAATTAAAGTAGTTTAAATGGATTTACCAAACAAGGCTTAAAAATATTAAGTCTTTATTTTAAAAGTGTTTTTGCCAAACGAAGCCTTATGACTTTTGAATTTTGATTTTGAATTATAATAAATAATAAAAATAAAATAAAAATATAAATAAAATATATTA
The DNA here is from genome assembly GCA_020205615.1 of Panax quinquefolius. Taxonomy (NCBI): domain Eukaryota; kingdom Viridiplantae; phylum Streptophyta; class Magnoliopsida; order Apiales; family Araliaceae; genus Panax; species Panax quinquefolius. The sequence continues at coordinate 99,075,846 of CM035154.1, read as the reverse complement.
AATTTTATAACTGATATATCATTATTATATTTAATAAAATGTCGGTTTTAGACGTTTGAGTTTAGCTTATTTTGTGCGTTGGTTTTATGTTACGTGAAAAGGGTTTGGCCTAAGCCTAAGAAGAAGAGAGAAGAGAGAGTTTACAGAGAAGTTTGAGAGAGTTTGAAAAAACTTGAGAGATAATTTTTGTGATTCCAAAACAATTCACTGTGTTTTTTGAGAGAGTTTGAAAAAACTTGAGAGATAATTTTTGTGATTCCAAAGCAATTCACTATGTTTTTATCAAGGATTATCTCAAAGAAATTGAAGGTATAACCTCTCAACCTTGAGTTGTATGTTTATAAATAGAGTTCATGTTCTTCACTTTCAAAAATTTCTGTAAATTGCATGTTTGATGAATTGTAGTTATACAAACTGAATTATTGAGATTGTGTGTATTTGTGATGTTAGAATTAGCATCTAGACAAGGAATTAGTGTGCTAATTATGTTCAAAAAGAAAGAAAATTGTTTACAGTGTATATGATTATATATATGGCTTGTAAAAGTACAAAAATTGGTAGTTAGTTTGTGAACTAAATTGTAAATTGAGTCTAGAATATGTTAATATGATAAGAAACGAAAAGAACGCAAGTTGAATGAATCAATTTGGTTAAGAAACGAATTCGTAGTGAATGAATTCACTAAACATGTTAAAACATGAAAGTTTAGTATTAACATGAGTTTTGGGTCAAGATTTAGGCTAGTTAGTGTTTCTGTAAATTGTTATAATTCTAGTATGTTGTATTTCTATGAATTACAAATCCATAGAATCGAAAACGGACTAATTTAGATGTGTATAACTGAAGTTATGAAGATTAGAAAGAGAAAAGGTTCAAAAATCGCGAGAACAATGAACTTGAGTCCGTTTTACGCTAACTGGTGCAAGCGAGCCAGTGTTTTCTAAGTCATTTGGGGCGCAATTGTCTTTATCTTATGCTTAATTGGCGCAAATTGCATGAAAGTGTGTCAGGTGTGACAGTTTTGACCTATTTTAGTCAAATAGGCATAACGTTTTCATACGAACTCCGATTAAGGCGATTTAAGATGATCCGGAACGAGGATGAATAGACTTACAACTTTTATTCTTTAAGGGTTTAAATTTGAGATCGGGAACAGGGGTCAAAATGGTCATTTGTAGGACTGTTGTGTTTTCGGGGGCAATCAGAGGGCGTCGGGCATGCACGTATGCAAGTGTAGTGCTTCTGAAGATAAAAGATGTTGTTCTAAGTTATAAAACATGAATTCTAGTAAACATAATGATACTTAACATTAATAAATAATGTATTAGATAAGTTGTATAAGCATACTAAGCATACATAAGAGAGACAAATCGGACGTGTAACGAATGAACGTCGAAACGCCGTAACAAATGTTAATGACCATAAAAAGTGTTTTAAGTCAAATGAAATGAATATTATAAGATATGAAATGGGTTTAATATAAAACCAATAATGATTCCTAGCAAGACTTAAACACTTGAATGAACTTCGAGTACGACCTATGAAGTAATACAGTTAGATGTAAGTCAAAAGTTAACGGAATCAAATTAAACATTCTGTATTGATTAATAAGAAGGGTTATCAGATATAGAATAAAGTTTACATTACAACTACTATGCGTTGCGATGTGACTAATAGTTAATGTGAATGATTATATAATTGTGTAGTGCACGTGAAGTGCAGATAGCTGTAATCTGTTAAACTGTTATTGGTAAACAACGATCAAGGCAAGTCTTTCAGTTCCTATTTGCTATGTGAACTTGATGATTAACTGTTTTAAATCTTTATTGCAAAGAGCATGATGTGTTATATATATGTTGAAAGTATGAAATGTTAAAGTCAATTTATGACTACGTTGATCGAGTAAAGCATGCTAACTGAGTAAGGAACTCAATCTTTATACTTGTTATATGAACTGTAGCATGTATGTTATGTTAGTCCAATGTTTATGAGATATATGTTGAGCATGTTATTATGTGTTATGTGATGCATGAAAACTGTTAGATTTTGTTGGGCTGTCGAGCTCAACCTTGCAAATAACCACTTTTGCAGGTTAAAGATTCAAGGTAAAGTTATGTGCTACTTGAAAGACATGAATCAGATGTGATACTTGAACATTTATACTTTTTGCCTGAATTATTATTATTTGAACCATGTTTAGGGTTCCGAATAATGTATGATGTTTAATAGATGTTGAGTTATAAAGTTGAAGTTTTGTTTATTGTATGAAAGGGTATTGAACTTTGATATACATTTTATTTATTAACTCTGATAAGGTGAGTAATAAGCTAAGTATGGTTTAAAGGTAGGTAAAGATAAAGGTTTTGAGAAATGTACTTGATAAGTTATAATGATTATGTAATGATAAACAGTCAAGTTTGGGTTATCTGATATGTAAAGGTTATCAGATTAAAATATAAGATTCTATATAATAATTTTGATGAAGCGAATCATAAAATAACTTGATTCAAAAACATGTAGATGATAAAGGTTTTGATTCAGAAAATTAAATTAAGAAGATAGAAAATTTTAAATTATTCCTCATTTTATTTAAGCTTAACATCGAATAATGATGTAAAATTAGAAGTTAGACGTGTTATTAACGACCAAAGTCGATAATTGAATTGTATGAATTTTGGGGTCGTTATAGTTGGTATCAAAGCTGATAGGTTAGAAACCTTAGGTAAGAGTACCTTAGGCTATAACCTTTGTAGCATCCCTATATCCCGGTCCTAATCACCAAGGATCTGGTATACTATTTCTATAACTATCGCAGAAGATATAAACATAAATTGTTTATACATTAAACTTTACACATTATCCCCAAGGTCGATAACTTTCACATAATACCTGAATCAATATCCTATCTAACATACATTGTTATTATCATACATTACTGTTACAAACTTTATACATAGACTATTGCAGTCTGAGTTGAATCCGACATAATTCTGACATCCCGACGTCTTAGTCGGACAATTCTCGAGCCTACTAATCATAAGACTCGATCTAAACACTTAACAATTATCTTACATAATTTATTATCAGTCAAAAATATTTTTCAAAGACTCGTAATAATTTTTAGATAATTATTACCATTTATCATGATTTTTCAATCATTAATATCATATTTATATGAATTAAATACCACAATATTCTATTATCAATAATATTTATTTATTATCAAATATTAATGAAATTCTTAACATAATATTATAATATATTTATAATATCTTAAAGTATTTTTAATACTTAAAATCATTTTAAATGATTTTTAAACAATTAAATCCATTATCTAATAATTGCCATTAATATTAAATATTAATGTTTGTCATATCAAAATATCAAAAGTTATATTTTATAACTTAAAATATTTTTATAACACTTAAATCATTTTTATATAATTTTTAAATTATTAATTCTATTTTTCTATAATTTATTTAATACATTTATTAAATAAATTAATTACCATTAATAATTATTTATTAATGAAATTCATTACAAAATATTAAAAGTCATCAAAAATAACTTAAAATATTTTCCAACACCATAATATATTTTTAAATGATTTTTATGTATTAAAATTATTTTAAATAATTTATTTAATATTATAATTAAATAAATTAAATACCATTATTATTCCAAAATATTAAATATTTATGAAATATATTCAAAATTATTAAAAACCCATTTTTAGGCTTTAAAATAATTTTTAGAAATTTATTTTGTATTTTTAATAATTAAAAACTATTTTATCTAATTATTAAATAAAATAATTAATTTTGGAAAATAAACTATAGCTAAAGGGCCCTATAGCGACAGAACCGTCGCTATAGGTGTTCTTGAGTGTTCTTGGGCCAAACCCAGACCTTCATAGCCAGTCACAAGGTTACCACTTTGATCACTGAAATTTTCATGTTCTTGATGTTATCTGGGTTGTCTATTGCTTAAATGTTATAGTATTAATGTAATACTACAACTACATACTAAGGTCATGGCCAAACTACAACAATTCAGTGAGATCTAGTCCCCAGAAAAACTTGTCAAAGCTGTTCTTCATTTTTGGGTTTTCCAGAAATGAAGAAAAGTTGCAGGGTCTTACTTTGAGTCTTTTAATCTATGATTTCCATGTTTGCTTAATGTGATTTAAGAGTTTAATCTTGTAGTAGTGATGCCAGGGTACAATACTATAACATCAGATCAACATAACAACATTACAAGTAGTAGATCTAGGCCGGTCAAAGTGGTTTCTACAAACTGCCTTTGAAGATTTCCGGGTTACCCAGAATCTTCATACATCCGTTTGGTCAACCATACTTTGACCACCAATAAGTTTGATTCTGTGTATGATCTGGGGGTTCTGGAGTTATGGATCAATAGTTCATACACCAGTCTGCAAGATCCAACCAACGACATGACCTAACTAACAAAGATCAATAAGATCTAGGGCATGCAAAAACACTGTCAGAAATTTTTGAAAATCTGGAAAATTTCTAGGTTTTCCAGAAACAAATTTCGTGCTCGGTTAACGCACTTTGACCACTCATATCTTGAGTTCTAGACATGATATGATCTTGATTCAAGTTCCAGATCATAGTCCTCATGGCATATAACAGATCTATAACTTAAAACACACATATCATCAAACATATAGAGATCTAGAAGCCCTGACATTCGGCTATCAGGCCATGTTTTAGGGTTAATAGATCAGTTTTGAAAAACCCATTTTCGTATATCTAAATGTTATAGATGTGAGACCCCAGATTTTATCAATAAAGATTTAAATTTTGTCGAAATAATTTTTAATATTATAGTGTGAATTTGAGATAAATATTATAGTTGTGGGTAGTATTTATAAATTTTGCAAAGTATGCAAGTGGTTATATTATATTCGATTGGTCGGGGAATATTCGGTTTAGTAGGGAATATTAAGTATAACTACTCAATCATTGGTGGACCCCTACAATGTAATTATTGTTTGATTGAGAAAACGACAAAAATATTTTATTGAAATAACGACGGAAGTTTTACTGCTTGATACTATTGAACTACTCTCAGTAGTAAAAAATACGATGTACGTGTGGTTGCATAGTAGCACACGGTATTGATTATCGATACTTATGCGAGAAGTCACTCGGTTTGATTCCATTATTGTCGATTAATAATATGAATTATTATAGAGATAATGACGTTTTGTTTTATTCGTATTATTAACGTAATAAAATGCGAAACATCTTTTATATAAAATAGAATACTTTATTAAAGTTATTCTATAAATAGAATATATTATATTTTATTATGCATAGTGTTGCATAGTGTTTTTGCATAGTGTTGCATAGTGTTTGCATAGTAAAATGTTTTTATATAAATAGAATATATTATATTTTATTTAAAAGATTTTGCTTTAAATATGGACCGTCGATTAAAGTAAATCAATCTGGACCGTTCATGGATTAATTACTATGCATTCTATTTTCCTATAAATAGAAGCTCATTCCTTCATTATTTTCTTACGAATTCACTTTGAAACTCTAGAGAGAAATTATAGAGAGAAGCTATAGAGAAAAATCTATAGAGACAAAGAAGAAGAGTATTCGGTACTTCACTACTTTGATATCCAATGTCTTTTTACGGTGAAGGGGTATTATTTGTTGTACCGTAAGGGATATTATTCGCGTTTGTATTCATGAAGAGAACCTCTGTTATTCCATTCATTATTATTACATTGAATAACTCGTAAAAAGTGGTATACCCTATACATAACTTTGTATATGCGGCATACCTATACTTGGCGAAATCCTTATGTTATTCCATCCTTATTTATTCTCGCTGGAATAACTCAGTATCTGTGAATCCCTATACTTGGTGATCTTCTTCATTATTTCATTCTTTATTATTACATTGGAATATCACATGCATGTGTGTTTTACATCTACTGGTTCCATTGTTTATTATTCCGCATTTATTATTACATTTGAATATCACGTACGTGTGTTTTACACCGACTGGTTCCATTGTTTATTATTCAACATTTATTATTCTCATTTGGATCATCCTGCGGTGTAAATTTCACCCGACTGGTTTCCGTTATTATTATTCATTGGAATAACTTTATCATCAAAATCACCGCATGCGTGGTGATTTCTTTTGTTATTCCATTCTTTATTATACCCAGTTGGTTAAAACTTTGACTTCTATACTCCATGAAATTAGTGGAATATCCTTGATATTTACGCTTCATTCAGTATCCTTTCATGGAAATATTCTTCTCAATATTCTTGAATTTTACTCTACAAAACAGCATCTTGTTGACAATTTGGACGTTACTAATTCCTGGATAAAATAATTCTTGAACTTGTTTTATTGAATTATTATGTCATTGTCATCATCCTCATAATATATTATGTTATCTTTGGCTTACGTGCATAGATGAACTTAGTATGATTATGACCGAGGATCATTCGGTATAATCATGGCTTGTTATAAATGATGTGATAAAAGTCCTCGGTGGCTCAGTAATGCAAAGTGATGGATAGTTTTGGTATGATTATGACCGGGGTGATTCGGTATAGTCATGACCATTGATAATTTGATGAAAATCCTTGGCCGTGGTACGCGGATGATTAGATATTGTGGTTTATTCATTAAACCGAGTCTTAATGATAAAAATTTATGAAAACCTTTTAAAACCTAAAAGATAGTAGACTTTATTTTCTACTTGACTCTTTTAATGGATTGCACATTCATTGCCGCAGCTTAAACCGGTTGTCTATTGTATTTTATCGGTTTAACATCGTTGAAGGCTAATGATAATTTATTCGCATTATCTTAGTCATAATATTTCTTCTTTGGGCTAGTTGAGCTCACCCTTTCTTTCATTTGTTCTCTTCAGAAATGAGAATATATTTGGGGACGAGTCGGGGAAAAGAGTGATGGTCCCGAAGATAGCATTAGTAGTCCTCAATATTCATTAAAAATAGTGTGACAATAAATGTAATGAGGACTCCTTGAGTATGGATATTGTCTAAATGACAATATTCCTATTAGAACTCTTTGTTTATGTATTGTCGTATGTTACACGACGATGTATAATTAAGTTTGTATTTGAATTTATGTACCATGTAAGTGGCGACCCAAGATGGGTGACGATACCTAATTTTGGGGGTGTCACGGTTGGTATCGAGCTTAGGGATATGATCCTGGCTAAGATCTTGAGATAAGAACTAGGAGGGAGAGACGGGAATTCTTCGCTAGTATGACCTACCTAAGTTAATTTGGTATTTGATTGGTCAATTAGGAGTATAGTGATAATATGTTGCATGTCAATTAACCCTTATTTTGTGGCAGTGTTTGAAAATGGCATCCGAGAATGTTGAGAATAGCAATGGAGCACAGGAGACTGTTAATTCTCCATATATCAATAATCAGGACAATGTGCAACAGGATGGCGATAATCTTCCTGTAAACAACAACACTGATCAATTGATGAATGACGGTACGTTTAAAAGGTTTTTAGAATTCATGCAACATCAGGCGAAAGCGACTCCTGTCCAAAACGTAGGTGGAAACACGGAAAACTCTCGGGCGGTCACCGCTAAACAATTCAAGGAGCTGGGACCACCGGAGTTTAAGGGAGAGCCAAAACCACTTCTGGCGGAAGCATGGATAAAGCGAATACCAAGATATTGGATGTCTTGGGATGCTCAGGAGCAAAAGGTTCCTTTTGCGCCTTTATATTCTTGTCAAGCGGAGAGGCGATTCTTGGTGGGAATCGGTAAACGTACTCAACTTCTTTGTCTCAAGATATCTTGGGAGAAGTTCCAGGGAGTCGTTCAACGACAAAACTTTCACGAAAGTATTCGCCACATGAAGGAGGTGGAGTTTATCAAGTTGGAACAAAATAATATGACCGTGTCGCAATACGAGGCAAAATTTGCGGAGTTATCACGATTCGTCCCACTTGGTGGATAATGAAGAGAATGACGCGAATGTTTTAAGAGATTTGAAGCGGAGATACGTCAACATCTTATTTCTCATAAACCGTGTTTTTATTCGGATGTTGTAAATAGGGCTCGATTAGTGGAGCGCGATAACGAGTCAACGAACTAAAAGAGAGCAACAAAGCAAAATTATAATACCAAATGAGAGTAGTCATCGAAGTGGTGACAACAAGCGTAGAGGGAATCAACGGGCGGATATGGTAACCACTTCGGTGGTAATCGGGGCCAAAATAATAAGAATGGACATTTCAAGAAAAGGAGATTCAACAATGATGGAAAGACGTCGGCTGACACCGTTGTTAAGGAAGGAGAAAGACCACCTACCATATGCTTCAAATGCGGAGAGAGAGGACACATCGGTCCCGGACTCACCATGCATCAAAAGCATGTTATAATTGTGGAAGAGAAGGTCACTTAGCTCGATTTTGTCGCCATTTCAAGACAAATTCAACTAGGATGGAGGCACCAAAGGTCATCCCAGACATAAAACCAAAGCCGATAGTTTAAGAGAGAGCGTTTTTTTCTCGTAACGAGGAACCTTAATAAAATTATCACGGGTAAGTTAATCATAAGCTCTTGCGAAGTCTATCTTGTGTTAGATACCGATTCTACCCACTCTTTTATTTCACCTAGTTGTGTTCAACGTTTAAATTTGACTCAAAGAAGTTAAACTTTGACTTATTGGTTGAAACTTCGTTAGTAGGAGCCTTCATTACGCTTACTATTTTTAAATCTTGTTTGGTTCAAATAAACATTTTCACGTTACTCCATCGATCTTATCTTTTGAAAATATTTGCCTTTGATGGGATTTTAGGAATCAATTGGTTAACTACTCATCATTCTTTTAAGTAAGGTTGTTAGCTTTTTATATTCATAACCAACTTGTTGTGCGAATTCAAGTAATCAAACTACTAAAGTCAATTATTGTCATATCAAGCCATAAGTAAAGAGCCCCGAACCTTTCGTTGTTGACTTCCTTGTGTGGAATGCACCGAAGCCGGACTTTCTGTAGGCGACATCGTGAATGAAGATGGCAAGTTTATAGGTATCATTGTGAGGTGCTATCTAGGTTAAGGGATAGAAGTCACAGTTGGTATCAATGTGATGTACTATCCAAGTCTTGGATGAGAGTCACAGTTTTGAATGATATCATTAATAAATTTCTTGACGTATTCTTGAAGATTTCCTAGCCTACCCTAGAGCGTGAAATCGAATTTTGTATTGACCCCAGTACAAAAACCCATTTCTTAAACCCTCAAATATTTCTTCAACTAAAAGGATCTGTTTACGAGGATTATGATGAAAGTCATAATAAAAGCATTGGACTAATGAAAATTATGGGTATATGAAGTATTAGTAAGTGTTATGATGAGTTATGTTGGTTATTATGTGAAAACATGAAAGTTTCTTAGAAATCACAAAGAGTTGAAAATCAGATTTTGGTGAAAAACGTAACATGAAATTCAATTGACCATATCTCCTATTATATTTTGAATTTTTGAATGTGGTGAAGTCCTAGAGTTAGATCTACGAGTTACCTAACTAATCCAAGTGGAATTACTGGAAAAGGTGTTGTAGATTTTTGTGTGGACTGATTTTAGCAAAGGAGTGCAAAGCTACAAAAACCGAAAAAGTTGCTACCATGATTTTAGAGGGGCTATTTTGGCCACTTAAATTATGAGAAAAATTCTGGCCTTTTGGGACATGAAGGTATATGGTATAAAGTACCTCATGTCCAAAAATGAGCTCATTCTGACTTAAAATGAGCAAGTTATGACTATTTCAATATTTAGGTTTTTCCGACAAAAAACGCTATAACTGGAGTTCTATAACTCCATGACCATGAAATTTAAACTGGAAGCTCACGATAACATGTGTAAGGTCCTGCCAAGATTTGGGAATTTTTGGAGTTAAACTTGAGGTAGCTAATTTCTTAAGGAATTAATTAGAAATTAATTTTTGAAAAATAGTAAATGAGTTTTAAAAATTCCGAGAAAAATATATTTTCATTATGGGACTATATTATGCTAAATCCCAGAAAAGAAATATTTTTGGGACTAATTTGGTATTTTTCATGAAAATAGTTTAGTTACGAACATATGAGTTAATTATGTTATGTGAAGTAACAAAGTTGAAAATAGGATTTTATGGCTAGAGAATCCTATATAGAGTATATGCATATTTTTTTGAGGATTTGATAATTGGTGATGATATCTTATGAGTATGGCATTTTGAATGATTAAATGCATTATATGGTAAAGCGTAAACAATTAAGATAAATTATTTATAAATTTAAGAATTGATTAAAATATTGTTATAATATTAATGATATTAGATTATGAGATTATTAAGTGATTGATAACATGGGGATATTCTTGAATCTGGATAAATTATATTATAAATGTTTAATATTTATCCTTTATCTCATTTGATTGATTCTTTATATCATTATCCTCATGCTTATATTATGTTGAAAGTCATCTACGTGGCTTGTGGTGCATAGATGGACTTGGTATGATTATGACCGAGGATTGTTCGGTATAATCATAACTTAGTAATTGAAAACACAATTATCTTTGGTAGTAGTGCATGGATAATTTGTGGTCGTGATACTAATGAATACACAATTATCTTTGGCGGTGAGTGCATGGATAATTTGTGGTCGTGATACTAATGAATACACAATTATCTTTGGTAGTAGTGCATGGATAATTTATGGTCGTGATACTAATGAATACACAATTATCTTTGGTAGTAGTACATGGATAATTTGTGGTCGTGATACTAATGAATACACAATTATCTTTGGTAGTAGTGCATGGATAATTTGTGGTCGCGATACTAATGAATACACAATTATCTTTGGTAGTAGTGCATGGATAATTTGTGGTCGTGATATTAATGAATACACAATTATCTTTGGTAGTAGTGCATGGATAATTTGTGGTCGTGATACTAATGAATACACGATTATCTTTGGTAGTAGTGCATGGATAATTTGTGGTCGTGATACTAATGAATACACGATTATCTTTGGTAGTAGTGCATGGATAATTTGTGGTCGTGATACTAATGAATACACGATTATCTTTGGTAGTAGTGCATGGATAATTTGTGGTCGTGATACTAATGAATACACGATTATCTTTGGCGTTAGTGCATGGATAATTAGTGGTCGTGATACTAATGAATATCCTTGGCACCAGTAGTGCGTGGATGATTCGATGATGTGGATTAATTATTGAAATGAGTCTCGTGAATGAAATATTAATTCATGGATGTGGTAAAAGTTATCTTTGGTAGTAGTGCATTGATAGACTTGGTATGATTATGACCACGGATTATTCGGTATAATCATGGTAGTAATTGAAAACACGAATATCCTTAGCCGATGGTGCATGAATAATTCATGGTTGTGATATTATTAAAATCGAGTCTCGAGATTATTGGTTTTACATTGTTGTATATCTTTTTTGCAGTAGTGCAAAGATGAATTGTTAATGAATATCTTTGGTAGGATTGCAAAGATGAATTTAATGTTTTCATCGATAAAGGTATTCAAGGTATCCTCACCTCTTATCATACCAGTATCGCCCTAATTTCGAGGGCGAAATTCCATAAGGAAGGGAGATTGTGAGACCCCAGATTTTATCAATAAAGATTTAAATTTTGTCGAAATAATTTTTAATATTATGGTGTGAATTTGAGATAAATATTATAGTTGTGGGTAGTATTTATAAATTTTGCAAAGTATGCAAGTGGTTATATTATATTCGATTGGTCGGGGAATATTCGGTTTAGTAGGGAATATTCGTACAACGGCTCAATCATTGGTGGACCCCACAACAGAATTATTGTCGGATTGAGAAAACGACAAAAATATTTTATTGAAATAACGACGGAAGTTTTACCGTTGATACTATTGAACTACTCGGTAGTAAAAGTACAGTAATACGTGTGGTTGCATAGTAAGACAGCACGGTATTGATTATCGATACTTATCACGAGAAGTCACTCGGTTTGATTCCATTATTGTCGATTAATAATATGAATTATTATAGCGATAATGACGTTTTGTTTTATTCATTATTATTAATGTAATAAAATGTAAACATCTTTTATATAAAATAGAATACTTTATTAAAGTTATTCATAAATAGAATATATTATATTTTATTATGCATAGTGTTGCATAGTGTTTTGCATAGTGTTGCATAGTGTTTGCATAGTAAAATATTTTTATATAAATAGAATATATTATATTTTATTTAAAAGATTTTGCTTTAAATATGGACCGTCAGTTAAAGTAAATCAATCTGGACCGTTCATGGATTAATTACTATGCATTCTATTTTCCTATAAATGAAGCTCATTCCTTCATTATTTTTTACTTCTTCACCAAACTTTAGAGAGAAATTATAGAGAGAAGCTATAGAGAGAAAATCTATAGAGAGAAAGAAGAAGAGTATTCGGTACTTCACTACTTTGATATCCAAGTGTCTTTTTACTAGTGAAGGGGTATTATTTGTTGTACCGTAAGGGATATTATTCGTTTGTATTCATGAAGAGAACCTCTGTTATTCCATTCATTATTATTACATTGGAATAACTTTTGTAAAAGTGGTATACCCTATACATAACTTTTGTATATACGGCATACCTATACTTGGCGAAATCCTTATGTTATTCCATCCTTATTTATTACATTGGAATAACTCAGATATCTGTGAATCCCCTATACTTGGTGATCTTCTTCATTATTTCATTCTTTATTATTACATTGGAATATCCTCATGCGTGTGTTTTACATCTTAACTGGTTCCATTGTTTATTATTCCGCATTTATTATTCATTTGGAATATCCTCATGCGTGTGTTTTACAGGACCGGGTTCCATTGTTTATTATTCAAGATTTATTATTACATTTGATCATCCATAAATTGTAAATTTCACTGACTTTGGTTCCGTTATTATTATTACATTGGAATAACTTTGTACATCTGCAATACCGCATGCATGGTGATTTCTTTTGTTATTCCATTCTTTATTATACCCAGTTGGTTAAAACTTTGACTTCTATACTCCATGAAATTAGTGGAATATCCTTGATATTTGTGCTTCATTCAGTATCCTTTCATGGAAATATTCTTCTCAATATTCTTGAATTTTACTCTACAAAACAGTATCTTGTTGACAATTTGGACGTTACTAATTCCTGGATAAAATAATTCTTGAACTTGTTTTATTGAATTATTATGTCATTGTCATCATCCTCATGATATATTATGTTATCTTTGGCTTACGTGCATAGATGAACTTAGTATGATTATGACCAGGGATCATTCGGTATAATCATGGCTTGTTATAAATGATGTGATAAAAGTCCTCAGTGGCTTGTAATGCAGTGATGGATAGTTTTTGGTATGATTATGACCAGGGGTGATTCGGTATAGTCATGACCATTGATAATTTGATGAAAATCCTTGACCGTGGTACAGGGATGATTAGATATTGTGGTTTATTCATTAAACTGAGTCTTAATGATAAAAATTTATGAAAACCTTTTAAAACCTAAAAGATAGTAGACTTTATTTTCTACTTGACTCTTTTAATGGATTGCACATCCCATGCAGATTAAACCGGTTTGTCTATTGTATTTTATCGGTTTAACATTTGTTGAAGGCTAATGATAATTTATTCTGCATTATCTTAGTCATAATATTTCTTACTGGGCTAGTTGAGCTCACCCTTTCTTTCACTGTTCTCTTCAGGAAATGAGAATATAGCTGGGACGAGTCGGGGAAAAGAGTGATGGTCCCGAAGATAGCATTAGTAGTCCTCAATATTCTGTTAAATAGTGTGACAATAAATGTAATGAGGACTCCTTGAGTATGGATATTGTCTAAATGACAATATTCCTATTAGAACTCTTTGTTTATGTATTGTCGTATGTTACACGACAGATGTATAATTAAGTTTGTATTTGAATTTATGTACCATGTAAGTGGCGACCCAAGATGGGTGACGTATACCTAATTTTGGGGGTGTCACAATAGATCTATGATCTAACAACCCAGATCACTAAATGACACCCTAATACACAACTTAAAACATCAAACCATAACATATAACATAAATTACAAAATTTTGAAGTTTTAGGGTTTATACCTATTTGATGTCCCATTTTTGATTCTGATCCTACTGATTTGATCTTGTCTTGCTAAGTAGTGATATTAGCTGGACTTAACACTCCTTTCTCTCTCCATTTCTGAAATCTTAGAGAGAGAAAGCCTTGGTTCATATGAGAAATAAAGTGAGTCTTTTTCTCTCTCTTTAATCTATATATGATGAATGTAAATGAATTAGCTGAGAATTATGGCTGATATCTTTGATATAGAGCACATAGTGTTGGGTTTTTGGCACATCAAAGCAATGCACAGCGGAATAAAAATTGAATAAAACAGAACAATTTCTGAAACCCAAAACAAGATCCATGGGAAACAGACATTAATTCAGTGTTTAAGAGATTATACCGATTATGAAAAAGCCTCTGAAACGCTTCGAATCTCCAACACAATCCCTCACGAAACTGCGTCTCTATGGTATCCACACGAACGCACGCGAACCGTCGTATGATTCTGCAATAAAGGGAGCTGCGGTACTAGCCACCAAAGGAGCAAGATTTTTGAAAACTTTTTCTCTAGTTTCTCTCTAAGAGAGGCTAGGGTTTTTAGGTTAATGATAATACCTAATATGGCTGCTATATATCATATATATAGCAGTTAAAAAAGAATTAATCAAAAACCTAATTAAAATAAAATCCAAATTTATATATATATTGTAGACACTCAAAATTTTACACGCACACCTTACTAAACATTGCGGGAGGCGATTAAATCTTCGAAATAACCCTGGAAGACAGCTCCATCCATTCCGGATAGCACCGAAAGTTCAGTCTCAACCTCGGAACACACACCAGGAGTATCAATTCCAACCTCGGAGATAACCCCGAGTTTCGTCCATGGAGATAACCCCAAGGAATGCCATTGCAGTTCTGGCGATAACCCTGGAAATGCTTGTTTCAAATGCATGCAATCAGCTTCAATCTCAGACCTCCTGCCGAGGCACTCATTCTAAAGACCCGGAGCTAACACCGGGAAGACAGACATACTTACAGATGACCCTGCAGAATTCAAACACTTGCAGCAGTCTAATCTCAGATGTAACCCTGAGCAACGCCTGCTATCAGCCCAAATCGGAGATAACCCCGGTGAGGGGAAAAATCATCATCTTGCCACCTCAACCCCCAGCACGCCGTCTCAACACTTTATACATACATTTCTACACAACAATGTCGTCCCACAAGAACGAGGAGTTCGATCCGAAAGTGACTATTACGCGGCGTGGCGGCACCCGGATAGAATTTGAAGCTTGAAGACCATGGGCATGGTCCCCTCTTCCTGACTTTGTACAGCCTCTAATCCCATGTCATTGCGTAACTCTCGACAAAAGCAGTTCGAAGAAGGTCTTGTACACCTCGTTCGGATGCTTGGATTGAAGTTCTGCAAGTTCGAGCGGAAATCACAGTGTACGAGTGCACGTACTTCGAGACAATGGGACCCAGAGCCCGGGGCACCTTGGGCAGCCGCAGGTGCACCTGCGGCCACCAGCTCTATAAATATAGAGCTTGGGGTGGCCATTTGAAAAAAAGAAAAAGGCGAGGAAGCCCTGTCAAATTTGCTCTATACACACCCCATATTGAGTGTTTTCTCATTTTAAACACCTGTTAGCTCACATATAACTATATTTTAGCGGCGGGAGCCGAGTGTTTATCCATCTAGAGTCATAGAAGCCTACCTTGGCAGCCCACTATAAGCCTTCTTACACTCTATAAAGCCTTTTTCTTCATCTTTGCACACATTATTCTTTACATTGAGGGTCGTGTTGGGTGTGTATGCCCGTGGTTTTCATTTCTATCTGTATATATATACTTATATATGTATATATTTATATATGGACTAACAATATCGAGTTATACCTCGATTGAGCCTAGACTTATGTCTGGAGCGTTTACTTACTTATATATATATATAAATGAACTGTTGTCGGATTATGTCCGATGAGCCTGGATTTACATCCGGAGCCTTTACTGCTTTTATATATATATATAGACCACGGATCAGGTCCGGACTCCCGGACCTGATCAAATCCGGACTCCCGGACCTGATCAAATCCGGACCCTATTTTTTTTTATTTTTTTTTGCTTTTTTTTAAAACAACTAAAAAAAAAAATCCGTATTTTAAGAGAGTCCGGGAGTCCGGATAGGAACTGAACTCTATATATATATATATATATATATATATATTGTCGAACTATGTTCGATGAGCCTGGATTTTATATCCGGTGCGTTTACTGCTTTTATATATATATGACAAATCGCTGAAATGATAATCCGAGCCAGGATTGAGAAACATCCTGTGCGTTTACCGCTTATATATATATATTTATATTTTTGTCAGGTCTGGAGTTTACTTCATGGCCTTTATTGCTTTATTTACATTTCGTCCCGCTTGGAGTTTACTTCGTGGCGGTTGATCATCTTTACTGCTTTATTTACATTTCTGATCCCCCATGGAGGTGCTTCGTGGTGGTTGATCATGTCTCTCTCTCTAAATATATTTATTATTTACATTTTTGATCCCCCTTGGAGGTGCTTCGTGGTGGTTGATCATGTCTGTATATAACTATTTACAGCTTATATATATATATATATAACTGCTTACTGCTTTTCATATAAACTGCGGCATCATGTGAGCCTAGAAACCATGTGATCGCAGATTGATTCGGTTCCCGTGATGGACTTTTTCAGCTGTAAGCAACTTGTACATTATTCACGGTGTCTGAATTTCCTTAGATGACTCTCATGCCTATGAGGAGTTCGACACTGCTATATATTATTTTCTCGAAGATGCTTCACATCTCGAAAATAAAAGCAAACAAGCCGAACATTTAATAATAAAATGGAGGTATGAAAAGGTCTCAATTACTACTGAGTATAGGTTTTGAAAAACCTTTTTTACAAAACTTCACTTCTATATCATGTTTAAAACTGAATTTAAATACAAATTCAAACCCTTTGTATATAGGTGCGAACGAGGCCTCGCACTACTTGCAAATAAAATGCACATTTATCCACACACACACACACACACATTTATATAACAGTTTCATTTAAAGTGGCGGTCACCGTGGCAACACGGATGTCGGGGGGTGCCTAACACCTTCCCTCCGCATAATCAAGCCCCCGGATCCAAATGAATATTGGTTTCACAGACCCGTTTAGCAGTGTCACATCACTGGGTCAATGTGCAAACCTTTTCTCGGTTGCGTTGGTGCAACCATTTAAAAATACCAACTAATGACTCTTACAGTCAAATCGTCGACATAATACATGTCGGAACTTTTTTACTTGTTTTTTCAAACAAATCTCACATAACATGAGAACACCAAAGAACAAGTAACGAAAAGGAACAAATAAAAATTTCGACGTCAACAGGTGGCGACTCTGCTGGGGACTCCAGTAAGAGGGCTTAAACCGCTACTGATAAGTAGGTTTTATACCTCCTTATCTGGTATCTATTACTTGAATTAGTTGCTTAAACCTATGTTTCTTAGTTACTTTTCATACATTTTATGTTATTTTGTAGGATATGACATAACATTGGCATGAAGAAGTAATAAAAAGCAATTCGGACATCTTTTGGACTAAAATATGCAAGCAAATATAAGAAGGGAAGATTGCAAAGCTTTTAACACTAAGTTGGATGCATGTTCTTGGCTTGGAACTTGGATTATACTATAGAGCTTCTTCTTAGCTTTTCGGAACATCTTGAATCATCCCAATCGGAGTTCGAATGCGAAAGTTATAACCATTTTATCAACGACGATCAAAGCTAAGAGTTCTCATGTTTGCAATTTACACATCATCTACTTCAAGCTCGATTTCGATTTTGTTCCTGCTCGAATTTCTCCATTCTCAAAGAATTAAAGTTGTAGAGCTCGTCGATATCTTCGATTTGATAGGTGCTATGCCCCGTAACTACAAATCAGAACCATAGCATAGCCAAAAGGTGGGCCGTTTATAAGGCTAAACCCCACCGGAAGCGGTATCATAAAAAAATCGATTTGTGTCCGAATTTGATTTGGAAAAGGATTGTTTCGATCCGATTGACTCAAGGACTTCCAAGAGGACTTAAAGACATATAAAGAGGCATATAAAAGAAGTAGAATCACAAGGATTAGAGGGGAGATTAGAGGAGAAAGATGATTCTATTAGATTAGATTAGAGTAGATTAGATCAAAACACTAGTTCTAATTAGATTTGGAGATTGAAGCAACTTGGAGACCATTGAAGATTCAAAGTAGGAGCAAGGAGGGAGCTTCAAATCTACAGACAATAGATTATATCTTCTCATCTTCTTCTATCTTTGTCTTTTATTGTTTATTCAATTGTGGATTCTTAGTTTTAATTCAATAATCATGAAATAATTCTTTGTTTGAGATTACAATGTATCTTATTGTGTAGTTTATTTTAATATGCTTCACTATCAATTATTATGTTCTATTGTGAGGACTGTCTATTATGATTTGGACTTAATTACTTAATTGCCTAGCTAACAATTATCGTGATAATCTATATGAACTCGAGAGATGAAGTATTGATTTAGATCTTATCATGATAACATGTGTTTGTGATTTCTGCATAGATGGAATTCATGATTCGTGTTTAGGATAGAGATATGCCTTTACGCCATATATAATCTTATAGAGAACTTGTGCTTTAAATCCTTTTTAATTGTAATTCACATAGAGATATAGTGGATTAGTTAATTAGGGTGTCTTGCTTAATTCTATCATCTGTGGATTTAAGTGAGTATGGGTATTATGCATCGAGAGGTGGTTTTATCTACTTTAGTGTTCTTGATTAACAATTCAGGATATAAAATAATTGATGAGAAGTGTGTTAACTTAAATTAAACAATAAGTGAAGTTGTGATCTTAAATCTCCGTAATCTGATTTTTAATTAGTGGTAATTAGAATTAGTGTAATTAAATAATTTAATTTATATAATTTGAAATTCATTCGTTTAAATAAGATTGAGTTGGTTACGGGTTAGTACTTGGTGATTTTTTATTAAATAATTCCTCGTGGGAACGATACTCTACTTTCACTTTATTACTTGTTAACCACGTATACTTGCGTGTTGTGCGTAATTAGATTTTACCCAACAGCTACTACAAGCTTTTCAAAACTGTTATATGCTTGTGTGTGAATGTTGCATTTACATTTTTTGATGAATGTGTACGAATGCATTTTAATTCTCGCCTTTGCATATATCTATCTGTGATATTAGTGCTTCACACATGTCATCATTTTCATAAACGGTGAGACACGTTGTATGTGAATGTATGTTGTGTGGTTCCTCCACCGGGAGGCTATCTTGTCGGTGTTTGATTACTGGACTTGTAGGTAGACTAATTCCAACGAGGCTCAGGAAAGGCACCACCTAGATTCGCTCCAGTTGAAAGACCGAATTAATTTCCCGTCAAGTAGATTGCGATGATTTGGGAACCTTCATGCCAAAAAACCGCGAGAGTAACCCTAAGATAGGTTAGCTTCTGATAAACCAAACACGGAGGAAAGTCTCTTCATGCTTTCCATTTTCAATTACTTATAAAAGCATTTACTTGTAATTTTATTCCATGTTCATCTTTATGTAATGGAAAATATGAAGAAAATTTGTGCATACATGACATGCTATCAAATAACCCCCGTTTTTGCAGGATAATATTCCTAAAATGGACACATTATGATAGCATGTAAATATTTACATTATCCCTAATACTAAACTATATAAGTCTTTTGTAGGGAAACAATTGGGCCTGTTACTCGCTCAAAATCTAAAAAGGCCACGAGCCTACAACCAATCATATCTTCTTCTGACCAGTCTAATCCCATTTCTCAAAAAGAATTTAACGGATTAAGTAAACAAATTACAGATTTGGCTGTCCTGCTTAAAGAATTGCATCAGTCTACTCAGGGTACAAAGATGCCTATACATACAGAATCCTCTGCATAAGGAGGGATTCAAGGTTTGGATAAAACAAATCCAGAACTTCAGTTGGATACAACCAAAAAGGACCCTAAAAACACCCATCTCAAAGGAGATCCAGACACCGGTGATATCAGGAAGAAGGTCCTTCAAATGGAGGAAACTATCCGTTCTCTCAAAGGGATTGGAACACACGAGAGTGTTTTATATGTTGACCTTTGCATCTTCCCTGATGTTCATTATCCAGATAAATTCAAAACCCCTGACTTTAAAAAGTATGACGGATTAGGGGATCCTTACACACATTTGAAGGTGTTCATTAGAGAACTTGGATCATATGCAGAAAACGAAAAGCTCAAAATGTAGCTGTTCTAGAAGAGTCTGACTGGAGAAGCCCATTCATGGTATACCAGATTAGACAACTCAAAGATCCATATCTAGGAAGAGCTACCTCACGCCTTCCTCACTCAGTACAGTTTTCAATCTCAGATGGCTCCTGACCGGTACTAGATTACCAAGGTTAAGAAACAGTGTAACGAGTCTTTCAGAGAGTACTCTCAAAGGTGGAAGCGCCTTGCTGCTCAAGTTATTCCTTCCATGACAGAGTCAGAAATGGTCATGACTTTAATAGACATACAGGAAGCTCCTTTCTATGAGAGAGTTTTTGTAAGACCCCGAATTTTATGAAATAAAAGTATTCAATTTTTTATAATTACTATTCATGAGTTACTATTCATGAGTTACTATTCATGAGTTACTATTCACGAGTTACTATTCATGAGTTACTATTCATGAGTTACTATTCACGAGTTACTATTCATGAGTTACTATTCACGAGTTACTATTCATGAGTTACTATTCACGAGTTACTATTCACGAGTACTATTCATGAAGCATGATAAATTTTTTCTTACGTGAAGGCACTTACTCAAATAATTGTTACAAGAATTATTGCTCAATATTTTATTTTATTGAGTTAATAATTCTTTATTTGATATTTTATATTCTTTGTTGTTTCAATAATTGTCATTACACAAGATCTTTCATTATCGAAGCAATAATTCATATTATCCTAATAATATTATTAGATAACATTATTGGCAATGTCTAGAAAGTTCATCCTAAGGAGAGGTTTGGTCATCTAATCATTGCGCCAGAAGAAGAAATTCTTATTGAAAGCCCCTCTTTCAGCGAACTCCTCGTTGTCAATATTGTGATTATGTAATATTATTTGTGAATAATTAATTATTGATTTATATGATGAGGAAAATATTGATTTTATGTGGATATAGATGGAGAAATTTTTAAAATGACAATTGTTGAAAATTAATATTTTATCTTTTTCTCGATAAAATAATTCATTTAAATATATTATTTTAATAATATATTAACTATGATATTTTTATAATGAATGTGGGATATATGAGTATATGAGGAGGAAGAGTATTTTTGTGGCATTAAATGTTTAACACATGTTTTGTGTGTTGGTGGACACAATTATTGACCGAAATTTGATTATAGCCTGTAAAATCGCCCGTTTGTGGATTTCGGTCGATTTTTGTTTGGAATTTGGAAAAACTTTCTTCTGGAAAGTTGTAGAGAATTGAATTTCCTATAAAAACTCGTGAGATTCGAATTTTCTGATGAAAGGGCTATTTATTATGAATTATTGAAGTTCCGAAGCTCCGAAATAATTGATTTTTGGGAGTTTAAATTATTTTTGTTAAGAAAAACGTTTTTTGTATTTTTTGGACATCATTAACATGTGTGGCTGGTGTTTTGACCAAAAGGTGGGCTAAGGAAAATTTGTATAATTATATTAATATTATATTAAATTTTCTGCTTTGGTGTTCTAAGCATTTTCCTATAAATAGGGTGCTTAGGTTAGAATTGAAAATCACACCAGAAACTGAAGTTTTCTCTCTCTATATTATCGAGCGTATTCTTGTGAGTATTTTGAGTATACTTTGAGTATTTCTATACGGTGCAAGTTCGTTCAGCGTTATTTCAGTCAGAAGTACTGCTCTTTTGAGGTAAGGGATAATAAGAGATTTTAAGGGTGATTATGTTTTTCAGTTTTGTATTTTTCCGGACCTTCAAAAATTCTGGAAAAATTTGAAATGATATTTTGATGAGTTTTGTAGATTTTGTCCAAAAATGGTGATTTTTGGATGTATAGATTAGGAGTTATGGATTTTATGAGAAAATACTATTTTAAAAGTAACCGCTTATAACTCCTTGTGATTAACTCCAAAATTGATGAAATTTTTATTGGGAGTACATCTATATAATATCAGTATACCGTATTAATTTCAGAATTTTTGGACAAAAGTACAATTTATGATAAATGTTTAAATATTCGGTGGTTTTGGCCGTATGAAAAATAGTAAATGAATTTTTAAAATTTCAAGAAAAATATATGTTCAATATGGGACTATTTTATGCTAAATCCCAGAAAAGAAATATTTTTGGAACTGATTTGGTATTTTTCATGAAAATGTTCTAGTTATGAGTAAATGAATTAAATATGTTATGTGAAGTAAGAAAATTAGAAAATATGATTTTATGGTTTGAGAATCATATATATGAGGTATATGCAGATTTTTGATGAGGGTTTTGGTTATTGGTGATGAAATTTTATGAGTTTGGCATTTTATGATGATTAAATGCATTAATTAGTAAAGTGTAAACAATTTAAATAAATTGTTTATAAGTTTAAGAAATGATTAAAATATTATTATAATATTAATAATATTAGATTATGAGATTTCTAAGTGATTTATAACATTTGGATTAAGGTGTTATAAATATGGATATGAATTTTATTATGAACCTTTATCTTTTCGTGTCGAGGTTACTATGCACGTATACGGTACTATGTATGAATACGGGGTACTATTCACGAAAAATTGGTTTCTTTTTCTAACCAAATTATAGTTGATTTATGAATATTACTCTTGAGATTAAATCTAGATGTTTTGATTATATTGATTTTATTATCATATATAACATTTTTATAAACCTAATGATGATATTCTCTTTTACTTGAGTGTAAAGATGGGTAGATTATTGGTATGATCATGACTAGGGTTCTCTTTGGCCAGTAGGGAAAAAGTTGAATTGTGACTGGTATGATCATGACCATTGAATTTACAATTGAATATTTTTAACTTAAGTGCAAGAAAGGTGAATTGATCAACATGGTTATAATTATTGTTATATAACTTCACGAAATGATTATGTGTTTCTTTAATATATGAATATCTTTGCACATTTGTAGTGCAAAAGATGAATTATTGATGAATATCTTTGGCCAGTAGTGCAAAGATGACTGTTATTGAATATCTTTGGCTCGTAGTGCAAAGATGACTTGTTGATGAATATCTTTGCTTTTGTGTGCAAAGATGAATTATTGATGAATATCTTTGGCTCGTAATGCAAAGATGACTGTTGTTGAATATCTTTAGCTCAGTAGTGTAAAAAGGTGAACTGTTGATGAATATCTTTGGCCCGTGGTGAAAAGATGAATTTATTAGTATGATTATGAACATGAACTCGTGATTTGGTATAACCATGATATTTGATGTTTCGTAAAAAGGCGGTGATGAAAATTATCTTCGTCCTGGATGAGAAGAGGATTTTAGAATCACAATTATGATCATGAGTTATTCATATGATTGTGGAAAGGAACTGTTGATTGATGTTACAGGGATAAAATATTGTTGGTGGACTTTTAACGTGGAGAAGATAATAGACTTTATAGTCTATTTGACTCTTTTAATGGATTGCTCGTTCCGCTGCAACTATGGTTGAAAAGTTTTATCAACTACCATATGTTCTAAATCTCTGATTTATTACTGATGAAGACTATTGATAATTTATTTATCTTTAGTCATAATATTCTTTACTGAGCTAGTTGTGCTCACCCTTTTGTTTCACAATTCCTTTCAGGTAATAAAAGTGTAGCTGGGTTGAGCGGGGATAACAAGGGAATAGAATGGTGGTCTATAGTTGTTGAGGTTCTCCCTAAAGAGTATGGAAATAATTTTATTGAGGACTTTAGTGTGTTGTATTTTATACATCATTTAATAGTTATTTTTGGTGAATTAAATAGGGTGAGGCGAACTCAACTTTGGAAGGGTGTTTTGTCACTATCATACAAGATGTCTAATGACATACAAACTCGTGTTATCATAAGACATGGTTGTGCTCATCCACTTCTTTGAGTATATTTACTGAGCACTACCTATATGATCTTGGTGTTTGTTTGAAGTATATTTCTCAATTTGAGACAAAGGGAGATAATGATAAATCAAGAGAAGACTCGCCATCGGGAAGAATATGATAGTAATCTTCTCGTTTTTCTTTGGGGTCTATTGGAATCAACCAAGGATAATTTCGTGGCCATATGATATCTACCATAACCTAAAAGCATGGCCTCCCATGTATGCGAAGGTTTCCATGAGCACTTCCCAAAGATTCTAATTTCTAAAACAGTTTTTGACTGTACCTTTATGTAAGGTGTCATTGTGAGGTGCTGACACAAGTTGGTGTCCAGAGTTACATTTGGTATATATTGGTATCAAAACTCACAAAATATGTGTTGTTGTATTTTGCACGACAATTGTTGTAATAAAGTTGTAGTTGTTTTTCGTACCATATATTTGGCGACTCAGAATGGGTTGGATGGAATGGACCTATTTTGGGGTTGTTACATTTGGTATCAGAGCTTAGGGATATGATCTCTGGCGGAGATCGGGATTAGAACTAGGAGGGGAGAGATGAGTAAATCCTTTGCTAGTGTGTCCTACCTAAGCTTATTTGTTGGTCACCATAATATCGGGATATTATGTGATATGTTAATTTGTTAAATTAACACTTGTTTTGAAGTCGTATTCTAGAATGATATCCGAAATACGGAGATGAGCAATGGAGAAATCATGATGACAGGGAGATAGAATCAAAATGAAAACAAGGTATTCTCAACTCTTTGAAATACCAGTGCGTAAATTTCGGGGGACGAAATTTCATAAGGAGGGAGATTGTAAGACCCCTAATTTTATGAAATAAAAGTATTCAATTTTTTATAATTACTATTCATGAGTTACTATTCATGAGTTACTATTCATGAGTTACTATTCATGAGTTACTATTCATGAAGTTACTATTCACGAAGTTACTATTCACGAAGTTACTATTCATGAGTTA
This sequence comes from Panax quinquefolius, assembly GCA_020205615.1. Lineage (NCBI taxonomy): Eukaryota > Viridiplantae > Streptophyta > Magnoliopsida > Apiales > Araliaceae > Panax > Panax quinquefolius. Next base: position 99,050,485 of record CM035154.1, on the reverse strand, counting down.
CTATTCACGAAGTTACTATTCATGAGTTACTATTCACGAGTTACTATTCACGAGTACTATTCATGAAGCATGATAAATTTTTTCTTACGTGAAGAAGGCATTACTCAATAATGGTTACGATAATTACTTTCAAAGATTTTATTGAGTTAATAATTCTTTAATATTGATATTTTATATTCTTGTTGTTTCAATAATTGTCATTACACAAGATTTTCATTATCGAAGCAATAATTCATATTATCTCAATAATATTATTAGATAACATTATTGGCAATGTCTAGAAAGTTACGCTCTAAGGAGAGGTTTGTCACCTCATCTAATTGCTTGCCAAGAAGAGAGAAATTCTTATTGAAAGCCCTCTTCCTGAACCGCCTGTCAGTTGTCAATATTGTGATTATGTAATATTATTTGTGAATAATTAATTATTGATTTATATGATGAGGAAAATATTGATTTTATGTGGATATAGATGGAGAAATTTTTAAAATGACAATTGTTGAAAATTAATATTTTACCTTTTTCTCGATAAAATAATTCATTTAAATATATTATTTTAATAATATATTAACGGTGATATTTTTACAATGAATGTGGGATATATGAGTATATGAGGAGGAAGAGTATTTTTGTGGCATTAAATGTTTAACACATGTTTTGTGTGTTGGTGGACACAATTATTAATCAAATTTGATTATAGCTTTTGTAAAATCGCCTGTTTGTGGATTTCGGTCGATTTTTGTTTGGAATTTGGAAAAACTTTCTTCTGCAAAGTTGTAGAGAATTGAATTTCCTATAAAAACTCATGAGATTCGAATTTTCTGATGAAAGGGCTATTTATTATGAATTATTGAAGTTCAAGTTCAAATAATTGATTTTTGGGAGTTTAAATTATTTTTGTTAAGAAAAACGTTTTTGTATTTTTTTGACATCATTAACATGTGTGGCTGGTGTTTTGACCAAAAGGTGGGCTAAGGAAAATTTGTATAATTATATTAATATTATATTAAATTTTCTCGCTTTGGTGTTCTAAGCATTTTCCTATAAATAGGGTGCTTAGGTTAGAATTGAAAATCACACCGTAAATCAAGTTTTCTCTCTATATTATCGAGTATATTCTTGTGAGTATTTTGAGTATACTTTGAGTATTTCTATACTGGTGCAAGTTCGTTTCAAATTATTCCAAATGTAAGTCTTGCTTTCTTTTGAGGTAAGGGATAATAAGAGATTTTAAGGGTGATTATGTTTTTCAGTTTTGTATTTTTCCGACCTTCAAAATTCTGGAAAAATTTGAAATGATATTTTGATGAGTTTTAGAGATTTTGTCCAAAATGGGTGATTTTTGGATGTATAGATTAGGAGTTATGGATTTTATGAGAAAATACTATTTTAAAAGTAACCGCTTATAACTCCTTGTGATTAACTCCAAAATTGATGAAATTTTTATTGGGAGTACATCTATATAATATCAGTATACCGTATTAATTTCAGAATTTTTGGACAAAAGTACAATTTATGATAAATGTTTAAATATTCGGTGGTTTTGGTAGTATGAAAATAGTAAATGAATTTTAAAATTTCAAGAAAAATATATGTTCAATATGGGACTATTTTATGCTAAATCCCAGAAAAGAAATATTTTTGGAACTGATTTGGTATTTTCATGAAAATGTTCTAGTTATGAGTAAATGAATTAAATATGTTATGTGAAGTAAGAAAATTAGAAAATATGATTTTATGGTTTGAGAATCATATATGAGGTATATGCAGATTTTTGATGAGGGTTTTGGTTATTGGTGATGAAATTTTATGAGTTTGGCATTTTATGATGATTAAATGCATTAATTAGTAAAGTGTAAACAATTTAAATAAATTGTTTATAAGTTTAAGAAATGATTAAAATATTATTATAATATTAATAATATTAGATTATGAGATTTCTAAGTGATTTATAACATTTGGATTAAGGTGTTATAAATATGGATATGAATTTTATTATGAACCTTTATCTTTTCGTGTAGGTTAGGTTCTTGTGCACGATACTTGGTTACTATGTATGAATACGGGTACTTATTCACGAAAAATTGGTTTCTTTTTCTAACCAAATTATAGTTGATTTATGAATATTACTCTTGAGATTAAATCTAGATGTTTTGATTATATTGATTTTATTATCATATATAACATTTTATAAACCTAATGATGATATTCTCTTTTACTTGAGTGTAAAGATGGGTAGATTATTGGTATGATCATGACTAGGGTTCTCTTTGGCGATGAGGAAAAAGTTGAATTGTGATCGGTATGATCATGACCATTATCAATTTACAATTGAATATTTTTAACTTAAGTCTGCAAAGGTGAATTGATCAACATGGTTATAATTATTGTTATATAACTTCCGAAATGATTATGTGTTTCTTTAATATATGAATATCTTTAATTCAATAGTGCAAAGTGCAAAGATGAATTATTGATGAATATCTTTGGCCCGTAGTGCAAAGATGACTTTGTTGTTGAATATCTTTGGCTCGTGGCAAAGATGACTTGTTGATGAATATCTTTGCTTTGTAGTGCAAAGATGAATTAATTCTTTATGAATATCTTTGGCTCGTAATGCAAAGATGACCTGTTGTTGAATATCTTTAGCTTTGTAGTGTAAAGGTGAATCGTTGATGAATATCTTTGGCCCGTGGTGAAAAGATGAATTTATTAGTATGATTATGAATGAGAACCGTGATTTGGTATAACCATGATATTTGATGTTTCGGTAAAGACAATGATGAAAATTATCTTCGTCTGGATGAGAAGAGGATTTTAGAATCACAATTATGATCATGAGTTATTCATATGATTGTGGAAAGGAACCTGTTGATTGATGTTACGAGGATAAAATATTGTTGGTGGACTTTTAACGTGGAGAAGATAATAGACTTTATAGTCTATTTGACTCTTTAATGGATTGCTCGTTCTACCGCAACTATGGTTGAAAAGTTTTATCAACTACCATATGTTCTAAATCTACGATTTATTCATCGATGAAGACTATTGATAATTTATTTATCTTTAGTCATAATATTCTTTACTGAGCTAGTTGTGCTCACCCTTTTGTTTCACAATTCCTTTCAGGTAATAAAAGTGTAGCTGGGTTGAGCGGGGATAACAAGGGAATAGAATGGTGGTCTATAGTTGTTGAGGTTCTCCCTAAAGAGTATGGAAATAATTTTATTGAGGACTTTAGTGTGTTGTATTTTATACATCATTTAATAGTTATTTTTGGTGAATTAAATAGGGTGAGGCGAACTCAACTTTGGAAGGGTGTTTTGTCACTATCATACAAGATGTCTAAATGACATACAAACTCGTGTTATCATAAGACATGGTTGTGCTCATCCACTTGCTTGAGTATATTTACTGAGCACTACCTATATGATCTTGGTGTTTGTTTGAAGTATATTTCTCAATTTGAGACGATGGAGATAATGATAAATCAAGAGAAGACTCGCCATTGGGAAGAATATGATAGTAATCTTCTCGCTTTTCTTTGGGGTCTATTAGGTCAACCAAGGATAATTCTGTGGCCATATGATATCTACCATAACCTAAAAGCACGGGCCTCCCATGTATACGAAGGTTTCCATGAGCACTTCCCAAAGATTCTAATTTCTAAAACAGCTTTTTGATTGCACCTTTATGTAAGGTGTCATTGTGAGGTCTTGACACAAGTTGGTGTCCAGTTACATTTGGTATATATTGGTATCAAAACTCACAAATATGTGTTGTTGTATTTTTTGCGACAATTGTTGTAATAAAGTTGTAGTTGTTTTTCGCACATATATTTGGCGACTCGTAATGGGTTGGATGGAATGGACCTATTTTGGGGTTGTTACATTTGGTATCGAGCTTAGGATATGATCTCCCAAGGAGATCGGGATTAGAACTAGGAGGGAGAGATGAGTAAATCCTTTCGCTAGTGTGTCCTACCTAAGCTTATTTGTTGGTCACACCATAATATCGGGATATTATGTGATATGTTAATTTGTTAAATTAACCCTTGTTTTGAAGTCAGATTCTAGAATGATATCCAAAATACGGGAGATGAAAGCAATGGAGAAATCATGATGACAGGGAGATAGAATCAGAAATGAAAACAAGGTATTCTCAACTCTTTGAAATACCAGGTACGTAAATTTCGGGGACGAAATTTCATAAGGAGGGGAGATTGTAAGACCCCGAATTTTATGAAATAAAAGTATTCAATTTTTTATAATTACTATTCATGAGTTACTATTCATGAGTTACTATTCATGAGTTACTATTCACGAGTTACTATTCATGAGTTACTATTCATGAGTTACTATTCACGAGTTACTATTCATGAGTTACTATTCACGAGTTACTATTCATGAGTTACTATTCACGAGTTACTATTCACGAGTACTATTCATGAAGCATGATAAATTTTTTCTTACGTAAGAAGGCACTACTCAATAATGGTTACAGTAATTACTGTTCAGTATTTTATTGAGTTAATAATTGCTGCGTTGATATTTTATATTGCTGTTGTTTCAATAATTGTCATTACACAGTATCTTTCATTATCGAAGCAATAATTCATATTATCTGAATAATATTATTAGATAACATTATTGGCAATGTCTAGAAAGTTCTGTCTAAGGAGAGGTTTGGTCATCTAATCAAGGCCAAGATGAAGAAATTCTTATTGAAAGCCCCTCTTCCTGAACCGCTGGTTGTCAATATTGTGATTATGTAATATTATTTGTGAATAATTAATTATTGATTTATATGATGAGGAAAATATTGATTTTATGTGGATATAGATGGAGAAATTTTTTAAAATGACAATTGTTGAAAATTAATATTTTACCTTTTTCTGATAAAATAATTCATTTAAATATATTATTTTAATAATATATTAACGGTGATATTTTTTATACAATGAATGTGGGATATATGAGTATATGAGGAGGAAGAGTATTTTTTGTGGCATTAAATGTTTAACACATGTTTTGTGTGTTGGTGGACCAATTATTGATCAAATTTGATTATAAATTTGTAAAATCGCTTGGTTTGTGGATTTCGGTCGATTTTGTTTGGAATTTGGAAAACTTTCTTCTGCAAAGTTGTAGAGAATTGAATTTCCTATAAAAACTCATGAGATTCGAATTTTCTGATGAAAGGGCTATTTATTATGAATTATTGAAGTTCAAGTCTCAAAATAATTGATTTTTGGGAGTTTAAATTATTTTTGTTAAGAAAAACGTTTTTGTATTTTTTTGGACATCATTAACATGTGTGGCTGGTGTTTTGACCAAAAGGTGGGCTAAGGAAAATTTGTATAATTATATTAATATTATATTAAATTTTCTCGCTTTGGTGTTCTAAGCATTTTCCTATAAATAGGGTGCTTGGGTTAGAATTGAAAATCACACCGAAATCAAGTTTTTCTCTCTATATTATCGAGCGTATTCTTGTGAGTATTTTGAGTATACTTTGAGTATTTCTATCTGATTGCAAGTTCGTTTCAAATAAGTTATTCCAAATGTAAATCTTTCTTTTTGAGGTAAGGGATAATAAGAGATTTTAAGGGTGATTATGTTTTTCAGTTTTGTATTTTTCCGGACCTTCAAAATTCTGGAAAAATTTGAAATGATATTTTGATGAGTTTTAGATTTTGTCCAAAATGGTGATTTTTGGATGTATAGATTAGGAGTTATGGATTTTATGAGAAAATACTATTTTAAAAGTAACCGCTTATAACTCCTTGTGATTAACTCCAAAATTGATGAAATTTTTATTGGGAGTACATCTATATAATATCAGTATACCGTATTAATTTCAGAATTTTTGACAAAAGTACAATTTATGATAAATGTTTAAATATTCGGTGGTTTTGGCCATATGAAAAATAGTAAATGAATTTTTAAAATTTCAAGAAAAATATATGTTCAATATGGGACTATTTTATGCTAAATCCCAGAAAAGAAATATTTTTGGAACTGATTTGGTATTTTTCATGAAAATGTTCTAGTTATGAGTAAATGAATTAAATATGTTATGTGAAGTAAGAAAATTAGAAAATATGATTTTATGGTTTGAGAATCATATATGAGGTATATGCAGATTTTTGATGAGGGTTTTGGTTATTGGTGATGAAATTTTATGAGTTTGGCATTTTATGATGATTAAATGCATTAATTAGTAAAGTGTAAACAATTTAAATAAATTGTTTATAAGTTTAAGAAATGATTAAAATATTATTATAATATTAATAATATTAGATTATGAGATTTCTAAGTGATTTATAACATTTGGATTAAGGTGTTATAAATATGGATATGAATTTTATTATGAACCTTTATCTTTTCGTGTCGAGGTTACTATGCACGTATACGGTACTATGTATGAATACGGGGTACTATTCACGAAAAAATTGGTTTCTTTTTCTAACCAAATTATAGTTGATTTATGAATATTACTCTTGAGATTAAATCTAGATGTTTTGATTATATTGATTTTATTATCATATATAACATTTTTATAAACCTAATGATGATATTCTCTTTTACTTGAGTGTAAAGATGGGTAGATTATTGGTATGATCATGACTAGGGTTCTCTTTGGCCAGTAGGGAAAAAGTTGAATTGTGACTGGTATGATCATGACCATTGAATTTACAATTGAATATTTTTAACTTAAGTGCAAAGGTGAATTGATCAACATGGTTATAATTATTGTTATATAACTTCAGAAATGATTATGTGTTTCTTTAATATATGAATATCTTTAGCCTGTAGTGCAAAGATGAATTATTGATGAATATCTTTGGCCCGTAGTGCAAAGATGACCTGTTGTTGAATATCTTTGGCTCGTAGTGCAAAGATGACTTGTTGATGAATATCTTTAGCCTGTAGTGCAAAGATGAATTATTGATGAATATCTTTGGCTCGTAATGCAAAGATGACGACTCTTTGGTTGTTGAATATCTTTAGCTTTTTAGTAGTGTAAAGGTGAACTGTTGATGAATATCTTTGGCCCGTGGTGAAAAGATGAATTTATTAGTATGATTATGAACAGGAACTGTGATTTGGTATAACCATGATATTTGATGTTTCAGGTAAAGACAGGTGATGAAAATTATCTTCGTCTCGGATGAGAAGAGGATTTTAGAATCACAATTATGATCATGAGTTATTCATATGATTGTGGAAAGGAACTGCTGATTGATGTTACAGGATAAAATATTGTTGGTGGACTTTTAACGTGGAAGATAATAGACTTTATAGTCTATTCGACTCTTTAATGGATTGCTTTCGTTCACCGCAACTATGGTTGAAAAGTTTTATCATCTACCATATGTTCTAAATCTCGATTTATTACCGATGAAGACTATTGATAATTTATTTATCTTTAGTCATAATATTCTTTATCGAGCTAGTTGTGCTCACCCTTTTGTTTCACAATTCCTTTCGGTAATAAAAGTGTAGTTTGGGTTGGCGGGGGGATAACAAGGAATAGAATGGTGGTCTATAGTTGTTGAGGTTCTCCCTAAAGAGTATGGAAATAATTTTATTGAGGACTTTAGTGTGTTGTATTTTATACATCATTTAATAGTTATTTTTGTGAATTAAATAGGGTGAGGCTAACTCAACTTTGGAAGGGTGTTTTGTCACTATCATACAAGATGTCTAATGACATACAAACTCGTGTTATCATAAGACATGGTTGTGCTCATCCACTTCTTTGAGTATATTTACGAGCACTACCTATATGATCTTGGTGTTTGTTTGAAGTATATTTCTCAATTTGAGACAAGTGGAGATAATGATAAATCAAGAGAAGACTCGCCATTGGGAAGAATATGATAGTAATCTTCTCGTTTTCTTTAGGGTCTATTAATCAACCAAGGATAATTACGTGGCCATATGATATCTACCATAACCTAAAAGCATGGCCTCCCATATACGAAGGTTTTCCATGAGCACTTCCCAAAGATTCTAATTTCTAAAACAGTTTTTGACTGTACCTTTATGTAAGGTGTCATTGTGAGGTGCTGACACAAGTTGGTGTCCAGAGTTACATTTGGTATATATTGGTATCAAAACTCACAAAATATGTGTTGTTGTATTTTGCACGACAATTGTTGTAATAAAGTTGTAGTTGTTTTTCGTACCATATATTTGGCGACTCAGAATGGGTTGGATGGAATGGACCTATTTTGGGGTTGTTACATTTGGTATCAGAGCTTAGGGATATGATCTCTGGCGGAGATCGGGATTAGAACTAGGAGGAGAGATGAGTAAATCCTTTGCTAAATGTGTCCTACCTAAGCTTATTTGTTGGTCGACCATAATATCGGGATATTATGTGATATGTTAATTTGTTAAATTAACACTTGTTTTGAAGTCGTATTCTAGAATGATATCCAAAATACGTGAGATGAGCAATGGAGAAATCATGATGACAGGGGAGATAGAATCAAAATGAAAACAAGGTATTCTCAACTCTTTGAAATACTGTGTACGTAAATTTGGGGACGAAATTTCATAAGGAGGGAGATTGTAAGACCCCTAATTTTATGAAATAAAAGTATTCAATTTTTATAATTACTATTCATGAGTTACTATTCATGAGTTACTATTCATGAGTTACTATTCACGAGTTACTATTCATGAGTTACTATTCATGAGTTACTATTCACGAAGTTACTATTATTCATGAGTTACTATTCACGAAGTTACTATTCATGAGTTACTATTCACGAGTTACTATTCACGAAAGTACTATTCATGAAGCATGATAAATTTTTTTTACGTAAGAAGGCACTACTCAATAATGGTTACAAATAATTATCGCTCAATATTTTTATTTATTGTTAATAATTCTTAACGTTGATATTTTATATTATTTGTTGTTTCAATAATTGTCATTACACAAGATCTTTCATTATCGAAGCAATAATTCATATTATCTGAATAATATTATTAGATAACATTATTGGCAATGTCTAGAAAGTTCTGCTCAAGGAGAGGTTTGGTCATCTAATCATGCGCCAAGAAGAAGAAATTCTTATTGAAAGCCCCTCTCTTTCCTGAACCGCCTCGTTGTCAATATTGTGATTATGTAATATTATTTGTGAATAATTAATTATTGATTTATATGATGAGGAAAATATTGATTTTATGTGGATATAGATGGAGAAATTTTTTAAAATGACAATTGTTGAAAATTAATATTTTACCTTTTTCTCGATAAAATAATTCATTTAAATATATTATTTTAATAATATATTAATTCGGTGATATTTTTACAATGAATGTGGGATATATGAGTATATGAGGAGGAAGAGTATTTTGTGGCATTAATGTTTAACACATGTTTTGTGTGTTGGTGGACACAATTATCGAATCGAAATTTGATTATAAATTAAAATCGCCTGCTTGTGGATTTCGGTCGATTTTTGTTTGGAATTTGGAAAAACTTTCTTCTGCAAAGTTGTAGAGAATTGAATTTCCTATAAAAACTCATGAGATTCGAATTTTCTGATGAAAGGGCTATTTATTATGAATTATTGAAGTTCAAGTTCAAATAATTGATTTTTGGGAGTTTAAATTATTTTTGTTAAGAAAAACGTTTTTGTATTTTTTTTTTGGACATCATTAACATGTGTGGCTGGTGTTTTGACCAAAAGGTGGGCTAAGGAAAATTTGTATAATTATATTAATATTATATTAAATTTTCGCTTTGGTGTTCTAAGCGTTTTCCTATAAATAGGGTGCTTAGGTTAGAATTGAAAATCACACCAGAAACTGAAGTTTTCTCTCTCTATATTATCGAGCGTATTCTTGTGAGTATTTTGAGTATACTTTGAGTATTTCTATACGGTGCAAGTTCGTCAAATTATTCCAATCGTAAGTCTTTTTTTTTTGAGGTAAGGGATAATAAGAGATTTTAAGGGTGATTATGTTTTTCAGTTTTGTATTTTTCCGGACCTTCAAAAATTCTGGAAAAATTTGAAATGATATTTTGATGAGTTTTAGAGATTTTGTCCAAAATGGTGATTTTTGGATGTATAGATTAGGAGTTATGGATTTTATGAGAAAATACTATTTTAAAAGTAACCGCTTATAACTCCTTGTGATTAACTCCAAAATTGATGAAATTTTTATTGGGAGTACATCTATATAATATCAGTATACCGTATTAATTTCAGAATTTTTGGACAAAAGTACAATTTATGATAAATGTTTAAATATTCGGTGGTTTTGGCCATATGAAAAATAGTAAATGAATTTTAAAATTTCAAGAAAATATATGTTCAATATGGGACTATTTTATGCTAAATCCCAGAAAAGAAATATTTTTGGAACTGATTTGGTATTTTCATGAAAATGTTCTAGTTATGAGTAAATGAATTAAATATGTTATGTGAAGTAAGAAAATTAGAAAATATGATTTTATGGTTTGAGAATCATATATGAGGTATATGCAGATTTTTGATGAGGGTTTTGGTTATTGGTGATGAAATTTTATGAGTTTGGCATTTTATGATGATTAAATGCATTAATTAGTAAAGTGTAAACAATTTAAATAAATTGTTTATAAGTTTAAGAAATGATTAAAATATTATTATAATATTAATAATATTAGATTATGAGATTTCTAAGTGATTTATAACATTTGGATTAAGGTGTTATAAATATGGATATGAATTTTATTATGAACCTTTATCTTTTCGTATGTCGAGGTTACTATGCACGATACTTGATTATGTATGAATACGGGTACTATTCACGAAAAATTGGTTTCTTTTTCTAACCAAATTATAGTTGATTTATGAATATTACTCTTGAGATTAAATCTAGATGTTTTGATTATATTGATTTTATTATCATATATAACATTTTTATAAACCTAATGATGATATTCTCTTTTACTTGAGTGTAAAGATGGGTAGATTATTGGTATGATCATGACTAGGGTTCTCTTTGGCCAGTAGGGAAAAAGTTGAATTGTGACTGGTATGATCATGACCATTGAATTTACAATTGAATATTTTTAACTTAAGTGCAAAGGTGAATTGATCAACATGGTTATAATTATTGTTATATAACTTCTGAAATGATTATGTGTTTCTTTAATATATGAATATCTTTAGCCTGTAGTGCAAAGATGAATTATTGATGAATATCTTTGGCCCGTAGTGCAAAAGATGACTTATTGTTGAATATCTTTGGCTCAGTAGAATGCAAAGATGACTTGTTGATGAATATCTTTAACTTTGTAGTGCAAAGATGAATTATTGATGAATATCTTTGGCTCGTAATGCAAAGATGACCTGTTGTTGAATATCTTTAGCCTGTAGTGTAAAGGTGAACTGTTGATGAATATCTTTGGCCCGTGGTGAAAAGATGAATTTATTAGTATGATTATGAACAGGAACTGTGATTTGGTATAACCATGATATTTGATGTTTCAGGTAAAGACAGGTGATGAAAATTATCTTCGTCCTGGATGAGAAGAGGATTTTAGAATCACAATTATGATCATGAGTTATTCATATGATTGTGGAAAGGAACTGTTGATTGATGTTACAGGGATAAAATATTGTTGGTGGACTTTTAACGTGGAGAAGATAATAGACTTTATAGTCTATTTGACTCTTTTAATGGATTGCTCGTTCCGCTGCAACTATGGTTGAAAAGTTTTATCAACTACCATATGTTCTAAATCTCGATTTATTCTCGATGAAGACTATTGATAATTTATTTATCTTTAGTCATAATATTCTTTACTGAGCTAGTTGTGCTCACCCTTTTGTTTCACAATTCCTTTCAGGTAATAAAAGTGTAGCTGGGTTGAGCGGGGATAACAAGGGAATAGAATGGTGGTCTATAGTTGTTGAGGTTCTCCCTAAAGAGTATGGAAATAATTTTATTGAGGACTTTAGTGTGTTGTATTTTATACATCATTTAATAGTTATTTTTGGTGAATTAAATAGGGTGAGGCGAACTCAACTTTGGAAGGGTGTTTTGTCACTATCATACAAGATGTCTAATGACATACAAACTCGTGTTATCATAAGACATGGTTGTGCTCATCCACTTGCTGAGTATATTTACGAGCACTACCTATATGATCTTGGTGTTTGTTTGAAGTATATTTCTCAATTTGAGACAGTGGAGATAATGATAAATCAAGAGAAGACTCGCCATTGGGAAGAATATGATAGTAATCTTCTCGTTTTTCTTTGGGGTCTATTGGGTCAACCAAGGATAATTCTGTGGCCATATGATATCTACCATAACCTAAAAGCATGGCCTCCCATGTACGAAGGTTTCCATGAGCACTTCCCAAAGATTCTAATTTCTAAAACAGTTTTTGACTGTACCTTTATGTAAGGTGTCATTGTGAGGTGCTGACACAAGTTGGTGTCCAGAGTTACATTTGGTATATATTGGTATCAAAACTCACAAAATATGTGTTGTTGTATTTTGCACGACAATTGTTGTAATAAAGTTGTAGTTGTTTTTCGTACCATATATTTGGCGACTCAGAATGGGTTGGATGGAATGGACCTATTTTGGGGTTGTTACATTTGGTATCAGAGCTTAGGGATATGATCTCTGGCGGAGATCGGGATTAGAACTAGGAGGGGAGAGATGAGTAAATCCTTTGCTAGTGTGTCCTACCTAAGCTTATTTGTTGGTCAGTCATAATATCGGGATATTATGTGATATGTTAATTTGTTAAATTAACACTTGTTTTGAAGTCAGATTCTAGAATGATATCTGAAATACAGGAGATGAGCAATGGAGAAATCATGATGACAGGGGAGATAGAATCTGAAATGAAAACAAGGTATTCTCAACTCTTTGAAATACCAGGTACGTAAATTTCGGGGACGAAATTTCATAAGGAGGGGAGATTGTAAGACCCCGAATTTTATGAAATAAAAGTATTCAATTTTTTATAATTACTATTCATGAGTTACTATTCATGAGTTACTATTCATGAGTTACTATTCACGAGTTACTATTCATGAGTTACTATTCATGAGTTACTATTCACGAGTTACTATTCATGAGTTACTATTCACGAGTTACTATTCATGAGTTACTATTCACGAGTTACTATTCACGAGTACTATTCATGAAGCATGATAAATTTTTTTTTCGTAAGAAGGCACTACTCAATAATGGTTACAGAATTATTGCTTCAATTATTTTATTGAGTTAATAATTCTTTAAGGTTGATATTTTATATTCTTTGTTGTTTCAATAATTGTCATTACACAAGATCTTTCATTATCGAAGCAATAATTCATATTATCTGAATAATATTATTAGATAACATTATTGGCAATGTCTAGAAAGTTACGCTTAAGGAGAGGTTTGAGTGCGTCATCTAATCAAGGCGCCAAGAAGAAGAAATTCTTATTGAAAGCCCTCTTCCTCACAGAACCGCACTGGTTGTCAATATTGTGATTATGTAATATTATTTGTGAATAATTAATTATTGATTTATATGATGAGGAAAATATTGATTTTATGTGGATATAGATGGAGAAATTTTTAAAATGACAATTGTTGAAAATTAATATTTTACCTTTTTCTCGATAAAATAATTCATTTAAATATATTATTTTAATAATATATTAATCTGGTGATATTTTTACAATGAATGTGGGATATATGAGTATATGAGGAGGAAGAGTATTTTGTGGCATTAAATGTTTAACACATGTTTTGTGTGTTGGTGGACACAATTATCAATCAAATTTGATTATAACTTTGAAAATCGCCTGCTTGTGGATTTCGGTCGATTTTTGTTTGGAATTTGGAAAAACTTTCTTCTGCAAAGTTGTAGAGAATTGAATTTCCTATAAAACTCATGAGATTCGAATTTTCTGATGAAAGGGCTATTTATTATGAATTATTGAAGTTCAAGTCTCAAATAATTGATTTTTGGGAGTTTAAATTATTTTTGTTAAGAAAAACGTTTTTGTATTTTTTTTTGGACATCATTAACATGTGTGGCTGGTGTTTTGACCAAAAGGTGGGCTAAGGAAAATTTGTATAATTATATTAATATTATATTAAATTTTACGCTTTGGTGTTCTAAGCGTTTTCCTATAAATAGGGTGCTTAGGTTAGAATTGAAAATCACACCGAAAATCAAGTTTTCTCTCTCTATATTATCGAGCGTATTCTTGTGAGTATTTTGAGTATACTTTGAGTATTTCTATACTGGTGCAAGTTCGTTTCAAATATTCCATTCCAAGTCACGCTTTTTTGAGGTAAGGGATAATAAGAGATTTTAAGGGTGATTATGTTTTTCAGTTTTTGTATTTTTCGGACCTTCAAAAATTCTGGAAAAATTTGAAATGATATTTTGATGAGTTTTGTAGATTTTGTCCAAAAATGGTGATTTTTGGATGTATAGATTAGGAGTTATGGATTTTATGAGAAAATACTATTTTAAAAGTAACCGCTTATAACTCCTTGTGATTAACTCCAAAATTGATGAAATTTTTATTGGGAGTACATCTATATAATATCAGTATACCGTATTAATTTCAGAATTTTTGGACAAAAGTACAATTTATGATAAATGTTTAAATATTCGGTGGTTTTGGCCGTATGAAAAAAATAGTAAATGAATTTTTAAAATTTCAAGAAAAATATATGTTCAATATGGGACTATTTTATGCTAAATCCCAGAAAAGAAATATTTTGGAACTGATTTGGTATTTTTCATGAAAATGTTCTAGTTATGAGTAAATGAATTAAATATGTTATGTGAAGTAAGAAAATTAGAAAATATGATTTTATGGTTTGAGAATCATATATGAGGTATATGCAGATTTTTGATGAGGGTTTTGGTTATTGGTGATGAAATTTTATGAGTTTGGCATTTTATGATGATTAAATGCATTAATTAGTAAAGTGTAAACAATTTAAATAAATTGTTTATAAGTTTAAGAAATGATTAAAATATTATTATAATATTAATAATATTAGATTATGAGATTTCTAAGTGATTTATAACATTTGGATTAAGGTGTTATAAATATGGATATGAATTTTATTATGAACCTTTATCTTTTCGTGTCGAGGTTACTTATGCATGCGATATCTGATTACTATGTATGAATACGGGTACTATTCACGAAAAAATTGGTTTCTTTTTTCTAACCAAATTATAGTTGATTTATGAATATTACTCTTGAGATTAAATCTAGATGTTTTGATTATATTGATTTTATTATCATATATAACATTTTTATAAACCTAATGATGATATTCTCTTTTACTTGAGTGTAAATATAGCTTTCTCGTGCCCTTTAGCTTTCTCGTGCCCTTTATCCACATTTTCATTGACAATACTGCTCAATACGGCATGTACTCCTTTACGGATTGCTTCGCGGGTTATCATCAAATTATGGTTTCTGAGGAGGATCGTGAGAAAGCTGCTTTCATCACAACTTGGGGAACCTTCTGTTACAGACGGTTGTCATTCGGCCTCATCAATGCCGGGACAACCTATCAGTGAGCTATGATGGCTCTTTTCCACGACTTAATGCATAAGGAGATAAAGATCTATGTGGATGACATCGTTGTCAAATCCCAAAGAGAGGAAGACCACTTAGGCCATCTCAAAAAGCTCTTTAACAGGTTGCGTAAGTACAACTTGAAGTTGAATCCAGCCAAGTGCGCCTTTGGTGTTAGATCAGGCAAGTTGCTAGGTTTTCTAATCAGCCACAAAGGGATTGAGCTGGATCCCACCAAAATCCAGGCCATCAATGAAATGCCCATTCATCAGACAGAGAAGGAAATACGGGGATTTTTGGGAACAATCAACTTCTTTAGCAGGTTTATTTCTCAACTCACAGCAACTTGTGAACCTATCTTCAAGCTGTTAAGGAAGAAATCCTCCATGAAATGGAATGATGAGTGTTAGAAAGTCTTCCTTACAATCAAAGAGCAGCTGGTTAACGCTCCTATTTTGGTACCTCCCAGGGATGATGTTTGTAAGACCCCAACTTTTATGAATAAAGAATATTTTCTCAAAATATATTTTTGAATATTATTGTGTGGATTTGATATAATGTTATAGTTGTGGGTAATATTTACAAATTTTATAAAGTAAGCAAGTTGTTATATAATATTTGATTGGTCAGGGAATATTTGTTTTAACAGGGAATATTCGTACGACGACACAATCATTGGTGGACCCCATAACGGAAGTATTGTCGTAGTTAGAAAACGACAGAATTATCTTTTTATAAAAATAACGGCGAAAGTTTTACTGTTAAAACTATTGAACTACCCGGTAGTAAAAGTATAGTAATACGCATGGTTGAATAGTAGCCCACGGTATTGGTTATTGATGCTTACGTGAGAAGTCACTCAATTATTGCTACAGTAATTGCTGTATCATATCTCTCATATTATTGATTCAATTATTGTCATAGTATCATCTGCATTTTATGTTTTTAAATCAATAATTGAGATGACAAAGTTATTCATATTATTAAATTGCAATATTTACAATGTCTAGAAGTTCTGTCAAGGAGAGGTTTGGTCATCTAATTGCGCACCAATAAGGAGAAATCCTTATCGAAAAGCCCCCTCTTTCTTCGGGAACGACACCGTTTGTTAAATATTGTGAGTTATAATATTAATGATGAATAAGTTCGTGTTGATTAAAGATGAAATTGATAGTTCCATTGTGTGGAAATTATTAGTGTTAGTAGAAATTGATTTTTATTTCGATAATAATTGATGTCTGGAGGTTATATTGACCAGTCGGGTAATTAATCGGATAAATGAGAAATTAATTGCTATTACTTCACATGATTATAACTATTTGTTCACATGTGTATACTATTGTTTCACATTCTTGTTACTATTAGGGGAGTTGGTGCAAGATTGATAATACTTGCATGACTAAGTTAAAAATGGAGGTATAGATGGAGGTACTATACTATAATTTGTATTTTCACATGTCTAGAACTATTGGTTCACATGATTTACTATTGATTCACATGATTTACTCTTAGGAGAGGTGGTGCAAGTTTGATAATACTTACAGGACTAAATTAAAAATAAAAGAAAAGAGGAAGGTATTATACTGTAATATTTTGATCACCAAAACGTGCAATTATTGAAACTATATTTTCCTATAAATAAAAGCTCATTTCTTCATTATTCTTCACCAATTCACTCAAGCTATAAAGCAATTACTATAGAGAGAAATTATAGAGAGAAAGAAAAAGAGAAGTCTGCTACCTCACTATTCCAATATCCAGTTCTTTCTAAGGTAAGGGGTATTTTTTTTTCTATTCATGAAGAGAGCTTCTGTTATTCCATTCCTTATTATTATGTTGGAATAACCTGTCTATGCGAAGTACCGCATACATGGTGAAATTCTTCTGTTATTCCATTCTTTATTATTCTGTTGGATTATCTTGTCAGTGCGTATTACGTATGACTGGTTCCATTATTTATTATTCTCATTGGAATAACTTTTGTTTGTCTTTGTCTATCACATGCCTCGGTGAAGTCTTCTATTATTCCATTCTTTATTATTACATTGGAATATCCTATTTGTCGGATTACGCATGACACAGTTCCATTCTTTATTATTACATTGGAATAACCTGTCTATGTGGATTATCACATGCATGGTGAATGATCCTTCGTATTCATTCCTTATTAAATTATGGAAATGATCTGTCTACGTGGATTACCGCATGGCAGGCAAAAATCCATTTGCAGTTTCATATATTCTATTATACTCAATTGGGTAAAGTTTTTGCTTCTATACTCCATAAAATTAGTGGATTATCCTTGATATTTGCGCTTCATCCAATATCTTTTCATGAAAATATTCTTCTGAGCATTCTTGAATTTTACTCTACAAAGAAGTATCATGTTGATAATTTGGACATTATTGATTTCTGGATAAATTAAATTATAAATCTTTAAAAATTTATTCTTGAACTTGGTTTATTGAATTCCTATATCATTGTCATCATCCTCATGTTTATATTCTGTTGAAAGTCATCTGTGGCCTGTAGTGCATAGATGGACTTGGTATGATTATGACCAGGGATCTTTCGGTATAATCATGACCGTAATGTTACAAATGATGTGGTAAAAGTCCTCATTGGCCCGTAGTGCATTGATGGACAGTTGTTGGCATGATCATGACCATTAATGAATACACCAATATCCTTGGCCCGTAGTGTATGGATAATTTATGGTCGTGATACTAAAGAATATCCTTGGCCGTAGTGCAGGGGTGATTCGATGATGTGGATTATTTATTAAGTTGAGTCTCAGCGATAAAAGTGATGAAAAACCTTTTTAAATCACAGAAGATAGTAAATTTTATGCTCTACTTGACTCTTCTAATGGATTGCTTGTTCCGCTGTAGTTAAACTTGATGTTTGTTATATTGTATCAGTTTAAAATTGTTGCAGGCTAACGATAATTTATTCTGCATTATCTTAGTCATAATATTTCTTACTGGGCTAGTTGAGCTCACCCTTTTGCTTTCATTGTTCTCTTCAGGAAATGAGAACGTAGCCATGACTAGTCGGGGAACGGAGTGACGGTCCAGATGATAGTATTAGTAGTCCTCACTATTCTATAAAATAGTGTGATAATAAATGTAATGAGGACTCCTTTGAGTGTGGATATTGTCTAGATGACAATATTTGTATTAAAACTCATAGCATATGTTTTGTCGTATTTTACACGACAGTTGTATAATTATGATTTTAATTGTATTTTGTACCATGTATTTGGCGACTCAAGATGGGTGATGTATACCTATTTTGGGGGCGTCACAGTTGGTATCAAAGCTTAGGGATATGATCCCTGGCTGAGATGTGAGATAAGAACTAGGAGGGGAGAGACGGGGAATTCTTTCGCTAGTATGACCTACCTAAGTTTATTTGGTATTTAATCGGTCGGTCATAGTATAGGGATAATATGTGATATGTTAATTAACCCTTGTTTTGTGGCAGTATTTGAAAATGACATCCGAGAATGTTGAGAATAGCAATGGAGCACAGGAGACCGTTGAGTCACCATAGATCAATAATCAGGATAATGTGTATCAGGAAGGTGACAATCCTCATGCAAACAACAACACTGACCAAATGATGAACGGTGGAATGTTCAGAGGCTTTATAAAATTCATGCAACATCAAAGTGAGAGCGACTCCTATCCAAAATGCGGTGGAAACACTTTGGCAACTCTAGGATTGGCCACCGCTAAGAAGTTCAAGGCTGGGACCACCGTAGTTTTTTGAGAGCCAAAACCACTTAAAAGCGAGACGTGGATAAAGTAGATCTACAAGATATTTGATGTCTTGGGATGCTCAGGAGGAAAAGGTTCCTTTGCCACCTTCATGTTATGACGCAGAGGCGGATTCTTTGGTGGGAATCAGAAAGCATAATTAACTTTCTTTGCTTGAAGATGACTTGGGAGAAGTTCCAAGAATTGTTCAACGACAAGTACTTTCCCGAAAGTATTCGTCACATGAAAGAGGTAGAGTTCATCAATTTGGAGCAAAACAAAATGACCGTGTCGCAGTACGAAGCCAAGTTTTTTGAGTTATCCCGATTTGCGTCCCATTTGGTTGATAATGAGGAGAGAATGACACGAATGTTTCTAAAAGGTTTGAAACCCGAGATACGTCCAATATCTTATCTCTCATAAACCTGTTTGTATTCGATGTTGTTAATAGGGCTCGATTATTGGAGCGCGATAATGAGTCAACCCAACCAAAAGAGAGCGGTAAGACAAAATAATAATACCAAAGGATAACAATCATCGGCGGTGAAATAAGCGTGGAGGGAATCAACATGCCAGAAATGGTAACCACTTCGGTGGTAATCATCGGTGGTAATCATGGCCAAAATAATAAGAATGAACATTTCAAGAAGAGCAGATTCAACAATGATGGAAAGACGTCAGCACCATCACCCGTTGTTAAGGAAGGAGAACGACAACCTATCATATGCTTCAAATGCGGTGGGGAGGGACACATCAGTCCAAACTACACGATGCCGTCTAAAGCGTGTTACAATTGTGGAAGAGAAGGTCACCTAGCTCAATTTTGTCATTCACTGAAGACAAGTTCAGCTGGGAGGAGGCACCAAAGGCCGTCCCAGAAAAGTCAAAGCCGGTAGTGCAAGGGAAAGCGTTTGTCGCGACCTCCCAGAAATCAAGGAACCCGAACGAGGTCATCACGGGTAAGCTTATCATAAACTCTAGCGAAGTCTATACCTTATTTGATACTGGTTCTACCCATTCTTTTATTTCTCCTACTCCATAGAAATTAGACTTTAAGTTATCTGTTGAAACTCTGTTGGGAGAAACCTTCATTACATCCACTGTTTATAAGTCTTGTTTGGTTCAAATCGGTACCCTCACATTACCTGTCTTATTTTATTGAAAATACTTGCATTTGACGTAATTCTAGGGATTGATTGGTTAACTACTCATCATACAAAAATTGATTGTTTTCGTAAGGTTGTTAGCTTTCATATTCCTAACCAACCTATTATGCGAATTCAAGCAACCAAACCATTAAAATAAATCATTGTCATCTCAAGCCATAAAGCTATTCATTTATTAAAAAATGGATGTCAAGCTTTCTTAGCTCATGTTACAGATTTAAACAAAAATACGTCAATTTTGAATGATATTTCTATTGTTAATGAATTTCCTGACGTATTCCCTGAAGAACTTCTTGGCCTACCCCTAGAACGAGAAATTGAATTTTGTATCGACCTTGAACCTAGTACAAAACCCCTTTCCAAAGCCCCATATCGAATGTCTCCTATTGAACTTCAGGAGTTAAAGACCCAATTGTAGAAATTGTTAGACATCGGTTTCATTCGTCCTAGTATTGAAGAAGAAAGATGGAAGTATGCGACTTTGTATTGATTATCGGGAGTTGAATCATGTCACCATCAAAAATAAGTACCCATTGTGACGCCCCCAAAATAGGTATACATCACGCATTCTGAGTTGCCAAATACATGGTACAGAATTCAAATACAACTTAATTATACAACTGTCGTGTAAAATACGGCATAACAAAATCTGAGAGTTTTAATACGAACATTATCTTCTAGACAATATCCACACTTAAATTCAATCTTATTACATTTATTATCACACTATTTCATAGAATAGTGAGGACTACTAATGCTATCATTTGGACCGTCACTCCGTTCCCCGACTACTCCCTGTTACGTTCTCATTTCTTGAAGAGAACAATGAAAGCAAAAGGGTGAGCTCAACTAGCCTAGTAAGAAATATTATGACTAAGATAATGCAGAATAAATTATCGTTAGCCTTCAATAGTGTTAAACTGATACAATTTAACAAACATCAAGTTTAACTGCAGCGGAACAAGCAATCTGTTATAAGAGTCAAGTAGAGAATAAAATCTACTATCTTCTATGATTTAAAAGGTTTTTCATCACTTTTATCACTAAAACTCAGCTTAATAAATAATTCACATCATGAAATCATCCCTGCACTACAGGCCAAGGATATTCTTTAGTATCAAGACCACAAATTATCCATGCACTACGGGCCAAAGATAATCGTGTTTTCATCAACGGTCCTGATCATGCCATAAAATAATTCATCTTTGCACCCATGGCCGAACAGAATCCATAGCCATAATCATACCAAAAACTGTCCATCAATGCACTACGTGCCAATGTGGACATTTTCCACATCATTTGTAACATTACGGTCATGATTATACCAAAAAATTCCCGGGCATAATCATACCAAGTCCATCTATGCACTACAGGCCACAGATGACTTTCAACATAATATAAAAATGAGGATGATGACAATGACATAATAATTCAATAAAACAAGTTCAAGAATTAATTTATCCAGGAACCAATAACGTCCAAATTGTCAACATGATACTTCTTTGTGGAGTAAAATTCAAGAATGCTCAGAAGAATATTTCCATGAAAAGATACTGGATGAAGCACAAATATCCAGGATATTCTACTAATTTCATGGAGTATAGAAGCCAAAACTTTAACCAACTGAGTATAATAGAATATATGAAATTGCACTGGATTTTCACCCGCCATGCGGTAATCCACGTAGACAGATCATTTTCACAATTTAATAAGAAATGAATACGAAGGGTCATTCACCATGCATGTGGTAATCCACATAGACAGGTTATTCCAACAGAATAATAAATAATGGAATAATAGAAGAATTCACCATACATGCGATAATCCGTCTGCATAAAGTTATTCCAACAAAATAATAAATAATGGGACGGTCGTCATGCGTAACGCATACGCATACGATATTCCAATGAATAATAAATAATGGAACCAGGTCATGCGTAAACGCACAGACATGATATTCCAACAAAATAATAAATGATGGGATAATAGAAGAATTTCACCATGTATGCAGTACTTCGCATAGACAGTTATTCCAACATAATAATAAAGAATGGAATAACAGAATAATTTCACCAAGTATAGGGTAGTCCGCGTATACAGGTTATTCCAATAAAATAATAAAGAATGGAATAACAAAAGTTCTCTTCATGAATATGAAAGAAATAATACCCCTTACGAGTACAACAAATAATATCCCTTACCTTAGAAGAAACTGGATATAGGAGTAGTGAAGTAGCAAAATACTTTTCTTCTTTTTCTCTATAGTTTTTCTCTCTAGAGTTTCAGTGAATTCGTAAGAAATATTGAAGGAATGAGCTTCTATTTATAGGAGAATGGGCTTTGAATAGTAACTAATTCATGAAATCGGTCCAGTTGATTTACTTTTAAGCAGACGGTCCATATTGATTTACTATCGCATTATTAATAAAATATTCTAATAAAACAAAATCTTTTAAATAAAATATAATATATTCTATTTATAATCTAATAAAATGAATAACTTTATAAAAGTATTCATGCTTTTATATAAAAGATTTTTTACTATGCAAACACTATCAGAGCATTATGCATAATAGAATATTATATATTCTATTTATAGTCTAATAAAACAAATAACTTTATAAAAGTATTACGCTTTATATAAAAAGATTTTACTATACAAACACTATGCAGTAATTATACAAATACTATGCATAATAAAATATTATATATTCTATTTATAGTCTAATAAAATAAATAACTTTATAAAAGTATTCTATTTTATATAAAAAGTTTTCTGTTTATTACATTTATAATAATAATAAAATAAAATGTATCACCTTTATTATAATTCACAATATTAATCGACTAGGTCGTTCCCAGGAAAGAGGGGGCTTTCCAATAAGGATTTTTCCCTATTGGCGCACAATTAGGTGACCAAACCTCCTTGGTAGAACTTCTAGACATCGTTAATATTTCAAACAATAATATTAATAACTTTGTTATCTCAATTATTGATTTAATAATATATAAAATATTGACAATAATTGAATCAAATAACATGAGATACTATGCAAAGAATTATCGTAGCAATAATTGAACAAAAGCCGAGTGACTTCTCACGTAAGCATCAATAATCAATACCGGTATGTCTACTATGCAACCACGCGTATTCATCGTACTTTTAACACCGTGTGTTTCAACGATTAACGGTAAAACTTCCGTAGTTATTTTCATAAAATATTTTTTTATGTTTCTCTCGATTCGACAATAATTAATTCTTGCTAGGTCCACCAATGATTGTGCCATCAGCATTTAATATTCCCTGTTAAAATGAATATTCCCCGACCAATCGAATATTATATAACAACTTGCATAATTTGAAAAATTTATAAATATTACCCACAACTATAACATTATCTCAAATCTACACCATAATTTTGAAAAAAATATTTCGAGAAAATTAAATCTTTATTCGTAAAATTTTGGATTTTACACCCATTACCTCGCATTGATGACTTGTTTGACCAGTTGCAAGGAGTCAAATTCTTTTCAAAGATTGATCTTCGTTCCGGATATCATCAGTTGAAGATTAAAACTGATGACATTCCAAAGACTGCTTTCAAAACTCGGTATGGACATTATAAATTCCTAGTCATGTCTTTTGGATTGACTAATGCTCCTGCTGCCTTCATGGACATGATGAACTGAGTATTCAAGGAATATTTGGATCACTTTGTGGTTGTCTTTATTAATGACATCCTCATATACTCCAAAAGCCGTGAAGACCATGAGCAACACTTGAGGCTGATACTCCAAAAGCTTTGTGAAAATAAGCTATATGCCAAGTTAAAGAAATGTGAGTTCTGGTTTAAGGAAGTTGCATTCCTTGGGCACGTGATATCAAATCATGGAATATCTGTTGACCCAGCAAAGATTGAAGCAATTCAAAGCTGGGAGCAACCAAAATCAGTGACTGAAGTACGTAACTTTCTCGGCTTAGCTGGTTATTATCGGAGATTTATGGAAGGATTTTCTCGAATAGCTACTCCATTAACTCAGTTGACTCGAAAAGATACAAAGTTCGGTTGAAGCGAGGAATGTGAGAAGAATTTTAAAGAACTCAAGAGAAGACTCATTTCAAGACTGCTTACAATGATACCATCGGCTCGGAGGGATTTGTCATCTGACAAAGATGCTTCTTGAGCAAAGGGGTTAGGATGTGTTCTCATGCAACATGGGAAAGTCATAGCCTATGCCTCACGACAACTCAAAGAATATGAGAGGAATTATCCTACTCATGATCTAGAGTTGGCAGCAGTCGTTTTTGCACTTAAGATTTGGAGGCATTAGCTGTATGGAGAGAAGGTGGAGGTCTATACGGATCATAAAAGTCTCAAATATTTCTTCACTCAAAAGGAACTCAACATGTAGCAACGATGATGGCTTGAGTTATTGAAAGATTATGATTATACCATCCAATACCATCCTGGAAAAGCGAATATAGTAGCTAACGCCTTGAGTAGAAGATCATATGCGGGCATGAGTGCAATATTGTCAATGCAAAGGCCCATTGTGTATGACTTAGAAAGGATGGAAATAGAGTTAAAGACTCCAGGGACCCATGTGATGATGGCAAATATTCGAGTGGAACCGACTTTAATCGATAAAGTTAAAGCTGTTCAAGCTACAGACCTGGAGCTGATGCGTATGAGGAAGAAAGTGCAAGAAGGTGCTATTCCAGAAGCAAGAATCGATGAGGAAGGAATACTTCGAGTCAACTCCAGACTTTGTGTTCCTAACGATTCTGACTTGAAGTATAAAATCATGATGGAGGCGCACAACACACCGTTTGCAATCCATCCTGGGAGTACCAAAATGTATCGTGATCTTTGATATACATTTTAGTGGAGTAATATGAAGAGAGAGATAGCGGGGTTTATATCAAGGTGTCTAACTTGTCAACGAGTCAAGGCGGAGCATCAAGTGCTAAAAGGTCCATTGAAACCACTTGAAATTCTAGAATGGAAGTGGGAGCACATTACCATGGATTTCGTTACTGGTCTTCCCAAGGTTTCTCAAGGCATAAATGTGATTTGGGTCATTGTTGATAGATTGACCAAGTCTGCTCATTTCTTACCGATACGAGAAACTTATACACTTGAACGTCTTGCTAGTATGTACATAAATGAGATTGTAAGATTGCATGGTATGCAAGTATCCATAGTTTCTGATCGAGACCCAAGATTTACTTAACGATTTTGGGTTAGTTTGCAAAAAGCTATGGGCACGGATTTACGATTTAGTTCAGCATATCATCCTCAAACGGATGGGCAGTCGGAAAGGACTATTTAAACTCTTGAAGATTTATTAAGACTCTGTGTCCTTGACTTCAAGGGAATTGGGACAAGTTCTTACCATTGGTGGAGTTTTCCTACAATAATAGTTATCAAGCAAGTATTGGCATTGCTCCATTTGAGGCGTTGTATGGAAGAAAGTGTCGTTCTCCAATATGCTGGGATGAGGTGGGTGAAGCAGCATTGTTGGGACCAGATTTGGTACTTATGACTACGAAAAAGATTCAAACGATCCGACAACGTATAAAAACCTCACAAGATCGATAAAAGAGTTATGCTGATCTTCATCGAAAGGACATGGAATTCGATATTGGAGATCATGTGTTGTTACGTGTTGCTCCATGGAAAGGAGTTACGAGATTTGGAAAGAGAGGAAAGCTCAATCCTCGATTCATTGGCCCATTTTTAATCCTTAATCGAGTAGGAACTGTGGCCTATAGACTCGCTTTACCGCCAAGTATGTCTCGTGTTCATAACATTTTTCACATATCTATGTTACGTAAATATGTGAAAGACCCGAACCAAATTATTGAGTTAGAATCGGACGAAATAGCGGAAGATTTAATGTATGAAGAGGTTCTTGTTAAAATCTTGGATAAGAAGGATCATATTCTATTCTCCAAGGTTATACCTCAAGTCAAAGTTTTGTGGAGAAACCACGATGTGGAGGAAATGACCTGGGAGTTAGAATCTGAGATGAAGTCAAGATATCCTCACCTCTTCGATTTACCAGGTACGTACCCTAATTTCGAGGACAAAATTTCATAAGAAGGGGAGGTTGTAAGACCCCAACTTTTATGAATAAAGAATATTTTCTCAAAATATATTTTTGAATATTATTGTGTGGATTTGATATAATGTTATAGTTGTGGGCAATATTTACAAATTTTGCAAAGTAAGCAAGTGGTTATATAATATTTGAATTGTCGGGGAATATTCATTTTAACAGGGAATATTCGTATGATGACACAATCATTGGTGAACCCCACAACAGAAGTATTGTCGTAGTTAGAAAACGACAAAATTATCTTTTTATAAAAATAACGGCAAAAGTTTTACCGTTAAAACTGTTAAACTACCTGGTAGTAAAAGTACAGTAATACGCGTGGTTGCATAGTAGCACACAGTATTGGTTATTGATGCTTACGTGAGAAGTCACTCAATTATTGATACAGTAATTGCTGCATCATATCTCTCATATTATCGATTCAATTATTGTCACAGTATCATCTGTATTTTATGTTTTTAAATCAATAATTGAGATGACAAAGTTATTCATATTATTAAATTGCAATATTTACAATGTCTAGAAGTTCTGTCAAGGAGAGGTTTGGTCATCTAATTGTGCGCCAATAAGGAGAAATCCTTATCGGAAAGCCCCCTCTTTCCTGGGAACGACCTGGTTGTTAAATATTGTGAGTTATAATATTAATGATGAATAAGTTTGTGTTGATTAAAGATGAAATTGATAGTTCCATTGTGTTGGAATTATTAGTGTTAGTGGAAATCGACATTTAATTCGGTATTAATTGATGTCTAGAATTATACTGACCAGTCGGGTAATTAATCGGATAAATGAGCAAGTAATTGCTATTAATTCACATGATTATAACCATTTGTTCACATGTGTGTACTAGTGATTCACATTCTTGTTACTATTAGGGGAGTTGGTGCAAGATTGATAATACTTGCATGACTAAGTTAAAAATGGAGGTATAGATGGAGGTACTATACTGTATTTCATATTTTAACATGTCTAGAATTATTGGTTCCATGATTTACTATTGATTCACATGATTTACTATTAGGGGAGGTGGTGCAAGTTTGATAATACTTACATGACTAAACTAAAAATAAAGGAAAGGAGGAAGGCATTATACTGTAATATTCTGAGCCCCAAAACGTGAAATTATCAAAACTATATTTTCCTATAATTAGAAGCTCATTTCTTCATTATTCTTCACCAATTCACTCAAGCTATAGAGCAATTACTATAGAGAGAAATTATAGAGAGAAAGAAGAAGAGAAGTCTGCAACCTCACTATTCCAATATCCAGTTCTTTCTAAGGTAAGGGGTATTATTTTTTTCATATTCATGAAGAGAGATTCTGTTATTCCATTCCTTATTATTATGTTGAAATAACCTGTCTATGCGAAGTACCGCATACATGGTGAAATTCTTCTGTTAATCCATTCCTTATTATTATGTTGTAATAACTCACATGCGCAAGTACCGCATACACGGTGAAATTCTTACATTATTCCATTTTTATTATTACATTTGGAATATCTCGTCTGCATATGCGTATTACGCATGGCCTGGTTCCATTATTTATTATTCTGTTGGAATAACCTGTCTGTGCGGTCTATCTCATTCCTAGTGAAGTCTTCTGTTATTCCATTCTTTATTATTTTGTTGGAATATCCTGTTTGTGCGTATTACGCATGACTTGGTTCCATTATTTATTATTCTATTGGAATAACCTTTCTGTGCAGTATATCGCATGCATGGTGAATGATCCTTCGTATTCATTCCTTATTAAATTGTGGAAATGATCTGTCTACGTGAATTATCACATGGCGGGCGAAAATCCATTTGCAGTTTCATATATTCTATTATACTCAGTTGGTTAAAGTTTTGGCTTCTATACTCCATGAAATTAGTGGAATATCCTTGATATTTGCGCTTTATCCAGTATCTTTTCATGGAAATATTCTTCTGAGCATTCTTAAATTTTACTCTACAAAGAAGTTTCATGTTGACAATTTGGACATTATTGATTTCTAGATAAATTAAATTATAAATCTTTAAAAATTTATTCTTGAACTTGTTTTATTGAATTCCTATATCATTGTCATCATCCTCATGTTTATATTCTGTCGAAAGTCATCTGTGGCCTGTAGTGCATAGATGGACTTGGTATGATTATGACCAGGGATCATTTGGTATAATCATGACCGTAATGTTACAAATGAAGTGGTAAAAGTTCTCATTGGCCTATAGTGCAATGATGGACAGTTGTTGGCATGATCATGACCATTAATGAATACACGAATATCCTTGGCCCGTAGTGCATGGATAATTTGTGGTCGTGATACTAAAAATATCATCGGTCAGTAGTGCGGTGGTGATTCGATGATGTGGATTATTTATTAAGTTTGAGTCTCAAATATAAAAGTGATGAAAAACCTTTTAAATCATAGAAGATAGTAGATTTTATGCTCTAATTGACTCTTCTAATGGATTGCTTGTTCACTGCAGATTAAACTTGATGTTTGTTATATTGTATCGGTTTAACAACTTTTGTGTAGCTAATGATAATTTATTACGCATTATCTTAGTCATAATATTTCTTACTAGGCTAGTTGAGCTCACCCTTTTGCTTTCATTGTTCTCTTCAGGAAATGAGAACGTAGCCGGGACTACTCGGGGAACGGAGTAACGGTCCAGATGATAGTATTAGTAGTCCTCACTATTCTATAAAATATTGTGATAATAAATGTAATGATGACTCCTTTGAGTGTGGATATTGTCTAGATGACAATATTTGTATTAAAACTCATAGCATATATTTTGTCGTATTTTACACGACAGTTGTATAATTAAGTTTTTAATTGT
Source organism: Panax quinquefolius (assembly GCA_020205615.1). Taxonomy (NCBI): domain Eukaryota; kingdom Viridiplantae; phylum Streptophyta; class Magnoliopsida; order Apiales; family Araliaceae; genus Panax; species Panax quinquefolius. Next base: position 99,021,032 of record CM035154.1, on the reverse strand, counting down.
ATTTTGTACCATGTATTTAGCAACTCAAGATGGGTGATGTATACCTATTTTGGGGGCATCACAATGTTCCCCTGTTCATGTACCTGTCCATTAATGATAATGCTTTGGGCTGCATGCTGGGACAGAAAGATGATAGAGGCCAAGAATGAGCTATCTATTACCTCAGCAAAAGATTCAGCAGCAGTGAACACAAGTAAACTCTAATTAAGAATACTTGTTGTGCTTTAGCATGGGCTTCCATGAGGTTACAACATTACCTCAATGGTCACACAACACATCTCATATCCCGCGTGGATCCTCTCAAATATGTGTTTAGTAAGCCCATACTGAATTGTCGGCTGTCCAGATGGCAGTTGATCCTACAACAATTTGACATTGTCTACGTGGCGCAAAAGTCTATCAAAGGTCAAGCAATTGCCGATCAACTCGCCGCCGCACCTGCAGGGGACTTCAAACCCTTGGAAACATACTTCCCCGATGAAGCAGTACGATACATGCCATACATGGAAAATATATTTTGATGGAGCTATTAACACGTAAGGTCTTTGAGCCGGAGCGCTTCTAGTATCCCAGATGGGGAGCGATATCCGTCGTCAAATAAATTGCGCTTTATTAGCACCAACAACACAGTTGAGTATGAAGGCTGTATCATGGGGCTAAAACTTTCTCGCTCAATGGGCATCAGGCGGTTAACTATCTTTGGGTTTCAGAGTTGGTAATCAGACAATCTACGGGAATCTATCAAACCAAGGAATTATATTTATTGCCTTACCATCGGCAAGTTTTATAGATGGCTTTGGAGTTCGAAGAAATCTCCTTTCTACACATTCCTCGTAATAGGAATGATTTTGTGGATGCACTAACAACATTGGCCTCCTTGATTCATATACTTGACAAGGAAAACATGCCAAACATCACATTTGCCCTGCAAAAGGCCCCAATCTATGGGAACTATGTTGGAGAAGTATCGAATGAGCTACCTCCCATCCACAACCCTAGGTATCAACATATCAAGGAGTATATGCGAGATGGATCTACACCCGCTGAGGCGAGCCCAACTGAAAAGAGGCGAATCCATCGAATGACTATGAAATTCTACCTGAGCGGAGATGCACTCTACAAAAGAGATGCATGATTAGGTCTCCTCAGATGTCTAGACAAAGACCAAGCTTAGAGGCTCATGGAGGAGATCCATGGTGGAGTATGTGGTCCACACATGAGCGGCCCCCTACTTGTTAAGAAAATCCTCAGAACAAGGCATTATTGGCTTACGCTCAAAGCTGACTGTGATGATCACGTCAAGAGGTGTTATTAATTCCAAATTCATGGGAATGCCATCAACGCCCCTCCAAGGGAACTCCACAATATGAGTTCGCCATGGCCCTTCTCAATGTGGGGAATGGACGTGATCGGGCCCATCGAGCCCAAAGCCAGTAATGGACATCGATTCATATTCACCATAATCGACTACTTCACTAAATAGGTATAAGCAGCCTCCTTCCCCAGGGTTACCAAAGAAGTCATCATTGCTTTCATCAGAAATAATGTCGTTTGTCGATATGGACAACCAGAGGTAATTGTGTTAGACAATGCTAAAAACCTCAACAACAAAATGATGGAGGAGTTATGCAGTAAATTCCACATCAAACACCTTAACTCCATCATCTACCATCCAAAGATGAATGGTGCTGTTAAAGCGGCTAATAAAAACATCAAGAAGATCATGCAAAAGATGTCCGCCAATCACAAAGGATGGCCTGACCTCTTGTCTGTGACTTTATTAGCCTATAGAACTTCAATGCGTACTTCCACTGGGACAACCCCCTACTCACTAGCCTATGGGATGGAAGAAGTAATCCCCATAGAGGTGGAAATGGAATCCCTCAGAGTGTTGATGGATGCTCAGCTAGATGAAGACCAATAGGTACAAGACATGTATCACCAATTGTCTCTAATAGACGAAAGGCGAACCGCGGCTATCTTCCATGGTCAGTTATATCAACAAAGGATCGCCAAATCCTACAACAGGAAAGTCCGGCTACGGTAATTCAAACAACATGACTTGGTTGTGAAGAAGATCATTGACAACCAAGATCAATCTAAGGGAAAATTCGTTCCTAATTGGGAAGGCCCGTTTGTTGTCAAGGAGGTATTGACAGGAGGCACTCTCAGACTATAGGAAATGGATGGCGATGAATTTCCACAACTCATCAACTCGGACACCGTGAAACGGTATTATATCTGAGGTTATCATCAAGCAAACATCCTGGTTTTGGATCATCAAATCACCAATCATTCTGGTTTTATAACCCTTTTTCACCATACTCTTCTGCCCCTCAGGGAAATATACACTTCAAACCAGCAGCCTGGTTTCATCTCATTTTATACCTTTCATACAATTTCGGTTGTCCTGAAGATGGGATTGAACCTTTTAGACCTGCAATTTATCCTGAAGACGGGATTAAACTTTTCACACCTGCAGTTTATCCTGAAGACGGGATTAAACTTTTTTACACCTGCAGTTTGTCCCAATCATGGGATCAAACTTTTTTCTCCCCGCAGTATAGCCTGCACATTGGACTCATACTTCTCTTCAGCTGCAATTCATCTTGAGGGGTGAACTACATCGACCTGATCTCCCTGATACCCGGGAGTACCCAGGCAACCATATTTTATATGGCTCGGTCGCAATAAAAAAAACAAAAACATTTCTGCCCTTTTCTCTAAAAAAACAAAAACTACAAAAACACTTCTACACCCTTCTTCATCAATAAAGTTTCTACACCCATTTAGCCTTTCACATTCAGCGTTGAACCTCTTACACCAGGTTCAAACTACGCAGACCTGATCTCCTCTTCAATAGGAGTATGTAGGCAGCCATTTATGGTTCGGTCTAATCCCCTACCAGAACAAAAATACTTGTCACACGGTACTGGGATCAAACTTCAATCCACCACATTTCATCGGCTTCAGACCAAAGGGATGGAATTACCTAACCTCTCCTCACAAATAGAAGATTCGGCGACCATCTTAGCTGCGGTTATGCTTCAAAGAGCAACACCAATCCATAAGAGATGGAATTAACTAGGCTTCTCATAAATAGGAGTACTTGCGACCATCTGTGGTGAGGTCAATCTCAGAGAGGAAAATCCACACTCTTCTCCACATTTTCATACAGAAACCAGTCCCAAGACACCAAAGATGGTAGGGATATACATAGATTAATGATCAATTCTGAAAGATCATGCGACATCTCAATATCCACACATCAAGGATGAGTTCGAAATGCATCAAGATCACAAGCCCTGAAGAAACAGGAAAATATCAAGCAAGTATTAAGGCACAACTAAAAGGGAAGTGAATCAAAATATATTTCCCTGCCATATATAATACTGTTTGATATATAAAATATGTGCTGTACATGAAAAAATGGCTAAGCTAGTCTGTGCAGGAAAATACAAGTCTATCTATGGATCTGTGTGTATGCGGACTATCAGATCTAACATAGCATCCCTCTCCGAAGAAGGAGGTAATGCTGCAAGCTCCTGCCCAATGGTATCTACATGAGCTAGTAGATCCGAGGCTAACTGCATGGTGGCATGATGCTCATCAATGTATGCACTCATATCGGCAAGGATGCCAGTCGTAAGGGATCTCACTGAAGTACTGTAAGACCCCGAATTTTATGAAATAAAAGTATTCAATTTTTTATAATTACTATTCATGAATTACTATTCACGAGTTACTATTCACGAGTTACTATTCATGAGTTACTATTCACGAGTTACTATTCACGAGTTACTATTCATGAGTTACTATTCACGAGTACTATTCATGAAGCATGATAATTTTTTTTTTCTTAAGAAGGCATTACTCAATAATTATTACAGTAATTACTGTTTAATATTTTATTTTATTGATTCAATAATTGCTACGTTGATATTTTATATTATTGTTGTTTCAATAATTATCACGGCACAATATTTTCCATTATCGGAGCAATAATTAATATTATCTGAATAATATTATTGGATAACATTATTGGCAATGCCTAGAAAGTTCTGTCTAAGGAGAGGTTTGGTCACCTAATTGCGCGCTAGTAAGGAGAGATCCTTATTGGAAAGCCCCTTCCTCACAACCGGCTATGCAGTTGTCAATATTGTAATTATGTAATATTATTTGTGAATAATTAATTATTGATTTTTATGATGAGGAAAATATTTATTTTATGTGGATATAGATGGAGAAATTTTTTTAAAGTGACAATTGTTGAAAATTAATATTTTATCTTTTTCTGATAAAATAATTCATTTAAATATATTATTTTAATAATATATTAACGGTGATATTTTTATAATGAATGTGGGATATATGAGTATATGAGGAAGAAGAGTATTTTGTGGCATTAAATGTTTAACACATGTTTTGTGTGTTGGTGGACACAATTATTGATTTGAAATTTGATTATAGCACAGTAAATCGCTGTTTGTGGATTTCGGTTAATTTACATTTGGAATTTGGAAAAACTTTCTTACGCAAAGTTGTAGAGAATTGAATTTCCTATAAAAATTTGCGAGATTCGAATTTTCTGATAAAAGAGCTATTTATTGTGAATTATTGAAGTTTGATATATCGGGTGTGAATTGATTTTGGAGTTTAAATTATTTTTGTTAGAAAAATGTTTTTGTATTTTTTGACATCATTAACATGTGTGGCTGGTGTTTTTGACCAAAAGGTGGGCAAAGGAAAATTTGTATAATTATATTAATATTATATTCAATTTTCTGCTTTGGTGTTCTAAGCAATTTCCTATAAATAGGGTGCTTAGGTTAGAATTGAAAATCACACCAGAAACTGAAGTTTTCTCTCTCTATATTATCGAAATATTCTTGTGAGTATTTTGAGTATACTTTGAGTATTGCTATACGGTGCAAGTTCGTTTAGCGTTATATCCGACATTCCAGTACTGCTCTTTTGAGGTAAGGGATAGTAAGGGATTTTAAGGGTTATTATGTTTTTAGTTTCGAAATTTTTTTGAACCTTCAAAAATTCTGGAAAAATTTGAAATGATAATTTGATGAGTTTTATATATTGTGTCCAAAAATGGCGATTTTTGGATGTATAGATTGAGAGTTATGAATTTTATGAGAAAAGACTATTTTAAAAGTAACTGCTTATAACTCCTTGTAATTAACTCCAAAATAGATGAAATATTTATTGGGAGTACATCTATATAATATCAGTATACCGTGTAAATTTCAGAATTTTTGGATAAAAGTATAATTTATGATAAATGTTTAAATATTCGGTGGTTTTGGCCATATGAAAAATAGTAAATGAATTTTTAAAATTTTGAGAAAAATATATGTTCAATATGGGACTATGTTATGCTAAATCCCAGAAAAGAAATATTTTGGAACTGATTTGGTATTTTCATGAAAATATTCTAGTTATGAGTAAATGAATTAAATATGTTATGTGAAGTAAGAAAATTGGAAAATATGATTTTATGGCTTGAGAATCATATATGAGGTATATGCAGATTTTTGATGAGGGTTTTGGTTATTGGTGATGAAATCTTATGAGTTTGGCATTTTATGATGATTAAATGCATTAATTAGTAAAGTGTAAACAATTTAATTAAATTGTTTATAAGTTTTAGAAATGATTAAAATATTATTGTAATATTAATAATATTAGATTATGAGATTTCTAAGTGATTTATAACATTTGGATTAAGGTGTTATAAATATGGATATGAATTTTATTATGAAACTTTATCTTTTAGTATAGAGGTTACTTATGCACGATACGGTACTATGTACGAATACGAGTACTATTCACGACAAATTGGTTTTTTCTCGACCAAATTATCGTTGATTTATGAATCTTACTCTTGAAATTAAAACCATGTTTTGATTATATTGTTTTATATAACATTCTTATAACCCTAATGATAATATTTCTCTTTGACTTGAGTGTAAAGATGGGTAGATTATTGGTATGATCGTGACTATAGGTTCTCTTTGGCGAAGAGTGCAAAAGTTGAATTGTTGAATTTGTATGATCATGACCATTGAATTTACAATTGAATATTTTTAGCTTAAGTGCAAAGGTGAATTGATCAAACATGGTTATAATTATTGTTATATAACTTCGAAATGATTATGTATTTCTTTGATATATGAATATCTTTGGCTCGTTGTGCAAAGATGACCTGTTGTTGAATATTTTTAGCCTGTAGTGCAAAGATGAATTATTGATGAATATCTTTGGCTCGTAATGCAAAGATGACCTGTTGTTGAATATCTTTAGCCTGTAGTACTGTTGATGAATATCTTTGGCTCGTGGTGCGAAGATGAATTTATTAGTATGATTATGAACAGAAGCGAGGCGTGATTTGGTATAACCATGATATTTGATGTTTCAGGTAAAGACAAGTGATGAAAATTATCTTCGTCCTGGATGAGAAGAGGAATTTAGAATCACAATTATGATTATGAGTTATTCATATGATTGTGGAAAGGAACTGTTGATTGATGTTACAGGGATAAAATATTGTTGGTGGACTTTTAACGTGGAGAAGACAATAGACTTTATAGTCTATTTGACTCTTTAATAGATTGCTCGTTCACGCAACTATGGTTGAAAAGTTTTATCATCTACCATATGTTCTAAATCTCTGATTTATTACTGATGAAGACTATTGATAATTTATTTATCTTTAGTCATAATATTCTTTACTGAGCTAGTTGTGCTCACCCTTTTGTTTCACAATTCCTTTCAGGTAATAAAAGTGTAGCTGGGTTGAGCGGGGATAACAAGAGAATATAACGGTGGTCTATAGTTGTTGAGGTTCTCTCTAAAGAGTATGGAAATAATTTTATTGAGGACTTTAGTGTGTTGGTATTTTATACATCATTTAATAGTTATTTTGGTGAATTAAATAGGGTGAGGCGAACCCAACTTTGGAAGGGTGTTTTGTCACTATCATCTGAAGATGTCTAATGACATACAACCTCGTGTTATCATAAGACATGGTTGTGCTCATCCACTTCTTGAGTATATTTACAAGCACTACCTATATAATCTTGGTGTTTGTTTGGAGTATAATACCCAATTAGAGAAAGTGGAGATAATGATATGTCAAGAAGACTCGCCATTGGGAAGAATATGATAGTAATCTTCTCGTTTTTCTTTGGGGTTTATTGGGTCAACCAAGGATAATTACGTGGCTATATGATATCTACCATAACCTAAAAGCATGGCCTCCCATGTATACGAAGGTTTCTCTTGAGCACTTCCCAAAGATTCTAATTTCTAAAAAGCGCTTTTGACTATACCTTTATGTAAGGTGTCATTGTGACGTGCTACAGGTTGGTATATATTTGTATCCAAACTCACAACATATGTGTTGTTGTATTTTTTCCACGACAATTGTTGTAATAAAGTTGTAGTTATTTTTCGTACCATATATTTGGCGACTCGAGAATGGGTTGGATGGAATGGACCTATTTTGGGGGCGTCACAGTTGGTATCAGAGCTTAGGGATATGATCTCTGGCAGAGATCAAGGGATTAGAACTAGGAGGAGAGATGAGTAAATCATTCGCTAGTATGTCCTACCTAAGCTTATTTGTTGGTCAGTCATAATATCGGGATATTATGTGATATGTTAATTTGTTAAATTAACCCTTGTTTTGAAGTTGTATTCTAGAATGATATCTGAAATACAGGAGATGAGCAATGGAGAAATCATGATGTGACGGGGAGATAGAATCAAAATGAAAGCAAGGTATTCTCAACTCTTTGAAATACCCGTGTACGTAAATTTCTGGGACGAAATTTCATAAGGAGGGAGATTGTAAGACCCCAATTGTATGAAATAAAAGTATTCAATTTTTTATAATTACTTATTCATGAGTTCTTATATTCACGAAAGTTACTTATTCAGCGAGTTACTATTCACGAGTTACTATTCATGAGTTACTATTCATGAGTTACTATTCACGAGTTACTATTAACGAGTACTATTCATGAAGCATGATAATTTTTTTTTTCGTAAAAGACATTACTCGATAATTATTACGATAATTACTGTTTAATATTTTATTTTATTGATTCAATAATTGCTACGTTGATATTTTATATTATTGTTGTTTCAATAATTATCACGGCACAATATTTTCCATTATCGGAGCAATAATTAATATTATCTGAATAATATTATTGGATAACATTATTGGCAATGCCTAGAAAGTTCTGCATCTGAGGAGAGGTTTGGTCACCTAATTGCGCTACTAGTGAGTAGAGATCCTTATTGAAAGCCCCTCTTTCACAGGAGGCTATGCTGGTTGTCAATATTGTAATTATGTAATATTATTTGTGAATAATTAATTATTGATTTTTATGATGAGGAAAATATTTATTTTATGTGGATATAGATGGAGAAATTTTTTAAAGTGATTATTGTTGAAAATTAATATTTTATCTTTTTCGATAAAATAATTCATTTAAATATATTATTTTAATAATATATTAACGGTGATATTTTTTATAATGAATGTGGGATATATGAGTATATGAGGAAGAAGAGTATTTTTGTGGCATTAAATGTTTAACACATGTTTTGTGTGTTGGTGGACACAATTTATTGACCGAAATTTGATTATAAATTTAAAAATCGCCGTTTGTGGATTTCGGTTAATTTACATTTGGAATTTGGAAAAACTTTCTTACGCAAAGTTGTAGAGAATTGAATTTCCTATAAAATTTTGCGAGATTCAATTTTCTGATAAAAGAGCTATTTATTGTGAATTATTGAAGTTTCGATATATCGGTGTGAATTGATTTTTGAGTTTAAATTATTTTTGTTAGAAAAATGTTTTTGTATTTTTTTGGACATCATTAACATGTGTGGCTGGTGTTTTTGACCAAAAGGTGGGCAAAGGAAAATTTGTATAATTATATTAATATTATATTCAATTTTCGCTTTGGTGTTCTAAGCATTTTCCTATAAATAGGTGTGCTTAGGTTAGAATTGAAAATCACACCGTAAATCAAAGTTTTCTCTCTATATTATCGAGCGTATTCTTGTGAGTATTTTGAGTATACTTTGAGTATTGCTATACGGTGCAAGTTCGTTTAGCGTTATATCCCATATTCCGTCTTCTTTCTTTTGAGGTAAGGGATAGTAAAGGGATTTTAAGGGTTATTATGTTTTTAGTTTCGAAATTTTTTGAACCTTCAAAAATTCTGGAAAAATTTGAAATGATAATTTGATGAGTTTTATATATTGTGTCCAAAATGGCGATTTTGGATGTATAGATTGAGAGTTATGAATTTTATGAGAAAAGACTATTTTAAAAGTAACTGCTTATAACTCCTTGTGATTAACTCCAAAATAGATGAAATATTTATTGGGAGTACATCTATATAATATCAGTATACCGTGTAAATTTCAGAATTTTTGGATAAAAGTATAATTTATGATAAATGTTTAAATATTCGGTGGTTTTGGCCATATGAAAAATAGTAAATGAATTTTTAAAATTTTGAGAAAAATATATGTTCAATATGGGACTATGTTATGCTAAATCCCAGAAAAGAAATATTTTTGGAACTGATTTGGTATTTTTCATGAAAATATTCTAGTTATGAGTAAATGAATTAAATATGTTATGTGAAGTAAGAAAATTGGAAAATATGATTTTATGGCTTGAGAATCATATATAGAGGTATATGCAGATTTTTGATGAGGGTTTTGGTTATTGGTGATGAAATCTTATGAGTTTGGCATTTTATGATGATTAAATGCATTAATTAGTAAAGTGTAAACAATTTAATTAAATTGTTTATAAGTTTTAGAAATGATTAAAATATTATTGTAATATTAATAATATTAGATTATGAGATTTCTAAGTGATTTATAACATTTGGATTAAGGTGTTATAAATATGGATATGAATTTTATTATGAAACTTTATCTTTTAGTGTCGAGGTTACTATGCACGCATACGATACGGTACTATGTCTTAATCACGGGTACTATTCACGACAAATTGGTTTTTTCTCGACCAAATTATCGTTGATTTATGAATCTTACTCTTGAAATTAAAACCATGTTTTGATTATATTGTTTTATATAACATTCTTATAACCTAATGATAATATTTCTCTTTGACTTGAGTGTAAAGATGGGTAGATTATTGGTATGATCGTGACTATAGGTTCTCTTTGGCGATGGTGCAAAAGTTGAATTGTTGACTGGTATGATCATGACCATTGAATTTACAATTGAATATTTTTAGCTTAAGTGCAAAGGTGAATTGATCAACATGGTTATAATTATTGTTATATAACTTCTGAAATGATTATGTATTTCTTTGATATATGAATATCTTTGGCTCGTTGTGCAAAGATGACTTGTTGTTGAATATTTTTAGCCTGTAGTGCAAAGATGAATTATTGATGAATATCTTTGGCTCGTAATGCAAAGATGACCTGTTGTTGAATATCTTTAGCCTGTAGTGTAAAGATGAACTGTTGATGAATATCTTTGGCCCGTGGTGCAAAGATGAATTTATTAGTATGATTATGAACAGAAACTGTGATTTGGTATAACCATGATATTTGATGTTTCAGGTAAAGACAAGTGATGAAAATTATCTTCGTCCTGGATGAGAAGAGGAATTTAGAATCACAATTATGATTATGAGTTATTCATATGATTGTGGAAAGGAACTGTTGATTGATGTTACAGGGATAAAATATTGTTGGTGGACTTTTAACGTGGAGAAGACAATAGACTTTATAGTCTATTTGACTCTTTTAATAGATTGCTTTCGTTCATTGCAACTATGGTTGAAAAGTTTTATCATCTACCATATGTTCTAAATCTACGATTTATTATCGATGAAGACTATTGATAATTTATTTATCTTTAGTCATAATATTCTTTACTGAGCTAGTTGTGCTCACCCTTTTGTTTCACAATTCCTTTCAGGTAATAAAAGTGTAGCTGGGTTGAGCGGGGATAACAAGAGAATATAACGGTGGTCTATAGTTGTTGAGGTTCTCTCTAAAGAGTATGGAAATAATTTTATTGAGGACTTTAGTGTGTTGGTATTTTATACATCATTTAATAGTTATTTTTGGTGAATTAAATAGGGTGAGGCGAACCCAACTTTGGAAGGGTGTTTTGTCACTATCATACAAGATGTCTAAAGACATACAACCTCGTGTTATCATAAGACATGGTTGTGCTCATCCACTTGCTGAGTATATTTACAAGCACTACCTATATAATCTTGGTGTTTGTTTGGAGTATAATACCCAATTAGAGACAGTGGAGATAATGATATGTCAAGAGAAGACTCACCATTGGGAAGAATATGATAGTAATCTTCTCGTTTTTCTTTGGGGTTTATTGGGTCAACCAAGGATAATTTTGTGGCCATATGATATCTACCATAACCTAAAAGCATGGCCTCCCATGTACGAAGGTTTCCTTGAGCACTTCCCAAAGATTCTAATTTCTAAAACAGTTTTTGACTATACCTTTATGTAAGGTGTCATTGTGACGTGCTACAGTTGGTATATATTTGTATCCAAACTCACAACATATGTGTTGTTGTATTTTGCACGACAATTGTTGTAATAAAGTTGTAGTTATTTTTCGTACCATATATTTGGCGACTCAGAATGGGTTGGATGGAATGGACCTATTTTGGGGGCGTCACAGTTGGTATCAGAGCTTAGGGATATGATCTCTGGCAGAGATCAAGGGATTAGAACTAGGAGGGGAGAGATGAGTAAATCATTCGCTAGTATGTCCTACCTAAGCTTATTTGTTGGTCAGTCATAATATCGGGATATTATGTGATATGTTAATTTGTTAAATTAACCCTTGTTTTGAAGCTGTATTCTAGAATGATATCTGAAATACAGGAGATGAGCAATGGAGAAATCATGATGACAGGGGAGATAGAATCTGAAATGAAAGCAAGGTATTCTCAACTCTTTGAAATACCAGGTACGTAAATTTCGGGGACGAAATTTCATAAGGAGGGGAGATTGTAAGACCCCGAATTTTATGAAATAAAAGTATTCAATTTTTTATAATTACTATTCATGAGTTACTATTCACGAGTTACTATTCACGAGTTACTATTCATGAGTTACTATTCACGAGTTACTATTCATGAGTTACTATTCATGAGTTACTATTCACGAGTTACTATTAACGAGTACTATTCATGAAGCATGATAATTTTTTTTTTCGTAAGAAGACATTACTCAATAATTATTACAGTAATTACTGTTTAATATTTTATTTTATTGATTCAATAATTGCTACGTTGATATTTTATATTATTGTTGTTTTAATAATTGTCACGGCACAGTATTTTCCATTATCGAGACAATAATTCATATTATCCTAATAATATTATTGGATAACATTATTGGCAATGCCTAGAAAGTTACATCTAAGGAGAGGTTTGGTCACCTAATTGCTTGCGCCAAGTGAGAGAGATCCTTATTGAAAGCCCCTCTTTCCTCGAACTGCTGGTTGTCAATATTGTAATTATGTAATATTATTTGTGAATAATTAATTATTGATTTTTATGATGAGGAAAATATTTATTTTATGTGGATATAGATGGAGAAATTTTTTAAAGTGACAATTGTTGAAAATTAATATTTTATCTTTTTCTGATAAAATAATTCATTTAAATATATTATTTTAATAATATATTAATTGGTGATATTTTTATAATGAATGTGGGATATATGAGTATATGAGGAAGAAGAGTATTTTTGTGGCATTAAATGTTTAACATGTGTTTTGTGTGTTGGTGGACACAATTATTAAATCAAAATTTGATTATAGCATATAAAATCGCCGTTTGTGGATTTCGGTTAATTTCTGTTTGGAATTTGGAAAAACTTTCTTCTGCAAAGTTGTAGAGAATTGAATTTCCTATAAAAATTTGCGAGATTCGAATTTTCTGATAAAAGAGCTATTTATTGTGAATTATTGAAGTTTGATATATATCGGTGTGAATTGATTTTTGAGTTTAAATTATTTTTGTTAGAAAAACGTTTTTTGTATTTTTTTGGACATCATTAACATGTGTGGCTGGTGTTTTTGACCAAAAGGTGGGCAAAGGAAAATTTGTATAATTATATTAATATTATATTCAATTTTCGCTTTGGTGTTCTAAGCAATTTCCTATAAATAGGTGCTTAGGTTAGAATTGAAAATCACACGTAAAATCAAGTTTTCTCTCTATATTATCGGCGTATTCTTGTGAGTATTTTGAGTATACTTTGAGTATTGCTATACTGATTGCAAGTTCGTTTAGCGTTATATCCGACATTCCAAAGATCGCTTTTTTTGAGGTAAGGGATAGTAAAGAGATTTTAAGGGTTATTATGTTTTTAGTTTCGAAATTTTTTGAACCTTCAAAATTCTGGAAAATTTGAAATGATAATTTGATGAGTTTTATATATTGTGTCCAAAAATGGCGATTTTTGGATGTATAGATTGAGAGTTATGAATTTTATGAGAAAAGACTATTTTAAAAGTAACTATTTATAACTCCTTGTGATTAACTCCAAAATAGATGAAATATTTATTGGGAGTACATCTATATAATATCAGTATACCGTGTAAATTTCAGAATTTTTGGATAAAAGTATAATTTATAATAAATGTTTAAATATTCGGTGGTTTTGGCCATATGAAAAATAGTAAATGAATTTTTAAAATTTTGAGAAAAATATATGTTCAATATGGGACTATGTTATGCTAAATCCCAGAAAAAGAAATATTTTTGGAACTGATTTGGTATTTTTCATGAAAATATTCTAGTTATGAGTAAATGAATTAAATATGTTATGTGAAGTAAGAAAATTGGAAAATATGATTTTATGGCTTGAGAATCATATATATAGGTATATGCAGATTTTTGATGAGGGTTTTGGTTATTGGTGATGAAATCTTATGAGTTTGGCATTTTATGATGATTAAATGCATTAATTAGTAAAGTGTAAACAATTTAATTAAATTGTTTATAAGTTTTAGAAATGATTAAAATATTATTGTAATATTAATAATATTAGATTATGAGATTTCTAAGTGATTTATAACATTTGGATTAAGGTGTTATAAATATGGATATGAATTTTATTATGAAACTTTATCTTTTTTAGGTATGAGGTTACTTATGCATTATACGGTACTATGTCTATTTAATACGGGGTACTATTCACGACAAATTGGTTTTTTCTCTGACCAAATTATCGTTGATTTATGAATCTTACTCTTGAAATTAAAACCATGTTTTGATTATATTGTTTTTATATAACATTCTTATAACCCTAATGATAATATTTCTCTTTGACTTGAGTGTAAAGATGGGTAGATTATTGGTATGATCGTGACTATAGGTTCTCTTTGGCCAGTAGTGCAAAAGTTGAATTATTGACTGGTATGATCATGACCATTGAATTTACAATTGAATATTTTTAGCTTAAGTGCAAAGGTGAATTGATCAACATGGTTATAATTATTGTTATATAACTTCTGAAATGATTATGTATTTCTTTGATATATGAATATCTTTGGCTCGTTGTGCAAAGATGACTTGTTGTTGAATATTTTTAGCCTGTAGTGCAAAGATGAATTATTGATGAATATCTTTGGCTTCGTAATGCGTAATGAAAGATGACTGTTGTTGAATATCTTTAGCTTTGTAGTGTAAAGATGAATCTGTTGATGAATATCTTTGGCCCGTGGTGCAAAGATGAATTTATTAGTATGATTATGAACAGAACTGTGATTTGGTATAACCATGATATTTGATGTTTCGTAAAGACAGTGATGAAAATTATCTTCGCCCTCCGGATGAGAAGAGAATTTAGAATCACAATTATGATTATGAGTTATTCATATGATTGTGGAAAGGAACTGTTGATTGATGTTACAGGGATAAAATATTGTTGGTGGACTTTTAACGTGGAGAAGACAATAGACTTTATAGTCTATTTGACTCTTTTAATAGATTGCTCGTTCCGCTGCAACTATGGTTGAAAAGTTTTATCATCTACCATATGTTCTAAATCTCTGATTTATTACTGATGAAGACTATTGATAATTTATTTATCTTTAGTCATAATATTCTTTACTGAGCTAGTTGTGCTCACCCTTTTGTTTCACAATTCCTTTCAGGTAATAAAAGTGTAGCTGGGTTGAGCGGGGATAACAAGAGAATATAACGGTGGTCTATAGTTGTTGAGGTTCTCTCTAAAGAGTATGGAAATAATTTTATTGAGGACTTTAGTGTGTTGTATTTTATACATCATTTAATAGTTATTTTTGGTGAATTAAATAGGGTGAGGCGAACCCAACTTTGGAAGGGTGTTTTGTCACTATCATACAAGATGTCTAAAGACATACAACCTCGTGTTATCATAAGACATGGTTGTGCTCATCCACTTGCTGAGTATATTTACAAGCACTACCTATATAATCTTGGTGTTTGTTTGGAGTATAATACCCAATTAGAGAAAGTGGAGATAATGATATGTCAAGAGAAGACTCGCCATTGGGAAGAATATGATAGTAATCTTCTCGTTTTTCTTTGGGGTTTATTGGGTCAACCAAGGATAATTACGCTGGCCATATGATATCTACCATAACCTAAAAGCATGGCCTCCCATGTACGAAGGTTTCCTTGAGCACTTCCCAAAGATTCTAATTTCTAAAACAGTTTTTGACTATACCTTTATGTAAGGTGTCATTGTGACGTGCTACAGTTGGTATATATTTGTATCCAAACTCACAACATATGTGTTGTTGTATTTTGCACGACAATTGTTGTAATAAAGTTGTAGTTATTTTTCGTACCATATATTTGGCGACTCAGAATGGGTTGGATGGAATGGACCTATTTTGGGGGCGTCACAGTTGGTATCAGAGCTTAGGGATATGATCTCTGGCAGAGATCAAGGGATTAGAACTAGGAGGAGAGATGAGTAAATCATTCGCTAAGATGTCCTACCTAAGCTTATTTGTTGGTCGTACCATAATATCGGGATATTATGTGATATGTTAATTTGTTAAATTAACCCTTGTTTTGAAGCTGTATTCTAGAATGATATTTGAAATACAGGAGATGAGCAATGGAGAAATCATGATGACAGGGGAGATAGAATCTGAAATGAAAGCAAGGTATTCTCAACTCTTTGAAATACCAGGTACGTAAATTTCGGGGACGAAATTTCATAAGGAGGGAGATTGTAAGACCCTAAATTTATGAAATAAAAGTATTCAATTTTTTATAATTACTATTCATGAGTTACTATTCACGAGTTACTATTCACGAGTTACTATTCATGAGTTACTATTCACGAGTTACTATTCATGAGTTACTATTCATGAGTTACTATTCACGAGTTACTATTAACGAGTACTATTCATGAAGCATGATAATTTTTTTTTTTTAGAAGAAGACATTACTCAATAATTATTACGTGAATTACGCTTAATATTTTATTTTATTGATTCAATAATTGCTACGTTGATATTTTATATTATTGTTGTTTTAATAATTGTCACGTACACAAGATATTTTCCATTATCGGAGCAATAATTCATATTATCTGAATAATATTATTGGATAACATTATTGGCAATGCCTAGAAAGTTCTGTCTAAGGAGAGGTTTGGTCACCTAATTGCGCGCTAGTAAGGAGAGATCCTTATTGGAAAGCCCCCTCTTTCCTGGGAACTGCCTGGTTGTCAATATTGTAATTATGTAATATTATTTGTGAATAATTAATTATTGATTTTTATGATGAGGAAAATATTTATTTTATGTGGATATAGATGGAGAAATTTTTTTAAAGTGACAATTGTTGAAAATTAATATTTTATCTTTTTCTGATAAAATAATTCATTTAAATATATTATTTTAATAATATATTAACGGTGATATTTTTATAATGAATGTGGGATATATGAGTATATGAGGAAGAAGAGTATTTTTGTGGCATTAAATGTTTAACACATGTTTTGTGTGTTGGTGGACACAATTATTGAATAAAATTTGATTATAGCACAAAAATCGCTGCTTGTGGATTTCGGTTAATTTCTCGCTTTGAATTTGGAAAAACTTTCTTCTACAAAGTTGTAGAGAATTGAATTTCCTATAAAAATTTAAGAGATTCAAATTTTCCGATAAAAGAGCTATTTATTGTGAATTATTGAAGTTTCTTATATCTAAATGTGAATTGATTTTTGGAGTTTAAATTATTTTTTGTTAGAAAAACGTTTTTTATTTTTTTTGGACATCATTAACATGTGTGGCTGGTGTTTTTGACCAAAAGGTGGGCAAAGGAAAATTTGTATAATTATATTAATATTATATTCAATTTTCTGCTTTGGTGTTCTAAGCAATTTCCTATAAATAGGGTGCTTAGGTTAGAATTGAAAATCACACCAGAAACTGAAGTTTTCTCTCTCTATATTATCGAGCGTATTCTTGTGAGTATTTTGAGTATACTTTGAGTATTGCTATACGGTGCAAGTTCGTTTAGCGTTATATCCGAACATTCCAAAGATCGCTTTTTTTTGAGGTAAGGGATAGTAAAGAGATTTTAAGGGTTATTATGTTTTTAGTTTCAAATTTTTTTGAACCTTCAAAAATTCTGGAAAAATTTGAAATGATAATTTGATGAGTTTTATATATTGTGTCCAAAATGGCGATTTTTGGATGTATAGATTAGAGAGTTATGAATTTTATGAGAAAAGACTATTTTAAAAGTAACTCGCTATAACTCCTTGTGATTAACTCCAAAATAGATGAAATATTTATTGGGAGTACATCTATATAATATCAGTATACCGTGTAAATTTCAGAATTTTTGGATAAAAGTATAATTTATGATAAATGTTTAAATATTCGGTGGTTTTGGCCATATGAAAAATAGTAAATGAATTTTTAAAATTTTGAGAAAAATATATGTTCAATATGGGACTATGTTATGCTAAATCCCAGAAAAGAAATATTTTTGGAACTGATTTGGTATTTTCATGAAAATATTCTAGTTATGAGTAAATGAATTAAATATGTTATGTGAAGTAAGAAAATTGGAAAATATGATTTTATGGCTTGAGAATCATATATATGAGGTATATGCAGATTTTTGATGAGGGTTTTGGTTATTGGTGATGAAATCTTATGAGTTTGGCATTTTATGATGATTAAATGCATTAATTAGTAAAGTGTAAACAATTTAATTAAATTGTTTATAAGTTTTAGAAATGATTAAAATATTATTGTAATATTAATAATATTAGATTATGAGATTTCTAAGTGATTTATAACATTTGGATTAAGGTGTTATAAATATGGATATGAATTTTATTATGAAACTTTATCTTTTTCGTATCGAGGTTACTACGCACGTATACTACGGTACTATGTATGCGAATATTTGGTACTATTCACGACAAATTGGTTTTTCTCGACCAAATTATCGTTGATTTATGAATCTTACTCTTGAAATTAAAACCATGTTTTGATTATATTGTTTTTATATAACATTCTTATAACCCTAATGATAATATTTCTCTTTGACTTGAGTGTAAAGATGGGTAGATTATTGGTATGATCGTGACTATAGGTTCTCTTTGGCCAAGGTGCAAAAGTTGAATTATTGATTTGGTATGATCATGACCATTGAATTTACAATTGAATATTTTTAGCTTAAGTGCAAAGGTGAATTGATCAACATGGTTATAATTATTGTTATATAACTTCGAAATGATTATGTATTTCTTTGATATATGAATATCTTTGCTCTCGTTGTGCAAAGATGACTTGTTGTTGAATATTTTAGCTTTGTAGTGCAAAAGATGAATTATTGATGAATATCTTTGGCTCGTAAATGCAAAGATGACTCGCTTGTTGAATATCTTTAGCTTTGTAGTGTAAAGATGAATTGTTGATGAATATCTTTGGCCGTAGTGCAAAAAGATGAATTTATTAGTATGATTATGAATGTGAACCGTGATTTGGTATAACCATGATATTTGATGTTTCGGTAAAGACAATGATGAAAAAAATTATCTTATCTTCACCGGATGAGAAGAGGAATTTAGAATCACAATTATGATTATGAGTTATTCATATGATTGTGGAAAGGAACTGTTGATTGATGTTACAGGAATAAAATATTGTTGGTGGACTTTTAACGTGGAGAAGACAATAGACTTTATAGTCTATTTGACTCTTTAATGGATTGCTCGTTCCGCTGCAACTATGGTTGAAAAGTTTTATCATCTACCATATGTTCTAAATCTACGATTTATTATTGATGAAGACTATTGATAATTTATTTATCTTTAGTCATAATATTCTTTCTTCGAGCTAGTTGTGCTCACCCTTTTGTTTCACAATTCCTTTCGTGTAATAAAAGTGTAGCTTTGGGTTGGCGGGGATAACAAGAGAATATAACGGTGGTCTATAGTTGTTGAGGTTCTCTCTAAAGAGTATGGAAATAATTTTATTGAGGACTTTAGTGTGTTGGTATTTTATACATCATTTAATAGTTATTTTGGTGAAATTAAATAGGGTGAGGCGAACCCAACTTTGGAAGGGTGTTTTGTCACTATCATACAAGATGTCTAAAGACATACAACCTCGTGTTATCATAAGACATGGTTGTGCTCATCCACTTCTTTGAGTATATTTACAAGCACTACCTATATAATCTTGGTGTTTGTTTGGAGTATAATACCCAATTAGAGAAAGTGGAGATAATGATATGTCAAGAGAAGACTCACCATTGGGAAGAATATGATAGTAATCTTCTCGTTTTTGCTTTGGGGTTTATTAGGTCAACCAAGGATAATTTCGTGGCCATATGATATCTACCATAACCTAAAAGCATGGCCTCCCATGTATGAAGGTTTCTTTGAGCACTTCCCAAAGATTCTAATTTCTAAAATGGCTTTTGACTATACCTTTATGTAAGGTGTCATTGTGACGTACATGATTTGGTATATATTTGTATCCAAACTCACAACATATGTGTTGTTGTATTTTTGCACGACAATTGTTGTAATAAAGTTGTAGTTATTTTTCGTACCATATATTTGGCGACTCGAAATGGGTTGGATGGAATGGACCTATTTTGGGGCGCCACATTTGGTATCGAGCTTAGGGATATGATCTCCGGCGAGATCAAGGATTAGAACTAGGAGGGGAGAGATGAGTAAATCATTCGCTAGTATGTCCTACCTAAGCTTATTTGTTGGTCACTCATAATATCGGGATATTATGTGATATGTTAATTTGTTAAATTAACCCTTGTTTTGAAGCTGTATTCTAGAATGATATCTAAAATACAGGAGATGAGCAATGGAGAAATCATGATGACAGGGGAGATAGAATCTGAAATGAAAGCAAGGTATTCTCAACTCTTTGAAATACTAGGTACGTAAATTTCGGGGACGAAATTTCATAAGGAGGGGAGATTGTAAGACCCCGAATTTTATGAAATAAAAGTATTCAATTTTTTATAATTACTATTCATGAGTTACTATTCACGAGTTACTATTCACGAGTTACTATTCATGAGTTACTATTCACGAGTTACTATTCATGAGTTACTATTCATGAGTTACTATTCACGAGTTACTATTAACGAGTACTATTCATGAAGCATGATAATTTTTTTTTTCGTAAGAAGACATTACTCAATAATTATTACAGTAATTACTGTTTAATATTTTATTTTATTGATTCAATAATTGCTACGTTGATATTTTATATTATTGTTGTTTTAATAATTGTCACGGCACAGTATTTTCCATTATCGGAGCAATAATTCATATTATCTGAATAATATTATTGGATAACATTATTGGCAATGCCTAGAAAGTTCTGTCTAAGGAGAGGTTTGGTCACCTAATTGCTGCTGCGCCAGAAGAGAGAGATCCTTATTGAAAGCCCCTCTTTCTGAACCCTACTGGTTGTCAATATTGTAATTATGTAATATTATTTGTGAATAATTAATTATTGATTTTTATGATGAGGAAAATATTTATTTTATGTGGATATAGATGGAGAAATTTTTTTAAAGTGACAATTGTTGAAAATTAATATTTTATCTTTTTCTGATAAAATAATTCATTTAAATATATTATTTTAATAATATATTAACGGTGATATTTTTATAATGAATGTGGGATATATGAGTATATGAGGAAGAAGAGTATTTTTGTGGCATTAAATGTTTAACACATGTTTTGTGTGTTGGTGGACACAATTATTGACTGAAATTTGATTATAGCCTGTAAAATCGTCGTTTGTGGATTTCGGTTAATTTCTGTTTGGAATTTGGAAAAACTTTCTTCTGCAAAGTTGTAGAGAATTGAATTTCCTATAAAAATTTGCGAGATTCGAATTTTCTGATAAAAGAGCTATTTATTGTGAATTATTGAAGTTTGATATATATCTAAAATGAATTGATTTTTGGAGTTTAAATTATTTTTGTTAGAAAAACGTTTTTTATTTTTTGGACATCATTAACATGTGTGGCTGGTGTATTTGACCAAAAGGTGGGCAAAGGAAAATTTGTATAATTATATTAATATTATATTCAATTTTACGCTTTGGTGTTCTAAGCAATTTCTATAAATAGGGTGCTTAGGTTAGAATTGAAAATCACACCGTAAACTCAAGTTTTCTCTCTATATTATCGGCGTATTCTTGTGAGTATTTTGAGTATACTTTGAGTATTGCTATACGGTGCAAGTTCGTTTAGCGTTATATCCGACATTCCAGTACTGCTCTTTTGAGGTAAGGGATAGTAAGGGATTTTAAGGGTTATTATGTTTTTAGTTTCAAATTTTTTGAACCTTCAAAAATCTGGAAAAATTTGAAATGATAATTTGATGAGTTTTATATATTGTGTCCAAAAATGGCGATTTTTGGATGTATAGATTGAGAGTTATGAATTTTATGAGAAAAGACTATTTTAAAAGTAACCGCTTATAACTCCTTGTGATTAACTCCAAAATTGATGAAATATTTATTGGGAGTACATCTATATAATATCAGTATACCGTAAAATTTCAGAATTTTTGGATAAAAGTATAATTTATGATAAATGTTTAAATATTCGGTGGTTTTGGCCATATGAAAAATAGTAAATGAATTTTTAAAATTTTGAGAAAAATATATATTTAATATGGGACTATGTTATGCTAAATCCCAGAAAAGAAATATTTTTGGAACTGATTTGGTATTTTTTTCATGAAAATATTCTAGTTATGAGTAAATGAATTAAATATGTTATGTGAAGTAAGAAAATTGGAAAATATGATTTTATGGCTTGAGAATCATATATATAGAGGTATATGCATTTTTTTGATGAGGGTTTTGGTTATTGGTGATGAAATCTTATGAGTTTGGCATTTTATGATGATTAAATGCATTAATTAGTAAAGTGTAAACAATTTAATTAAATTGTTTATAAGTTTTAGAAATGATTAAAATATTATTGTAATATTAATAATATTAGATTATGAGATTTCTAAGTGATTTATAACATTTGGATTAAGGTGTTATAAATATGGATATGAATTTTATTATGAAACTTTATCTTTTCGTGTATCGAGGTTTCTTATGCGCATGTATCTACGATACTATGTACGAATACGGGGTACTATTCACGACAAATTGGTTTTTTCTCTGACCAAATTATCGTTGATTTATGAATCTTACTCTTGAAATTAAAACCATGTTTTGATTATATTGTTTTTATATAACATTCTTATAACCCTAATGATAATATTTCTCTTTGACTTGAGTGTAAAGATGGGTAGATTATTGGTATGATCGTGACTATAGGTTCTCTTTGGCCAGTAGTGCAAAAGTTGAATTGTTGACTGGTATGATCATGACCATTGAATTTACAATTGAATATTTTTAGCTTAAGTACAAAGGTGAATTGATCAACATGGTTATAATTATTGTTATATAACTTCTGAAATGATTATGTATTTCTTTGATATATGAATATCTTTGGCTCGTTGTGCAAAGATGACCTGTTGTTGAATATTTTTAGCCTGTAGTGCAAAGATGAATTATTGATGAATATCTTTGGCTCGTAATGCAAAGATGTCCTGTTGTTGAATATCTTTAGCCTGTAGTGTAAAGATGAACTGTTGATGAATATCTTTGGCCCGTGGTGCAAAGATGAATTTATTAGTATGATTATGAACAGGAACTGTGATTTGGTATAACCATGATATTTGATGTTTCGAGTAAAGACAATGATGAAAATTATCTTCGTCCCGGATGAGAAGAGAATTTAGAATCACAATTATGATTATGAGTTATTCATATGATTGTGGAAAGGAACTGCTGATTGATGTTACAGGGATAAAATATTGTTGGTGGACTTTTAACGTGGAGAAGACAATAGACTTTATAGTTTATTTGACTCTTTTAATGGATTGCTTCGTTCACCGCAACTATGGTTGAAAAGTTTTATCATCTACCATATGTTCTAAATCTACGATTTATTATCGATGAAGACTATTGATAATTTATTTATCTTTAGTCATAATATTCTTTATTGAGCTAGTTGTGCTCACCCTTTTGTTTCACAATTCCTTTCGTAATAAAAGTGTAGTTTGGGTTGGCGATAACAACAAGAGAATATAACGATGGTCTATAGTTGTTGAGGTTCTCTCTAAAGAGTATGGAAATAATTTTATTGAGGACTTTAGTGTGTTGTATTTTATACATCATTTAATAGTTATTTTTGGTGAATTAAATAGGGTGAGGCGAACCCAACTTTGGAAGGGTGTTTTGTTATTATCATACAAGATGTCTAATGACATACAACCTCGTGTTATCATTAGACATGGTTGTGCTGATCCACTTACTGAGTATATTTACAAGCACTACCTATATAATCTTGGTGTTTGTTTGGAGTATAATACCCAATTAGAAAAAGTGGAGATAATGATATGTCAAGAGAAGACTCGCCATTGGGAAGAATATGATAGTAATCTTCTCGTTTTTCTTTGGGGTTTATTGGGTCAACCAAGGATAATTCTGTGGCCATATGATATCTACCATAACCTAAAAGCATGGCCTCCCATGTACGAAGGTTTCCTTGAGCACTTCCCAAAGATTCTAATTTCTAAAACAGTTTTTGACTATACCTTTATGTAAGGTGTCATTGTGACGTACTTACTGATTGGTATATATTTGTATCCAAACTCACAACATATGTGTTGTTGTATTTTGCCCGACAATTGTTGTAATAAAGTTGTAGTTATTTTTCGTACCATATATTTGGCGACTCGTAATGGGTTGGATGGAATGGACCTATTTTGGGGCGCGCCACAACAGTATCGAGCTTAGGGATATGATCTCTAGCGAGATCAAGGATTAGAACTAGGAGGAGAGATGAGTAAATCATTCGCTAGTATGTCCTACCTAAGCTTATTTGTTGGTCGGTCATAATATCGGGATATTATGTGATATGTTAATTTGTTAAATTAACCCTTGTTTTGAAGTCGTATTCTAGAATGATATCCTAAAATACGGAGATGAGCAATTGAGAAATCATGATGACAAGGAGATAGAATCTGAAATGAAAGCAAGGTATTCTCAACTCTTTGAAATACCAGGTACGTAAATTTCGGGGACGAAATTTCATAAGGAGGGGAGATTGTAAGACCCCGAATTTTATGAAATAAAAGTATTCAATTTTTTATAATTACTATTCATGAGTTACTATTTACGAGTTACAATTCACGAGTTACTATTCAGGAGTTACTATTCATGAGTTACTATTCATGAGTTATTATTCACGAGTTACTATTCACGAGTACTATTCATGAAGCATGATAATTTTTTTTTTCGTAAGAAGGCATTACTCAATAATTATTACAGTAATTACTGTTTAATATTTTATTTTATTGATTCAATAATTGCTACGTTGATATTTTATATTATTGTTGTTTCAATAATTGTCACGGCACAGTATTTTCCATTATCGGAGCAATAATTCATATTATCTGAATAATATTATTGGATAACATTATTGGCAATGCCTAGAAAGTTCTGTCTAAGGAGAGGTTTGGTCACCTAATTGCGTGCCAGTAAGGAGAGATCCTTATTAAAGAGCCCCTTTCCTGAACCGCCGCACGGTTGTCAATATTGTAATTATGTAATATTATTTGTGAATAATTAATTATTGATTTTTATGATGAGGAAAATATTTATTTTATGTGGATATAGATGGAGAAATTTTTTTAAAGTGACAATTGTTGAAAATTAATATTTTATCTTTTTCTGATAAAATAATTCATTTAAATATATTATTTTAATAATATATTAACGGTGATATTTTTATAATGAATGTGGGATATATGAGTATATGAGGAAGAAGAGTATTTTTGTGGCATTAAATGTTTAACACATGTTTTGTGTGTTGGTGGACACAATTATCGAATCAAAATTTGATTATACTTGTAAAATCGCCGCTTGTGGATTTCGGTTAATTTTTGTTTGGAATTTGGAAAACTTTCTTACGCAAAGTTGTAGAGAATTGAATTTTCTATAAAAAGTTGCATAGATTCAATTTTCCGATAAAAGAGCTATTTATTGTGAATTATTGAAGTTTCGGATATATCGGGTGTGAATTGATTTTGGAGTTTAAATTATTTTGTTAGAAAAACGTTTTTGTATTTTTTGGACATCATTAACATGTTTGGCTGGTGTTTTGACCAAAAGGTGGGCTAAGGAAAATTTGTATAATTATATTAATATTATATTCAATTTTACGCTTTGGTGTTCTAAGCAATTTCCTATAAATAGGGTGCTTAGGTTAGAATTGAAAATCACACCAGAAACTGAAGTTTTCTCTCTCAATATTATCGAGCGTATTCTTGTGAGTATTTTGAGTATACTTTGAGTATTGCTATACGGTGCAAGTTCGTTTAGCGTTATATCCGACATTCCAAAGATCGCTTTTCGAGGTGAAGGATAGTAAGTGGATTTTAAGGGTTATTATGTTTTTAGTTTTGAAATTTTTCTGAACCTTTAAAAATTCTGGAAAAATTTGAAATGATAATTTGATGAGTTTTATATATTGTGTCCAAAAATGGTGATTTTTGGATGTATAGATTGAGAGTTATGAATTTTATGAGAAAAGACTATTTTAAAAGTAACCGCTTATAACTCCTTGTGATTAACTCCAAAATTGATAAAATTTTTATTTGGAGTACATCTATATAATATCAGTATACCGTGTAAATTTCAGAATTTTTGGATAAAAGTATAATTTATGATAAATGTTTAAATATTCGGTGGTTTTGGCCATATGAAAAATAGTAAATGAATTTTTAAAATTTTGAGAAAAATATATGTTCAATATGGGACTATGTTATGCTAAATCCCAGAAAAGAAATATTTTTGGAACTGATTTGGTATTTTTTATGAAAATATTCTAGTTATGAGTAAATGAATTAAATATGTTATGTGAAGTAAAAAAATTGGAAAATATGATTTTATGGCTTGAGAATCATATATGAGGTATATGCAGATTTTTGATGAGGGTTTTGATTATTGGTGATGAAATCTTATGAGTTTGGCATTTTATGATGATTAAATGCATTAATTAGTAAAGTGTAAACAATTTAATTAAATTGTTTATAAGTTTTAGAAATGATTAAAATATTATTGTAATATTAATAATATTAGATTATGAGATTTCTAAGTGATTTATAAAATTTGGATTAAGGTGTTATAAATATGGATATGAATTTTATTATGAAACTTTATCTTTTCGTGTCGAGAAGTTACTTATGCACGATACGGTACTATGTCGACGAATACGGGTACTATTCACGACAAATTGGTTTTTTCTCCCACCAAATTATCTTTGATTTATGAATCTTACTCTTAAAATTAAAACCATGTTTTGATTATATTGTTTTTTATAACATTCTTATAACCCTAATGATAATATTTCTCTTTGACTTGAGTGTAAAGATGGGTAGATTATTGGTATGATCGTGACTATAGGTTCTCTTTGGCCAAGAGTGCAAAAAGTTGAATTGTTGATCGGTATGATCATGACCATTGAATTTACAATTGAATATTTTTAGCTTAAGTGCAAAGGTGAATTGATCAACATGGTTATAATTATTGTTATATAACTTCGAAATGATTATGTATTTCTTTGATATATGAATATCTTTGGCTCGTTGTGCAAAAGATGACCTTTGTTGTTGAATATTTTTAGCTTTGTAGTGCAAAGATGAATTATTGATGAATATCTTTGGCTCGTAATGCAAAGATGACATGTTGTTGAATATCATTAGTAGTGTGTAAAGATGAATCTGTTGATGAATATCTTTGGCCCGTGGTGCAAAGATGAATTTATTAGTATGATTATGAACAGAAACGTGATTTGGTATAACCATGATATTTGATGTTTCGTAAAGACAGTGATGAAAATTATCTTCGTCCGGATGAGAAGAGGAATTTAGAATCACAATTATGATTATGAGTTATTCATATGATTGTGGAAAGGAACCGCTGATTGATGTTACAGTGGATAAAATATTGTTGGTGGACTTTTAACGTGGAGAAGACAATAGACTTTATAGTCTATTTGACTCTTTTAATGGATTGCTCGTTCCGCTGCAACTATGGTTGAAAAGTTTTATCATCTACCATATGTTCTAAATCTCTGATTTATTACTGATGAAGACTATTGATAATTTATTTATCTTTAGTCATAATATTCTTTACTGAGCTAGTTGTGCTCACCCTTTTGTTTCACAATTCCTTTCAGGTAATAAAAGTGTAGCTGGGTTGAGCGGGGATAACAAGAGAATATAACGGTGGTCTATAGTTGTTGAGGTTCTCTCTAAAGAGTATGGAAATAATTTTATTGAGGACTTTAGTGTGTTGTATTTTATACATCATTTAATAGTTATTTTTGGTGAATTAAATAGGGTGAGGCGAACCCAACTTTGGAAGGGTGTTTTGTCACTATCATACAAGATGTCTAATGACATACAACCTCGTGTTATCATAAGACATGGTTGTGCTCATCCACTTGCTGAGTATATTTACAAGCACTACCTATATAATCTTGGTGTTTGTTTGGAGTATAATACCCAATTAGAGACAAATGGAGATAATGATATGTCAAGAGAAGACTCGCCATTGGGAAGAATATGATAGTAATCTTCTCGCTTTTTTTTTGGGGTTATTGGGTCAACCAAGGATAATTTCGTGGCCATATGATATCTACCATAACCTAAAAGCATGGTCTCCCATGTACGAAGGTTTCCTTGAGCACTTCCCAAAGATTCTAATTTCTAAAACAGTTTTTGACTATACCTTTATGTAAGGTGTCATTGTGACGTGCTACAGTTGGTATATATTTATATCCAAACTCACAACATATGTGTTGTTGTATTTTGCACAACAATTGTTGTAATAAAGTTGTAGTTATTTTCCGTACCATATATTTGGCGACTCAGAATGGGTTGGATGGAATGGACCTATTTTGGGGTCGTCACAAGTACTGTCTGTGAAGGCCACATCCCGGGCAGATAAGGCAGCATCCCGCTCTACAATCAATGCATCTCTGGCTGATCTAGCCTCATCCCTCTCTAATAGAGCTGCGTCTCTCCCATAAAGAGCTGTCAACATCAAGGCCCTAGCCTAATCTCTCTCATAGGTCATCAAATGTAGACTCTACTCCAAATACTGTGCTGAATGCTGAATCACAGTATCACTTATAGTGGGAGAATCATCACAAATGCTGGCAACCCAGTAGTCAAGTACTCCTCGATGGGAATATTAGTCTCCTCCATAGGTTCCTCATAGTTGAAATCAATCCCCTGCACTATGGATACTGCCATAGTCAATGCAGTCTCTGTCTCCATCCATACAGAATACTCTGCAGAACAACTCGGATGGCTGACGAAAAACTCAGCTAGCTCACGCTGATCCCAATAGGCATACAACCTGGATCGATCCTCTGCTGATAAGTGGCGAGAAGCAAAGCACTGACTCAATGCCCCCTCAAAAGGATAAAAATCCTGGAACTGGTTGAACTGACACATCACGGCCAGTGGGTGGTAAATAATCATGCCCTTCAAACCAGCCAGAGGGAGATAATCTATGCCCGGAGCATGAGTGATGAAGCTGTAGAGTGAGCTGAGCCCTGTACACAGCAATATGTCAAATGGATCTTCGATCCCTGCCAGGAAAGCTGACCAAGATGCAACATCTGAACACTCCGCAGGCTGGAAGGAGTATGACATGGCTAAATCATGGGTGAAACAATACCCATGCCGTCTAAAGGTGTCAATCGGTCTCAAGTGTGACATAAACCACACGTATAGCATGACCGAAGCCGCTTAAGAACACTCCCTGCTTGGATAAGTGCAAAGAAGATGTAGTCGACCTCGAGTCCCTGCTATAATCATTAGTATAATGGTGTGACCCTCCCTGAGAGCTCTCACTACCATAATTACCCCTATGTCCAACTCATCCATGTACCGAGGCATGTAGACATACGATAATATGGATAATAGCAGCACATCTACTCTGGCTAAACGCCAATGATCCTCCGGTGTGGTGAAATCCCCGGAATGCTGTGCATAACTATCCTCTGAGCTAAATCTATCAAATAGAAAATGCTGGGATATCATGTGGCCATATGTAAGCTCATCCTGCACCACCCTATGCCTCAAGCCAGTAAGGGCCATGAACTGCCTACTCATGTCTCCAATCTCCATTTGCACGCAAGGTCTGTCCAGTGGCAGTATCATCAAACGTGTATACTCCTCCAAAGTAGGAGTCAACTCCTGGGTCCCAAATCGAAAAACCTGCCTCTTCGATACCTAGTGCTCTAGCATGCCCTCTATGAATCCTACAGGAACCTGAAACATCAACAGGGTCATAGTATGCTGCAATAAACCATCTACAGTCACCCTGTCTGATGGTGACATGCTATCATACCATGATCGCATACCAGATGCCACCAGTAATGGTGGGGTATGATCAATATGGCTAACTATCGAGGAAGACATCTGTACGGGCCGTGTCATAAGACCCCCCAGGGGTTAATGCTGAATATCTCTGGACATACATACATATGCATAACATAATAACATGCATGATACAATAGATGGCAATATGATATAGGGAATAGAGAACTGTACATACATTCCTAAGTATATCATCATCTAATACATCTCTGTACAGCTAAAATACAGGGAAATGGGGCAAAACTGCCCTACAACTAATAGAGGCCTAGCAAAAGATATAGCGAGAATGGGGCGAAGCTACCCAATGTCTAACAGAGGCCTATCAAAAGAGATAACGAGAATATACATCAGAAGAAGTCAATAGTGTCAATGTCTACATCATCAATCCTGTCTACCTGATGTAACTCCTCTTGAGTCACTGGATCTCTATCCACAGGGATGTCAGGCCTATACAAGGGAGGATCTGCACCGACAAAACCATATGGGTCACCTGAGGGGCCAGCGCCAGAGCTAGAAGGATCAAAAGTATCTGCCTCTGAAAGATCTCTGCCCAAGTGCCGGATAAAGAAATGTGCCCGGTCCAACTACCGGGTCAAACTCTCAATCTGTGTAAAATGAGTCGGATCTCGGACACGGGCTAGCCAATCCATCATCATCACGAATCCTGGAACCATATCCCCCATGAACTGAGTGGCGCGGGTCTGGTCTCCAATGGTATGAGGTAACCACCAATGCTGGAACATCTCCTGAGTGCAGGGAACCTCTGATAATGTGAAACCATCAAACCCCAACAATGGGATATCAATGACGGGTGACTGCGAAATAGGCCAATAACGCCTGGCAAGAGGCAAGATCGGTATACGAATCTCCTGTGGTGCTCGTGATTGCACGCTCTCCTAAGTAGAGCTCCCATCCTCCATCTGTGAAGAGAGGAATCCTATGGGTGGAAATCACGTGCTCGACACCAGTCGGGTACCCATCCCTGAATCCAACGGTCAAATGCTCCCCATAATAGGGAACCCATGTGATGACATCCGCTGTCAACAACTCCAGCTGTAGGCGGCAATGAGTGAAACCCTCTGCAACAGGGACCTCCGCCAGTATGGAATGATGCCATCTCTGTCATCGTGGATAGGTATCTAAACCTAGCACACTCACAGGAAGCAAACAGGGTAGCCTCTCATAGGCCCAAAACTGGCAACACAAAGGCAAACACCTACTGTCAGTCAACGCTCTTAACCTATGCATGGGAAAAGACAAAAGAAACACTCACCAACAGAAATGGGTAGAATCCTAACCAAGCCTCTGTCAAGCCCTACGAGCGCATGCGCATTCCTTTGAGGAAATATGTGATGCCTCCAAAATAGGTATACATCACCCATCTTGAGTCGCCAAATACATGGTACAAAATACAATTAAAAACTTAATTATACAACTGTCATGTAAAATACGACAAAACATATACTATGAATTTTAATACAAATATTGTCATCTAGACAATATCCACACTCAAAGGAGTCCTCATTACATTTATTATCACACTATTTTATAGAATAGTGAGGACTACTAATACTATCATCTAGACCGTCACTCCGTTCCCCGACTAGTCTCGGCTACATTCTCATTTTCTGAAGAGAACAATGAAAGCAAAAGGGTGAGCTCAACTAGCCCAGTAAGAAATATTATGACTAAGATAATGCAGAATAAATTATCGTTAGCCTACAACAGTGTTAAACTGATACAATATAACAAACATCAAGTTTAACTATAGCAGAACAAACAATCCATTAGAAGAGTCAAGTAGAGCATACAATCTACTATCTTCTATGATTTAAAAAGGTTTTTCATCACTTTTATCGCTGAGACTCAGCTTAATAAATAATCCACATCATCGAATCACCCCTCGCACTACTCTGACAGGATATTCTTTAGTATCACGACCACAAATTATCCATGCACTACGGCCAAGGATATTCGTGTATTCATTAATGGTCATGATCATGCCAATAATCGTCCCATCAATGCACTACGGGCCAATGAGGACTTTTACCACATCATTTGTAACATTACTACCATGATTATACCGAATGATCCTCGGTCATAATCATACCAAGTCCATCTATGCACTACAGGCCACAGATGACTTTCAACAGAATATAAACATGAGGATGATGACAATGATATAGGAATTCAATAAAACAAGTTCAAGAATAAATTTTTAAAGATTTATAATTTAATTTATCTAGAAATCAATAATGTCCAAATTGTCAACCTGATACTTCTTTGTAGAGTAAAATTCAAGAATGCTCAGAAGAATATTTCCATAAAAAGATACTGGATGAAGCACATATATCAAACATATTCCACTAATTTCATGGAGTATAGAAGCCAAAACTTTAACCATCTGAGTATAATAGAATCTATGAAACTGCAAATGGATTTTCGCCCGCCATGCGGTAATCCACGTAGACAGATCATTTCCACAATTTAATAAGGAATGAATACAAAAGATCATTCACCATACATGTGATAATCCACATAGACATGCTATTCCAACAGAATAATAAAGAATAGAACCAGGTCATGCGTAATCCGCACAGACAGGATATTCCAACAGAATAATAAAGAATGGAATAATAGAAGAATTCACCATGCATGCGATAGACCGCACATACATGTTATTCCAACAAAATAATTAATAATGAAACCAGGTCATGCGTAATACGCACAGACATGATATTCCAACAGAATAATAAAGAATGGAATAACAGAAGACTTCACCAGATATACGATAGATCAATGCATGCATGAGTTATTCCAATGTAATAATAAATAATGGAATTGTGTCATGCGTGTACGCACATATAGGATATTCTAGTAGAATAATAAAGAATGGAATAACAGAAGAATTTCACCATGTATGCGGTACTTCGCATAGACAGGTTATTCCAACATAATAATAAGGAATGGAATAACAGAAGAATTTTACCATGTATGCGGTACTTCGCATAGACATGTTATTCCAACATAATAATAAGGAATGGAATAACAGAAGCTCTCTTCATGAATATGAAAAAAATAATACCCCTTACCTTAGAAAGAACTGGATATTGGAATAGTGAGGTAGCAGACTTCTCTTCTTCTTTCTCTCTATAATTTCTCTCTATAGTAATTGCTCTATAACTTGAGTGAATCGGTGAAGAATAATGAAGAAATGAGCTTCTATTTATAGGAAAATATAGTTTTGATAATTGCACGTTTTGGGGCTCAAAATATTATAGTATAATACCTTCCTCTTTTCCTTTATTTTTAATTTAGTCCTACAAGTATTATCAAACTTGCACCACCTCCCCTAATAGTAAATCATGTAAATCAATAGTAAATCATGTGAACCAATAGTTCTAGACATGTGAAAATACGAATTACAATATAGTACCTCCATTTATACCTCCATTTTTAACTTAATAATGCAAGTATTATCAATCTTGCACCAACTCCCCTAATAATAACAAGAATGTGAATTAATAGTACACACATGTGAACAAATAGTTATAATCATGTGAATTAATAGCAATTAATTACTCATTTATCCGATTAATTACCCGATTGGTCAGTATAACTTCCAGACATCAATTAATACCGAATTAAATGTTGATTTCCACTAACACTAATAATTCCAACACAATGGAACTATCAATTTCATCTTTAATCAATGTGAACTTATTCATCATTAATATTATAACTCACAATATTTAACAACCAAAATGCTCCTGTGAAAGAGGGGCTTTTCGATAAGGATTTCTCCTTATCGGCCAAGCAATTAGATGACCAAACCTCTCATCGATGTAACTTCTGACATTGTAAATATTGCAATTTAATAATATGAATAACTTTATTGTCTCAATTATTGATTTAAAAACATAAAATGCAAATGATACTGTGACAATAATTGAATCAATAATATGAGAGATATGATTCAGCAATTACTGTAGCAATAATTGAGTGACTTCTCATGTAAGCATCAATAACCAATACCGTAGCTACTATGAAACCACGCCAGACATCGCATTTTTTACTAATGGGTAGTTCAATCAGCTTTTAACAAGAAAACTTCCGCCGTTATTTTTATAAAAAAATAATTCTGTCGTTTTCTAACTATGACAATACTTCCGTTGTGGGGTCCACCAATTATTGTGCCGTCGTACGAATATTCCCTGTTAGAACGAATATTCACCGACCAATCGAATATTATATAACCACTTGTTTACTTTGCAAAATTTGTAAATATTACCCACAACTATAACATTATATCAAATCCACACAATAATATTCAAAAATATATTTCGAGAAAATATTCTTTATTCATAAAAGTTGGGGTCTTACAAAATAGGCGAAGGTGTAGGAACCCCAATCGTACTCTCCTATACGGTCCACATGTCAAGTGGCGCTAATCAAAGCGAAGGACACCGTAGAATAGTTATTAGCTATGAAGCATCCCCTAATGATTATCAGGAATAATCGCCGAAGAATGCGATCCCTGACTCTCACATCATCGGGTATAGGCTCACTCAACAGCCCACTCATAGTATCTACGCTCAAAGGACCTGCACGTATAGTCCTGCCCTTGAGCGTTCTGTCTGAACTCCTAGCAAGGATTTGACGGTAGTAGGGGTGATATCCGCCGTACAAGGCACTGGTGCCCCTCCAAACTCCATACCTGTGATAAACCACCAATCCATCGGCATCATCATCACCTCATAGTCCAGCAAATGGAGTGATTGAGTTTGGTGAAACTAGCGCTCAGACAATGCCCTGAGGTAACCCCAGGGACAACAGCGGGGAAGAATGGAAAAGAACGTCCCAAATCCCCAGCCATGTACAATCACTCTATAGTCATCGTGCAAAGCTTGCTACATAGAGTGGATGCGGAACCAGTTCCCTCGAGACTGTGTAAAGTCGAAAACCTACATCAAATATAGATCAACATCAGAACCCTTTTCTCCTCATCAATAGGAAATAAGGAAGTTTAAGATCTAACTTTGTACCTCGTTTGCGTGCAGGTAAACTAAAGGGTGTCGACTCAAATCACCCAGAAGCTCTGGGTTCGCCACTTGAATGCTGGGCAAATCCCTACGGGGAACACGTGCAACAAGAGCAGGAACCTCAACCGGTACATCTTCCTCCTTATCCTCGACGTCCGACACTTCAACCCGGATAGGACGTATCACCGCCTCCACCAAACGACGAATCTGTCTAACAGAACGGGGTCGAGGCACTTCAGAAGCCCTCCTCTGTACCCTAGAAGTCATCTTGCGGGAACTACTCGGCTGATCCAGATCCATATATCTGGATAACAAGTCTCCAAATCACCTTAGAAAGGGTGTGGTTAATTCTTATCTGGAGTTTTTCAAAATGCATTTTTATGACTACATGCATGCATGCATTATTTTAACATACGTCTACTATAGAGTCAAAAATGCATGACTACCCAATGCCTACGTTTTGAAAATTTTTGCCCGTGCCCTTTGTAAATAGGACTATCCACATGCACATAGGCATGACTAGGTGGCCATTCAGTAGCACACCTACCCACAGTCATATACATCCTATATGCATTAATACATTATAGTGAAAAATTCGTAAGTGTACTCTAATTATCAGGATTATTTTGCTTTTTTACCTTTACTCATTTGTCCTCAAATAGGATAAGAAATGACAGTAAAAGGTGCCAATTTGACTATTTCAAAAGTCAAATTTTTTCACATCATTATGTTCAGGATGGTTTAATGCTAACATTTACTATGTTGAATATTTTTTATAAAGTCATATTAGCATGCATATTCACTACTATGTGTCTAGATGCATTTCATGTGATAAGTCATTTTCCAACGGATAGAAACTGGAAAAGAATACATGCATACGTTACCAGGACAGTGTAGAACACATGTACGAAAGCAGAATTTGCAGAAAGTTGCCCGAACTCAGCAGGTCTGAAGAAGAGATCTCAGATTTCCTTCGTGGAGCCACTTGAAAGTGACTTATGAAAGCAACATCCCACCTTTACATAGTCATAGTTGGCCGTAGGTCCACCTACAGCTACCGTAGGTGTACCTGTGACACCCCTATATGGGTCCCACCCCTTCGCCTTGGTCCAGTTTGAGTTATAAAGGAGGTTTCACAAGCTAAAAAGGCTAAATCAGGAATAAAAACGCTACATGATTGAGCGAAATAGCCTAGAATCCTGGTTTTCACGGGCCAAACTCTGGCTCCATATATCACTCATTGGTATTCGCCTGAATACAAGGTATACTATACCAGTGACCTCAAATTTTGCAAATCATGCTCGGCAATACCTCACACAGGTCTGACGTCGCCCTATACAGGGTCGTAACCTTAAAAGACAACCTTCCCCGGCGGGGGTCACAACGCATTGTCATCCAATGACACGATCCCCAGCGGGGGTTACAATATAATTCGACCATTGATATACGTGTCAATGAAGGTCAAGTAGCCTTGACATAATCTCCAACGGGGGTTACAACGCAATTTAACCATTAATGTATAAATCAATGAAGGTCAAGCAGCCTTGACGTCATTTCAACCGATGGCAAGTAAACCCATCGAAGCATCGAAGGCCATTCAATGATCTCATCCATCAGTGCACTTATCCACAACCTTCCCCGGTGAGGGTCACAATGCATTGCAACCATTGATATACACATCAATGAAGGTCAAACAGCCTTGACAGTTCACCTAACAGAGATCTATCCGATGATACACACATTAGCGAAGGTTAGGTAGCCTTGACGATACATACTGTTGGTAGTAACTCCAATAATTCCATGGTATATGCTAGTGACACAAACCAGAGAAGACCATCCTCATCGGAGAGGACCAATGATGGAATATGTTATACACATCCTCAAACAGACAAAGCTTTATCTCCACAGATCTCTTGCACACGAGAGGCACATCTTCAGAGTAAAGTCTGTATCAAGGATTCATGACTTTGGTGATAACCCCAATGTCAACATCCTGGAAGACTTGGATCGCATGTCCAAGACATCACTTATTGTCATCCCCGGTAGGATTAACAGGGAATCGGCAATCATTCCATCATGTTGGAAAATAATCCAATAAAACACATGCATCATGCATTTACATCATGTCGCTACACACAACATCATGTTTATTTTGTTTGCATTTCAAGTGTCTTGGATTCTTTATCCTATCCATGCCTTACATTGCATAAATATGATAAAGAGGGGCATCTGTTGACACTTGAAATTTTCTGCACACCTGTTACTAGCATTGTAGGAGGGCAGATTCGTCTTTCAGAAATAACCCTAGAAGACAGCTCACATCTATTCCGAATACTACCGGAAGTTCAGTCTCAACCCCGAAACACACACCGGGAGTATCAATTTCAACCTCAGAGATAACCCCGAGTTTCATCCTTGGAGATAACCCCAAGGAATGCCATTGCAGTTCCGGCGATAACCCCAGAAATGCTTGTTTCAAATGCATGCAATCAGCTTCAATCTCAGACCTCCTGCCGAGGCACTCATTCCAAAGACCCAGAGCGAACACCGGGAAGACAGGCACACTTACAGATGACCCTACAGAATTCAAACACTTGCAGTAATCCAATCTTAGATGTAACCCTGAGCAACGTCTGCTATCAGCCCAAACTGGAGATAACCCCGATGAGGGGCAAAATCATCATCTTGCCACCTCAACCCCTAACGCATCGTCTCAACACTTCATACATACATTTCTACACAACAATGTCCCACAAGAGCCAAGGAGTTCCAATCCCGAGTGACTATTATGCGTGGCAGCACACCAGATAGAATTTGAAGCTTGAAGACCATGGGCATGGTCCCCTCTTCCTGATTTCATACAACCTCTAATCCCATGTCATTGCGTAACTCTCTACAAAAGTAGTCCAAAGAAGGTCTTGTACACCTCGTTCGGATGCTCGGATTGAAGTTCTACAAGTTCAAGCGGACATCACAGTGCATGAGTTCACGTACTTCGAGGCGACAGGACCCGTGGAGCCCGGGGCACCTTTAGTAGCCGCAGTAGTGCATCAAGTCACAGTACATACATCACGCCACCAAATCTATAAATATAGAGCTTGGGGTGGCCATTTGAAAAAAAGAAAAAGGCAAGGAAGCCCTATCAAATTTTCTCTGTACACACCCCATATTGAGTGTTTTCTCATTTTAAACACATGTTAGCTCACATATAGCTATATTTTACCGGCGAGAGCTGAGTGTTTATCCATCTAGAGTCATGAAGTTGCTTGCCGCGCACTAACGTAAGCCTTCTTACACTCTATAAAGCCTTTCTCTTCATCTTTGCACACACTATTCTTCACATTGAGAGTCGTGTTGGGTGTGTATGCCCGGACTTCAGTTCGTTGTTTTCATTTCTGTTTGTATATATATACTTATATATATATATATATATTTATATATGGACTAACATTATCGAGTTATGCCCTGATTGAGCCTAGACTTATGTCTAAAGCTTTTACTTGCTTATATATATATATATATATATATACTTATATATATGAACTGTTGTCAAATTATGTTCGATGAGCCTGGATTTTACATCCGGAGCGTTTATCGCTTATATATATATATTTATATATATGAATCGTTGTCGAACTCGCTCGATGAGATTGATTTTATATCCAAATATTACTACTACTATATATATATATATATATATAGCGACAAATCATTTAAAATGATAAACCGAACCGGATTGAGAAACATCCTGTAAGCTTATCATTATATATATATATATATATATATATATATATATATATTTTCTTTTCAGTTCGGAGTTTACTTCGTGGCCTTTTATATGCTTTTATTTACATTTCGTCTCGCTGGAGTTTACTTCATGGCGGTTGATCGCATTTACTGCTTTATTTATATTTTTGATCCCCCATGGAGGTACTTCGTGGTGGTTGATCATGTCTATATATATATTTATCACTTTTATTTATTTACACTTCTGATCCCCCATGGAGGTGCTTCGTGGTGGTTGATCATATCTGTATATATATATATTTATAGCTTTTATATATATAACTATTTACTGCTTTTCATATAAACT
This sequence comes from Panax quinquefolius, assembly GCA_020205615.1. Taxonomy (NCBI): domain Eukaryota; kingdom Viridiplantae; phylum Streptophyta; class Magnoliopsida; order Apiales; family Araliaceae; genus Panax; species Panax quinquefolius. The sequence continues at coordinate 98,981,784 of CM035154.1, read as the reverse complement.
GCGGCATCATGTGAGCCTAGGAATCATGTGATCGCAGATTCAGTCTACTGAATCTAGATTCGGTTCCCGTGATGGACTTTTTCAACTGTAAGCAGCTTGTATATTATTTACGGTGTCTGAATTTCCTTAGATGGCTGTCATGCCCATAATGAGTTCGGCACTTCTGTATATTATTTTCTCAAAGATGCCTCGCATCTCGAAAATAAAAGTAAACAACCCAAACATTTAATAATAAAATGGAAGTATGAAATGATCTCAATTACTATTGAGCACAGAGTTTGAAAAACCTTTTTTTACAAAACTTCACTGCTATATCATGTTTGAAACTGAATTTTTATACAAATTCAAACCCTTTGTATATAGGTGCGAACGAGGCCTCACACTACTTCCAAATAAAATGCACATTGATCCACACACACACACACACATTCATATAACATTTTCTTAAAAAATAGCGGTCACCGTGGCAACACGGATGTCGGGGGGGGGGGGGTGCCTAACACCTTCCCTCCGCATAATCAAGCCCCCGATTCCAAATGAATCTTGATTTCACAGACTCGTTTAGCAGTGTCACATCACTGGGTCAATGTGCAAACCTTTTCTCGATTGCGTTGGTGCAACCAGTTAAAAATACCAACTGGCAACTCTTACAGTCAAATCGTCGACATAATACATGTCGGACTTTTTTCACTATTTTTTCAAACAAATCTCACATAACATGAGAACACCAAAGAACAAGTAACGAAAATAGACAAATAAAAATCCCAACGTCGACATATATATCTTAATTAAGTCTTACTTAATTAATATACCCATATATATAAATTATCCTATTAATTTAAATTCGTAATTTAAATAATATCAATTATATCGACATATTTAAATCTTTACAATTTAAATTAATTCCCTTTTAATTACGTTTCTATGTGTGACCTATAGGTTATTATTACGCTGGCAATAATTTTAAAATCATATTATAAAATTATAAACAGTGAGCGGCATCTAGTAATGCATCACTGCTACCCAAGTAATAATAAGATCGATGATTCAATGCAACCTTTTCGTGACCAATGTTTCAATGTAATTTAATCCTTTTAACCTTTACATTCTATATTAAACTCGAGTCATGGAATGTGTCATACTCTTTATAATTTAATCTGTGTTTTCTTGATCAATGGGTAGACTATATGAAACAAATCACTATTTGAGCATGGCCATGCATTTCATAGTCCTACTCAATCAAGAGGCCTATGGATATCACCCCTAATATATAGGAGGGTTAAATTCCATCTAGATCACTCATATTGCTCACACGATTCATGATATGCCCAATAATCATCTTTATAGTCCACCCTATTAAAGGTGACATTTGATGATATCAAAGTACATAAATTCTCGTGTAGTAATATAGTGATTTTAGGTCGGAGGACCATTACATCATTGTCACTATGAGAATTGCTAATGACACTTTGCTACTGTTCCACGTAGAATTCTCATGGTGGGTTTGTCCAGTACATCGTTCTTTAACATGTACATATACATTGACTTAATATCTCATATATTTATGACCAATGAGATTTGGTCATCAGTCAATCCACATACTAGTCTCAATGCATCATTGTTGTCCCATCAACAATGATACTCGACTAGGGACATTTAAGAGCAATGATACTAATTGTAATTATATAATCTCATGTTCAAGTCACATACTTGAAATTATATAATTTGTATCACTAATCTAAAGAATTTTATTATGTTAACATTTATATAACGCAGTAAATAAAACCATAATAAAATCATTCATTTATTCAATCAAATATAATATCAAAATGTTAAGCAATTATATCAAATAATTGGCCTCTAGAGCATAAACTTTAACAGTCTCCCACTTGCACTAGAGACAATCACTCATGTATCTAATACCCATGGAACTAGTGCGACTTTTGTGCTTCTGCTGCGACAAAACCTTGGTCAGTAGATATGCAACATTATCATCTGTTGGCACTCTTCCTATATATACATCTCCTCTATCAATGATTTCACGGATGAGATGGTATCGCCTAAGTATATGCTTGGATCATTGGTGAGATCTGGGTTCCTTAGCCTCTGCAATGGCTCCATTATTATCACAGTATAGAACAACCAGATCAAAAATGGTTGGAACAACACCAAGTTCAGTGATGAACTTTTTAATCCATACAGCCTTCTTGGCTGCACTAGAAGCATCAATATACTTTGCCTCTGTTGTAGAATCAATTACTGTCCATTGCTTCGAACTCTTTTAGCTAACAACACCACCATTAAGGCAAAATACAAAACCTGACAGAGACTTATAGTCATCATTGTCAGTCTGGAAACTAGCATATGTGTAACCCTTTACTGCCAGTTCGTCTTCACCTCCATATACCAAGAATGAATCCTTAGTCCTTTTTAGGTACTTCAGATATTCTTGACTGTTGTCCAGTGACCTTCACTTGGATTCGACTGGTATCTGCTCGTCATGCTCAAAGCATATGAGAAATCCGGACGAGTACATATCATTGTATACATGATAGATCCAATTGCCGAAGCATAAGGGATCTTTCTCATACGCTCCTCATCATCTTGTGATTTAGGACATTAGGCCTTAGAGATCTTTACACCATGAGTCATGGGTAAGTGTTTTCTTTTTGCCTCTTGCATGCTGAACCGTTTCAGTACTTTATCAATATATGTACTCTGACTTAGGCCGAGAATTTTTCTCGATCTATTTTGATAGATCCTGATACCTAAAATGTAGGCTGCATCGCCTAAATCTTTCATGGAGAAACATTTTCCTAACTATGTTTTTACATCCTGTAATGAAGGAATGTCATTTCCAATAATTAATATGTCATCAACATATAATACCAGGAATACAATGTGACTCCCACTAACCTTCTTAAATACACAAGGTTCATCTTCATTTTTAATAAAACCAAACTTTTTGACTGCTTCATCAAATCGAAGATTCCAACTCCGAGATGCTTGCTTCAATCCATAAATGGATCGCTGCAGCTTACATACCTTTCCAGCATCCTTTGGATTGACAAAACCCTCAGGTTGTGTCATGTACACATCCTCAAGGAGATTTCCATTAAGGAAAGCAGTTTTAACATCCATTGTGATGCCCCCAAAATAGGTATACATCACCCATTCTGAGTTGTCAATACATGGTACAGAAACAACTACAACTTTATTATTACAACAAGAAATCGTGAGTTTGAATACAAATATTATCTTCTAGACAATATCTATACCCAAATAAATCCTCATCACATTTATTGATACATTATTTTACAAAAATGGTGAGGACTACTAAACAACTCTCTCTAGAACCTTCATTCCATACCCCACTAGTACTCGCTACATTCTCGCCTCCCGAGAAGAAAAAATGGAACAAAAAGGAAAAGGGTGAGCTCAACTAGCCCAAAAAAAGAATATTATGACTAAGATAATATTCAACAAATTATCGTTAGTGTTCAACAGGGGAAAAAATCTGAGAGAATACATTAAACAACAAGTTTTAGAGAAATATTCAAGAATGAAAATATTAATTCATAGAAGAGTTACGTAGAGGATGAAATCTACTAATATCTATGAATTTAATAAATCCATCATCATTATTTTATCCTCGTAACATCAATCAATATTCATCTTGAATCAAATATTCATCTTTGCACTACCTACCAAAGATATTCATCACCAATCATGTTCATCTAAACACTGCTCATCTTTGCACTACTACCAAAGATATTCATCAAGAAATCATTCATCTTTGCACTACAAAGCCAAAGATATTCAAGAAAATCATCATTTAGGACCGAGGATGATGAAAATATTTTTAAGAAAACGAATCCAAAGAAACAAAAGAACAAGTATTAAGGATTCAGATTTCCTATTTTTTTCATGTCCAAAAATACCTCATAAATAATCATAGTGGTGTAAAATTCAAGAATGATCAAAACATGGATACAATCAAAGCTAGTATCCACAATAGATATTTTGGACGAAAAGGAAAAATTTTATTTTTCTTTGAATAATCCGTATTCATGAATAAGTCAGATACGTGAATAGTGCCGTATATGTGAATAAGAACTCCGCACACAAAAAGTTTCAAATTTGATTAAAAGTCCAAATAAATACTTGAAAGATAATGATATTGAAAGAAATAATATCATTTTAATAATAATATTCCTTACCTCACAAAGACATTTGATTTCAATCAAAACTGGATATAAAATCAAGGAACTTGCAACCGAGTATAACAACACTCAAAGTATACTCACAAGAATACGGTCAATATATCGAGAGAGAAATAGAGAGAAACTTCAGTTTCTGGTGTGATTTTCAATTCTAACCTAAGCACCCTATTTATAGGAAAATGCTTAGAACACCAAAGTAGAAAATTGAATATAATATTAATATATTTTTCACATTTTCCTTAGCCCACCTTAGACAACTAATCTCAGCCTATTTGAATCACATGTGAGGCCAACTTAGTTGCAAAAAACGTTTTTCTCAAAATAATTAACTAAAACTCCCAAAAATTAATTATTTCGGAACTTCGGAACTTCAATAATTCATAATAAATAGCCCTTTTATCAGAAAATTTGAATCTCGCAATTTCAATAGGAAATTCAATTCTCTACAACTTTGCAGAAGAAAGTTTTTCCAAATTCCAAATGTAAATCGACCAAATCCACAAACCAAGCGATTTTACGTGCTATAATCAAATTTCTATTCAATAATTGTGTCCACGAACACACAAAACATGTGTTAAACATTTAATGCCACAAAAATACTCTTCCTCCTCATATACTCATATATCCCACATTCATTGTAAAAATATCATCGTTAATATATTATTAAAATAATATATTTAAATGAATTATTTTATCAGAAAAAGATAAAATATTAATTTTCAACAATTGTCACATTAAATTTTTTTTCCATCTATATCCTCATAAAATCAATACTTTCCTCATCATATAAATTAATAATTAATTATTCATAAATAATATTACGTAATCACATTATTGACAACCAGCAGCCTCCTGGGATAGAGGGGCTTTCCAATAAGGATCTCTCCTCATCAAGCGCCGAATTAGATGACTAAACCTCTCCTTAGACAGAATTTTTTAGACATTGTCAATAATGTTATCTAATAATATTATTCAGATAATATGAATTATTACTCCGATAATAGAAAATATTGTGTAATGATAATTATCGAAACAACCACAATATAAAATATCAACGCAACAATTATCAATCAATAAAATAAAATAATCGAATAGTAATTATCAGAACCATTATTGAGTAAAGCCTTTCAATAATTGTTGCAATACCGCAAGCTGCTAACGCGGCAACAACGCCAGACATCGTGTTTTAAACCACCGGGTATTCCAACAAAGGTTAATCTGTAATAACTACGCCATTATTTTTAAACAACTTATATTTGTCGCTTTCTTCATCAAATCGCTTCCGTTATGGGGCCCACATAAGGTCATTACCATCGCATTTAATATTCCCCGACAAGAAGAATATTCCATGACCAAACGAATATTCCCTCGACAAAAATAAATATTTTATAACCACCGCTTATTTAAAATATTTGTGCATTTTACCCATAACTAACCACATTAATCTAATCAACCCTTACTAATGAAAAGAAATAATAGAGGAAAATAAATTTCATTTATTAATTATTTGGGGTCTTACAACCTCCCTTTCTTATGAAATTTCATCCTCGAAATTGACGTACGTACCTGGTGTTTCGAAAAGATGAGGATACCTCGCTTTCATTTCCGTTTCTAATTCCTGTGTCATTTCCTCTATAGCATTTATTCCTCCACAAAACTTTAACTTGTGGTATGACCTTTGTACGTAGGACATGCTCCTTCCTATCCAAGATCTTGACAGGTACCTCCTCATACTTAAAGTCTTCGGCTATCTCGTCTGGTTCTAACTCAATAACGTGGTTCGGGTCTTTCACATATTTACGAAGTACAGATATGTGAAACACATTATGAACACGAGACATACTCGGAGGTAACGCGAGTCTATAGGCCACATTACCTACTCGGTCAAGAATTTGAAATGGACCAATAAATCGTGGATTGAGCTTTCCTCTCTTCCCAAATCTTGTAACTCCCTTCCATGGAGCAACTCGCAACAATACATGATCCCCTACATTAAATTCCACGTCCTTTCGATGAAGATCCGCATAACTCTTTTGTCGATCTTGTGCCGCTTTGTATACGCTGTCGAATCAATTGGATCTTTTCGGTAGTCATCATACGTATTTAACTTCGGTCCCAAATAATGTTGCTTCACCCACCTCATCCCAACATATTGAGAATCGACATTTTCGTCCATATAATGCTTCAAATGGAGCCACACCTATACTTGCCTGATAACTGTTGTTGTAGGAGAATTCCACCAATGGTAAATACTTATCCCAACTACCCTTGAAGTCTAGGACACAGAGTCTTAATAGATCTTCAAGAGTTTGAATAGTCCTCTCTGATTGTCCGTCCGCTTTGGGGATGGTATGCTAGAACTAAATCGCAAATCCGCGCTCATAGCTTTTTGCAAGCTAACCCAAAATCTTGAAGTGAATCTTGGGTCACGATCCGAAACTATGGATACAGGCATGCCATGCAATCTCACAATCTCATCTACGTACACACGAGCAAGACATTCAAGGGAATAAGTCTCCGTGACGGCAAAATGAAATGAGCGACTTGGTTAATCTATCAACAATAACCCAAATAGCATTGATGCCTTGAGAAACCATAGGAAGACCCATAACAAAATCCATGGTAATGTGTTCCCACTTCCATTTCGGAATCTCAAGTGGTTGCAACGGACCCTTAGGTACTAGATGCTCCGCCTTTTACACGCCGACAAGTTAAACACATCGAGATAAACTTTGCAATCTCTCTCTTCATATTGTTCCACCAAAATGTATGTCGAAGATCACGATACATTTTAGTACTTCCAAGATGGATTGCAAATGGTGTATTGTGTGCCTCCATCATAATCTTGTACTTCAAATCAGAGTCGTTAGGAACACAGAGTCTGGAGTGGACTCGAAGTATTCCTTCTTCATCGATTCTCGCTTTCGGAATAACACCTTCTTGTACTTTCTTCTTCATACGCATCACCCGCCCAGAGGCTCGAGCAACCTTAACTTTTTCTATTAAAGTTGGCTCTATGCGTATACTTGACATCATCGCACTCGTTCCTGCATATGATCTTCTACTCAACGCGTCAGCTACCACGTTCACTTTTCCAGGATGGTATTGAATAGTGTGGTCATAATCTTTCAACAACTCGAGCCAACGTCGTTGCCGCATGTTGAGTTCCTTTTGCGTGAAGAAATATTTGAGGCTTTTATGGTCTGAATATATCTCCACTTTCTCCCCATATAGATAGTGCCTCCAGATCTTTAGCGCGAAAACGACTGCTGCCAACTCTAGATCATGAGTAGGATAATTCCTCTCATACTCTTTGAGTTGTCGCGAGGCATAGGCTATGACTTTCCCACGTTGCATGAGAACACATCCTAACCCTTTGCCCTCAAGCATCATCAGAGATAACAAATCCATCCGCATTTATGGATGGTATTGTTAGAACAGGTGCCGAAATGAGTCTCCTCTTAAGCTCTTGGAAACTCTTCTCGCATTCTTCGCTCCAAACGAATTTTGTATCCTTCCGAGTTAGCTGGGTTAATGGAGTAGCGATTCGAGAAAACCCTTCCACGAATCTCCGATAATAACCAGCTAAGCCCAAAAAGCTACGTATTTCACCACCGACTTCGCTGTTCTAACTTTGTATTGCTTCAATCTTCACGGATCAACAGATACTCCATGTTTCGACATCACGTGCCCAAGGAATGCTACTTCCTCAAGCAAGAACTCACATTTCTTCAACTTGGCTTAAAGCTTGTTTTCACGAAGCCTTTGGAGTACCAGCTTCAAATGGTGCTCATGATCTTCATAGCTTTTTGGAATATACGAGGATGTCATCAATAAAGACAACAACGAATTGATCCAAATATTCTTTGAATACTCGGTTCATCATATCCATGAAAGCCGCAGGAGCATTAGTCAATCCGAAAGACATGATTAAGAATTCATAATGCCCGCATCGAAGTTCTAAGGCGCCTTTGGAATATCCTCGCCTAATCTTCAAATGATGATATCAATAACAAAGATCGATCTTTGAAAAGAATTGTGCTCTCTTGAATCGGGTCAAACAGTCATCAATACGAGGTAGAGGATACCTATTCTTGATGGTGACATGGTTCAATTCTCGATAGTCAATACAAAGTCGATACTCCCGCCTTTTCTTCTTTACTTAATAAAACAGAGCACCCCAAGGAGATGTACTAGAACGAATGAAACCGATGTCCAACAGCTCTTGTAGTTGGACCTTTAACTCCTGAAGTTCAATAGGAGCCATTCGATATGGGGTTTTAGAAATGGGCTTGGTACCAAGTTCAAGATCAATAAAAAATTTAACTTCACGTTCCGGGGGTAGACCGGGAAGTTCTTTAGGAAATACGTTAGGAAAGTCAATAACAACAGGAATATTATTCAAATCGACGGTCTTTATTCAAATCCATAACATGAGCTATGAAAGCTTGACATCCATTTTTTAATAAATGAATAGCTTTATGATTAGATATGATGTTGATTGATTTTAATGGTTTAGTTGCTTGAATTAAATACAACAGTTGGTTAGGAATATGAAAACTAACAACCTTACGAAAAACAATCAATTTGGCATGATGAGTAGTTAACCAATCAATCCCTAAAATCACATCAAAAGCAAGTATCTTTAAAGAGATAAGGTCAATAGGTAAGGTGATGGTGCCAACTTGAATCAAACAAGATTTATAAATGTGGATGTGATGAAAGTTTCTCCTAACGGAGTTTCCACAGATAGGTCAAAGTCTAATTTCTCCTGAGTCAAGTTTAAACGCTTGAGCACAAGTAGGAGAGATAAATGAATGGGTAGCACCCCAGATCAAGTAAGGTATAAACTTCGCAAGAATTTATAAATAGCTTACCCGTGATCACCTCGCTTGGGTTCCTCATATTTTGACCAACACAACAAACGCTCTTCCAGAACCGTTGACTTTGACTTTTCTCGATAGGTCTTTTGAGTCACCGTCCCTCACTGAACTAGGTTTTGCTACTGCATAATCTCGAGCGATATGTCCTTCCTTTCCACAATTATAGCATACCTTGAATCACAGGCGCTTTGACCGATATGTCCTCTTTCCGCATTTTTATAGCATATATGACCGGTGGTTGTTCTCCTCCTTAGAACCGATTCTTGTCACTGAACTGCTGCCTTTACATGGTCGTTGTTAAATCTCCTCTTTTAAAATCTCCTCATGACTCGCTTCTTCTATTTTCACGGCCATGATTACCACCAGTGTGGTTACCATTTTTGTCCGCTCTTTTCTTTCTCCGCCGGTTATCGTTGTTTTGTTGATCGCTATCCCCAATATGATCCTCGGTTGTGGTTTCTACGACCGTACTCGTTATCTCGCTCTAATAATTGAGCCCTCGCTTACAACATCCTAATAGAGAGAAATTTATGAGAAATGAGATATCGACGTATCGGGGTTTCAAACCTCTAAGAAACATTCACATCATACGCTCCTCATTCTCCACCAAATGAGGTGCAAACTCGATAACTCATGCTAACTTCGCCTCATCATCGGGACACCGCCATGTTATTCTCGCTCCAATCCTAATAAACTCTACTTCCTTCATATGACGAATACTTTCGTGAAAGTATTTTTTGTGAAAAAGTTTCAAACGCTTCCCAAGACATGCTAAGTCACGGCGAGTTGGTCCGCTTTCACGACTCCCCACCAAGAGTCTCGCCTCGCCACTTTTAACATAAAGGTGGCGAATGGAACCTTCTGTTCCTCCGCATCCCAAGACATCGAATATCTTGGTAATTTGCTTGACCCATGTTTCCACCATGATCGGATCCGACTTTCCCTTAAATTCGGCGGTCCCCAACTCTTTGAATCGCTTGGCTTTGACAACCCGTGAATTGCTATCATTTCCTCCTCAGATTTTAAACACGAGTCTCCTCGTCGATTTTGCATGAACCGCAAAAAGCTTCTAAACATCCCCTCGCTCATCATCTCGCTTTCGGTGGTGTTGTTCACAGGAGGAACGCTTGCCACCTGTTGTATGTTCTCCTCGTTGAGTAGTACCGCGTCTCCACTGGCCTCATTTCCATTGTTAATATTCTCACGACATTCTCAAATACCGCCATAAAACAAGGGTTAATTAAGGAAATCAATATATCACATAATATCCCTATATAATGACCAACTAACAAATAAGCTTAGGTAGGACACACTAGCGAAGGATTTACTCGCTCTCCCTCCTAGTTCTATTCCCCGATCTCCGCCAGAGATCATATCCCTAAGCTCGATACCAACCGTGACGCCCCCAAAATAGGTATACATCACCCATTCCGAGTTGTCAATACATGGTACGTAAACAACTACAACTTTATTATTAAACAAGAAAAAGCGTGAGTTTGAATACAAATATTATCTTCTGCAGACAATATCTATACCCAAATAAATCTTCATCACATTTATTGATACATTATTTTACAAAATGGTGAGGACTACTAAACAACTCTCTCTAGAACCTTCATTCCATACCTCCCGACTAGTACTCGCTACATTCTCGCCTCCCGAGAAGAAAAATGGAACAAAAAGAAAAGGGTGAGCTCAACTAGCCTCAGAAGAATATTATGACTAAGATAATAAACAAAAAATTATCGTTAGTCTTCAACAGGAAAAAATCCTCGAGAGAATACATTAAACAACAAGTTTTAGAGCAATATTCACAAGGAAAATATTAATTCATAGAAAGAGTTACGTAGAGGATGAAATCTACTAATATCTATGAATTTAATAAACCATCATCATTATTTTATCCTCAGAACATCAATCAATATTCATCTTGAATCAAATATTCATCTTTGCACTACCTACCAAAGATATTCATCACCCGCCATGTTTATCTAAACACTGCTCATCTTTGCACTACTACCAAAGATATTCATCAAGAAATCATTCATCTTTGCACTACAAAAGCCAAAGATATTCAAGAATATCATCATTTAGACCGAGGATGATGAAAAATATTTTAAAGAAAAACGAATCCAGAGAAACAAAAGAACAAGTATTAAGGATTCGTATTTCAGCTATTTCATGTCCAAAAATACCTCATAAATAATCATAGTGGTGTAAAATTCAAGAATGATCAAAACATGGATACAATCAAAGCTAGTATCCACAATAGATATTTTGGACGAAAAGGAAAAATTTTATTTTTCTGTGAATAGTGTCGTATTCATGAATAGTGTCGTATACGTGAATAGTGCCGATAATCGTGAATAAGTAACTCCCAAGACAAAAAGTTTCAAATTTGATTAAAAGTCCGGATCAATACTTGACATAATGATATTGAAAAAATAATATCATTTTAATAATAATATCCCTTACCTCACAAAGACGGTATTTTACATTGAAAAATTGGATATAGGTCAAGGAACTTGCAGATCGTATAACAACACTCAAAGTATACTCACAAGAATACGCCAATATATCGAGAGAGAAATAGAGAGAAACTTCAGTTTCTGGTGTGATTTTCAATTCTAACCTAAGCACCCTATTTATAGGAAAATGCTTAGAACAACAAAGTAGAAAATTGAATATAATATTAATATATTTTTCACATTTTCTTTAGCCCACCTTAGACAACTGATCTCAGCCTATTTGAATCACATGTGAGGACAACTTAGTTGCAAAAAACGTTTTTCTCAAAATAATTAACTAAAACTCCCAAAAATTAATTATTTCAGAACTTTGGAACTTCAATAATTCATAATAAATAGCTCTTTTATCAGAAAATTCGAATCTCGCAATTTTAATAGGAAATTCAATTCTCTACAACTTTGCAGAAGAAAGTTTTTCTAAATTCCAAACAGAAATTGACCGAAATCCACAAACAAGCGATTTTACAGCTATAATCAAATTTCTCCAATAATTGTGTCCACCAACACACAAAACATGTGTTAAACATTTAATGCCACAAAAATACTCTTCCTCCTCATATACTCATATATCCCACATTCATTGTAAAAATATCATCATTAATATATTATTAAAATAATATATTTAAATGAATTATTTTATCAGAAAAAGATAAAATATTAATTTTCAACAATTGTCACATTAAAAATTTTCTTCATCTATATCCTCATAAAATCAATACTTTTCTCATCATATAAATCAATAATTAATTATTCATAAATATTATTATAGAATCACATTATTGACAACCAGGCAGTTCCCAGGATAGAGGGGGCTTTCCAATAAGGATCTCTCCTTACTGGCGCACAATTAGATGACCAAACCTCTCCCTAGATAGAACTTTTTAGACATTGTCAATAATGTTATCTAATAATATTATTCAGATAATATGAATTATTACTCCGATAATGGAAAAATACCGTAAATGACAATTATTGAAACAACAAAGAATATAAAATATCAACGCAAAGAATTATTGAATCAATAAAATAAAATACCGAATAAGAATTACCAGAACCATTATTGAGTAGTGCCTTCAATAATTGGTGCAATACCGTGTCAGCTACTATGCAACAACGCCAGACATCGTGTTTTAACCACCGGGTATTCCAACAAAGTTAATTGGTAATAACTACGCCGTTATTTTTAAACAACTTATATTTGTCGCTTTCTTCATCCAATCACTTTCCGTTATGGGCCCACACAATCATTTCACACTGTTGTACAAATATTCCCTACAGAAAGAATATTCCACGACCAAACGAATATTCCCAAGACAAAAATAAATATTTTATAACCACCGCTTATTTAAAATATTTGCGCATTTTACCCATAACTAACCACATTAATCAAATCAACCCTTACTAATTAAAAGAAATAATAGAGGAAAATAAATTTCATTTATTAATTATTTGGGGTCTTACATCCATCTACCAGATTTCGTAATCATAAAAAGCTACAATAACAAGTAAGATCCTGATTGATTTAACCATTGCCACTAGAGAGAAGGTTTCATCATAGTTAACACAATGAACTTGTATGTAACCTTTTGCTACCATTCGGCCTTTGTAGGTTTATATATTACCATCCATGTCGATTTTCTTCTTGTAAACCCACTTGCACCCGATTGGTTTTATCCCTTCGGGTGGATCAACCAAAGTCCATACTTGGTTAGTATACATGGAGTCCATTTCAGATCTCATGGCTTCAAGCCATCTCTCAGAATCTAGTCCATTCATAGCTTCTTGGTAGGAAGCAGGCTCATCCTGTTCTATGAGCATCACATCGCCGTTTTAAGTCATATGATATCCATAATATCTCTCGGACTCTTGGCGTGTCCTAACAGATCTATAAATTCCTTATGTAATTTGATCAGGTTCACTTTCCACAATTTCTTGCGGTTCATGCTCACGTTCCAACTCAGGTTCAATGATATTTTGTGGTTCTCGAATTTTTTCGAGTTCTACTTTCCTCCCACTGTTTCCTTTAGAGACAAATTCTCTTTCTAGAAAATTACCAGTTCGAGAAACAAACACTTTATTCTCAGAAGGTTTGTAGAAATAATACCCTTTTGTTTCTTTTGGGTATCCCACAAAATTACATTTGTCAAATTTGGGTTCAAGCTTGTCAGAATCCTGACATTTTACAAATGCCTCGCAACCCCAAATCTTCATGAACGACATACTAGGACGTTTCCCAGTCCACATCTCATATGGTGTCTTTTGAACAGTCTTTGTAGGAACACGGTTAAGTGTGAATGCAGCTGTCTCTAGGGCATGACCCTAGAAGCTTATTGTAAGATCTGTATGACTTATCATTGATCGTACCATGCATGTCCAACAAGGTGCGATTTCTCCTCTCAGATACACCATTCCATTGTGGTGTTCCAAGTGGAGTGAGCTGTGATATAATACCACACTCCTTTAGAAGGTCATCAAAGTCTTGGCTTAAATATTCACCTCCTCGATCGGGTCGAAGGGCTTTTATGCTTTTGCCAAATTGGTTTTGAACTTCATTCTTGAATTCCTTGAACTTTTCAAAGGATTTGGATTTGTGTCTTATAAGATACACATATCCATATCTACTGAAGTCACCAGTAAATGTAATGAAGTAATAAAACCTACCTCTTACTAACGAACTCATGGGTTCACATACATCACTATGTATAAGTCCCAATATATCGCTAGCCCATTCACTGTGTCCAGTGAAAGGGGCTCTAGTCATCTTGCCTAATAAACAAGACTCGCATTTCTCATATGATTCAAAATCAAATGAATCCAAAAATCCATCTTTATGGAGTTTTGATATGCGTTTCTCATTTATATGGCCCAAACGACAGTGCTAGAGATATGTCGGATTTGAATCATTTGATTTAAATTGTTTTGTTTTTATGTTATAGATAGGCATTTGTAAATCAAGAATATAAAGACCGTTAAACAATTGTGCAACACCATAGCAAATATCATTTAAGTAAAACGAACAACAATTATTCTTTGTTATAAATGAAAAACCTTTCTTGTCTAAACAAGAAACATAAATAATGTTTTTGCTTATAGCAGACACATAATAACAATCCTCTAATTCTAATACTAGCCCAGTAGGCAAAGATAAATGATAAGTTCCTATGGCCAGGTTATCTAACCTTTAAACGTCATTCAAATGCGGAATTAAAATTATAACATTACATCATTTAAAATAAAATCTAAGATCATCATAATAAAAGTCTAACATCATAATTATAATCAAAATTACAAGTCTTCATCACTTGTACATTTTTCCCTTTCCTTTGCTAGTCGAAGGTTCATCTACCTTCTCCTCTTTAGCTGCAATGAGTTTATAAATATGCAAGAGTGAGCAAAATAATTGCTCACTGGATGTAACAATGAATCAACGTGAGAATAACAATAATAACTGCCAACGAAAACTCATCAAAACTGAATAGTACTCTGACAATGATAATCAAAAACTGGAATCCAAAATATGAAATAAACATAACTGAGGGTCATAAGACCATGAACCATGTCCACAGTTGCGAGTAATCTTTCAACCCCAACTTTAACAGTCATAAGACTATAAGGACTCCTCGTACTTAGGGGGATCAGCCATTCGTACCATGTATTGTGCACAAACATTTAACGCTGCGCGTAAGTTATCCCCTAATAATAATAGGGTTGTTCATCTCAGTATTTAGAGTACAAGTCCGCACCAAAGAAGGTTTGGTTTGGATAAGCTATCAAGGGTAATTTGAAGTTCAACGAACATCAACTAGTGGACTAGTTGAATCAATAGTGTTTGATAATACAATAGTTGATTAATAATAACATAATATGAAACAATGAATAAGTGTAAGTGAAATGACTATACTTGATCTCATGCTTAGAAACAACTACAAAGCATAAGTATTGAATTACAATAATAAACCTTGCTTGAATAAAATTAAGCTAGGACTATGAATTATTGAATAAACATTAAGTAATAGCAAGCTAAAAATAAAGCTTACTTATTATGAAAATGACTTGTGTCAAGTAAATGAACTATAATAATTCAACATTTGAAATTAGAATTCAAGAAAGCTGCATTCATAATATCCGAATAACAATAATGAAACTTGTCTAACAATAAACAAGTTAGAATGCATCAATAAGTATTGTACTTCAAACTTGTTTGAATAAAATAATGTCATAGCTAGATTGTTCAAATCATGATTAAGAATACAATAGTTCGTTTAATGAAACTTTAAAGTAAGAACTAGTTCAACATGAATGTGAGGATAAAAGGCTTGCTCAATGTAAAAAGAGAAGTTTGGAAACTTGCTCAATGTAAATATAGAGTTAGAAAACTTACCTTGAGCGTAAGCTATAAAATTAAACTCACGATCACCTACACATAATTTTAGAACCACAATACCTATTAGATATGCCAACATATCATAACATAATCATTACCATTTACATTTCAGAAACTCTAAGTGTTCAACTTCGCAACACTTAACTAACGTTCATTGTCAACTAACTTGCAACATAACACGTTCTCAACTTACTAAACATTTTTGCAACTTTGACTTACTAACCCCAATTCACTATGTTATGTTATCCTTAACATTACTCATTTAACATGCTAACATAATTTCAGGCCATACCATGATGCTATCCCAAGACTGTAGTAATAACAGAAGCTAGAATCTCAAACCGGTATGGGCAATTTCGCTACCATACAAAGGCTTGGGACCTAGTCTTGTTGCACCATTTTTTTGCCTTAACACTAACAAGCAATTGCTTGTACGAATGTTCAGACAGACGCACAGAGGCTAATGAACATTAGCCAGAGCTTTAGCCTAACAAACACAAATTTCACCCACCAAATAAAGTGAAATTAACACATAAAATAAATATACCACAATCATAAACATGATTGCTCACATTTACAACCAATTGGAACAATTTAACACCAACTAAAGCTATTTTAATTTCTCAAAATTCATGTTTTTCATATAAAACTCCATTTTTGATATTCATTCTAGAAATCATCACTGTGATTTCATTATTTGACCAAATTACTCCATTCAAACTACGTTACGTTCGTATCTCAATGAACTGCCATATATAAACTTTAATTTACTATTTCTTATACGAATTGTCCACTAAAATTGATACTTTTCATGAACATATGGAAAAATACATATCTTTATCAAAATGTCTCATCGATATCCAAAATTAACATGCAATTTTGGTTTAAACATAACATATAATCATCATATACGCATGTAATCATCATAACAAAGTTACCTCACAACAATTCGGCAAAAACATAATTCACAGAGTATAGCAAACTTTTCCGAGATACTCATAAGTAATATCAAAATAGTAGAACATACCTTTTGTTGCTTGACAGAAATTTTTGCTAAGCACACTGGAATTGACATGAAAATTCCTAAACTCCTCTCCAATTCTCTCTCAAGTTCTTAATTTTCTCAACTCTCAATTCTCTGAACTCTAGGTTAGCAAATAGAATGCGTAAACCAACTGATAAACAACGCGCATAAATAAAAGTGCCAGACCTTAATACGCCAACTTAATAAAATGGCAGTTACAAAACAAACGCTCAAATTATAAATATATTATATTTATTATTCTTTTTATTTTATTAAATTTCAAAACTGGAAATTTAAAAGCCTAATGCTTGTTTGGCAAATCATTTAAAATTAAAGAGTTAAAATATGTAAGCCTTGTTTGACAAAAACTAATTTAAACCCTTTTTAATTTATTTTAATAAACACTTTAGTTTATAAACTATAATCACATATTATTTTCATATCCAACATTAACCCATTAAATTAATCACACACTATATTTTAATTAAATATAGCCATTTAGCAAATATCACCAATTTATAATTTTTATTATAATTTTATTTAATTATTTAAGACCATCTAAATTATTAAATCAACATAACCACATAACACCTCATGCTATAATATAAACCTCTAAATTATAAATTAATTTAATTTAGAAAATTCTCTAATCATTTAGATTCATCAACCATCACATCAATAAAATATTTATTTAACAATTAACACCTCAAATAATATTTATATAACCCAATAAATATTTAAATTACACTTTGAAATTTTGAATCGTTACAGACCCCGTAACGGAATTATTGTCGGATTGAGAAAACGACAAAAATATTTTATGAAAATAACGGCGGAAGTTTTACTGTTAATCTGCTTGAAACACCCTTATTTAAAGTAATAATAATAATCTGGCGTGGTTGCATAGTAGCACACGGTATTGATTATTGATACTTACGTGAGAAGTCACTTAGTTTTGATTCAATTATTGTCGATATTTTTTATATTATTAAATCAATAATTGAGATAATAAAGTTATTAATATTATTATTTGCAATATTAACGATGTCTAGAATTTCTGCCAAGGAGAGGTTTGGTCACCTAATTTCGCGCCAATAGGGAGAAATCCTTATTGGAAAGCCCCCTCTTTCCTGGGAACGACCTGGTCGATTAATGGTGTGAATAATAATAATGATGATGAGTTTTGTTTTATTACTATTATTAATGTAATAAAAGCAGGAAAAACTTTATATAAAAAATGAATACTTTTATAAAGTTATTCGTTTTATTAGACTATAAATAGAATATATTATATTCTATTATGCATAGTGTTTTGCATAGTAAAATCTTTTTATATAAAAAAGAATACTTTTATAAAGTTATTCATTTTATTAGACTATAAATAGAATATATTATATTTTATTATGCATAGTGTTACATAGTGCTAGCATAGTATTTTGCATAGTAAAATTTTTTTTATATAAAGCAGAATACTTTTATAAAGTTATTTGTTTGATTAGATTATAAATAGAATATATTATATTTTCTTTAAAAGATTTTGTTTTAAATCTGGACCGTCCATTTAAAAGTAAATCAATCTGGACCATTCATGAATTAGTTACTATTCAGTCCATTCTTCTATAAATAGAAGCTTATTCCTTCATTAATTCTTACGAATTCACTGAAACTCTAGAGAGATAAACTATAGAGAGAAAGAAGAAAAGTATTCTGTTACTTCACTACTCCTATATCCAGTACTCTTTTTTCAAAGGTAAGAGGTATTATTTCTTTTATATTCATGAAGAGAACTTCATTATTCCATTCTTTATTATTACATTTGAATAACTCAGATAATGCTGCGTGCTACCCTATACTTGGTGAAATTCTTACATTATTCCATTCTTTATCATTATGTTGGAATAACTTTGTCTATGCAAAGTACTGCATACATGGTGAAATTCTTACATTATTCCATTCTTTATCATTACATTGGAACATCTTATCACGTGCTTTACGCATGACTGGTTCCATTCTTTATCATTCTGTTGGAACATCCTATCATGCTTTACATATGACTTCGGTTCCGTTATTTATTATTCTGGAAATATCACATGCATGCGTTCGCATGACACGGTTACATTATTTATTATTACATTGGAATATCTTGTGCATGCGGATTCGCATGACACGGTTCCATTATTTATTATTACATTGGAATAACTCATATGCATTCGATCTATCGCATGCACGGTGATTTCTTTTGTTATTACATTCTTTATTATACTCAGTTGGTTAAAGTTTTGACTTCTATACTCCATGAAATTAGTGGAATATCCGTGATATTTGCGCTTCATCCAGTATCTTTTCATGGAAATATTCTTCTGAGAATTCTTGAATTTAACTCTACAAAGAAGTATCATGTTGACAATTTGGACGTTATTGGTTTCTAGATAAATTAATTCTTAAACTTGTTTTATTGAATTCTTATATCATTGTCATCATCCTCATGTTTATATTATGTTGAAAGTCATCTGTGGCCTGTAGTGCATAGATGGGCTTGGTATGATTATAACCAGGGACTGTTCGGTATAATCATGACCGTAATGTTAAAAATGATGTGGTAAAAGTCCTCATTGGCCTGTAGTGCATTGATGGACAGTTGTTAGCATGATCATGACCATTAATGAATACACGAATATCCTTGGCCCGTAGTGCATGGATAATTTGTGGTTGTGATACTAATGAATATCCTTGGCCGTAGTGCAGGGATGATGTGGATTATATATTAAGCTGAGTCCTAGTGATAAAAGTGATGAAAAACCTTTTAAATCATAAAAGATAGTAAATTTTATTCTTTACTTGACTCTTTTAATGGATTGCTTGTTCCGTTGCAGTTAAACTCAATGTTTGTTATATTATATCAGTTTAACATTGTTAAAGGCTAATAATAATTTATTCTGCATTATCTTAGTCATAATATTTCTTATTGGGCTAGTTGAGCTCACCCTTTCTTTCACTGTTCTCTTCAGGAAATGAGAACGTAGCTGGGACTAGTCGGGGAACGTTGTGACGGTTCAGATGATAACATTAATAGTCCTCACCATTCTGTTAAATAGTGTGACAATAAATGTAATGAGGACTCCATTGAGTGTGGATATTGTCTAGGTGACAATATTTGTATTAAAACTCACATTAATTATTTTGTCGCATTTTACACGACAGTTGTATAATTAAGTTTTTATTTGTATTTTGTACCATATATTTGGCGACTCAAGATAGGTGATGTATACCTATTTTGGGGGCGTCACATACACCCAGTACATATCATATATGTCCAGTTTAAATTAATCATATTAAATCAAATTTTCATGCTTCTAATCCAATTAGAACATAATTTGTATACTGTTATTACGCCATTTAAGATACAATTAGCAGAACTTCATATACATGCATATCTATTACTGATATTCATAATACTAAAATATGTCGATTACAGAATATTATATATTCAAATTCAGATCGGTAAAATTGTATCATCATATATCATATATATTGAAAACAATATAATCAATTTCAAATCGTTAAAATTGTATCATCACAAATTCAGTGTTTAAGAGATTATACCGATTATGAAAAAGCCTCTAAAATGCTTCGAATCTCCAACGCAATCCCTCACGAAACTGCGTCTCTATGGTATCCACATGAACGCATACCTTGAATCGTCGTGCGATTACTCGCAATAAAGGAGTTCTTGATACTAGCCACCAAAGGAACAAGTTTTTCGAAAACTTTTTCTCTAGTCTCTCTCTAAGAGCGGCTAGGATTTTTAGGTTAATGATAATACCTAATATGACTGCTACATATCATATATATATTAGTTAAAAAGGAATTAATCAAAAACTTAATTAAAATAAAATCCAAATTTATATATATATATATATATATATCTTAATTAAGTCTTACTTAATTAATATACCCATATATATAATTATCCTATTAATTTAAATTAAATAATTTAAATAATATCAATCATATTGACATATTTAAATATTTACAATTTAAATTAATTCCCTTTTAATTACGTTACATGTGTGTGACCTTATAAAGTTATTATTACGTTGGCAATAATTTTAAAATCATATTATAAAATTATAAACAGTGAGCGGCATCTAGTAATGCATCACTGCTACCCAAGTAATAATAAGATCGATGATTCGATGCAACCTTTTCGTGACCAATGTTTCAATGTAATTTAATCCTTTTAACCTTGACATCCTAGATTAAACTCGAGTCATGGAATGTGTCATACTCTTCATAATTTAATCTGTGTTTTCTTGATCTATGAGTAGACTATATGAAATAAATCACTATTTGAGCATGACCATGCATTTCATAGTCCTACTCAATCAAGAGGCCTATGGATATCACCCCTAATATATAGGAGGGTTAAATTCCATCTAAATCACTCATATTCCTCACACGATTCATGATGTACCCAATAATCATCTTTATAGTCCACCCTATTAAAGGTGACATTTGATGATATCAAAGTACATAAATTTCCGTGTAGTAATATAGTGATTTCAGGTCGGAGGACCATTACATCATTGTCACTATGAGAATGGCTAATGACACTTTGCATACTGTTCCACATAGAATTCTCATGGTGGGTCTGTGCAATACATCGTTCTCTAACATGTACCTATGCATTGACTTTATATCTCATATATTTATGACCAATGAGATTTGGTCATCAGTCAATCCACATACTAGTCTCAATGCATCATTGTTGTCCCATCAACAATGATACTCGACTAGGGACATTTAAGAGCAATGATACTAATTGTAATTATATAATCTCATGTTCAAGTCACATACTTGAAACTATATAATTTGTATCACTATTCTAATGAATTTTATTATGTTAACATTTATATAACATAGTAAATAAAACCATAATAAAATCATTCATTTATTCAATCAAATATAATATCAAAATGTTAAACAATTATATCAAATAATTGGCCTCTAGGGCATAAACTCTAACACATGGGAGATTTAAAGTTGGTCACCAACTACATATATTGGCAAGATCTACAAGCTAACTAATAAAGAATTGAAAAAGGGCATTATAGTCATTTTGCTTACCAATTTAATGGCATAAAAATAACTTGTGAAACCCTTAAGGTTTAACCCTTAGGGTTTAACCCTAAGGTTTTACAAAAACTAATTTTTTAGGATTTCTAATTAGGTTTTAAAATAGAAATTTAAGATTTGTAAATTATAATTAGGGTTCCCTAATTATCTTAAGGTTCCCTAATCACAATCAAGCTTGCAAATTAGGATTACTATTTTAAAATAGCTAATTTAGCAATTAGGTTCTCCCTAATTATAGATTAGGGTTTTTAATTTATAAATTAGGGTTTTCTAACTAATTCGATAGGCTTTATGCTAATTGAATCAGTAATTAATTACACTTAAGCCTTTGAGTTCCCGAGTTAGGGTTTTTGTAATCCAAATTAGGGTTTCGGATTCCCAGAACTGAAATTTAGGGTTTCTAGAGCCGGTATTATGGTTTCTTATTAATCAATAGAAATTTCTAACTGAACGTTTTTGTTCTTAATATAACTTAGGGTTTGTCACTGATATAGTTTATCTGGTCAACCCTTAACCATATTCTGTACACGTATATGACCATATACACAGAACATATACATTTATACACGTAACATTGTAAATCTTCACCAAAAATCTTAAAATTCACAAAATTCCTTCCCAAAAATATCAAATCCATTTACTTATTTTTTGTCTAGGTCTATTATTTAACCTTTATTCAATCTTTTAAGATTTTAATAATTATCTAAATTCTCGGGTCGTCACAACCTTAGAGAAGGAATGTGAAGATAATGAAAGAATAAGTTCAAATAGAGTTTGAATAATAAGTAATTTAAGAAATTTATAAAGAAGGGATTAAAACACGCGTGAGAGGATTCAAAGAAGAATCTCGCAGAGATATAAGGAATAAGAATGTGGGGTTACCCAACTCCAATAATAAGGATGTAAGGTGATAATAAATAGACAGTGTCTATAAGAAGAGAATGATAAAAAAGTTGAGAATAAAAAGTTATATTTGAGTATGGTACAATCATACTCTTTAATAGTTGATGTATGGTATCTAGGCTAAACGATTCCTTCATAGAGCGGAGGTATATACGAACTAGCAATTCGAAACCTAGTTTGTTGGTTGTTTGTGGGAAACCACTCAACGTACCATATTGAAACTATTAGAGACTCGATGTATACCAAGTATAGAAAATGGATACGTATGATGAAAATGTGGAACTCAAATGAAATGTTGAGCAAAGTAAATGAAGCTAGAAATTCTTAAAGGAAGAATTGTTATATAAATAAGAAAATTCAAAGAAGAATCTTGAAGAGATATAAAGATAAGAAATGGGAGTTACCTAACTCCAATAGCCAAGATAACGAATAATGATGAATAGACAAAGTCTGTAATATTAAAAGCATAAATGAAATCATAAATGATGAAAAAGGAAAGAAAGAGGATCGTAAAACAAAACGATCACGAGTTAAGAAAAGAATTTTAAGGGAGATGATTATAGAATAAGATCACGACGTGGTCTGTTTAAGTTATAAAAGAAAGATGGTCTGTAATATTTGAGTAATTATATCTTGATGCTATGAAGATAATGTACTATGATATAGTACGAGATAAACTCACGAGGAGTTGTAGATAATGTGATACGAGGAATTCGTATTGCGCAAGTTAAAGGAAATTTAAGAATAAGTTAAGAGTAAGATAGAGTTAGGTGGGATTTCAATTGAGGACTCAAATGGTGACTAAGTTGTACAAACCTTTGTATGGGCAGAGATTTTGTATATGTACTTGGTTTATCACGTTGATAATCATTGGAATGACGGTGTCACGCTATCAATGTATATGTGGTGGAAAGGAGATTCTTTTCTCATGTGTATATTTGATAATTAGAGGCTTTTAAGGTTAGGTTAGACGATATTAAGATTAGGTACGGTTCTTAAAACTAATGCATATGGTAAGTTTGTGACTCATAATAATATGGTATGTTTTGAACCCTTCAGTGAATGGACGCATATGGTCTGACTAGGATAAGTTCTTAAACTCATATTATTATGACAAGTTCCTGAACTTCCAATGTGTAGTAAGTTTGATGAACTATACTAAGGGTATAGGAAGATTGTAAGTTAAAATACAAGAATATTTAGTATAAGAGCATTGGTGGTGCTAGAAATAAAAAGAATTAGTCAGTAATGAGGTAATGGAGTAAAAATTAAAATTGATGGAGAAAATTAGGTATTCCAAATCTTCTAACTTTGCTAGATTTTCGAAATTTATTGAATTCGTGCTGATGTTTGCACTTTTATTTTTTCTTGAAAAACATTGGATTAAATGATGGAACCAATGAATTTTTAAAAAAATATCGTTATTCGTATGTCTATGGTAATTGTTTCGGCTAGAAAAAAATGATTTAAAAATATCAAAATGTATTTTATTATTTTTTCCGTAGTCATTAAGGCATCACTAAATATGATGCTGATTTGACAAACGAGGAGGTCATCAATGTAATTGAACCTGATGTTAGATGTGATCATAAGATCGTCAACCCACTATGGTATGATGTAGCATGACAAAGTCATATAATGACTGAATCCTCAACGTACTATCGAGATAGAACGGTATCATGTCATCATAAAAGGATTTTTGGTTTTCTTTAAACTAAGAAAGACATATGAATTGGATGAAACTATTTTGATTGATGTTCGAGTTGTTGTTAGAAGTCTATGCTATTTGATTCATCTAGACAGATGTTTGAGTTGTTGTTAGAAGTCTATGCTATTTGATTCAGCTAGACAAATATCAAAAGATGTTTATGAAGTTCAAGCATTTCTTGAGAAGTTATGACAAATCAAATTGTTTTGGTGCGGATTCAGGTGTTGAAAAGTTAAGGTGAACAAACCTATTATAGGGGAGTTATTTTACGCAATGTGTTTAGATGTTTGTGCAAAATATATGGTACAAAGGGCTGATCACCCTAAGTACGTGGAGTCCCTACAGTTATGACTATTTAGGTTAAAGTTGAAAGATTACTTGTAACCTTGGACATAGTTCGTAGTCTTGTGACTCTCAGTTACATCTCTAAAAACTGAGAAGAACAACCCTATTATGGGAGAATTATTTTTATGCGATGCGTTTAGATGTTTGTGCACAATACATCGTAAGAAGGCTTAACACCTAAAATAAGACGGAGTCCCTACGCCTAATAATCATTAAGGTTTAAGTTGAAAGAAATACTTATAACTGTGGACGTAGTTCAAGGTCTTGTGACCCTCAACATGATTTGGAATCTTTTAAATTCTTGAGTTATTCATATTGTTTCCCAATTATTGAGCAATTGTTGAAGATTCTTGCTATTCTAAAAGGCGAATGTGGTAAGGATGATATTCTTTAGAAAGAAGTAAGTCGTACAATGCGACACTTAATGATGAATATATTGAATAAGTGAGAAATGAAATTTTAAAATGTGAAGGAGATGAGTTATCAAAGAATAATGTAAAAATTTTAATAGAAAAGTTTAATAATTGTAGAAAGATCTTTGTGAAAAGAAAGTTGTTACAGAACCCAATGAATGAATAAAGTATTAACGTAAAATCTATTTTGATAGATTGAATGAGTGAAGAGTAATAAATAAAAATTCAAGGATGAAATTCATAGAAGAAGAGGTGAATGTAATGTCCCGAGAGTTTGAGAATCTAGTATATGATAATGATCCTTAAAGAAAGATAATGAACGGGTCAAAGAATATGTAATACTCAAATATAGTTAAGTCTAAGTAAATGTTAGGAGGAATAGAAAATATAAAACCTATATTAAGGTAATGTGTTGAAGTTATTCAACGATAATTTTTTTTAAAGTTTTTTTAAAGAGATTTGATGAAAACCTGAGTAAGGTAGGGTTTCGGTGATTCCGAGGACGAAATCCTTATAAGGTGGGAAGGATGTAACAATCCAAAATTTATTTATAATTTCAAATATTTATTGAATTAAATAAATATTTTTAATTGATGCGTTTGTTTTTAGTAGATATTTGTTGGATTATTTATTAGTAAGTAAATAATTCATGAGTTATCGAAATTAACTTAATTAAGAAAAAAGAGTGATGAATTAAATTTATGAGAGAATACGCTAATTTAACTTAATAACTAAATTTGAGAGTTGTTAAGAATTATATAGTTTGCTAGAATATTGTTTTAATTTAATTTAGTAATTAAAGTGATATGTTAATTTATTAAGTAAAATTATAATAAAAATTATAATTTTGTGGTAGTTAGTTTTGTTTATTTAATTAAGATTGGATATAGAAATCCAAGAAAATAATGTGGGATAATAAACTATAGTATAAATGATTTATTGAAGTAAATTAAAGTAGTTTAAATGGATTTGCCAAACAAGGCTTAAAAATATTAAGTCTTTATTTTAAAAGTGTTTTTGCCAAACGAAGCCTTATGGCTTTTGAATTTTGAATTTGAATTATAATAAATAATAAATAATAAAATATAATATAATAAATTTTATAACAGATATATCATTATTATATTTAATAAAACGTCAGTTTTAGACGTTTGAGTTTAGTTTATTTTGTGTGTTGGTTTTATGTTACGTGAAAAGGGTTTGCCCTAAGCATAAGAAGAAGAGAGAAGAGAGAGTTTACAGAGAAGTTTGAGAAAACTTAAGAGAGAATTTCTGTGATTCCAAAGCAATTCACTGTGATTTATCAAGGATTATCTCAAAGAAATTGAAGGTATAACCTCTCAACCTTGAGTTGTTATGAAAAGAGTTCATGTTCTTCATTTTCAAAATTTTCTGTAAATTGCATGTTTGATGAATTATAGTTATACAAACTTAATTATTGGGTTTGTGTGTATTTGTGATGTTAGAATTAGCATCTAGACAAGGAATTAGTGTACAAATTATGTTCAAAAAGAAAGAAAATCGTTTACAGTGTATATGGTTATGTATATGGCTTGTGAAAGTAAAACAAATGGTAGTTAGTTTGTGAACTAAATAGTAAATTGAGTCTAAAATATGTTAATATGATAAGAAACGAAAAGAACGCAAGTTGAATGAATCAATGTGGTTAAGAAACGAATTCGTAGTGAATGAATTCACTAAACATGTTAAAACATGAAAGTTTAGTATGAACATGAGTATTGGGTCAAGATTTAGGCTAGTTAGTGTTTTTGTAAATCGTTATAATTCTAGTATGTTGTATTTCTATGAATTACAAATTCATAGAATTGAAAACGGACTATATGGATGTGTATAACTCAAGTTATGAAGATTAGAAGGAGAAAATGTTCAAAAATCGTGAGAACAGTGAACTTCAGAGTCCCATTTCTACTAACGGGCACAACTGCACTGTGGTCTAAGTCATTTGGTGCGCAGCTTCCCTCTAGGGTGCAACTGCGCTATGCCCAAGGCTTTATTGGGCGCATCTGCGCCCAAAGTGTGTCAGGTATAATTGTTTTGACCTATTTTAGTAAAATAGGCATAATGTTCTCCGATTGAGGCGATTCAAGATGATCTAGAACGAGGACGAATAGACCTACAACTTTTAGTCTTTAATGTTTTCAATATGAGGTCGGGAACATGGGTCAAAATGGTCATCTTTAGGACTATTATGTTTTCGGGGGTAATCGGAGGGCGTCGGGCATGCATGTATGCAAGTGTAGTGCTTCTGAAGATAAAAGATGTTATTCTTAGTTATAAAACAAGAATGTTAGTAAAAATAATGATGTTTAACATTAATAAATAATGTATTGGATAAGTTGTATAAGCATACTAAGCATACGTAAGAGAGACAAATCGGGCGTGTAACGAATGAACGTCGAAACGCTGTAACAAATGTTAATAACCGTAAAAAGTGTTTTAAGTCAAATGAAATGAAAATTATAAGATATGAAATGGGTTTAATATAAAACTAATACTGATTCCTAGCAAGACTTAAATACTTGAATGAACTTCGAGTACGACCTATGAAGTAAAACAGTGAGATGTAAGTCAAAAGTTAACACAATCAAATTGAACATTGTGTATTGATTAATAAGAAGGGTTATCAGATATAAAGTAAAGTTTACATTACAACTACTATGCGTTGCTATGTGACTAATAGTTAATGTGAATGATTATATAATTGTGTAGGGCACGTGAAGTGTAGATAACTGTAAGTTGTTAAACTGTTATTGGTAAACAACGATCAAGGCAAGTCTTTCAGTTCCTATTTGCTATGTGAACTTGATGATTAACTGTTTTAAATCTTTATTGAAAAGAGCATGATGTGTTATATCTGTTGAAAGTATGAAATGTTAAAGTCAATTTATGACTACGTTGATTGAGTAAAGCATGCTGATTGAGTAAGGAACTCAATCTTTATACTTATTATATGAACTGTAGCATGTATTTTATGTTAGTCCAATGTTTATGAGATATATGTTGAGCTTGTTATTATGTGCTACGTGATGCATGAAAACTGTTAGATTTTCTTTGGTCATTTAGCTCAACCTTGCAAATAACCACTTTTGCAGGTTAAAGATTCAAGGTAAAGTTATGTGCTACTTGAAAGACATGAATCAGATGTGATATTGAAGATTTATACACTTTGGATGAATTATAATTATTTGAACCATGTGTAGGGTTATGAATAATGTATGATGTTTAATAGATGTTGAGTTATAAAGTTTAAGTTTTGTTTATTGTATGAAAGGGTATTGAACCTGGATGTAAGTATTATTTATTAACTCTGATAAGGTGAGTAATAAGCTAAGTATGGTTTAAAGGTAGGTAAGGATAAAGGTTTTGAGAAATGTACTTGATAAGTTACAATGATTATGTAATGATAAATTATCAAGTTTGGGTTATCTGATATGTAAAGGTTATAAGATTAAAATGTAAGATTCTATATAATAACTTTGATGAAGTAAATCATAAAATAACTTGATTCAAAAACATGTAGATGATAAAGGTTTTGATTCAGGAAATTAAAGTAAGAAGATAAAAAAGATAGTAATGTAAAATTAGATGTTAGACGTGTTATTAACGACCGAAGTTGATATTTGAATTGTATGAATTTTGGGGTCGTTACAAGATCCATGGTAGATCTAGATGTCTTACTTCTTTTGGTAAGTCCCGGTCACTCCGTAGAGTCCTAGATCTATATCTAGAGGTGAGGGGGGTCCTAATGACTCGTCATGGAGATTTCAACCAATGAAATCACCTATTCTTGAGTTTAGGATATGTTTTACATACCTATATAAGTTTAATAATGTGAGCCTAGGAATCCCAGTGTCGAGATCTAATGATCGGATCTTGACTTGATTCTCATGATGGACTTTTTCTTTGCGATGTTATGTTTAAATAACGTAAAATTGTTGTACATATAATATTGGATCTTAAAACGAGTTCGAGGGGTTCGTCCCAAGAATTCAGATTTAAGATCCTGTGATAGTGAAAAATTATGATTGTGGGTGTTTGGATTCATCGAGATGGCTTTCATGCCCAATGATGATCAACCCTTTTTGGCACTTTATTGCATACATTATCACCCAAAATGATTTTCAAATAAAACCACAAAGAGCTTTCATGAAAAATAAAGCGATTTGCGATAGATCACTTAACAAATATAAAGTTAATAAAAGGAAGTATCAAAGGTCCTCGACTACTATTCGGACGAAGGATTTGAAAATTATTGTTTTCCAAAATATCATTTAAATGTATATTTTGTCTAAAATGAACTTTTTGCTAAATCAAATCCTTCGTGCATAGGTGCAAAGGAGGAACAACACTACTTTCAAACAAACTCAAAATGAGGCTTAGAATAAACTAATAAATAAACACACACACACACACACACTTTATGGATATGAAATCAATAAGATGCGGTAACCATGTTTTCACGGAAGTCGGGGGTGCCTAATACCCTCCCCTCGCTTAAGGTAGCCCCGAATTCTAAGAATCTCAATTTCAGACCAATGCTACAGAGTCACATATTGGGCCATATTGCGAAAACTTTTAAATTTGGATGAGTTGGTACATCCATTGAAAACCATACCAACTGGAAACTCTGTCTTATTCAGCACAATAATTAAAAGAAAAGTTAAATTTTTTAAAATAAGTAGACTAATGTCGTTCTTTTCCCAAATCTCACACTTTAGTTGAATTAATTGACATGGCAATATAAGAAGGTAGAAACAATAGGAAAAACGGAAAATAAACAGACAAAAAATAAAAAAAAAAGAAAGAAATTTTTCCGACGTTGACAGGTGGCACCTTTGCTGGGGAATAACAGAGGGCTTAAGCCGCATTAAATCTTTTTGATTTCCATTCTACATTTTCATATCGTGTGGATGATCTCTATGTGATGAATGATTTAAGCACTTCATATTAGTGCCTCACACCACATATTAGTGCCTCACACAAATGTCATCATATTAGATTCGGTGAGGACAATGAATGTATGAATGTATGTTATGCGGTCCCTCCGCCAGGAGGCATACCCATCGGTTGTTTATTACTAGACTCTATAGAATGCTCTCTTGCGAGGCTCAAGAAAGGCAACTTTCAGATCCGCTCTAATTGAAAGATGGATGTCTTCATCAAGTAAATTGCGAAGATATGAGAAACAATTTCAAATAGCCCGTGAAAGTTATCCTAAGATAGGCCAGTCTCTGTTAAACCAAACGCGCAGGATGTTTCTTCATGCCCTGTTACTTCCTGAATATATAAATGTCATCCATCTTAACTGTCATATATATGTTCTTCTTATCATGTCATCATGTTGACTAACCCCTTGTCTTGCAGGAAAAGATTAAAAAACCCCTAAACTGATGCATAACATATCATGCATCCATGTCATCTGCCAATATCAAGACTAAAGTAGATACCAGTTTTGTGCAGATTGGTCCTAGAACTCGATTCTGAGCCAAAAAGGCACGATCACCTCCAGCCAAAATGGCATAAGGCAGTTCATCAGAACCTATTCTCGTATCTTGGGAGGAGTTTGAGGAATTTAAGAAGCAGATTGTTGAGATAACCGTCTTATTAAGAGAATAGTGTAAAGTCACTCAAGTACCCGAACTTAAAAATCAGACTAAATCTTTTGCACAAGAAGATATGCAAGTACCGAGAAAGGATAATGATACCCAGATGTCTACTCTCGTATCCCCACTTATCGTCGGATAAACCCAAGAAGTCCTCGACAAAACTCGGCCAAGGGAAATAATAGACCTGCGAAAAGATAAGGAAATCGGATATATCAAGAAGAAGGTTAGACAGATGGAGGATGCCATCCGATCCATTAAGGTGACAGAATCCCATGGGAGTGTGAATTACTCTGATTTATGTATATTCCCGAAGGTGAGGTACCCAGATAAGTTTCAAGTCCAAAAATTGAAAAAGTATAATGGATTGGGTGGCCCCTACACCCACTTAAAGGTCTACATAGGCGAGCTTGGATCATATGCTTAGGATGAGAATCTCTAAATGCAGTTGTTCCAAAAGAGCCTTACCAGTGGATCCTGAACTTGGTACATCCGAATTGATAATTCTAAGGTCCATGGTTGGGAGGATTTAGCCCATGCGTTCCTTAACCAATATACATTTCATTTCCAAATGGCCCCTAATCGCTACCAAGTGACCAAAGTTAAGAAATTGAGCAATGAGTCGTTCAGGGAATACGAGAGGTGGAGGAGCATGGTCGCCCAAGTTAGCCCACTAATGGATGAAGGTGAGATGGTGATGACATTTATTGACTTCCAAGAATACCCATATTATGAGAGAGTCCTGGCGGGGATATGCAGTCCATTTTCTGAAATGATAAAACACGGGGAAATAGCAAAAATTGGTTTGAAATCTGGAAAGATCAAAGACCTCGCCGCCTTGGAGGCAGTGGCGGAACATATACAATCGAGTAATTACTTAAGCGCTCCCAAAAGGGTACATAAAAAGAAGGAGAAAGATGTTTCTTTAATATTGCAAGGGTAATTAACAAGAAAGAGTAATAGTCCACCTATACAGAAGCGAGGCAATTACCTTGTACTTACGAACACCCGAAATCCTACGACACTAAAGGTCGGGGAAAATAGGAAAATAAGGATATTCATTCCATTAGGGGATTCATTGGAGAACATATTAGCACTTTTGGTTACATAGAAGAAGATTACTGAGCTTTCTCCACCTGCTGATCCCAAAAGAAGGCAATATGATCATAGTAAGAGATGTGCTTATCATTCCGGAGCACCTGGGCATGACACTCAAAATTGTTGGACTTTAAAGAATAAGATTCAGAATATGATCAACATTGGGGAGATTGTGGTTAAAACATCATATCAACCCAACGTTAATAACAACCCTTTACCTTAGCAGATGCAGAGGGAGTCAACATGATAAGTGTAGAAAGTCGGGAGAACTGCAAGTATCTAAGAAAATTAGGAGAAGCTCTTGCAATGATTGATCCTTCCATGTGGGGTTATCCGAAAGAAAAGTATACGATGGAAAAGAGCTTGGCCTCGATCGACGCACAAGTGGACCAATTAGCAGAGCTAGTCATGTACCAGCATCAAATAACCCAACAACTTATCGATCAAGTCCTACGAGGGCCGGTCAACACTGCACCTCCTAAAATTGTCCCATTTCCAAAGAGAGATTAGATTTGTCTTCAGGAGAAGAGAAGATGGACAAAAAAGATGGTTCGGGAAGCTATATTTCACCTTAGAAGGGAATATGCCGCCAAACGGAAGTTTACCCCCTGGGGCAATCTAGGGAAGAAATCCTGCGAATGTTGATTAACAAGGGAAAGATTACGGAGTTGTCACCACCCCCGAATCCTCGATAAAAGTTTTTTAACCTTAGTAAAACTTGCCTCTATCACTCAAATGCTCCTGGACATACCACCGAGGAATATTAGGCCCTACGCCATTTAATTCAGAACCTGATTGAATCTGGCAAGCTGGAGATGATAAATGAGGCTGAGATCTTCCCTAATGAAGAGATAATATACCCTGAAGGTTGTGAAGTGCAAAAGGAATGGTGGTAGTTATCACTTGCGTAAAAATAACTTCCGCAATGCCCATAGCTATTAAATAATTATTCGAAGTGGGAGGAATAATTCCCATGGAAATAGCTGCTCCAATGCCATTGATATTGACTCATCGACTGCAGATCCCTATTTTTAGTCTTAAAAAGGTTCTGTGGAATTACGGAGATGATGCAAGAGCAGTAACCGATTGTACTATTGTCTTACCAAAAGACAATCCCCTACACCTTCCCTGACGGATAATGGAGCCAATCGTCAAGATAGTGGGAGAAATGTCGCTAGGGAAGATTGTGGATTTCCTTAATAAAGTAGGACACAATGAAGTGAGAGTGGTGAAGTAGCTGAAAAAGGCACTACCACAAATCTCCATCCTAGACCTGATGTTAGCCTCCGAGGACCCCCATAAAATTTTAATTCAAGTGTTGGAGGAGGCTCACCTGCCCAAGACCATTGACGTCGAGAAATTCCAACATCTGATTAGTCATATACTGGGCAACAATGTCATATCCTTCACAGATGACGATATACCAGCAAAAAGAATTGGGCATCGTAAACCTTTACATATTGTGGTTATATTGTCAGGGTATGTGATAGGAGGAATGGTTATCGATGGGGGATCAACATTGAATATCTGCCCTCATGATACCTTGGAAATGATGAATATCAACCCAAATAGGATTCGAGATAGTCATGAGGTAATTCGAGCTTTCGTTGGGTCAAGGAGGGATACGGTGGGGAAAATTAAACTTCCCATAGAGATTGGTCTATTCACTTTCAACATATCCTTTGAGCATCACTACTGGGTATAACATGTTGCTGGGACGACCATGGATTCATATGGCTGGAGTCGTTCCCTCCAGTCTTCATTAATAATTAATGTTCATTATCAACAATAACTTGGTCACTGTTAGTGCCAAACCCAAATATCTGATCCACGTTCCGGAAGACATGCCTATGATCATCTTGATTGAGGGTATGGAACCAACAAGCTTTCAAGCCTTTGAGGTGAATAATTCATAATAACACTCGGTGGGATCGCCGGTATTGAAACCTCGAATATCCCCAGAAGTAATAATGGTCGGTCAAGAGATGCTTTCTCGAGGACATCAAATAGGCTAAGGGATAGGGTGGAATGGCCAAGGGATCAAGAATCCTATTTATATACTAACATAGTTAGGCAGGGTTGGACTGGGCTACCTCGGTGGTTCCAAACATTATAATCCCCATAAGCATATGCCTATCCACATGATGACTCCCCTCAGGACGAACCTCACTGAAGCAGGATTTAAGGAACCATTAAGGAAATCCCCCTCTAATATCTCAAACCTCTTGATACTCAAGGTTAATCAGAGCATAAATGAGGAAACCAACCCCTTGAGGAAGCGACTAGAGAGGCCAGAAATAAGAAGTTTATAGAGGAGATCTAGTTACTATTTCTTTGCAATTTTCCTAAGGATTTATATGGAAAGGGTCCACTCGACGATCAACCTGCAAACGTCCCGGTCATTAACTAGAAGAGTATAAGCATCCCAAATGAGGATCCCGGGTCTAGTTCTGAACCAATTATGGTCATCCTCATAGACAATAGTAACTCCAGTAACTCCTCTATCTCAGCCATCCTTGAAGACCTGACCACCAGTAATTGGATAATCATTCCTCAGATCGTCTAGAAAGGGTAAAAATAAAAAGTGATCTTTTAGAAAGGAGATTAGCCTTTACATTTTAGTCTGTTTTATTATATCTACAACTTGTTATTGCCTTTTGTCATATTATCTGATGAACCTTTTGTAATTGATAACTGTTATATATATTAAGCAATCAAGTTTTCTTCTCAAGTTCCCAAATTTGAGTATTTCTAGCCCCGTCCTTGAATTTTTAGATTCGAGTAATGACTATGATTTTGATATAGAATTGAACTTTAACTTGATGGGAATCGAGCAAGAGGAAATAGAAGATGAGGAGGTGCCCGATGAAATTAAAGGATGGGTCGAAGACAAACCCAAACCCAACCTCTATTAATGACTACGATTGAATGTGGCATTATAATTCTCTTTTCTACACTAAGCAAAGTTATCGAGAAATAGAATATCATGAATGCAAGTTTAACATGCCTAACTAACTTATTAATTTATTGAATCTAGATTCATCTAGAGGCTTAGTAAACACATCTACTAGCTGATCATTAGTTGAAATAAAATACAAAGAAATATCTCCATATGAACATGGTCTTTGATAAAATGATATCTGATGTCTATGAGTTTAGTTCTAGAATGCATAACAGGATTATGGGTAATTGAGATAGGACTAATATTATCACAAAATATAGGGATTGACTTAAAATCAAACCCATAATTAACAAGCTGGTTCTTTATCCATAGGATTTGAGTACAACAACTATCAGCTACGATATATTCGACTTCAGCAGTAGAGGTTGATACATAGTTATGCTTCTTGCTGAACTATGATACAAGTTTATTTCCCAGTAATTGACATGTACCACTAGTGCTTTTTCTATCAATCTTGCACCCTACGAAATCTACATTTGAATATCCTATCAGATCAAGGGGAAATTCCTTGGGATACCATAAGCCCAAATAAAGAGTGCCTTTGAGATATATAAAAATTCTTTTCACAACTATTAGATGAGATTCCTTTGGATCAGCTTGAAACCTATCACAAATATAGGTTGAGAACATGATATCTGGTCTACTAGCAGTTAGATACAAGAGAGATCCAATCATACCTCTATATTGAGTGTTATCAATACTTTTACCTTTTTCATCTTTATCAAGTTTGGTAGCAGAAACCATATGAGTTTTCATGGGGGTGGCTGATTCTAATCCATACTTCTTCAGAAGTTTTTTGAAGTACTTGGCTTGATTGATAAAAATTCCTTCTTTAGATTGCTTAACTTGAAGTCCAAGGAAGAAATTAAGTTCACCTATCATGATCATTTCAAATTTATTTTGCATTAACTTCGCAAATCTCTCACAATATTTTTCATCAGTAGAGCCAAATATGATATCATCAACATATATTTAAACTAATAGAATTTTATTCTTATGCTTACTAAGAAATAGAGTTGTGTCTACTCTGCCTCTAGCAAATCCGTTTTCAATAAGATAATTAGTGAATGTTTTATACCATGCTCTAGGTGCTTATTTTAAACCATATAGTTCTTTATCAAGTCTAAAGACATAATTTGGAAAAGTAAGATTGATAAAACTTGGTGGTTATTCGACATAAATTTCTTCTTGAAGTTCACCATTGAGAAATGCACTCTTGACATCCATTTGAAAAACTTTGAATTTTATGAAGGTTGCATAGGCTAAGAACATCCTGATGGTTTCCAGTTTGGCAACAAGTGCAAAGGTCTGTTTATAGTTTATTCTTTTTTCTTGAGAATAACTTTTTGCTACTAGCCTTGCCTTATTCCTTGTGATCACACCAACTTCATCCATCTTATTTCTGAAGACCCATTTTGTACCAGTAACTAGATAGTCTTTTGGTCTTGGAACTAGTCTCCAGACTTTACTTATCTCGAACTGATTTAGCTCTTCTTGCATGGCTTCAATCCAACTTGAGTCTTCTAAGGCTTCTTCAATTTTCTTTGGCTCAGTCCAGCAAATTAAGCTTAAATAAAAACATTCATTCTGAGTTGCTGATCTGGTTCTAACACATGCATTTGGTTCTTCAATGATTAGATTTTGAGTGTGATATCTTGACCATCCCGATTGGGATAGAATTTTAGTTCTTGTACCTTCTTGTGGAAGATCTTTAAGATTTGGTTCTTGTTCTGCATCTTCACTGGTTCGTAGGGTTTCAAGATTTGGATTTTGTGACTCTACGATTTCTTTATCTGGCACTATGATCATAGGATCTAGCATATCTTCATTGATCGTAAGATTTTATTGAGATTCTACTTCCACTATTTCTTTAATTTGAGATGTCTTGACTGGCCTTCATCCTAGCCATCAAACGTGATATGGATAGACACTTCTACTATCAGATTTTTCTTGTTGAAAACTTTGTAGGCTTTACTTTCCATAGAGTATCCAAGGAAGGTTCCTTCATTTGACTTAGGCTAAAATTTGGTTAGATAACTTTTGCCACTGTTGAAATGTAACATGTACAACCAAAGGCACGAAAGTATCTGTTGTTTGGCTTTCTTCCTTTCTATATCTCGTAGGGTGTCTTCTTGATGGTGGAATGGATTAAGGATCTATTCTGAGTATAACATGCAGTGCTAACCGCTTCAGCCCAGAAATATTCAGGTAGTTGAGCTGCTGCTAGAAGAGTTCTCCCTGCTTCGATTAATGTTTGGTTCTTCCTTTCAGCTACTCCATTTTGTTGTGGAGTTCGAGGAGCTGAGAAATTATGTTGAATACAATTTTCTTCACAGAATTGATCTACTCCAGAATAGTCGAATTCCTTGCCATGATCACTTCTTATAGCTTTTATCTTTTCACCCTTTTCATTCATCACTGCCTTGAAGAATTTGATCAGTTGAGTACTTGTGTCGTCCTTTGAGCTTAAAAAGAATACCCATGTGAATCTGGTATAATCATCTACTATTATCAGTGAGTCTCTTTTACCTCCAATATTGGTTGTTAGAATAGGCCCAAAGAGATCTATATGAAGAAGTTGCAATGGTTTTTCATTTGAATTGATCATCTTGCATTTGAATGAGCTCTTGGTCTGCTTTCCCAGTTGACAAGCTTTAAATGGTCTTTCTTTGATGAAGTTCAGTTTAAGTAGACCTCTGACTAGATCCTTTTATGCAATCTTTGACATGCTTTTGGAATTTAGATGAGATAATCTTCTGTGTTGTTGCCTAATTTTCTTACTAGCACTTAACACGCAAGTATACATGTTCAATTGTAATATTAAGCAAGCAAGCATATCATTCCCACGAGGAAATAGATTAATATTTATCAACCACTAATTTTAATTCAATTAATCCTATTTTAAACTACGAAATATTGTTTTTGATTTGAAAATTTAAATTAAAAAAACTAAATACTAAGATCAACGTTCAAAAGATTAAAGCAGATGTAAAGATTACAACTTCCCTTGGTATTTCATTTAAATCAATTTACTTCCCATTTAATTCAGTTAATTAATATGAATAATTATCCAAGAATACTTTTTAGTACTCACGCACTTCTTCCGAAATATACGTGAACAAATCCCCCTAAATTCGTTCTCTGTGAATCAGAATTACAAGGAACACCCTAGTTAATCAACTCATTATATTCCTATGTGAATCAAGTTGATTAGGGTTTTACGCACAAATTCTTCGAATGAATACAAAAGATATATAGGTATATTCCTATCCTACATGCTAATCATATTAACCCTATTCAGATTATATAAACAGATGTTATTATATCCAGATCTCAATCTATACTCTATTTTTTAAATTTTATATAGATTATCATAGTAATTTTTGGCCAAACAATTAATCAATAATAATAAATAATTCAATAAAAACTAATTTTCATTCAATGGGAAGGTTTAACTTAAACTACATACCAAGTTCAGTT
The DNA here is from genome assembly GCA_020205615.1 of Panax quinquefolius. Taxonomy (NCBI): domain Eukaryota; kingdom Viridiplantae; phylum Streptophyta; class Magnoliopsida; order Apiales; family Araliaceae; genus Panax; species Panax quinquefolius. The sequence goes on along the minus strand of CM035154.1, from coordinate 98,943,073 downwards.
GCAATCTTAATTAAAATTTAGTTTATGATAATAATAATAAGGAAAAACATCATCCAAATTAATAATCCAAACATCCTAGATAATTACAAAGGATAAAAACTAGAGAAGAAAAGAAGAAACTCTGAATTTGCTCTTAGACTCTCTCTTTAATCTTCAGCCCTTGCAATCCTCCTTTGTGTTTTCCTTCGTTGTTCTCTCTATAATTGATTTGATAAATTGATCGAATACGTCTTTTCTAAAGTCTTCTCCTATTTGTATTGGTCAATATTCCTATTTGGCTTCAAAATCCAATTCAACAGCAGAAAAATCAACTGTGGGCGTGCATGAGCACCTAGGCGCTCAACCTAGTTCAATTCCAAGCACCTAGGCTCTTGACCAGGACCACATATTTACTAAAATACCACTCTACCCTAATTTTAATGATTTTTAATTATTTTCTTCTCCTAAATGACCAAATTGTCCCACCAACTCTATCCTAAAATAAATAAACACAAAAACAAATAAAAAGGATACTAAAAATACTAAGATATAACAATAATTAAGTTTAATAATATCGAATTTGTAGGTATAAAACCCACTCATCATGTGTCATAGCCAGCTTATGTCTTCTAAAGCTTTTGAAAAGAAACAAGCTGATACTGAAGAACTTGTTTCATAGATATTCATAACATAAACATTTCCTTCTCTGGATCTATTTAGCTTGTCAGAATTGGTTTCCAGATCTCGAACTTGACATTTGTTATTGAGGAACATGACTTGATGTCCTTTGCCACATAATTGACTTATGCTCAGCAGATTATATTTTAGTCCATGAGCATAGGCTACTTTGCTGAAAGAGATAAAACCTTTTCCTATAGAGCCATATCCTCTGGTCTTACCAGATTTGTTATCTCCAAAGATAACAGCTGGACCATCTTTATCTTTAAAATCTATCAAAAGAGCCTTGTTGCCAGCATGTGCCTTGCGCACCCACTATCCAGATACCAAACAGATTCGGTTGACCTTGGTACTTGCATACATAATTATTATTCATTTTGGTAACCATACTCTTTTGGGTCCTTCAATGTTAGTTATCTTCGGAATCCAGATTTGCGTGATCTTGGGTTGATAATATGCATTGCAGTAATTAGTAAATTTGTGCCCATGTCTATAATATGCATAATTATTTTTGTGTTGCGTATATATATTTATTCTAATTTGAACTTGATATGGTTGATATATCTTTTTTCTGATTGGCCTCTCTGTCTCCACATAGTTTTACAATTTTGGAATTTCATAAAACGAGAATCAGTTCTACGATTGTTTCTAGACTTGCCTGTAGAATTTTTCCAAACACTATGACTCTTATAGATATAATCGTAGATTTGAACTTACTTTGTGATTTCACAAAGCCCAAATAAGTATGCGACTTGTTGTCTTTTGGAATGAGAACTTGGTCAGCAGAGATTGGTAGATCAAGAATACTTGATTCAGTGTTGTCTTTGGATTTTACAAACACAATGTTTCTATAGGATGAAGAAACACTATTTTTGTTTGTCTCCAAATACTTTTTCATACTTAGATTTCTTGAAGGCAAACCATCAAATCCTAATCCTGATCTGTCAGAGACTACTCTTTGACTTGTGATCAGAGAGTTCATAGATGAGGAAGATTGATTCCACATAGAGATTATCTTTTCCAATTCTTCTACTTTAGATTTAAAAGTATATTCTATTAAAGTGTTTGATTAAATTATTTTTCTCAAATTCTTATTTTCTATTTCAAGCTTAGATAGAGAGGCAGTGTTTCGTAGAGAAGTATCCAATTCTACTTGCACTTTATCTTTCTCCTCTTGAAGATGAGAGTAATCCTTTGATAGAACTCTGAACAATTTCATATATCTATGCAATTCAAAAGTAATATCATGCAAAGCAGATCTAAGATTATTCATGTCAACATCAGGAGAGTTAAAATCAATTACCTCATTGATATCAATTTCTTGATGATCAGTGGTTGAGTTGGATTTTCTTCTATGACCATCAGATATAAGTTGACTTCTTGTGATTCTTTATCATCGCTTGAATCTGAGCTGGAATAACCATTTGAGTCACTCTATGAGCTATCAGCTACTAAGCCTCTTTCTTTCTTGTGAGACTTGTACTTTTTGTATTATTTATTTTTGTCGTATTTCTGCTTGTGATTTTTGAGATCCTCTCGTAGAGGTTTGGTGCACTCTGCTATAAATTGACCAGGCTTTTTGCAGTTGAAGCACAAGCCCTTTTCTTGTTCTCTACTGTTGCTTCCTTTGTTGAAATTTCTTCTTTGTTTCAGTTGCTGCCTTTTCCTATGAATTTTCTCAATCTTTGGGCAAGCATAGCGACATCATCATCTTCGCCATCAAAACCTTCTTGATCATCTTTTTTGACTTCGATTGGGGGTTTGGATATTCCTTTAGAGGCTTTAAGAGCAATGCCTTTGTCTTTTCTTTTATTTTCAGACAGAGTTTCAGCTCTTTGATTTAGCTCCAGCTCATAGTGTAAGACCCCAACTTATTATTAATGAAATTTAATTTTCTCTATTTATTATTTTGAAATAGTAAGGGTTGATGTGATTAATGTGGATAGTTAGGGGTAAAATACGCAAATATTTCAAAATAAGCAAGTGGTTATAAAATATTCATTGTTGTCGGGGAATATTCGTTTGGTCGTGGAATATTCAGATCGTCGGGAATATTCGCATTTACTCAGCCTGACCATGTGTGGGCCCCATAACTAAAAAGCGATTGGATGAAGAAAAGCGACAAATATAAGTTGGTTAAAAATAACTTGGCGTAGTTATTACCAAGTATTAATCTTTGTTAAAATACTCTGTGGTTAAAACACAGTAGCACACGGTATTGCACCAATTATTGATTCTTACGTAAGAAGGCACTACTCAATAATGGTTACAGTAATTACTGTTCAGTATTTTATTGAGTTAATAATTGCTGCGTTGATATTTTATATTGTTGTTGTTTCAATAATTGTCATTACACAATATTTTTCATTATCGAAGCAATAATTCATATTATCTGAATAATATTATTAGATAACATTATTGGCAATGTCTAGAAAGTTACATCTAAGGAGAGGTTTGGTCACCTAATTGCGCGCCAAGAAGGAGAAATTCTTATTGAAAGCCCCTTCTCTCAGGAACCGCACGGTTGTCAATATTGTGAGTCAATAATATTATTTGTGAATAATTAATTATTGATTCATATGATGAGGAAAATATTAATTTTATGTGGATATAGATGGAGAAAATTTTTAATGTGACAATTGTTGAAAATTGAAATTTTATCTTTTTCTGATAAAATAATTCATTTAAATATATTATTATATTTTCATAATATAATAATGGTGATATTTTTACAACGAATGTGGGATATATGAGTATACGAGGAGGAAGAGTATTTTTGTTGCAATAAATGTTTAAAACATGTTAAACATGCTTAAATGGACCCTATTTATTGACTGAAATTTGATTATAGCCTGTAAAATTTCCCGTTTGTGGATTTCGGTCAATTTCTGTTTGGAATTCGGAAAAACTTTCTTCTGTAAAGTTGTAGAGAATTGAATTTCCTATAAAAACTCATGAGATTCAAATTTTCTGATAAAAGGGCTATTTATTGTGAATTATTGAAGTTCCGAAGCTCCGAAATAATTGATTTTTGGAAGTTTTAATTATTATTTTAAAGAAAAACATTTTTTTGCATTTAAGTGGGCTAATATGTGATATTAATTGCTGAAATCAGATCTTCAAAGATGGGCTAAGGAAATTTATAATATATATTAATATTTTATTAAATTTTACCTTTGTGTTCTAAAGCATTTTCCTATAAGTAGGGTGCTTAGGTTAGAATCGAAAATCACACCGAGAAATCAAGTTTTCTCTCTATATTATCGAATATTCTTGTGAGTATTTTGAGTATACTTTGAGTATTGTTAGACGGTCGTAAGTTCCCTTGAAGACTATACCCTAGATTCCAAATTAAGTACTAATCTTTTGAGGTAAGGGATGTTATTTTCTTCTCAAATGATATTATTTCTTCAATATCATTATCTTTGAAATATTGGTTGGAACTTTTATCAAATTTGGAACTTTTTCATGTCGGGGTTACTATTCATGAGTTACTATTCACGAGTTACTATTCATGAGTTACTATTCACGAGTTACTATTCACGAGTACTATTCATGAAGCGTGAAGATGTTTTTGTGGAATTTCTATCTTTTGGTGTTGAGTTACTATTCACGTATCGGCACTATTCACGATATCTGACACTATTCACCTAAAAAATAAAATTTCTTCTTTTTTGTCCAAAATATCTATTCGGATACTAGCTTTGATTGTATCCATGTTTTGATCATTCTTGAATTTTACACCACTATGATTATTTTTGAGGTATTTTTGAACATGGATAAAACAAAGTACGAATCCTTAATCCTTAATCCTTGTCATTTTGTTTCACTGGATTCGTTTCTTTAAAAAAATATTTTTCATCATCCTCAGTCTTAAATGATGATATTATTGAATATCTTTGGCCTTTAGTGCAAAGATGAATGATTTCTGAAGAATATCTTTGGCTGTAGTGCAAAGATGAACAGGTGTTTAGATGAACATGACCAATTGATGAATATCTTTGGCACCTTAGTGCAAAGATGAATATTTGATTCCGGATGTATATTGATTGATGTTACAGAGATAAAAGATAGACGATGAACTTTTAAATTCATACATAGAAGATAGTAGTTTGCATTCTCTACTTAACTCTTCTAATGAATTATTATTTCCGCTACGAATATTGATTTAAAATTTGTTGTCTATTGTATTCTATTAGATTTTTCCTGTTGAAGACTAACGGTAATTTGTTGTATATTATCTTAGTCATAATATTCTTTCTTTGGGCTAGTTGAGCTCACCCTTTTCCTTTTTGTTCTATTTTTCTTCTCGTGAGGCGAGAATATAGCGAAAATACAGTTAGGGTATGGAATGAAGGTTTTAGAAAGGATTGTTTAGTAGTCCTCACCATTTTGTAAAATAATGTATCAATAAACGTGATGAGGATTTATTTGAGTATAGATATTTTCTAGAAGATAATATTTGTATTCAAACTCACAGTTTTACTGTTGTAATAATAAAGTTGTAGTTGTTTCTGTACCATGTATTAACAACTCAGAATAGGTGATGTATACCTATTTTGGGGGCGTCACACATAGGTAAGGAGATTACCATAAAGCTTTTTGCACAGTTATTTCATGCAGATTCTTTGATTCTCGAATTGATGTGTCTTGACATCCCATTTGTTGGGTAGAGCTCGCATAAATTTGATTTTCAGGTCTTTATTTGGATACACCTTTCCATATGACTTAAGAGTATTTAAAAGAATAGTGAATCTTTTATATGTTGCTGTGAGGTTTTCTTCTGGAATATGGGTGAACATCTCATACTGTTGAGTCAGAAGAGATTACTTGTTTTCTCTGACTTCTTCTGTTTTGTCATGTGTCACAAACAATACTTCCCATACTTCCTATGTAGTGGTGCAGTTTACAACATTTTCAAAGAGTTCAACCTCTAAAGCCATGAATAGAATATTCTTGGCTCTTTTATTCAGCTGCACATGCTTCTTTTCATATTTTGTCCATTCTTCACGCATTTTTACAATCACTTTGTTTGGATCATCCGTTGTAGGAGCAAGCTTTGTAGGAATGTATGGACCAGAGAGAACAACTTCAAACAAATCATCATCAATAACATCCTTATATGCCTGCATAAGCACTTTCTAGTTAGCAAATTTTTATTTATTAAGAAGAGATAGCTTGCTTCCACCACCAAGCTCCGTACCATTTTTGTTTTGTGCCATGGATCTACTAAAAGTGTAAGCTTTGTGTTCGTGAGAACCTGCTTTGATACCACTTTTTATTTCCCAAAGGCACTTGTAGATCTAGAAGGGAGGTTGAATAGATCTTTTAAAATTTCATTTTAATAGTTGATTAATAAACTTATTTAAATAAGCACAGCGGAATGCGTTCTTTTGAAAAAATCGTTAGAGATTTAAACCAAATGATGGTTTTGGATTTAAGAAAAGAAGAATAATAATCAAGCAATTTGAAGCAACAAGAATAGTAAATAAAGACACATGCAATTTTTAAGTGGTTCAGAGACTGAATTGCTCCTAATCCATTCTTCTAATCTTTGAGTAGGAATCAACTAGAATTTAGTCACACAGATAAGTAAACTCTGCCCTCTTCAAATCTAGCAGACTTAGATATTTAGTCACAACTGACAAGGACACTATTGCCATTTTCAACACCAGCAGACTTAAATATTTAGTCACTCTTGACTAGGGCACTATTTCCCTCTTCAAGCCTAACAAACTTGGATATTTAGTCACTCTTGACTAGGACACTCTTGCCCTCAGATGCTTTGATGATTTCTTGTTGTTGATGTTAGGTTTGTAAGATTCATACAGACAATCAAATTGCACAAAGTAAGCGGAAACATGGTAAAATAGAGTTTTAAAATTTTACCAACCATATATCCAGATAATCCTTTATGCACAATTATTAATTAAACTAAAAGATGAAGAACAAGAATTATACCCTTGAAGATTCGAGATTCCTCAGGTACAAGTTCACCTCCAAATCCTTTTCGTGTTCAACTTGAATCCACCGAGTTTGATTCATTTCTTTGATCAATGTTAGTCACCCAAGTGTTTGGCCTCTAGAGGTGATCCACCAAGGAAGAAGAAAGATTCAAGAAGGAGGGTGGTTGGCTAAACCCTAGTTTTCTATCTCTGTAGAAAAAATGCGTACTCTCCAACAATTGGAATCACGTCTAATGATATCTAGCATAAGACTCCTCTTATGTAGATATTAGTTAACCCTTTAAATATAATTAAAATAGGGTATTATTTAATTTATTAAACTCCTTTAATTAATTAGGCTCCCTAACTTATTAGGAATAATTAATTAAACTCTTTTAATTAATTAGCATCCTAATCTTATTAGAATATATATGAGAGTACTTTTATTAATTAATTCCCAAACTCCTTTAGGAATTAAATAATAATAATAATAGTAAATAATAATAATAATAATAATAATAATAATAATAATAATAAGACTCCTCTTATTAATTTATATTTAATATTTCCAAAATATTAAATAATAAATATTAAGCTATTTAATCTATTCTATCACCATAGATTAAATTAAATACACTTAACTTATTATTACGATTATGTCATTTGCTTCTTAAAAATAATTATTCTTCCTTTTATGGTGTGACCCTTTAGGTTCTCTATATTAAACCGATTGCGAATAAATCAATTAGAACAATTCTAATCTTATTTAAATAAATAAATTAAACTATTAATTTATTTTAAAAAATAATATTTATTCTAAAATAGGGATAAGCCTCCCTAGCGATTAACGACTTTCCAGATAATATAGATTTTAACATTAATCATAAAAGAACATTTGAGTAAATAGTTACCGTACAATTCAATCCTTCCACCATACAATGTCCCAATTAAATATAAACATGAAATTACTGTGAAGTCTTATTTTATTTAATTATATGTATTTTGATTCTTAAATGCACAACTCCAAACAATGAAAATTAGAAACTCCTTTCTAATTTTATTTTGCCTTGGCCAAGGACTACTGGGTTGTCATTTATCGAATCACATAGGACATTTCTCTTCTTTTACTAGAAGCGATAGATTTTTTATTGATCATACATTATCTCCATGTATAACTTATTATACCCAAACATACCCTTTGATATACCCTAAGGGTCTTAAGGAATAAGTCGAAGTATAACTCATCATACACAAGATACTATGATGATCTCAAGTCCAAGGATCACTTGTACTACTATCACTACATGAATTCCTATTGACAGGCAAGTAAAACTTCATTAGGTATTCCTTAGCAAGCCACATTCAGTTACTTATTCTCCAATAAGCACCTACACACTTGCTTTAGTGTCTCCATATAAATGATCATGAGATCAATCATCCTCATCTAATAAGCAAGCAACGTATGTACCAATCTATCCGGATTCACTAATCCCCAATTTAGTAATCCAACAATTGGGAACTATTTTAGTTTTAAGCTTTCTAAGAATTTAGATCTCATTAGAATGATCATCATCATTATTCTAAAAGCATTGCATAAAACTATGGGTTTATCACATATTATAAAGCAGCAACATATAGATAATTAAAAGTCTTTAATAAATTAATACTTTTTATTAATAAATGAATAAGATTGTTACAAAGTATATGATTTATCATCAAACATGATTGGCTTGTGTGCATACTACTTTCAATCTCCCACTTGCACTAAAGCCAATCGCCATGTTATCTCATACCCTTCTTCTCTAAGTGACGATTATCCTGTTGTTGGTTAAGCTTCAGTAAATGGATATGTAATGTTGTTCTTAAGAGTCCACTATCTTATAGTGATTTCCCATTTTCAATGATTTCTATAATCAAATGAAAGTTCCACAACACATGTTTAGATATAAGATGAGACTTAAGAACTATTCCTAGTTCTGTAATGAACTTTTCATCCAAACAATCAACTTCCAAGTTAATTCAATTATAGCTATATACTTTGTCTTTATCACTAAACCATCAACTCTTTGCTGTTTGAAACCTTTCCAATTCACTGCACCACTGTTCAAGGTAACACCTTACCATAAAGTAGATTTGTTGTTGTCTTGGTTAGTTTGAAAAACTTGAATCTGTTAAACCCTCTAGTTTTAATTCAGACTCATCATGAATATGACTGATCAACATCAGACTCATCCATAAAGTACTTTAAGATGTTTTTCACCGTCTTACATTGATTTTCTCTAGAATATGACTGATCAACATCAGGTCTCGTATATTTCATTACATACATGATTGTTATTCATGTGATCTCTCTTTTAGGAGTCTATGGGGAATATTAAGAGAGATACACTCCATGACTCATCAACATGAGACATCTCTTGGAGTTTGCCATGCTAAATAAATTTAGCATCAAATGAATATACGTTTCTTGGGTTCGAGCAGCCTTTTAAATATATCTATATAGATTTGTATCCCTAATTACGATACTCTTCCCAAATCATTCATGGAGGAATGTTTAGACAACTTTATCTTTAGTGATTGTAGCATTGGTATGTCATTCCTTATCCGTACTATATCAACATATAATACTAGGAATGTCACGACGCTCCCACTAACCCTTTTATACACACTAAGTTCATTCTTGTTTTTGATAAAATTAAACTCTTTTGATTATCTCATCAAAACGAATGTTCTTTTTTTGAGAATCTTGCTTCAATCCATTTCTCTGAGTGTCTACAACTCTTACCTCATCGTATGTAACTGGATCATCATCTTTATAATGTGTACCTCATTATCATCATCCATGATGAATCCATACCTCCTAGGTATCTTCAGTAATATTCCAGATTTATAATTCAGTTGTGGTACAATAGGTCTATCTACAAGTTTCTCTAATTTGACTTATAATACTTTGTGGTTCTTGAACTCTTCAAGATCTATTATCCTCCCACTAGCCCCTTCAATGATAAACACCTTTGAAATTCAGATAAGGCATACTTAGAAGGGGGGTTTGAAAAAGTGTAGAAGCAATCTATGACCAATTTTTAAACTATAAACCAAACTACTAAATTCAGCCTACTATATTGATGAATGCAGCTTGCTGAATTAATATGGTCTACCAAATTGACTGTTTATTTTTTTAAGACAATATCCTGCTGAATTTATAACTTAGAGAAAATACTTGGTATTAAAGAATTATCTTAAGATAATGCAAATATTCATTTTTTAATTATTAAGATAATTAACTAGCTATAGTGAGTAAATAAAGTAAAGCAAGTAATAAAATCAACACCAAGAATTTTTACGTGGTTCGGCTATTACCCTCTATAATAATAGCCTAGTCCATGTCCAATACCAATTAGTATTGGAGACTCACTTTATTTCTTTAAATTGACTCTTGTTACAAAATAGATTCTATCGAATTTGAATTTTAATAATTTACTTGAGCACTCTAGCTCCGTGTGCATCAATGCACCCCTTAAGCACCTATGCTTCCTTGAACTTGTTTGTAAACAAACCTTAATCCACCTAGATTAAATTCCTTTAGACAACACTTAGTCTAAAAATATAAGATTACAAATATAGAGGTCTAATGATCAAAGCAAATAAGCAATTTAACAATGCAAGGCTCAACTAATGAATGCAATGATCAATGAGTAAAAAAAAATATCACCAATATGAAGCTCACGAAAATTAGCTGAAAAAATATGAATATTAATTGCACAACAGCTGAAAATTTGCACCAAGAATAAAAGAATAGCTTTTCAATTATATGAGTGCAAAGATTAATTCCAGTGTTGTATCTATCACTGTTATACCAGTTCTTCTTTTGTAGCCCAAAAATATTACCGTTGTTCTACAAATCAGTTCCGTTGTATGACATTAAAATATTTACGTTGCCAACAGATAAGTAACGTTCCAAAAATATTCACGTTAATAACAAATCCAATTATCTTCGGTTGTTACAAATATTTGTTGGACTCTTTCAAAGGTAATCCCGAAAGAAACTGATTCAGGTCGGTAATATTTTCTGTTTAGACTTTTCCAATTCCTATAGAAATTATGACTAATAAAGTCTGCCACCACTTATTATATTGCACCATCAATATATATATATATATATATATATATAGCGTAAATTATGCAAAGTCTATCTTAAGCAATCAAATCAGGATAAACAAAATATAAAAGTATCGAGGCTTAAGCGATCATGACTCTTGATAATAATCATTACTCTTGTTTGCCACAAACTTAAATCAACTTACACATGCATCAAGCTATATAATATTTTATAAAATTAGGACTCTCAAATTATAGTACACGCTCAATAGAATTTTCTATAATAACACATGGCGGCAAAAATCAATTAATCCCGATCAATAAGCATACATAATATATTAATCATGTTAAGCACACACATAAAATGTCCTAGAGCCTTGTATTGAAAAATTAAGTATTTGCAATGACCTTATGTATTAATCTTAGGACACAAATGTCTTCAAAGCCTTTTAGACAATAATCCTTTCATCAACTTCCTGAAATTTCATAATAAACAAATTAGTACAAAATATCAAGTCATCGTCAAAATAATAAGGTTAGAATATTAACAAGTCAACATTCTCCCCTTTTTTGATGATTACAACACCAAAAATTATAACTCCCCCTAAATTCATGCATATTCAAAATTCTGGATAGAATCAACAATATTCAATAATCCAAACAGATTATCATCATGCCTCTTGTTTAGGAATTATTCATCCTGCAAAATTGTTAGCCTTAACAAATATTAGATAAACAAAAAACTTTTTAAACATAATATCAAATTATCTAATACTGGTGCCAACCAATCGTTTAAAAACAGACCATTAAAAAACCAGAAACAGAAACTTAACAAGTACTAGTGCTAACCAATCGTTTTTAAACAAAACCATAACATAAAATATCAGCAGAAATCTTCATAGCAGCAACCTCTTCTAACGTCCAGTGTCTAGTGTCTCCCCCTTTGTCATCAGGCAAAAAGATCGTTAATCAATATCATCAACATATATCACGGGTAGAGGACGAGAAATAAAATAAGGACGGTGTAGAAGACGATGAAGCTTTTCTTCCAAAGAAAACTCATGAGCAAATCTGGGAGGACGAGGAATAAAATTTGCATTTGGTAGAAAAAGGTCTAAGAAATCTCCAACATACTTGGCCATCCAGTTGCAGCGAGGCCATTCAGGAATAGTAGAGTATATACTGTCAAAATGCAGCTTTTGACCAACATCATTCATACGAACAGCCATAAACTAAGCAAATTCCCCAATTTGATAACTAATAAACTTAAGTTCCTGAATTAATTGACACGAATTCCTGTAAATCTTCCTTTGAAGAGATTTAACCATTGCCACCGTTTGTAACTCAAAACCAGCTTGAAGATTAATGAACTCGTTTTCTATTTGAGAAAAACATTATTTTAAATCATTAGCCCAAATGGGCAATTTTCCTTTTTCCAAAACCAAAACCCTTTGATTAAAATCAATAATATCATTACGCATGGACTCTTGATTTTTAAGAATTTGAGTCAATAAATTGACCACTTCAGGAGATGAAAATGATGAACTGGGAAGAGTGGATGAAGTAGGAGTATCAGATGGCAAATCGGATGAAACAGAACTTGGTGGAATAGGGGAAGGATCAGGAACAATTCTAACAAACAAATTATCAACAAATGATATATTAGACTGTTTTAGATTTGCAGAATTAATGAACTCATTATGTGAAACCACAATTTCATCATCAAGAAAAGTTTTAAAATGTTGAAACATTTTTGTAAGAAATAACTCATAAGGAAGACATTTTTTAACCTGCCAAATGCAACTGAGCATGTGTGATAATATCATGAGAGAATAATTAAAAGTAGCGCCTTTTAAAATCATAGCAACAACCACAAGATCTTGATAAGTTAAATCTCCTCCACCACCAACTCGTGGAAACAGATTGTAACGAATCAACTTATGCAAGACACATGCAGTTGGACACACATCAATAGTTTTAGGAGTAAACAGAGTAGTCAAGGAAGAATCATTCATAACCATACGAAGTTGTTCAAGGGGAGGAAAAGGAATATTAGCAACACCCTTTAAAGTAAAAGGACAGGGACCAGAGGATGGAATTGAAAGTAGTATGCACACAAGCCAATCATTTTTGATGATAAAGCATATACTTTGTAATAATCTTACTCATTTATTAATAAAAAGTATTAATTTATTAAAGGCTTTTAATTATCTACATGATGCTGTTTTATAATATATGATAAACCCATAGTTTTAAGCAATGCTTTTAGAATAATGATGATGATCATTCTAATGAGATCTAAATTATTAGAAAGCTTAAAACTAAAATAGTTCTCAATCGTTGGATTACTAAATTGGGGATTAGTGAATCCGAATAGATTGGTACATACGTTGTTTGCTCATTGTATGAGAATGATTGATCTCATGATCATTTGTGTGGAGACACTAAAGCAAGTATGTAGGTGCTTATTAGAGAATAAGTTCACTGAACGTGGCTCACTAAGGAATACCTAATGGAGTTTTACTTGTCTGTCAATAGGAATTCCTATAGTGATAGTAGTACAAGTGATCTTTGGACTTGAGATCATCATAGTATCTTATGTACGATGAGTTATACTTTGACTTATTCTTTAAGACCCTTTGGGTATATCAAAGGGTATGCTTGGGTATAGTAAGTTGTTGATAAGTAGGTTTTATACATACTTATTCAGTATCTATTACTTGAATTAGTTGCTTGAACCTATGTTTCTTAGTTACTTTTCATACATTTTATGTTATTTTGTAGGCTATGACATGACATTGGCATGAAGAAGCAAGGAAAAGCAATTTGGACATCTTTTGGACTAAAATACGCAAGCAAATGCAAGAAGGAAATATTGAAGGACTTTTAACACCAAGTTGGATGCATGTTCTTGGCTTGAAACTTGGATTTTATGGTAGCTCTACTTCTTAGCTTTCTGGAACATCTTGAATCATCCCAATCGAAGCTCGGATACGAGAGTTATGGCCTTTTTATCAACGAAGATCAAAGCTAAGAGTTGTCATGTTTGCCATTTACATAGCATCTACTTCAAGCCCGATTTCCTCCATTATCGAATTCGAATTTGTTAAATCTCAAAGAATTAAAGTTATAGATCTCGTCGATATCTTCGATTTGATAGGTGGCAGGCCCCGTAACTCCAAGCAGATCAAAAGTTATGACTGTTTTACCAAATGACGTCGCAGCAGAAAACAACATAGCGCCGACTGCGCTACGTGTAGCGTGGATCGCGCCAGACACCGTAACTCATCGCTCAGAGCGCGCGATCGCGTTAGAATGGCCTTTAGGGACAATACCGACACTTAGGCTAAAGGCGAGAATAGAGTGAAATTGGGTTATTTGGTGTCCAAATTGAGCTAGAATAGGACTCTTAGTTGCCTAACTTGCTAGGATGTCCATTAGAATTCAAAATACTTGAGTTTAACTTGGATTGGGAGACTAATTCTAAGACTTTATAAAATCCCTCTTGGATAGATTTCAAGAATCGAATTCTTTACTTTCTTTCTTAGATTAGGAACCCTAGATTAGATTAGAATTGAAGATTGAAGCTATTGATTATCATTGGAGAATCAGATTGGAAGCAAGAGAATGCAGATTTGTTTATCTCAATTCTAATTTTTTTTCTTATTTATTTATATCTTTTTAATGCTTAATCAATTGTGGATGATGGATTCTAGTTTATTTATGAATTAAACTCTCTTTTGAGATTACTATGGATCTTATTGTGTAGTTTACTTTGATATGCTTCTTTGTTAGTCTTATTAGCTATATTTGGATTGTCTATTATGATTTGGACTTAATTGCTTAATTGCCTAGCTAACAATTACCGTGATAATCTATATGAACTCGAGAGATGAAGTATAGATTTAGATCTGATCATGATAGCATGTGTTTGTGATTTCTGCATAGATGGAATTCATGATTTGTGTTTAGGATAGAGATATGCCTTTATGCCATATGTAGTCTAATAAGAACTTGAACTTCAACCCTTTTTAATTATAATTCACGTAGAGATATAGTGGGTTAGTTAATTAGGGTGTTCAAATTGATTCTATCATCTGTGGATTTGATTTGATATGAGTATGGTGCATTGAGAGATGGCCATATTTTACTTTCGTGTTCTTGATTAACAATCCAGTATAAATAATTTGGCTTAACAGGAAGTGTGTTGATTTAAATGTAACAATAAGTGAAATTGTAATCTCAAGTCTTCAATATCTTGTTTCATTCTAGGGATAGTTAGTAATAGTTTATTTAATTATTTTAATTTAAATTATTAAATCATTTGTTTAAATAAGATTAAATTGGTCATGGATTAGTACTTGGTGATTTTTATTAAATAATTCTCTGTGGAAACGATACTCTACTTTCACTTTATTACTTGTTGACCACGTATACTTGCGTGTTGTGCGTAATTAGATTTTACCCAACAAGTTTTTGGCGCCGTTGCCGGGGAATTAATTTAATAATTATTTACCAATATTAATTTCAATCAAATTAGTTTTAATTTAAATATTTTTATTTTTATTGTTAATTCTCTTCCTATAAGTCTCTCTTTTCAGGTACCATGGATGACTTTGCGTATCAATGGCCATACACGAACATGACTCAACCAAGGGAAACGGGGATTGATGGACTTAATGCATTTTCCGCAATATCAGCACAGATTGAAGAACTTTCGAGGAAGTTGGACGTTTTTCGCATTTTTCAAAGGAGTCGAGGATGGCGCTTATGTGTGACTATTGTCTTTCATGCGATCAACCGAGTAATCAATACACCATCAATCTTGGGCTGGTACAGTACGATGGTGAATACCTTAATGATTATACATATGCTAATTATCACCAAGTTTGGGGGTATCACCCGGATTCGTCATGGAGCTATACTTATGAAAACCAATACTACGCTCCAAATCCAACATACATGCCAGAATTCTCATATCAACCTCCATTAAACGAAGAAAAGTCAAAGTTGGAGGAATTACTGTCAAAGGTCATAGCAAACCAAGAGGAGAGGATGATGAGTCAAGAAATATCGAGCCACAATTTTCAGCACCAGATGGAACAACTCATCACCACTTCAACTCATGGTCCTTAATACATGGATTCCAAAACTGAGACAGATAATTTGAGATTGGAGGAATTGTTGTCCAAGTTCATAGCATCAACTGAGGAGAGGAGGATTAATAAAGAGCGGTCAATTCAGAATCAAGAGATAGCAATTCAAAATCTGCAGAATAAGATAGATCAAATGACCAAAGCCGTAAGCAACCTTCCTCCAAACACTTGGCTTTATGATATGGATAACGAAATTGATGGAGAACCCAAACCAAATCTGCGACTGGATGAGCCACAAGATATCGGAAGTGTGGAGACAATTGGGGATAATGAAATAGAGGTCCACGAAGATCTAAATGGGTCTCCACCAAAGATCAAAGAGTCGGTCAGATTTGCAAAATCATGCTCACTTGGTAGTCATGTTGTCGACGAAGCTCTTGATGACATAAGAGCGAATACAATTTTGAATCCATGGTGGGATGAGAAAGAGAGGATAGATGGAGCGCCCATTGTGTGTGACAAGCTTCCATGCCCCAAAGTGATCACATATACAATGGAGAAAACACCTAGTTGGGGGATGTTCTTGATTGAGATCATACCAAATCAGAGCATGCTAGGTGACTTTAAAGAAATGACTATCACAATTGGGAACCTGCCAAAAGCTACATTATTTCTGATGGATGGAGGGTTCCTCAATTATCGAAGAGGAATTGGATAGCATTGACCAAACAAAGTCAGGCTGAAAGACTATAATTTAAGCGCTAACTGGGAGGCAACCCAAGAATTTTTCTATTTATTTGCTTTACTAGTTTATTTAGTAGATAGGAATTAATTTTCTTATTAAGTTCTCTTACCAATCCAAAGTGTTATTCTAATCCATGTTGTCTCTTTTCATTGCAGGTATTGGAGGTTTAATAGACAACCAAAAGATAATAGAAAGGTTATGCAAGTCCAACTCAAGTGTGATGCCCGATTCATTCCAATGTGCTTCACATATTCTTCAAACTTCGCAGACAAGGAGATAAATTGTTATATGTCAGGGAAGTCCTCTCTTTTAATTTTTCCTATCTTAGCCATTGAGGACAATGTCTATTTTAAGTTTGGGGGTATTTATCATGTTTAGTATTTACTTGGGCAATGTTTTGATGGAATTTTATTTTAGCCAATGATAAGTGTGTGGTTGATATTGTTAACTCTTGAAGAATTGATGAGCATGCTTAGTCTATATTTTAACTCATTAGTTGGTTTTCACATTATTTGCGAAATTTTTGAAAATTTTTACACATATCCATTTGTTTAGCCAGTTGGGATTGAATTTTTTTTTGGCTAAATGCTTATGAAAGATACCATTGCAACTTGAGATATCTTATTTGAACATCATTCGAAGTGAAAATTAGGCACTCACATAAGTTTGGGGGAAATCTTGGGGTATTTATGAAAAAAAAATTATTGGAACCTTCCCGAGTTGAATAATTGAATCTTGTGGTGGGTCGAGATGGAGCGTAAAATGCACTCGTTCAATGAAAAGTGGAAAGCGAGATGGAGCGTAAAACGTACTCGTTCAATGAAAAGTGGAAATTGAGATGGAGCGTAAAACGCACTCACTAAATAGAAAAAAGAAAATATGTATATTTGAAATACTTGGGAAAGGTTCTTACATGCTTAAAAGTTTAAATATCCAATTGATCCTCAAGAAAAAATTGTGTTATGTCTATATTAGCGGTGATTGATGTGATAAGAAGTTTTGAAAGTCATTTTTGAAAATCTTTTATGAGTATTGGTTGATTTAATCTAAAACATGACTGGATTGAACATATGGATGCACACACGCACTTAAAGGATCAAGAGTAGATGTGAGTCTAATGACAGTTGTTGAAATTTTAGACATGACATTGTTTTGAAATTTTCTACGGGTTATTAACTGTTGTAACCTTTGAGGCCATTGATCGAATTCATATTGATTCATTGTTTGGGTGGATCTTTGCTAGAGGATGAATATGTCTAAATTGTGTTGTTGCTTGAGGACAAGTAAATGTTTAAGTTTGGGGGTATTTGATAAGTAGGTTTTATACATACTTATTCGGTATCTATTACTTGAATTAGTTGCTTGAACCTATATTTCTTAGTTACTTTTCATACATTTTATGTTATTTTGTAGGCTATGACATGACATTGGCATGAAGAAGCAAGGGAAAGCAATTTGGACATCTTTTGGACTAAAATACGCAAGCAAATGCAAGAAGGGAATATTGAAGGACTTTTAACACCAAGTTGGATGCATTTTCTTGGCTTGGAACTTGGATTTTATGGTATCTCTACTTCTTAGCTTTCCGAAACATCTTGAATCATCCCAATCGGAGCTCGGATATGAGAGTTATGGCCTTTTTATCAACGAAGATCAAAGCTAAGAGTTGTCATGTTTGCCATTTACATAGCATCTACTTCAACCCCGATTTTCGCCTTTATCGAATTCGAGTTTGTCAAAGCTCAAAGAATGAAAGTTATAGATCTCGTCGATATCTTCGATTTGATAAGTGGCAGGTCCCGTAACTCCAAGCGGATCAAAAGTTATGACTGTTTTACCAAATGACGTCGCAGCAGAAAATAACATAGCGCGGACTGCGCTACGCCTAGCGCGGACTGCACTACGTGTAGCGCGGATTGCGCCAGACACCGTAACTCATCACTGTCAGAAGCGCTGGATCGCGCCAGAATGGCCTAGGGACAATGATTGCTGATGCTTAGGCTTGAAGTAAAAATAGAGTGAAATTGGGTTATTTGGTGTCCAAATTGAGCTAGAATAGGATTCTTAGTTACCTAACTTGCTAGGATGTCCATTAGAATTCAAAATACTTGAGTTTAACTTGGATTGGGAGGCTAATTCTAAGACTTTATAAAATCCCTCTTGGGATAGATTTCAAGAATCGAATTCTTTACTTTCTTTCTTAGATTAGGAACCCTAGATTAGATTAGAATTGAAGATTGAAGCTATTGATTATCATTGGAGAATCAGATTGGAAGCAAGAGAATGCAGATTTGATTATCTCAATTCTAATTTCTTTTCTTATTTATTTGTATCTTTTTAATGCTTAATCAATTGTGGATGATGGATTCTAGTTTATTTATGAATTAAACTCTCTTTTGAGATTACTATGGATCTTATTGTGTAGTTTACTTTGATATGCTTCTTTGTTAGTCTTATTAGCTATATTTGGATTGTCTATTATGATTTGGACTTAATTGCTTAATTGCCTAGCTAACAATTACCGTGATAATCTATATGAACTCGAGAGATGAAGTATAGATTTAGATCTGATCATGATAGCATGTGTTTGTGATTTCTGCATAGATGAAATTCATGATTTGTGTTTAGGATAGAGATATGCCTTTACGCCCTATGTAGTCTAATAAGAACTTGAACTTCAACCCTTTTTAATTGTAATTCACATAGAGATATAGTGGGTTAGTTAATTAGGGTGTTCAAATTGATTCTATCATCTGTGGATTTGATTTGATATGAGTATGGTGCATTGAGAGATGATCATATTTTACTTCCGTGTTCTTGATTAACAATCCAGTATAAATAATTTGGCTTAACAGGAAGTGTGTTGATTTAAATGTAACAATAAGTGAAATTATAATCTCAAGTCTTCAATATCTTGTTTCATTCTAGGGATAGTTAGTAATAGTTTATTTAATTATTTTAATTTAAATTATTAAATCATTTGTTTAAATAAGATTAAATTGGTCATGGATTAGTACTTGGTGATTTTTATTAAATAATTCTCTGTGGGAACGATACTCTACTTTCACTTTATTACTTGTTGACCACGTATACTTGCGTGTTGTGCGTAATTAGATTTTACCCAACAGTTGTACATGGAGATAATGTATGATCAATAAAGAATCTATCACTTCTAGTAAAAGAAGAGAATGTCCTATGTGATTCGATAAATGACAACCCAAAGAGTCCTTGGCCATAAGGCGTAATAAAATTAGAAAGGGTTTCTAATTTGAATTATTTGGTGTTGTGCATTTAAGGATCGAAATACATATAATTAAATAAAATAAGACTTGACAAAGAATTCCATGTCTTATATTTAATTGGGACATCAGATGGTGGAAGGATTGAATTGTATTTAGAACTATTTACTCAAAGGTTCTTTTATGATTAATGTTGAAATCTATATTATCCTAAAACGTTAATCGCTAGGGAGAGGCTTATCCCTATTGTAGAATACATATTATTTATTTAAATAAATTAATTATTTAATTTATTTATTTAAATAAGATTAGAATTTGTCTAATTAATTTATTCACAACCTATTTAATATAGAGAACCTAAAGGGTCACACCATAAAAGGAAGAATAATTATTTAAGAAGTTAATGGCATAATCGTAATAATATGTTAAGTGTATTTAATTTTATCTATGGTGATAAAATAAATTAAATAGCTTAATATTTATTATTTAATATTTTGGAAATATTAAATATATAAATTAATAAGAGGAGTCTTATTAATATTATTATAATTATTATTATTTTAATTTCTAAAGAGTTAGAAATTAATTTAATATTAGTACTTTTATTTATTCCTAATAAGATTAGGAGGCTAATTAATTAAAAAATTTTAATTAATTATTTCTAATAAGATTGAGAGCATAATTAATTAAAGGAGTTTAATTAATTAAAATAAAACCCAAATCCTTAATTATTAAGGAGGGTTTCCCACATCTATAAATAAGAGGAGTCTTATTATAGGTGAGGTTGGTTGACACTTTCACAATATACATGATTCCAATTGTTGGAGAGTACGCTCTTTTTCTATGAGAGATAGAAAAACTAGGGTTTAGCCAATCACCCATCTTCTCGAATCTTTCTTCTTCCTTGGTGGATCACCTCTAGAGGCCAAACATTTGGGTGGCTAACGTTGATCAAAGGAAGGAACCAAACCCGGTGGATTTAAGTTTAACGCGATAGGATTTAGAGGTGAACTTGTACCTGAGGAAGCTCGAATCTTCAAGGGTAAGATTCTTATTCTTTATCTTTTCGTTTAATTAATAATTATGCATAAAGGATGATCCGGGTATATGATTTGTAAAATTTTAAAACTCTAATTTTTCACGTTTTCGCTTATTTTATGCAATTTGATTGCGTTCATGAATATTACAAACCTAACAGTGGTATCAAAGCCAAACCTTTATGCGAATTATTAATTGTTTAATTTGATATGTATGTTGATATGTGTTTAGAACAATTTAATTGAACATAATTTTGTTGTATAAAATTAAAAAAAACGAAATCTATTAGGAAGCTTTGTTTGCATGTTCCGCAATGTATTATATATATATATATATATATATATATATATATATATATATATATAATATTCATCAGCGGATTCTTCCTAGGTGATTAGTATATATACATGTAATAGTTTATAGGTTTTCTCCTCCTTGGTGATTTCCGTGAATCATATGGATGCTCCTGAAGCATTCAGGAGAATATATATATATATATATATATATATATATATATATATAGTTATATAATATATGATTTATAGAATCTCCTGAAGCATGATTTCACTATTATATATATAAATTAGTTATATATATAATACTTTTGTCTGATATGATTCAACGCTTGGAGGACAAGCTTCACGGAAGTTATTATATATATATAGTTATATTCTTAATTATTTTATAATTAAAATAAAAGTTTACTTTAATATTAAAATTAGATTTCATACTAACTAATTAGAGTTGGAATTGGATTCCATGATAACTAATTGGATTTGAAATTGGATTCTATGTTTCCTTAAATAAAAGGAGTTTATTTAGATATGAAATAAGATTTCATATTATTCAAGATAAAAGAGTTTATTTGTGAATAGGAGAGGGAATCCTAATTTCCTTAAATAAATGAGTTTATTTAGATATGGAATAAGATTTCATATTATTCAAAATAAAGGAGTTTATTTATGAATAGGAAAGATAATTCGTGTTTTCTTTAAATAAATGAGTTTTTTTTTACTCTAATTGGATTCAATAATTAATTAAAATAAATGAGTTTATTTTGATTAAAGATTTTGATTAAAATAAAATTGTTTATTTTATTCAAAATAAGATAAATTAAAATAAAAGTGGTTTATTTTGATTTAAATTTGGACTAAAATAAAAGAGTTTATTTTGATTCAAAATTAGATTTTATACTAACTAAATTTGCCCATTAAATGATATCAATATATATTGAATGTTTATTATTCATGAGATGAATGTTATTTATTGATGCATATGGTGATGTGTATGATAATAAATGGGATTGATTATGGACTATTGACCAATGTGATTGGATTTTATTTTAGTTGGATGCATGAATGTATGAGGTTTATTAAATGGGGTCTGCGTACCTCGTCTTCCCTAATTTTTTCTTAATATAAATTCTATCTCCCTCCTATGTACTTCCCCTTGACTGCTGATCAAGGTTTCTATTTATTTTAAATAGTTTTGTAATAGGAATAGTTAGAATTAATTTTGAAAAATTCGAGATCAAGGAGAAATGAGCGCTTGAAGACCCATTTGTAATGGAGCCCAGGTTTAAATGTAATATTTATATTTAAATATTAATTCTTTCACCCCTAGTTTTTGACCTTTTGGTTCACTTGGTGGCTCTAATGAACCAAACTAGAATAAAGTCCATAATCAATCCAGGTAGAATATAGTATTCTATATGTGCATGTGGATATTATATATATATATATATATATATATATATATATATATATATATAAACAAGATGAGACAAATTAATAACAAACCCCTCAAATATTTTATATTAAGTCCTAAGCGTTCAAAGATATTTGGAATATCGAACGTCGCCTTCTAGCATGATAAAAAATAATAGAGTATCAATTAATTATTATAAGTTTGTTGTGTGCTTATCTTAATTCTTTGAGATGTTAATTTTATCACATTTTATGCTTATAAGAAAATTGAACAATATTATTTTGTTGTGTCACCACAAGGACAATGTTTTTCTTTTTTGAATATATGGAATGCTAGATTGGACTTAACTTGGATAATTTTGATTCGGATGTGCTACCACTTGATCAAAATAATCTAAGAGGCAAAATACAAGGAGTTTCATAGTTGATGTAATTGACAAGAGTTGTCTACCTATTTATTTATATATAGTTTGTTGTGTCACCACAAGGCTATATACATTTGAAATAGGATCCTTATTCTCACTAGCAAATCTTTAATTAGATTTTGCCGAACTATGTGGGAGATACCAATTTAAAACAAGTCCTAATTTATTTTGGTAATTAATAAAAGAATGTATGCTAAAATGTTGTTAATTACAAATTCATTTATAGAATTTTATAATGTCTAAATTACTATCACTGTGAAGCATATTAGATGCTATTTAACCTGACCAAATTAAATGGATTGGTTAAGGATTTTGAGAATAGTTCTCATGACTAAAAAGCTATCTTATGTCCTTAATACACCTATCCCTGTAATGGTTGCAGACAATGCCTCTGAGAAAGAGATTACTACTTTTAGAAAGTGGCAAGATGATGCATAGTTGGCTCAATTCATCATGCTCGCATCCATGAGTAACGAGCTTCAGCGTCAACATGAAACTATGGATGCTCCTACTATACTCCTACAGATCAAGTGTTAATGGTGAAGAAAGTAGGACTAATAAATATCAAATATCTTAGGAGCTCTTCCGATCTAGAATAACCGATGACACTATAATACAGATAAAAGTCCTTAACATTATCAATTTGATTAATCAATTAGGACAATAGGTTTTGTCATGGATGGAGAGTTGAGCCAAGATTTGATCTTTGTAGTTACTCTCGTACTCCTTCTCATAATTGTTGTGAACTTTTCATATGAACAAGCTAGATATCAGCTTCACTGATTTGCTTAACATGTTGAAAAATGTTGAGAGTCACTTTCCAACAAAGAAAGACCATGTCTTACTGGTAGAGGCCAAAGGATCTTCTGAAAAGAAGAATGATTCAAAGAAGGTAAATAGAAAGGCAAAAATAAAGGATAATAAGAACAAAACTGATACGGATAGCAAAGGAGTTTACTTCCACTGTAATAAGCCTAGACACTGGAAAGAAACTGCAAGAATCATCTTGCAGAGAATAACAAGAAGAAGCTTAGTGAAGTTTTGGTTACAAATATAGTTTTTGTTCATGATTGAAATAAATTTTTCTTCAAGTCAAGGTTCTACTTGGGTATTGGATACCGGCTTTGGTTATCATAAATATAGATTTATAAAGGGACCAAGCAGAAGTAGAAAGCTAAACAAAGATAAGTAATCCTATGTGTGGGAAATTAAGCAAAGGTTGCTACATTAGACATAGAAACTTATAGTTTAGAAATGCCTACGGGCAAATCTATTAAGTCAATAAGTTGTTATTGTATTCCAGTTCTTGTTAGAAATGTTATTTCCATTTTTGTTGTTGGACAATGAAATCTTTGGTATTATATTTAAGAACAATTGTTATTCTATTTATAATAATAATATTTTGTATAGAACTAGAATATCACTTAATGAATTTTGTATACTTGACTTAGGTGAAAAATTATTTTATAAATTGAACAAACTAATATAAGAAAAGGAGATGATCATTCAAAGAGTTGAATGTTTGTATTTGATGAAATACATGTATGAATTATTTGAAAGGTTCGAAGAATTCAGAAGTGAAACAAATTAGCAAAGTATTAGGATTCTTTGATCAGATCAAGGAAAGAATACTTGTGCAATGAGTTTCTAGATCATCTCAAATGGTTTTCTCACAATGGACGCCTCCTGATAATTGATGTATCTGAAAGGAAAAATCGTACCTTGTTGGACATGGTGTGGTCCATAATGATTTTACCGACATTCCAGTATCCTTCTAGGATAATTCCTTGGCTGCATATCTACGAAAAGGTAACCTTAAAATCCGGCCCCAAGACTCCATAAAAGTTATGGACAGGGAGGATTCCTAATCTTAAGTATGTTAAGATAGGGGGTTGTCCAACTTATGTGAAAAGGTTTCAAAGGATAAGCTTGGGACAAGATTTGATAAGTACAGATTTGTGGGACATGCTAAAGTAAGTTTAGGGCATATGTTCTATAATCCTACTTAAAAAAAGGTGTGTGTTGCGAAACACACTACCTTCTAAGATAAAGGTGTTTATCATTGAAGGAGCTAGTGGGAGGATAATAGATCTTAAAGAGTTCAAGAACCACAAATCACTATAAGTAAAATAAGAGGAACCAGTAAATAGACCTATTATACCACAACCGAATCGTAAATCTGGAATAGTACCGAAGATACCTAGGAGGTATGGATTCATCATAGATGATGATGATGATGAGGTACACATCATAGAAGATGATGATCCAGTTACATACGATGAGGTAAGAGTTGTAGACGCTCAGAAAAATGGATTAAAGCAAGCTTCTTAAATATGGAACATTCGTTTTGATGAGACAATCAAAAGAATTTGATTTTATCTAAAACAAGAATGAACCTAGTGTGTACAAAAGGGTCAGTGGGAGCATTGTGACATTCTTAGTATTATATGTTGATATACTACGGATAAGGAATGACATACTAATGCTACAATCAGTAAAGATAAAGTTATCTACATATTCCTCCATGAATGATTTGGGAAGAATATCTTAATTGGGGATACAAATCTATATACATAGATTTAAGAGGATGCTCGTGTGAGACCCCAAATTTTATGAATAAAGATTTAAATTGCTAGAAATAATTTTTTGAATTTTATGGTGTGGATTTGATATAATGTTATAATTGTGGGTAATATTTATAAATTTTTCAAAGTAAGCAAGTTGTTATATAATATTCAATTGGTCGGGGAATATTAGTTTTAACAGAGAATATTCGTACAATGGCACAATCATTGGTGGACCCCACAACGGAAGTATTGTCGTAGTTAAAAATGACAGAATTATCTTTTATAAAAATAACGGCGAAAGTGTTACCGTTAAAACTGTTGAACTACCCGGTAGTAAAAGTACAGTAATACGCGTGGTTGCATAGTAGCACACAATATTGATTATTGATGCTTACGTAAGAAGTCACTCAGTTATACTCAATTATTGCTACAGTAATTGCTGCATCATATCTCTCATATTATTGATTCAATTATTGTCACAGTATCATCTGTATAATATGTTATATTATTAAATCAATAATTGAGACGACAAAGTTATTCATATTATTATTTGCAATATTAACAATGTCTAGAAGTTCTGTCAAGGAGAGGTTTGATCACCTAATTGCGCTCCAATAAGGAGAAATCCTTATCGGAAAGCCCCCTCTTTCCTAGGAATGATCTGGTTGTTAAATATTGTGAATTATAATATTAATGATGAATAAGTTCGTGTTGAGTAAAGATGAAATTGATAGTTCCATTGTGTTGGAATTATTAGTGTTAGTGAAAATCGACATTTATTTCGATAATAATTGATGCCTAGAGGTTATATTGACCAATCGGGTAATTAATCGGATAAATGAGCAATTAATTACTATTAATTCACATGCTTATAACTATTTGTTCACATGTGTGTACTATTGATTCACATTCTGGTACTATTAGGGGAGGTGGTGCAAGATTGATAATACTTGCATGACTAAGTTAAAAATAGAGGTATAGATGGAGGTACTATACTGTAATTCATATTTTCACATGATTATAACTATTGAGTCACATGATTTACTATTGATTCACATGATTTACTATTACGGGAGGTGGTGCAAGTTTGATAATACTTGCAGGACTAAATTAAAAATGAAGAAAAAGAGGAAGGTATTATACTGTACTATTTCAAGCCCCAAAATGTGCAATTATTGAAACTATATTTTCCTATAAATAGAAGCTCATTCCTTCATTATTTTTCACCAATTCACTAAAGCTATAGAGCAATTATTATAAAGAGAAATTATAGAGAGAAAGAAGAAGAGAAGTCTGCTACCTCACTATTCTAGTATCCAGTCTTCTTTTGAGGTAAGGGGTATTATTTCTTTCGTATTCATGAAGAGAATTATTTTCTTTCAATACTCATAAGAGCTATTATTCCATTCTTTATTATTATATTGAATAACTCGCCTATGCTGGCACCGCATACATGGTGAAATTCTTCATTATTCCATTCTTTATTATTCATTGAATAACATGTCTGCGTAAGGGTATCGCATGCATGATGAATTCTTCTGTTATTCCATTTTTTATTATTCTATTGGAATAACCTGTCTATGTGGATTACCGCATGCATGGTGAATGATCCTTTGAATTCATTCTTTATTAAATTGTGGAATTGATCTATCTACGTGGATTACCGCATGGCCGGTAAAAATCCATTTGCAGTTTCGCATATTCTATTATACTCGTATGAGATATCATTTCTTTTGTACTCGTCATGGAATATCATTTTCTTTGGTATTTTTCTTTTACGAGTTACTATTCACGGGTTACTATTCATCCAGTTACTATTCACTCTAGTATTATTCACTCGGGTATTCGGGGCACTTTTCGTGTCGGAGTACTATTCACGAGTTACTATTTACGGGTTACTATTCACCCAAATTTCTATTCACCCGAATATTATTTACTCAGGTATTTGGGGTATTTTTTCATGTCAGGGTACTATTCACGGGGTACTATTCCCGAAGTACTATTCATGGGGTACTATTCACGATGAAAAATTGATTCTTTTCTGTCCAAAT
Organism: Panax quinquefolius; assembly: GCA_020205615.1. Lineage (NCBI taxonomy): Eukaryota > Viridiplantae > Streptophyta > Magnoliopsida > Apiales > Araliaceae > Panax > Panax quinquefolius. The sequence continues at coordinate 98,915,506 of CM035154.1, read as the reverse complement.
TATTTTTGGTACATGAATATTATTCTTGAATTTTACTCTACAAAGAAGTATCATGTTGACAATTTGGACATTATTGATTTTTGGATAAATTAGATTATAAATCATTAAAATTTATCCTTGAACTTGTTTTATTGAATTATTATGTCATTGTCATCATCCTCATGCTTATATTGTGATGAAAGTCATTTTTGGCTTACGTGCATAGATGGACTTGGTATGATTATGACCAGGGATTATTCGGTATAATCATGACTGTAATATAACAAATGATGTGGTAAAAGTCCTCATTAGCTTGTAGTTCATTAATGGACAGTTATTGGTATGATTATGACCAGGGATTATTCTAGATAATCATGATTAATTGATGATACATGAATATCCTTGGCCGGTGCGAGGATGATTCGATTTTATTTATGAAGTTTAGTCTCAAATGATAAAGTTGATGAAAATCTTTTTAAATCATAGAAGATAGTATATTTTATGCTCTACTTGACTCTTCTAATGGATTGCTTATTCCACTGCAGTTGTTGATCTAAAACTTGTTGTCTATTTTATTCTATCAGTTGTTATACTGTTGAAGGCTAAGGATAATGTATTCTGCATTATCTTAGTCATAATATTTCTTACTGGGCTAGTTGAGCTCACCCTTTCTTTCACTGTTCTCTTCAGGAAATGAGAATATAGATGGGACGAGTCGGGGAACGGATTGACTGTCCAAATGGTTGTTTTAGTAGTTCTCACTATTCTGTGAAATAGTGTGATAATAAATGTAATAAGATTGAATTTGAGTGTGGATATTGTCTAGATGACAATATTCATGTTAAAACTCTTAGATTATGTTTTCTCATATTTTACACGACAGTTGTATAATTAAGTTGTATTTGAATTCTGAACCATGTATCTGGCGACCCAAGATGGGTGATGTATACCTGTTTTGGGGGCGTCACAGCTTGACTTAACCCAAGAAACATATATTCATTTGATGCTAAAGTTGTTTAGCATGACAAACTCCAAGAGATGTCTCATGTTGATGAGTTATGGAGTGTATATCTCTTAATAGTCCCCATAGACTCTTGAAAAGAGAGATCACATGAGTGACAATCATGTATAGAATGAAATATACGAGACCTGATATTGATCGGTCATATTCTGGAGAAGATCATTGTAAGATAGTGAAAAATATCTTAAAGTACTTAACCGGCACTAAGGATGTGATTAAAATTTATGGTGGGTCTAAATTAAAACTAGAGAGTTTAACAGACTTAAGTTTTTCTGACAGACCAAGACAACAGAAAATCCACTTTAAGGTAAAGCGTTACCTTGAACAGTGGTGCAGTGAATTAGAAAGGTTCCAAACAGCAAAGAGTTGCCAGTTTAGTGATAAAGACAAAGTATATAACTGTAAATGAAGCTGTAAGTTGATTGTTTGGATGATAAGTTCATTATAGAACTAGGAATAGTTCCTAAGTCTCATCTTGGATCTAAACATGTGTTGTGGCACTTTCATTTGATTAAAGAATTATTGAAAGATGGGAAATCACTATAGAGATAGTGGACTCTCAAGAACAACATTACATATCCATTTACTGAAGTTTATCCAACAGCAGGATAATCGTCACTTAGAGAAGAAGAGTATGAGATATCATGACGATTGGCTTTAGTGCAAGTGGGAGATTGAAAGTAGTATGCACACAAGCCAATCATTTTTGATGATAAAGCATATACTTTGTAATAATCTTATTCATTTATTAATAAAAAGTATTAATTTATTAAAGGCTTTTAATTATCTACATGATGCTGTTTTATAATATGTGATAAACCCATAGTTTTAAGCAATGCTTTTAGAATAATGATGATGATCATTCTAATGAGATCTAAATTATTAGAAAGCTTAAAACTAAAATAGTTCCCAATCGTTGGATTACCAAATTAGGGATTAGTGAATCCGGATAGATTGGTACATACGTTGTTTGCTCATTGGATGAGAATGACTGATCTCATGATCATTTGTGTGGAGACACTAAAGCAAGTATGTAGGTGCTTATTAGAGAATAAGCTCACTGAACGTGGCTCACTAAGGAATACCTAATGGAGTTTTACTTGTCTGTCAATAGGAATTCCTGTAGTGATAGTAGTACAAGTGATACTTGGACTTGAGATCATCATAATATCTTATGTATGATGAGTTATACTTTGACTTATTCCTTAAGACCCTTAGGGTATATCAAAGGGTATGCTTGGTTATAGTAAGTTGTACATGGAGATAATGTATGATCAATAAAGAATCTATCACATCTAGTAAAAGAAGAGAAATATCCTATGTGATTCGATAAATGACAACCCAGTAGTCCTTGGCCAAGGCAGATTAAAATTAGAAAAGAGTTTCTAATTTGCATTATTTGGTGTTGTGTATTTAAGGATCGAAATACATATAATTAAATTAAATAAGACTTGACAGTAATTCCATGTCTTATATTTAATTGAGACATTGTATGGTGAAAGTACTGAATTGTATGATAACTATTTACTCAAAGGTTCTTTTATGATTAATGTTGAAATCTTTATTATCTGGAAAGTTGTTAATCGCTAGAGAGGCTTATCCCTATTGTAAAATAAATATTATTTATTTAAATAAATTAATTGTTTAATTTATTTATTTAAATAAGATTAGAATTGTTCTAATTGATTTATTCACAACCGGTTCAATATGGATAACCTAAAGGGTCACACCATAAAAGGAAGAATAATTATTTAAGAAGTTAATGGCATAATCGTAATAATATGTTAAGTGTATTTAATTTAATCTATGGTGATAGAATAAATTAAATAGCTTAATATTTATTATTTAATATTTTGGAAATATTAAATATATAAATTAATAAGAGGAGTCTTATTAATATTATTACAATTATTATTATTTTAATTTCTAAAGAGTTGGAAATTAATTTAATATTAGTACTCTCATTTATTCCTAATAAGATTAGGAGGCTAATTAATTAAAAGATTTTAATTATTTATTCCTAATAATATTGGGAGCATAATTAATTAAAGGAGTTTAATTAATTAAAATAAAACTCAAATCCTTAATTGTTAAGGAGGGTTGCCCACATCTATAAATAAGAGGAGTCTTATTATGGGTGAGGTTGGTTGACACTTTCACAATATACGTGATTCCAATTATTGGAGAGTACGCTATTTTTCTATGAGAGATAGAAAAACTAGGGTTTAGCCAATCACCCATCTTCTTGAATCTTTCTTCTTCCGCGGTGGATCACCTTTAGAGGCCAATTATTTGGGTGGCAAATGTTGATCAAAGGAAGGAACCAAACCCGGTGGATTCAAGTTGAACGCGAAAGGATTTGGAGGTGAACTTGTACCTGAGGAAGCTCGAATCTTCAATGGTAAAATTCCTATTCTTTATCTTTTCGTTTAATTAATAATTATGCATAAAGGATGATCCGGGTATATGGTTTGTAAAATTTTAAAACTCTAATTTTCTACGTTTCCGCTTATTTTATCCAATTTGATTGCGTTCATGAATATTACAAACCTAACAAGAATACCAAAAATTCTTCCGAAATCAATAACCGTGAAAAATAGAGATTTTCCCTTTACAAAAGACGTGTAGCAATCCCCATTACATTCCAGATTTGTGTAAAACTGCTGTATCAACCGGGGATACGCTCTAGTTGGGGGAAATAGCATAGCAGACATTCCACAAGAAGTGAAAATATTTTCTAAAGAGGAATTTTTGAAATAAAATAAATCCATGATCTTCTCATAGACAAACTGTTTTGTGGAAATAGAAGTTTTGAAGCGAGCTTCAAAACTCTGACCTCGAAAGAAATTATTTGGTAAATGAGAAGAGGAAGAGAAAGGGATTACTAGAGTAGATAGCGATTCTGGTTGAGAGGAAGGAGGTTCAGAACTTGGAGATTATTGTGGCTTCTCTTTTTTGACTAGATGTTGAAAACTTCAGAAAGGAAAAACTAGAATCAGACCCATCGGACAGAGTAGCGTTGTCGGATGAGACATGCATAGATGCCTGACGAGTCTGTCGTTTGGACTTCTTTGGCGATCTCAAAGTATAAGGGGATCTTGGCTTTTTTTCTTCTTTAATGGTGACACCAGATGATCGTCTGTTGGCACGAGTCTTCATTTTCGTTGCAGAAATTAGAGCGCTAAAAAATGATGTAATTTTTTTTTTCTGAGTATGTGTGAGAAAAGAGTGAAGGCAATGTTTAATAAAGTAGTGTTGGACGCTGAACAGACTCCTTAAAAAAGTAAAAAATATGCAGCTCTTGTCTTTTCAAATTTCAAAACTCATAATTATATCTACCGTGAATTGTGCCATCAAAACAGATACGTCTTCCATAGTAAGTAGCCGTCGGTTATTATCAAATACATGAACAGATAATGTATATCAACCAGATGTATTTAAATTAATATAATGTAGATATACTGTAGATTTTGAAATATTTTATGCATGAAATATTTTAGTACGTAATCATTATTTATATCATACACATTCCAAGTTCTCTCCTTAGTATGCAAAACCTTTCTTCACTTAAGGGTTTGGATAAAATATTAGCCAATTGTTTTTCTGTTGGAATAAAAATTAATTTTGAAATTTAAATATGTACACTTAGAAGGGGGGGGGGGGGGGGTTGAATAAGTGTAGGCACAAACTATGTCCAATTTTTATTTCTTATCAAAAAATCCTTTGGATGTTTAATGCAGCAAGCTGGATAACCAAATCAGAATATTATTTTGTTAACCAGTTTTACTGATATAAATAGAATGCAGGCTGCTGGATAAATAACAAGATATTCAAGCACAAAAAGCAATCAATTAAACTCCAGAATTTTTTACGTGGTTCAACTACTACCCTCTAGAATAGTAGCCTAATTCACGTCCAATACCAACTAGTATTGGAGACTCACTTTTATTAAACTTTTCCAATTACAATACAAGTTCCAATAATTTAAACACCTTTGTTCCCGTGTGCACCTATGCACTCTTAAGCACCTATGCTTTCCCCAAACTTGATCAGTAATAAGTTATCAATTCAAATGATTAATCACAATAAAGTATTGATTGAGATATCAAAATATAAGATACACACTAGAGGTCTAATGATCAAGCAATGTATCGCTTACCAACTTAAGGCTCTAGTATGAAATGAAATGATATGCAAGAAGAATATTACCGTAATATTTTCTATTCATTCTTCAGAGTCGCAATTCGCTTCTTAATGCAATCAATGTCCGCCTCAAAGAAAAACAATTTCAGTAGCTTGTATGCGATAAATTATCGTGTATGTTTTTCTTATATAAATATGTTAAAGAGCCCAGCTTTATATAGACACTATAGATATTACCGCTGCAAATGTTTGTCACGTGTGATATGTCGATTAAAACACTTTGCACAAATCTTGTCGCTCAATATCAATCATGATCTACTCAAATTTTGATTTTAATCACGAGATTCTATCATCCATCAATCATTTCAAGATTTTTTAATTGATTTCCATTGCATGGGAGAAAAGCTTGACGCAGATTACTAATAAATTCCAATTTCAAAGCCGAATTTATTACTTTATATGCCCATAAACATTTGTCGGCATGTTTCCATATCTCTTAACATGCATTGTCCGTTAGATTAATCAATTAAGTTGCTCAAATCATGAGACGGGATTATGGCACATGATTTCGCTATGAGTATGCAATATATATGTAATTTATGCAATCATCTCATTACCTTAAATAATTTCCTAGATTTAAGACCTTGATTTATGATGCATAAATTATGCAAAGATGATGAAGCATGATCTATGATGTCATGTTTTGAGCTTACCATACCATATCTTCTCGAATTGTGTCCATATATCTTACCTTATATTCGGACACCCAATTAGATCCCTCAATCGTGGGATAATATTATGAAGCAAAACTTATGGTAATATGTTTACCCCCCATTTCTTGCTTCAACCGTATAACTATTTAACAAGATTTGATTCCTTACGTGAGCAATTTTGGTCATGCATATTATGAGCTAGTTAATGAACATGTATCATCAAATATAAATGCAAGTATTATATGTAATGCACATGTCCTAGAGCCTTATTTTGGAAAGTGATAAATGCTAAGATCTTACATATATTCCTAGGACTCAAATTAGCTTTTCTTTCTTCAAAGACATCTTAAATTTGGACCTTCTTCCTTGATGTTCCAAAAATGTTATAAGACATGGTTAGAGAACAAATATGGTCATCATCAAAACATAGGGTGTGACATAAGTCAACATTCTCTCCCTTTTTGATGATGACAACAAAATAATTATGGCTCCCCCTAAAACCATGCATTTCAAGAGAGTTACATCTCCCCCTTAATTCATACATGCTATTAACTGCATATATGCAGTGTTTGAACAACCCTGCTCTTTGAAGTTTATGACAAGTTAAAAGCAACCCTACATTTTCTCGTTTAGTCCACAATATGTTAAGCAAAAGATTATAGGAAACTATTAAACCATCATCCATCAACAAATTTAAACCATAGTCTTAAAGCCAAAAGTTATCATGCATGAAAATTTAAAAATTATCTTTGGAAGTAGGGAAAACAAGCATAAGTCTTCTCCCCTTGGCATCAATCAAAAGGTGTGTCCGAATGCCAAAGAGGGCATGTATGCCTAATCATCCTCCTCATCAAGATTAACGGATTGGCTTCACAAGCAGGTGAAATAGGGCTCGGTGAAGCTCATGGGTGTTCAATTCTTCAAGGGACATTGTGTTGGCAAATCTGGGAGGACGAGCAATGAAGGTAAGAGGTGGTAATGGCAGTCCAGAAAAGTCGCCTTGATATTCTACCATCCAATTGCATTGGGGCCATTCGGGTATGCGCGCTTGGACTTAGTCTGCTTGCAGCTCCTCACTAAGATCATTCATGCGATGTTCGGTAAAACATCCCAGAGTCCCAATTTGATTGCTGATGAACTTTAGCTCAAAGCTCAATCGAAAGCATTGCTTTCATCTTCCGTCATAGGCTTCAACCATCGCCTCGAGTATGCAACTCGAAACCTGCTTGGAGGTCAATAAACTCATCTTCCACATTTCAAAACATAGCATGAAGATCATCACAAAGAATGGGGAGTTTACCTTTTTCAAGGACGGAGAGATGGAGTTGGATGTCTTTGACATCAGAAGTAATTTGAGCTTGATTGTTTGCGATGGTGTGAAGGATAGTGAGAATTTTAGGGCAAGAAGGCAGTGAAGTAGAAGGTATCGATTTGGGAATTTCTGGTACCACACGTATGAACTTTCCTTTAAGCAGAGTGATATGAGCCCCTTTGAGATAGTTTGAATCGATAGAATCACTAATGGATAGAACCTCATCGCCGAAAGGAATTTGGAAGTGGGTAAATAGTTTGGTGAGAGAAAGCAAATTGTAGGCGTATATTTTTTGGAGTGTTTAACACAAAGAACCATGTGTTTGAGCATCATCAGTGAAAAATTGAATGGTTGGCCGGTCATTATTAAGGCCACCAAGACCAAATCCTGATACGTGAAATCAGCTCCACCACCGAGACGAGGGAGGAGATTGTACCGTAATAATTTGTGCAGAACTATTGCAAGAGGAGACACTTGGTGGTTTTAGGGAGGGTGATGGAGGACACTGTTGGGTCATCCATGACAATGCGAAGCTGTACTAAGGGAGACAGAGGAGTAGAGATAGACACTTTAAAGGTGAAGGGGCAGTCACCGGTGTATGGAATTGACAGTATACTCCCTAAATCCATAGCTGTGAAGAACAAAGATTTACCTTTGATAAATGACGTGTAGCAGTCGCCGTTATTCTCAAGATTGGTATAAAACTGCTGAACTAATTTGGGGTAGGCTACCGAGGGAGGAGTACTTAAGGAAGACAAACCACATGACTCAAAGAGACGATGAAGAGGCGAGTTTTGATAGTAAAATATGTCTATTGATTTTTCATAGACAAAAGATTTTTGACAGATAGAGGTTTTAAAACGGAGTTCAAAAATATGGCCTCTAAAAAAATCGTCAGGCACATCATGCAACGAGACGGAGAGAGGTATTACCGGTATCAAAGGCGAGCCAGGTGAGGGGTCGTTAAGCTTATGTTGTTTGTGACCTGTCGATGTCCTGATTGGAGGTGGAGAAGGTAGACTGGGTTCGGATTCGGCAGGGGATGATCCACCGGAGATGATCGTGATAGAGGATGGCCTTCGTTTCAGTTTTTGAGTGACCGGTGGTTGAGATGGTGGAGAAGGAGCTGAGACTTCATCTTCTGATTCATCACAAAGCTGTTTGCCACGCCTAGTTCTCATTATAGCAGAGAGAAGTTGAGTCGATTGAGATGGTGGAGTGTGATGTAAGATATTCAGAGATTGGAGAGTCGAGATGAGAGAGAGAGAGGTAAGGCGCTTCGTCTTTTTTATGTATAGAGCACGTTATCGAGATATTGGAAGTGGTGAAGCCGGCTTTGGGAAGGAGAATCTGAATAGATTTTAATGGGCGTAATTATGGCTAAATAGATATGCTGGTAATTTGTCTGTCTAATATCTTTAACACACTCGGTTCATATTTGAATTAGACACATTCTGAGTTCTCTCCTTAGAGTACTGAATCGTTCTTACCCTAGAGGTTTTGTAAATATATCTGCTAGTTGATGCTTAATGGGAATGAATATTAATCTTATTAAACCTTTAGACACATTGTCTCTAAGAAAATGGTGGCGTACTTCTATATGTTTTGTGCTAGAATATAGTACTGTATTTTTAGAGATGTCTATGGTGTTTGTATTATCACAGTATATGGGCACATTTTCACATACGATGTCAAAGTCACACAATGTTTCGACGATCCACAAAATTTGGGAGCAAAACAACTTCCTCGCTAAAATATTCACCCTCAATGGTGGATAAAGCGACTGACGTTTGCTTCTTGTTGTGCCATGAGATAAGATTTTGTCCCAAAAATGTACAGGCACCGCTTGTGCTTTTTCTATCTATTTGACAACCTGCATAGTTAGCATCTGAATAACCCATTAGATCAAAATTGTCACATTTTGGGTAAAACAATCCTAAATTAGTAGTACCACTCAAATATTTAAATATTCGTTTAACAGCCTGTAAGTGGGATTCTTTGGGTTTAGCCTGAAACCGAGCACAAAGACACACACTGTACATTATATCAGGTCTAGATGCAGTTAAATTTAGTAGGGATCCAATCATACCTTTGTATTTTGTTACCTTTACATCTGTACCTTTTCATCTGCTGTAAATTTTATTGATGTACTCATTGGTGTGGTCTTTGAGTTTGAATTGTCAAATCCGAATCTATTAAGTAACTCTTTTGTATACTTGGTTTGATGAATGAATATACCTTCATGATTTTGTTTAATTTGAAGGCCCAGAAAGTAGTTGAGTTCTCCCATCAAGCTCATGTCAAATTCCTTGTGCATGCATTTGGAAAACCACTCACAAAGAAAATTATTAGTAGCACCAAATATTATATCGCTTACATATATTTTATAATAATAATATCTTTATTTTGACGCTTAATAAACAAATATGGAGTCGATTTTTTTTACTCGTATGAACCCATTTGATAGAAGATACTTACTTAACCTTTCGTACCAAGCCCTTGGGGCTTGTTTGAGTCCATAGAGTGCCTTCTTGAGTTTGCATACGTAATGTAAGAACTTGTCATGCTCAAATCTAGGTGGCTATTTTACATAGACTTCTTCATTTATGTACCCATTGAGGAAGGCGCTTTTGACGTCCATTTGGTGTAGCTTGAACTTTCTGAAACAAGCAAATGCTAGTAGTATACAAATGGATTCCAAGCGGGCTACTAGGGCAAATGTTTCTTAATAGTCTATTCCTTCTTGTTGGTTGTATCCTTGAGCAACTAGTCTCGCTTTATTTCTTGTAATTGTTCTGTACTTGTCAAGCTTGTTTTTGAAGACCCATTTAGTTCCAATAATGGACACATCTTTTGGGGGAGGAACTAACTCCCACACTTGACATCTTTAAAATTGTTGTAGCTCCTCCTGCATTGCTAGAAGCCAATTTTCATCAAGTATGGCTTCTTTGGCATTCTTTGGCTCATTTTGGGATAGGAATGCAGAGAAAGCACACATATTTTATGCTTTTCTTCTTGTAATAACTTTGTCATTTTTGTTTCCAATGATGTTCTCAGGAGGATGGTTTTTGATGTATCTTGCTGATTTTGGAAGTTGAATATCATGTATAACTTCTTCAGTAGTTTCTGGATTATAGTCTTGATGTTCATCTATTTCAGCTTGCTGGATATGTTCCTGATTTTCGTATTCAGCTTGCTGGATAGAGTCTTGGTCCTACTGCTCTTCTAATTCATCTTGCTGGATTGGTTCCATGATCTTGCTGTTTTGCTTTATCTAGTAGATTGGATTTGCAGCAGTCTCTAAGTTTCCTGCATCTTCTTCTCTTTCTTTTGGAATATCATGGTTAGATTCGTTAAATTTGACATATATTGATTCTTCGATACATATCTTTTGTACATTATAAATGCGATATACTCTACTATTTTGTGAATACCCAATGAATATTCCTTCATATGATCTAGCATCAAACTTGCCTTGATTTCCATTAGTGTTAAGAATAAAACATTTAGATCCAAACACTTTGAAATAGCCTATGTTAGGAAGCTGATTATTTAATAATTTATATGGTGTTTTCAAAATGATTGGACGAATCAACACTCTATTTAGCACATAACATGCCGTGTTCACAGCTTCGGCCCAAAATTTCTTCGGGAGTTTACTTTCCTGAATTAGAGTTCTAACTGTTTCTTATAAAGTTCGATTCTTCCTTTCTACCACTCCATTTTGTTGTGGAGTTCTAGGTGCTGAAAATTCATGAGTGATCCCTTTTTGATTACAAAATACAATAAAATCCTTTTGAAATTCCGTACCATGATCACTTCTGATTTTTATAAGATTAAGACTATATTTAATCTCCAAATTTTTAATCAGTTTTTCAAATTCTTTAAATGCCTCATCTTTTGTTCTAAGAAAGAGTACCCATGTATATCTTGAGAAGTCATCGACTATCACAAAAGCATATAATTTACCATTTAGACTAGCATGCCTTTCAGGTCCAAATAGATTGAGATGAAGCAATTGTAAGGGAGAAGAAGTTGATACCATGTTTTTGGCTGTGAATGATGTTCTTACTTGTTTTTCCAAGTTGACAAGGTTCGCATATACCTTTCTTCTCGAAATCCATTTTGGGTAATCCTCTTACTAAGTTCTTTTATGACAACTTCTTGATGAGGTCCATATGAACATGTCCCATCCTTCTATGCCATAGATTTGTTCATCTTGAATGTTTGCAAGACATAATTCTTCCTCCCGTCACTCAAAATCAAGAGTATATATATTCCTCTCTTCTAGCAACTAAAGCAAAGATTGTTAGTACCAAGTAAAATTGTACATTTATCTTTTTCAAACTTTACTTGATGTCCATTATCCATTAATTGACTAACACTGATAAGATTGAATTCTAGTCCGTTAACAAGATGAACATTATTAATGTTAACCTTACCATTATCGATTTTACCTTTCCCAATTATTTTGCATGACCGATTATCACCGAATGTGACAGTTCCATGTTTCTTTTTGACATTTAGTTCCATGAACTTAGATTTGTCACCCGTCATATGACGTGAACATCCGCTGTCAAGAATCCACTTTTGAGAAGATACTTTGGCTTTGAAACATACCTGTATAAGAGAGATACAATTTATATTTTTGGTACCCATATCTTTTTGGGTCCACTTGTGTTAGTTGAAATCAAATCACTTTTCTTTATCCATACGGCTTTACTTCGATTTTTCTTTCTTGAGCAGTTTATCTCTAGATGTCCTTTAATGCCACAATTTTTGCAAGAGGTAAAAGGCGTGCAATAATTTAATTTAAATGATGATTTAGATTTTAGCATTTCAACTTCTTTTCTATATGTTGGGTTGTAACCTATGCCTTGTTTATCATAACTGGGTCTTTGTTTTCCTAGCATGACATTTAGGTTTTCTTCCCCATGAACAAATTTAGCTAGAGAGATTTTTAAAGACTCTATTTCTTTTTGTAGGTCATTAGTTGGAGGTGTTTTATTACTCGATTCATCGCCAAATGCATCAATGCACACATCTCTCATCTCTATCTCTTTTTTAATATTTTCAACTTCGTTATTTAGCTGATTTACCTTGTTGAACAATATTTTATTATAATTATCTAAATAATCATTCTTTGCTGCTAATACCTTTTCCTCAATTGTGTGTGTTACTTTTTCTAATTCTTTCTTTCCATCAATCAGTGCTTCCACTTCGCTCATTAGAGTGTTTACTAGATCTTTTAAGAATATATTTTTTCTTTTAATTTTTCATTTTCTTATTTCAAAGTAATACTATCAAAAAGAGTTACCTCACTGGATTCACCTTCAAGTCCCATGAAGCATATTTGAGCCAGTTCATCGTTTGCATCTATTTTGACTTCGGATTCTTCATCATCACTCCATGTTAGGAATGCTTTATGCTTTTTGAACTCCTTATTGCCTAGCTTTCCTTTGTTTTGAGTTGAAGCAATCCTTTTAAAGTGACTGTCGTCCACACTCAAATAAGTTTCTTCATTGGCTTGGCTTTTTTGTATTTGTTTATGTTGAATGTATTTTTTTTCTTTGATTCTTTCTTTGAAGTAGCCCTTAAGTCTTCTTGATATCATGGCTATTTCATCATCCGAGTTATTTTCAAGTTCTTCTTCAATTCTCGCATTTAGAGCTAGTACTTTCTTTCGAGGAACTTCTTCCTCATCATCGTATCTTTTCAATTGATGTTCATATTCTTCTAATTCACCAAAGAGAGTTAATGTATCCATAGAAGAAATATTGATGGAGTCTTGAAGAGTAGTAATTTTAGATGCAAACCTTTTGGGCATAGCCCGAAGTAGCTTACTATTGATTTCTCTTTGTGGAATTGTCTTGTCGAGTAGCTTTAAGGAATTTATAAGTACCAAAAATCGTGTTTGAGCCATTTTGATCGCTTTCTTCTCTTTCCAGCTTTGAACATTTCAGTAGTCATGCATGAGCATACTTAGCTTGACTTCTCGTACTTTTGACGCCCTTCGTGGCTTACCACTAGGGTATCCCAAATCTCCTTCGATGTGTTGCATGAGGAAACCTTATCTATTTCGGATTGCACCATGCCACCGAGGAGAGTGTTCATTGCTTTTAAATCGTATGACACCATCTATGTTTCAAATTGAGTCCATTTCGAGTAGAGTTTTTGAGTGCCATCATCTTTCCTTGGGATTATCACCCATTCTCTACCACCCACCATTCCCATGGGTCTCGCTTAAGATATATCCTCATCCGAAATTTTCGTGGTTATAGTTCTCGCCCAAGGAGTAGTGGAGGTCGGTTTGTTGATCGACCTTCGTGATGAGCGCTTCCAAGTTGTGCCATGTCGTAATCTTTCCCTACAAGTCACCTTTTAAGACCAAGATAAGTAGAGCCAAGCTCGATACCAAATGAAATTTAAATAGGTACACTTAGAAGGGGGGGAATAAGTGTAGGCACAAACTATGTCCAATTTTTATTTCTTATTAAAAAATCCTTTGGATGTTTAATGCAGCAAGCCGGATTACCAAATCGTAATATTATTGAGTTAACCAGCTTTTATATATATAAAAGAATGCAGTCGATGGATAAATAACAAGATATTCAAGCAATCAAAAGCAATCACTTAAACATCAGAATTTTTACGTGGTTCAACTACTACCCTCTAGAATAGTAGCCTAATCCACGTCCAATACCAACTAGTATTGAGACTCACTTTTATTAAACATTTCAATTACAATACAAGTTCCAATAATTTGAACACCTTTGTTCCCTGCACCTATGCACTCTTAAGCACCTATGCTTTCCACAAACTCGATCAGTAATTAGTTATCAATTCAAATAGAAATAAAATAAAGTATTGATTGAGATATCAAAATATAAGATACACACTAGAGGTCTAATGATCAAGCAATGTATCGCTTACCAACTTAAGGCTCTAGTATGAAATGATATGATATGCAAGAAGAATATTACCGTAATATTTTCTATACGCTTTTCAGAGTCGCAATTCGCTCTTAATGAAATCAATGTCTGTCTCAGTGAAAAACAATTTCGTAGCTTGTATGCGATAAGTTACTGTGTATGTTTTTCTCCTGTAAATATGTTACAGGGCCCAGTTTATATAGACCACTTCTAGGATATTACCGTTGCAAATGTTTGCTGCTGCGATATGCTGTTTAAAACACTTTGCACAAATCTTGTCGTTCAATATCAATCATGATCTACTCAAATTTTGATTTTAATCATAGAGATTCTATCAGAAATCACGCCATCAAGAATTTAAGGCTTAATTGATTTCCATTGCATGGGAGAAAAGCTTGACGCAGATTACTAACAGTCCGAATTTACAAAGCCGGAATTTATTACCTTATATGCACATACACATTTACTAGCATGTTTTCATATCTCTTAACATCCATTGGTCCATTAGGATTAATCAATTAAGTTGCTCAAATCGTGAGACGGGATTATGGCACATGATTTCTGCTATGAGTATGCAATATATGATAATTTATGCAATCATCTCGTTACCTTAAATAATTTCCTAGATTTAAGACCCTTGATTTATGACGCATAAATTATGCAGTATGATGAAGCATGATCTATGATGTCATGTTTTGAGCTTACCATACCATATCTTCTGACCTGTGTCCATATATCTTGCCCTATATTCGGACACCCAATTAGATCCCTTGAATCATGGGATAATATTATGAAGCAAAACTTATGGTATTATGTTTACCCCATTTCTTCTACTCTATAACTATATAACAAGATTTGATTCCTTACGTGAGCAATTTTGGTCATGCATATTATGAGCTAGTTAATGAACATGTAACATCAAATATGAATGCAAGTATTATATGTAATGCACATGTCCTAGAGCCTTATTTTGGAAAGTGATAAATGCTAAGATCTTACATATATTCCTAGGACTCAAATTATCTTTTCTTTCTTCAAAGACATCTTGACTTTGGACCTTCTTCCTTGATGTTCCTGAAATGTTATAAGACATGGTTAGAGAACAAATATGGTCATCATCAAAACATAGGGTGTGACATAAGTCAACAAATTTAACTAAACCTTTTGAAACATTATCCATTATAAAATGATGCCTAACCTCTATATTTAGGTCTAGATGCAGTTATATAATAGACATGCAATCATACCTCGATATTTAGTTACCTCAACATCTATACCTTTTTCATCAGACGTAAGCTTTATTGAAGTGCTTATTGGTGTAGCCTTTGAATTTGATCCCTCAAAGCCAAACCTTTTAAGTAACTCTTTTGTATATTTGGTTTGATGGATTTAGATACCTTCTTTTGTTTACTTGATTTGGATTCCCAAAAAGTAATTAACTTCTCCCATTAAACTCATATCGAACTCCTTATGCATACACTTGGAAAACCACTCACAAAGAAAATCATTAGTAGCACCAAAAATTATATCATCTACATATATTTGTACAATAATAATATCTTTATTTTTATACTTAATAAATAATGTAGAATTAATTTTTCCTCTAATAAAACCATTTAAAAGTAAGTACTTACTCAACCTCTCGTACCATGCCCTTAGAGTTTGTTTGAGACCATAGAGAGCTTTCTTGATCTTGTAGACATGGTTTGGATACTTTTCATGTTCGAATCCAGGAGGCTATTTTACATACACCTCTTCATTGATGTATCTATTGAGGAAGGCACTCTTTATGTCCATTTGATAAAGCTTGAACTTCTTGTAACAAGAAAATACTAACAAGATTCGGATAGACTCTAATCTTGCAACTGGGGCGTAAGTGTCTTCGTAGTCGATCCCTTCTTGTTGATTGTATCCCTGAGTTACTAGCCTTGCTTTGTTACGAGTGATTGTGCCATGCTCATCAAGCTTATTCTTGAATACCCACTTTGTTCCAATGATAGAAACGTCTTTAGGAGGGGGCATAAGTTCCCAGACTTGGCATCGTTCAAATTGCTGAAGTTCTCTTGTATTGCCATTAGCCAACTTTCATCTAAAATAGTTTCCTTAGCATTCTTTGGCTTAACTTGTGATAGGAATGTATAAAATGCACATTGATTTTACAATCATCTCCTTGTAGTGATTCCTTTGTTTATATCTCCAATGATGTTTTCTGGTGGATGATTCTTGAGATATCTCACAGTCTTTGGCATTTGTACATCATGTATTACCTCTTCTTGTTGAGGGAAATCTGCTTCAAGCTCTTGTGTTGTTCCTTGTTCTACTCCTTGTGAGTTTTCCAATTCAGCTTGCTGGATTTGTCCATTCTGCTTGCTGAAATGATTTTTCCAGTTTGCTGGATTTACTGAGATCTCCATATTTCCTGCATCCTTATATCTTTCTTTTGGAAGATCATTGTGAGTTTCATTAAAAGTAATATGAATTGATTCTTCAACACATAGCTTGTTAATATTAAATACAGGAAATGCTCTACTATTATGTGAATAACCAATGAAAATTCATTCATAAGATTTAGCATCAAATTTTCCCAAGTTATCACTAGTATTTAGAATAAAACATTTAGACCAAAAAACTTTGAAATAACTTATATTAGGAATCTCGTTATTTAAAAGTTCATAAGGAGTTTTCAAAATAATTGAACGAATAAGTACTCTATTCAAAACATAATAAGAGATGTTTACAGCTTCGGCCCAAAACTTTTTAGGAAGTTTACTTTCTTGTAACAATGTTCTAGCTGTTTCTTGCAATGTCCTATTCTTTCTTTCCACAACACCATTTTGTTGAAGGGTTCTAGAAGCTGAAAATTCATGACTAATTCCTCTTTGATCACAAAATATTATAAAGTCTTTTTGAAATTCAGTACCATGATCACTTCTTATCTTTACAAGTTTGAGACTATATTTTGTTTCCAAATTTCTTATTAATTTCTCAAATTCTTTAAATGCTTCATGTTTAGTTCTCAAAAATGACACCCATGTATATCTAGAGAAATCATCTACTATTAAAAATGCATAAAACTTACCATTTATACTAGCATGTCTTTTTGGTCCAAATAGATCAAGATGAAGTAGTTGTAAAGGAGAAGAAGTTGATACCATGTTCTTTGTCGTAAACGATGTTCTTACTTGTTTCTCGAGTTGACAAGGAACATATATTCCCTTCTTTTCTTACTTTATTTTTGGCAATCCTTTGACAAGATTCTTTGAGGATAATTTCTTGATTAAATCCATATGAAAATGTCCCATCCACTTATGACATAAATTAGCCTCATCTTGTACAGATGCAAGACATAGTTCTTCATCCTGTTGCTCAAAATCAATAGTATATATATTTCCTTCTCTTTGTGCAACTAGAGTAATATTGTTAGTACCATGAGAAATAATGCATTTTTCTTTTTACAAAACTAACTTGATGACCATTATCCATTAATTGACTAATACTTATAAGATTAAATTCAAGTCCACTCACTAGATGTACATTATCAATATTGACCTTACCATTTCCTATTTTACCTTTTCTGATTATTTCGCAGGTTCGATTATCTCCAAATGTAACTGTACCATTTTTCTTCTTGACTTTTACCTCCACGAACTTTGATTTATCACCAGTCATGTGATGAGAGCATCCACTATTAAGAATCCATTTTTGAGATGGAACCCTTGCCTTGAGACATACCTGTCAAGAAAAAATAATTCATCCTTTTGGTACCCATATCTTTTTAGTTCTTTTAATGTTAGTTGCACGTAAATCATTCTTTTTAACCCATACCTTTTTAATCTTATTCTTCTTAAAGCAATTTATGTCCAAGTGACCTTTAATACTACAATTTCTACATGTTGTAAAAGGAGAGCAATAATTTAATCTAAAACGTGATTTTGATTTTAGCATTTTCATATCTCCCTTTTTATTCATAGACGTATAACCAATTCTTTGTCTTTCAAAACTAGGTCTTTGTTTACCCAATATGACATTTAAATTTTCTTCACCTTGAACGAATTTAGCAAGAGATGATTTTAGTGAATCTATTTCTTTTTGAAGTTCATTATTAGGAAAGGTTTTAATAAGAGATTTATCACTAAATGCATCAATACACACATCTCTTATTTTTCATTAGTCAACTTATGGACTTCATTATTCAAATAATTTACCTTATTGAAAAGTATTTTGTTATAATTATCTAAATAATCAATCTTAGCAATCAAAACATTTTCTTCCTTACATGTAGATTCCTTTTCAATATCTTTCTTTTCATCTATTAAAGAATCAACTTCACTCATTAATGTATTTACCAAGTCTTTCAAATATGCATTCTTTTCTTTTAATTTTTCATTTTCTTGTTTCAAAGAATTAAACTCAAAACTAGATACCTCGTTTGATTCACCTTCTATTCCCATGAAGCATACTTGAGCTATTTGATCCTTGGCATCGACCTCAACTTTAGACTCTTCTTCATCACTCCAAGTGAGAAGTGCCTTGTTTCTTTTGTTATATTTGAAGCTCATTTTTCCTTTGTTCTTTAGTTGAAAGTAGTCCTTCTTGAAGTGCCCTGGATGTCCACATTCAAAACATGTTTCCCCGGTTTGCTTTCCTTTGGCTTTATTTGAGTTGAAGGTATTTTTCCTTTTATTCTTTCTTTGTAGTAGACCATCGAGCCTCCTTGGCATCATGTCTATCTCTTCATCCGAATCATCATCAAGCTCTTCTTCATTTCCTGCATTAAGAGCTAAAACCTTTCTACGAGAAGTTTCCTCCTCCTCATCATATCTCTTTAACTTATGTCCATATTCCTCAAGTTCACCAAAAAGAGTTAATGTATCCATAGTAGAAATAGTATAGGAATCTTGAAGAGTAGTAATTTTAGAAGTAAACCTCTTGGGCATAGCCCGAAGTAACTTACAGTTAATCTCACTTTGTGGAATGGTTTTGTCAAGTAGCTTTAAGTAATTTAGAAGAACAAGGAACCTTACTTGAGCCATCTTTATGGTTTCATCTTTTTCAAGCTTAAACATTTCATAGTTGTGCATGGGCATACTAAGTTTAACTTCTCGAACCTTGGATGCTCCTTCATGACTCACCACTAGAGTGCCCCAAATTTCCTTAGTTGTGTTGCATGAGGAAACTTTATCGATCTCAGACTGTACCATGCCCCTAAGTAATATGTTCATAGCCCTTGAATCATAGGAAACCATGAAAGTCTCAGTTGAGTCCATTTCTAACAAAGTCTTTGGAGTACCGTCATCTTTCCTTGGAATAACCGGTCCATTCTCCATAACCCACTATTCCCAAGGATCTCTTTTAAGGTAGATCCTCATTCGGAATTTCTAGAAGTTGTAGTTTTTTGTTACATACAGCAAAGGAGGTCCATTGTTTGATTGACCTTCTTGATTGTTGTTCTCGAATTGTACTATAATAATTCAAGATTTTATTATATGTAATTTAAAATATTTATTAAATTAAATAAATATTTTATTTCATGTGATTGTTGTTACTAAATATTTATGAATTAAATTTATTAGATAATATTCTAAATTAAATTAATTTATAATTTAGAGAGTTGTAATATAACATGAGAGGTTATATTGTTGTTTTAATTTAATAATTTAAAGTGGTATGTTAAATTATTAAATGAGATGTTATATTGTTGTTTTAATTTAATAATTTAAAGTGGTATGTTAAATTATTAAATAAAATTATAATGAAATTATAATTTTGTGATATTTGTTTAAGTGAAATATTTATGTAAATATAGTGTGTAATTAATTTATTTGATTAATGTTGGATATGGAAATCCAAATTAATAATATGTGATTATAAATTTTAAACTAAATGGTTTATTAAAATAAAATTAAAGTAGCTTAAAATTGATTTACCCAAACTAGGCTTAAAATATTAAGTCTTTATTTTAAAGACTTTTTGCCAAACAAAGCCTTATAACTTTTGGATTTTTGATTTTTGAATTTTTAGATAATATAAATAAAATTAATTAATTAATAAATAAAATGTATTTATAATCTATACATTTGTTGTTCTGTAACTGATATATTTAGTATGCGTGTTATGGCCATATCGGTTTATTTTGTTTTACGCATACTTGGTTATCAGTTTGGTTTAGTATACTGAGAATTTTGGAGAGAAGTTGAGAGAGAATTGAGAGAGATTGAGAGAAAACCTAAGCAATTTCAGTGTTTAGCAAGGATTATCAAGCAAATTGAAGGTATTTTCATAACCTTAGTATTACATATACATATATGTTTTAATTTGTTTTACGTCATGTATTTTCTATCCTCTGTGAATTCAAATTCTCTTGAATTGTTGTATAAACTGAATTATTGCAATTATAAGTAATTGTAATGCTAGAGTTTATGTTTAGGTAGGGAATTGTATGCTAATTTCGTTTAAAAGTAGGATAAGTAATTACAGTATATATATTTTTCATATGGCTTGTGAAAGTACCAATTTTGGTGGTCAAATTATATGTTAATCTGTAAATTGAGTATTGATTATGCTAGTCCATTAAGAAACGAAGAGAACGTAGTTTGAATGAAGTAATTTGAACAAGAATTGTGATCACAGTGATGATTTATATGAAGAATGTCAAAAGATTGAGTTTTGTGTAAAAACATGAAATTTACGGAATTAAATTAGTTAAAGTGGTTGTTAAATTGTTCTAAGTGGTTGAATATGTTAGCAATCATGTTTGTGATAGTTCTATACCAATTGTATATGTTAATTTCACTGTTTTGTGGGTGAAATTCGTGTTAGTTGGGCTAAAACTCAGCATCATTATCGCTTTCTTTTCGTTACAAGCACAAACAGAATGCACTAGTGCCAAGGCTGAACGACGCAGAATTGCTTCTTGGCCATTAGCTATTCTGGCCAACCAGACCTTAGGTATGGCGTAGCATTGCTTACATACCTCGTCTCCCGAGACAAGGGTTTCTTCTTCTGCTGCTGCAGATCTTGAATACCATTGTAATTTAGTTCAATGATGTGTTAATGTGTCAAACATGTAATGTGGAGGTTTAAACAACATAGTGTCATGTGGTTAGTAATTCTAAAGTTATAAGAAGTTAGTAAACTATGAAAATGACATGTTGTGATTTATTGAACATGAGGATTAGTAAATAAGTGTTGTGAACGTTAACACTTGGAATTTCTGATATTTATATAGTAGCATAAGACTTGTACTAAATTAACAAGTTTAGCTAGAAATGGGTGTTATTTGGAAGTGGATGTTAACATGTCTAATAGATATTGTGATTCCACTAAAATGTGTAGGTGAACGTGAGTTGTAATTTATAGCTTACGCGCGAGGCAAGTTTCTAAACCTTATCTTTTTACATTGAGCAAGTTTGTAGACCTTATATTTTTACATTGAGCAAGTTTCTTACTCTAAACTTTAATTAAGCAAATTCTTGTATTCTTAATCATTATTTGAGCAAGCTATAACTTTAACTTTATTTGAACAAGTTTTGAATTCCAATAGTTATTGATGTATTCTAACTTGTTTATTGTTAGACAAGTTTCTTTAATGTCATTCTTGTATTGTGAATGCAATTTCTTGAATTCCAATTCCTAATATCGAATTGTCTTATTTCAATTACTTGACACAAGTTATTCTCATAATGAGCAAGTTTTACTTTCAGCTTGCTATTACTTAATATATATTCAATAATTCATAGCCCTAGCTTAATATTATTCAAGCAAGGTTTATTGTTATTCAATACTTATGCTTTGTAGTTGTTTCTAAGCATGAGTTTAATATATAGTTAGTTCGCTTACTATTATTCATTGTTCCATATTATGTTGTTAGTGATCAACTGTAGTATTATCAAACTTTGTTGATTCAACTAATCCTTTAGTTGATGGTCGTTAAACTCTAAATTACCCTTGAAGCTTATCCAAACTAAACTTTCTTTGGTGCGGACTTATACTCTAAAACTGAGAATAACAACCCTATTATAGGGGATACGCAATGCGTTTAGATGTTTGTGCACAATACATTTTACGAAGGGCTTGTGACTCCCCCAAATCTGGATACTTTTTACCTTAGATCTGGTACATCATTTCTATAACTATTACGGAAGATATAAACATAAAATGTTTATACATTAAACTTTTACACATCATTCCCAAGGTCTACAACCTTAACTAAATACATACCTTCAATATCTAAAAAGGTTTACAATGCTATTTTTGTCAGAAAATTTAATAAATCTAACTGCGCCATAAATAATCTTGCAATTTGCCTTTGCTTCTATCTTTATTCGAGCTTTCATCTTATTCTGAAAATTTTTATCATGATATAGCAACGGTGGGCAACAAGTTTGCCCCAGCAAGTAGAAATTTAATTGAGGATATATCATGATTGAAAAGAATGAATAAGCTTTCAAGTTTTCAACAATGTAATAATTATGAAATAACATGAATCAAGTGTCAATAATTGAGTGACTGAATCAATAGTGTTTGGAGGTCAACAATGACCATGAACCATCTAACTGAACCTTATGGTAATGAAGGTGATCAGCCTTTCATACAAGATGAACATATGCAACATGCACTAAGTGTGCATCAATAATCAGTTTAGACGTGAATAATCATCAATAATCATTCACTAACATGCTTTGCAATATAACTCGAGTTTGAGTTAAGGAAACTTGCATGCATAGTCGATTACCGCAACGCAATTTAATTTATTCTCTTTATTGAAAAGACCTATCAGGTATAAGATTGATCTTTCAGTTAGCATATCATACCTTATTCCATAATACTATCTAACACTTAATCACATAGTCACATATTAGATAATCTTACCACCATATTCATTTACTTACTTATAATCTCATCATCTTATATTAACTTATCTAACCTTCACTCACAAAGTTAAGTATTAGAAATTACACCTTAGTCTTAGTATTATCATTATACTTTGATAATCTTTTCATCACTTATAACTTATACTTATAAGTTTTCCCTTAATATGTTATCTTAGTAAGCTAGATAACCTTTCAGTAAACTGAAATATCATTTCAGTAAACCAGATTACATTTCAGTATCCTGAAATTACTATTTTAGTTGACCACAAAATATTTCAGTAGACTGAAACCATTTCAGCAATCCAAAATCCAATTCAGCACCCTGAATTCTCATTTTAGTTTATTACAAGCATAACATAGTTCATTAAATACCAAATTCAACAATAATATTGAAAAATAACATAAATCTCTTATTTTAATCTCCCGTCGAATATTATTAATTATGTAATAATATTTTATGCTAAGGTTATTAACCTTTTAATAATATTCCAGTCAAATACTACTAATAATATCTTAATCCAATATTATTAGTCATATAAAAAAAATAATTTAAGTCATTAATACATTAATAAACAATTTAGTTCAATTGTTTTCCTTTCCTTAATTAACTCATTAAACATTCTAAAATGCCATAAACATCACAACACTTCAGACCCGACCCAAAACTTCATCAAAAATCTACATAAGCCATGCTCAAGGGTCTCAAGTCATAAATCATATTTTTCATATTTTTGGACATAATATATTTAATTAAATCCATTTATCCATTTATCATCATTTAGATGAAAAATACCAAATCAACTTATTATTTTTCTATCCTTTGGCCAAACATATATACATATATTTCATACACAAAAAGAATTTTTACGTAATTTTTCATTTTCTTTTAGTATTTTTCAAAAATCATTTTCTTGTTAATTCCTTAAGAAATTAGCTACCTCACGTTTAACTCCATAAATTCCCAACTCTTGGCGGGATCTTGTACATGTTAACGTGAGCTTTTAGTTTAAATTTTGTGGCCATCGGAGTTATAGAACTCCGATTATAGCCATTTTTGTCAAAAAATCACAAAAATTGAAATGGTCATAACTTGGTCATTTTAAGTCGGAATGAGCTCATTTTTGGACAAGAGGTACTTTATACCATATATTTTAATTTCTCAAAAGGTTGGAATTTATTTCACAATTTAAGTGGCTGAAACAGGCCTTACAAAATTTTGGGCAGTAGCTTTTTCTCTTTTTTTATTTTTTCGTGCTTTGTTAAAAATAGTCCATACGGAAATCTACAACTCATTTTTTAGTGATTCCACTTGGAGATGTTAGAAAACTTATCATAGTATCCTCCCAAAGTTTTCTAGAATTTTTGAATGTCAGAAAAATGACAAAAATGCCCCTACTCTTGACTGTCCAAAACAGTATGTTTTTCCTCAAAAGATACAAAAATGTTTTTGCTAAAATAGTCATAAATTTTTCGTTTTAAAACATTTTTAGGCGATTCTTGAGTCCACGCGAAGCTAACTTCCGAGACTACAACTTTTGTTCTTTGACCGTTTTGAAATTCTAAACACAAAGTTCTAGAAATTCCGTGTAAAGTGACTGACCCGAGTTTGATTTCCAATTTTGACACTACTACTTTGAAATATCATAACTCTCTCCTCCGAAGTTGGATTTTGTCCGTTCCAGAGTATATGGAAAGCTTATTCAGTGTACTACAATATACCAAAGGCCCAGAATTTTTAAAGTAGTCTAGCTAACCCCGAATTGTTTGTTTAGGGACAGCAGTCACTAGCTTTTCTAAACTTTATAAAAACTATTTTACTTTTCTTTCTTTGGATCAAACTTTTAACACCTAAAATGGTTAGATATACACAAAACACACTCTAAATCATGTAGATCAAGAGTTTTAAAGTTCAAAACATAAGTTCTTTATTTCATCAAATCGTTAAAAAATAAAATAAAAATACATAAACTAAGTGTATAGGGTTTATACCTTTTCCCTTTTGGGTTTTTCTTCTTCTTCTTGTTCTTGCTAGGTGGAGCTCTAAGTCATGAACCAAAGCTACTCTTCTACTTCTCTCTAAGCCCCACGGTAGCCCCCCCCTAGATTTTCTCTCTTTCTAGTTTTCTTTTGGAGACTTAGATCAAAAGGAGAAGTAAACTCTTTTTAGCAAATGAAATTCACTTCATTTAGTCAAAAAAAATTATATAGATATAACATGTATATCTATACAAATCTTCCCATAATCTTCATCTTCTCTCTCTAATAATTTGTTTTTTTTTCTTATCTATTTAGAATGAGGGGAAAAATTTATTTGCAAAATAGATGAGGGATATTTATAGTAGGAGAAATGCATACATATAACATATGTATATATATATAAAATCTCCCAAAATCCCTTCCATATCTCTTTCATATTTTTCATATCTCTTTCACATCTTTCCATATCTCTTTCATATCTATCCAATATCTTTTCTCTTTCTCTCTCCTATCTCTACAAAATCTTACAAATCTCTCCAAATCTTAGCATATAAAATCATATCTTACCAAATATCTCTATATCTTTTTATATCTTCCAAATATCTAAGCAAATCTATGAAAGTAACATGTGCTTATTTTCTCACCCTTTGGGCTAAATGTTGGGCCAATCCTTTACTTGTTTGGGCCCTCTAATAATTGTTTTGGGCCATGTATAAAATATCATAGTACAATATATTTAATTTACATAACCTTATATATTTAATTAGGATTTCTAGTCCATTTATTTTGGGCTTTAAATAATTAAATTTCTTTGGGCCATAACAAATAACATATTCCAACACTCTTGTTATTATTATTCCCTAATTATTTAATTAGTATTTTCATGTACACAATTATAATTTAAATCCTTATCTCTCTCTCTCTCATTATTAAATGCTCGGATAAGCTCATGTGGTGGCCCAATAATAATGTGACACCCCATAAAGTAAACCACTAACTAAAGATAAGATATTTATTACATTACACCCATCTCCTCCTCTCTCCATAATTTCGGTCACATGGCATCAATATCATCCAAATCTTATTTTATTTCAATTGTTAATTTGCTTAACAAATAACTAAATAGTCCCTCCTTAAGTGGGTCAAAAGAATTGGGCCACTTATTAATTAAAATTGGGCTTGTACTTTTATTATCATGCTTGCTTACAAAATTGAACTTGGGCTTCCCCAATTAATTCAATTAGGTCATTACTATATTTATCTTATACATGACCTCTTGGGCTAATTTAATTAACTAATTACCCTTGAATTAATTTTATCTACAAGTCCCACACTAAAAATATAATTGGGCTTGTTTAAATAATATAACTTCCTTAGTCCATTAAATTCTAATTCACTTGAACTCTAAATAAATTATTGGGCTATGATATCATTATAGTCCAATACTTTTAATTCTATTTTACCCTAATCATTTAATTAGGGTTTTTATTTCTCACACTTGAAAATAAATTCCTTACTTATGCCTTTTTAATTTCATAACCCAATTAGACTTGGTTATAAAATTAATTATTTGAGATATATAAAATAAATCTCTTAATAATAGTATATATATTTATATACTAATATTCTCATCATATTATAACCTCTTAGGTTATTTAATTATCACACCTAATATATATTAGGTTATATAACTTAATTCTTATTTCACTTTTACATACAAAATAAATGTATACACATTATATAATGTATATTTATCTAATCACACACATAATTCACATAATCATAACATATAGCACTTCTCACACTAATTTTAACTTTTTTCATAAAAAGTCAACTGTTGACTTTGACCAAAAGTCAATCTTTACATATTTTCTGTTTACTGTCCTTTCTGACTAAACTTGACGTTCCGAACGCAACCGAGCAGTCCGTGCTTTAAAATTCTATCTCTAACTCAAATTTTGAGTTTTAAATTACTCCCTTCTTATTGCTAATAGTATTAACTAACGACTTTATACTTATTAAAATTTTTATTTGCTAGTCAAGGCCAACGCTCAAACTATGTTAATTACTAACATAGTTTTATCTTGATCCTTATATCATTAACTGAATTCATCATTTCTCTTACTAAAATATATATAACACCTTACTAAGTATATATATCATTCAAATAACTTAGCAAATCTATGAAAATAACATGTACTTATTTTCTCACCTCTTGGGCTAAATGTTGGGCCAATCCTTTACTTGTTTGGGCTCTCTAATAATAGTTTTGGGCCATGTATAAAATATCATAGTACAATATATTTAAGGGTCCTTTACATAAGTATACAACAAATAGAAAGTAATTACAAGAAAAGTGCATCAACTAAATAATTACAAAAAGAATGTAATTATTACAAAAATAGTACAATTCACATTAATAAGGAAACCTAAAATCAAGGATAACTAATAATTCAAATTCAAATTCAAATCTTGTCTCTAACAACAATTTCAAATCCATAATTCAAAATTCAAATCAAAATGAGAAAATTAAAAAAAAATTATGAAGGAGTTATCAGACATCATCCTCCTCCCCCCGCCTCTCCTCGCCGCCATTATATATATCGTCAATCGTCAATGCACACCGCCACACTTTATATCGTCATTGCCGCCATGGCCACCGCCACGAGTTGCTATTCTATTTTTTTAACGATTTGGTTACCAACAAAAATTAAAATGTTTACCTTTATACGAAGTTTGGCTACCAACCGCATCACATTTAAAATAAAATGGTAATCAAATAAAATTGAATTAGTTACTTTATCGAAAAGTTTGGTAACCAATCTGTATGAAGTTTGGTTACCAATCGCATCACATTCAAAAATAAATAGGTAATCAAATAAAATTGAATTGGTTACCTTATCTAATGTTTGGCTACCAACTACATGATTGTTCTGCTACTAACGTATTTAATTGCTTGGTTACCAGTGGAGGTAGAGAATGAACCTATGGAAGTGGGCTACGGAGGGAGGAGAAGGGGCGGGAGGAGGGGGAGGAGAAAGGGGGATGGAAGGGAGGCGGGGGGCGGGGGGGCGGAGGAGGAGGGAGGAGGAGGCGGGAGGGGAGGGGAGGCGGGGAGGAGGGTGTCTGGGAGGAGGAGGAGGAGGGAGGGGGAAGCGGGGAGGGGAGGAGGGGGTGGGAGGGAGGGCGGGAGGAGGTGGAGGCGGGAGGAGGGATGAGGGTAGGCGGAGGAGGGGAGGCGGAGGCGGAGGGTGGGACACAGAGGAGGAGAAGGAGGAGGCGGAGGTGGAGGGAGGGAGGATAAGAAGAAAGGAAATGTAAATGGAGTGGGAGAAAATCGTGGGAGAGATGGGGAGAAAATTGTGGGAGAGATGGTAATTGTGTGCATAATTAAAGGGATAAGATTGCACTTTTTTGTAATTAAATATCGCATATCACTCTTTTTGTAATTATTTTGTTTGTACTCTTTTATGTAATTATTTTTAAAAATATAATAGAATATGTAATTGTCCCTATATTTAATTTACATAACCTTATATATTTAATTAGGATTTCTAGTCCATTTATTTTGGGCTTTAAATAATTAAATTTCTTTGGGCCATAACAAATAACATATTCCAACACTCTTAATATTATTATTCCCTAATTATTTAATTAGGATTTTCATGTACACAATTATAATTTAAATCCTTATCTCTCTCTCATTATTACATGCTTGGATAAGCTCATGTGGTGGCCCAATAATAATGTGACACCCCATAAAGTAAACCACTAACTAAAGATAATGTAATTATTACATTACACCCATCTCCTCCTCTCTTCATAATTTCGGTCACATGGCATTAATATCATCAAAATCTTATTTTATTTTAATTGTTAATTTATTTAACAAATAACTAAATAGTCCCTCCTTAAGTGGGTCAAAAAAATTGAGCCACTTATTAATTAAAATTGGGCTTGTACTTTTATTATCATGCTTGCTTACAAAATTGAACTTGGGTTTCCCCAAATAATTTAATTGGGTCATTACTATATTTATCTTATACATAACCTCTTGGGCTAATTTAATTAACTAATTACCCTTGAATTAATTTTATCAACAAGTCCCACACTAAAAATATAATTGGGCTTGTTTAAATAATATAACTTCCTTAGTCCATTAAATTTTAATTCACTTGAACTCTAAATAAATTATTGGGCTATGATATCATTATAATCCAATACTTTTAATTCTATTTTATCCTAATCATTTAATTAGGATTTTTATTTCTCACACTTGAAAATAAATTCCTTACTTATGCCTTTTTAATTTCAGAACCCAATTAGACTTGGTTATAAAATTAATTATTTGAGATATATAAAATAAATCTCTTAATGTTAGTATATATATTTATATACTAATATTCTCCCATATTATAACCTCTTAGGTTATTTAATTATCACACCTAATATATATATTAGGTTATATAACTTAATTCTTATTTCACTTTTACATGCAAAATAAATGTATACACATTATATAATGTATATTTATCTAATCGCACACATAATTCACATAATCATAACATATTGCACTTCTCACACTAATTTAGACTTTTTTCATAAAAAGTCAACTATTGACTTTGACCAAAAGTCAATCTTTACATATTTTCATTTCTTATCGCCTTTTCTCGACTAAACTTGACGCTCCTGGACGCAAATAGAAGCAAATCCGCGCTTCAAAATTCTATCTCTAACTCAAATTTTGAGTTTTAAATTACTCCTTTCTTATTGCTAATCGTATTAAGTAACGACTTTATACTTATTCAAATTCTTATTTGTCAGTCAAGACCAACGCTCAAGCTATGTTAATTACTAACATAGTTTTATCTTGATCCTTATATCAGTAACTGAATTCATCATTCCTCTTGCTAAAATATATATAACACCTTACTAAGTATATATATATATATATCTCTTAATGTTAGTATATATATTTATATACTAATATTCTCCCATATTATAACCTCTTAGGTTATTTAATTATCACACCTAATATATATATTAGGATATATAACTTAATTCTTATTTCACTTTTACATGCAAAATAAATGTATACACATTATATAATGTATATTTATCTAATCACACATATAATTCACATAATGATAACATATTGCACTTCTCACACTAATTTAGACTTTTCTTCATAAAAAGTCAACTGTTGACTTTGACCAAAAGTCAATCTTAACACATTTTCTGTTAACTGTCCTTTCTGACTAAACTTGACGTTCCGAATGTAACCGAGCAGTCCGTGCTTCAAAATTCTATCTCTAACTCAAATTTTGAGTTTTAAATTACTCCCTTCTTATTGCTAATCGTATTAACTAACGACTTTATACTTATTCAAATTCTTATTTATCAGTCAAGACCAACGCTCAAGCTATGTTAATTACTAACATAGTTTTATCTTGATCCTTATATTAGTAATTGAATTCATCATTCCTCTTGCTAAAATATATATAACACCTTACTAAGTATATATATATATATATATATATATATGTATATATATATATATACTCATCTTTGTTTAACCTCATAACTTTTTTCGTTAATAAAATTCCACCAGATTAATATAACATTTCTTACATTATTCAATTCACATCAAATTTTACGGTATCATAATACCTTATTCTTGATATTCATTCAAATACATATAAATTCATTTTTAGGGTTTTGGAATTTTGTAACCCATATTTCTTTATTCTCATTAAATTAAGAAACCATATAGGTTATTCTTAAAATTTTTAAATAAATCCTCAACTTCTCTTCTAGGTTTTATTCTTTAACCTTTATTCTAATCATTCAAGATTTTATAATTTTTGGGTTGTCAGATTCACCCCTTCTTCTAAGAATTTCGTCCTCGAAATTTCAGTCTACTTAATCACCAATCCTTTTATTCACCAAAACTAGTTTTTTTTTTTCAAATTAACCTTTACTTGATTTCATGCTCAATTTAATGAGTACATCTTGCTTCCTACTATGAGGAGCTCTGGTACTATCACATTCTTTCATGACTTCTCTCTAAGGAGTTAAAACTTTTCAAATTATGTTGAGGGGTCATATAGACCACGAACACATAGTTTTAATGATATTTATATCGCAAAACAGTAAATTACTCGGTATGTTTACAATCACAAAGAAGGTAAACCACCGATGCTAGTACTTTAGGTAATCATCCTTGTTAGTTCCCAGGAGGCACAATAGAACTAGAAGGGGGGCTTGAATAGATCCTTTTTGTTTCAAATAATTTTCTGGTTCATTTTCTATTTCTAATAATTTAGCATATGACAAACATAAGAATCTTTTCAAGCACAGCGGAATAAGTAAAAGTTCCCCTTCATTGATATATTCATAATCATACATACATTGTTCATAGAGTTAGTTCAGTGGTAAGTGGTTAAGATATACATAGCAGTTATAGCAGTTAATATACATAATGTAAATCACATAAAGTAAAAGACACAAAGGGTTTTAAGTGGTTCAGAGACTCAAGCTCCTAATCCACTCTTCTGCTTTCAACTAGCAGGATTTCCACTAAGGAATGGCAACACCCTGAATCACTAAGATTCCTTCAAGGCCAGCAGCCTTGGGACTTTAGTTCACCAAGAACTCTTCAAGGCCAGCAGCCTTGGAACTTCTCTAGTTCCCTAGGAACTCTTCAAGCCCAACAACCTTGGAATCTTCATTTAGTCCCTACGGACAAGGACCCCTTAGGCCCTGGCTTCTTGTTGTTATAGTTGTTGATGTTGTTGGTATTGAGCTACTAAGATGTCTTTTAGCTTTAACATCTTCTGTACTTAGCAGCTTGGCGTAGTCCTCTTGGCATTCTGCCTAGAGTCTGGACTACATCTTCTTTGGTGCAGCTGATCTTTGCTCCTTTCTGCTCATCTTCATTTGATGTCAGCTATACACCATCACCATCTGGATTTTCTAAGTCTCTAAGCTTTTGGTAGACTTCGTCTGGCACTTAGAAAACCCTGAACCCTTCTTAAATGTTTTACAGACATGGTTCTGTACTTGTTCAGTTTCAGCTTTAGGTTCATGGTGATTCGTAAAGTGGCTCTTCTGATCTTCTTTGTACTCTACCACTTTTCTGAATGCTATCTCCTTGGCCTTCTCAGCTCTTAGCTTGGCTGTCATCTTTAGTGGCATTCTCATCTTTGTTGAGTGAAGCTCTAGTCTGGTTGAGTCCTTTTTCAAAGTTGCTTCACTTCCACCTATGTAGTCTCACTATCACTGAGACTTGTTCTGTTGATCTTTGGTGGAACTCGTAGAGTCAACAATAGTATCCAACAACTCAACAATTCTGTAACATGGCAATCATCAGCAACTCTTGATCTTTGAGGCTCTGTTGATTTATACTGCTTTCTAATCTTCCCGTTGGAAAGTAGCCGTTGGAAGCTATTCAAATGGCTTCACAGATCTCGAGTTATTTGGTTCAGACTACAGATGTGACATGACATCTTTTTCTGACTTTCTGACATTGGAGTCTACTATTTCACCTACCCCATCAGAGATGTCACTTTCATGTCTTCGGGAAGGTAGTCAACTTTATTTCTTCCTTCTGATTTCTAAATCAGAGGTTGTCCTTTTGCATCGATGATCTCAATAAGCTCTATTCGAATATCAATCTTCAGATTGAGCCATTGCCAATGCCATAATCTTCAGTTGTTCGAACTCTACAATTCTGATGCATAACTTCTTGGACTTGATCGTAGTGTCTTGTTAACTGTTGCTTCTTGACTTGTACAGTTAACACTATGATCTTGAAAAATGTTCATTAGATCTCCAATGTGGAACACCTCTTCTTTTTCTAGTGCAGCGCTTCAACACTTCTGTTTGCCTCAACTATTCTCAGGTACTGATGGATTGACTTCTTTCTCTGTCCCCTTCTGAATAACAAGACACTTCAGATTTGTGGCGTATCCAGCTCACTTTCTCCTTGTGATCTCCCGTTCACTTATCATCAATGGACTGACCCAATGCTTAATCACTTTAGCCTTGTTATTCAGAGGCTGACCAGTATCTTTGTGTATACTCCATCAGTTCCTTCTTTGTTTGGCAAACACTATGATCCTAGTAACTTTCAAGATCGTTGTCATCTTTCTACTTGACAGCTACTGCATATGCTGACTTTCCTTAGTCAGCTACTGAAGTCTTTCTTATGATCATCTTGTGGAAGACTTCATCTTGAATGGCTTCATAATTCAATCTGGATGCTGATTGGGTTGATGCTTAGATCTTCTATTAGCTTGCATGCCATTCGTTGAGTGCCCTCTGGCTTCCTTTAGATGAGATTTATCTTTGCAGTATCAACTAGAGATTCATTCCTTTAGATATTCTGGGAGTGCTTAATTGTTGAGAATCGTGTTTGCTCTATGATTCTACCTTGGCTTTGTGAGCACATCTGTTGAAGTCTTAGCTATGCACTCTATGATTCAACTTCGGCTGTGCAGACACTACGACTCCGAGATTAGATCTTGACACTACGATTTTTGTCGTTGTGCTTGTTGTCTTCATCTGATCTTTTCTCGACTACGACCTCTGCCTTTGATACGATTAGTATACTTCTACAACTCTAAGTGTAGACTACGATTCTTAACTTAGCTTTGGCATTAATAGACTCTACGTCTCCGATTGTAGTCTACGATTCTTAACTTAGCTTTGGTAGATACTCGGTTACGGCTCGTGGCGGTGTTTGCCTCTACGATTCTCAACACGACTTCCTCAAAGGAGACTACTGCTCAGAGAAGTGCTCCTGCATTACACACTACAATCCTTCCTCGTTTCTCCTGGCAGTCTACGAAATCAGAGATCAACTATCATGCATACTATGATTCTGCCTCGATAGCTCTCGAGTTATCCTTGACTCTCCTGGTAGACTACGATTTATGGTGCAGTGCTCAACGATCAGACAAGCCTATCTATTACATTATAAGATCAACCTAACATTCTTGATCTTTCTATATTTATAGTCCTTGTACATCATTTCTTTTTAAGGACTTTACAAAGTTGTTTTGCTTATGTAGGATCAACCTAACATATTTGATCAATTCATTCTAAGTTCATGTACGTATGTTTCTATAATCTATCAGAGGACTTCACAGCTTTTCTTAATGCAAGCATACTTGCATATTCATTCATATATATATCATAATCAAATCATATATAAATAGGAATATCATCCACATATTTATTCTTGACAATCTCCCCCTATTTGATTATGACAAAAATAATAAGTGCATATGCATGTTATGAATGAATCTTATATACAGTGAGCAGCTGTATTTCTAAAATAGATAATAATGAATGTCATTTATAATAATATGGAATTTAATACACTATGACATTTTACATCCTGGATCTAGAACATACCTAACTAGTTAGAGTTGTACCTCTTTGGCTCCATGTATGCTTCCAGGATGTCTGTTGATGTGCTATTCATCTGTTTGATCTTCTTGCATCTGCTCATCCTGGGACATTAACTATATTTCTTTTATCTGCTCCCCCTCAGATGTATGCTCCTCTTCTTCTTCTTCTGACTCCCCCTCAGCCTTTGCAAACACAGGCTCATCATCCTTTGGCTCCCCCTCATATGATGATCTAGCTTCCTCTTCTGTTGTCTTCTTCTTTTCTTTCCTTCTACTCTTCTTACCCTTTCTGGAGTGCCTCTTACTCTGCCTCTTACTCTGCCTTTTTTATGTTTTTTTTCTCCCCCTTTTTGTCATTAATCACTTGGGAGAGCTGTTCTATGTTGGTCATAAGCTGCTCCATCAGATAGGAGGAGTTACCAACTTCAATCTTAAGTTCTTGTTGGCTTAACTCAAGTTGCATGGAGAAGGACTGATTCATGTTGTCAATCTTGTCAGAAAGGACTTTGAGTTTCTCTTCATTTGCCTCTTGTGCTCGTATAGCTTCAGCTTTCTGATCATGTATGGCCTTCAAATAGATGTGATCTCTCTATTTGATTTTGAGAGATATATCAGCCATAGTAGCTTGAAGTCTATTTTGAACTGAATTATTTGCTGTTGTTGTCAGCCTCTGAGACTCTTCTGTGATTTGAGACATCTTCGCAATCGATTTATCGAAATTTCTCATCGCCTCCTCTTGTAGGAGTTTGGTTGTCTGGTTGGGCAGTCTCTTGTTGATCCTCAGATTGGACTCTACGATTTTCATCCTTTGATAGATTTTTGAAGGTATTGAGAATCTGAACAATCGTTGAGTACCAATCGCTATTGGTGGATGAACAAATTTTGGACATTTATGCTTGAGTAGATGGAGGCTTCTCATTTTGGATTTGAATGCCATCAGTAATAGAGTAAATAGACTCTACGATTATTTCCTTGGTCATGATCCTTCTTCCTTCAGAATCGACTTTACGATCATAAAGAATATAATGGTTTCCAGCATGTCTGTAAACCTTGTAGTGGGGCTTGTCTTTGATCATCATTGTCACATCACTTTTTAACTTTGAGAAGTTTTGAGCCATCAGTTCTAGGCTTGGAATTTTTAGAAGTACATCTTGTGATTCATTCGAGACTTCCACTATTTTGTTAATCTTGGCAGGGGAGATGATAGAATAGTTTGTTGGTTTTCCCAATTCCTGATTTTCAAAACAAGAGTCTTTCTTCAATTCTTCACTTCTTGAGCTTGAATCTTGTTGGCTCCTTTCCTCAGATTCATCAGTGAATTCTTCTTACTGAATTTCATTTCCAGAACCTTCTTCAGCTAGATCTTCCATGGATACATCTTCTTCATTACTAGACCTATCTTCAACACTCTCTTCCTATAATTTAGATTCATCATCACTTAACTCAATGATTACAGTAGAGTGATCATTTCTCTTCTTGGAGGCAAATTGAGCAATTAATCTGTGGCTCCTCCTTCTTCTTGGAGGTTCAGTTATGGGAGAATCAGATACTTCTTCTTCAGACTCTGAGGTCTTTGAGTCATCAGACAAGCTTTCTTGATTTTCAGCATTGGTGGGGACATGTCCTTCTTCAGAATCATTATCATTTATATCACCAGACAGGCTAGCTTGATGTTCATAAAAAATAGGGGCATGTTTTTCTTCCTCAGACTCTACATCTTTTGAGTTTGTTAGAGCGTTTGTTGTAGAGAGTATTGTTGTGACAACCTGTAGCTTTCATTATCATCAGAGTGGATGCTCTGAGACTTCTCCTTAGGGCTTGCACATTCCTTTCCTTCATCATCAACCTTGGCTCTTTCTTTTATAGATTCAACTTCTTCCTCATTATTGGACTTGCTCCTTGAGGATTCAATCTTTGAACTTTCAGTTTCTTTCTCACCTTCAGACTCTTCATGTTCTTCTTGGTTGGATGGATTTTCCTGGGAAGCTGGGGCTGATTTCTTCATCACTTTTGCTTTCTTCTTGGGTGGTTCTTGGAGTAGTCTGTTACTCCTTCTTTTTGGGTTTTCAGCAATTGATTCTGGTTTCTCTCCTGCTCCTTGTTTCTTCTTGTCAGTGGAGACGTGACTTAACGAAACCTTTGCATTCTTTACACTCTTAGGCTTCTTCTTTGCTAATATGGTAGTAACTGATGTAGAGTCATCAGACTCAGAGCTTTCCACCTCCTTTGCTTTTCTCTTATTTGCAGAGTTTTTCCTACTGCTTCCTGCTGTGGTTAACCTTCTGTTTTCCTTTGGGGTTTTCTTCCAATTCACAAACAGTTGTGGAGACATTATTTTGTGCACATTCAGAGGTTCTCCCTCATTATCCTTGATCTTGCTTCCTAGCTTCTTCTTCATCACTATGCTTAGCAGTCTTCCATGAAATACTTTTGTAAGTGGTTTGTCTGTAGATTTCTTCAACTCGCTTTTCTATCCATTTGGAGATTTGATCGAATGAATAACTCCAAAGTTGATTTGCTTTTTAAAACTATGGCGTATATAATCTTCAACTCACGATCGAGTGCGATTGTCGTAAAAGGTGCCTTTGCACAGTATACATTTTCCCACTATCTCAGCAAGGAATTCGAATTCCTCAGGAAATTCCTTCTTCTTCATATCCTTCAGACTAGGGTTTCTTTGGTACCTCATTAGCCTCTTGCCTTCTTCAATGTCGACTTCATCCAGGTTTATCAGACCTTGATTGGGAAACCCTAGACATTGATTGATGTTTGATGAAAGTAGTATGCACACAAGCCAATCATGTTTGATGATAAAGCATATACTTTGTAACAATCTTATTCATTTATTAATAAAAAGGTATTAATTTATTAAAGGCTTTTAATTATCTACATGATGCTGTTTTATAATATGTGATAAACCCATAGTTTTAAGCAATGCTTTTAGAATAATGATGATGATCATTCTAATGAGATCTAAATTCTTAGAAAGCTTAAAACTAAAATAGTTCCCAATCATTGGATTACTAAATTGGGGATTAGTGAATCCGGATAGATTGGTACATACGTTGCTTGCTCATTGGATGAGGATGATTGATCTCATGATCATTTGTGTGGAGACACTAAAGCAAGTATGTAGGTGCTTATTAGAGAATAAGTTCACCGAACGTGGGCTCGCTAAGGAATACTTAATGGAGTTTTATTTGCTGTCAATAGAATTCTCAGAGTGATAGTAGTACAAGTAATCCTTGGACTTGAGATCATCATAGTATCTTGTGTATGATGAGTTATACTTTGACTTATTCCTTAAGACCCTTAGGGTATATCAAAGGGTATGCTTGGGTATAATAAGTTGTACATGGAGATAATGTATGATCAATAAAGAATCTACCACTTCTAATAAAAGAAGAGAAATGTCCTATGTGATTCGATAAATGACAACCCAAAGAGTCCTTGGCAAAGGCAGAGTGAAATTAGAAAGGAGTTTCTAATTTGCATTATTTGAGTTGTGCATTTAAGGATCGAAATACATATAATTAAATAAAATAAGAATTGACGAAGAATCCATGTCTTATATTTAATTGGGACATTGTATGGTGGAAGGATTGAATTATGCAGTAACTATTTACTCAAAGGTTCTTTTATGATTAATGTTAAAATCTATATTATCTGGAAAGTCGTTAATCGCTAGGGAGGCTTATCCTATTGTAGAATAAATATTATTTATTTAAATAAATTAATTGTTTAATTTATTTATTTAAATAAGATTAGAATTGTTCTAATTGATTTATTCACAACCTGTTTAATATGGAGAACCTAAAGGGTCACACCATAAAAGGAAGAATAATTATTTAAGAAGTTAATGGCATAATCGTAATAATATGTTATGTATATTTAATTTAATCTATGGTGATAGAATAAATTAAATAGCTTAATATTTATTATTTAATATTTTATATATATTAAATATAAATTAATAAGAGGAGTCTTATTAATATTATTACAATTATTATTATTTTAATTTCTAAAAGAGTTTAGGAATTAATTTAATATAAGTACTCTCATTTATTCCTAATTGGATTAGGAAGGAAAATTAGTTAAAGGAGTTTTAATTAATTATCCCTAATAAGATTAGGGAGCTTAATTAATTAAAAGAATTTAATTAATTAAATAAAACCCAATTCCTTAATTGTTAAGGTGGGTTGCCCACATCTATAAATAAGAGGAGTCTTATTATGGGTGATGGAGTTGTTGACTTTTACTAATACGTAATAATTCCAATTTGTTGGAGAGTACGCCCTTTCTATAGAGATAGAAAACTAGGGTTGAGCTAAACACCCCTTCTTCTTGAATCTTTATTTCTCCTTGGTGGATCACCTCTAGTGGCCAAACATATGGGTGGCTAATGTTGATCAAAGGAAGGAACAAAACCCCGGTAGATTCAAGTTGAACGCGAAAGGATTTGGAGGTGAACTTGTACCTGAGGAAGCTTGTGACGCCCCCAAAATAGGTATACATCACCCATTCTGAGTTGTCAATACATGGTACAGAAACAACTACAACTTTATTATTACAACAAGAAAACTGTGAGTTTAAATACAAATATTATCTTCTGTAGAAATATCTATACTCAAATAAATCCTCATCACATTTATTGATACATTATTCTACAAAATGGTGAGGACTACTAAACAATTCTTTCTAAAACCTTCATTCCATACCCCGACTGCATTTTCGCTATATTCTCGCCTCCCGAGAAAAAAATGGAACAAAAAGGAAAAGGGTGAGCTCAACTAGCTCAAGAAAGAATATTATGACTAAGATAATATACAACAAATTACCGTTAGTCTTCAACAGGAAAAAATCTAATAGAATACAATAGACAACAAATTTTAAATCAATATTCGCAGCTGAAATAATAATTTATTAGATGAGTTAAGTAGAGAATGCAAACTACTATCTTCTATGTATGAATTTAAAAGTTCATCGCTCATCTTTTATCCCCATAACATCAATCAATATACATCCGAATCAAATATTCATCTTTTGCACTACAGTGCCAAAGATATTCATCGATTAATCATGTTCATCTAAACACTGCTCATCTTTGCACTACTACCAAAGATATTCTTCAGAAATCATTCATCTTTGCACTACTACGTGCCAAAGATATTCAATAATATCATCATTTAAGACCGAGGATGATGAAAATATTTTAAAGAAACGAATCCAAAGAAACAAAATGACAAGGATTAAGGATTAAGGATTCGTACTTTGTTTTATTCACGTCCAAAATACCTCAAAAATAATCATAGGGTGTAAAATTCAAGAATGATCAAAACATGGATACAATCAAAGCTAGTATCCGAATAGATATTTTGGACAAAAGAAGAAATTTTATTTTTCTATGAATAGTGCCGTATCGTGAATAGTGTCGTATATGTGAATAGTGTTGTATACGTGAATAGTAACTCAACACTAAAAGATAGAAATTCCACAAAAAACATCTTCACGCTTACGTGAATAGTACTCGTGAATAGTAACTCGTGAATAGTAACTCATGAATAAGAACCCCGACATGAAAAAGTTCCAAATTTGATAAAAAGTTCCAACTAATATTTCAAAGATAATGATATTGAAGAAATAATATCATTTGAGAAGAAAATAACATCCTTACCTCGAAAGATCAAGATTTCTAAATTTGAAACACCTGATATAGGCTATGACTTGGACTTGCACCAGTATAGCAATACTCAAAGTATACTCAAAATACTCACAAGAATACGCTTTCGATAATATAGAGAGAAAAACTTCAGCTTCGGTGTGATTTTCAATTCTAACCTAAGCACCCTATTTATAGGAAAATGCTTTAGAACACTAAAGCGTAAAATTTAATATAATATATTATAATTTTTCCACAACTTCATACGCACACTAACAATCTGAATTCAGCCTCCTAATCACATGTTAAATGAGTTTCAAAAATGAAAAAATGTTTTGTAATTAAAAATATTTTAAACTTCCAAAAATCAATTATTTTGAGCTTGAAACTTCAATAATTCATAATAAATAGTCCTTTCATCGTAAAATTCAATCTCGCCAGCTTTTATAGGAAATTCAATTCTCTACAACTTTGCGTAAGAAAGTTTTTCCAAATTCCAAATAGAAATTGACCGAAATCCACAAACAAGCGATTTTACAAAAGTTATAATCAAATTTCATTGATAAATGGGGTCCAATTTACATGTTTAACATGTTTTAAACATTTATTGCAACAAAAATACTCTTCCTCCTCGTATACTCATATATCCCACATTCGTTGTAAAAATATCACCATTATTATATTATTAAAATATAATAATATATTTAAATGAATTATTTTATCGTAAAAGATAAAATTTCAATTTTCAACAATTGTCACATTAAAATTTTCTCCATCTATATCCACATAAAATCAATATTTTCCTCATCATATGAATCAATAATTAATTATTCACAAATAATATTACGAGAATCACAATATTGACAACCGCGCGCTTCAGTGAAAGAGGGGCTTTCAATAAGAATTTCTTCTTCTTCTTGCGCCGCGATTAGGTGACCAAACCTCTCCTTAGACGTAACTTTCTAGACATTGCCAATAATGTTATCTAATAATATTATTCAGATAATATGAATTATTGCTTCGATAATGAAAAATACTTGTGTAAATGACAATTATTGAAACAACAAAGAATATAAAATATTAACGCAGAATTATTAACTCAATAAAATACTAAATAAAGAATTATCGTAACCATTATTGAGTAGTGCCTTTTACGTAAGAATCAATAATTGGTGAAATACCGTGTACCGTGTGTTTAACCAATCGAGTATTTTAACAAGATAATCTGTGAATAACTACTACTGTTATTTTTAAACAACTTATATTTGTCGCTTTCTTCATCCAATCGTTTTCCGTTATGGGGCCCACATATGGTCATTTTAGCGCCGTCGCATTTAATATTCTCCGACAAAGATTTAATATTCCACGACCAAACGAATATTCCCTTGACAACAATGAATATTTTATAACCACTTGCTTATTTTGAAATATTTGCGTATCTTACCCCTAACAATCCACATTAATCAAATCAACCCTTACTATTTCAAAATAATAAATAGAGAAAATTAAATTTCATTAATAATAAGTTGGGGTCTTACAAAGCTCGATCTTCAAGGGTATGATTTTATTCTTTATCTTTTCGTTTAATTAATAATTATGCATAAAGGGTGATCCGGGTATATGGTTTGTAAATTTTTAAACTCTGATTTTTATCTCGCTTCCGCTTATTTTTGCAATTTGATTGCGTTCATGAATATTACAAACCTAACAGTGGCATCAGAGCCAAACTTTTATGCAAATTATTAATTATTTTAATTTAATATCTATATTGATATGTGTTTAGAACAATTTAATTGGGCATAATTTTATTGTATATAAAAAAAAAAAAAAATCGGTACAGTTTTTTTTTTCTCTCTCTCGCCGAATTTCATAATTCACGTTGAAACACAAAAAAAAAAAAAAAATCTAGCAAATAGTATAACCATGTTAATGAGAAACATTACAGAATTTTTTTTATTTTTTAACAAAATTTATATATGATTTAACCTTAATGATTACAATAATCATTAGCTTGTAATGATTATAGTAATCATTAGCATGTAATGATTAAAGTAATCATGACCATGTTATATATATAAAAAAAAACCCTTAATGATTACAATAATTATTAGCTTGTAATGATTATAGTAATCATTAGCATGTAATGATTAAAGTAATCATGACCATGTTTTAAAAAAAAAAAAAAAAAAAAAAAAAACTCTACAGGTGGTGCTTCTTTTGTTAATGTACTTTGTTTTTCAAAAGTAATATATATATGGATTCAAGTTAACAAAAGTTGTACCACGTGATAATTCAAAGGATTAAGTAATTATATACATATATATATATATTATATTAATTAATATTTTATAATTAAAATAAAAGTTTATTTTAATTTTAAAATAAAGGTTTATTTTAATATTAAAATAAAAAAGGTTTATTTTAATTTTAAAATTAAATTTTATGCTAACTAATTAGAGTTGGAATTGGATTCCATGATAACTAATTGGAGTTGAAATTGGATTCCATATTTCCTTAAATAAAGGAGTTTATTTATATATGAAATAAGATTTCATATTATTCAAAATAAAAGAGTTTATTTGTGAATAGGAAAGAGAATCCTAATTTCCTTAAATAAAGGAGTTTATTTAGATATGAAATAAGATTTCATATTATTCAAAATAAAAGAGTTTATTTGTGAATAGGAAAGATAATCCGTGTTTCCTTTAATAATTTTTTTTTTTATATATATGGAATTGATTCCATTATTAATTAAAATAAAGGAGTTTATTTTGATTAAAAGTTTTGATTAAAATAAAATAGTTTATTTTATTCAAAATTGGATAAACTAAAATAAAATAGTTTTATTTTGATTTAAATTTGGATTAAAATAAAGGAGTTTATTTTGATTCAAAAATAGATTTTATACTAACTAAATTTGCCCATTAAATGATATCAATATATATATTAAATGTTTATTATTCATAAGATGAATGTTATTTATTGATGCGATATGATGATGTGTGTATGATAATAAATGGGATTGATTATGGACTATCAACCAATGTGATTGGATTTTATTTTAGTTGGATGCATGAATGTATGGGTTTTATTAAATGGGGTCTGCAGTACCTCGTCTTCTCTAATTTTTCTTAATGTAAATTCTATCTCCTCCTATGTACTTCCCTCGATCACGATCAAGGTTTCTATTTATTTTAAATAGTTTTGTAATAGGAATATTTAGAATTATTTTGAAGAATTAGAGATCAAGGACAAGAAGCGCTTGAAGACCCGCTTTTGTAATGGAGCCCGG
The DNA here is from genome assembly GCA_020205615.1 of Panax quinquefolius. NCBI lineage: Eukaryota > Viridiplantae > Streptophyta > Magnoliopsida > Apiales > Araliaceae > Panax > Panax quinquefolius. Next base: position 98,872,189 of record CM035154.1, on the reverse strand, counting down.
TTTAAATGTAATAGTTATATTTAAATATTATTTCTTGCACCCCTAGGGTTTGACCTTTTGGTTCACTTGGTGGCTCTAGTGAACCAAACTAGAATAAAAGTCCATAATCAATCCGGAGTAGAATATAGTATTCTATATGTGCATGCTTATACTATATATATTATATATTATGCAAACATGCTTCGCATGTTAATTAATATACGCATATTTTATATATATATGTAATGCGCGTTAAACAAGATGAGACAAATTAATAGCAAACCCTCATTTTTTTTTTATATTAAGTCCTAAGCGTTCAAAGATATTTGGAATATCGAACGTCGCCTTTCTAGCATGATAAAATTAATAGAGTATTAAATATTTAATATGAGTTTGTTGTGTCACCACAAGGCAAGTATTAAGTATTTAAGATGTTAATTTATCACATTTGATGCTTATAAAGAAAATTGAACAATATTGTTTTGTTGTGTCACCACAAGGATGATATTTTTTTTTTGAATATATGGAGTGCTAGGTCGGACTTAACTTGGATAATTTTGATTCGGATGTGCCACCACTGATCAAAAATAATCTAAGAGGCAAAAGAAAAGGGTTGCATAGTTGATGTAATTGACAAAAGTTGTCTACCTATTTATTTATATATAGTTTGTTGTGTCACCACAAGGCTATATACATTTGAAATGGGATCCTTATTCTCACTAGCAAATCTTTAATTAGATTTTGCTTAACTATATAAGTGAGGGTAATATAGTTTGAAGAAAATAGTGGGAGATACCAATTTAAAACAAGACCTAAATTATTTTGGTAATTAATAAAAGAATGTATGTTAAAATGTTGTTAATTACAAATTCATTTACGTAATTTTACAATGTCTAAAATTACTATCATCGCGAAGCATATTAGATGCTAAATTAACTGCAATCAATTAAACGGATTGGTTAAGGAATTTGAGAATAGTTCTCATAGTTTGAAAAAGCTATCTTATGTCTTTAATACGCCTATCCTCGCAATGGTTGCGCATAATGCCTCGAGGAAGAGATTACTACTTTTAGAAAGTGGCAAGATGATACACAGTTGGCTCAATGCATCATGCTCGCATCCATGAGTAACGAGCTTTAGCGTCAGCATGAAACTATGGATGCTCCTACTATATTCCTGCACATCAAGTAGTTGATGGTGAGGAAAGTAGGACTGATAGATATCAGATATCTAAGGAGCTCTTCCGATCTAGAATGACCGATGACACTACAGTACAGATAAAAGTCCTTAACATTATCAATTTGATTGATCAATTAGGATAACGAGTTTTATCATGGATGGAGACTTGAGCCAAGATTTGATCTTGCACTCACTCCCGGACTCCTTTCACAATTGTTGTGAATTTTTCATATGAACAAGCTAGATATCAGCTTCGCTGATTTGCTTAACATATTGGAAAATGTTGAGAGTCACTTTCCAACCAAGAAAGATCAATTCTTACTGGTAGGGGCCAAAGGATCTTCTGAAAAGAAGAACGATTCAAAGAAGGTAAACAGAAAGGCGTAAACAAAGGATAATAAGAACAAAACTGATACGGATAGCAAAGGAGTATGCTTCCACTGCAATAAGCATGGACACTGGAAAGAAACTGCAAGAAGCATCTTGCAGAGGCTAACCAAAGAAGCTTAGTGAAGTTTTGGTTACAATACAGTTTTTGTTCATGATTGAAATTAAATTTTCTTTAAGTCAAGGTTCTACTTGGGTTTTGGATACCGACTTTAGTTATCATAAATATAGATTTATGAAGGGACCAAGCAGAAGTAGAAAGCTAAACAAATATAAGTAATCCTATGTGTGGAAAATGAAGCAAAGGTTGCTTTGCGTTTAGCTATAGAAACTTATAGTTTAGCAATGCTTACGAAGCAAATCTATTAAGTCAATAAGTTGTTATTTTATTCTAGTTCTTGTTAAAAATATTATTTCCATTTTATTGTTGGACAATGAAATCTTTGGTATTATAATTAAGAACAATTGTTGTTCTATTTATAATAATAATGTTTTGTATAGAACTGGAATATTACTTAATAAATTTTGTATACTTGACTTACATGAAAATAATTTTGCCTATTGAACAAATTAGTATAAGAAGAGGAGATGATCATTCAAATAGTTGAATGTGTGTATTTTCTAAAATACAAGTATGAATTATTTGAAAGGTTCAAAGAATTCAGAAGTGAAATAAATTGATAAAGTATTAGAATTCTTTGATCGGATCAAGGAATAAATACTTGTGCAAAAAGTTTCTTGATCATCTCAAATGGTTTTCTCATAATGGACGCCTCCTGATATGTAATAAATGATTTATGTATCTGAAAGGAAAAATCATACCTTGTTGGACATGGTGCGGTCCATAATGATTTTACCAACATTCCAGTATCCTTCTAGGATCATGTCCTAGAAATGGTCGACATATCTACGAAAGGGTAACCTCAAAATCCAAATTTCAAGACTCCATAAAAGTTATGGACAGGGAGGATTCCTAATCTTAAGTATGTTAAGATAAGGGGTTGTCCAACTTATGTGAAAAGGTTTCAAAGGATAAGCTTGGGACAAGATTTGACAAGTACAATTTGTGGAAATCCTAAAGTAAGTTTAGGGCATATGTTCTATAATCCTACTTACAAAAGGTGTTTGTTGCGAAACACGCTTCCTTCTAAGATAAAGGTGTTTATCATTGAAAGGGCTAGTGGGAGGATAATAGATCTTGAAGAGTTCAATAACTACAAAACACTATAAGTCAAATAAGAGGAACCTGTAGATAGACCTATTATACCACAACCGAATCGTAAATCTGGAATAGTACCAAAGATACCTAGGAGGTATGGATTCATCATGGATGATGATGATGAGGTACACATCATAGAAGATGATGATCTAGAGTTACATTCGATGAGGTAAGACTTCTAGTGTGTACAAAAGGGTCAGTGGGAGTGTCGTGAAATTTCTAGTATTATATGTTGATATACTACGGATGAGGAATAACATACCAATGCTACAATCAGTAAAGATAAATTTGTCTAAAAATTTCTCCACGAATGATTTGGGAAGAGTATCTTAATTGGGGATAAAATCTATATAGATAGATACAAGAGGATGCTCGACTTAACCCAAGGAACGTATATTCATTTGATGCTAAAGTCGTTTAGCATGGCAAACTCCAAGAGTTGTCTCATGTTGATGAGCTATGGAGTGTATCTCTTAATAGTCCCCAAAGACTCCAAAGAGAGAGATCACATGAGTAACTATCATGTATGCAATGAAATATACGAGACCGATGTTGATCGACCATATTCGAGAACATCACCGTAAGACATGTGAAAAACATCTTAAAGTGCTTAACCGACACTAAGGATGTGATCATATTCATGGTGGGTCTAAATTAAAACTAGAGGGCTTAGCGACTCAAGTTTTTCGAGATGAGATCAAGATGATGAAAAATCCACTTTAAGGTAAAGGGTTACCTTGAGCGAATAAAGGTGGTGCGATGAATTGAAAGGTTCCAAACAGCAAAAAGTTGCTTGTTTAGTGATAAAGACAACGTATATAGCTATAAATGAAGCTACAAGTTGATTGTTTGGATAAAAGTTCATTACAGAACTAGGAATAGTTCCTAAGTCTCATCTTGGATCTAAATATGTGTTGTGGCACTTTCATTTGATTATTAGAATCATTGAAAGATGGGAAATCACTATAGAGATAGTGGACTCTCATGAACAACATTACATATCCATTAACTAAAGCTTATCCAACAGCAGGATAATCGTCACTTAGAGAAGAAGAGTATGAGTTACCATGACGATTGGCTTTAGTGCAAGTGGGAGATTGAAAGTAGTATGCACACAAGCCAATCATGTTTGATGATAAAGCATATACTTTGTAACAATCTTATTCATTTATTAATAAAAGGTATTAATTTATTAAAGGCTTTTAATTATCTACATGATCTTTGTTTTATAATATGTGATAAACCCATAGTTTTAAGCAATGCTTTTAGAATAATGATGATGATCATTTCTAATGAGATCTAAATTCTTAGAAAGCTTAAAACTAAAATAGTTCCCAATCATTGGATTACTAAATTGGGGATTAGTAAATCCGGATAGATTGGTACATACGTTGCTTGCTTTCATTGGATGAGGATGATTGATCTCATGATCATTTGTGTGGAGACACTAAAGCAAGTATGTAGGTGCTTATTAGAGAATAAGTTCACCGAATGTGGCTCGCTAAGGAATACTTAATGGAGTTTTATTTGCTGTCAATAGGAATTCTGTAGTGATAGTAGTACAAGTAATCCTTGGACTTGAGATCATCATAGTATCTTGTGTATGATGAGTTATACTTTGACTTATTCCTTAAGACCCTTAGGGTATATCAAAGGGTATGCTTGGGTATAATAAGTTGTATATGGAGATAATGTATGATCAATAAAGAATCTACCACTTCTAATAAAGAAGAGAAATGTCCTATGTGATTCGATAAATGACAACCCAAAGAGTCCTTGGCAATGTGAATGAAATTAGAAAGGAGTTTCTAATTTGCATTATTTGGAATTGTGCATTTAAGGATCGAAATACATATAATTAAATAAAATAAGACTTGACAATAATTCCATGTTTATATTTAATTGGGACATTGTATGGTGGAAGGATTGAATTGTACTCAGTAACTATTTACTCAAAGGTTCTTTTATGATTAATGTTGAAATCTATATTATCCGGAAAGTCGTTAATCGCTAGGAGGCTTATCCCTATTGTAGAATAAATATTATTTATTTAAATAACTTAATTGTTTAATTTATTTATTTAAATAAGATTAGAATTGTTCTAATTGATTTATTCACAACCTAGGTTTAATATGGAGAACCTAAAGGGTCACACCATAAAAGGAAGAATAATTATTTAAGAAGTTAATGGCATAATCGTAATAATATGTTATGTATATTTAATTTAATCTATGGTGATAGAATAAATTAAATAGCTTAATATTTATTATTTAATATTTTAGAAATATTAAATATAAATTAATAAGAGGAGTCTTATTAATATTATTACAATTATTATTATTTTAATTTCTAAAAGAGTTTAGGAATTAATTTAATATAAGTACTCTCATTTATTCCTAATTGGATTAGGAAGGAAAATTAGTTAAAGGAGTTTTAATTAATTATCCCTAATAAGATTAGGGAGCTTAATTAATTAAAAGAATTTAATTAATTAAATAAAACTCAATTCCTTAATTGTTAAGGTGGGTTGCCCACATCTATAAATAAGAGGAGTCTTATTATGGGTGATGGAGTTGTTGACTTTTACTAATACGTAATAATTCCAATTTGTTGGAGAGTACGCCCTTTCTATAGAGATAGAAAACTAGGGTTGAGCTAAACACCCCTTCTTCTTGAATCTTTATTTCTCCTTGGTGGATCACCTCTAGAGGCCAAACATATGGGTGGCTAATGTTGATCAAAGGAAAGAACAAAACCCTGGTAGATTCAAGTTGAACGCGAAAGGATTTGGAGGTGAACTTGTACCTGAGGAAGCTCGATCTTCAAGTGTATGATTTTATTCTTTATCTTTTCGTTTAATTAATAATTATGCATAAAGGGTGATCCGGGTATATGGTTTGTAAATTTTTTCAACTCTGATTTTTATCTCGCTTCCGCTTATTTTTGCAATTTGATTGCGTTCATGAATATTACAAACCTAAAATTTGATGCTCTTATCTTCAGACTAGATCCTTTCACCTTAGTAGTAAAAAGCCCAGAGTTCGTTGAAGCATTTGAGTAGAACTGCTTCACTAGCTCTGTATAAACTGGAGTGTTGGCTTCCATGCACTTATAGAACCCAGCTTTTTTTACGAGTTCAAGTATGTCCTTGAACTTCGTCTCTGATTCTTCAAACTTTGTAAACCCGAGTTGAATACCAGTTATAACTTTCCATTCTGCCATTTGAGGAGTTCAAGGTATATGGTATGTGATTCGGAGAGATTTAGCTAAATGTGATTTGGGCTATTGAAGTCTGACTGGTTTGGCTTTGAAGAGGATTTTAGGGTTTGGGAAATTGGAGGGAGAAAGGTTCGATAGTTTTTAGTAACTATTTGCAAATTTTGAATTTGTCTTTATGGCAGTTCCTTCTGACTCTGCATACACTGTGATGTGTCAATTAGCCATTGGTTGCATGATGCCCAGTAATGAGTTGTAACTCCCCATAAACTTTTCAGTTAAATATTTCTTTTAGGAGAGTGGACGATTTAATTGACGTGGATTGACTGTTGACTTCTTTGGTTCGTAGAGTAGTATGGTAAGGCAGCTATGGACTCTACGTTTTCCTTTGTTGACTCAACGATCAACTTTTGAGAGATGATGCAGTGGATGGTTTTGACATTACTTCTCACTTTGAAGCTATATGCCTCAACCACTGATGTTCTTTATGAAGCCTTGGGCATTTCTCTTTAGCAAGATATCTTTCCAATCAGCATTCGAACTGGTCTCCCCATAATCTGAATGGTTGAGCAATTGTCCCGTTCTTTCAAGCTCCTTATGAGCTAGAGTAGCCTCTAGTGAGACTGTGATCGTTGAGTGTTTTTATGATCGCTGAGGTTGCACTACGATCGTTGAGTTTGCCTCTACCTTTACTCTTCGATAGTCGACTTTCTTGGTCCTTGAGATAAACTTGATTAAGCAATCCTTCTGGGTTAAGGTAGCTCAGGAAGGGCCAACCTCTTAGAGTGAACTAAGGGTCAGGTTTGTCCCTAAGGCGCTTTCCAGATGAAGTACTTTTTAGGAGTAGTTTGCACTGATATCTCATTTGACCTGTTTCTAGTGGAACTATTATTTCCTAACTTTAGATAATTGCATTTGCTATAATCGAGGTGTCCTCCTGCTTTTATACTACGATCAGGTGTTTGATTGTAGGCGCTCCATGATTTTGAGTTGGGTGGCTAATAGGTTATCAGTGGTACGTTTTGAGACGTTCCAACTGACTATGGATCTTTATTTAGTTCTTCAACCACAAAGTTTTGGAACTCTGTAGTTGGTACATTGCTTCATAGGATATCTTCAGTGTTGTTGTTTCTTGACAAATCACTACTCCCCCATGGTTGATGCTGTCTTTTCAGTGAGATGTGATTTCCTTTTCTTCATGTGCATTAGGAGGTATCCTTGCATGTCTTTTTCTGATTAGAATCACCACTAATCAATCAAATTAATTTTCATCGTGGACATGGATAACTTCCAGGACTGATCATTCTACGGTCTTTTGTTAGAACTACGAACGTAGTCTTCTTTGTCAGTTTGAACTTGTGGAGTTCTGCTCCCGTAATTAGTTCCTTATATTTGATGCTCGATAATCCTTTGTGGAGAACTTCCTTGAGGATTCTTCTTTTTGCATGAATGAGCATCTAAGACCCTTTTTCATCTCAGATTGAATGGCCTGCTTCTACATAAAAATTAGCAGCCATGTGAACTTTATTCAGATCGGCTCAGCAGGTCTTTAAGGACAGGCTTTGACATATTGGAGTTTTATCAGAATCATTTTTGAACAGTCTTAAGCCTTCTACTAGTTGAATCTTCTTGACTATAGTCTTTTGCTTCAACATTCCTTAGAGTGGCCAGATAGACCAAGTACCTGCAGGTTATGAATTTCTATTTCTGGTACCCATGGTTAGATGAGTCCTGCTAGGTTAGTTTTCTAAATCCCTGTTCCTCATATATTTGGATAATCATTATATTGATCACTACCAGTCATATTCATGCATGTGACTAATTTAGATAATACATTTTGAGATGCATGATGGTGAGTGTAAGTAAGATATGCTATTTTAATAAAACACTCTTTTTCTTTGAAGGTTTTATCATTTGATAGGTTATGTTCACAAGGTTTAAATATTCACAGAGTGAGAATCAACTCTATGATTTATTAGAATCTGGTTGATTCATAGAGGTGATCAGTTTCTATGAATCTTCAAGATACTCTTGTAGAACTGATCATACTCTGTGTGTTATTAAACACTTAGACCATAGGAGGTACATACATACTAATCCATCAGCAAAGATTACTTCACATAGAATTAATTTAACATGTGATGCTCTTATGACCCATTTCAGATTACTTTCAAGATGTCATATTCAACCTAAAACTTGGATGGAGAAAAAGTTTATAGTCATTTGAGTTTCCACCCTCAATGTACTTTCTCTCTTCACCTTTTTAGGTTGATTATGGTTCCTTTAAAGAATACTATTATGGTTCATAAGGAGATGCAATCATGATGTACATATTTATATAGGTGAGGAACCATACCTTTTTACTGTCAGTTTTTTAACAGTCATTTATCTAAGATATACTGAGTTTATGCATTGATGTGCATAGTTTCTCATTTGCTCCTGACAGCTATTTGCTCTAGTTGACCTTCAATCAATCAGTCGTGGTCTTGAAGATGAAAGCTAAGATAATATCAACATCATTAGTCTTTTGACATCCTTGAGTTCACAAGGTTTCCATCCAGCTACTGGTTGGCCAGACACTTATTTGAGAAGTTCTTCTTTCTTCTCTGAATAAGCGTTTCTTAGCATGCATGTATGGCCTTTTCATCTTTTTTGGCTGGTGGATGTTTGACTCTTGAGCTTTCTAGCCTGGTCTTCAGACTAAAAGATTGACCGCGAGCAATGATTGGTCTTGTTGATATGGCAATCAAGAATATGGACCAGTCTGAGCAGCTTCAGGTGTATATACACATTTGCCTGTACACAATATTTCCAACGTGTGAGCACATCTGCATATAGCAAGTGACTTACTACTAAACTAAGTTTAGAACAATGTTTGTGCCTAGGATCAGACTCAAAGCGATTAGCTTTTGAATATAGCATGAGAACCTGCTTTGATACCAATTGTTAGTTCCCAGTAGGCACAATAGATCTAGAAAGAGGGGGGGGGGGTTGAATATATCCTTTTTGTTTCAAATAATTTTCTAGTTCATTTTGTATTTCTAATAATTTAGTATATGGCAAACGTAAGAATCTTTTCAAGTACAACGGAATAAGTAAAAGATCCCCTTCATTGATATATTCATAATCATACATACATTGTCCATAGAGTTAGTTCAGTGGTAAGTAGTTAAGACATACATAGCAATTATAGCAGTTAATAAACATAATGTAAATGACATAAAGTAAAAGACACAAAGGGTTTTAAGTGGTTCAGAGACTCAAGCTCCTAATCCACTCTTCTGCTTTCAACGAGCAGGATTTCCACTAAGGAAGGGCATCACCCTGAATCACTAAGATTTCTTCAAGGCCAACAGACTTGGGACTTTAGTTCACCAAGAACTCTTCAAGGCCAGCAGCCTTGGAACTTCTCTAGTTCCCTAGGAACTCTTCAAGCCCAGCAGGCTTGGAATCTTCATTTAGTCCCTCCGGACAAGGACCCCTCAGGCCCTGGCTTCTTGTTGTTGTAGTTGTTGATGTTATTGGTGCTGAGCTGCTAAGATGTCTTTAAGCTTGAACATCTTTTGTACTTAGCAGCTTGGCGTAGTCCTCTTGGCATTCTGCTTAGAGTCTGGACTACATCTTCTTTGGTGTAGCTGATCTTTGCTCCTTTATGCTCATCTTCATTTGATGTCAGCTATGCACCATCACCATCTGGATTTGCTAAGTCTCTGAGCTTTTGGTAGACTTCATCTAACACTTAGAAAACCCTGAACCCTTCTCGAATGTTTTATAGACATGCTTCTGCACTTGTTCAGTTTCAGCTTTAGGTTCATGGTGATTCGTAGAGTGGCTCTTCTGATCTTCTTTGTACTCTATCACTTTTCTGAATGCTATCTCCTTGGCCTTCTCGGCTCTTAGCTTGGCTGTCATCTTTAGTGGCATTCTCATCTTTGTTGAGTGAAGCTCTAGTCTGGTTGAGTCCTTCTTCAAAGTTGCTTCACTTCCACCTATGTAGTCTCACTGTCACTGATACTTGTTCTGTTGATCTTTGGTGGAACTCGTAGAGTTAAGAATAGCATTCAACAACTCAATGATTCTGTCACATGGCAATCATCAGCAACTCTTGATCTTTGAGGCTCTGTTGATTTATACTACTTTCTAATCTTTTCGTTGGAAAGTAGCCATTGAAAGCTATTCAAATGGCTTCACAGATCTCGAGTTATTTGGTGCAGACTGCAGATGTGACATGACCTCTTTTTCTGACTTTCTAACATTGCAGTCTACTGTTTCACCTACCCCATTAGAGATGTCACTTTCATGTCTTCGGGCAGGTAGTCAACTTTATTTTTTCCTTCTAATTTTTAAATCAGAAGTTGTCCTTTTACATTGATGCTCTCAATAAGCTCTATTTGAATATCAATCTTCAGATTGAGCCATTGCCAATGCCTCAATCTTCAGTTGTTCGAACTCTACGATTCTGATGCATAACTTCTTGGACTTGATGGTAGTGTCTTGTTGACTGTTGCTTCTTGACTTGTAGAGTTAACACTACGATCTTGAAGAGTGTTCATTAGATCTCCAATGTGGAACACCTCTTCCTTTTCTAGTGCAGTGCTTCAACACTTCTGTTTGCCTCGAATGTTCTCAAGTACTGATGGCTTGACATCTTGCTCTGGCCCCTTTTGAATAACAAGACACTTCAGATTTGTGGCGTTTCCAGCTCATTTTCTCCTTGTGATCTCTCGTTCACTTATCATCAATGGACTGACCCAATGCTTAATCACTTTAGCCTTGTTATTCAGAGGCTGACCAGTATCTTTGTGTATACTCTATCAGTTCCATCTTTGTTTGGCAAACACTATGATCCTAGTAACTTTCAAGATCGTTGTCATCTTTCTACTTGACAGCTACTGCATATGCTGACTTTCCTTAGTCAGCTACTGAAGTCTTTCTTATGATCATCTTGTGGAAGACTTGCATGCATAGTCGATTACCGCAACGCAATTTAATTTATTCTCTTTATTGAAAAGACCTATCAGGTATAAGATTGATCTTTCAATTGGCATATCATACCTTATTCCATAATACTATCTAACACTTAATCACATAGTCAAATATTAGATAATCTTACCACCATATTCATTTACTTACTTATAATCTCATCATCTTATATTAACTTGTCTAACCTTCACTCACAAAGTTAAGTATTAGACATTACACCTTAGTCTTAGTATTATCATTATACTTTGATAATCTTTTCATCACTTATAACTTATACTTATAAGTTTTCCCTTTATATGTTATCTTAGTAAGCTAGATAACCTTTTAGTAAACTGAAATATCATTTCAGTAAACCGGATTACATATCAGCATCCTGAAATTACTATTTCAGCAGACCACAAAATATTTCAGTAGACTGAAACCATTTCAGCAATCCAAAATCCAATTCAGCACCCTAAATTCTCATTTTAGTCTATTACAAGCATAACATAGTTCATTAAATACCAAATTCAACAATTATGTTGAAAAATAACATAAATCTCTTATTTTAATCTCCCGTCGAATATTATTAATTATGTAATAATATTTTACGCTAATGTTATTAACCTTTTAATAACATTCCAGTCAAATACTACTAATAATATCTTAATCCAATATTATTAGTCATATAAAAAAAATAATTTAAGTCATTAATCACATTAATAAACAATTTAGTTCAATTGTTTTCCTTTCCTTAATTAACTCATTAAACATTCTAAAATGCCATAAACATCACAACACTTCACACCCGACCCAAAATTTCATCAAAAATCTGCATAAGCCATGCTCTAGGGTCTCAAGTCATAAATCATATTTTTCATATTTTTGGACATCATATATTTAATTAAATTCATTTATCCGTTTATCATCATTTAGATAAAAAATACCAAATCAACTTATTATTTTTTTATCCTTAGGCCAAACATATATACATATATTTCATACACAAAAATAATTTTTCCGTAATTTTTCAATTTCTTTTAGTATTTTCAAAAATCATTTTATAGTTAATTCCTTAGGAAATTAGATACCTCACATTTAAATCCATAAATTCCTAACTCTTGGCTGGATCTTACACATATTAACATGAGCTTTCAGTTTAAATTTCGTGGCCATCGGAGTTATAGAACTCCGGTTATAGCCGTTTTCGTTGAAAAATCACAAAAATTGAAATGGTCATAACTTGGTCATTTTAAGTCGGAATGAGCTCATTTTTGGACAGGAGGTACTTTATACCATATATTTACATGTCCCAAAAGGCCGGAATTTATTTCATAATTTAAGTGACCGAAATAGCCCTTACAAAATTTTGGGCAGTAGCTTTTTCTCTTTTTTCATTTTTTCGTGCTTTGTTAAAAATAGTCCATGCGGAAATCAACAACTCCTTTTTCAGTGATTCCACTTGGAGATGTTAGAAAACTTATCATAGTATCCTCCCAAATGTTTCCAGAATTTTTGAATGTTAGAAAAATGACAAAACTACCCCTACCCTTGACTGTCCAAAACAGTCTGTTTTTCCTCAAAAGACACAAAACTATTTTTATTAAAACACTCATAAATTTTTCGTTTTAAAACATTTTTAGATGATTTGTGAGCCCACGCGAAGCTATCTTCTGGGGCTACAACTTTTATTCTTTGACCTTTTCCAAATTCTAAACACAGAATTCAAAAAATTCGGTGTAAAGTGACTGACCCGAGTTTGTTTTCCAGTTTTGACACTACTACTTTGAAATATCATAACTCTCTCCTCTGAAGTCGGATTTAGTCCGTTCTAGAGTTTATAGAAAGCTTATTCAGTTTACTACAATATACCAAAGGCCCATAATTTTTAGAGTACTCTAGCTAACCCCGAATTTTCTATTTAGGGACAACAGCCACTAGCTTTTCTAAGCTTTATAAAAACTGTTTTACTTTTCTTTCTTTGGATCAAACTTTTAACACCTAAAATGGTTAGATCTACACATAACACACTCTAAAACATGTAGATCAAGAGTTTTAAATTTTAAAACATAAGTTCTTTATTTCATCAAATCATTAAAAAATAAAATAAAAATACATAAACTAAGTGTTTAGGGTTTATACCTTTTCCCTTTTCGGTTTTTCTTCTTCTTCTTGTTCTTGCTAGGTGGAGCTCTAAGTCATGAACCAAAGCTACTCTTCTACTTCTCTCTAAGCCCCACTAGAGCCCCCCCATGGATTTTCTCTCTTTCTAGTTTTCTTTTGGAGACTTAGATCAAACGGAGAAGTAAACTCTTTTTAGCAAATGAAATTCACTTCATTTAGTCAAAAAAATTATATAGATATAACATGTATATCTATACAAATCTTTCCATAATCTTCATCTTCTCTCTCTAATAATTTGTTTTTTTTTCTTATCTATTTAGAATGAGAGGAAAAATTTATTTGCAAAATAGATGAGGGATATTTATAGTAGGAGAAATGCATACATATAACATATGTATGTATATATAAAATCTCCCAAAATCCCTTCCATATCTCTTTCATATTTTTTCATATCTCTTTCACTTCTTTCCATATCTATCCAATATCTTTTCTCTTTCTCTCTCCTATCTCTACAAAATCTTACAAATCTCTCCAAATCTTAGCATATAAAATCATATCTTACCAAATATCTCTATATCTTTTCATATCTTCCAAATATCTTAGCAAATCTATGAAAGTAACATGTGCTTATTTTCTCACCCTTTGGGCTAAATGTTGGGCCAATCCTTTACTTGTTTGGGCTTTCTAATAATTGTTTTGGGCCATGTATAAAATATCATAGTCCAATATATTTAATTTACATAACCTTATATATTTAATTAGGATTTCTAGTCCATTTATTTTGGGCTTTAAATAATTAAATTTCTTTGGGCCATAACAAATAACATATTCCAACACTCTTGATATTATTATTCCCTAATTATTTAATTAGTATTTTCATGTACACAATTATAATTTAAATCCTTATCTCTCTCTCTCTCTCATTATTAAATGCTTGGATAAGCTCATGTGGTGGCCCAATAATAATGTGACACCCCATAAAGTAAACCACTAACTAAAGATAAGATAATTATTACATTACACCCATCTCCTCCTCTCTCCATAATTTCGGTCACATGGCATCAATATCATCCAAATCTTATTTTATTTCAATTGTTAATTTGCTTAACAAATAACTAAATAGTCCCTCCTTAAGTGGGTCAAAAGAATTGGGCCACTTATTAATTAAAATTGGGCTTGTACTTTTATTATCATGCTTGCTTACAAAATTGAACTTGGGCTTCCCCAATTAATTCAATTGGGTCATTACTCTATTTATCTTATACATGACCACTTGGGCTAATTTAATAAACTAATTACCCTTGAATTAATTTTATCTACAAGTCCCACACTAATAATATAATTGGGCTTGTTTAAATAATATAACTTCCTTAGTCCATTAAATTCTAATTCACTTGAACTCTAAATAAATTATTGGGCTATGATATCATTATAGTCCAATACTTTTAATTCTATTTTACCCTAATCATTTAATTAGGGTTTTTATTTCTCACACTTGAAAATAAATTCCTTACTTATGCCTTTTTAATTTCATAACCCAATTAGACTTGGTTATAAAATTAATTATTTGAGATATATAAAATAAATCTCTTAATAATAGTATATATATTTATATACTAATATTTTGTCATATTATAACCTCTTAGGTTATTTAATTACCACACCTAATATATATTAGGTTATATAACTTAATTCTTATTTCACTTTTACATACAAAATAAATGTATACACATTATATAATGTATATTTATCTAATCACACACATAATTCACATAATCATAACATATTGCACTTCTCACACTAATTTTGACTTTTCTCCATAAAAAGTCATTTGTTGACTTTGACCAAAAGTCAATCCTTACACATTTTCTGTTTACTGTCCTTTCTGACTAAATTGACATTCCGAACGCAAAATGAAAGCAATTACGTAGCTTCAAAATTCTATCTCTAACTCAAATTTTGAGTTTTAAATTACTCCCTTCTTATTGCTAATCGTATTAACTAACGACTTTATACTTATTAAAATTCTTATTTGCTAGTCAAGGCCAACGCTCAAGCTATGTTAATTACTAACATAGTTTTATCTTGATCCTTATATCATTAACTGAATTCATCACTTCTCTTACTAAAATATATATAACACCTTACTAAGTATATATATATATATATTTCTATACATATACTCATCTTCGCTTTAACCTCATAACTTTTCTTCTTGTGAAATCTTATTTCGTTAATAAAATTCCACCAGATTAATATAACATTTCTTGCACTATTCAATTCACATCAAATTTTACAGTATCATAATACCTTATTATTGATATTCATTAAAATACATATCAATTCATTTTTAGGGTTTTGGAATTTTGTAACCCATATTTCTTTATTCTCATTCAATTAAGAAACCATATAGGTTCTTCTTAAAAATTTTAAATAAATCCTCAAATTCTCTTCTAGGTTTTATTCTTTAACCTTTATTCTAATCATTCAAGATTTTATAATTACTTAATATATATTCAATAATTCATAACCCTAACTTAATATTATTCAAGAAATGTTTATTTTTATTCAATACTTATGCTTTGTAGTTGTTTCTAAGCATGAGTTCAATATATAGTTAGTTCGCTTACGATTATTCATTGTTCCATATTATGTTGTTAGTGATCAACTGTAGTGTTATCAAACTTTGTTGATTCAACTAATTCGTTAGTTGATGGTCGTTAAACTCTAAATTACCCTTGAAGCTTATCCAAACTAAACTTTCTTTGGTGCAGACTTATACTCTAAAACTGAAAAGAACAACCCTATTATAGGGGATACGCAATGCGTTTAGATGTTTGTGCACATTACATTGTACGAAGGGCTGATCCCGCTAAGTACGTGAAGTCCCTACAGTATAACTGTTAAGGTTAAGGTTGAAAGATTACTTGTAACCATGGACATAGTTCGTGGTCTTATGACCTTCAGATATAATTCATATTTTGATTTCAGTTATTGGTTATCATTGATAGAGTAATATTCAATTTTGATGAGCCTATTCATTGAAAGTTATTATTCTCTCGTTGATTCATTGTTATATCCAGTGAGCATTTGTTTTGCTCACTCTTGCATAAATATAATTATTGCAGCTAAAGTGGAGAAGGTCGACGAACCTACAACTAGCAAAGGAAAGGGAAAAATATGCAAGTGATCTAGACTTATAATTTTAATTATTGTCATGAATGATAGACTTTTTATTTAATGATGTGATGTAACTATTTTATTTTTGCACGTGATTGATGTTTAAGGTTAGACAACCTGGAAAGACTTTTTGATTAATGATGTAACCCTTTTAAAGGGAGGATTTTTGATTTAATTTTATTATATTTGGGTAGATAGATATGAATGAATGGAAAGTGAACACCAAGTCTTGTGGGAATGAAGTACTTAGATTTGGGAGTGTCACAAGTTGGTATCAAAGCCTTAGGGTATGAACCTTAGGTGGGGAAAAGCCTTAGGAAGTAACCTTTGAAAAGGTAGTGGTGATAAACTCTTATTGAGTTTTAGGAAAGAAATAATAAAACACTTATGTGCTTATATGATTATAACCTATGTGCTCGTGAGTGTCGAGTAGTAATGATTAACAATTAAAACTTAAAATTTGGTCGACATCCAATGTAGGAGAATCTAGTCAGGCTTCGGAGGAAGGATCCCAGATGCCTACAGAGGAGGAGGCTCAAGACATTCAGGTGGTTTAGGAACAACTACTGCCATAGGAGACAACTCCGTTGGTCACAGTGGTTGAGCAGGAGGGTTTACCTGATGAGGATGATGAGATAGAGATGGACGAGGAGGACCCCGTTGAGCTGCCACAGTTGAATAAGGATGAGGAGGACGAGGAGGAAGAGATTCCACTAAACTTGATCGCTGCCCATATGTACGATGAAGTATACGACCGCAATGTAGAACTTCAGGATATCATTGAGGAGTTGAGAGAGATAGTAGCTGAACAACAGACCTCAATGGTGCAGAAGGACAACGAGATCCAGGATCGAGATGAACGTCTTAACAATGTCGAAGAGAAGCTGATCCACACTGAAGGAGAAGAAGCAAGCAATCGATTCCATCGTTGTTTGCTTTACGGTTCGTCACAGACACCAAGAATCGCCACGGTCCCAAAGCTTAGGTATGGCGTAGCTGCGCCATACCCTATCCTGAGGCAGTGGTTTCTGCTGCTGCTGAAGATCTTTAATACTATTGTAATTTAGTTCAATGATGTGTTAATGAGTCAAACATGTAATGTGGAGGTTTAAACAACATAGTGTCATGTGGTTAGTAATTCTAAAGTTATAAGAAGTTAGTAAACTATGAAAATGACATGTTGTGATTTATTGAACACGAGGATTAGTAAATAAGTGTTGTGAAGGTTAACACTTGGAATTTTTGATATTTATATAGTAGCATAAGACTTGTACTAAATTAACACGTTTAGCTAGAAATGGGTGTTATTTTGGAAGTGGATGTTAACATGTCTAATAGATATTGTGATTTCACTAAAATGTGTAGGTGAACATGAGTTATAATTTATAGCTTACGCACGAGGCAAGTTTCTAAACCTTATCTTTTTTCATTGAGCAAGTTTCTAAACCTTATCTTTTTACATTGAGCAAGTTTTTTACTCTAAACTTTAATTAAGCAAATTCTTGTATTCCTAATCATTATTTGAGCAAGCTATAACTTTAACTTTATTCGAACAAGTTTTGAATTCCAATTGTTATTGATGTATTCTAACTTGTTTATTATTAGACAAGTTTCTTTAATGTCATTCTTGTATTGTGAATGCAATTTCTTGAATTCCAATTCCTAATGTCGAATTATCTTATATCAATTACTTGACACAAGTTATTCTCATAATGAGCAAGTTTTACTTTCAGCTTGCTTTTACTTAATATATATTCAATAATTCATAGCCCTAGCTTAATAGTATTCAAGCAAGGTTTATTGTTATTCAATACTTATACTTTGTAGTTGTTTCTAAGCATGAGTTCAATATATAGTTAGTTCGCTTACGATTATTCATTGTTCAATATTATGTTGTTAGTGATCAACTGTAGTGTTATCAAACTTTATTGATTCAACTAATCCTTTAGTTGATGGTCGTTAAACTCTAAATTACCCTTGAAGCATATCCAAACCAAACTTTCTTTGGTGCGGACTTAAACTCTAAAACTGAGAAGAACAACCCTATTATAGGGGATACGCAATGCGTTTAGATGTTTGTGCACAATACATTGTACGAAGGGCTGATCCCCCTAAGTACGTGAAGTCCCTATAGTATAACTGTTAATGTTAAAGTTGAAAGATTACTTGTAACCATGGACATAGTTCGTGGTCTTATGACCCTCAGATATAATTCATATTTTGATTTCAGTTATTGGTTATCATTGATAGAGTACTATTCAGTTTTTATGAGCCTATTCATTGATAGTTATTATTCTCTTGTTGATTCATTGTTATATCTAGTGAGCATTTGTTTTGCACACTCTTGCATAAATATAATTATTGCAGCTAAATTTGAGAAGGTCGACGAACCTACAACTAGTAAAGAAAAAGGAAAAAATGTGCAAGTGATGAAGACTTGTAATTTTACTTATTGTCATGAATGATAGACTTTTTATTTAATGATGTGATGTAACTATTTTATTTTTGCACGTGATTGATGTTTAAGGTTAGACAACCTGGGAAGCCTTTTTTATTAATGATGTAACCTTTTAAAGGGAGGATTTTTGATTTAATTTTATTATATTTGGGTAGATAGATATGAATGAATGGAAAGTGAACACCAAGTCTTGTGGGAATGAAGTACCTAGATTTGGGAGTGTCACATGTGCCATGTCAGAATCTTTTCCTACAAGTCACCTTTAAGACCAAGATAAGTAGAGCCAAGCATTGATACCAAATGAAATTCAGATAAGACACACTTAGAAGGGGGATTGAATAAGTATAGAAGCAATCTATGACCAATTTTTAAACTTTAAACCAAACTACCAAATTTAGCCTACTATATTGATGAATGCAGCTTGCTGAATTAATATGGTCTACCAAATTGACTGTTTGTTTTTTAAGAAAATATCCTGCTGAATTTATAACTTAGAGAAAATACTTGGTGTTAAAGAATTATCTTAAGATAATGCAAATATTCAAATTTTAATTATTAAGATAATTAACTAGCTATAGTGAGTAAATAAAGTAAAGCAAGTAATAAAATCAACACCAAGAATTTTTACGTGGTTCAGCTATTACCCTCTATAATAATAGCCTAGACCATGTCCAATACCAACTAGTATTGGAGACTCACTTCATTTCTTTAAATTGACTCTTGTTACAAAACAGATTCTATCTAATTTGAATTACAATAATTCACTTGAGCACTCTAGCTCCTTGTGCACCAATGCACCCCTTAAGCACATATGCTTTCTTGAACCTGTTTGTAAACAAACCTTAATCTACCTGGATTAAATTCCTTTAGACAACACTTAGTCTAAAAATATAAGATTACAAATATAGAGGTCTAATGATCAAAGCAAATAAGCAATTTAACAATGAAAGGCTCAACTAATGAATGCAATGATCAATGAGTAAAAAAAAATATCACCAATATGAAGCTCACGAAAATTAGCTGAAAAAATCTGAATATTAACTGCACAACAGCTGAGAATTTGCACCAAGAATAATAGAATAGCTTTTCAAGTATATGAGTGCAAAGATTAATTCCAGTGTTGTATATATCACTGTTATACCAGTTCTTCTTTTATAGCCCAAAAATATTACTGTTGTTCTACAAATCAGTTCCGTTGTATGACATTAAAATATTTATGTTGCCAACAGATAAGTAACATTCCAAAATTATTCCTGTTAATAACAAATCCAATTATCTTTGGTTGTTGCAAATATTTGTTGGACTCTTCAGATGTAATCCAGAAAGAAACTGATTCAGGAAGGTAATATTTTCTATTTAGACTTTTCCAATTCCTATAGCAATTATGTCTAATAAAGTCTGCCGCCACTTATTATATTGCACATTCAATATATATATATATATATATATATATATATATATATATATATATATAAATTATGCAAAGTCTATCTTAAGCCAACAAATTAGGATAAACAAGATATGAAACTACCGAGTCTTAAGCGATTATGACTCTTGATAATAATCATTACTCTTGACTGCCATAAACTTAAATCAAATTACACATACATCAAGCTATATAATATTTTATAAAATCAGGACTCTCAAATTAGAGTACACACCCAATAAAATTTTCTATAATAACACACGATAACAAAAATCAATTAATCCTGATCAATTTAAACAATTATCATTTTATATCAATTTTAAGCATGCATAATATATTAATCATGTTAAGTACACACATAAAATTTCCTAGAGCCTTGTATTGAAAAATTAAGTATTTGCAATGACCTTACATATTAATCTTAGGACACAAAATGTTTTCAAAGCCTTTTAGACAATAATCCTTTCATCAACTTCCTGAAATTTCATAATAAATAAATTAGTACAAAATATCAAGTCATCATCAAAACAATAAGGTTAGAATATTAACAAGTCAACAACCTTTATCTTAGAAGGCAGCTTGTTTCGCAACAAACACCTTTTGCTAAATAGGATTATAGAACATATACCCTAAGCTTACTTTAGGATGTCCCACAAATCTGCACGTGTCAAATCTTGTCCCAAACATATCCTTTGAAACCTTTTCACATAAGCTGGACAACCCCTTATCTTAACATACTTAAAATTAGGAATCCTCCCTGTCCATAACTTTTATGGAGTGTTGGGGCCGGATTTTGAGGTTACCTTTTCTGTAGATATTTAGCCATTTCTAGGGCTTGACCCCAGAAGGATACTAGAATGTCGGTAAAAACATTATGGACCGCACTATGTCCAACAAGGTACGATTTTTCTTTTCAGATACATCAATCAATTATTGCGTATTAGGAAGCATCCATTGTGAGAAAACCATTTGAGATGATCTAGAAACTCATTGCACAAGTATTGATTCCTCTATATAATCAAAGAATTCTAATACTTTTCAATTAGTTTCACTTTTGAATTCTTTGAATGATCATCAAATACAAATATTCAACTCTTTGAATAATCATCTCCTTTTCATAAACTAATTTTTTTCAATATGCAAAATTATTTTCACGTAAGTCAAGTATATAAAATCCATTAAGTAATATTTCAGTTCTATACAAAACATTATTATTATAAATAGAATAATAATTGCTCTTAAATATAATACTAAAAATTTTATTATCTAACAACAAAATGGAAATAATGTTTTAACGAGAACTAAAATATAATAATAATTTATTGACTTAATAGACTTTCCCGTAGGTAATACTAAACAATAAGTTCTTATGGCTAATGCAACCTTTGCTTTATTTCTCACACATTAGATTACTTATCCCTTGTTTAGCTTTCTATTTCTGCTTAATCTCTTCATAAATCTATATTTATGATAACCAATGTCGGTATCCAATACCCAAGTAGAGCCTTGACTTAAAGAAAAATTTATTTCAATCATGAACAAAACTATATTTGTAACTGAAGTTTCACTAAGCTTCTTTGGTTAGCCTCTACAAGATATTTCTCGCAGTTTCTTTTCAGTGTCCAGGTTTATTGCAGTGGAAACAAACTCCTTTGCTATCCGTATCAGTTTTGTTCTTATTATCCATTATTTTTTCCTTTCTATTTACCTTCTTTGAATCATTCTTCTTTTTAGAAGATCCTTTGGCCCCTACCAATAAGACTTGGTATTTCTTGGTTGAAAAATGACTCTCAATTGTTTTTCAACATGTTAAGCAACTCAGCGAAGCTGATATCTAGCTTGTTCATATGAAAAATTCATAACAATTGTAAGGAGTCTGGGAGTAACTACAAGATCAAATCTTGGCTCAATTCTCCATCCATGACAAAACATGTTGTCCTAATTGTTCAATCAAATTGATCATGTTTAGGACATGTGTCTATACTGTAGTTGGTCATTCTAGATTAGAAGAGCTCCTTAGATATCTAATGTCTATCAGTCCTACTTTCCTCACCATCAACTACTTGATGTGCAGAAATATAGTAGAAGCATCCATAGTTTCATACTAACATTGAAGCTCATTACTCATGGATACGAGCATGATGCATTGAGCCAACTATGCATCATCTTGCCACTTTCTAAAAGTAGCAATCTCTTCCTCAGAGGCATTGTCTACAACCATTGCAGGGATAGGAGTATTAAAGACATAAGATAGCTTTCAGCCATGAGAACTATTCTCAAATTCCTTTACCAATCCATTTAATTCAGTCCTGTTAATTAAGCATCTAATATGCTACACAGTGATAGTAATTTTAGACATTGTAAAATTCTATAAATGAATTTATAATTAACAACATTTTAGCATACATTCTTTTATTATTTAATTACCAAGATAAATTAGGTCTTGTTTTAAATTGGTATCTCCCACTATTTTCTTCAAACTATATTACCCTCACTTATATAGTTCGGCAAAATCTAATTAAAGATTTGCTAGTGAGAATAAGGATCTCATTTCAAATGTATATAGCCTTGTGGTGACACAATAAACTATATATAAATAAATTGTTAGACAACTCTTGTCAATTACATCATCATGTAACTCCTTTTATTTTGTCTCTTAGATTATTTTGATCAAGTGGTGGCACATCCGAATCAAAATTATCCATGTTAAGTCCAACCTAGTACTCCATATATTCAAAAAAGAAAAACATTGTCCTTGTGGTGACACAACAAAACAATATTGTTCAACTTTCTTTATAAGCATCAAATGTGATAAAATTAACATCTCAAAGAATTAAGATAAGCCTTGTAGTAACACAACAAACTTATAATAATTAATTGATACTCTATTATTTTTATCATACTAGAAGGCGGCGTTCGATATTCCAAATATCTTTGAACGCTTAGGGCTTAATATAAAATATTGGAGGGATTTGTTATTATTTTGTCTCATCTTGTTTAGCTGCGTATGCGCGCACACACACACACACACACACACATATATATATATATTATATATAAGCATGCACACGTAGGATATTATATTCTACCCGGATTGATTATGCACTTTATTCTAGTTTGGTTCACTAGAGCCACCAAGTGAACCAAAAGGTCAAACCTAGGGTGCAAGAATTAAATTTAAATATAAATATTACATTTAAGTCGCGGGCTCCATTACAAATGGGTCTTCAAGCGCTCCTTGATCTCCAATTCTTCAAAATTAATTCTAACTATTCCTATTACAAAATTATTTAAAATAAATAGAAAGCTTGATCAGCTGTCAAGGGAAAGTACATAGGAGGGAGATAGAATTTACATTAAGAAAAATTAGAGAAGACGAGGTACGCAAACCCCAATTAATAAAACCCATACACTCATGCATCCAACTAAAAAAAATCCAATCACATTGGTCAATAGTCCATAATCAATCCCATTTATTATCACACACATCAACATATGCATCAATAAATAACATTCATCTCATGAATAATAAACATTCAATATATACATTGATATCGATTTAATGGAGAATTTTAATTAGCATTCAATCCAATTTTGAAACAAAATAAACTCCTTTATTTTTAATCAAAATCATAATAAGCTTCTTTATTTTATTTTGTCAAATTTTGAAACAAAATAAACTCCTTTATTTTTAATCAAATTCTCAATCAAAATAAACTCTTTTATTTTAATTAATAAGGAATCCAATTTCAAGTACAAAATAAACTCCTTTATTTTAACTTAAAATTGTTGGAAAAATAAAATATGTTGAATAATATTCCTTATTAAAATTGAACACCTTTTGTAATGCCCGAGAAAATTGGATTTATATGAGAATTAAATTTTTATTTGATTATGTGAATTAAATGAATTTAATTGATTATTTATGTGAGTAAGCTATGTGAAGGTCGTTCGATGACCTAGAATGTGCGGATGTGGTTAGTATTCTGGCTATGTGCTAGAATTAATTATTTTGAATTTCCAAGACGAAAATAAAAGTTTTTCGAGAAATTCCCGTAAAAACACTATTCATCTATTTCTGCTCGGGAATTAAGTTTGAAATTCCGAGAAATGCGTAATGATATAATATGAAGACGATATGGAATATTTAATAATATTTTATTTATGGCAAACGAAGTTTTCGCCTGCGGACTTAAAACCTAAGGGTTGGGAAGAATGATTTTCGGGAAGGAAATGAGATACGTATAATGAATTACGATAATGATTATGCGTACGTTATACGAGTGTGATACTATTTAGTATACGAGTATAATATGAAGAACAAATATTATTATTGTACGAGTATTATACGAAGAGAATACGTGAAGGTTACGTGTAGAATACGATTGGTGTTATGGACTTAGAGTTTAGGACTTAGTATAATCCAAATGGATTTGGATTATATCAAGCCCAAGTAATTGAGTAATCAAGCCCAAAGAATTATGTGTTTAAGCCCAAGTCAAGGCCCAACGTTATGTTTAATTAAGCCCGATCTAATAAACTGAACCGTGGATTGAACCGTTGGGTCACCGAATGGGTAAAACCCATGGGGCAACCTATGGGGATGACCCATGGGCATGTGGGCCGGCCACTTAGTGGCCAAGTAAAGTGAACTACTTGATCACCAAGTATTTTACTTGGTGATGAAGTAGTGAATAATAAGGAGGTGGGGAAAAATGACCAAAAAGCCCTCCATTTGAGTTTCCTATAAATAGAAGGCATATGTGGTCATTTGGTGGTTTCCAAGAGATCATCCAACATATATTGAGAGAGATAAAGAGCTAGACATAACCAATCATCTCACTTTGAAGCTTTTGATTAGAGATTTTAGCAAGAACACAAAGATCGGGAAGGTAATATTCCATTAAAATTAGTTTTCCATCCCTTTTGATTTCTTTGTTATGAAGAATCATAGATTGGTGGAGCATGCCTCTTATAGAGGAATAAGAATGGCTTATAATATGTAAAACCTTTATAAGTCATGTGTAAATGAAAATCGTAAGAGTTTACGTAAGTTTAAACCGTAGAGAATATTGAATAATGAACATGGTTGTTGATGGACAAATTGAAAACCATCGCTATTAGGATATGTGCATCTTGCTTGGTTAGGATGTAGATATGAAATCAATGGAGTGTTCCATTTGATCTGGCATATATAACACTAGTAACAAAGTTATGGTGAATTTTACGGAAATAGACGTTAAACGTTGAAAACGTAGAAATTTTGGATAAGTAGTTGAAAGTTGTCGTGAGACTTGAAAATGTTGGTTTTCAATGTCAACATGTGAGATAGGGTATTTAAGAGTCGTGGACTCATGAATCGTCAGATTCCTACTTAAAACGAAGAAAACGAGTATTGAACGCTCAATAACATTTAACGAAAGCTTAATAATGAACTTAGAAGTGAATTTTGAGTTAACGGATT
The DNA here is from genome assembly GCA_020205615.1 of Panax quinquefolius. Lineage (NCBI taxonomy): Eukaryota > Viridiplantae > Streptophyta > Magnoliopsida > Apiales > Araliaceae > Panax > Panax quinquefolius. The sequence continues at coordinate 98,846,595 of CM035154.1, read as the reverse complement.
CAGAAATGTAAAATTCTTATATGAACGCGTAGAGTATTTAAAATGGGAGTTGTAAGCTTTTGAACGGACCAAATCAGACTTATAACGAAGAAGTTATGAAGCCGAGAAACTCACTAAAAATTTTATCTCAGAAAATTTTTTTGGTCTTCGAGGTCTAGCCATAAACGCAGAACAGAAGGCTTAATGTACCGCGTGCAAATACATATATAGTGTAAATGACCTACTGAAGAGTGGCGTCATAGTTCCATTCATCGGTATAGGTTTCGCGTCGCATCGCCGAGACCGGGGCTTAGGTACTACAAACTAGCGCTGCTGCGCCAGTGTTGTGTATAGAGGCCACGCCGCGGCGCCGAGAAAGGGCATTTGTTAGACAAGTTAGGTTTGAACTCTAGTTGTTTCAAGACCTGTATAAGATAAGTTTATATACTTAATAAGCGTACTAAAACTATTCCTATGTTATATATACTAGTGTATATGGCGATAAACTTAGGAATTGAATGCGAGTTGTTAGTATGGTAACGAAGAACACGAAGTGTTAATAAATAAATTGTGAACGATAATCGACATTGGTACTTCACCAATGATGATTGAGTCCAGTTAATCATGTAAGATCATTAATAAGTCGGGATGAAAGTTAGTAAGTCATATTGACATTATTAATGAATAAAGTTAATATTAATCTCTTGACTAAACTCTTTTATTCAAACAAACGTGGAATTCAATTCCAATTAAAATAAATAACTTTATTTTAATCCAATTTCAAATCAAAATAAACTCATTTATTTATAATTTAGAATTACTGAAAAATAGTGTATCTAATTTTAATTTTAAATAAACCTTTTATTTTAATTAGAAATCAAATAAATTAAATAAAATAAATTTTATTTAATTACAGAATATACCATACATAGTCACTCAAAATATCTTCGGGTTTGGGCGTTGCGGAGTTGGATAACCCAATTTTTGAAAACCCAGATCTGGTGTCATAGTCATTGTGTTTTATCTTCAAGACGGCAAGACAAAGTAATACGGGTGACCCTATTAGAGTCCCTACCCGGTATACTGGGTGCGCCATTTACATCAGAATAGGCAATGAGCGCCATTCATCATAAACTATTTTTTTTTTCATTCATGGATTCAACAGTTTTTCCCAAAAAACTCAATTCTATGCTAATAATTATGCCCAAAAAATTTGTTCTAAACACATATCAACATACATATCGAATATGAACAATTAATAATTTGCATAAAAGTTTGGCTCTGATACCACTTTTGGGTTTGTAAGATTCATACACGCAATAAAATGGCACAAAGTAAACAGAAACATGGTAAAATAGAGTTTTAAAATTTTACAAACCATATATCCGAATCATTATTTATGCACAATTATTAATTAAACGAAAAGATGAAGAACAAGAATTATACCCTTGAAGATTCGAGATTCCTCAGGTACTAGTTCACCTCAAAATCCTTTTCGTGTTCAACTTGAATCCACTGGGTTTGATTCCTTCCTTTGGTCAATGTTAGCCACCCAAGTGTTTGGCCTTTAGAGGAGATCCACCGAGGAAGAAGAAAGATTCAAGAAGGAAGATGGTTGGCAAACCCTAGTTTTATATCTATGTAGAAAAAATGCGTATTCTCCAACAATTGGAACCATGTCTGCTGATATTTATCATAAGACTCCTCTTATGTAGATATTAGTTAACCCTTTAAATATAATTAAAATAGGGTATTATTTAATTTTATTAAACTTCTTTAATTAATTAAGCTCCCTAACTTATTAGGAATAATTAATTAAACTCTTTTAATTAATTAGCCTCCTAATCTTATTAGGAATATATGAGAGTATTTTTATTAATTAATTTCCAAACTCTTATAGAATTAAATAATAATAGTAGTAATAATAATAATAATAATAATCCTCTTATTAATTTATATTTAATATTTTCAAAATATTAAATAATAAATATTAAGCTATTTAATTTATTTTATCACCATAGATTAAATTAAATACACTTAACTTATTATTACAATTATGCCATTTGCTTCTTAAATAATTTTTCTTCTTTTTATCTTTGTGACCCTTTAGGTTCTCCATATTAAACCGATTGTAAATAAATCAATTAGAACAATTCTAATCTTATTTAAATAAATAAATTAAACTATTAATTTATTTAAATAATTAATATTTATTCTACAATAGGGATAAGCATCCCTAGCGATTAACGACTTTCCAGATAATATACATTTCAACATTAATCATAAAAGAACCTTTGAGTAAATAGTTACTATACAATTCAATCCTTCCATCATACAATGTCCCAATTAAATATAAGACATGAAATTACTGTCAAGTCTTATTTTATTTAATTATACTTATTTCGATTCTTAAATGCACAACTCCAAATAATGTAAATTAGAAACTACTTTCTAATTTCATTCTGCCTTGGCCAAGGACAATGGGTTATCATTTATCAAATCACATAGGACATTTCTCTTCTTTTACTAGAAGCGGTAGATTCTTTATTGATCATACATTATCTCTATGTAAAACTTATTATACCCAAGCATACCCTTTGATATACCCTAAGGGTCTTAAGAAATAAATCAAAGTATAACTCATCATACACAAGATAGTATGATGATCTCAAGTCCAAGGATCACTTGTACTACTATCACTACATGAATTCCTATTGACAAGCAAGTAAAACTCCATTAGGTATTCCTTAGCGAGCCACGTTCAGCTACTTATTCTCTAATAAGCACCTACATACTTGCTTTAGTGTCTCCACACAAATGATCATGAGATCAGTCATGACGCCCCCAAAATAGGTATACAACACCCATTCTGAGTCACCAAATACATGGTACAGAAAGCAAATTACAACTTCAATAATACAATTGTCGTGCAAACTACGACAACACATACTGTGAGTTTAAATACAAATATTATCTTCTAGACAATATCCATACTCAAATAAGTCCTCGTTACAATTATTCAAACACTATTTTACAGAAATAGCGAGGACTGCTAAAACATCTTTCTAGAACCATCACTCCATACCCCGACTAGATCCTGCTATGTTCTCAACTCCTGAGAAGAAAAATGGAACAAAAAGGAATAGGGTGAGCTCAAGTAGCCCAGTAAAGATTATTATGACTAAGATAATATACAACAAATTATCATTAGTCTTTAACAGGGAAAAATCTTATAAAACATAATAGACAACAAGTTTTAGATCAAAACTGCAGCGGAAACAGCAAGCCATTAGAAGAGTAAAGTGGAGAATGAGTTCTACTATCTTCTAAGATTTAAAAGTCCATCATCAATATTTTATCCCTGTAACAACAATCAATATACATCTTTAATCGAATATTCATTTTTGCACTACAGGCCAAAGATATTCATTCGTATCACCAGTTGGTCATGTTCATCTTTGCACTACGGGCCAAAGATATTCATCAGTTAATCATTCATCTTTGCACTACAGGCCAAAGATATTCAATAATATCATCATTAAGGACTGAGGATGATGAAAAACATTTTAGAGAACGAATCCAATGAGACAGAAGGACAAATATTAGGGATTCGTAAAATAGTTTATCCAAGTTCAATAATACTCCATAATAACCAATTCTGAAGTAGAATTCAAAAATAAAGATCAAAACATGGATACAATCAAAGATAGTAACCACAATAGACAACTTGGACAAAAAGGAAAAATTTCATTTTTCGGTGAATAGTGTCGTATTCATAAATTATGCCGTATACGTGAATAGTAACCCCGACACAAAAAGTTTTAAATTTGATTAAAAAATTCAAACCAATATTTTGGCATAATGATATTGAAGAAAATAATATCATTTAAGAAGAAAATAACATCCCTTACCTCAAAGAAACAAAGATTGTAATGAAAGGTCGGAAGTGATCTTTGAATGAAACTTGTCTTTGAATGAAGAACTCTCAAAGTATCTAAATACTCACAAAATACGCTCGATAATATAGAAAGAGAAAGAGAGAAAGCTTATGTTTCTAGTGTGATTTTCAATTCTAACTTAGCCCTTTATTTATAGGAAAATGTTAGCACGCCGAAGCAGACTTGACCTGCTACTTCGATGGCTTTTACTCCGCTACTATTGCACGCCCACCACATTTGAAATAAAATTCAGCACATTTCTTCACCAATCACAAATGGGGCCCACTCAATTCTAGAATTTTCCACCAAAATTATTTATAAACCTAATTTCCGAATCAGTCACCTCTTAAAATTCATAACAAATCATACGTTCATTTTTAATGGCTCAAAATTTGTGGACATATACTCAACTTATATATGTATAACATATCCAAAAATCACAACGATCCAACGGCCGGATTAAAAATTATAACTCATGCAATATATCGTAAAAATACTGATTTGATTTTTAATGCCTCCATTCCGACAAAAATACTGATAAAACACCTCAACATTAATTCCTTCAATTATAACCACATAAAATAAATAAATCCATCATTTATATCTGCATCAAATAAATATTTCCTTATCAATAATTAATTATTCACAATAATATTACGTAATCACAATAATGACAACCAGCAGCCTCGGAAAGAGGGGCTTTCCAATAAGGATTTCTCCTTCTTCGGGCGCCATTATTAGGTGACCAAACCTCTCCTTAGATAGAACTTTCTAGACATTGCCAATAATGCTATCTAATAATATTATTCAAATAATATGAATTATTGATATGATAATGAGAAATATTGTGCAGTGACAATTATTGAAACAACAATAATATAAAATATCAAAGCAACAATTATTGAATCAATAAAATAAAATATTGAACAATAATTACTGTAACAATTATTGAGTAGTGCCTTCTTACGTAAGGATCAATAATTCAAAAATACTGTGCAATATCGTGTGCTACTGTGCAACCACGCATATTACTGTATTTTTAACCACCGGGTATTCCAACAGTGTTAAAGGTAACAACTACGCCGTTATTTATAAAAACTCATACTTTGTCGTTTTCCTTCATCCAACCATTTTCTGTTATGGGGCCCACAAATGGTCGTACGAATATTCCCCGACAATAAGAATATTCCACGACCAAACGAATATTTCCCGACAGAAATGAATATTCTATAACCACTTGCTTATTTTGCAAAATTTGCACATTTCACCCATAACCAAAGCATTATATCAAATTAACACCTTATTAATTTATAATAATGGATAGAAAAAATTCAATTTTATTTATAATAAGTTGGGGTCTTACAACCTCCCCTCCTTATAAAATTTCGTCCTCGAAATTGACGTACGTACCTGGTGTTTCGAAAAGGTGAGGGTACCTCGCTTTCATTTTCGATTCCAACTCCCAGGTCATTTCTTTAATAGCATGGTTCCTCCACAAAACCTTAACTTGTGGTATAATCTTGGTGCGTAGGACATGCTCTTTCCTATCCAAGATTTTAACAGGTACCTCCTCGTACGTTAAATCTTCGGCTATCTCATCTGGTTCTAACTCAATAATATGGTTCAGGTCTTTCACATATTTATGAAGCATAGATATATGGAAAACATTGTGAACATGAGACATACTTGGAGGTAATGCGAGTCTATAGGCCACATTTCTTATTCGGTCAAGAATCTCAAATGGACCAACAAACCTTGGATTGAGCTTTCCTCTCTTTCCAAATCTTGTAACTCCCTTCCATGGAGCAATACGTAACAGTACATGATCCCCAATATTAAATTCCACGTCCTTTCGATGAAGATCAGTATAACTCTTTTGTCGATCTTGTGAGGTTTGAATACGTTGTCGAATCATTTGGATCTTTTCTGTAGTCATGTGTACTAATTCTGGTCCCAACAACGTTACTTCTCCCACCTCGTCCCAGCATACTGGAGAACGACACTTTTGTTCATACAACGCCTCGAATGGAGCCATGCCTATACTTGTTTGTTAACTGTTGTTGTAGGAGAATTCCACCAATGATAAATACTTATCCCAACTCCCTTTAAAGTCTAGGACACGGAGTCTTAATAGATCTTCAAGAGTTTGAATAGTCCTCTCTAATTGTCCGTCTGTTTGAGGATGGTATGCCGAACTGAATCATAAATTCGTGCCCATAGCTTTCTGCAAGCTAACCCAAAATCGTGAAGTGAATCTTGGGTCACAATCCAAAATTATGGATACTGGCATGCCATGCAATCTCATAATCTCATTCACGTATATATGAGCAAGACGTTCCAGGGAATAAGTTTCTCGTATAGGTAAGAAATGAGCAGACTTGGTTAATCTATCAACAATAACCCAAATCGCATCTATACCTTGAGAAACCTTGGGAAGATCTATAACGAAATCCATAGTAATGTGTTCCCACTTCCATTCTGGAATCTCAAGTGGTTGCAATGGACCCTTTGGAACTTGATGCTCCGCCTTTACACGTTGACAGGTTAAACACCTCGAGATAAACACCTCGAACTGTGCTCCACGGCACGCTTGCGTGAGGTGGTCGCCGCCCCGATCGTTTCTAGCACAGTTGTTGGGTGAATTGCTTGCAACACTTTAACCCCTCGCCTATATGTAGACGGTAATCTTGGTACAATTGCTCGCTCGTAATTCAAGGCCGCGTTGAATGGACACCAACGACACTTTGACCCCTCGCTTATATTGAAGCGGTAATCTCGGTGTACAATCGACAATTGATGCGGTAGAAGACGCCACACACACTATGAATTGTTGTATGATAAGTCAAATTGAATCTCAAAGAATAACTAAGAAAAATACTTAGGAATTCTTCAAAGAACCAAAAGTAGAGAATAAACTCACAAATATATTGAATAATAATAATGATAATGTATTTGATTACATTAACTTAGACCTCTATTTATACTACTCAAAACAATCCAAATCCTAAACAATAGAACAAATTATTCTAATCCTAATAGAATTACAAACCATAACCCTAATTTCTAAGTAGAAATCAATTTGGAAAAGAAATTCCTATTTCTATAAAACAATAGAAACCTTATTTAGAATGTAAATCTAAACCGGAAAGAAATCCTAATTATAATAGAATTTGATAAGTATCTGAAAATAAATCCCTAAAAATTAGGCTAATAGAATATGCCTAATATTTTAGGAAACAAAATCTTTTCCCTAAAATCCCAAAATCCTTGCCACGTTAGGATCTTTTGCACATGTGAAACTTGCTTTTCTTTCCTTTACATGTAATCCGATTATGTAAAGTTATAAAGACCCACATAATACTAGCTACATGTGAATAACTTCACGATCGATCATTGTATCATTCCTCCTCTTCAAAAAGATTTGTCCTCAAATCGCCCATCGCCTCTTTCAAAAATGATTCAACCACAAAATTGTTCCTACATAAAAACAAACTAAGTTAGTAGCATCAAACCAATCATAATGCCAAAACTCAACTCATGAAATGACATATATAAGCAACAAAAACTCCAACTCCCGCTAAGAACATAACAATGCCTCGACTTCTCTCCCGAATTGACAATTTGTAGACCAGCTTAATCCCGTAACACTAATTATATATATAAACTAATCTACTATCTACTAAAATAATCATGAATGCAAAGTAAGAAAGAATATGAAAAGTCTTATATCCTCCTGGATCAAAAATCGCCACGCAAAACTCTTCATGTGGTAGATTCTCCCAAATGACGAATTCTCGGATCAAAATTCAATATAATGATCTCAATCCTTCGCAGAAACACATTCATTAATGCACCGATCAAATATCAATACTTGAAATTTGTCATATTTCTCACGAAACTCTCTTTAATTCTCGGATTAAACACAAAATGTAACAAATCAATAAGTTCCTTTTGCTTCAATCACAAAGAAATTAAATAAACCAAAATCAAATGCATAGTCTAATAAAATAATATTCAAAACACTTCCTCAGAACTCTCAATACATTGATCGAATTGAATCACACGATCCATGCTTCCCTCGATGAATATGATCCTTTCACGAATCAAGAAAACACAACCAACCTTTCTCCTTCCATTGAATTAATACAATCAAAAACAAATAATGTTATCAATGGAATAAAAGGTCACAATCATAAGTTGAAATTTCAATAAAGATATCGACGATGATCACAAACAAACTCAACACATGCTAAAGAATTTCCCAAAGTGTTGACAAAAATCGAAATATCATCAAAATAGAGAATAACAAATTTTCCCATGAAAAAATTCAAAATATAATTCAACAATTCCATGGAAGTATGCAATGCCTTAGCTAATCTAAGTGAACTAACTAAACATGCAAATAACTCATCTCTCAAACCATCTTGATGATAAACACTTCTTGAATCAAAACCATATGATAACAAATCATGCAATGAAGATTGCTCCAACGAAACAACATGATTATACCCATTGTTAACTAACGACAATTCATGTAAAGATCGACTAGCATGAAACCCTAAGTCAATATCTAGACAACAAAACCTAGAATTAATTTCATGCAAGTAAACACATCGAGAACGAGAATATATATCATGATCATAAACTAACTCAACATAAATCAAATATCCTCCATAGTTTATGATAAAAATGATTCTACCATCAAAATAGCTAACAACAAATTTTCCAATAGAAGCATGCAAAACATGTTTTAAATAACTCATGAAAACACTAGATGCATTAGTTAATCTAACAGAAATAACTAACCACCTATATAACTCACATGTTAAAACAATTTTCCATTTATCACAATCTCTCATACTAAATCGATTAGGCATTGTATCATTATCACATGTAGATAAAACACAAGTACTATGCAATTTATCAAGCATATTATCCAAACAAGAAAAAGAATAATGATACTTGTTTACCAATTCAAAATCGATTTAAACAAACTCGTTGTCCCATCCTCCTTAGATACTATGATCTCATAATCAACACATAAACTCATGTCTTCTCTCACGATACTCACTTTCACCAACTCTCCAACCCACCTTTGTAATTTTGTCGTCTCCTCTGAATACTATCACCGACGGTGATGGAATGATAAGTACGGGGTATTTCATCAACAACTCGCATACAAGAGACAAAACAAAACTAGACAAAGAAGAATCATTAGTGTTAGTATTTAAAAGCGCCGCCTCTTGTATTTAATGTACACATTATCGCTTTTCAAAATATAACTCACTTTTCAACTCACTCTTTTTCATAGTCACATATTTCTTCTCTCTCTTTATGCTCACCCTCTCGCTTGTTTTTCTCTCGCTTATTTTCAAGGTCACTCTTTTCATTCTCTTTTTCAAATCTCTTTTCTTTTCATTCTCACTCTTTTCAATTTTTTCTTTTACATTATCAATCTTTTGAACAATTTCTTTTTGTCGATCTTTTCCACATGTGTATTTCCTTTTACGAAACTCATCTTCTTGATTACTTTCTTTCGGATGTTCATCATCTTGCTTTTAGATCATGGATTTCATTTTGAACACTCAAACCCAATAACTCTCCTTGACCGCATATTCTATAATTTCTTCCACCTCCTTAAAGCTCTCATTGATGTCTTCTCTTAAGTTCTTGGATGCCTTAAGAGTATCTTGGGGGGTTGTCTCCAATGTGAATCCTCTTTGTTTCCGTGTCCGTGAACCCTCATATCATCTTCTAATGTAGATCTCCTCAAGGTTGCTCTACATATTTTTTAGATGTATACTCATCCTCTTATCACCTGTCTTTGGAGCAAACCGCTTTCTCATTGCTATTTTTAATTTCGCCCATGTCTCGAATGGACGCTTCCCCATGTTTTTTTGTTTGCTAAGTTGCCACCATATAATTGTATGATCGGAAAACTTCAATCGCCTGGCCCGACCTTCCTCCTCTCGAGTAATCATGATAGTCAAATTCTCGCCCATTTTCTCTCCCATCTCGATATGCCTCAGATCAATATTGCCTTGAAAGTATTCCTTCGAGACCCATAAGAACTTTCATAATTGTAGCTATACATGTTTTCTCAGAAACAAAGGTTAGTAGATAAAAATTTTCCTCACACACTCCTTTACGTGTTTCGCTTCAAATAATGATGAATCACTCGTATCGCTTCAAATTTGGCTTTTACCCTCTAATAATCTTACACTCTTACCTTTTTACCTCAAATATTCTCTCTAATAGGTTTTTCTTGAATTCCCTAGCAAAATTCTTGATTTTACTAATCAATTCAAAATTACTTATCATGAAACAAATATATAGATGGCGTAATTCATCGTAATACCACAAAATCACCGATCGATTGTCTTGTACTCTCTTATATGCCTCGATTTTGTAAATTGTAGCTCTGCTTTAAAATTGATGATGATTGAACCAGTATATGAAATCTTCGTTGAATTTGATGATTTGATGGTGTGCTACAAGTTTGGTTAGCCACAATGAAAATAGAATATTTTTTTTTTTTTTTTTTTTTTTTTTGCTTTTTTTTTTTTTTTTTTTTTTATATATATTTCGATAGAAAATTAAAGATAAATAACTTGCTAGAAAGGCTTAGCTCGATACCAAATGATAAGCTCCACTAAGACGCTTGCGTGAGGTGGTCGCCACCGATCGCTTTCTAGCACAAATGTTGGGTGAATTGCTTGCAACACCTTAACCCCTCGCCTATATGTAGATTTTAATCTTGGTACAATTTCTCGCTTCGAATTTCAGTGTTGAATGGACACCAACGACACTTTGACCCTCGCTTATATTGAAGCGGTAATCTCAGACAATCGACGATTTATTGATGCGGTAGAAGACGCCACACACAACTATGAATTGTTATATGATAAGTCAAATTGAATCTCAAAGAAATAACTAAGAATTACTTAGAAATTCTTCAAAGAACCAAAAGTAGAGAATAAACTCACAAATATATTGAATAATAATAATGATAATGTATTTGATTACATTAACTTAGACCTCTATTTATACTACTCAAAACAATCCAAATCCAAATAACAATAGAACAAATTATTCTAATCCTAATAGAATTACAAACCATAACCCTAATTTCTAAGTAGAAATCAATTTGGAAAAGAAATTCTTATTTCTATAAAACAATAGAAACCTTATTTAGAATGTAAATCTAAACCGGAAAGAAATCCTAATTATAATAGAATTTGATAAGTATCTCGAAAATAAATCCTCAAAAATTAGGCTAATAGAATATGCCTAATATTTTAGGAAACAAAATCTTTTTCCTAAAATCCCAAAATCCTTGCCACGTTAGGATCTTTTCGCTGCGTGAAACTTGCTTTTTTCCTTTACATGTAATCGATTATGTAAAGTTATAAAGACCCACATAATACTAGCTACATGTGAATAACTCATTGATCAGATCAGTATCATTCCTCCTCTTCAAAAAGATTTGTCCTCAAATCGCCCATCGCCTTTTCAAAAATGATTCAACCACAAAATTGTTCCTACATAAAACAAACTAAGTTAGTAGCATCAAACCAATCATAATGCCAAAACTCAACTCAAGAAATGACATATATAAGCAACAAAAACTCCAACTCCCGCTAAGAACATAACAATGCCTCGACTTCTCTCCCGAATTGACAATTTGTAGACCAGCTTAATCCCGAACACTAATTATATATATAAACTAATCTACTATCTACTAAAATAATCATGAATGCAAAGTAAGAAAGAATATGAAAAGTCTTATATCCTCCTCGGATCAAAAATCGCCACGCAAAACTCTTCATGTGGTAGATTCTCCCGGTGATTTAATTCTCGGATCAAAATTCAATATAATGATCTCAATCCTTCGCAAAACACATTCGCTCAATGCACTGGATCAAATATCAATACTTGAAATTTGTCATATTTCTCATGAAACTCTCTTTAATTCCTGGATTAAACACAAAACAGAACAAATCAATAAGTTCCTTTTGTCTAATCACAAAGAAATTAAATAAACCAAAATCAAATGCATAGTCTAATAAAATAATATTCAAAACACTTCCTCAGAACTCTCAATACATCGATCGAATTGAATTGCAGATCCATGCTTTCCCTCGATGAATATGATCCTTTCACGAATCAAGAAAACACAACCAACCTTTCTCCTTCCATTGAATTAATACAATCAAAAACACATAATGTTACCAATGGAATAAAAGGTCACAATCATAAGTTGAAAATTCAATAAGATATCGACGATGATCACAAACAAACTCAACACATGCTAAAGAATTTTCCAAAATGTTGACAAAAATCTAAATATCATCAAAATAGAGAATAACAAATTTTCCCATGAAAAAAATTCAAAATATAATTCAACAATTCCATGGAAGTATGCAATGCCTTAGCTAATCTAAGTGAACTAACTAAACATGCAAATAACTCATCTCTCAAACCATCTTGATGATAAACACTTCTTGAATCAAAACCATATGATAACAAATCTTGCAATGAAGATCGCTCCAACGAAACAACATGATTACTACCATTGTCAACTAACGACAATTCATGTAAAGATCGACTAGCATGAAACCCTAAGTCAATATCTGATAACAAAACCTAGAATTAATTTCATGCAAGTAAACACATCGAGAACGAGAATATATATCATGATCATAAACTAACTCAACATAAATCAAATATCCTCCATAGTTTATGATAAAAATGATTCTACCATCAAAATAGCTAACAACAAATTTTCCAATAGAAGCATGCAAAACATGTTTTAAATAACTCATGAAAACACTAGATGCATTAGTTAATCTAATGTAAATAACTAACCACCTATATAACTCACATGTTAAAACAATTTTCCATTTATCACAATCTCTCATACTAAATCGATTAGGCATTGTATCATTATCACATGTAGATAAAACACAAGTACTATGCAATTTATCAAGCATATTATCCAAACAAGAAAAAGAATAATGATACTTGTTTACCAATTCAAAATCGACGAACAAACTCGTTGTCTCATCCTCCTTAGATACTATGATCTCATAATCAACACATAAACTCATGTCTTCTCTCACGATACTCACTTTCACCAACTCTCCAACCCACCTTGGTAATTTTGTCGTCTCCTCGGGAATACTATCAGCTGATCGGTATGGAATGATAGTACGGGGTATTTCATCAACAACCTGCACAAGAGACAAAATAAAACTAGACAAAGAAGAATCATTAGTGTTAGTATTTAAAAGCGCCGTCTTGTACGAATGTACGGTCATTGGCTTTTCAAAATATAACTCACTTTTCAACTCACTCTCTTTTTCATAGTCACATATTTCTTCTCTCTCTTCTTTATGCTCACCCTCTCGTTTGTTTTTCTCTCGCTTATTTTCAAGGTCACTCTTTTCATTCTCTTTTTCTCAATCTCTCTTTTCTTTTCATTCTCGGTCTTTTCAATTTTTCTTTTTTTACATTATCAATCTTTTGAAACAATTTCTTTTTGTCGATCTTTTCCACATGTATTTCCTTTTACTTAACTCATCTTCTTGATTACTTTCTTTCGGATGTTCATCATCTTGCTTTAGATCATGGATTTCATTTTGAACACTCAAACCCAATAACTCTCCTTGACCGCATATTCTATAATTTCTTCCACCTCCTTAAAGCTCTCATCGATGTCTTCTCTTAAGTTCTTGGATGCCTTAAGAGTATCTTGGGGTTGTCTCCAATGTGAATCCTCTTTGTTTCCAGGTCCGTGAACCCTCATATCATCTTCTAATGTAGATCTCCTTGAAGGTTGCTCTACATATTTTTTAGATGTATACTCATCCCTCTTATCACCCTGTACTGGAGCAAACCGCTTTCTCATTGCTATTTTTAATTCTGTCCATGTCTCGAACGGACGCTCCCCATGTTTTTGTTTGCTAAGTTGCCACCATATAATTGTATGATCGGAAAACTCTTGAACTGCCTGTCTGACCTTCCTCCTCTCAGAGTAATCATGACAGTCAAATTCTCGCTCCATTTTTCTCTCCCATCTCAGATATGCCTCTGTATCAATATTGCCTTGGAAAGTATTCCTTCGAGACCCATAAGAACTTTCATAATTGTAGCCATACATGTTTTCAGAAAACAAAGGTTAGTAGATAAAAAATTTCCTCACACACTCTCCTTTACGTGTTTCGGCTTTCAAATAATGATGAATCACTCGTGTATCGCTTCAAATTTGGCTTTTACCTCTAATAATCTTACACTCTTACCTTTTACCTCTAATATTCTCTCTAATAGGTTTTTCTTGAATTCCCCTAGCAAAATTCTTGATTTTACTAATCAATTCAAAATTACTTATCATGAAACAAATATAGATGGTGTAACTATCGTAATACCACAAAATCACCGATCGATGATTGTCTTGTACTCCTCTTGTATGCCTCGATTTGTAAATTGTAGCTCTGCTTTGAAATTGATGATGATTGAAACGGTATATGAAATCTTCGTTGGAATTTGATGGTTTGATGGTGTGCTACAAGTTTGGTTAGCACAATGAAAATAGAATATGGATTTTTTTTTTTTTTGCTTTTTTTTTTTTTGCTATATATATTTCGATAGAAAATTAAAGATAAATAACTTGCTAGAAAGGCTTAGCTCTGATACCAAATGATAAGCTCCACTAAGACGCTTTCATGTGAGGTGGTCGCCACCGATCGCTTTCTAAAGACAAATTGTTGGGTGAATTGCTTGCAACACCTTAACCCCTCGCCTATATGTAGATTTGTAATCTTGGTACAATTTCTCGCGTCGAATTACATGTTGAATGGACACCAACGACACTTTGACCCCTCGCTTATATTGAAGCGGTAATCTCAGATACAATCGATTTATCGATGCGGTAGAAGACGCCACACACAACTATGAATTGTTATATGATAAGTCAAATTGAATCTCAAAGAAATAACTAAGAAAAATACTTAGAATTCTTCAAAGAACCAAAAGTAGAGAATAAACTCACAAGTATATTGAATAATAATAATGATAATGTATTTGATTACATTAACTTAGACCTCTATTTATACTACTCAAAACAATCCAAATCCAAATAACAATAGGAACAAATAATTCTAATCCTAATAGGAATTACAAACCATAACCCTAATTTCTAAGTAGAAATCAATTTGGAAAAGAAATTCTTATTTCTATAAAACAATAGAAACCTTATTTAGAATGTAAATCTAAACTGGAAAGAAATCCTAATTATAATAGAATTTGATAAGTATCTGGAAAATAAATCCCTAAAAATTAGGCTAATAGAATATGCCTAATATTTTAGGAAACAAAATCTTTTTCCTAAAATCCCAAATTCCTTGCGTGAGGTGGTCGTCATTTCCGATCGTTTCTAACACGATTGTTGGGTGAATTGCTTGCAACACCTTAACCCCTACTTTATATGTAGAGCGGTAATTTTGGTACAATTGCTAGCGTGCTTAATGTATTGTTTCGTTCTCCGTTCAATGTTTAGCCTGGCTCTTTCATGAATCTGCTTAACAAGATCAACCTTTTCGCTCCATCCATGTTAGTATATTCGAAAATGCAATAACGGTGATAAATCCAATGGTGTCAAAGGATTAAAACCATATACAATTTCAAATGGAGAAAATTAGTAGCAGAATGAACGAATCGGTTATATGCAAACTCAACATGTGGTAAACATTCTTCCCATTGTTTAATATTCTTTTAATGATAGCAAGTAATAATGCCGACAAAGTCCTATTTACTACTTCAGTTTGACCCAATCACCAGGTGGATGACAAGTAGTAGAAAATAACAATTTAGTACCCAATTTACCCCACAAGGTCTTCCAAAAATAACTTAAGAACTTTGTATCTCTATCAAAAACAATAGTTTTAGGCATACCATGCAAATGCACAATCTCCCTAAAGAACAAATCAATGAATATGAGATGCATCATCGGGTTTATGACATGGAATAAAATGTGCTATTTTGAAAATCTATCCACGACCACAAATATCGAATCATAACCATGCTTAGACCTAGGTAAACCCAACACAAAGTCCATAGAAAGATCAATCCAAGGTTCATTAGGAATATACAATGGCGTATACAATCCATGGGGTTGAACACGAGATTTAGCTTGGCGACAAGTAATACATCTATCACATATTCTTTCTACATCCCGCTTCATATGAGGCCAATAAAATGTTCTTTTAAAACAAAGAAAAGTTTTATCAACACCAAAATGTCCCATTAAACCGCCCCCATGTGATTCCCTAACCAACAACTCACATTGAAAGAACATGCGAGAATACATAGTTTATTTTCTCAAAATAAGAATCCATCAACTCTAAAGTATTTACCCACGATTCTTTTCACAAGTTTTAAACTCTTCAAATCAAATCAAGGTCATTATCATATAACTCTTTAATTTGTTCAAACCTAAGCAATTTCAGATCAAGAGTATTTAACAAAACATACCATGAGACAAAGCATCTCAAGAACGACGTTCTCCTTACCTTGCTTATATCGAATAACATATGGAAATGTCTCGATAAATTCCATCCATCGTGCATGTCTTTTGTTCAACTTGTGTTGACCCTTCAAATATTTCAATGATTCATGATCGGTGTGGATCACAAATTCCTTAGGCCACAAGTAATGTTGCCATGTCTCCAAGGCTCTAACCAAAGCGTACAATTCTTTGTCATATGTAAGATAGTTCAAAGTCCCCACTCAACTTTTTAAGCTAAAATACGCCCTTTGGTTTTCCTTCTTGCATCAACACGACTCCAATCCCTAAACTGAAGCATCACACTCAATCTCAAAAGTTTTAGCAAAGTTAGGCAAAATAAGTAAAGGAGCATTTGTCAATTTATCCTTAATCAATTTAAATGCTTTTTCCTGCTCATCACCCCACTTGAAGCCCACACTTTTCTTGTCGACCTCGATCCAATGGTGCTTTGTAATTTCACTAAAATTCAACAAAGCGTCGGTAGAAACTTGTGAGTCCATGAAAGCTTCAGACTTGACTCACATTGGTTGGACTCGCCCAATCCCGGATCATCGCACGTAATTTCTCCTCATCAACTTGGACTCCACGTGAACTCACAACAAAGCTAAGAAAAACAATTATATCCTAACAAAGCGTGCATTTCTCCATGTTAGCAAATAACTTTTCTCTCCTAAGTACATCTAAAATGAGATTTTAAATGCAATGCATGATCTTGAAGTTTTTGCTATAAATCAAGATATCATCAAAATAAACTACGACAAATTTTCCAATGAATGGACGCTTAAAACATGGTTCATTAATCTCATGAAAGTGCTTTCGGTGCATTAGTTAAACCAAAAGGTAATACTAACCATTCATAAAGACCGTATTTAGTTTTAAACATGCTTTCCGGTCATCACCCTCTTGCATTCTAATTTGATGATAAGCACTTTTTAAATTAATTTTTGAAAATATGCAAGACCCATGTAATTCATCTAACATGTCATCTAAACGAGGAATGGGATGTCGATATTTTACCGTAATGTTATTTACCGCTTTCGACAATCGATGCACATCCTCCATTTTCCATCCTTTTTCAACACTAGGATCATCCGGAGCGCATACATGGGCTCATACTTTCTCTCACGAATCCTTTCTCCATCACTTTCGTCGACTTGTCTTTGAAACTCCTTCGTCTCCTCTGGATTACTCCGATAAAATTTGGACGGTTTGGAATCGTCGCACCGTGAACAAAATCAATTTGATGCTCAATCCCTCGAATAGGTGGTAGTCCATGAGAAGCTCCTCGAAATACATCTTTGAATTCTCAGTAAGAGAGATGAAACAACACTAGTGCAAAGAATCATTAGCGTTAGTAGTCAAAAGCGCCTCTTTATACCAAGTAAAATCATAGGTCATTTAGAAATCAAAGCTCTTCTCACATCACTCTTTTTGCCAAGATATTTGTTTTTTCTTCTTTCTTTTCTCTCTTTTTCTCTTTTTTTTTTCTTCTTGATTTTCTTTTCTTCACTCTCTTTTCTTTGTACATAATTTTTCCGCAAATGAATTTGATCTTCATGTACTTGTTGTGGTGACAAAGGACGCCTTGAGATCTTCTTCTTGTCGTGAATGAGCGAATGAATATCGTTGGTAAACCCGTCATGTTGAACCCTCCTATCAAACCGCCATGGTCTACCCAACAATATATATCCCGCCTACATGGGCACCACATCACACAATACCTCATCAATATACCGACCAATAGCAAATGGAACTAACACCTGTTTGGTTACTTTAATGTCGCATTATCATTGAGCCACTTACGAAGCGATAACATTGCGGATGTTTGGTAGTAGGTAACCCCAATTTCTCCACCATCGTAGTGCTTGCCACATTTGTACAGCTGCCTCCATCTATAACTACGCAACAAATTTTCCCATTCACAAGACATCGAGTATGAAATAGATTTTCCGCTGTTCACTGCTCTCCTCCTTAACCTGTGTACTAAGTGCTCTTCTTGTAACCAGAATTTCACCATGTATTGCATCCTCACCTATCTCCTCTAATGGTGGCATAGAATCGGTGTCGCTATCTTCCCCCTCGGTCTCCACATCTCCATTGTCAAGTAACAACATTTTCCTCTGATTTGGACATTGGCTAGAAATATGTCCCCTGCCTTGACACTTAAAACATACAATATCTCGATTACGACCAAAAGAAGGTTGTTCAGTTTTACTTGAGTTTCTCGGCTAGTTGATCCTTGCTTGGGTTCCACCTTTGGCTTGAACGCAAATTGTCTTTTTTCCTCTCGCTTTGCCAAATTGGGTCTCCATGATGAAATAGCATTAGATTGTCCTCGTTGTCCTACTACTTTCTCGAGTTATTTCTCTATCTTAGTAGCCATATGGACCAGTTCCTCCAACTCTAAATAATGTTGTCGTTCAACCAAGTCTCGCAATCTCCCGGTTCAATCTCGCCGAGAACCTAGCCATCGATGTTTCATTGTCCTCAATCAAGTTAGCTTCGATCCTTGACATCTTCATCTCCTGTAATATTCATCCACACCAGACTTCCATGTTTAAGAGTTTGTAAATTACGAATGATCTCCGTTGATAGTATGTTGGTACAAACCTCTATTTCATTATCGCTTTCATCTCCGCCCAAGTTGTAATTCCACGCTCGTCACACCTTCTCCGATTAGTCATCAACCCATCCCACCATATCAATGCATATCCGAGAAAATTCCGTAATGGCGGTTTGACTTTCTTGAGGTCTCGAATAGTTGTGACGATCAAAGATTCGCTCCATCTTGGTTACCCAATCTAAATAAGCCTCGGGATCACCCGTGCCTTGGAAAGTTGGAATCTTCATTTTATGCTATCCAAATTGCCATCTTCTCTCGTCCCGACCTCTTCTTTCCCTAGCACCTCCGTGTCTTTGATGTCGGAAATTAGATTCACGATCTTCCATTTGCACTACTGTCCCTCACCGTAAGTGGTCTTCCTTTCTTCGTTAGTTTGTTGTGTCCTCGTCTTGTTTTGCATCCCAAGAGTGTTTTGGGATAGCTCAAATATAGACACCCTCATCTCTTCTAATTGTTCTTGCATTTGCTCTATAGTCTTTCTCAATCTCCGATCCCATTCATTATGCATTGCTTCCATCCGAATTTCAATTCAAATTTGTCAAGGTTGTTCCTCATGAGTTCCTTTATCCTTTGAGCTAGACATATTTCTGCAAAATAAGAGTTAGTAGAAAACAGCTTCCTCACCACTCCACCACGTGTTTCGCTCGAATCAATGGTCCACTCGTGTATACTCTCAATAATTGGATTTTACCCTCGATTAATCTCACCACTAAGCCTTTTACCTCAAATATTCTCTCTAATAGGTTCTTATTGAATTCCTAGCAAAATTCTTGGTTTTACTAATCAATTCAAAATTAATTGTCACGAAAACAAAATATAGATGGTGTAGTTATCGAGATACCACAAAATCACCGATCGATTGTCTTGTACTCCACTTGTAGAAGCTTCGGACTCAGTAAATTGTAGCTCCGTTTGAAATTGATGATGATGGAACAGTATGAACTCTTAGTTGGAATTTGATGATTTGATGGTGTGCTACAAATTGGGTTAAGACAATAGAATATGATTTTTTTTTTTTATCTTTTTTTTTTTTTTTTTTTTGCAATATATATTTCGACAAAAAATTAAAGATAAGTAACTTGCTAGAAAGGCTTAGCTCGATACCAAATGATAGACGCTTGCGTGAGAGGTGGTCGTCGCCCGATCGTTTCTAACATAAATGTTGGGTGAATTGCTTGCAACACCTTAACCCCTCGCCTATATGTGAGCGGTAATTTTGGTATAATTGCTCGCGTTCAAATTCTGCGTTGAATGGACACCAACGACACCTTGACCCTAAACTTATATTGAAGCGGTAATCTCTTGATAAATCGACGATTGATGCGGTAGAAGACGCACACACAACTATGAATTGTTGTATGATAAGTCAAATTGAATCTCAAAGAAATAACTATGAAAAATACTTAGGAATTTTCAAAGAACCAAAAGTAGAGAATAACCTCACAAATATATTGAATAATGAATAATGTGTAATGTGTTTTATTACATCAACTTGCACCTCTATTTATACTACTCAAAACAATCCAAATCCTAATAGAAATTTATAAACTATAACCCTAATTTCTATAAGGAAATAGAAGTCAATTTGGAAAAGGAATTCTAATTAAAAAGAAATCCTAATTACAATAGAATTTAAAATTAAGAATCCAAATAAAATCCTTGGCTTCATTAGGATTTCCATAATACTCTCCTGTAGGTAAATATGTTGACTTTGTTAAGAAGATTAAAATTGGGCTTGTATTAAATTGACCCAAATTAATGTCTCATGTTTTTTTCCCTCCTCTTTGGATTTTCTTACGTTAGCTTCAGCCCAAACATCTTGGATCAATCCATTGAGACTTTGTTTGAACCTCTTTGTTCTAGCCTTGCTTGATCCCCACGTCCCTTTAGTCTTGTTTGAATCCACGCATGTTATGTCCTCATCACAGCTGGTGTAAACTATAAATAGATCCACATTTACATATAGAAACATAAAATCAGGGACAGAAACAGAGAGACAAACCTTCGGAAGAAGAATTGAGTTAAGAACTGGAAAAAGTTCTCCCGTTCTCTGCCGACTTGAGAGAGATTAGGAGAATAGGAGAGTGAAAGATAGGAGATAGAAAATCTCGTACTAAAGATTTTAGTTGATTGTTTTACGCCCCCAAATTTAAACATTTTAAATTTATATATGTTCTTGTTGTGTAGGTAGAATCAGAAAAAGGCAACGACGGGATAGATGGAGAAGACGGGATCGACGGTGAGAATTAGGGGGACTTGCCATCGATCTTGAGCCGCCATGGTTTTTCCTTTTTTTTCTTACTCATTTCTTTGAAATGAGTGGGAGAGTTAGGGCGTGGAAGCGATGCGGGAAAGAAGGGAGATCTGAGGGAGAGAGCTAGGGAGGGATAATAATAACACTGATACTACTAATAACAACAACAACAACAACAACAACAACAACAATAATAATAATAATAATTATTATTATAATAATAATACTAATAGTAATAATAATAATAATAATAATAATAATAATAATAATAATAATAATAATAATAATAATAATAATAATAATAATAATAATAATAATAATAATAATTATTATTATGGTGGTGTGGTGAATTATGGAATTTTTATTGATGATTTGTAAGTTTTGTAAAAGATTTAGATTTTTCTAGATATCTATTTTTTTAAAGAAAATTAATTATTGTGAGTCTTGTGATGAATTATGATAGTTCATATGTTTTATTGTAAGTTATTTTAGATTGCAAAAAGTCTTTAGGTAATGTAGTATTTTTAAATTTTAATCTAATTTTTTTAAATTACGTGTGCCTTGTGACGCACGAGCAATTACTAGTATATATATATATATAGCTAGAATAAGAAAAAAATGATGAGTTTTAAAGTATAGTATGAATGAATGAATATTAATTTATTTATTTTAATAAATACAAAATCAATAATATAAATTACAATTCAAATAACTTTTCATCATTTTTGAAATTATAAATTTTAATTTTAAAATGAATGCTCTAATTACAATTATAAATAGAATAAAAAAATAATGAATTTTAAAGTATAGTTCATTAATTCTAAATTAATTCGAACCTAATACATTTTAATAATAAAATTATATTATCCATTGTTATTGCCTCCTGTTATCGCAAGTAAATTTCGAAAGTACAAAATTTGTAACAGGCTAATACCCATATATATATAATTAATTTATATATATGTGACTTATTAAATACTAGTAATTGCTCGTGCCTAAAGGCACGACACAACAAAAAATTATATTAAAATTCAAAAATACTACATTACCTAAAGATTTTTTGTAACCTAAAATAACATACAATTAGATATAACAATTATCATAATTCACCAAACCTCCACAATAATTAATTTTTTTAAAAATGAATATAAGTTATTATATAGATTGTATGTATATATATATATATATATATATATATATATATATATATATATATATATGATTCCAATTCATGGCAACCCTATTGTTAGGAGTACTATTCCAAAGAACCATCATCTCAATTGTTTTCATCATTGATCAATATAATTAATGGTTGAGATTGAAAAAAATAAAAGTCTTACTGCTACAAGTTGTAGCGACAGTAATTACACTTTAGTAGATTAATAAGTGTAATTACTGCGACTACAATTATAGCGACAAGACTTTTATTTTTTTTTCAATCTCAGCCATTAATTATATTGAATATTTAATTCTTTTTTTAAAAATTATATTGTTTATTGCTCCCGCCTCTCGACATGGCAATTAATATTTTTAAGTAAAAAAATTGTAACAAATTAATAATTATAATTTGGTAAGTTAATATATAGAGCAATATGGTCATACACAGCTGTGTATAATTTATTTGTGCATAGTTTACCAAAACTATGTCGTTTTGACATATTTTTTTAAAAGATTGTGCACAAATAGACTATAAACGGCTATATATATAGGCCCCCGTTCTTGGCCCTCATAGAAATTACTACGCATAAATAGAAATTACTCATTTGCTCATGTGTTACACTGTCTACCGCTACAAGTTATGGCGGTAGTTTAGTTAACTAATAAATTAGAATGGCTCAATGGTAGCTTAATGGCCCAAGAACCCATAGGTCTTAGGTTCAAAATCTATCTGTGATATTTTTGCTTCTTATGTTATATTTTTTGTGTATTAGATAAATTCTATTACCATATATATATATATATACCCATCTTAAATCTCCACATTAAACTAAATATATATAAAGTAATTATATAATGTACCTATGAATATTTTAATATAAATATTAATAAACAAATATTCATATAAATTTATCTTTAAAATTTATAAACAAATATTTATTTATAAATTTATAAATATTTCATCTAAAATTTATAAAATTTAGATATGAATATTTGATATAAATATTTATATGAATATTTAGAGATAAATTTATAAATATTTATGAATATTTGTTTATATATATACACACACACACACACACATATATATATATATAAATATTCATAGTTACTTTATATATATTTAGTTTAATGTTAAGATTTGTTTAGTATTTTATTTAGTTTAATAAGAAATTTTGAAAAGAATATATATATCATATGTGGACGGGCTGACGTGGCGAATATTAAACTTTATTAAAAAAAATATGTTGATGCACAGATACGAACCCAAGACCTCCGGTTTGGAACATTGATCGAATGACCACCCGAGCACCTAGGCCTAGTTGCTATTATTTTGCAAGGAATAGTATTTAGTATTATTATTATTATTATTATTATTATTATTATTATTATTATTATTATTATTATTATTACTATTATTATTACTACTATTATTATTATTATTATTACTATTATTATTATTATTATTATTATTATTATTATTATTATTATTACAATTATTATTACTATTATTATTATTATTACTATTATTATTACTATTATTATTATTATTATTATTATTATTATTATTATTATTATTATTATTATTATTATTATTATTATTATTATTATTATTATTATTATTATTATTATTATTATTAATTTAAGGCAACATTTTAATTGTCGTTGCAAAAAGTAGTATAAAATATGTAGCGAAAATAAAAATTGTTGCCAATGAATGTGGTCTATATTAAGCAGCGAAATATAGCAACAAAAAAACTTTCGTTACCCACAATGAGGAGAAATCAAGTGGTTAGAAATTTTGCAACTAGTTATGAATTTCGTTGCAAAAAGTGAAAGCCTGACACAATTTGCAATGAAGGACAAGTTTCGTTGCTAAACATACACTTTTAGCAACGACTAATAAAGTCGTTGCCTGAAAAATCGGTTCTAAAGCCCCATTTTTAGCATCAAAAAAACTTTCGTTGCCCATGATGACGGGAAAGCAAGTGGCCAAAAATTTTGCAACGAATTTCTAACGAAATTTTTTCCATGATGAATTAGCAAAATTAAATTTTGCAACGACTTATAATTTCATTGCAAAAAGTGAAAGCCTGACATAATTTGCAACGAAGGACAAATTTCGTTGCTAAACATATACTTTTAGCAACGACTTATAAAGTCATTGCCTGAAAAATCGTTGCTAAAGACCCATTTTTTTGTAGTGGATTATAATGGTTGAATAGAAATTATAATTTTTACTGATAAGGTTAATTTTATTTCTTAAGGAATTAAAGGTACAAAATCTAGTTTATATTTCTAGTTTATGTGTTCTTGAGTTTCTTTTAAAATTAGAGTTTTGGTTAATGAATTTGTGGGTTACGATGTTATATATGTTATTAGATATTATAATTTGATAATGGTCATCTAGAAACAAATTTTCAGAAATCAAATTCATGTATTTATACTAAAGAAGATGAATTTGGGTTTTGATTGTAATGTGTGTTTTGGTGTACTTTGGGACTAAAGTTGATGATGAATTCGTGATGGAAACTTTAAATTGATGGATGATTGTTGTTTTCCTCTATTAAACGAAAACAACGCAACTTGAACGGATCGAATTGGTTAAGAAACTAATTCGTGATGAATGAATACACTTAGCATGTTGAAAATAGGAAACATTAGTATAAACAAATTAGAATTAGTATAAACCAAGTCCCACATCAACTAAATTGAGAACTTTACGCTTTTCTAAACCTTTAAATAGAAGGGCTTGGCCCTTTCTTTCATTCACCAACAATAAGGCCTCCAATTTTGAGAAAGGCTTTGTTGTAGGAGGACTTTTTATAAAGATCTCCTTAGTTAAATCTTGGTCGAGTACGTATTCAGTTTGTGGAATTTGTATTTTTGGGTATGTTTCTTATTTAATTTTTGGTAATGTTATTATTTTAAATATTGTATTTAGTTTTTTAGTTAAAGTTTGAATTTTGGAAGTTCAGTTAGTTTTGTTAGTAAACTAGTTAGTTTGCTATGTTTATTTTGGCTTGGAATTTATTATGTAAATGAGTTCTAATAATTATAATTAGAGATATGGAACCGAGACCTTAGACGGGTCTGATTATGTTAAATAAGCCTTATTTGTAAAGAAAGTTAGGTTGGAACGAGTCGGGGCAAGTTTTGGATGTTAAAACAAGAAGTTCGAAAAACTAGTGGACTACTGATCTAAAATCGAAAATTCAGGGTTAGGTAGATTGTTTACAAAATTTTGGGCTTTTGGTATGTTATAGTACACTGAATAAGCTTTTCATAGACTCCAGAACGGACTAATTCCAACTTCGGAGCAAAGAGTTATGACCATTCAAAGTAGTCGTGTCAAAACTGTCTAACCAACTCGGGGCAGTCACCTTGAACTAATTTTATGGAATTCTGTGTTTATAATTTGGAAAAGGTCAAAGAATAAAAGTTGTAGTCCTGGAAGTTATCTTCGTGTGGGCTCAAGAATCGCTAAAAATGTTTTGAAACGAAAAAGTTATGATTGTCTTAGTGAGAGAGAGTAAAGTTGGGAAAGAATGAAAAACAGTTTTGAACGCCCCTTTTTAAACACTATTTTGGACTGTCTATCTTATCCGAAATGGGTGTCCAATAACTTTTAAAAATAGGTTAATATGATATTTATGGCATATCCAAAGTTGGATGTCATCGGACTTATGAGATATAGAGTAAAGTTTATATTACAACTACTATGCGTTGCTATGTGACTAATAGTTGATGTGTATGATTATATACTTGTGGAGGGCACGTGAAGTGCAGATAACTGTAAGCTGCTAAACTGTTATTGGTAAACAACGATCAAGGCAAGTCTTTCAGTTCATATTTGCTATGTGAATTTGATGATGAACTGTTTGAAATCTTTATTGCAAATAGCATGGTGTGTTATATTAATGTTGAAAGTATGAAATGTTAACGTCAATTTATGACTACGTTGATTGAGTAATGAATGTTGATTAAGTAAGGAACTCAATCTTTATACTTTTTATATGAACTACAGCATGTATGTTATGTTAGTCTAATGTTTATGAGATGTATATCGAGCATGTTATTATGTGCTATGTGATGCATGAAAACTGTTAGATTTTGTTGGGCTATCGAGCTCAGCCTTGTAAATTACAACTTTTGCAGGTTAAAGATTTAAGGTAAAGTTATGTGCTACTTGAAAGATATGAATCAGATGTGATACTTGAAGATTTATATACTTTGGCTGAGTTATTAATATTTGAACCATGTTTAAGGTTCCGAATAATGTATTAATGTTGAATTGTAATATCGTTTTGCGATGTAAAACCTTGTAGTATTAAAATGATTATGAGACAGTTAGATGTAAAGGTTGAAAGTTTTGGGAACGAGAATAGTTTGTAATAGAAAATTTTAATTATTCCGCAAATTTCAACGGTTGTATTATCGTTTAATGATGTAAAATTAGAGGTTGATTGTATTGTTAACGACCGAAGTCGATAGTTGAATTTTATGAATTTTGGGGTCGTTACGACTCTCAAATAGGATGCTGCAACAACTTCTCAGCCTGATCAAACTTTCAGAACTGAAGCTGAAGACAGTGTTGAGGATGTGGCTCAACCTAGGAAGTCAAAAAGAAAACTTGTCAAGAAATACATTCTTGTCAATGAAAAAGCGTTAAAGGAGGAAGATAAAAGGATAGCTGCAGAGAAGGGACTACCCAAAGCTAGTAAGGAGAATACAGGTCAAGTTGAGGGGGAGCTTCCTAAAGTTCATACCCTAGAGAATGCTCCAGTTGAGGGGGAGGTTCTTGAAATTCAAATGGATGATCAAGTTGAGGGGGAGCCTCATGAAGTCCCTATGTCAGAAAAGAATGCAACTGAGGAAGAATTGCCGAGAGATCATCATGAATCTTCCACAGTACCTCAAGAGAATCTAGTTGCAGTAATTGTTGAAATGAAAAGGATTGAAGCCATGGAGGATATGAGAGCAGAAGAACAAAGAAGTCAAATAGAGATAATTGATGTGGAGGAAATTTCAAATGAAGACAGAGAAGAAGAAGAGGACGACGAAGTTGAGATGGATGACGCAATTTAGAAGAGAAAGGGTCTAAGCGTTACTGATTGCTCAAAGGCTTGTTTGCTTGCAGATTTTGTTACATTCTCTCTTCTAATTTGTCCAAATATATCACCCTTATGTCCTTTAATTGGTTAACATGTATTTGATTTACCTGATAAATTATTTAGCTAGATACCCTTCACCAATTGTATATAATTAATTCCTCCAAATACTAACAATTATTTCCCTTTTATCTACCTCCCATTTATCAACTCATTTAACCAATTTTGGCTTTACAAATTGGATTTATTTTGGGTTTATTATGGAATTAAATTGAATATTTAATTCTCACATATTCAGAATATTTAATTCCTTACACTCAGACTTTATCAATTAAATTTAGAATTCCATTTACCCATTTATTAATCCACTAATTTAATTAGTTAATGGATTCCTTTAAGTGGATTAGTTATTTTCTAACTCATTAACTTCCCATATTCATGCACTTAAATGTACATGTAACCCATATATATTTGGTAACTGTGATGCCCCCAAAATAGGTATACATCTCCCATCTTGGGTCGCCAAATACATGGTACTGAATACAAATACAAACTTAATTATACAACATGAGCTGAGAGTTTTTACAAGAATATTATTTCATAGACAATATCCAAACTCAAATTCAATCCTCATTATATTTATTATCACACTAAATAGTGAGAACTGCTAAAACAACCATCTCGGACCATCACTCCGTTCCCCGACTAGTCCGGGCTATGTTCTCATTTCCTGAAGAGAACAATGAAAGCAAAAGGGTGAGCTCAACTAGCTCATTAAGAAATATTATGACTAAGATAATGCAGAATAAATTATCGTTAGCCTTCAACAATGTTAAACTAATAAAATACAATAGACATCAAGTTTAACTGCGGCGGAACAAGCAATCCATTAGAAGAGTCAAATAGAGCATGATATCTACTATCTTCTATGATTTAAAAAGTTTATCATCAATTTTATCATTTGAGACTCGACAATAAATAATCCACATCACTGAATTATACATGCACTACGGGCCAAGGATATTCGTGTTTTCACCAATGGTCATTATCAAGCCAACCACTGTCCATCAATGCACATCATTGGCGCCAATGAGGACTTTTACCACATCATTTGTAATATTACGGTCATGATTATACCGAATAATCCCTGGTCATAATCATACCAATCAACAGTCCATCTATGCACGTAAGCCACAGATGACTTTCATCACAGTATAAGCATAAGGATGATGACAATAATATAAGAATTCAATTAAAAGAAAGTAAATGATAAATTTTTAAAGATTTATAATTTAATTTATCCAGAATTCAATAATGTCTAAATTGTCAACATGATACTGCTTTTGGAGTAAAATTCAAGAATAATATTGTATCAAAAATGATTTGGACCGAAAAGAAATCAATTTTTATCATGAATAGTACTCGGGGTGAATAGTAACTGAGTGAATAGTAGTACCCCATGAATAGTACTCTAACATGAAAAAGTTAAAACTTAACAAGAATGCTCAGAATAATATTTTCATGAAAAGATACTGGATGAAGCGTAAAATTTCAATGATATTCTACTAATTTCATGGAGTATAGAAGTCAAAACTTAACAGAATGAGTATAGAATTCAGAATCTAAAACGAAATAATATTACTTACATACTACAGAGTATGGAAGAAAATATTATTTCTTACAAGTATTGAACAAAAATAATATCCCTTACCTTAGAAAGGAGAGTATTCCGACTAGTAGGGTGGGATATTCTTGAAGAAAACTTTCACTGTTTTCTACGCTCAAAGCTTCTTAAAACTCTAGAGAAATACGCTCAATATTATAGAAGAAGAATTCTCTGATTCTGATTTTATTTTCAATTCTAACTAAGCATCCTATTTATAGGAGAATGGAAATGATACTATTTGAATTTAGAAATCACGGACTACACAGTATGGTTCACGGGCGCGCTGAAAAATTTGGTAGAAATTTTAATTTTCACTATACAAACACTATGCATAATAAAATATAATATATTCTATTTTTTCATATAAAACAAAACTTATTATAATATATATATATATATATATATATATATATATATATAATAATACAATCCTTCCTGTCCAAATTCCCCGTGACCTCCCATTTTTCATTACATGTAGGCCCCCACCACATGTCATTATCATATATATATATATATATATATATATATATATATATATATAACAAAATTGAGATAATTTTTTCCGACAATTTTAAAAAATGGGTAAGTGGGGGTCCATATAATAATCAAAATTTACAACAAATACCTCATAAAAATCCCCCATAATATTTTTAACAACATTTATTCATCATTATTATAACTCACAATATTAACAACCAGATCGTTCCCAGGAAAGAGGGGGCTTTCCGATAAGGATTTCTCCCTATTGGCACGCAATTAGGTGACCAAACCCCTTTCATCAACAGAACTTTCTAGACATTGTTAATTATGAATATAATAATATGAATAACTTGTCATCTCCATTATTGATTTAATAATATAAAATATTGACAATAATTGAATCAAATAATGTTAGATATTATGCATCAATTACTGTAGTAATAATTGAGTATAACTGAGTGACTTCTCACGTAAGCATCAATAATCAATACTGTATGCAACTATGCAACCACGTGTATTACTGTACTTTTACCACCGGGTATTTCAACAGTTTAACCGTAAAACTTTCGCCGTTAATTTTATAAAAGATATTTACATGCTTTTCTAACTCAAATAATAATTCCATTGTGGGGTCCACTTAATGATTATTGTTTGTCGTCTTTAATATTCCCTATTAAAGCGAATATTTCCGTTAATCGAATATTTTATAACAACTTGCATTACTTTGCAAAATTTATAAATATTACCCACAACTATAACATTATATCAAATTCACTCTATAATATTCAAAATATATTTTGAGAAAAAATTAATCTTTATTCATAAAAGTATGGGTCTTACAGTAGTCATATTTACATCAAATAAATTATTCACATATTAATTTCCATCAAACTATTTACTTTATTCAATAAATAATCTTTTGGCGTGATTAGGGCCCATGTGAATAGTATTTTAGCATTATTTCTCGAAATCATTTTATTAACTTCTATAAAGCAACAACACTTCCAATCATCACATACGTTTTAATATAACATTTAAACACACAACCCAGAATGATATTAAACATATATCTCAATCTCCAATCACGTGTTCTTAGTACTAACTATCAGCAAGAAATAAGATAAAAAAAATCTTGCTTTGGTGTGAAAGAATCACAAAACCAATCAAACATTTGGCCTCAAATTATTAATAAAAATCGTGTGTAGTATAAGCAAAAGAAAAATCAATACTTCTATTATTATTTATTAAATTACATGACTTACAAATAAATATAGATAAAAAAGTTCAACCACGTGTTTCAAGTAGATGTTATGGATCATTGCTCATATAGATATTTGTGCAACTGGTATGTAATGATTATCCAAGGAATGCAATTCAATTAGTTTTGAATTTATCTTCATTTATTATTTTTATACTTACTACCACTCAAAAGTTGAATCCCCAAAGTAGAAAAAACACAATGAATTCAAGTGATTAGAACATAGACCTTGTGAACCTAGATTGATCTTGTATACAATAGAAAAATATAATACCCGTGATTTTATTTATAATATTAGTAATGGAAGTAAAGATGTTTTAAAATTATTTGAATGTGTATGTGTGTGTGTATATATATCATGAAACTTAATAATTTGAATTGAAATGAATTAAGTAAGTGATAATTGAGAAGTATGGTAATGATGATAATAAGATTAATTAAGCTTAAGTGATATGTCTTGTGTGGCACAATTAATTACTTAATTGGATTAATTAAGACATTATAATAGATGTGTTAATTGTGTCATTATTACGGGGATAGAATCCTTTTAAGGAGAGAAGGATGTAACGAATGTGATTTTTGAAAATATTTAAAATATTTGTCGAATAGAATAAATATTTTAGTTGGAATATTTATTGAATGAAATAAATATTTGATGGAAATTATATTGGAATAATTTAATTACGTGTGACAATATATATTAAATTGATGTTAAATAATTTTATAATTGGTGCGTATTTTATTATTACTTGAGTGTAATTGTAATATTCTAGTTTAATTAAATAATGAAATTAAAAGATTAATGATTTATTAAATAAAATTATAATTATGGTTGGCTAAATAGAAATTATAATTATAATAATAAAAATTATAATTTTAATAATAAGGTTTGATTTTATTTCTTAATTAATTAGATTTAATTCAATTTAATTTAAATATTAAAATATTGTTAAAAGGTGTGACAAGTGTATCATATTATAAGAGGGTTTATTAAAATAAATTAGAAAAGGGGGGGCTTAAGTTAGTTCTAGCCAAACATGGCCTTGTGGCCATTAGCCTTTGTAACAGCTGAGACCTTTGTTTTTTTAACTAATAAACCCATGTTAAGTTATATATCAATCTTTTATCCCATATGTGTTATATCTAAGTCTGGGAGAGAAAACAAAGTGAGATATAGAGAAGAAAAAATAAATAGAGAGAATAGAGAATTCTATATGAATTTGAGAGCCAAGTCCTACAAATTAAGAGGAAGAATGAGGGTTGTCAAGCCATTCTCATCATCTAATTTAGTCTAAAGAAGGAATTAAAAAGGTAATAATCTAACCTTAAGCTTTAGTTTGAGTTTTCTTGAGTTCTGTAAATTTCTAAGAATGCTAAGTCGGAGAATTTAATTGTGATGGTTATATCTATTATTGGGTTTGTATAATCTATTTTATATCATTTGTATATGGTTTTAGAGTAATCAAGTTCATGAAAAACTTGTTTAAGATGAAGAATTTGGTTTTTGGCTTAATATATGTATTTTTGTCTATTTTGAGACTAAAATTGGCTAGGAATTCATGTTATAATCTGTAAATTGATGGTTGTTTGTGTACTTTGAGAAAAGAAAACAATGAAAGTTAAATGGATCAATTTGGTTGAATAACGAATTCTTAGCTGTTGGATTCGCTAATTATGTTTAAATGTGAAAAACTAGCATGAACCATGGTGTTAAATCTTTTAAATTGGTTGTTTAAATGGTTTGTGATGTTAAAATCATTCTTTTATATGTTCAATTTTGATTCTATGAAGTTTATAACATCAAGGTTTAGTTAAATTGCTGTTTGGATGAAGAAATTGGGAGTTTTTGGGTTGTTTTGTGTTGTTTGCGAAGTAGTAGAATCTGAGTCTGCGAAGTAGCACCGTGGAGCCTCTAGGAAGGATTTTCTGTGCGCCACAGCGCTGGACTAGGTATAAGAATAACGTTACAATGCCTGTTCCTTAGTATAAATGTTGCGCTGCAGCGCCGGTAAGCAGTTTAGCCCAGAGAAGAGCTTTTAAATGTATGATCCTAGGGTTGTTTATATAACCTTAATGAATGATTGTAATGAAATGTAAAACATGTTATAAGATTTAATAACACATTGTAATCACAAAGTTAATGAATATACGTTATGAATTAGTAAGTTATATAAGACTTAAGCTTGAGGTTCGTGAGGTTTAGTGATGTTATTTAAGTGTTAAGCCTTATGTTTTATGCTAGGAAAGGTTTCAAGATTCATGGTTTCTGGTTAATATAATCAGACCTAAAGCTAAAGATTATAAACTTAACTAAGATAACTAAGTTAAGTAAAATGGAAAATCAAACCAATGATGTTAGTTGTAATATAACTAATTAGAATGGTGATCCTAAATGATATGTGTAGGATACTTGAAGGGCGCAAGTTGTAATTGCGTAACAAGCGCACGAAGAAAGTTCATTATCCCTAACTTATTTATAATTATGCAAGTTTCTAAACCATACCTTTTCATTGATTAATTTTTCTAACCTTTACTTCTTATAATTCAAGTGAGGTTCCTTATCATGATCAATGTCTATATTTTGATTAAGCTTTCCAGTCTTTCGAAAGCATGCTTCAATGTATGATATTTATTCGTTTGCAATCATTGTATTCTATTATTGTTGAAATCCCACTTCACGAGATTTCTTTTCTATTGTTATCAAACTATTAAATGGTTAGTGAACCTTTATTAATTGAACTAGTCCATAGTTGATGAGCATTCTAAAACATAACATTTCTTTGAAGCTTTTCCAAACCAAACTTCCTTTAGTGCAGATTCTAATGTCAAAGCTGAGATGAACAACCTTAATATAGGGGATTATACTATGCAATAACGTTAAAATATTTATGCACAATACATTGTTCAAAGGGCTGATCCCCCGGAGTACGAGATGGATGGTCCATATAGTCTATAAGACTGTTAAAGGTTACGGTAGAGATACTTGCTAACCTAGGACATAGTTCGTGGTCTTGTGACCCTTAAATATACTTTTGAACTTGTTTTTTAATCTTTATTCAAAAGCCGAGTTTCTTATTGAGCTTTCAGTTCTTGATTATCATTGACTAATTTTAGGAAAGATTATATTACTCAGTTGAAATCTATTCATTGATTATACATATATCATTATTGTTATTATTATCCTTGTGGGCAATTCTTTTGCTCACCCTTGCATAAAGCATTGCAGCTAAGATTGAGAAGTCTGATGAGCCGTCCACGAGCAAGGGCAAGATGAACAAATAGTGAAGATTAACTTACTTTTATTTGATAAAACTTATGTAATGAAACTTGATTATTATTATGTTTTTATTCCGCAAATGATGTAATAAAAGTTAGTGACCTAGGATTTTATTTGAGATGTAACCCTTTAATGGGATGATGGTTTATGAAGTTTATTATTATCCTTTATTATTGTTAGTTAGAAGAGATTGTTTTGGACAGTAAGCACCATATATGTGGGATTTAGGTACCCGGATTTGGGGGTGTCACAAATATGATTTAATAATATATTGGGCTAAGAAATATACCCAAGCCTAATGTGACTAAATTATAAGTGTCAAGAAATGTGGTCTAAGTAATTGCATTAACTAAGATATGGATAAATAATGTAATGGATTAAAAAGTATCCTTAAGCCCAATGTGAATAATTTCCAAGTGTTAGGGGTTGACCTAAATGATAAATGTTGCTAGGGAGTAATTGAGCGCAATGTGTATATGCAATATCCGTGACCTAAGTTGAATTATGTTAGGAACCCAATATATATTAATTGGTCAAGCCCAATGTGTAATGGAAATGAATAAGGTGTAAGAATACTTATATATACGTGGGTGTATATATATGTATAGATATATAATTGTACATATATGTATATAAGCTAGCAAAGGACAAAAGAAACAAAACAAATAGATATAATACTCTCTCCGTAACCGAATTAACCCTCCTAATTGGCTCAAGAATGCTAAAAAAAATTGCTTAGCTTTGCAAGATAAGTCCATGTGATGCAAATGATGAAGAAGTACATGGTTAGGTAGAGAGTTGGTGAAGCTTTTCACCAACTATAACCTTTTACCAATGGGTAATAACTAATTAGGTGTATAAAATATAATTATTATACATACATTAGTATGTGTATTGTTTACATAATTTTTCCTATAAATAAGACCTCCCAAGTCAATTGCTAGAGTTTGTTTCATGTGATAAGTGTTAGAAGATATAAGAGAGCTAGAGAGAATTGAGAGAAAAAGAAAGAAACCTAAGAGAGTTCTTGCTTTTGGTGGAGTTAAAGAAGGAAGAATCAAGGTGGAGAAGTACCTAAGATTTATTTCTAGAAGAAAGAAAGCATTCAAGAGGTAAGTTCATAACCTAACGTTAAATTAAGAAATATAAGTTAGTATATATAATTATAACTAGGAAAATACATGCTTGGTTGTGGGAGTTTTCTTGTTGTGGGATCATGAAGGATGAGTATTGGAAGGAGATTATATGCCTTGTATGCTTGGTATGTGATTTAGGTTTAAAATAGAACTAAAGAAATGCATGTGAACCTAGATTGTAATACTTGGAAGCACGAGTTTTGATGTTAAATTTCATTAAATGTGTAAGCTATGTATGTGATCCAAAAATGTTATGTTGAACATCAATGAAATATGAACATAACCCAAGTGGAATCATCGGATTTAGACATAAAATGATCTCGTAGCAAAATAATTGGTGAGACAAGCTAAAATAAGAACCCTAGCTTGGAAATCAATAAAATTGGGCTAACTAAATATTTTGGAAAGTGAATTAAGAAATCAAATATTGAAGATATGTCAGTTTATAAGAGATAACAAAAGTGTTTTAAGCTCATTTGGATGTATAAATCAAAAGTTAAGCAAGATTGAATAAAAAGAGGTAGAAAATCAAATCATAGAAGGAAAAAAACTCATCAAAAAGTCTGCTAGTCCAGCGCGGCCCGCGCCGCTTGCAAGCCCGAACCGGTGCGCCCTACACCAAAAAATGTGAAATCTTGCATGACCAACGCAGCCCATGCTACTTGTAAGCTCAAACTAGCGCGCCCCACGCCGGGCCCCTTTTATAGTTGACACAGATCCGGGTCAACCCGGGTAGGGTCATGGTGAACCGGATCGGGTCGAATCAAACCGAGTCATGAATTCAAATTTTTCTATGATAAATAATTAAAATGATATTAAGAGATTATCTAAATTAAAGATGATATTTACTATGATTGAATAATTAAAATAATAAAGATTATTTTAATTATGAGTTAGAAAAGTAAAATTCCTCTAATTGGGAATTAATATTAAAGATCTCTTAAAATATGATTAAACAATTAAAACTAAAGAAGGTTTTAATTGTGAAACTAATAAACAATTAAGCTAGTACTTATCTTAATTGTGAATTAATAAAGCTTAAACCATTTGAATAATAACGTGGTTTAATAAATAGTAAATGATTACAATAATAGTAAAGACTATTTCTAATTGTGGAATTAATGAGATATTATCAATTAAAATGACATTGAATAACATTTTAATTGTGGACAATCAAAGTAATATTAAGAATTAATAATTACTTTATTTAGGAAAAATAATAATGAGCAATTAAATACTTTTGAAGATTATTTAATTGTGGACAAATAAGACATAAATAACTAGAGTGATATAAAGAGATATCTCTAATTATAAATCAAAGTAATAACAAATTACCTTATTTATGGACTACTAAAGCATGAATGGTAATTGAGAGCATCACCAAAAGAGTAATTAAATATTAACAAATAAAGTAAGAATCCTTTATTTGTATAGTGAGACATGAAGAAATCAAATAAGTAGTGAACCCTTATATTAAACAAGTAAAATAATAAAAGATTATTTTATTTGTAGTTAATGAAATATATATGAAGATTAATAGTTGAAATAAAGAATTGACTATTAATAAGAATAGTTGATTTGTGGGTCTTACCTGTATGAGGTTAGCGAATTAAATTATATTTATAGATTAATAGAGATTAATTGTTATGATAAATATAGGTTATTTAAAGGAAAATAAGTCAAGGTTGGATATAATCAACTACTCAGACAAGTTCCCTAACTTACACAACCTTGGATATTGTGCAAGTTTCTAATTATTGTTATATCAACCATATATATTGAGCAAATATATGAACTTATACACTTATTGATCGTATAAGCAAATTGTTCTATAGAATAATTCTTATGTTATCTAAATTCATGAAAATTATTATTCATACTCCAAAGCTTGATTTAAATCATACTTACATCTTAGAAAATGATTCTTTGAATCTTGTTGCAAACGTTGAACATATTAATTATTCATAATTATATTGAGAAGAGCGTCTATGTCATTTGATTCGGCTAGACCAATATCTATGAATTAGAAAGCGATCCAAACTAATTGCTTTGGTGCAAACTTTTATAATCTGCTGAGATGAACAACCCTCATAGAAGGGGAAACTATACAACGTCGGGGGACCGACATTCGCGCGAACAACATGGGGATGTTATGCATAACACCAGGTAGTTTCGAGACTTGGGAAGAGAATATTTATGTTATATCAATGTAAATAATTCTATTATTTCGTTGTATATGTTATTATTATGTTGTATAAGTTAGATCGTCGATCACCAGATTTGAGGTACAGATATCTGAATTTGGGGGCGTCACATGTTGGTATTAAAGTTATAGGTTATAAACCTTAGGAGCGAGAATCCTTAGAGTATAACCTTAGTAGAGAATTAGGGAATAGAAGGAGATAAAACTTATATAGAGTTTTCTTAGAGAGTTAGTAGTGTTATGTAATATATTTTCATTCAATACAATGAATTTATATATTATTTTAAGATACTAATGGAGTTTGTCTGTTTTGTGTTTATGGTGGTAGGATACCAGAGATACGTGAACCTAGTAGGACCATGAAGGAGGAACCTTGTAACATATGTGTGGTGTCTGAACCACCCCTTGTAGTTGAGCCTATCAGGGTTGTAGCCCTAACATAGGAGGAGATGGATTCATAGGTGGAGTCGAAGTTCGAGCAGGAATTCGCGGTGGAAGGTTTCTTTCGGGATTAGGGCATGTGTGAGTAAATTAGTATCTCAAAACTCATAAATGAAGAATAAGATATAATAGTTGGAGGCAAAAGTTTAAGACTATCAGATTAGTAACCAGTCGATACAGACATACTGGGAGGAAGGGTAGTTAGGTAGTTTAATGGAATAGTGCAACAAATGATGTGATATCTAGAGATGTGGGATGTGTGTTGTAAATCCCAATTTTTGGGATAATATGGGAAGTATCTTTATAACCCCAACTTCAATAGTGGGTATGTAATAAAAGTAGTTGAATGCTATATGATGTTATATGTTTTAATGTGATGTATTTTAATATAATATATTTATTTAACGTGCTTGTGATGACCATGTTTTGTTAATAGTAATAAAGGAGAGTATAATAATATATTTTATACGTCTTAAGAATGATTAGATGTTTAACAAGGAAATATTAATACCGTTTTGTTTTTATACAGAAATATTGATAGGAATACGGGATAGGGAATTGAATCAGGAACCCTTACAACAATCGGTAAATCTTATAGTATGTGCTTTTGAAGAAAGAATCAATGATTTTAGAAAGAGACAAATGAAAATTTCAGAGGTAAGAAAAGAAATTACTTCAACTAAAAGAGGAGAGATTAATATTTCAAAGAAAATGAAAGAATGTTGGGTGGAAGAGAGTAGTAGTGGTAGCAGTAAGAATTTCAAGAGGAAGTGGAATAAGGTTAAATATGTAACTGAAGAAGGACAACCACAGAAGAAGAAGAAGGTAGAAGCTTGTAAGGAATGTAGAAAGAACCACATTAGAGCATGTTTGAAAGGAAAAGATGTGTGTTATGAGTGCGGGAAAAGGGACATATTTCTCCTAATTGCCCTAAGCAGAAGATCAAAGATTGTTTTGCATATGGATGTGTTGGACGTTAAATATGTATTTGTCAGAAGGAAGCAAACGAGGAGGGAAACAAAAATAAGAGAAAACGGGATAACAAAAACAACAACACTAATAACAATCAGATGGGAAGTTAACATGGAGGATTCAAGAAAAGAAACGAGGTATGTCCGAAGTGTGGAAAGAGTCATCAAGGGGGGTGCTGGAAGGGACGAGGCGTTTGCTATAACCAGTGTTCTAAAAATCCCCACCTAGGTCCGCCTAGGCTTGCCTAAGCGCTATGCCCCCCCTGGAGCCTCACTTAGGCTCTAGGCCCCCCTGGAGCCTTACATAGGAACTAGATCCCCCTAGCGCCTCCCCTAGGTCCAAGGCGGCAAAAAAATACCTCTAGAAAATTAGGCAGGGCGTAGGCGGGTTCTAAGCGGGGATGTTTTTTTTTTAATTTTAATAACTATCCAAATCAGATCTTGATATATTTATTTTTCTAATAATTTACCATATTTATAATGCAGGTTGTAGCATATCAAATCACAACAAGAAGTGAACAATATCAAGTTAAAATGATAATTTTATTATAGTTGAAAATTTTTGAACTTGTACCAACTTCAAATTATATAAATGATGATACATTTTAAATATTTAGTTTAATTCAATATAATTCTTAAATTTATGTCTAGTTTTTTAAGTTTTAATATTGAATTGAATTCTTGAAATTTTAAATTTTATTATTTAATAACAATTTTGTTTATGAATAAAACTAATGCGTTAAAAATATGTTTGAACTTTGAAAAATTGCATGTTTGCGTTTGAACTTTGACATTGACAATATAGATATGTGTTTGAACTTTAAGCAAAGGTCTTTATTATCTTAATTATGGATTATTTTGCTTTATATTATTATTTTGTTTGGATAAATGTAAGATAAAATATTAAAATTGGCTTAAAATAAAAAATTCGGCTTAGGCCCCCCTAGGCCCCCACCGGTTGGCCGCCTCCCACCTAGCGCCTTCTAGAACATTGGTTATAACTGCAGTCGGGAGGGGAATATTTCGCCGAATTGCCCAAACTCAAAAAAAATTTGAGGATGCTTTACTTGTAGGTCGATAGAGTATCAGATTAAGAACTGCCCAAAGAAAGGAGGGAAAGAAGAAGGCACCAACGAAGGAAGTTATAGCAGGAAGATGACAATAATCGGACCAGCTCAATCAGGTAAACCAATGCCACGTACGTCTAACTTTATGGTGCAGGATGCAGTGGTGTTCCGAGACGTGTTCCTAATCAATAATATAAATGCTTATGTATTATTCGATTCGGGTGTTACCGTTCCTTTGTGTCTAAAGAATTTTCAAAATGACTAAATTTACCCCAAGAATGACTAGAAAATCCTTTGAACATAGAAGTTGTGAATAAAGAAATAATCACCGTAGAGTTTATATACTGGAATTATTGTGCAAAGATTAGGGGTCATAAGCTAAGCATATATTTGACCCTGATAAGATTGTGAGAGTTTGATGTGATATTAAGAATTGATTGGTTATATAACCATGCGGCGACAGTTGATTGCTAGAATAAAAGTGTGAACTTTCATACTCCAAATCGGTCTAAGGTAGTCTTTTATGGTAGCACATTGCTTGAACAATCGTGATAGCCTTAGGATGATGCATGCCAAGAAGTTATTGAGGAAAGGATGTGTAGATGATTTAGCCTATATTGTAGATACTCATGAAGAGGGAGTAGAAATAAAGAATATATCTGTAGTGAGAGAATTTCAAGACGTGTTTTCAGACGATTTACCTGGTCTTCTGCTGGAAAGGGAAATTAAATTTATGATAGACCTAGTACCGGGAACTGCACCGATTTTGAAAGCCCAATATCGTATGACACCGATGGAAATGAAGGAATTGATGATACAACTTCAAGAACCGCTAGATAAGGGATATATTTAGCCAAGTATGTCTCCATGGGGAACACCGGTATTGTTTATCAAGAAGAAGGATGGATCGATGTGGCTTTGTATCGACTATCGAGAGTTGAACAGAGTAATAATTAAGAATAGGTATCTATTAAAAAAAATTGACTACCTTTTCGATCAATTGAAGGGAGCAAAGTGTTTTTCAAAGATAGATATACAATGAGTTATCATCAGTTGAAGGTTCAAAAAGAAGACATACCAAAGACGACATTCTGAACCCGATTCAAGGAAGAACATGCTGAACATCTGAAGATGGTATTGGAGACGCTGAGAAGAGATAAGATGTACGCAAAAATTTTGAAGTGCGACTTTTGGATGGAGAAGGTTCAGTTTTTAGGACACATGAAAAAAAAGATGGAATTTCAATAAATAATGTGAAGGTGGTGGTGGTGAGTAACTAGGAACAACCGAAGACGCTAATAGAGGTGTAAAGTTTCTTAGGGTTAACCGGTTACTATCAAAGATTTATCCAGTATTTTTCTAAGATAGTGACCCCGTTGACCAATTTAACGAGTAAGACGGTGAAGTTTGTTTAGATGAAGAAGAGTGAAGAAAGTTTTTGGGAGTTAAAGAAGAGGTTGAGCGAGACACTTGTATTATCATTACCGGATGATATGGGAGGTTGTGTGGTGTATAGTGATTCGTCACACAACGATTTTGTTTGTGTGCTAATGCAGCATATATGGGAAGGTCATTACGTATGCGTCACAACAATTGAAGGATTACGAGAAGCGATACCCTATCCATGACTTGGAGTTAGCAGCAGTAGTGTTTACCTTAAAGGTTTGGAGGCATTATTTGTATGGGGAGAATTGTGAGATATGCACGGACCACAAGAGTCTGAAATATATCTTCACAGAAAAGGAGCTAAACATGTGACAATGGAGGTGGTTGGAATTAATTAAAGATTACAACTGTGAAAATCTTTATCTCCCAATGAAGGCAAACATAGTAGCCGACGCATTGAGTAGAAAAGGGAAGGAGAAGTTGGTGGCATTGATAACTCAAGAGGAGCCAATAGGAGAAATGGAGAGATTGGAAATAGAGGTGAAGGGACCTAGAGAGTCCGAAAGGAAGTTATTTATAATTGGAGCTCATCCGACGTGTTGGATAAAGTGAAGGAATCACAAGAGAAAGATGAAGAATGTGAGAGAATGATGAAAAGGATAACAGAAGATGAAGAACAAAGGTTCAGGATAGACAAGGATGGTATCTTAGATTTGAAGATCGAGTGTTGGTGCCAGTCATAACTGAATTGAGAGAGGATATTTTATAAGAGGCACATAATTCAGCATATTCTGTTCACCCAGGAAGCACGAAAAATGTATCGGGATCTTCAACAGTACTTTTGGTGGCCCGATATGAAATGAGAAGTTGTAGAGTATGTCAACCGATTGACAAAGATGACACACTTTCTACTAATAAAGATTTAATTCAATTTAAATCAATAAGCAAAGTTGTATGACATAGAGTACCGATGTCAATTGTTTATGATCGAGATCCGCGCTTCACGTCAAACTTTTTTGAAGAGCTTGCAAGAAAAAATGGGAACATAATTGAGGCGGAGTACTTCTTATCATCCTCAAACTGACAGACAGAGAGAGAGAACAATACAAATGTTAGAAGACATACTTGGAGCTTGCGTGATGGAATTCAAAGAGAATTGGGATAATCACTTACCCTTTGTTGAATTTATTATAATAATAGTTATCATAAGAGTATCGTTATGCCATCGTACGAAGCTCTCTACGGAAGAAAGTGTAGAACACCATTATCTTGGGATGAGGTCAAAGAACAACGATTTTTGGGACCAAAATTAATTCAACAAACGACAAATGTTGTAAAGACAATAAGAGTCAGATTAGTAGCAACTCAAGATTGATAGAAGAAATATGCAGATTTGCACCGTCAAAGCTGAGATTTTAAAGTCGATAGTTTTGTATTTCTAAAGGTGTCTCCCTAGAAATGGAAGATAAGATTCGGTAAGAAAGGAAAATTGAGTCTGAGGTTCATAGGACCATTCAAAGTATTAAAGAGAGTAGGCGAAGTGACGTATAAGGTAGCTTTACCTCCAGAACTGGAACATATCCACAATGTATTTCATTTTTTTTGTGTTATGACCCTATAAGTCTAATTATAAGCGTGTGATATCCTATAAACCTATTCAAGTAGAAAAGAATCTGACGTATGAAGAAATTCTTGTTCAGATAATAGATAGAAGGAACAAATATTAAGAAATAAATTTATACCTCCTGTAAAGGTAGTTTGGCGAAACCACAAAATTGAGGAGGCAACGTGGGAGTTAGGAGATAAGATGAGGAGGGACTATCTCCATATTTTTGTGTAAGCTTGTACTGATTCCGAGGACGGAATCTTTATAGGGGGGATGTAATACCTGCGATATTTTTTTTTATAATATTAGTAATGGAGGTAAAGATGTTTGAAATTTATTTGAGTGCATGTATATATATATATGTGTGTGTGTGTGTGTGTGTGTGTGTGCGTGTGTGTGTCATGAAACTTAATAATTTGAATTGAATTAAATTAAGTATGTGATAATTGAGAAGTATGGTAATGATGGTGATAAGCTTAATTAAGCTTAAGTGATATGCCTTGTGTAGCATAATTAATTACTTAATTGGATTAATTGAGACGTGATTTAATAATGAATAGGGCTAATGGATATACCCAAACTCAATGTTACTAAATTACAAGTGTTAGGAAATATGGTCCAAGTAATTGGATTAACTAAGATATGGATAAATAATGTAATGGATTAACAAGTATCCTTAAGCCCAACGTGAGTCATTTTCAAGTGTTAGGAGTTGGCCTAAAAGATAAATGTTGCTAGTGAGTAATTGAGCCCAATGTGTATATGTAAGTATCCAAGACCCAAGTTGAATTATGTTAGGATCCCAATAGATATTATGTGAGGATCCAAAATTTTAAACAATTCTAATTTTATGAAT
Organism: Panax quinquefolius; assembly: GCA_020205615.1. Classification (NCBI taxonomy): domain Eukaryota; kingdom Viridiplantae; phylum Streptophyta; class Magnoliopsida; order Apiales; family Araliaceae; genus Panax; species Panax quinquefolius. The sequence goes on along the minus strand of CM035154.1, from coordinate 98,802,620 downwards.
AATTTTTTTTAATTAATATTGGTATTGATTATCAATATTGTGATAAGTATCTGTGATATGAGCAGAGCAATTTAGTCAAACTATGTATTGACTTGGTAATAAGAGTGAAGTTTTGTTAAACAGCTAGTGAAAACCCTAACCCTAATTTTGGATAGGGATTCGATAGATAATACAGTTATAATAATTGTATCTGTGATTATGTATTTGTATAGTATAGACTTAATGATCAAAGGTTGATCAGATAAGATATAACCTTAGTAAACCCTAATAATAGATTAGAAACCCTAATTTGTGATCAAAAAACCCTAACGAACAGTTAAGAACCCTAATTGTTTTCTAGGAAACCCTAATTTTTTATTCAAGAACCCTAAACCCTAATTAGCAAACCCTAAGGGTTAAGATTAAAAGGAGTTATGTCAAATGGACTACCCTTAAAATCATGAGGGAAATTACTAAAATACCCTTTGATGCGAAATGACCAAAATACCCTTTACTTAAGTTATAAGTTAAGAGATATTTCAAATCTTGTGACTCACCATCATTTGGATTACAACGTGTGCTCAAATCTACATAGATCTGATCTTTTAAGTTCCACCTTGCATAGTTTAGATTCAATAAATCAAGTATGAGAGATTAAAGAGAGAGAAAGTCCAAAAGAAAGCTCGTTTGAGAACCAAACACTTAACCAACTTTTCTCACACCTAAGCCACAAAAATAACAAGTGATTCAGTCCCTAACCAAGTCCCTAACACCTCAAGATCAGTATAGTAAAGCCAAGATCAAAGCTTGTTCAAGAGAGGTATAAACCCTAACTTATGTTTAATCTTGTATGATAAGATAAAAGTTGTGTTTATGTGTTTAAATTTATGTTATAAGATGTTATTTAGCGATTCATGATGTTATATCATAGATTCATAACATCAAAGTGCTCAAAAATTAAGTTTTTAAAACTGTTAAGAACCCTAGTTCTATGGCCTGACAACCGAATGTTAGAGGCCATATATCTAGATCCATTTATAATTTGTCTTATTTGATGTACTAGACTTGTAGTATGCTATGAGGGGAGTGATCTGAAAGTGGAATCATGGCCATAGCATGTATGACGCCCCCAAATCCAGGTACTTGAAACTCGTACTTGGTGCTTCACGATAACATTCATTCAAACTACTTAATGTATTAATTAAATAAAAGAGTTGTATCAAAGTTGTCTACCTCCCCAGATTCGAGAACCTTTAAGTCATACATTACATGTTAATTAATAATTTATCATAAATATAGTCATTACAAATAACATTATATAACTTAGTTCTTCAGCTTTTTGTTCCCTTTGTCCTTGTCGGAACCTTCAAGTCGATCTAGCTTAGCTGAAAACATTTAAATTTAAAGCAAGAATGAGCATTTAATTGCCCAGTAAGTAATATCAATTGATGAATATTAGTTGAAAGAAATAAATGTCTTCTTTGAACCACACTTCTACAACGAGGCAATAGTTGTGAAGTAACTTGAAACAATACTGGACAACATATCAAATCAATTTCATTTTTGAAATTACATACTGACTATGAATAGTGAGCTGTTGATAGACTATGAACTTTTATTTTTAATTTTTGAAAAGGTTATACAGAACTTCATCTGCAAACCGTCATGACTTACGGGCATGGGGGGTGATCAGCCCGTTATGCCATGTATTGATCAACACTACATGTTAAAATGATATTTTTGTTCATCATATCCGCCTTTGGTGCACAAAAGTTTCCCAGATTCGGGATGTTCATACTCAGTCTGGAATCCTAACCAAAATAATTCAGTTGGATGACAATAATGTTCTATCATGTTTATCGATATATTTCAATTTATGTCTAGCCGAGTCAAATAGCTTAGATGACTTTTAATTAGTGTATACATACCGGAATCCAATAAGTATGTATCAACAAGTGTTCAAATACAACAATTATCCAAGTAAGGACACTTGCATAACCAAACTTAGCTATTAACAAACAGAGTATATCTTGATCATATTTGGATCAAATAAAGACAGTAATAATATACTGGTAAATAATGAACAAAAAGAGTTCGAGAACTTGTATGAATACAAAGGTGTAGATACATGATCAATAAAAGTAAAGTTAAGAAACTTGCACAACAAGAATATAGTTCAGAAACTTGCTTACACATGTCCATTGCATAAAGTAAATGCAAAGGTTAAGATACTTGCATAGTTATAGATCTCTTTCATAAAGTAAATGCATAGAGTAGAAATACTTGTCTGATTAGCTGCTTACAACTACATAACTTAGTTCTATCTTTTATACAAAGACCTATCATTAATAAGATCATTCTTTTGATTAGAATAATACATCTTAACACATAATACTACTATTTGCAGTCATCACATAGCTTAAGCACATTGTCACATATTTATATCTGTTATTAGAACATAAACAACCATTTATCAGGTCAAAACTATGTAGGTCCGGATTAATTTTGGAAACAATTCGGTGTACCGACGGCTTTATCAGATAATTATCGAGTTTATTTTTCATTAAACTCTATTTAAAATCTTCAATATTCTTTTAGATAATTCAAATATCAGTCATATTATTTTTTAGTGGCTTATAATAATTTTTAAATAATTATTATCATTTATCATAATTTTTCAAACATTGAAATCATTTTTAAATGATTTAAGTCTTGAATAATCCCATTATCATTAATATTTAAGTAATATTAAAATATTAATGAAATCATTACAAAAATATTAAAGTTATTTATAATAACTAAATATATTTTAAAATATTAATATTACCCTTAAATGATTTTTAAATATTTAAAATAATTTTAACTAATTACCATTAATATTCACATATTATTGTATTTTTCATCAAAATAATTAAAGTCATTTATTATAACTTAAAATACTTTTAAATCATTTATATCATTTTTAAATGATTTTAAATCATAAAACTATTTTAAACCATTTATTTAATATAATTATTAAATAAATTTATTATCATTATATTAAATTATTAATGAAATTTACCTTAAAATATTAAAAGTCATCTTTTATAACTTCAAATATTTTAAACACTTTATTATTATTTAAAATAATTTTAATATACTAAAATCATTTTTAACCAATTTATTTAATACACTTATTAATTAAATTTAATATCATTAATATTCAAATAAATAAAAATATTTATGAAAAATATGTCAAATTATCAAAAGTTAATTTTATATCTTAAAATAATTTTTAAAACTCATTTTGGAATTTTTAGAAATTAATTTATATTTTTAATTATTTATTAGAAATTAATATAATTAATTTTAATAAAACTGTCGCTAAAGCCTTTAGCGACAGAAACTGCCACTATAGGTGTTCTTAGCCTTAAGAACACTCATAGTCAATGTCTTGATGTCTACTTTGACCAGCCTTAATGTTTAGTTCATGAGGTTTCTAGGCAAACAAGGGTACAAATCACATAGTATTGATATAATACTACATTAATCAACCATACTCAGGATCAAATTATATCACAGTTGCAAGATTTAAAGGCTCAAAGTGACTGTCAGGCCCTTTCTGGGGTTTTCTGGGTTACCCAGAAACTCAGGCAGTGCTTGATAGCTACTGTGTGCCTTGATTCAATCGAGTTCTGATCAATGTTAAGGTGGTTTAATGGTTCAATCTTTTAGTCCTCTTGTCAAAGAACAAATCTACTATGCTAGATTAGTCTAACTATATCACCAACACAAGATCTGAGCCGGTCAGACCTTGTCAGAAACCGTGTTCTTGAGTTTTCTAGAAATTCCAGAAAACACAATTCGTGTTCGGTCAACCTACTTTGATGCCCACTACATTGATTATATTGGTTGTTTAAGTGATCTAAGGCCATGATTTTATAGTCCATATAGCAGACTATAACAAGACATCACAAACATGCAAGAACCATGTCTGAACCAACACTGATTCATATTCATTCAAGCCAGAGAAATTTTGCTGTCACATTTTTATGTATGTGTGATGCAATGAAGTCATTGTTGTACCAATTTTTACAAATATTATGTGTAAGCAATCTCACTAATCATTATCATTCTGAAGCTACTACAGTAACAATTGAGACATGTTTTGACAGATATTTGACTAGAGAAACAACAGTGTAAATTTAGCCTCTAATTTTCCTCGATTATTCACACTTCCACTTCTTCTTTGGGCGGGATTGTAGTATTAGCCATTAGTTTCATTACAAAAACCGAGACATTTTGTGGTATATCCTTTGCCAATATGGTATGATCAACATGAGTTTCATTCACAAACTGAGGCATCTCATTTTGAAGGATTCATGTGAGATCTTTGATTTCCAAGTCCACTGGTTTGAAAGTGACAAAGTTAGTTTTATTGGGAAGTAGGAAAACATAGTATTTGCTACAGTTTGATATGTACACGAGGAATTTAGACAGCAAAGAAAATAATACTTATGTTTTGAATCTACTTATTTCTTGATCAATTAAAAAGAGAAAAATAACAAATCAGAGCCACTAACTTTTTATAATTGTTCGTGGAGCAAAATTAAGTGGAATTTCTACAATCTCAGGTCTTAATTTAATCCAAAATTGTAAGTCATTCAGATACTTACTCTCCTACATTTTTAATAAGCAAACAACATAGAAACTACAGAGAGCCAAACAAAAAACTTACCGACTACAAGGAAAGGACAAACACGGAAACTGAGTAATACAAAGGACAATTGAACAATTTTTATAAGCACACATTTGCATGAAGCTCAATTAGGGGGAAATAGCTGTAATCACAGGTCTCTAGTAGAAAAAATTATAAAGCATAAAATTTAAGATTATCTTGTTGTTCTATATTTTCTCAGAAACCAAATAGGGCAAAAATATTAAAGAACTGAAACAATGAAGATATGAAAAGGAGATAAACAAAGTAACACAGATCCACGTCTTAGTGTTTGTAAACACAAGTTACTTTGAAATTTTTGTATTAAAAACCAAGATTTTTAGATCTTATTCATTTCAGCCAATTCAACGATAAAAAAAAAATTCTCAATCATTAATAACTAAACAGGGTTCTCGAATCTCCTCTCCCAGATTTTTAAATTTCCTAGTTAAGAAATTCATACAAACAACGCATGTACACAGATTCAGTATCTGGTATAAGAATCAGTAAAGAACATTGAGAAAGTAAATTGGAATCATGAAAATCACTAGTTGAAATCGCAGTATACCTGGATTGGAGAAATACCAGAGAATGAAGAAGAAGAGCAACACAATCAGGGGAATCGTGTAAATCCACTTTTATTGAATACCTTAGATTTTTATTTATTAAAACTTTTATTGAATTACTACATTATCCCCTCCTTATAGGATTTCATGTTACGAATCCAGAATTCAAATTCCTCCTTCAAAAATCCTTTTATTAATGAATTATTATAATATATATATATATATATATATATATATATATCTTTTTCAGAAATTATTTTTCGTATGCCTATATTCAAGGGTTCCTAACGTAAACGTACTTATATTAACAAACTGGCGGTAAGAAAATAGGTTAAATCTAAATCAGGCATATTTAGTAATATCGTCGATCGGGTTCATACCTGGAACTCCATCACCGACTGCTACTGTATCTTGAAGCGTCATATTTAAGGTCCTTGCGGTCGATTTAGTTGGTTTGTTTAGTGGAGTTGGTCCAGTTATTGCTAATGTTCTGCTGCTTTTCCCCGCATTCACACCTCCCCTATCAACTCTCTTTTTCGGACAATCCCTCACCTTATGCTCTGTTGATCCACAAATGAAACACCCTCTATTCATCTTTGGATTGGGGCAGTTAGGAGAGATGTGTCCCTTCTGCCCACACTTAAAACACACAAACTTCCCTTTCAAACACTCGACTGAGTGATTTTTCCCACAATTTCCACACTGCAAAACCCGCCTCTTTATACCTTCTTGCCTATTTTCGGTATTCCCAAAGTCGTTACCTTTCCTTTTTCCACTCCTACTTCCACTGCTTACTTCCACCTTGACAGCTCCCTCAACCGTAACCTTATTCTTCTTTTCCTTATTGTAGAGACTCATGGCCTGACTTCCTTCTTCGGCTATGATAGCCTTTTCCAAGAGTGATGCAAAAGTATTAATCTGCAACACGGCCACCTTATTATAAATTCAGGGTTTTAAGTCCAGCCCAAACCTTCTTCCCTTCCTTCCTTCCGTATCCACTTGGTGTGGAGCGAACCTAGCTAATTCATTAAACTTTGCGGCATACTTTGAAACTGTCATATTGCCCTGTTTTAAATCCAAAAACTTCACCTCCATCCTAGCCTGCATACTGGACGAGAAATAATTCTTGAAGAACGGTGTTTTAAACCTAGTTCATGTAACCACTCCTTCTCCGGCTCTAGTTTGATTTGCCTCCCACCAGAAATTTGCCTCCCTTTTCAGGATATAGGAAGCAAAAGCTGTCTTTTATACCTCCTCTACCCTAGCAATCAGAAAAGCCTTTTCTATCTCCTTTACCAAAGTTTAGGCTTCTATAAGGTCAATTGTCCCTCTAAACTCTGGCGGTCCTATTTCCTTGAAGTCTTTAAAGTTCACCAATCGATTGTTTGGCTGATTTCTCGCGGCTGGTATTCCATTCTGCATAGCTTAAGGTATTATATTTGTGAAATTTTGCATTGGGTCTGGTTGTCCTCCAGCATTGTTAACAGATTCTTCTGTTCTTTGGTTTCAGTTTTGTCTTTTTGGCGACATTTTATGGTTAAATAAAATCATAAATTATTCTTTATTGACTTACATTCTATGCCTTATCGTATAAGTTTAACATATAACGCGTAATTTCAAACTCAAATAATCATGTACTCAAAATATTAAATTTTGAAAAACTCGGTTTACTGTATTAACCAACTATCAGATAGATACTTACTATCTTAACACAAAACTTATTTCATTAATCAAACATATAATTATATTCATTCAACTAATTTATAGTACTTTACACAAGATAACACATATTGCTATAAACATCTGATATCCCTTTGCGACCACAAAAGTCAGGATTCACTGCTATAACTTATACAAAAGTTGGAGTATTACTTTACACACACATACATATTATATACACATCATCAAACATACATACTCAAATAATATTAATCCTACTTATTTCCTATGCCTTCTCCCGATCTTGGACAACCTTTCGCCTGATGACCTTCTAACCCACAAATAAAACATGCACCTTGCTTTAGATTGGGACAATGAAGAGAGATATGTCCCTCATATCCGTAATTGTAGCATACAGTTTGTACACTTTCCTATTCTTTTAAAGTTCACTTGGTTATAATTAAGATTTCCTATATCACGGTCATTCATCTTTCTTTTCCCCTTCCTGCTTGGAGCTGCACACGATATGCTGCTTTTGGCTCACATCTGCTCAATTTGGATTTAAAGCTTATCTTGGTCTTCCATTATTTCGATTAATGCCTTCTGCAATTGACTATTTAATAATTTTTTATTTCCCACAACTTTTCCAAAGAAGAAACCTTGTTCCACAGATTCTGCACTTCTGTTGACGCTTGATCAGCTCCAACTTTCGTGTCCGAATCACTATTTGTTAGTACCACCGTTTCTGGGACCGTTACTATATTTTCCAAAATAATCACTTCATCAGGATTACTTTCAATGTGAGCCTCTATTTCAGCTATTGGCTTAGATATTGGCTCGGGTGGAGTGATTTTCTCCTTCTTTAAGATATAAGCGTATCTTAATCCTTTTCCACCTGACATCTACACATAATTAATCTTGATTAGTACAAAATATGTATTATATGCACACATCAAATAATAGTTTTATATAAATTACTTTTTATTTTGTTTTATGATGAATTTATTTAATTCATCTCCTTTAAACTCTATTTGAGTTATTTGTGTTTTTAATGCTTCTATCTATCCTAAGGTTATAGCCTAAGATATATTCCAGAAAACACAATTCGTGTTCGGTCAACCTACTTTGACTGCCCACTACTTTGATTCAATTGGTTGTTTAAGTGATCTAAGGCCATGATTCTATAGTCCATATACCAGACTATAACATTGATACACTAACATAAGCAAATCACATAACAAATGAAGGATCTGGGCTCATGAACATGTTGTCAAATCCATTTGGGTAAATTCTGGGTTACCCAGAAACATAAAGTCATGGCTGGTCAACCCACTTTGACCATCAATATCTTGTAATCTGGACATAGTATGACTATGATTTCACTTCTAGCTCACTCCCCTCATAGCATACTACAAGTATAATACATCAAACAAGTAAAATTATAAACATATCTAGATCTATGGCCTCTGACATTCGGTTGCCAGGTCATAAATCTAGGGTTCTTGACAGTTTTGAAAACTTAATTTTTGAACACTTTGATGTTATGGATCTATGATATAACATCATGGATCACTAAATAACATCTAATAACACATGATTAAACACAAAAACACAACATCTAACTTAGCATACAAGATTAAATTTTTTGTTAGGGTTTGTACCTCTCTTTGAACAAGTTTGGATCTTGGCTTCCTAATCTGTTCTTGATGTGTTAAGGACTTTACTAGGGACTGATTCACTTATCAAATTTGTTGCTTTAGAGAGAGGACTTGGTTGAGTGTATGGATACCAATGAGACTTGTTTGTGGATTTTCTCTCTCTTTAATCACTTAAGTTTGATGCAATGTATCTAGATGTTGCAAGGTGTCACTTTAGATCAAATTTGGCTGAGATTTGTAAGCACATGGTGTGAATCTAAAGTTCGTGAGTCCACATATTTTTGGCAAGATTTGCACTCTTATTAAAGAATGATAAAAAAGGGCATTTTGGCCTTTTATCCTACAATTTTAATGGCATACTTGTAATTAACCTAATCCTTAGGTTTTAACCCTTAAGTCTTAACCCTTAGGTTTTAACCCTTAGGTATTGCTAATTAAATTTACGATTTTCTAGTTAGGGTTTAAAATAGAAAATTAAGCTTTCTAAATTAGAAATTAGGATTTCCTAATTATATTAGGGTTTCCTAATTACATTAGACCTTGCAAATTAGGATTAAGTTTTCCTAATTAACATTAAAATTTCTAAATTAATAATTATGTTTTCCCTAATTGAACATTATGGTTTCCTAGTTAGGTTTACAATTAATAACACTTATCTTTAATCACATAAACACAATTACTTATAATTCTTAAATTCTATTTGAATTTCAAATTAGGGTTTTGCAAATTATCATTAGGGTTTTCTAATGCTATGTTATAAGCGATCAACAATTAATATCACACACATACAGTACATACTTATAATTCTAAAATACAATTAATTTTGTATTAACATTCAATTTCCTTATTCAAAGTTCAAAATTAGGGTTTTTTAACAATATATGACTTCACTTTCATTCTTAGTAAACTTGTAAAAATTAAATTGACTAACCTGCTAAATCCATATCGCATATATTTTAAAATATTATTACTGATATCAATATTCATAATAATTAATACAAAAAAAATATATAATAAAAAAAATTATTCATAAAAATATAGATATAATTTGTTTGAAAATTCCCGATATTCACAGCATGTCCAGATTCCAAGATATTGATGGTCAAAGTGGGTTGACCGACCATGACTTTGTGTTTCTGGGTAACCCAGAAAATACCTAAGATGGTCTTAATTACAAGATTTTGTTGAGCTTGAATCTGTCAAATGTTATGTGATTTGTTTATGTTAGTGTATCAATTTTATAATCGGTTATATGGACTATAGATTCATGGCTTTAGATCACATAACTAACAAACAGAATCAAAGTAGTGAGCAGTCAAAGTAGGTTGACCGAACACGAATTGAGTTTTATGGAAATTCCAAAACATGTATAAACATAGTTTCTGACAAGGTTTGACCGGCTCAGATCTTGTGATTGTGATGTAATTAGACTAACCTAGTGTAGTATATTTGTTCTTCGACATAAGGACTACAAGATTGAATCATTTAAAGACTAAATCATTTTCCAGAAACCAAGATAATCAAGTTGCAAAGTTCCTACTAGGAACTATCTGGGTTTCTAGGTAACCTAGAAAACCCAGAACAGGTCTGACAGTTAGTTTGAAGCCTTAGATCTTCATGGTGTGATGTAGTATAACCATGATTGTTGTTGATATATGTAGTATTACATCAATACTACATGATCTGTACCTTAGCAAGCCCAGAATCATCATGAGCAGTGAATTAAAGGTGCTCAAACATAACACCTTGAGACTGACTTTGAGTGTTCTTGAGACTCAAGAGCACCAATAGTGACAGTTTCTGTCGCTAAAGGCTTTAGCGACAGTTTTATTAAAATTAAATATATTAATTTTCAATAAATAATTAAAAATAGAAAATAATTTCTAAAATTCCAAAATGAGTTTTAAAAATTAGTTGAAGTTATAAAAATTAACTTTTGATAATCTGACATATTTTACATTAATATATGTATTTATTTGAATATTAATGATATTAAATTTGTGACAACCCGGAAAATCGGATGGTCTAGAATTTAAGATTTAAAGAATTAGTTATTAATAAAATGAATTTTTATTAATACTTATTACATCATATGTGTTTATTAATCATTTTAGAACCTAGAATGATTATTAATCGGAGGATTACACTCTGAGCTAGGATCGAGCAGTAAGAATTTTCAAGACGAAAATAAATTTTTTTCGGGAAAAAAGACGAAATAGGCATTATTCACCCGACGAAGCCCTAAGAGTTAGGGTTTGGATAACCTAAGCCTTTCTGAGAGTTCGGTATGTCGAAATGACATTCCGTCGAAAGATTTGACGATAATATATCGTGAAAAGTTAAGTAAGCCGATAAAAGTTTTTCTCGAAAAACGTGCAGAAATCGAACAAAATAAAAATGACAAAAAGTACTGTTATGTACTTTTCATTCGTTTAGCTACGTTAGGGGAAAACGTGAAGGAAAAAGCTTGACGCCAAAAAGTGTTTTTTAGTTTTTCAAAAATCCGAAGAATACGTAAAAGTTAATCGGCAAAGGAAAGACGAAATATCCAAAAATATTTGGATTTCGAGAATCGCAGTTTCAAATTGTCGGACGAATTCCGCAAGACAGAAGCACGAAGCTTCCAAGGGAAGCTTCGTGAATAGTAAGGAGGTCTATTGAGGAGGTGTAAATAGTAAGGAGGTTGGGTTGAAATGACTAAAATGCCCCTAGCCTTGGTTTTCTATAAATAGGAAGCTAACTTCATTCTTTTGGGATTTTGAAAATCCTACACTTTGAGAGAGAGAGAGAGAGAGAGTTCAGATGGGGGAAGAGAAGGAGAAGAAGGAGGAAAAGCTTGCTCGTGAGCAAACTTTGTCCGACGGAAGGAAATTAAAGAAGAAAGGTAATCCGAAAACCTAACTTCTAGATAATTTTCTTTAATTTTATATATTAGAAACATAGCTTAATGAGAATAAGAAGTAAAAGATGTTAGGAATGATTTCATATGGTTGAAATCATGAGAAAAGAAGAAATAAGAAATTTGAAGTTTATGTTAAAAATTTCTTAAGGAAGTATAAGATTCGTACTGAATTAGAACGATCCGAATGAATCATATGAATGATTCAGTGAAATAAATAAGGAATGGTGTTTTATAACATCGAATTCAAAGAAAAAGTAAAATCGTGATCAAAATATCGATTAAAAATGAAGAACGAACGAACGAAGAATGCGAAGAACACGCGAAGAATGCGAAGAACGTTGTTGATGGACAAATTTAAAACCATCGTAGTGTAATTTTTGTTGATGGACAAGTTTAAAACCATCACGTATAAGTTAGTTGCTTATTTCTTGGTTAGGAACGTTAGAAACGTTCATGAAGAACAGATTAAAACTGAGCTATAACGAAGTTATGGCAAAAATTCGTAAAAGATGAACGAGAAATAGAAAGTATATAAATGAACCCGAACGTGTAGGGTTTCATAAGAATGTAAGAGAATGTATAAAACGCGAGTCATGGACTCAAGAACGAATGAGTTCTGAGTTCGAATGACCGAATTACGGACGAACGAACAAAGAACGTTAATAACGTAAAATGAACGAAGGATGAAGATTATGCCAATCGAATGGCATATTAACGGATTCAGAACGGAGTTCTATCCGAGGATAATAGAAGTACATAAGATAAGGAAGAGAATGGCTTTGGAATGACCTCGTTCCAAGTTATAACGAATAAGTTATGGAATCAAAAAGTAAGCATCTTAAGCAATTTCTAAGACTTAGAAAAATTTTATAGGTTTAGTACTCGGCCCCGTAGCGCCAGTCAAGCCTTAGGAGGCGGCGCTGCAGCGCGAGGCCCGGACCATCAGCTACTGTTGAGTGGAGCCGCAGCGCGAGAAATATTGAAGAGAGTGGCGCCACAATTGACCTCAGCAGCTTGATATCTCATAGAGAGTGGCTATTTGCGGTGTGAGAGGTAAAGGAAGGGCCCCGAACCACGCACCTGCACGTGCAGGGAAAAAGCTAGTGATGAGCTTTTAAGTGCTCAATTACTGGGGGATGTGCAAGAAAGAAATATGAACATGTAGTTCAACTAATGTAACACTTAATCAACTGTATTAAACCTTTAATGAAGGTTGAACGAAAAGATTAAATAATATTAAAAGACAAAGAATGTAGACGTGGGTTACGGAACTGATATCCGGGGACCTTAGTCACGATAAACTAACGTGGGGAATTACTATGATTGTGATTCCTTAGACGTTAAGTGACGAGCGTAAATAACATTTTGATGTTATGTCATGGTAATGAGAGAAGAATGTAAAGCGTATAGACGCTGTGAATGCAACGCAGTTGCGATGAACAATCGGTCTTAGCATACAACGAACCGTATGGCTTTGACATTAAGAAAGAATATTGAAAATGGGGTTCAGATGATAGTAATGAATGAAAGCGATTAAAACCTCATGATAAACGAACGTGGGGAATTACTATGATTGTGATTCCTTAGACGTTAACTGACGAGCATAATGAATAACATTTTGATGTTATGTCATGGTAATGAGAGAAGAATGTAAAGCGTATAGACGCTGTGAACGCAACGCAGTTTCGATGAACGATCAGTCTTAGCATACAACGAACCATATGGCTTCGACATTTAGAAAGAATATTGAATATGGGGTTCAGATTATAGTAATGAATGAAAGCGATTAAAACCTTAAATAAAGGTTGAATGAGAGATTAAGGGATGAAAAACATAAACGTTGAATACGTAAATGATCCTCGTGAATCGTATTTAAGTCGGATGAACGTTCTAAGTATACCTTGGTTGTATGACTTAGACGTTGACGAAAGTAGTAAGTAAGATATGAATTATCAAGAAAGCCGTAGCGAACGGTAAGAAGATTAATGAAAGCCGAATGTGAGTTGGATGAGAATGTTAGAGTGAAATGTAAGCGTTGAACACTTTAACCAACGTGAAGGTTAAGTGTACGCGAATATTAAACGGGCAGAACCTACACCCTATGTAAAATCCCGACTTTTATAAAATAAAAGTCTAATTTAATTTATGATTATTATTTTTAATTATATAATGTTAAATTGATAAATGGTCAAATGAACAATTAATGGAATAAATGAGCAAATAAAAATGGAAAGTGAATTAATGAAATGATGATAATAGAGAAGAAAGAGAGTAAGTGGAAAATGGTGGGAGAAATAATTGTGGGAGAAGAATAAGATAAAATGGGGAGTATTATATATATATATATATATATATATATATATATATATATATATATATATATAAAAGTAAAGAAAAGTAAGAAAATAATAAGAATTTCTATTCTCCCACCATCCCAATGTCGGCAATCAAATTCAAGGAACATAGAAAATAAAAACAAAAGGGGTCCAAAGGAGAAAATGTGGGAGAAAAATGAAAAGGAAGAGAAAAAGAATAAAAAGAAAAGGAATGCAATCAGTATACTATTACCTCCATTCTTCCCTACGCAAAACTTCAGCAAAGAAATAATAGAGAAGAGGGAGAGAGTGAGAGAAAATAGAAAAGAAAGAAGAAAGAAAATGAAGAAGAAGAAGAAGATGATGATGATGATGAGGAGGAAATTAAAAGAAAAATGTATGTTTAAAATCTTTGATTTATTTTTCTATTTAAGTTTTCATAAATTTTATATGAAAAGATTTTGTTTATACTTGATTTAGATGATTTAAACTTGTATAAACAAGGATCAAACAAGAAATCAAATGAAGAACAAAATCTAGAAATTTTTAGAAAAAATAGTTTACTACTTGATTTTGTAAAATCCATAACTCTTTTTGTATAATGAGTTAGGCGATGAGCCATATATCAAAAGAAAGCCCTAGAAGTAAGCTAACTTTAGAAATTGGAATCACCCAAAAATTCGTTGTGTATTTTTTGTGGTGACAGTTTGAGTAAAACTGGTCCGAAGGAGTTATAGTCCGAAAAATCAGTGTTCTTTTGCTTTATTGCGTGAGTTATAATTTTTAATCCGACCGTTGGATCGTTGTAATTTTTGGAAATGTTATACATATATAAGTTGAGTATATGTCCACAAATTTTGAACCGTTAAAGATTAACGTCTGCTTTGTTAAGAATTTAAGGAGGTGACTGATCCAGAAATTGTTGTAGCAGAATTTTCGGTAAGCCTTCTCTCTATGTTAGAGTCAGAATTTGGAAAAACTTTCTTCTACAAAGTTGTAGAGAATTAAATTTTAAATGGAAAGGACATAAGATTTTTATTTTTCTGATAAAGTGGTAATTATTATGAATTATTAAAATTTCTGAATATTAGAGTTTATAATAAATTTATCAGAAAAATTATTTGGGTTGAAATATTTTTACAGGAAGCTTATTATATCATCCTAGAATTTCTGTAAAAATTTGATGAATTATTGAAAAGCATAAGTAATTATTATATTTTTAAACTATTAATAGTTAGTTTGAAAATAGAAGAAATTCATAGAAAATTCTATGAATGATGAAAATTATGAAATTTGTTGAAAATCTTATAATATTATTTTATAATTTCTGGGTAGTTTTGGAAAATTATTGAATATCGAAATATTTATTGTATTTTTAAGTTATTTATGGTTAGTTTAAAATAGAGAAAATTCATAGAAAATTCTATGAATGTTGGAAAATTATAATTTTTCTTTGAAAAATATTATAATAATGTAAGATTAATATTGATGATGTTTTAAAGATATAAAAGTATGGGAGTTAGTATTTCTATTTTGAAGCTATTAAATGATAGTTTTTATAAATAAAAATAATTATAGAAAATTGTTGGATAATCTGAAAATTGTGAAAATTGTTTGGAAAGTTCAGAATACTATTTTAGATATTTTAGAAGTGTTAGTAAGCTCATGAGGTGTCGGGATGTAAATGCACAAGTAACGAATGAGTTATGATAAAAATAAAAATAATATTTTTGTTAAAGTAAAAATTGTGATAATATCAGAATAGTGGATTGTCATATATGAGGTTTTAGATTTCTCAAGTTTTATTATTCACTTCTAAAGTTTTGGAATATGAATAATGATTCTATGCGATAAATAAAGATAACTTGAATGAATAATGAATTATTAATTGGTTTATATGTTATTCGAGATAAATATAATTTGGTGTTGATCCCTACTTTTAATAGAATTATTAGTTGATTTGATTCTTACATAAGAAGTCACTATGTATTTTATTCAATAATTGTCACAGTAGTTGTTGCACAATGATTCATATTATTGATTCATAATTATGTAAGAAGTCACTCAGTCTTTTATTCAATAATTGCCACAGTAGGTATTGCACAGTGACTCATATTAATTGATATGATATAATTATACCAGTTGGAAGTATTGTGAGTCTATGTTAATAATTGTGAATAATTGTTGAAAGATTGAAAATATGTAAATAATTGATGAATAAAATGTGTTGATTAAAGATAAGTATGATATGCAGATGTTTGTTCAATTATTTTCTTTTTACAAAAGTAAGTTTGGCAGGACTTGCCGACACTCTACTTTTTCTAAAGTAGTATGGACCACAACTCTATTATTGAACAAATTTTATTAAAACGTGTACAAGTTGGTTTAAATTTTCTCGGTGGGACCATAAATTCCACTACCACTATTATATACCTCATTTGGTTATTTTGTCAAAGCTGGTGTGCTAGTTGTTTACTAAATTTTTATTATAAATTGGTTGCTCGGTTGAGTAACTAAACGCACACCATCACTACACTAAAAATATAGAATTCTTTTACTTCAATATTGTGAGTATAATATTGTGAGTATTTCTATTGAGTGTAATGTTACTCCAAGTGTAGATAAGGAATGCAAGCATTGTTTAAGTTGATCAATTTCACAAAAAAGAATAATCAAGTCACATGCTAAGGTAAGGGATATCATTATTGTGGTAAGAGGGTATCATTTTTATGGTAAAAGGAATATCATTTTCTTTTATACTCCATATTATGGTAAGATATTATTATTCATTTATTCAGTTTATCATTAAATGGTGAAAAGTGCTGAAAGGATTAGAATATCCTTAATAGTTTGTGCTTCATCTATTATTATGTTAGCAATTTGGACTTTGGATAATTAAGTTGAAAATCACAAAGATTTATTTTATCTTATTGTTTTGATTATTTATGTTCATTCATTATATATATCATTGTCATCATTGTCATGTTTATATTGTGATGAAAGTCATCTTTGACCGTAGTGCATAGATGAACTTGGTATGATTATGACCAGGGATTATTCGGTATAATCATGACCGTAATGTTACAAATGATATGGTAAAAGTCATCTTTGGCCCATAGTGCATAGATGGACTTGGTATGATTATGACCAGGGATTATTCGGTATAATCATGACCGTAATGTTACAAATGATGTGCTAAAAGTCATCTTTGGCCAGTTGTGTATAGATGGACTGTTGATTGGCATGATTATGATCAGGGATTATTTGGTATAATCATAACCATTGGTGAAAACACGAATATTCTTGGCCCGTAGTGCATGCATAATTGGTGGTCGTGATACTATTGAGCCGAGTCTCAAATAAGTATTGATTTTACAACATATGTCTTAGGCTTGTATTGCAAAGATGGACTGTTGATTTACCTGATTATAAATATGAATTGTGATTTAATTATAATCTGTGGTGGTTCAGGTGAAGATAGGTGATGAGAGTTCTCTTTGTCTTGGATATAACAAAGAACTGTTGATGAGTATTACAGGAATGAAATATTAACGATGGACTTTTAATCTAGAGGAGATAGTAGACATTATGTTCTACTTGACTCTTCTAATGGATTGTTGATTCCGCTGTTATTATGGTTGAAAACTTTTATCTTATACCATATGTTCTAAATATCTGAATTATTTTGATAATTTAATTATCTTAAGTCATGATATTCTTTATTTGGGCTATTTGTACTGCACCCTTTTTTACTTCACCACCCTTTCGTGAAATAAAAGTGTAGCTGGGACTAGCAGAGAGGACATGGGTATAAAGTGGTGTTTCAAATTAGTCGAAATCCTAATCAAATTATGAAACTGTGGGGCATAATAATTGTACATAGAATTTAAAATGTACATGACATATTTTATACATCATTTAATAGTTATATTTGGTGAATGAAATAGGGTGATGTGAACTCGATTATAGAAGCGTCAAAAATGCACTCCATTAGATGAGAAGGATAGAAATCTTCTCGTATTCCTTTGGAGACTTGAAATATTTGTTGTTGTACTTCATATAGCATTGTAATAATTTGAGTATGAATATTGTCGTATTATATACGCTACAATATTTGTATTGAAACTCACAGTATATGTGTCGTCATATTTTGCACGACAGTTGTATAAATGGAGTTGTCAGTAGTGTATTTTCTGGCGACCCAAGATGGGTGATGTGTACCTATTTTGGGGGCGTAACACCCTGTGTATAGTTTGACCGTATGATAATAAAGACCGATGATTAAACATGTGAACGGTGAAGAAGTTGAATTAAAGACAAGTACACATAACGTAAAACAAGCCAAGTTAATGTTTATAACTTGGATAACGTTCTGAGTCGAATTAATCGGACGTTGTAAGATAAGAATAAGGTAATGTAAAATGGTTAACGCTATAAATACGTAGAATGAATATTGAATGATCGTTCTGAGTATACATAGGACTGTATGTGTGAGACCCCGAATTTTATGAAATGAAAGTATTCAATTTTCTTATAATTGTTATGTTATTTAGTAAATGGTTAAATTGATAAAGGTTAAAGTTAAGGGTGATATTTGAAAATTTTGCAAAGTAAGCAAGTTGTTATACAATATTCGTTTGGTCGGGAAATATTCTTTTTGTCGGGAATATCCGTACGACGGCACAATCATTGGTGGACCCCACAACGAAAGTATTGTCATAGTTAGAAAACGACAGAATTATCATTTTATAAAAATAACAGCGAAAGTGTTACCGTTAAAACTGTTGAACTACCCGGTAGTAAAAGTACAGTAATACGTGTGGTTGCATAGTAGCACACGGTATTGATTATTGATGCTTACGTAAGAAGTCACTCGGTTATACTAAATTATTACTCTGATAATTGTTGCATCATATCTCTCATATTATTGATTCAATTATTGTCACAAGATTATCATGATAATATGATATATTATTAAATCAATAATTGAGACGACAAAGTTATTCATATTATTATTTGCAATATTGACAATGTCTAGAAATTCCGTCAAGGAGAGGTTTGGTCACCTAATTACGCGTCAATAAGGAGAAATCCTTATCGGAAAGCCCCCTTTCCTGGGAACGACCTGGTTGTTAAATATTGTGAATTATAATATTAATGATGAATAACTTCGTGTTGATTAAAGATGAAATTGATAGTTCCATTGTGTTGGAATTATTAGTGTTAGTGAAAATTGACATTTATTTCAATAATAATTGATGTTTGGAGGTAATATTGACCAATCAGTTAATTAACCGGATAAATGAGCAATTAATTGCTATTGATTCACATGATTATAACTATTTGTTCACATGTGTGTACTATTGATTCACATTCATTTACTATTAGGGGAGTTGGTGCAAGATTGATAATACTTGCATGACTAAGTTAAAAATGGAGGTATAGATGGAGGTACTATACTGTAATTCATATTTTCACATGTCTAGAACTATTGATTCACATGATTTACTATTAGGGGAGGTGGTGCAAGTTTGATAATACTTGCAGGACTAAATTAAAAATGAAGAAAAAGAGGAAGGTATTATACTGTAATATTTCGAGCCCCAAAATGTGCAATTATTGAAACTATATTTTCCTATAAATAGAAGCTCATTCCCTCATTATTTTTCACCAATTCACTAAAGCTATAGAGCAATTATTATAGAGAGAAATTATAGAGAGAAAGAAGAGAAGTCTGCTACCTCACTATTTCAGTATCCAGTATTTTTTTGAGGTAAGGGATATTATTATTATTATTATAGTAAGGGGTATTATTTCTTTCGTATTCATGAAGAGAGTTATTGTTATTCCATTCCTTATTATTCTGTTGGAATAACATATATACACCTGACTCACTGTATATACATGGTGAAATTCTTACATTATTCCATTCTTTATTATTACATTTGGAATATCATATCTGCATGCGGATTACGCATGACACGGTTCCATTGTTAGAATATCCATGCATGTGTATTACGCATGACACTGGTTCCATTCTTTATTATTCTGTTGGAATAACCTGTATGTGCGGACTATCGCATGCCTGGTGAATTCTTCTGTTATTCCATTATTTATTATTCTGTTGGAATAACATGTATACACGGACTACCGTATACATGGTGAAATTCTTCTGTTATTCCATTCTTTATTATTCTGTTGGAATATCATATCTGTGTGGATTACGCATGACCTGGTTCCATTGTTAGAATATCCTGTCTGTGTGTATTACGCATGACCTGGTTCCATTCTTTATTATTCTGTTGGAATAACCTGTATGTGCGGACTATCGCATGCCTGGTGAATTCTTCTGTTATTCCATTATTTATTATTCTGTTGGAATAACCTGTCTGTGCGAACTATCGCATACATGGTGAATTCTTCTGTTATTCTATTATTTATTATTCTGTTGGAATAACTTGTCTGTGCGGTCTATCGCATGCCTGGTGAATTCTTTTGTTATTTCATTCTTTATTATTCTGTTGGAATAACCTGTCTGTGTGGACTACCGCATGCATGGTGAATGATCCTCCGTATTCATTCTTTATTAAATTGTGGAAATGATCTGTCTACGTGGATTACCGCATGGCGGGTGAAAATCCATTTGCAGTTTCGTAATTTTTCTGACCCTCAAAAATTCTGGAAAAATTTGAAATGATAATTTGATGAGTTTTCTAGATTGTGTCCAAAAATGGAGATTTATGGATGTATAGATTAGGAGTTATGAATTTTATAGGAAAAAGCTATTTTAAAAGTAAACCCTTATAACTCTTTGTGGTTAACTCCAAAATTGTTGAAATATTTATTGGGAGTACATGTATATAACAGGAGTATACCCTGTAAATTTTGGAATTTTTGGACAAAAGTACAATTTATGATAAATGTCTAAATATTCGGCAGTTTTGGCCATATGAAAAATAATAAATAAATTTTAAAAATTCTAAGAAAAATATATGTTCAATATGGGACTATAATCTGCTAAATCCCAGAAATGAATAATTTTTGGGACTAATTTGGTATTTTTCATGAAAATGGTTTAGTTACGAACATATGAATTAAATATGTTATGTGAAGTTGAAAAATTGGTAAATAGGAGTTTATGGCTTGGAAATCCTATATAAGGTATATGCAGATTTTTGATGAGTGATTTGATCATTGGTGATGAAATCTTAATAGTATGACATTTTTGAATGATTAAATGCATTATTTGGTAAAGTGTAAATAATTAAAATAAATTGTTTTTAAGTTTAAGAAGTGATTAAAATATTGTTATAATATTAATAATATTAGATTATGAGTTTATTAAGTGATTGATAATATTTGGATAAATTTAAAGTCTTTAATATTTATCCTTGATTTCGTTTGATTAATGCTTATATCATTGTCATCATCCTCATGCTTATATTGTGATGAAAGTCATCTTTGGCATTGCGTGCATAGATGGACTGTTGATTATTGATTTTACAATTGTATATCTTTGGCTTACGTGCAAAGATGGATTGCTGATTATTGGTTTTATAGTTGTATATCTTTGGCTTACGTGCAAAGATGGACTGTTGATTATTGGTTTTGCATTGTATATATTTGGCTTACGTGCAAAGACGAACTATTGATTGATGAGTATCTTTGGCTTATGTGCATAGATGAACTGTTTATTGGTATGATTATGACCAGGGATCATTTGGTATAATCATGACCCGTAATGTTATAGATGATGTGGTAAAAGTCCTCATTGGCTCGTAGTGCATTGATGGACAGTTATTGGTATGATTATAACCAAGGATTATTCGGTATAATCAGGACCATTGATGATTATATGAATATCCTTGGCCGTAGTGCAGGGATGATTCGATGATGTGGATTATTTATTAAAAATCGAGTCTCAAATGATAAAATATTGATTATACACTTTTAATTCGTAAAAGATAGTAGATATCATGTTCTACTTGACTCTTTTAAAATATAGTTGTATGTCTTTGGTCTATAGTGCAAAGATGAATTGTTAATGAATATCTTGGCCGTAGTGCAAAGATGAATTTATTAGTATGATTATGAGCAAGAATTGTGATTTGGTATAACCATGATTTTTGATGTTTCAGGTGAAGATAGGTGATGAAAATTATCTTCGTCCTGGGTGCGAAGAGGAATTTAGAACCATAATTATGATTATGAGTTATTCATATGATTGTGGACAAGAACTGGTGATTGATGTTACAGGGATAAAACATTGTTGGTGGACTTTTAACATGGAAAAGATAATAGACCTTATGGTCTATTTGACTCTTTTAATGGATTGCTCGTTCCGCTGCAACTATGGTTGAAAAGTTTTATCATCTACCATATGTTCTAAATCTCTGATTTATTATTGACGAAAGCTATTGATAATTTAATTATCTTTAGTCATGATATTCTTTACTAGGCTAGTTGTGCTCACCCTTTTGCTTCACAATTCTTTTCGTGTAATAAAAGTGTAGTCATTTGAGTGAGGCGGGTATTAAGAGGATTAGAGCGGTGGTCTATAATCATTTGAGGTTCTCCTAAATAGTATGGAAATAATTTTATTGAGAAATTTAGATAAGTGTGTCGTATTGTATACGTCATTTGATATTTAATTTTGGTGAACCGAATAGGGTGAGGTGAACCCAACTTTGGAAGGGTGTTTTGCCACTATCATACAAGATGTCTAATGACATACAACCTCGTGTTATCATAAGACAGGGTTGTGCACATCCACTTGCTGAGTATATCTACGAGCACTACCTATATAATCTTGAAGTTTATTTGAAATATAATTTTCACTTAGAGACAACGGAGATAATTATATGTCAAGAGCAGACTCACCATTGGAAAGAAGATGATAGTAATCTTCTCATTTTTCTTTGGGGTCTATTGGGTCAACTAAGGATAATTTTGTGGATATATGATATCTATCATAACCTAGACGCATGGCCTCCCATGTACGAAGGTTTCCTTGAGCACTTCCCAAAGATTTTAATTTCTAAAACAGTTTTGACTGTACTTTTATGTAAAGTACCATTGTAAGGTTGTGGTCGAGGCACCATGAGAGTTACATACATTTGTATTAAAACTCATATTTTAACTGTGGTCGTATTCTGCATGACAGTTCAACAATTGTATAAATGAAGTTTGTATTTGATTTTTATAGTATGATATCTGGCGACTCAGAATGGGTCGTGTGGACCTATTTTGGGGGTGTCACAGTATGACTTAGACGATAAAGAATGAAACCTGAGGTATGGCATTTAGTTGCCAGAAAGCCATAAGGAATAAGAATTTGATTTAACGAACATTATAGTTTAATGGTTCGTATAAGTTAAGATGAATTTAGGTTGTAGTACAATCGTAACCTTTGATGGTTGACATATGGGAGCTGAGCTAAATAATTCCTTCAGAGAGCGAAGGTATATACGAAACTGGCAACCAATCTAACTCATTGTTATGGGCAGTGTAGATGAAATGGGAACTTGTTTGTTAGTTGTTTGTGGGAAACCACTCAGAGTACCATATGGAATACTAGCAGAGACGCGATGTGTGCTGAGTCCTAGAAAAGTTATAAAAAGAAGATAAGAATGTAAATCATCAAAGATGATGAATGTTTGAGTAAGACATCTCCGTATGTCATGAAGCCGTAAACTGGTAGTAAAGGGAGTTGGTCGCGTAAACTTAGATTATAAGAACACGAACCCTAAGAAATGAAGTTAAGTAAACTAATGTGAAAGTCAAGTATATAACTAATTGGTGTATGTGTTATTTCCTTATGTGCTACATGGGAATTGGAATGAGCAATTCAGCGTAAACTATAGGTTGTAGCTGTGCGTAAGGCAAGTTTTCTAACTTCATTCATATTTTAAATGAATGCTTGTTTCTAAAACTTCTCAGATGTTGAACTTGAGAAGTTCTGTCTATGTGCAAATGTGTGATATTTGTACAAGGTGTTAGAATGTATGGGGCCTTGTGCCATAATTTGAACACTTCGGTGTTTCTATGAGATAAACTTTTCTGTGATTGAACTGTTCAATAAGAGAATGTTCTGTTTATACATGAACCGTTATTGTTAAGTTTGTGCTATTGATTCTAGCCAGACATAATGTGTATGAAAGAGGTAGAAGAATGAAAGTATTTCAAAGTGAATGTGACTATTGTTTTAAAATGATAGGAATCGAGATTATTCCTATTATTCAAGCTGCTTCATAACTTTTGTTCGGTTATTAAGGTCTTAAAAGAATGTTTGAATTCTTAAAGTTGTTTGTTCAACTATTATGACTTGTTGGGCAATTGAATGCTCACGCTTGCTTTAAATAAAAACATTTTCAGCAAATGATGTTAGAAGAACTTAAGGATCCTGTAAAGATCAAGATGATCGGTATCCAGAAGAAGTACCATTCATTATATGAATGAGCGTAAAGATCAAGCAAAGACTTGTATTATAGAATGATAGAATTAAACTATAGAATAGATTAATGAATGAATATGTTTCCTTGGTGGCGGATAAAAGTCATTTGTACAAGATGTAAAGAATAATGTAATTATCATTATTTGTAATGAAAGAGGTTATAAGGTTTTAGAACCTGAGATTTGAGAATGAATGTTGTTATATTTAGCTATATAATGATGTATGTTTGGAAGAAGATGAGATCGTGACATACAGAATTCGGGTGTGAAAATAGACCGGATTTCGGGGTGTTACAGAGTGGTATCAGAGCTGATAGATTATAAACCTTAGGTGTGAGTACCTAAGGCTATAATCGTAGAGAGAAAGATAAGAAAATCGTTGAGTTAAATGATTAAGGAAGGAGATCACCACGTGATCATAGTAAATCATAGCAACATATGAGCTGTTAAACGATGGATGATTTATAGCTAATGCTATGAATGAATGGTACTACAAAGTAGTACAGGAAGAAGAACTCATATTGAGTTGTAAAGGATAGCATACGAATTAAAGAAAATTCGTATTAAGTAAAGATAAAGTTAGAAGTTGTAAGATTTCAATTAAGGACTCATGTGATAGCTGAGTTGTATGAATCTTTGTATGGGCAGAGGTTTATGCTTTGGTGTAACAACCACTCAGTTTATTAAAGTGATAATCATTGGAATTGGTCGCGCTATCAAGATGTATGTGACGAGAAGGTGAATCTTTTCTCATGTATATACTTAATAGGTAGAGAACGATAAAGGAGGTGCGAGTTCTTGAAACTCATACTTATGGTACGCTCGTGACTCATAATGATATGGTAGGTTTTTGAACTTCTCAGCGAATGGACGCTTATGGTCTGTCTGGGATAGTTCTTAAACTTATATTATTGTGGAAAGTTCCTGAACTCATAATGTGTGGTAAGTTGATGGACTGTACTAAGGTATATGAATGTGTGGACTAAAAATGAGTTATTTTCAGTAGACTTAGCATTGAAGGTGCTAAAGAAGATTAAGTATTGTCGCAAGTAATACAATGAAGGAAGATGGAGGAATATGATATTCCAAGTCATCTAGCTATGCTAGATTTCAAAATTTTTTGAAATCGTGCTTATGTGCGCGTTTTGAAAAGGAAAGAAATGGTTCAACTTTTGGAACAAATGAGTTTTAAAAGAACTATTCTTGGTATGTCTATGCTAATTGTTTCGGCTAGACAGAAATTGATTTGAAATATCAAATTAATTTTATATCATCAAGGCATTTGATGCAAGGATGGTAAAGAGATGGAGTTGTTAATGCAATTGAACCTAGTGTTGGATGTGATCTTAGGATCAACATCCCACTATGGTATGATGTATAATGATGAAATCATAAACTAACGAAGTCCCCAACGTACTGTGAAAAGTACGGTATCATGACGTCATAAAATATTTTGATGTATTGTGAAAGAATTTAAAGAAGTAGTCGATGTCAATTAATTTGACTAGACGAATGTTTCAAGTTGATGTTCAATTTATTAGTATGGTCTAAGCTACTTGATTTGGCTAAGACGAATGGTATGCCATGATTAAAAGAAAATCGAGCTTTCTTTGAAGAGTTATGCCGAACCAAATTGTTTTGGTGCAGAATCTAATGATTAAGTCTGAGGTGAACATACCCTGAAATGGGGCTATACGATGGGTTGATTGCCTACGTATGGAAGAGGTATTTTACCTTCTTTGTGATTGTAAACTAACTGTATAAGAAGGGTTACAGTGAAATGTTGTTAAACCTAGTAAGAGTTCATGGTCAATTTGACCCCTCAGCAAAAGTATGAAATGTTTTAAAGGAATCCTTATATTCCTATTTATTTCTTTCACTTCATGATTCTTGATAAGTTATGAAGGGTAGGGAATGTTTGAAAGATAAGAACTTCTTTGAAGAGAAGTTGAGAAGAATGGTAAGCTAAAATTTCGAGGATGAAATTCTTTGAAGAAAGGGTGAATGTGAGGACCCGAAAGATTGAAAGTATAGTTAAGCGTGAGGTTTAACTAATGACAATTATGTC
Source organism: Panax quinquefolius (assembly GCA_020205615.1). NCBI lineage: Eukaryota > Viridiplantae > Streptophyta > Magnoliopsida > Apiales > Araliaceae > Panax > Panax quinquefolius. Next base: position 98,776,325 of record CM035154.1, on the reverse strand, counting down.
AACAGATGATCCTTGTGAGAAGGATGAATGGAGATTAAACTGTTGCTAAAGGTTGTAGGCACCCGGGTATGGGTGTGGTTTTAGAAATTTCGAGGACGGAATTTTTATAAGGAGGGAAGAATGTGACACCCCGGAAAATTGGATTATCCAGAATTTAAGATTTAAACAATTAGTTATTAATAAAATAAATTTTTATTAATACTATCATGTGCTATGTGTTTATTAATCATTTTAGAACCTAGAATGATTATTAATCGGGAGGATTCTTGCTACGAGCTAGACTGAACGAGTAAGAATTTTCAAGACAAAAATAAAAAAAATTCAAGAAAAAAGATAAAATAGGCATTATTCACCCGACGAAACCCTAAGGGTTAGGGTTTGAATAACCTAAGCCTTTTCGAGAGTTCGGTGTGTCGAAATGACATTTCATCGAAAGATTTGACGATAATATATCGTGAAAAGTTACGTAAGCCGATAAAAGTTTTTTTCGAAAAACGTGCAGAACTCGGACGAAATAAAACTGACGAAAAGTATTGTTATGTACTTTTCATTCATTTAGCTACGTTAGGGGAAAACGTGAAGGAAAAAGCTTGACGCCAAAAAGTGTTTTTCAGTTTTTCAGAAATTCGAAGAATACGTAAAAGTTAATTGGTAAAGGAAAGACGAAATATTCAAAAATATTTGGATTTCGAGAATCGCAGTTTTCGAACTATCGGACGAATTCCACAAGACAGAAGCACGAAGCTTCTAAGGGAAGCTTCGTGAATAGTAAGGAGGTCTATTGATGAGGTGTGAATAGTAAGGAGGTTGGGGTGAAATGACTAAAATGCCCCTAGCCTAGGTTTTCTATAAATAGGAAGCTAACTTCATTCTTTTGGGATTTTGAAAATCCTACCCTTTGAGAGAGAGAGAGAGAGAGAGTTCGGATGGGGGAAGAGAAGGAAAAGAAGGAGGAAAAGCTTGCTCGTGAGCAAACTTTGTCCGACGGAAGGAGATTAAAGAAGAAAGGTAATCTGAAAACCTAACTTCTAGATAATTTTCTTTAAGTTTATATGTTAAAAACATAGCTTAATGAGAACAAGAAGTAAACGATGTTAGGAATGATTTCATATGGTTGAAATTATGAAAAAAGAAAATATAAGAAATTTGAAGTTTATGTTAAAAATTTCTTAAAGAAGTATAAGATTCGTAATGAATTAGAACGATCCGAATGAATCATATGAAGAATTCAGTGAAATAAGTAAGGAATGGTGTTTTATAACATCGAATTCCAAGAAAAAGTAAAATCGTAATCAAAATATCGATTAAAAATGAAGAACAAACCAAGAACGCAAAGAACACGCGAAGAACGCGAAGAACGTTGTTGATGGACAAATTTAAAACCACCGTAGTGTAATTGTTGTTGATGGACAAATTTAAAACCATCGCTTTTAAGTTAGTTACTTATTTCTTGGTTAGGAACGGTAGAAACGTTCATGAAGAACGGATTAAAACTGAGCTATAACGAAGTTATGGCAAAAATTCATAAAAGGTGAACGAGAGATAGAAAGTATGTAAATAAACCCAAACGTGTAGGGTTTCATAAGAATGTAAGAGAATGTATAAAACGTGAGTCATGGACTTAAGAATGAATGAGTTCCAAGTTTGGATGACCGAATTACGAACGAACGAAGAACGTTAATAACGTAAAACACGAAGGATGAAGTTTATGCCAATTGAATGGCATATTAATGGATTCATAATGAAGTTCTGTATGAGGATAATAGAAGTACGTAAGATAAGGAAGAGAATGGCTTTGGAACGACCTCGTTCCAAGTTATAACGAATAAGTTATGGAATCAAAAAGTAAGCGTCTTAAGCAATTTCTAAGAGTTAGAAAAAAATTCTAGGTTTAGTGCTCAAAGCACATGGCCAGATCAAAGCCTGAGGCGGCGGCGCTGCGGTATGAGGCCAGACCATCGACTCTCTTGCTAAGTGGCACTGCACTACTTCTACTTGACAGATTTGATCTTGCAGTGGTATTGCGGTATGAGGTAAAGGAAGGGGCCCGACGCCAGTGTAGGGAAAAAGCTAGTGATGAGCTTTTAAGTGCTCAATTACTGGGGGATGTGCAAGAAAGAAATATGAACATGTAGTTTAACTAATGTAACACTTAATCAAGTGTATTAGACATTTAATGAAGATTGAACAAAAAGATTAAACGAGATTAAAAGACAAAGAATGTAGACGCGGGTTACGGAACCGGTATCCGGGGACCTTAGTCACGATAAACGAACGTGGGGATTTACTATGATTATGATTCCTTAGACGTTAAGTGACGAGCATAATGAATAACATTTTGATGTTATGTCATGGTAATGAGAGAAGAATGTAAAGCGTATAGATGCTGTGAACGCAATGCAGTTGTGATGAACGATCGGTCTTAGCATACAACGAACCGTATAGCTTTGACCTTAAGAAAGAATATTGAACATGGGGTTAAGATGATAGTAATGAATGAAAGCGATTAAAACCTCACGATAAACGAACGTGGGGAATTACTATGATTGTGATTCCTTAGACGTTAAGTGACGAGCATAATGAATAACATTTTGATGTTATGTCATGGTAATGAGAGAAGAATGTAAAGCGTATAGACGCTGTGAACGCAAAGCAGTTACGATGAACGATCGGTCTTAGCATACAACGAACCGTATGGCTTTGACATTAAGAAAGAATATTGAACATGGGGTTCAGATGATAGTAATGAATGAAAGCGATTAAAACCTTAGATAAAGGTTGAATGGGAGATTAAGGGATGAACAACATAAACGTTGAATACGTAAATGATCCTCGTGAATTGTATTTATGTCGGACGAACGTTCTAAGTATACATTAGTTGTATGACTTAGACGTTGACGAAAGTAATAAGTAAGATATAAATTATCAAAAAAGCCGTAGCAAACGGTAAGAAGATTAATGAAAGCCGAATGTGAGTCAGATGAGAATGTTAGAGTGAAATGTAAGCGTTGAACACTTTAATCAACATGAAGGTTAAGTGTATGCGAATATTAAACGGGCAGAACCTACACCCTATGTATGGTTTGACCGTATGATAATAAAGACCAATGATTAAACCTGTGAACGGTGAAGAAGTTGAATTAAAGACAAGTATGTATAACGTAAAACAAACCGAGTTAATGTTTATAACTTGGATGCCGTTCCGAGTCGAATTAACTGGACGTTGTAAGATAAGAATAAGGTAATGTAAATTGGTTAACGCTATAAATGCGTAGAATGAATATTGAATGATCGTTCTGAGTATACAAAGGAATGTATGACTTAGACGATAAAGAATGAAACTTGAGGTATGGCATTTAGTTTCCAGAAAGCCATAAGGAATAAGAATTTAATTTAACAACCATTATAGTTTAATGGTTCAGATAAGTTAAGATAAATTTAGGTTGTAGTACAATTGTAACCTTTGATGGTTGACATATGGGAGCTGAGCTAAATAATTTCTTTAGAGAGCGAAGGTATATACGAAACTGAAAACCGATCTAACTCACTGTTATGGGCAGTGTAGATGAGACGGGAACTTGTTTGTTAGTTGTTTGTAGGAAACCACTCAGAGTACCATATGGAATACTAGCAGAGACGCGATGTGTGTTGAGTCTTAGAAAAGTTATAAGAAGAAGAAAAGAATGTAAATCATTAAAGATGATGAATCTTTGAGTAAGACATCTCCGTATGTCATGAAGCTGTAAACTGGTAGTAAAGGGAGTTGGTCGCGAAAACTTAGATTATAAGAACGCGAACCCTAAGAAGTGAAGTGAAGTGAAGTAAACCAATGTGAGAGTCAAGTATATGACTAATTGGTGTATGTGTTATTTCCTTATGTGCTACATGCGAATTGGAATGAGCAATTCAGTGTAAACTATAAGCTGTAGCTGTGCGTAAGGCAAGTTTCCTAACTTCATTCATATTTTAAATGAATGCTAGTTTCTAAAACTTCTCAGATGTTGAACTTGAGAAGTTCTGTCTGTCTGCAAATGTGTGATATTTGTACAAGGTGTTAGAATGTATGGGGCCTTGTGCCATAATTTGAACACTTCGTTGTTTCTATGAGATGAACTTTTCTGTGATTGAACTGTTCAATAAGAGAATGTTTTGTTTATACATGAACCGTTATTGTTAAGTCTGTGCTATTGATTCTAGCCAGACAGAATGTGTATGAAAGAGGTAGAAGAATGAAAGTATTTTAAAGTGAATGTGACTTTAAAATGATAGGAAACGAGATTATTCATATTATTCAAGTTGCTTCATAACCTTTGTTCGGTTATTGAGGTCTTAAAAGAATGTTTGAATTCTTAAAGTTGTTTGTTCAACTATTATGACTTGTTGGGCAATTGAATGCTCACGCTTGCTTTAAATAAAAACATTTTCAGCGAACGATGTTAGAAGAATTTAAGGATCCCGTAAAGATCAAGTTGATCGGTATCCAGAAGAAGTACCATTCATTATATGAATGAGCGTAAAGATCAAGCGAAGACTTGTAATATAGAATGATATAATTAAACTATAGAATAGTTTAATGAATGAATATGTATCCTTGGTGGTGGATAAAAGTCACTTGTAAAATATGTAAAGAATAACGTAATTATCATTCTTTGTAATGAAAGAGGTTATAAGGTTTTAGAACCTGGGATTTGAGAATGTATGTTATTATATTTAGCTATATAATGATGTATGTTTGGAAGAAGATGGGATCGTGACGTACAGAATCCGGGTGTGAAAATAAATCGAATTTCGGGGCTTTACAAAATTTATTTAAAAATTATATTAAATAAATTAGTTAAAAATAATTTTAATATATTAAAAATCATTTTAAATGAGAATAAAGTGTTAAAAAATATTTTAAGTTATAAAACATGACTTTTAATATTTTGAGGTAAATTTCATTAATATTTTAATATTAATGATATTAGATTATTTAATAATTATATTACATAAATGGTTAAAATATGATTTTAATGATTTAAAAATCATTTAAAAATGATATAAGTAATTTAAAAATATTTTAAGTTATAATAAATGACTTTTAATATTTTGATGGAAAATAAATTAATATTTTAATATTAATGGTAATTATTTAAAATAATTTTAAATGTTTTAAAAATTATTTAAGTGGGAATATTAACGTTTTAAAAATATTTTGAGTTATTATAAATAACTTTAATATTTTAACAAGTATTTTATTAATATTTAAATATTATTTAAATATTAATGATAATAGGATTATTTAGTATTTAAATCATTTAAAAATGATATCGGTGTTTAAAAATTATTATAAAATATAATGATTACTTGAAAATTATTATAAGCTTCCAAAAAATATTATGAATGATATTTTAATAATATTAAAGCTTTGGATTAGATTTTTATTGAAAATAAAATCGTTTATTATCTGATAGGGTAATAAAGACCTAGTATTAATACCGAAGTCCAACCAGACTGAACTAGTTAGACCTGATAAGTGTTTGTAGAGGTTATAAACACTGTTATGATTACATGATTATGTGATTAAGTGATATAGTGACTTTAAATGACAGTATTATATGTTGTGATGTGTTATGCTAATTACGAGACCAATATTATTGATTATAGGTCTTTCAAACGCAGCTACGTTATATTGTGTAGCAGTAGTCAACATCGAAGGCAAGTTCCCTTAACTCAATCTTGAGTTATTACTTTTGAAACATAGTAGTGGGTAATTATTGCTGATTATTCCACATCTGAGATTTATTATTGATTATTCGCAGTTAGTGCAAGTCCATTAACGTAAACTAAATTTTAATTTCGAAAGTATAACTGGGGAATAACTATTGTTGGTTATTCACAATATTATTGTTGATTGCAAATAGTGCAGTTAATTTTTATTTATTATTGAACAGTTTTTGAGTTATGTCTCAGCTAATTTTTTTGGCTAGACGAATATTTGTTGAATTAATGCCACTTATTTTGGCTAGATCGAGATAGATGTTATGTAACACCCCCAAATTCAGGTACTTGAAACTCGAACTCGGTGTTTTACAATACCATTTCTATGAGAGGAAATAATACTATTAATAATAACAATAATATGAATATCAAACTTAACTTACATTTATTAGAGTCTAATCCCAAGTACGCAACCTTTACTACTTTCATTACAATACGTAATAATAATAAATATCATTGTCTTAATAAAGTCATACTATTACATAGAATACCATAACACTTATTCTGTTTGTTTTCCTTTTTCCCTTATTCTTGACCGAACCTTTTGGTTGTTCCCACTTAGCTGAAAACATTTAAATTAAGCAAGGATGAGCATTTGAGTGCCCAGCAAGTAATAAAAACAATGAATATTAGCTAAAAGGATTTAATATTTTCTTTGAAAGACACTTCTACAACGAATCAATAATTGTGAAGTAAGCTGGACCAATAATAATAATATATTTATTCTATATCAAATTTTTGAAACTACGTACTGACTATAAATGGAGATCAGTCGACAGATTATGAACATTGTTTTTAATTTTCGCTAAGGTTTAGCATTACTTCATCCACAAACCGTCATAACTTATGGGAGCGAGGGTGTACATCCCATATGCCCTGTATTGATCAATACTACATGCAAGAACGATATTAGCGTTCATCTTTTTCGCCTTGGGCGCATAAAAGGTTTCCCATATTCGGGATGTTCATACTTAGTTGGGAATCCAAACCAAAGCAATTTGATTGGATACAATAAAGTTTTATCATGTTCAATGATATTTCTAAATCAGTATGTCTATTTGGGTCAAATAAGCTTAGACGACTTTTTAACTAATATATACATATCGAGGAGATCGATAGGTGTGTATTAACATATGATTAAATACAATGATTATCTAAGTGGGGACACTTGTATAACCATATTTAGAAATTAAATAACAAAATAAATATCTAAATTATACAATAATACTGTACTGATAAATAATGATCGGATACATAATCGATAACAATAGAGTTAATATTCGGAACAATTATAATATAATTACTGAAACTTTCTTACTTATATCCATTGCGTAAAGTAAATCTGAAAGGTAGGATACTTGCTTGATGCTGCTTTGCTTACAATCATGATTTAGTTTTATCTTTTATAACACAGCCTATCATTAATAAGATCATTCGTTCGATTAGAATATTATATCATAACACATAGTACTGCTATTCACAAACAAACACTTATTAAGTCAAACTATCTAGGTCTGGATCAGTTTCAGAAATATTTTGGTGTACCGACGGCTTTTTGGTCTAAGACTCTATCGTGTAATTCCATATTCCTTTAGATATTTTAAATATTAGTCGTATTATTTTTCATAGCCTTATAATAATTTTTAAATAATTATTATAATTTATCATGATTTTTCAAACACTGGAATCATTATAAAATGATTTAAATATCAAATAATTCTATTATCATTAATATTTAAATAATATTAAACAATTAATAAAATCATTGCCAAAATATTACGAGTTATTTATAATAACTCAAAATATTTTTAAAGTACTAATATTACCCTTAAATGATTTTTAAAATAATTAAAAATCATTTTTAAATAATTACCATTAATACTTATATATTAATGCATTATTTATCAAAATATTAAAAGTCATTAATTATAACTTAAAATATTTTTAATTCATTTATATCCTTTTTAAATGATTTTTAAATTAATAAAACCATTTTTAAACTATTTATTTAATATAATTATTAAATAAACTTAATATCATTAATATTAAATTAATATCATTAATATTAAATTATTAATGAAATTATCCTTTAAATATTAGAAGTTATATTTTATAACTTAAAATATTCTTAAACACTTTATTTTCATTTAAAATAATTTTATAATATTAAAATCATTTTAAACTAATTTATTTAATATAAATATTAAATAAATCTAATATCATTACTATTAAAATATTAATATTTTTCATGACAAAATATCAAAAGTTATATTTTATAACTTAAAATATTTTTATAACCTTTAAATTATTTTAATAAGATTTTTAAATCATTAATTCTATTTTTCATAATTTATTTAATACATTTATGAAATAACTTAATTAACATTAACAATAATTTATTAATGAAATTTCATCACAAAATATTAAAAGTCATTAAAAATAACTTCTAATATTTTCTTATACCATAATATAATTTTAAATAATTTTTCAAGTATTAAAATTATTTTTAAATAATATAATAATTAAATAAATTAAATGCCTTTAATATTCCAAAAATATTAAATATTTATGAAATATATTAAAAATTATTAAAAACTAATTTTTAGGCTCCAAAATAATTTTTTAGTAATTTATTTTGTATTTTTAATAATGAAAAATTATTTTCTCTAATTATTTAAATAAAATAATTAATATTTGAAATTAACTGTCGCTAAATGGCCCTATAGCGACGAAACTGTCGTTATAGGTGTTCTTGAGCTGTTCTTGAGCCTGCCTAGAAACCCATGTCAGTCACAAGGGTGCTAGGTTTGACCAAGTCTAGATCTATGTTCAAGTTGAATATAGGGCTTGTAATGGTATTAAGATTATAGTACTTATGTAATACTACATACACTAACTCAGATCATGGCCAAACAACAACATCACAAAGAGATCGAAGCCTCCAAATATCATGTCAAGCGTGTTCTTTAATTTCTGGATTTTCCAGAATTGAAGGTACCTACTTTGAGCCTTTAAATCAATGCTTTCCAAGCTTACTTTTTATGATGTAATGGTTCTATCTTGTAGTCAGGATGTCAGGGAACATTTATATATTATCAGATCATTATAACAATAAAATATCTAAGAGATCCTGACCGGTCAAAGTACCTTCCAGGAACTGTTCTTGAACATTTCTGGGTTTCCAGAAATGTTCTTGAGTAGTTTCGTCAACCTATGTTTGACCATCACTAAGTTCGATTCTGTTGAGTATCTGGGTAATCTAGAGGCATGGATATGTAGTATTCATGTCAGTCTACAAGTATATATATAACATCAACATGGCAAAAAAAACTTAAACACTGCAAGATTCATGGCTTGCAAAATGGTTGTCAGACTTTTCGGGGTGATCTGGGTTACCCAGATTCGTTCGATCATGGTCGGTCAACGACCTTTGACCCTTAATAACTTTCAATCTACACATGCTATGGTCTTGATTCAAGTTTTATATCAAAGAACTGATGACATACTACAACTTCAAACATTTAAACAACAAAAACACATAACAGAATGAGATTTACAGGGTCTGACATTCGTTGTCAGACCACTTTTTAAATTTTTTCCAGATTTTGAAAATCGTCAATTTTGAGCATTTAGATGTTATGGATCTACAAGATACCAACCCAGATCATCAATATCTACTACATATAACATGTTTTAACACTAAAACATAAGATCTAACATAAGATTAAAGATCAGATTCTAGGGTTAGGTTTTATACATTTCTATGAACTAACTTGAATCTGGCTTTCTGATTTGTTAGTGGACAAACTAGGGACTGAATATGGGACTGAATAACTTATCAATTTCGTGGGTTAGAGAGAGAGGGACTTGGTAGAGAGTTGGTGTACAAATGGGCTAAAAATGAACTTTCTCTCTCTTTCAATATATATAATAGATTAGATGCAATGTATTGGGCTGGTGAATGACTGATAGGTGTAGGTTTTCAGTACATGGGCAAGTTGGAGTGGTTTACCAACTACATATATGGAAAGATTTGCAAGTTATGTCCAAATAATGCAAGAAGGATATTTTTGGTCTTTTTTATTGTAATTTTAATGGACATTTTGTCATTTGCCCTAACTCTTAGGGTTTAAGCCTAAGGTTTGGCACATAAGTGTTGTAGGATTTCAAATAAAATAAAATAAAATTTAAAGTTTCTAAAATACCAATTAGGGTTCCATAATTAGATTAGGTTTACTAATTATATTATACTTGAACATTAGGGTTTAAAGTCCACTAATTAGCATTAAGATGACTAAATTAGCAATCAGGGATTCCAATTTGACAATTAAGGTTCATAATTTAGAATTTAGGGTTTTGAATATTTAGGATTCTCCCTAATTAATTAGGGTTAATATCTATAACACCGGTCGTTAATCACATTATCATGATTACACAACGACTTAACAAATTCTTAAAGTCGTAAATGACTTTCGAATTAGGGTTTCAAATCAATTAGGGTTTTCAATTAGCAAATAAGTATTTCTAATTTCAAGATTAAGGTTTCGAGTCAATAATTAAGGTTTACCTAATTAGCATTAATAATTCTAATACTTGTTATTAATCACATTAACACAATTTTTGACTGATCTTAAACTCTGGTTTGAGTTTCAAATTAGGGTTTATCAGACTAATACTAGGGTTTTCTACTGTTCCATTAAAACTATTTCACAAATTAACATTACACATATACAGTACATATTTATAACACTGACAAATAATAATATAATATTATTATTCTAATTTCTTGATCAAAATCCAAAATTAGGGTTTGGATTCTATATCCGATTTATCTTTCATATACATACCATTATTAATCAAGTTATAATAATTAACTTAATTAATCTAAAATAAATTCATATAATAAAATAAAATAATTATTATAATAATTATAATCATTCCATATATTATTAAATAATATAAAATCATATTTTCATGGAAAATAAATAATAAAAACATTTTTACTATAAAATTAATTATTATAAGAATATAATTTATATTGATCAATAATTCTAAAAATATATTTGTAACTATTCATGTAATAAATAAATTTTATATTTATCACATAAATACATACACATTACCTGGCACATATTTCTCATCATTAAAATAAATAAATAAAAAAAATTATACGCAAAATTTCTGATTTAATTATATAGAAAATATCGGGTTATTACATTCACCCTCCCTTATAAAGATATCGTCCCCGGAATCACCGTTTCAAAACTTATACATACAAGGGTACATAGCATACACAATCATTGCAAGTAGATCTCGATCATAATTGATCAAACTGATCTTTAACTATTCAGCATAAAGCTTGTCTATCTGATTAAACGGAAATCTAATTTCTAAAAGAACTCAAATTCCTCCTTCAAAATTTCTTTATAAAATAATTTTCTATATATAGGAAAATCATGTAAAAAAATTTATACAAATAATACCTGGAGTTGCATCCCCATCTGCCACGGGATCTTGAACGGTCATGCTGAAGACTCTTGCAGTTGATTATGTTGGTTTGTTTGTTGAAGTTGGTCCCGTTATCGCCAGCGTCCCGCTACTTTTCCCCGTATTCACGCTTCCTGCCTCCATTCTCCTTTTCGTAAAGTCCTTCACCTTATGCTCCGTTGATCCACACTTGAAACACTCATTGTTCACCCTAGGATTGGGCCAGTTGGGAGGGATATGTCCCATCTGCCCACACTTATAACACACAAACTTACCTTTAAGACACTCTCCCGAGTGATTCTTTCTGCAATTTCCTCACTGCATAACCTGTTTCTTTCCACCTCCTAGCTTAATTTTGGCATTCCTGAAATTATCTCCTTTCCTTTTTCCAGTCATACTACAATTACACCCTTCTCCGGCTCTAGCTTGATTTGCTTCCCACCAAAAATTTGACTCCCCTTTCATCATATAGGTGGCAAAAGTTGTCTTTTGCCCCTCCGTTATCCTAGCTATCACAAATGCTTCTATCAAGTCAATTGATCCTCTAATTCCTGGCAATACGAATGCCTTGAAGTCTTTGAAGTTTGTCGATCGATTATTTGGCTGATTTCCTACGGCTGGTATTCCATTCTGCATAGCTTGAGCGACCATATTCGAAAAATTCTGCATCGAGTCTGGTTGTCCTCCAGCTTTGTTGACAAGTTCTTCTGTCCTTTGGTTTCATTTTTTTCTTGGTAGCATTATCTGATTAATCATAATTTATCTTTCATCGACTTACCTTCTATGTCTTAGGGTATACCCATAACGCGAAATTTTCTACTCAAATAGTCATGTATTCAAAATATTAGATTTTGAAAACTGGGTTTACTGTATTAACCAGTGTTCAGATAAATAATTACTATCTCTATACCAACTTATTTCATTACTCCAACAAAGATTCATATTCATAGCACTTGACATACCATAGTATATACTGCTTTAAACATCTGCTATCCCTTTATGACTCAAAAGTCAGGAATCGCTGCCACAACTTATACAAAAGTTAAGAATATTACATTATAACACTATAAGAAAATTCTTTATCTGCGACCAAACCTTTAAATACCATTGCCTTGGATTACTCGTCATTGATATCGATAATAACTTGACGACCATTTGCGTAGGACTTACTTTTAGTCACTTTAGTAATTATCCATGACCGCGTCGCGATCATTTGAGCTGACTCATTGGATTAATTTTCCCTCCCAAAAATTGGTACCAAATGTTGGCGCGTTTAGTTTTTGCGATCAATCTATATCAACGAATAGCTAGGCGATGCGTTGATGTCATCCACGTCATTAAAAATTAGCGTACCGCGCGCGATCGTGATGGAGGTCGTTGATCATATAAGCAGATTACGGTTTTAGTCATTTGTTCGACTATCGGCGAAGAGAAAAGAAATGAGGGAGCGAGAATAGAGAAGAGGGGAGAAAGGGGAGAAGAAGAAGGAGAAGAAGAAGGAGAAGCCACCACCGCCTTACTCCGCCACCCGCCACCCCTCTCACTCTCACCTAGTTCTTGAGTTTGTTTTCATAATTAGCATTTTTTTCCAAATTTAATTGTTTAGTTGTGTTGGCTTTGAGTTTTAGTTCCATCTTTCAATTTTGTAAGAACCCGATCGATTAAGGCGAAGAGAAAGAAACCGGAGCTAGGGATTTGTTAACTAATCTAAATTTGATGAATTTTTTGCCCTTCTTGTTTGTTCAAGTTCTTGATTTTTCTACAATTTTAGTCATAGAAGCTTTTTTGAAGCTTTAATCATTTTCTTGCATCTATTATTTTCTATAAGAAAAGCTGTCGATCTTGGTGGAGAATAAGCTTACTTGAAAGCACCTTGTATTTTCTATTATGTATCATTCCACAGAATACGACATTGCATATCTTTGAAAATGATTACGACTTGCTACTCCTTGCGAGACTGCGAATGTTCCTCAAGTTTTTTGCCTCGATTCGGTGTATAATAACCCAATAACACATTGTCCCTAATGTTGTTGCCATGATCAAAGCCCTATCACTATTACTCCAACCGCTAGCCAAAACTCATTTTTCTGAACAATATAGGAAAGTGCAAGAAAAGCCATTTGAAATAAACACATGAAGCCAACCACGTGAGCTTGTTAATAACTGCCATCATTTGCTTCTTCCCTTCATATATTAATGGTATTACATTATTTTAGATTTCAACCATAATTTTGGTAGAGATTATTGAATGCCACAAATGTTGTAAGACGACTATTTGTTTGTTTTTATCCGAGTGTTAGAGAGCGCTAGATCATGTCTATAATGCTTTATGTGAATTATAGTTGTGCACATTATGTTTTGTTGTTGGGATTATATTTTGCTAAAATTGGAATTCACATCCTTTGATTTGTGACTTCATATTATTTGGTAATGTTTTGTATCTTGGGTGCCTAGAAATGTCCATATATGCATGTCGTCGTGCATGTGGCTAGCTCATATTGTAGGGGAGACTCTGGCAAAAAAATTTTTAAGTATTATAAGTATAAGTTTAAAAAATGTTCATAAGTATTATAAGTATAAGTTTGTAGGAGAGTCTGGGTGCTGCTTATCAATTGGATATAAATATATTGGTGATCCACTAAAGCCTATTAAGGGGATGTTGGAGCTGATGTGCTGGGCTTAGGGCTGCGAGGCCACACGAGGCCACGCCAAGCTTAGCCAAGCCTCACGGGGCCAAGCCAAGCTTGGTTGTCGACATGGTAAGCTATTGAAACATTAAGCTAAAATAAGCGATCTTAGGAAACTGTTAGTGCAACAGAGAAGGTAACTAGACACACTTGGTCAATAGAGAGACTATTTTGGCTATAACAGAAAAACAAGGGTATTTAACATTTATGTATACAAGAATAAAGCTATAAAATGTTATAGAAGATATAAATTGCTTAACCAAGTTGTGACTATCCCAAAACATAAAAGATTATAGAAAGGGACCGTGGGGGGTATAATCTTAAAACATGAAGCCTTAAACTAAGTAGTATAATATAACAAATGTAAAACAAATTAAAATGATTATTGACTGACACTGACACAGAATCTGAAGAAGAAGATGGTTATGAATCTCCGACACTTGTACAAAATGATTCTGACTCAGACAACGATTTTCATAAAATGTATGTTTAGTTTTAATTATATTACAATGAATTACATATAGGAATGTTCTTTATATCCTTAACATGTTTATATACCTTTCATTTATAGTTGTCGTAGTTAACTATTTTATACAATTAATTGTCATTATTGTCCTTTTATATAAAATGTATGTTTAGTTTTAATTGTATTACATACAATTACATATGTACATGTTCTCTATATCCTTGACACGTTTATGTATCTTTCATTTATAACTCATACTAGCATCCTAAATTTTTTATTTATAGATGTCTTATGAACCTGCAGCACGAAAGCGCGGGTTAGGTCGGGGCCCTATTCATGTGCCAAAGGCCCCGGCTAATCCGGATGATCGCATTCTTATACAGATCCGACCTCCTCCAGAAAGCACGTAAGTTAAACATCGTGTATATATAAGGGTTTAATATTTCCATTGTTATAAATATATATGATTGTAAATTATTGTATATTGTAGTGATTTTCAAGATAGTAAAATTGTGAAGTGCATTTCACAATTATACTTCTGAAGCGGCCTACGCCGATGATTACATGGGCGACACACCTCTCGCCCGTAAGGATCTGATTTGAATGAATTTCGTATATTTTTTTATCACTCTGATAGATAATACATAGTTAATCAAATAATATTGTTTAATGATGTTGGATTATGGTAATATAATATAACAGATTTAATATTATTATTGTTGTTTTATTTACAGAAGTGGTATAGATGGAGACGACATTACAGGCATCGATTATTCGAGACAACGTTACGGCGAAAGTGCGTTTGTCAGAACTAAAGATAATCTGAACAAGGAACGACAAAAGCCCTACACTGACAATCTTTGAGATTGACCATCCGGGATGGGGTGAGCGATATATGCATGAGCATAGTCCACGGTGGTGCGCATATCCCATATGGGTGCGGATGTGTGACTAGTGGAGAAGCGGTAGGTAGGTCAAGAGACTTGAGGCTCGCCGCCTCGAACAAATCCTCGGTGTATCTCGAAGGTGAAAAGCGAAAAGCACGCGTCTGAGGCGGTAGTATATCACACTCTGACATATTCTTTGCTAGGGTACGTATGTATAGCAAGCTTATTGGCTTAGTTATTTGTTTTTATGTTTACAGTCATGTTTTGTAGCTAAAATATCATATGTTTATATATTAATATAAGAACATGAACTGTAGGAGTCTGAGTCTCAAGGTCAACCTATCAATTGGTTGGATGTGTGTGTGGCCACCCGTGATGGTCTACGTGATGCTATTCAGATAGCAGTAATAAGTTAACTTTATACTAATATGTTGTTTATAAATTGTGACAATCTTTTTAGCATTTTTTTACCGACTAATATGTTGTTGACCTTCCAGGACACTTATAAGGGCTTAATGAATGAGCGATATCCTGAAGGCACCCCGCGTTCGTCGATTGATCAAGAATTTTGGGAGAGGGCGTCCGTCGTGAAGAAAAACTATGTTAAAGGCCAAGGACAAAAACGACGCCCGACCATCAGTGGCACAGGAAGCTCTGCTACCCAGTCTACACAGTCATCAGGTCATCCAGCCTATCATACTCCTGCTGACTGTGTGAGAGAGATCTTCCAGAATTGTGATCTTCTTCGTATACTGGACGAGCATCTACATTCTCTTAGTCCTGATGAGTTGGCGGAGGCAGTGGCGGCAGCAGCAGCATCACAGCATCAGGGTGGCGACCAGGTATATATATCGATATTGTTTAGCTTTTAATTCCCAAGTCATAGCAGTATCAACACATGTATATATGTTTTATTCGATCTTTTGTTAATTACAGGGTACTAATTTGGATGATCCATGAAGAGCTCCATTCATATATGTTAGATTTTTAAAGCTTTGCTAGACTTGTTTTTTAGATTTTTAAAGCCTTGTACTCTTTTAGATTGATTCTTTGGAAAATTGTATTGGTTTACGATTATATTATATGGATGTTTACGATTGTATTGTGTTGGTTTATGATGGATGTTTATCATATAGTAGTTATCATATGGATGAATGTTTATCATATGGTAGTTATAGTGGATGGATGCTTATATATACTGTTGTGTGTTGGGATAGAAAGAAGGTACAAAGCAGGTTATTTTTGGGAAATCAATAAAACAGGAAAAATATTATACAAAAAAAAAGATCAGCGACCGCATGCGGTCGCAAAAACTGAAACGCGGTCGCTGATAGGTACTTTGAAACTAGCGACCAATTCGGTCCCTATTGTCGGTCGCTGACACGTGTATCACGTCGCAACTGACAAATGACTCAACATGAGTCATAATAGCACGGATTCGGTCGCTAACAGCGGTTGCTGAGAAAGCAGTCGCTATTGTTGGTTGCTATTGGCCATCCAGCGACCAGATTAGCTGCGACTAATATCAGCGACCGCATTCGGTCGCTGATACTCATCTGCGACCATATGCGGTCGTTGATATGCGGTCGCTGATAGATCTTTTTGTTGTAGTGTAACAACATACCTATCATATACACATCATAGATTCATACATATTCAAGTAATACTAATACTACCTATTTCTTACGCCTTCATTAAGGATCAATTGCTTAGTATTGTATATATTCCCATTATCCTCAATAATCCATTCACACCTAAATATACCAAGTTCGTCAAACTTACCACACATTATGAGTTTAAGAACTCACCACACTAATATGAGTTTAAGAACTCGAGCTTGACCATATATTCTTTAACTATACTCTACCTATCAGTTATACTATCGTTTCTGGGTCCGGTACTACACTTTTCCTGTATAATCACCCCATTAGGGTTGCTTTCCAAGTGAGCCTCTATTTCAGCTATTAGCTTTAACATTGGCTCGATCATGGAGGTTGAATTCTTCTTTACGATCTGAGGGTATCCTAATTCTTTTCTATCTGACATCTACACATAATTTATCTAGATTAGCATATAATATATATACACATAACAAACAATAATTTTATATAGCTTATCTTTTATTTGTTTGACGATGAATTTATTCGATTAATGTGACGCCCCCAAAATTAGGTATACGTCACCCATCTTGGGTCGCCACTTACATGGTACATAAATTCAAATACAACTTACTAATATAAGCGTAGTGTATGCAATACGACATAAAGCGTGAGTTTGAATACAAATATTGTCTACTAGATATTATACAAACTCAAAAGGAGTCCTCATTACAACTATTATCACACTATTTCACGAATAGTGAGGACTACTAATGCTATCCTCTAGATAATTACTCTGGTTCCCAGACTCGTCCCATCTATGTTCTCATTTCACGAAGAGAACAAATGAAAGAAAAGGGTGAGCTCAACTAGCCCGAGAAGAAATATTATGACTAAGATAATGCGTAATAAATTATCATTAGCCTTCAACAATGTTAAACCGATAAAATATAATAGACAACCGGTTTAAGCTGCGTGAATATCTGATCCATTAAAAGAGTCAGTAGAGAATAAAATCTACTATCTTTTAGGTTTTAAAAGGTTTTCATCAATTTTTTATCATTGAGACTCGACTTTAATAAATAAACCACCACATCTAATCATTCACGTACTCACGGTCAAGGATTTTCATCAAATTATCAATGGTCATGACTATACCAAATCACCCCGGGTCATAATCATACCAAAAACTATCCATCAACGCATTACAGACATTTGAGGACTTTTATCACATCATTTATAACAAGCCATGATTATTATACTTAGAATAATCCACGATCATAATCATACTAAGTTCATCTATGCACGTAAGCCAAAGATAACATAATATATCATGAGGATGATGACAATGACATAATAATTCAATAAAACAAGTTCAAGAATTATTTTATCCGAGAATTAATAACGCGTCAAATTGTCAACAAGATCTTTGTTTTGTAGAGTAAAATTCAAGAATGATCGGGAAGAATATTTCCATGAAAAGATCTTTGGATGAAACGCAAATATCAAGGATATTCTACTAATTTCATGGAGTATAGAAGTCAAAGTTTTAACCAACCTGGGTATAATAAAGAATGGAATAACAAAGGAAATCACCATGCATGCGGTGCTTGCGATGATAGGTTATTCAGCAAGAATAATAATAACGGAACGGTCGGTGAAATTCACAAGCGGGGATGTTCCAACAGAATAATAAAGATGGAACCCGGATCCGGTGTAAAACACACAAATAGGATATTCCAACAGAATGATAAAGATTTTAACCGAATGTCCTGTAAAACACACGCAGGAGGATGTTCCAACGAATAATAATAAAAAAGCGGAACAGGTCCTGTAAAACACTGTGAGCCGGATGTTCCAACGGAATAATAGAAGAATGTCACCAAGTATAGGGTAAACCACGATTATACTGATTATGTATAAGGTATGCTGCGTATCTGAGTTATTCCAACGAAATAATAAAGAATGGAATAACGAAGAAGATCACCAAGTATAGGGGATTCCACGTATCTGAGTTATTCAGCCAGAATAAATAAGGATGGAATAACATAAGGATTTCACCAAGTATAGGGTATCTGCATATACGAGGTTATGTATAGGGTATACCACTTTTACAGTTATTCAAATGAATAATAATGAATGGAATAACAGAGGTTCTCTTCATGAATAAGAAAGAATAACACCCACTTACGGATACAACAAATAATACCCCTTTACCGTAAAAGACACTTTGGATATCAAAGTAGTGAAGTACCGAATACTCTTCTTCTTTCTCTCTATAGATTTTCTCTCTATAGCTTCTCTATAATTTCTCTCTAGAGTTTTAGTGAATTAAATAAGAAAATAATGAAGGAATGAGCTTCTATTTATAGGAAAATAGAATGCATAGTAATTAATCCATGAAACAGTCCAGTTGATTTACTTTAATTTGACGGTCCATATTTAAAGCAAAATCTTTTAAATAAAATATAATATATTCTATTTATATAAAAACATTTTACTATGCAAACACTATGCAACACTATCTGCAAAACACTATGCAACACTATGCATAATAAAATATAATATATTCTATTTATAGAATAACTTTAATAAAGTATTACATTTTATATAAAAAGATGTTTACGTTTTATTACGTTAATAATACGAATAAAACAAAAGCGTCATTATCGCTATAATAATTCATATTATTAATCGTGATAATGGAATCAAACCGAGTGACTTCTCACATGAGCATCGATAATCAATCTGGTAATCTTTACTATGCAACCACACGTGATTCATTGTACTTTTACTACTGAGTAGTTCAACAATGTCAGCGGTAAAACTTTAAATCGTTATTTCAATAAAATATTTTTGTCGTTTTCTCGATCAAACCAATAATTACATTATGGGGTCCACCAATGATTGGTAGCCGTTGTATGCGAATATTCCTGCTAAACCAAATATTCCCAGACCAATCGAATATAATATAACCACTTGCATACTTTGCAAAATTTATAAATACTACCCACAACTATAATATTATCTCAAATTCATACCATAATATTAAAAATTATTTCGACAAAATTTAAATCTTTATTGATAAAATCGGGGTCTCACAATCTCCCCTCCTTATGGAATTTCAGCCCTCGAAATTAGAGTGCGATACACGGTATGATAAAGAGGTGAGGATACCTTGAATACCTTTATCGTTGAAAACATTAAATTCATTTTTGCAATCCCACCGAAAGATATTCATTAACAATTCATCTTTGCACTACTGAGCCAAAGATATACAACCAGTAAAACCAATAATCTTCGAGACTCGACTTAATAGTATCACGACCACGAATTATCCATGCACTTTCTTGGCGAGGATATTCGTGTTTTAAATCTGATCGTGATTATCTGCGAATAATCCTCAAGTCATAATCATACCAAGTCCATCAATGTACTACTGACCAAAGATGACTTTTACCACATCCATGAATTAATATTTCATTCTTGAGACTCGGCTTCAATAATTAATCCACATCATCGAATCATCCACCGCTACGGGCCAAGGATATTCATTAAGTATCACGACCACGAATTATCCATGCACTACTACCAAAGATAATCGTGTATTCATTAGTATCACGACCACAAACTATCCATGCACTACTACCAAAGATAATCGTGTATTCATTAGTATCACGACCACAAATTATCCATGCACTACTACCAAAGATAATTGTGTATTCATTAGTATCACGACCACAAATTATCCATGCACTACTGGCCAAAGATAATTGTGTATTCATTAAGTATCACGACCACAAATTATCCATGCACTACGACCCAAAGATAATTGTGTATTCATTAAGTATCACGACCACAAATTATCCATGCACTCACGGCCAAAGATAATTGTGTATTCATTAATATCACGACCACAAATTATCCATGCATTACGGCGAAAGATAATTGTGTATTCAATTACGGTTATGATTATACCGAACAATCCTCTTAGTCATAATCATACCAAGTCCATCTATATACTACACAGGCCCACGAGATGACTTTCAACGTAATATAAAGCGTGAGGATAATGATATAAAGAATCAATCAAATGAGATAAAGGATAAATATTAAACATTTATAATATAATTTATCCATGATTCAAGAATATCCCCATGTTATCAATCACTTAATAATCTCATAATCTAATATCATTAATATTATAACAATATTTTAATCACTTCTTAAATTTATAAAAAATTTATCTTAATTGTTTAGCTTTACCATATAATGCATTTAATCATTCAAAATGTCATACTCATAAGATATCATCACCAATTATCAAATCTCTCAAAAATATGCATATACTCTATATAGGATTCTCTAGCCATAAAATCCTATTTTCAACTTTGTTACTTCACATAACATATTTAACTCATATGTTCAGTAACTAATCTATTTTCATGAAAAATACCAAATCAGTCCCAAAATATTTCTTTTCTGGGATTTAGCATAATATAGTCCCATGATGAAAATATATTTTCCTCGAATTTTAAAATTCATTTACTATTTTCAAAATCAATTTCTAATTAATTCCTTAAGAAATTAGCTACCTCAAGTTTAACTCCAAAATTCCCAAATCTTGGCAGGACCTTACACATGTTAACGTGAGCTTCCAGGTTTAAATTTCATGGTCATCGAGTTATAGAACTCCTAGCTATAGCATTTTTCGCTTAAAAATCTAAATATTGAAATAGTCATAACTTGCTCATTTTAAGTCGAGAATGAGCTCATTTTTGGACAGGGGTACTTTATACCATATCGTTCATATCCCAAAAGGCCAGAATTTTTCTCATAATTTAAGTGGCCAAACAGCCCTCTAAAATCATGGCGTGACTTTTTCGGTTTTTGCAGCTTTCCACTCCTTTGCTAAAATCAGTCCACACAAAATCTACAACACCTTTTCATAGATTCCACTTGGATTAGTTAGGTAACTCATAGATCTAACTCTAGGACTTAACCACATTCAAAAATTCAAAATATAATAGGAGATATGGTCAATTGAATTTCATATTACGTTTTCACCAAAAATCGATTTTCAACTCTTTGTGATTTCTAAGAAACTTTCATGTTTTCACATAATAACCAACATAACTCATCATAACACTTACTAATACTTCATATACCCATGATTTTCATTAGTCCAATGCTTTTATTATGACTTTCATCATAATCCTCGTAAATGATCCTTTTAGTTGAAGAAATATTTGAGGTTTAAGAAATGGGTTTTTGTCTTTGGGGTCAATACAAAATTCGATTTCACGCTCTAGGGGGTAGGTTAGGAAATCTTCAAGAATACGTCAAGAAATTTATTAATGATAGAAATATCATTCAAAATCTATTACTCTCGTCCAAGACTTGAATAGTCGTCACATTAATACCAATTGTGACTTCATCCCTAACACGATAGCACCTCACAATGATACCTATCAACTTGCCATCTTGATCCACGACGTCGCCTACGGAAAGTAAAGCGGTGCATTCCACACAAGGAAGTCAACAACGAAAGGATCGGGGCTCTTTAATTATGGCTTGATATAACGATTGATTAACTTTAGGGTTTGGTTACTTTGAATTAGATATAACGAGTTGGTTAGGAATATGAAAGCTAACAACCTTACAAAAAGAATAATGAGTAGTTAATCAATCATTTTCAAAAATTACCTCAAAGGCAAGTATTTTCAAAGAGATAAGATCGACAGTAACGTGAAAGTGTTTATTTGAAAAAACAAGATTAATAAGCGATGGAGGTAACGAAGGTTTCTCCCAAACAAAGTTTCAACCAATAAGTTAAAGTCTAACTTCTCGAGTCAAATTTAAACGTTGAACACAACTAGGTGGAATAAAAGAGTGGGTAGAACTTGTATTGAATAAAGTATAGACTTAAGTAATAATTTATAATTAATTTACAATAATAACCCGTTCGGGTTTCTCGACAAACACTCTCGCTTAAATTCTGAGTTTGACTTTACTATAGGGTGCATTTCACCCACATTCCTGATTCATGATTTGAATCATTATTCTCCGATCCATATCGAATTCGGGTTGACCACTATGCAGGTAATTCCGAATTCGATGTTGGAAATTCTCCCAATTCTTTGTCAAAAAGCAAAGTCCATTTCATCTATTTTGGCTTTATTGGATCGGACGTCTTTTCTACACTATCAACGCGTTGTGCAGCCTTTACCCATACATCGCCTATTCTCCTTCGTTCAGTTGTTTCTTCTTTCAGCTGATCTTTGATTTTTAAATTCTCAGATTCCAACTTTAATATCTTACACCACGCCAAAGCGTGATTTTGTTCGAGCATCACATATCGGGTAACCCAATTTTGAATTGTTGTATCCCTTTGTTCCACGACCGTTTGCTTGTTCTTCAACTGTTCTTCTAGCTCACGAACACGATTTTGTAATTCTAAGTTTTGATCATAAACTTCTTTTAACCAATTCTCCTCGGGTTCCTCTTCTTCCTCACTCTCAAATTCTGCTACCTCTGCAACTAGCTTTCAGAGTGCAACAATTAGTTCATCATTCACTACGTGGATATCTCTAATTTGTTCCTCGTCGACCTTTGCATTAACTTGATTAGTGATTAAAGGTGTCACAACGGTCACATTCACTCCATTGTGAATATTTTCAATTTGTCGTTTCCAAACAACGCCACAACACAAGAGGTTAATTAATATATCAAATATTATCCTATACTCGACCAACCAATTAAATAACAAATAAACTTAGGTAGATCATACTAGCGAAGGAATTCCCGTCTCTCCTCCTAGTTCTTATCTCGCATCTTAGCCGAGGATCATATCCTAAGCTCGATACCAACCGTGGCGCCCCAAAAATTAGGTATCGTCACCCATCTTGGGTCGCCACTTACATGGTACATAAATTCAAATACAACTTACTAATATAAGCGTAGGTATGCAATCGACATAAATCGTGAGTTTGAATACAAATATTGTCTACTAGATATTATACAAACTCAAAAGGAGTCCTCATTACAACTATTATCACACTATTTCACGAATAATAGTGAGGACTACTAATGCTATCCTCTGGACCATTACTCGCTTCCCACTGGCTAAGTCCCGGCTATGTTCTC
This sequence comes from Panax quinquefolius, assembly GCA_020205615.1. Classification (NCBI taxonomy): domain Eukaryota; kingdom Viridiplantae; phylum Streptophyta; class Magnoliopsida; order Apiales; family Araliaceae; genus Panax; species Panax quinquefolius. The sequence goes on along the minus strand of CM035154.1, from coordinate 98,752,294 downwards.
ATTTCACGAAGAGAATAGTGAAAAGAAAGGGTGAGCTCAACTAGCCCGATAAGAAATATTATGACTAAGATAATGCGAGAATAAATTATCATTAGCCTTGAACAAGATGTTAAGCGATAAAATACAATAGACAACCGGTTTAAGCTGCGGTGAATATCTGATCCATTAAAAGAGTCAAGTAGAGAATAAAATCTACTATCTTTTAGGTTTTAAAAGGTTTTCATCAATTTTTTATCATTGAGACTCGACAATAAATAAACCACCACATCTAATCATTCTGTACCACGGTCAAGGATTTTCATCAAATTATCAATGGTCATGACTATACCAAATCACCCCCGTCATAATCATACCAAAAACTATCCATCAACTGCATTACGAGCCCTTTGAGGACTTTTATCACATCATTTATAACAAGCCATGATTATCTTAGAATAATCACGATCATAATCATACTAAGTTCATCTATGCACGTAAGCCAAAGATAACATAATATATCATGAGGATGATGACAATGACATAATAATTCAATAAAACAAGTTCAAGAATTATTTTATCCGAGAATTAATAACGTCTAAATTGTCAACAAGATCTTTGTTTTGTAGAGTAAAATTCAAGAATGATCGGAAGAATATTTCCATGAAAAGATCTTTGGATGAAACGCAAATATCAAGGATATTCTACTAATTTCATGGAGTATAGAAGTCAAAGTTTTAACCAATTGGGTATAATAAAGAATGGAATAACAAAGGAAATCACCATGCATGCGGTGCTTAGCATGAGGCATGTTATTCAAATGAATAATAATAACGGAACCAGTCGGTGAAATTCACACAAGCGAGGATGTTCCAACGAATAATAAAGATGGAACCAGGATCCGGTGTAAAACACACAAATAGGATATTCCAACAGAATGATAAAGATTTTAACCGGTCCTTGTAAAACACACGACGGGGATGTTCCAATGAATAATAATAAAAAAGCGGAACCGGTCCCATGTAAAACACACCTGAGCCAGGATGTTCCAATGGAATAATAGAAGAATGTCACCAAGTATAGGGTAAACCACGCATTATCTGATTATGTATAGGGTATCTGCCATGTATCTGAGTTATTCCAACAGAATAATAAAGAATGGAATAATAGAAGAAGATCACCAAGTATAGGGGATTCCACGTGTCTGAGTTATTCCAACCGAATAAATAAGGATGGAATAACATAAGGATTTCACCAAGTATAGGGTATCGCATATCTGAGTTATGTATAGGGTATACCACTTTTACAGGTTATTCCAACAGAATAATAATGAATGGAATAACAGAGGTTCTCTTCATGAATAAGAAAGAATAACACCCCTTACGGGTACAACAAATAATACCCCTTACTGTAAAAGACAACTTTGATATCAAAGTAGTGAAGTACCGAATACTCTTCTTCTTTCTCTATATAGATTTTCTCTCTATAAACTCTCTATAATTTCTCTCTCTAGTTTTCGGTGAATTAAGTAAGAAAATAATGAAGGAATAAGCTTCTATTTATAGGAAAATAGAATGCATAGTAATTAATCCATGAACGGTCCAGATTGATTTACTTTAATTTGACGGTCCATATTTAAAGCAAAATCTTTTAAATAAAATATAATATATTCTATTTATATAAAAACATTTTACTATGCAAACACTATGCAACACTATGCAAAACACTATCTGCAAAACACTATGCAACACTATGCGTAATAAAATATAATATATTCTATTTATAGAATAACTTTAATAAAGTATTACATTTTATATAAAAGATGTTTACGTTTTATTACGTTAATAATACTGAATAAAACAAAACGTCATTATCATTATAATAATTCATATTATTAATCGACAATAATGGAATCAAACCGAGTGACTTCTCACATAAGCATCGATAATCAATACTGGTAATATACTTATGCAACCACACGTATTCTTTGTACTTTTACTACCGAGTAGTTCAACAAAGATCAACGGTAAAACTTTCGTAGTTATTTCAATAAAATATTTTTGTCGTTTTCTCGATCAAATGATAATTACATTATGGGGTCCACTGATGATTGGTAGTTGTGCGAATATTCCCCTGCTAAACCAATATTCCCCAGGCAATCGAATATAATATAACCACTTGCATACTTTGCAAAATTTATAAATACTACCCACAACTATAATATTATCTCAAATTCACACCATAATATTAAAAATTATTTCGACAAAATTTAAATCATTATTGATAAAATCTGGGGTCTCACAATTAATCTCTTTTTAAACTCTATATGAGTTATTTGAATTTTCAACGTTTTCCTCTGTCCTAAGGTTATAGCCTAAGGTCTATCCCACCTAAGGTTTCTAACCCTAAAACTCTGATACCATGATGTAACGCCCCCAAATTTAGGTACTTAAAACCCGAACTCGGTGCTTTACGATACCATTTCTATGAGCGGAAATAATACTATTAATAATAACAATAATATGAATATCAAACTTAACTTATATTTATCAGAGTCTAATCTCAAGTACGCAACCTTTATTACATTCATTACAATACATGATAATAATAAATATCATTGTCTTAATAAAGCCATACTATTACATAGAATACCATAACACTTATTCTGTTTGCTTTCCTTTTTCCCTTGTTCTTGATCAAACCTTCTGGTTGTTCCCACTTAGCTGAAAACATTTAAATTAAGCAAGGATGAGCATTTGAGTGCCCAGCAAGTAATAGTAATAATGAATATTAGCTGAAAGGATTAAATGTTTTCTTTGAAATACACTTCTACAACGAATCAACAGTTGTGAAGTAAGTTGGACCAATAATAACAATATATTTATTCTATATCAAATTTTTGAAACTACGTACTGACTATAACTGGAGATTAGTCGACAGATTATAAACATTATTTTTAATTTTTGCTAAGGATTAGCAGAACTTCATCCGAAAACCGTCATAACTTACGGACGCGAGGGTGTACATCCCATGTGCCCTGTATTGATCAATACTACATGTAAGAACGATATTATAGTTCATCTTTTCCGCCTTGGGCGCATAAAAGTTTTCTCATATTCGGGATGTTCATACTTAGTCAGGAATCCAAACCAAAGTAATTTGATTGGATACAATAAAGTGTTATCATGTTCAACGATATAACTAAATCTGTGTCTAGCTGGGTCAAATAGCTTAGACGGCTTTTAACTAATATATACATATCAGAGATCGATAGGTGTGTATTAACATGTGATTAAATACAATGATTATCCAAGTGAGGACACTTGTATACCATATTTAGAAATTAAGGAACTAAATAAATATCTAAATTATACAATAATATTGTATTGATAAATAATGATCGGATACATAATCGATAACAATAGAGTTAATATTCTGGCACAATGATAATATAATTCTGAAACTTTCGTACTTCTATCCATCCATTCAAAGTAAAATAAATCTGAAAGGCGGGATACTTATGCAGTCTCTTTGCTTTACAATCTGTGATTTAGTTTTATCTTTTATATCATGACCTATCATTAATAAGATCATTCGTTCGATTAGAATATTATATCATAACACATAGTACTGTTATTTGCAGTTAGCACATTACCTAATCACACTGTCACATAGATTTAATAGTCATTGAATCACAAACAAACACTTGTTAAGTCAAACTATCTAGGTCTAGATCAATTTCTGAAATATTTCGGTGTACTGACGGCTTTATCGGGTAATTATCGAGTCTAAGACTCTATCGTGTAATTCCATATTCCTTTAGATATTTTAAATATCAGTCGTATTATTTTTCATAGCCTTATAATAATTTTTAAATAATTATTATAATTTATCATGATTTTTCAAACATTGGAATTATTATAAAATGATTTAAATATCAAATAATTCTATTATCATTAATATTTAAATAATATTAAACTATTAATGAAACCATTGCCAAAATATTAAAGTTATTTATAATAACTCAAATATTTTTAAAGTACTAATATTACCCTTAAATAATTTTTAAAATAAATAAAAATCATTTTAAATAATTACCATTAATACTTAAATATTAAAGCATTATTTATCAAAATATTAAAAGTCATTAATACTAACTTAAAATATTTTTAATTCATTTATATCCTTTTAAATGATTTTTAAATTAATAAAACCATTTTAAACTATTTATTTAATATAATTATTAAATAAAATCAATATCATTAATATTAAATTATTAATGAAATTATCCTTTAAATATTAGAAGATATATTTTATAACTTAAAATATTCTTAAACATTTTATTTTCATTTAAAATGATTTTGATAATATTAAAATCATTTTTAAACTAATTTATTTAATATAAATATTAAATAAATCTAATATCATTAAAATTAAAATATTAATATTTTTCATGAAAAAATATCAAAAGTTATATTTTATAACTTAAAATATTTTTATAACCTTTAAATCATTTTTATAAGATTTTTAAATCATTAATTCTATTTTTCATAATTTATTTAATATATTTATTAAATAACTTAATTATCATTAATATTAATTTATTAATGAAATTTCATCACAAAATATTATAAGTCATTAAAAATAACTTAAAATATTTTCTTATACCATAATATAATTTTAAATGATTTTTCAAGTATTAAAATCATTTTTAAATAATATAATAATTAAATAAATTAAATGCCTTTAATATTTCAAAAATATTAAATATTTATGAAATATATTAAAAATTATTAAAAACTAATTTTTAGGCTTTAGAATAATTTTTTAGTAATTTATTTTGTATTTTTAATAATTAAAAACTATTTTTTAAATTATTTAAATAAAATCATTAATTTTCAAAATTAATTATCGTTAAATGGCCTATAAATGTACTAAACCGTCGCTATAGGTGTTCTTAATTTGTTCTTGAGCACACTTTAAAAACCCATGTCGTCACCATTGAGGGTGCTATGTTTGACCAAGTCTAGATCTATGTTCGAGTTGAATACAGGGCTTGTAATGGTATCAAGATTATAGTACTTATGTAATACTACATACACTAACTCAGATCATGGCCAAACAACAACATCACAAAGAGATCGAAGCCTCCAAATATCATGTCAGGCGTGTTCTTCAATTTCTGGATTTTCCATAATTGAAGGTACCTACTTTGAGCCTTTAAATTAATGCTTTCCAAGCTTACTTTGTATGATGTAATGGTTTTATCTTGTAGTCCGGATGTCAGGGAACATTTATATATTATCAGATCATCATAACAATAAAATATCTAAGAGGTCGTGGCCGGTCAAAGTACCTTCCAGGAACTGTTCTTGAACATTTCCGGGTTTTCCAAAAATGTTCAAGAGCAGTTTTGTCAACCTATGTTTGACCATAACTAAGTTCGATTCTGTTGAGTATTTGGGTAATCTAGAGGCATGGATATGTAGTATTCATGTCAGTCTATAAGTATATAACATCAACATGGCAAAAAAAACTTAAACACAGCAAGATTCATGGCCTGCAAAATGGTTGTCAGACTTTTCGGGATGATCTGTGTTTCCCAGATTCGTTCGGTCATGGTCGGTCAACGACCTTTGATCCTTAATAACTTTCAATCTACACATGTTATGGTCTTGATTCAAGTTTCATATCAAAGAACTAATGACATACCTACATATCTTATGGTTAGTAAAGTTAACATCACTACAGGATTGATTTTTTATTTGTTTTTTTCTTTGCACAGGGATCTTCAGCACCTCAAAATTCAAATAGGATCAATAAGGACCCCCACTCTCAGAAAGAGTCCACTGCTCTTGCTAACGGTAATTCTAATGAAAATCCTGTGGCTCTTCCGATGCTAGATGAGGATATAGAAGCGATTATGATTCAAAGTGCATTTCGAGTATATAGGGTAAATCGTGTTGCAAGTTTTTCTTGCTACTGCTATCTTGTTTCTTACAACACTAATTCAAAACTTAAAAAGTATAAAGAATTTTATGGCGGGTGCTTTGTTTATCCCATCAGATATCTTTATTCATTTGGTAATGTCTTACATTATGTATTTCTTAAACTATGTTATCTGTTATTCTACATGCTGACATTTTCAATATTCTGCTTTTAAAACTCATCACATTCCACAAATATTTAGGATGGAAGCAGATGTCTTCTTTATACACCAACATATTGAACGTAAATTTTTTTGGACAGTTATTTCTGTTTGATTTCTCTCTAGCATATATGATAACTTTTTAGTCATGTTGTACTGCAGTTGATATTCATTATACTGAGCACTTGAGAAGGGACGTCAGAAAGATAATTTTGGCATGATTTTTTGTCATATCACTTTTAGTACAAATGTTAAATATCATTTCTATGTGATTCTTGTATAGCATATATTCTCTGTTTCTACTTTCTAGCGATGGCTTTGGGTGGGAATACTATTATTCATGTTGCTTATAAAGTGTTGTCGGTTTATTTGGCTGCTCTTGAGTGGCAGAAACATCATGCTACACTCATTGCACTTGCTCAAATTGTTGAGGGTTGCTCGATGGTATCAAGTTTGTGCTTTTGTTGTTGATATTTTGTTCTTAAGTTCACTTGTTCACACCCTTAAACAGAAATTGGAATTAGTTTCTACTTTATGTTCGGTTTGATTATAAGATTATGCGCCTTTACTTGTTGATTATCTAGTTAAGTGTACTTACTTGTGTGATGTTGACTTTGTGTTTGATAGGCTAGACTGACTAAAATGTTTCATTATGTTCAGATATTACTGTTTTTTCAAATGTAGTTTTTTCTCTCTTGATCCATACAGATAATGAGTAAAAATTTGGAACCGGTGGTGTCTATGGTTTTGAACTCATTTCAAGATCCCCAGCTACGTGTATGGTGGGCATTTGTTAATGCAGTTGGTCAATTGTCCACCGATTTGGGTCCCGACAAGCAAGTTAAATATCATCATCTGGTGCTACCAGTATTAGCTGAAGCCATGGATGACTACCAAAATCCCCGAGTTCAGGTTTGTGGGATATATTGATTAGAATAGTATCATCACCGTTCGATTCTCTTGTTAAAGATACTTCTTAATATCTCTCCCTAATTTTCTGTAGTTGACTTCTTTTCCTAATTCACCTCCTCATTTTAGGAATTACAATCTTCTTTAATGTTTGAAAACATTTCATTCTACACTATTAAGTGTTTGGCCTAATATTTGTTGTGTGATACCTTTCATTCGTTATTCATGTATATTTGATGCTCTTTTCAAGATCATCGTTTCCCAGCTTCATCCTTTAGATGATTCTAGGCACTATCATTTTTAATTTCATCACTGGACACTTTCCCTAGTTTTGTTTCTCATTATAAAATTTTCTACTCCTAAATTACTTTCTCTTCTGTTTCTTTCTTCATAAACTATTAACTTGTATGTGTCTGTTATTCTAATTTGAAATGAACCCTTTTGTCAAATGTAATATATCCGATGAGTAATAAATAAATTATAGAAGAAGAGGAAAAAGAGAATAGAACCTTTGTCGTTGACTTTATTTTGCTCTTTCCAGAACCCTGCCTGATAAAATAAAATTACAAATAACAAAATTTTCACATCAGGGGTGCCTAGGCTATTGAAGTGCTATCATGCCGGGAATTTGCTTCAAGCCAAAACTCAAGTCCGAACACAGGAGGAGAGATGGAAAACCCTAAGAGACTTGAGTCCTGAGCTGTAATTTAACATCATAATCAATGGGAACTAGCGAAAGAGATAGAGAAGTTGCTGACACGTTGTTACTCTAAGCATCTCACAAAAGAAAAAATCAGAGTTGCCATATTTGAGCCCTAAAGAAGCTTTATCCCGAGCCTCTACTGATCAAAGAAGCAGATATCTCATGTGACGCCCCCAAAATAGGTATACACCACACCCATTCTGAGTCGCCAAATACATGGTACAGAAACAACTACAACTTTATTATTACAACAGTAAAACTGTGAGTTTAAATACAAATATTATCTTTTAGACAATATCTATACTCAAATAAATCCCCATCACATTTATTGATACATTATTTTACAAAAATGGTGAGGACTACTAAACAACTCTCTCTAGAACCTTCATTCCATACCCCACTAGTACTCATTACATTCTCGCCTCCCGAGAAGAAAAATGGAACAACAAGGAAAAGGGTGAGCTCAACTAGCCCGATAAAGAATACTATGACTAAGATAATATACAACAAATTATCGTTAGTCTCCAACAGGAAAAAATCGATAGAATACAATAGACAACAAGTTTCGGATCAATATTACGCAATGAAAATAATAATTCATAGAAGAGTTACGTAGAGAATGAAATCTACTATAATCTATGAATTTAACAGTCCATCATCAATATTTTATCCTGTAACATCAATCAATATTCATCTCAAATCAAATATTCATCTTTTGCACTACGAGCCCAAAGATATTCATCAATCGGTCATGTTCATCTCAACACTGCTTCATCTTTGCACTAAAGGCAAAAGATATTCATCAATCGGTCATGTTCATCTCAACACTGTTCATCTTTGCACTAAAGGCCAAAGATATTCATCGATCGGCATCATGTTCATTTAAACACCGCTCATCTTTGCACTACTGAGGCCAAAGATATTCTTCAGAAATCATTCATCTTTTTGCTTTTACAGGCCAAAGATATTCAATAATATCATCATTTAAGGCGAGGATGATGAAAAATATTTTTAAAGAACGAATCCAAAGAAACAAAATGACAAGGATTAAGGATTAAGGATTCATACTTGGTTTTATCCACGTCCAAAATACCTCAAAAATAATCATAGTGGTGTAAAATTCAAAATGATCAAAACATGGATACAATCAAAGCTAGTATCCGAATAGATGTTTTGGACGAAAAGAAGAAATTTTATTTTTCTATTGAATAGTGGTCAGATATCGTGAATAGTGCCGATATCGTGAATAGTAACTCTCAGACACCAAAAGATAGAAATTCCACAAAAAAAACATTTTCACGCTTCATTAATAGTACTTTCGTGAATAGTAACTCGTGAATAGTAACTCATGAATAGTAACTCGTGAATAGTAACTCATGAATAGTAACCCCGACATGAAAAGTTCCAAATTTGATAAAAACTTTAGATCAACATTTCAGCATAATGATATTGAAGAAATAATATCATTACTGAAAAAAAAAATATCCCTTACCTCAAAGAATCAAGATTTCTAAGAAGGAAAGGCTCAAGTGATCTTTGAATGAAACTTGTCTTGAGCAAGAACTCTCAAAGTATCTAAATACTCACAAAATACGCTCAATAATATAGAGAGAAAAGAGAAAAACTTTGTTTACGTGTGATTTTCAATTCTAACTTAGCCCTCTATTTATAGGAAAATGTTAGCCCATCAAGGCATTTGACTTCTTGCTCGATGGCTTTACTCGCTACTATTGCCACCCACCACATTTGAAATAAAATTCAGCACATTTCTTCACCAACCACAAGTGGGGCCCACTCAATTCTAGAATTTTCCACCAAAATCAATTATAACCCTAATTTCCGAATCGGACACCTCTTAAAATTCATAACAAATCATTCGTGCATTTTTAACGGTTCAAAATTTGTGGACATATACTCAACTTATGTATGTATAACATACCCAAAAAATTACCACAATCCAACGGTCGGATTAAAAATTATAACCCCATGAATATATCTCAAAAACCCACGATTTGATTTTAATACCTCCAATCCGATAAAATACCGATAAAACATCTCAAAGATTAATTCCTTCATTAATAACCACATAAATAAATCCATCATTTATATTCATATAAAATAAATATTTCCTTATCATATGAATCAATAATTAATTATTCACAAATAATATTACGTAATCACATTTATAATGACCAGTCGCTTCTCCCGAAAGAGGGGCTTTCAATAAGGATCTCTCCTTCTTGGTAGCAATTAGGTGACCAAACCTCTCCTTAGACAGAACTTTCTAGACATTGCCAATAATGTTATCTAATAATATTATTCAAATAATATGAATTATTGATCCGATAATGGAAATATCAGTGTTGACAATTATTGAAACAATAATAATATAAAATATCAACGCAACAATTATTGAATCAATAAAATAAAATATTGAACAAAGAACTCACCGTGAAAATTATTGAGTAGTGCCTTCACGTAAGGATCAATAATTCAACAATCACATGCAATACAGGTGCTACTCTTTAACCACGCCAGACATCATTCTTATTTTAACCAACGGGTATTCCAACAGATCTTAATTGGTAATAACTACGCCGTTATTTATAACCACCCAAACTTTGTCGTTTTCCTCATCCAATCGCTTTCAGTTATGGGGCCCACACATGGGCTGCTACCGTCGTCATTTAATATTCCCGACAAGCGATTTAATATTCCACGACCAAACGAATATTCCCCACAAAAATGAATATTTTATAACCACTTGCTTATTTTGAAATATTTGCGTATTTAACCCTTAACTATCCACATTAATCAAATCGACCTTTACTATTTCAAAATAATAAATAAAGGAAATTCCTTTTTATTTAAAAAAATTTCGGGGTCTTACAACCTCCCCTCCTTATGAAATTTCGTCCTCGAAATTGACGTACGTACCTGGTGTTTCGAAAAGGTGAGGATACCTCGCTTTCATTTCCGTTTCCAATTCCCAGGTCATTTCCTCTATAGCATGATTCCTCCATAAAACTTTAACTTGTGGTATGACCTTTGCGCGTAGGACATGCTCCTTCCTATCCAAAATCTTGACAGGTACCTCCTCATACGTTAGGTCTTCAGCTATCTCGTCCGGTTCTAACTCTATAACGTGGTTCGGGTCTTTCACATATTTACGAAGTACAGATATGTGAAACACATTATGAACACGAGACATACTTGGAGGTAACGCAAGTCTATAGGCTACATTTCCTACTCGGTCAAGAATTTGAAATGGACCAATAAATCATGGATTTGAGCTTTCCTCTCTTCCCAAATCTTGTAACTCCCTTCCATGGAGCAACTTCGCAACAATATATGATCCCTACATTAAATTCCACATCCTTTCGATGAAGATCCGCATAACTCTTTATCGATCTTGTGCGTGGTTTGTATACGTTGTCGAATCATTAGTCATATACGTTATTAACTTTCGGGTCCCAACAATGTTGCTTCACCCACCTCATCCCAACATATTGAGAACAACATTTTGTCCATATAATGCTTCAATGGAACCATGCCTATATTTGTTTAATAACTATTGTTGTATGAGAATTCCACCAATGGCAAGTACTTATCCCAACTTCCTTTGAAATCTAGGACACGAGTTTTAATATATCTTCAAGAGTTTGAGTAGTCCTTTACGATTGCCCATCCGTTTGAGGATGGTATGCCAAAATGAATCGTAAATTGCGTGCCCATAGCTTTCTAACCCAAAATCATGAAGTGAATCTTGGGTCACTATCCAAACTATGGATACGAGGCATGCCATGCAACCTCATAATCTCATTCACGTACATACTAGCAAGACGCTCAAGGAATAAGTCTCCGTGACGGCAAGAAATGAGCGGACTTGGTTAATCTATCAACAATAACCCAAATAGCATTGATGCCTTGAGAAACCGTAGGAAGACTCAGTAACAAAATCCATGGTAATGTGTTCCCACTTCCATTCCTAATCTCAAGTGGTTGCAACGGACCCTTAGGTACTAGATGCTCGCCTTTTTACACGTTAGCAAGTTAAACACATCGAGATAAACTTTGCAATCTCTCTCTTCATATTATTCCACCAAAATGTATGTCAAGATCACGATACATTTTAGTACTTCCGAGATGGATTGCAAATGGTGTATTGTGTGCCTCCATCATAATCTTGTTCTTCAAATCGTAGTCGTTAGGAACACAAAAGTCTAGAGTGGACTCAAGTATTCCTTCTTCATCAATTCTCGCTTAGGAATAGCTCTTTCTTGTACTTTCTTCTTCATACGCATCAGCTCCGGGTTGGGTGGCTTGAGCAGCTTTAACTAAAGTCGATTATACTCGTATATCATCACGTGGGTACCTAGAGTTTTCATCTCCATCTCTATTATTTGTAAATTATACTGAAATTAGTCTTTGACAATATCGTACTCAGATTGTATACGATCTTCTACTCAACACGCCGGCTACCACGTTCGCTTTTCGAGGATGGCATGGTCGTAACATGTCTTTGAAATGAGTCTCCTCTTGAGTTCTTCGAAGCTCTTCCCACATTCCTTGCTCCATTCGAATTTTGTATCTCTACGAGTCAGCTGCGATAATGGAATAGCGATTCGAGAATATCTTCCGATAATAACCAACTAAGCTTCAAAGCTACGTATTTCGATTCTTGACTTAGGTTGCTCTCAATCGTGACTCATATCCCAATCTTGGATAGCACGTCACAATGACACCTATCGCTTTACTATCGCATCGAATATGACGTCCCTATAGAGTTTAAAGCTTAGTGAATTCCACAAAGGAAGTCACAAGATAAAGGCTCGGTACCAAATTCTATAGTTGAATTTTAACTCACGAAGTTCAATAGAGCCATTCTATATGAGATTTTAGAAATGAGTTTTGTACCGGGTTCAAAGTCGATACAAAATTTAATATCGAAGCTTTGGGAGTAAGCCAAGAAATTCTTTCGTAAAATACGTCAGGAAAAATCAATAACAACAAGAATATTATTCAAATCTGACGTGTCTTTATTCAAATCCATAACATGGACTAAGAAAACTTGACATCCGTAATAAATGAATGACTTCATGGCTTGATATGAAAATGTTTGATTACAATGGTTTGATTGCTTGAATTCGAATAACAGGTTGCTTAGGAATATGAAAACTAACAACCTTACAAAAGCAATCAATTTGGCATGATGAGTAGTTAACCTTAAAATCACATCAAAAGCAAATATCTCTATAGAAATAAGGTTAACAGGTAATGTGATAGTGCCAACCTGAATCAAACAAGATTTCTAAACAACAGATGTAATGAAAGTTTCTCCTAACGGATTCTCCATAAATAGGTCAAAGTCTAATTTCTCCGTAGTCAAGTTCAAACGTTGAGCGCAAGCAAGAGAGATAAAAGAATGGGTAGAACCGGTATCTAGTAAGGTATAAACTTCGCAGAATTTATAATTAACTAACCTGTGCTAACTTCGTTCGGGTTCCTCGCATTTTGACCGGCCACACGACAAACGCTCTTCCAAGAACCGCTTGACTTTGACTTTTCCGGGACATCCTTTTTTTTGAGTCACCATTCACGCCGGATGGTTTCGATATCGTATAATCTCGAGCGATATGTCCTTCTTTTCCACAATTATAGCATACCTTGGAAGGCTTTGAACAGTTTGACCTTATATGTCCCTCCTCTCCACATCTCAGTAGCATCTAACCGGCGATCGTTCTCTTCCCTAGAATTTGTTGATGGTGCTGATGTTGTTCACGCCGACGCCTTCTCGTCATCGTTAAATCTTCTCTTTTTAGATTGGACATCTCTTTCCATAATATCAACGCGTCGTGCGCCTTTTTACCCATGCATCACTCATTCTCACTGCTCGCTTATTTCTTCTTTCATTTCGATTCGACTTTATCATCTTATACTCGCCAAAGAGTGCTTCGCTCAAGCATCACGATCGGGTAACATAAGCTTGAATCGTTGCATCCTTTTGCTCCACGATTTTCGCAATTCTTTAGCTTTGCTTCTTCTAACTCATGAATACGATTTTGCAATTCTATATTTCGATCATAAAATACCTCTAATAAACTCTCTTCAGTACCTCTTCTTCCTCTTCTTCCTCACTCACTCTTTGTTACCTCTGCGATTATCTCAAAATGCAACTATCAATTCTTCACTCACCACATGGATATCTCTAATTCCTTCTTCACTTTGACATCACATTATCCTCGTTGGCGATTAGAGGTGTCTCCACGATCTCATTCACTCCATTGTTAACGTTCTCGTGACCATTCTAAAAAAACTATCATAAAACAAGGGTTAATTAAATAAATTAACAAATCACATAATACCCTATAATATGACCAACCAACAAATAAGCTTAGGTAGGACACACTAGCGAAAGGATTTACTCGCCTCTCCTCCTAGTTTTATTCCCCGATCTCCGCTTGAGATCATATCCCTAAGCTCTATACTAACCGTGACGCCCCCAAAATAGGTATACACCACACCCATTCTCGAAATCGCCAAATACATGGTACGAAACAACTACAACTTTATTATTACAACAATAAATCATGAGTTTAAATACAAATATTATCTTTTAGACAATATCTATACTCAAATAAATCCCCATCACATTTATTGATACATTATTTTACAAAAATGGTGAGGACTACTAAACAACTCTCTCTAGAACCTTCATTCCATACCCCGACTAGTACTCGCTACATTCTCGCCTCCTGAGAAGAAAAATGGAACAACAAGGAAAAGGGTGAGCTCAACTAGCCCAAAGAAAGAATACTATGACTAAGATAATATACAACAAATTATCGTTAGTCTCCAACAGGAAAAAAATCGATAGAATACAATGAGACAACAAGTTTCGGATCAATATTCGCAATGAAATAATAATTCATAGAAGAGTTACGTAGAGAATGAAATCTACTATAATCTATGAATTTAACAAATCCATCATCAATATTTTATCCTCAGTAACATCAATCAATATTCATCTCAAATCAAATATTCATCTTTGCACTACAGCCAAAGATATTCATCAATCTATTCGTGTTCATCTCAACACTGCTCATCTTTGCACTAAAGGCCAAAGATATTCATCAATCGGTCATGTTCATCTCAACACTGCTCATCTTTGCACTAAAGGCCAAAGATATTCATCGATCGGTCATGTTCATTTAAACACCGCTCATCTTTGCACTACAAAGCCAAAGATATTCTTCGAAATCATTCATCTTTGCACTACTACGGCCAAAGATATTCAATAATATCATCATTTAAGATCGAGGATGATGAAAATATATTTTAAAGAACGAATCCAGTGAAACAAAATGACAAGGATTAAGGATTAAGGATTCATACTTGGTTTTATCCACGTCCAAAAATACCTCAAAAATAATCATAGTGGTGTAAAATTCAAAAATGATCAAAACATGGATACAATCAAAGCTAGTATCCAGAATAGATGTTTTGGACGAAAAGAAGAAATTTTA
This sequence comes from Panax quinquefolius, assembly GCA_020205615.1. Lineage (NCBI taxonomy): Eukaryota > Viridiplantae > Streptophyta > Magnoliopsida > Apiales > Araliaceae > Panax > Panax quinquefolius. The sequence goes on along the minus strand of CM035154.1, from coordinate 98,737,032 downwards.
TTTTTCGGTGAATAGTGCCATATACGTGAATAGTGCCGTATACGTGAATAGTAACTCCGACACCAAAAGATAGAAATTCTACAAAAAAAAAAATATTTTCACGCTTCATGAATAGTATTCGTGAATAGTAACTCGTGAATAGTAACTCATGAATAGTAACTCGTGAATAGTAACTCATGAATAGTAACCCCGACATGAAAAGTTCCAAATTTGATAAAAACTTCAGATCAACATTTCAAAGATAATGATATTGAAGAAATAATATCATTACTGAAAAAAATAATATCCCTTACCTCAAAGAATCAATTGATTTCTAAGGAAAGGCTCAAGTGATGTTTGAATGAAACTTGTAATCTTGACAAGAACTCTCAAAGTATCTAAATACTCACAAAATACGCTCAATAATATAGAGAGAGAAGAGAAAACTTTGTTTACGTGTGATTTTCAATTCTAACTTAGCCCTCTATTTATAGGAAAATGTTAGCCCATGAAGGTGACTTGACTGCTACTTGATGGCTTTACTTCGCTACTATTGCCACCCACCACATTTGAAATAAAATTCAGCACATTTCTTCACCAACCACAAGTGGGGCCCACTCAATTCTAGAATTTTCCACCAAAATCAATTATAACCCTAATTTCCTAATCGTAGACACCTCTTAAAATTCATAACAAATCATTCGTGCATTTTTAATTGGTTCAAAATTTGTGGACATATACTCAACTTATGTATGTATAACATACCCAAAAATTACCACAATCCAACGGTCGGATTAAAATTATAACCCTACGCAATATATCTCAAAACCCTCGATTTGATTTTTAATACCTCCAATCCGATAAAATACTTGATAAAACATCTCAAAGATTAATTCCTTCATTAATAACCACATAAATAAATCCATCATTTATATTCATATAAAATAAATATTTCCTTATCATATGAATCAATAATTAATTATTCACAAATAATATTACGTAATCACATTTATGACAACCGTGTTGTTCCCGGAAAGAGGGGCTTTCCAATAAGGATCTCTCCTCATCGCACGCAATTAGGTGACCAAACCACTCCTTAGATGTAACTTTCTAGACATTGCCAATAATGTTATCTAATAATATTATTCAAATAATATGAATTATTGATCCGATAATGGAAAATATCATGTAAAGTGACAATTATTGAAACAATAATACTATAAAATATCAACGCAACAATTATTGAATCAATAAAATAAAATATTGAATAAGAATTCATCGTGAAAATTATTGAGTAGTGCCTTCACGTAAGGATCAATAATTCAACAATCGCGTGCGCAATACCGCAGTATTACTCTTTGTGCAACCACGCCAGACATCGTATTTTAACCAAATTATTCCAATGTCCTTAATTCAGTAATAACTACGCTGTTATTTATAACCACCCAAACTTTGTCGTTTTCCTCATCCAATCGCTTTCCGTTATGGGGCCCACACATGGTCGCTACTGGGCGTAGTAAATTAATATTCCCTTGACAAAGCGATTACGAATATTCCACGACCAAACGAATATTCCCAGAGCAAAATGAATATTTTATAACCACTTGCTTATTTTGAAATATTTGCGTATTTAACCCTTAACTATCCACATTAATCAAATCAACCTTTACTATTTCAAAATAATAAATAAAGGAAATTCCTTTTTATTTAAAAAAATTTCGGGGTCTTACATCTCAGTCGATGTTTTTGATCCATCTATCTTGGTTTTAAATTTGTTCTTTTTGTCTGAAACCATACACTGGATGGAGCAAGCATATAGTCACACTGAAGGTTCTTTTTTTATTTAGATTTGTAGCAAATGATATTGTGATTGTCTATTTGTCTTTTTCTGCTTATGAGCAATACGGTGTACATTAGTACCACATAGCAATTCTATTGTCTTTATGTATTGATTTTGGCACTAAGTGCCTCTGGTGACCTATTTGCTTCATATTCCTGACTTGTTATTATATTTAAATATGTGCAGGAAGACTGCTTCTACGACCTGCCTTACAATACTGGGTATCAAATTTATGTGCTACGTTTACGGAAGACGAGGGACGAAATTATGAAGTGTACTCTCTCTATATATGTATATATATATATATATATATATATATATATATTGATTGAAGAACTGTGGTAGCTTTAGATGGTTAATTGTAATGATAATAAATGATTATGTAGTGGATGATTTTATTAAGTTAATAATATTTTAGTTTTTTGTATTTTTGCCATTATTTGCTATGGGGACATTGAGCTAGCCAGGTACACAAAAAGAATGTCGTATTTTGATTTGGCAACAATATAATTTGTTACCAAAGCATTGAATAAGTTTTAATATAGCAACAATTTTTTATACATTTAGCAATAAATTTTCGTTGCTAATGGCATTAAAAACATAATATTTGGCAATGAAAAATTAATCTAATAAAAACGGAGAGAATATTGTTGTTAATACTAACATAAAAGGCAACATTTTTTATCGTTGCAAATCATATCAACTTTCGTTGCACATATAAAGAAACGACAACATATAATGTCGTTGCTAATCGATTTACTTTCGTTGCTATTGAAAATAACCAAGAATAAACATTTTCATTACTGATTCAGCATAATGTCGTTGCCAAATAATATAATCAGCAATGAAAATCGTTGCTAAAGAGTTTACATTCCGCAACGAAAGCAAGCTTAGGCAACAATTTTCATAATATACTGCAACGAAAAATGTCGTTGCAAAATGGTGTCAATTACAACGAAAAAGCATGGTCGTTGCAAAAAAAAAAAGAGTTCATTTCGTTGCCAATTAGCAGGCTTTTGCAACGAAATGGGATTTTTAGCAACGAAATTTTAATTATTCTGCAACAATACATTTTGTTGCTAAAGGATTGATGTCTCTGTACGAAAGCCAAATTTTGTTGCAAAATGTAATACTTTTGGCAACGAAAAAAAAATGTTCGTTGCGGAACAATTAGCAACGCTCATTGCGCAACGAAAGATGCAATGACATTAAAGTCGTTGCCAAAACCCTTTTGCAACGAAATTTGGCACCTTTAGCAACGAAAATTGGTTGTTGCTGAAGCCCCATTTTTTTGTAGTGAGTAGTTAATATGAACTTTACATATTATGTTGTTATGTATAAACCTTTTTGTATAACTGAAGGTATGTTTGTATGTTAAGGTTAGAAAACCTGGGATATTGTAGTAATGATATGTATAATGTTATTCATATATGTATGGGTAGTTAGATGTTATTTATATGATGGATCGTGAGCACCAAACCTGGGGGCCAGGTAACCCGGATTTTGGGGCGTCACATGTTAGTATCAAAGCAGTAGGTTATAAACCTTAAGTGGGGGGGGGGGGAAACCTTAGGATTATAACATTAAGCAAGATAGAGCAACTCATTTAGAGTTCTAAGTGAGAGTTTGATGAAGTGCATCAATAGTAAGATGTGTGGACGCATAGTGTTTATGAATTTTGTACTTGTGGTGTATTAATCAAGGTTGTTTAAAATTGATTGTAGGATGTCAAGAGATGACGAAATGATTATGGAGATGTTAGCGGCTATTGCACCAATACCAGTAGCCGAGGTGCCAGCTCAGAGTGAGTCAGTTGAGGAAGTTGTAAGAGACGAACCTATGGTGAATCTGGGGAGAGATCATGACGAGTATCCTGAAATGGATCTAGATGAAGATGAAGAGGTAGAGTCCGAAGAAGCTAAGGTGGAATTGAAAATTAAGACCGAAGTAGGAGAAAAAGGTCAGGTATCTGCAGAAGTTTAGGAGCTCCGAAGCAAGGTATTTCTCTTGGAGGAATTATGGAAGACAAAGAGGGCATTACGCGAGATGACAGAAGAAAGGAACGATTTGAAGGCATAAGTGGATAGAATGAGGGCTGAAGGTGGTGGATCATCGGAAGGTACGATCAAGCAGAAGAAGGGTAGCAATAAAAGGAAAAGGGACAATGACAGTGATAACAACTCAGGAAACTCAAATCCAAAGAAGAAGCAAATATGTGGTAAGTGTGGAAAGACTCATTTGGGAGAGTGTATGATGGGGAAGAATGTATGTTTCAATTGTGGACAAAAAGAACATATTTCGCCAAATTATCCTAAGCCAAATAAGAGAAAATATTTTTCATGTGGTGGAATGGGTCACGGATTCAACAAGTGTCCTAAGAAGATGGCAGGTGAAGGAAGTGGACTGTAAACATATTTAGTATAATTAGTAGTACCTTTTGGTAGTAAGATGTATTAAAGATTGTAACATCGTGAACGATGAGTAGGTATATATATATATATATATATATATATATATATATATGAATGTAATTTTTGTTTTGGTATGAATATTAAGATGATTTTGGTGAATTACAACTTTTTGTGTAAAGTTGTGGTAGTTAATCCCGATTTTTGTCAAAAAGGGATAGTGACTGATTAAAGTAGTATGTGTCATGTACTAAAAAGTACTATGTGCTATTTGAATAAATATGCAATTATATAAGAAATTTTTGTAAATTCTTATTATGCTAATAATAAGAGGTAGTATAAAGATAAAGAATTAATGTAAATTTTTATCTAATCAGATAATGTCGCCTAGACGACAAAATCGAAATCAAAGGGAGGAGAAATCGGTGAATAAAGAAGGAAGTCAAGCAGACCCGGTGCAAAACTTTGTAAACATGTTAGCCCAAGCTATGAGAAATAGGACGCCAGCGGCAAGAGGTTAACCAGCCAATAGATTGGCAAATTTCAAATATTTTAAAGAAGTAGGGCCTCCAGAATTCAAAGGAACCACTAATCCTATTGAAGCCCAAACTTGGGTGAAGGAGATGGAGAAGGCATTTATTATTGCGAGAGTAGTAGAGGAGCAAAAGACAGCTTTTGCTACCTATTTGATGAAGGAAGAAGCTAATTATTGGTGGGAAACTAATCAGGCTAGAGCTGGGATAGCAGTAGTAACTTGGACTAGGTTTAAGGAGTTGTTCTTTGAGAACTATTTTTCGCTAAGTATGCAAGCCAGGATGGAAGTCAAGTTTTTAGAATTAAAGTAGGAGAATATGTCGGTATCAGAGTACGCCGTCAAATTCAACGAGTTAGCGAGATTTGCACCTCATCAGGCGGATACGGAGGCACGAAAAGCGTGGAGATTTGAGAATGGACTGAAGCCAGGGATATTTAATAAGGTAGCCGTGTTACAGATCAATACATTTGCGACTTTGTTGGAAAAAGCAATCATTGTTGAAGGAGGAAGTGAAGCTGCATCTAATTATCATCAGGAGAAGAAGAGGAAGGCGGATGAAGGAGGTAGTAGTGGTGGAATAATCCCAATAAGCGAAAATGGAGTGATAATACCCAATCGGGTAATAAGTCAGGAGAGAGTCGGAAGGGAGGTGAGCCGTGTGCGGTTTGTGGGAAAAACCATCCGGGAGTTTGTTTGAAGAGTAAAGGAGTTTATTTTAACTGTGGCCAAGAGGGACACATGTCTCCCAATTGTCCTAGTCCGAAGAAGATACAAGGTTGTTTTTCGTGTGGATCAACAGATCATCTAGATAGGAATTATCAAAAGAAGAATGCGGATAAAGGAAGTATCAACAAGGGAACCAGCGGTGGAACCCTGACGATTAAAGAACCTGCTCAGCTAGGAAGATCAACGGCCCGTACATTCAATATGACCGTTCAAGATGCAGTGGCTGCATAGGAGGTGGTGACAGGTAACGATTTCGTTCGGTAATATAATTATGTGCGTATTCTTGGGTAGATATCGATGTGAGTTTTTTTCTTTTACGGATCCAAGTCATAGGTTATTATATGAGACACAAATTAGTATTATGTTAATAAGAAGGAATTGATGATACAAATTTAAAAGGTATTAGAATATAAGAAAGCGATGATTCCGGGGACGGAATCCTTATAAGAAGGGGAGAATCTGAAGACCCAGAATTTTAAACAATTCTAATTTTACAAATAATTTTTTTTTCTTAATATTGGTATTGATTATCAATATTGTGATAAGTATCTGTGTTATGAGCAGAGCAAGTTGGTCAAACTATGTATTGACTGAGTAATAAGAGTGAAGCTTTGTTAAACAACTAGTCAAAACCCTAACCCTAATTTTGGATAGGGATTCGATAGATAATACAGTTATAATAATTGTATCTGTGATTATGTATTTGTACAGTATAGACTTAATGATCAAAGGTTGATCAGATAAGGTATAACCTTAGTAAACCCTAATGATAGATTAGAAACCCTAATCTATTATCAAAAAACCCTAACGAACAGTTAGGAACCCTAATTGTATTCCGGGAAACCCTAATTTCTTATTCAGGAACCCTAAACCCTAATTAGCAAACCCTACTTGTGATCATCAAACCTTAAGGGCTAAGATTAAAAGGAGTTATGTCAAATGACTAGACTACCCTTAAAATCATGAGGGAAATTACTAAAATACCCTTTTAGAAGCGACATGGCCAAAATACCTTTTACTTAAGTTATAAGTTAAGAGATATTTCAAATCTTATGACTCACCATCTTTTGGATTACAACATGTGCTCAAATATACACTAGATCTTATCTTTAAGTTCCACCTTGCATAGTTTAGATTCAATGAATCAAGTATGAGATATTAAAGAGAAAGAAAGTCCAAAAGAAAGCTCATTTGAGAACCAAACACTTAGCCAACTTTTCTCACACCTAAGCCACGAAAATAATAAGTGATTCAGTCCATAACCAAGTCCCTAACACCTCAAGATCAGTATAGGAAAGCCAAGATCAAAGCTTGTTCAAGAGAGGCATAAACCCTAACTTATGTTTAATTTTGTATGCTAAGATAAAAGTTGTGTTTATGTGTTTAAATTTATGTTATAAGATGTTATTTAGTGATCTATGATATTATATCATAGATCCATAACATCAAAGTGCTCAAAAATTAAGTTTTTAAAACTATCAAGAACCCTAGTTCTATGTGACAACTGAATGTCAGAGGCCATAGATCTAGATCTGTTTATAATTTGTCTTGTTTGCTGTAATAAACTTGTAGTATGCTATGATGGGGGTGATCTGAAAGTGGAATCATGGTCATAACATGTCTAGATTCCAAGATATTGATGGTCAAAGTGGGTTGACCGACCATGACGTTGTGTTTCTGGGTAACCCAGAAAATACCCATGAAGGTCTGACAAGATTTTGTTGAGCTTGAATCTGTCAGATGATATTTGATTTATTTATGTTAGTGTATCAATGTTATACTCGGTTATATGGACTATAGATTCGTGGCTTTAGATCACATAACTAACAAACATAATCAAAGTAGTGAGCAGTATCTAAACACGAATTGAGTTTTATGGAAATTCCAGAAAACGTATGAACACAGTTTCTGACAAGGTTTGACCGGCTCAGATCTTGTGATTGTGATGTAGTTAAACTAACCTAGTGTAGTATATTTGTTCTTTGACATAAGGACTACAAGATTGAATCATTTAAAGACCAAATCATTGTCCAGAAACCAAGATAATCAAGTTGCAAAGTGCTCTTACTAGAATGTTTGGGTTTCGGGTAACCCGTAAAACCCGTAATGTGTCCGATGATTTAGTTTGAAGCCTTAGATCTTCATGGTGTGATGTAGTATATCCCTGATTGTTGTTGATACATGTAGTATTACATCAATACTACATGATCTGTACCTTAGCAAGCCTAGAATCATCATGAGCAGTGAATTGAAAATGCTCAAACATAGCACCTTGAGACTGACTTTGAGTGTTCTTGAGGCTCAAGAACACCAATAATGACAATTTCTGTCGCTAAAGACTTTAGCAACAGTTTTATTACAATTAAATATATTAATTTCCAATAAATCATTAAAAATAGAAAATAATTTTTAAAAGTCCCAAAATGAGTTTTAAAAATTATTTTAAGTTATAAAATTAACTTTTGATAATTTGACATATTTTTCATTAATATATGTATTTATTTGAATATTAATGATATTAAATTAATTTAATAATTATATTAACTAAATTAGTTAAAATGATTTTAATATATTAAAAATCATTTTAAATGAGAATAAAGTGTTAAACAAATATTTTAAGTTATAAAAGATGACTTTTAATATTTTGAGGTAAATTTCATTAATAATTTAATATTAATGATATTAGATTTATTTAATAATTATATTAAATAAATGGTTTAAATATGATTTTAATGATTTAAAAATCATTTAAAAATGATATAAGTGATTTAGAAATATTTTAAGTTATAATAAATGACTTTTAATATTTTGAATGAAAAATATATTAATATATGAATATTAATGGTACTTATTTAAAAATGATTTTAAATGTTTTAAAAATCATTTAAGGGAATATTAATGTTTTAAAAATATTTTGTGTTATTATAAATAACTTTAATATTTTGACAAGTATTTAATTAATATTTTAATATTATTTAAATATTAATGATAATGGGATTATTCAAAGATTTAAATCATTTAAAAATGATATCAGTGTTTGAAAAATTATTATAAAATATAATAATTACTTGAAAATTATTATAAGCTTCCGAAAAATATTATGAATGATATTTTAATAATATTGAAGCTTTGGATTAGAGTTTTATTGAAAATAAACTCGTTTGTTATCTGATAGGGTAATAAAGACCTAGTATTAATACTGAAGTCCAACCAAACTGAACTAGTTAGAACTGATAAGTGTTTGTAGAGGTTATAAACACTGTTGTGATTATATGATTACGTGATTATGTAATATAGTGACTTTAAATGACAGTATTATATGTTGTGATGTGTTATGCTAATTACGAGACCAATATTATTGATTATAGGTCTTTCAAACGCAGCTAAGTTATATTGTGTAGCAGTAGTCAACAGCGAAGGCAAGTTCCCTTAACTCAATCTCGAGTTATTACTTTTGTAAACATAGTAGTGGGTAATTATTGCTGATTATTCCACATCTAAGATTTATTATTGATTATTCGCAGTTAGTGCAAGTTCATTAACGTAAGCTGAATTTTAATTTCAAAAGTATGACTGGGGAATAACTGTTGTTGGTTATTCATAATATTATTGTTGATTGCAAATAGTGCAGTTGATTTTTGTCTATTATTGAACAATTTTTGAGCTATGTCTCAACTAATTGTTTTGGCTAGACGAATATTTGTTGAAGCTTGATAAGTTCTAACTCAATTTTTATTGAAAGATCAATGCCATTTATTTCAATTAGATCGAGATAGATGTTAGATATTGAAATCATAGCATTTCTTTAAATACAAACTATATTGTTGCAATACGAATTCTTGTTGTAAGAATGAGTTGAACAATCCTTATATAAAGGGGACCTTGTGGTCAGATATACGGCCATTGCGCGTGAGTTAAGTATTATGCATAATATTGGGTACAATAAAGCTGATCACTTTATGTACTTATAGAGGGTTATAGTTTAGTTTTTATAGCTAATTTATAATTCTAGGGTAATTCGGTATTGAATATTGATAATGCCTCGAGACATTCATGATCCATTTGGATCGCTCAGCATAAAATCTGGAAAATAATCCACTTTGTTATTGCGTAGGATCATCTATTGATAATCGATTGAACATTGTTGAAATTTCAAAAGCGTTTTACTCTTTCATCACTGAATTGTTGTTTAGCATGAAATGTGATAAAGTTTTGATATTAATAAGTGATTTATTCAGCTAATTCAAATTCCTTTAAACATTGTTGAAGTCTTGTCGAATCTAGACTCTAATATTCTTGATTCCTATACTTTATTGAATGTTTTAACTTGCGAAGCAAACTCGTTGCTCACCCTTGCTTTAATATAACATTTCAGCTAAGAACGAAGTAGCAGGAGGGTCTGAGAAGGACAAGGGCAAAGGCAAATTGCTGGAGTAGTTAATATGAACTTTACATATTATGTTGTTATGTATAAACCTTTTTGTATAACTGAAGGTATGTTTGTATCTTAAGGTTAGTAAACCCGAGATATTGTAGTAATGATATTAATTAATGATATGTATAATGTTATTCATATATGTATGGGTAGTTAGATAGATGTTATTTATATGATGGATCGTGAGCACCAAACCTGGGGGTCAGGTAACCCGGATTTGGGGGCGTCACATATTAATTGGTCAAGCCTAATGTGTAATGGAAATGAATAAGGTGTAAGTATACTTATATATGTATAGATATATAAGTGTACATATATGTATATAAGATGGCAAAGGACAAAAGAAATAAAACAAAAATATATAATAGATATAATACTCCCTCCATAACCGAATTTCCCCTCCCAATTGGCTCAAGAATGCTGAAAATTTTTGCTTAGCATTGCAAGATAAGTCTATGTGATGCAAATAATAAGTACGTGGTTAGGTAGAGAGTTGGTGAAGATTTTCACCAACTAACCTTTTACCAATGGGTAATAACTAATTAGGTATATAAAATACAAGTATTATACATGTATTAGTATGTGTATTGTATACATAAGTTTGCCTTTAAATAAGACCTCCCAAGTCAATAGCTAGAGTTTGTTTCAGTTGCTAAGTGTAAGAAGATATAAGAGAGCTAGAGCGAATTGAGAGAAAAAGATAAAAAAAAATCTAGGAGGGTTATTTCTTTTGGTGGAGTTCAAGAAGGAAGAATCAAGGTGGAGAAGCACCTAAGCTTTATTTCTAGAAGAAAGAAAGCATTAAAGAGGTAAGTTCATAACCTAGCTTTAAAATAAGAAAGATAAGTTAGTGTATATAATTCTAAGTAGGAAAATCCAAGCTTGGTTGTGGGAGTTTACTTGTTGTGGGATCATGAAGGATTCGAAGTTATAAGGATGAGAATTTGAAGGAGATTATATGCCTTGTATGCTTGGTATGTGATTTAGGTTTAAAATGGAACTAAGGAAATGCATGTGAGCATGAAACCTAGATTGTAATACTTCGAGGCATGAGTTTTGATGTTAAATGCTATAAAATGTGTAAGCTATGTATGTGATCCAAAAATGTTATGTTGAACATCTATGAAATATGAACATAACCCAAGTGGAATCATCAGATTCGGACATCAAACGAACTCGTAGAAAAACAATTGGTGAGATATGCTAAAATAAAAACCCTAGCTTGGAAATCAATAAAATTAGGTTAAATAAATATTTTGGAAAGTGAATTGAGAAATCAAATATTGAAGATATGTAAGTTTATAAGATAATGGAAGTGGTTTAAGCTCATTTGGATGTATAAATCAAAAGTTATGCAAGATTGAATCAAAAGATGTAGAAAATTAAAACATTGAAAAAAAACTCATCAAAAAGTCTGTCAGTCCGACGTGGCCCACACCGCCTGCAAGCCCGAACCGAAGCACCCCATGCTAGAGAATTTGAAACCGCTTGACCCGGTGTGGCTGCGTTGCAAGCAAGGTAAGCAATAAATCCTCAACAGGAACCTTAAGTCTGGTCGAGTCAAACCGGGTCAAAAAATGAAATTTTTTTATAATATATAATTAAAATGATACTAAGAGATTATATTTACTATGATTGAATAATTAAAATAATAAAGACTATTTTAATTAAGAGTTAGTAAATTAAAATTCCTCTAATTAATTAATATTATAGATCTCTTAAAATATGATTAAATAATTAAAACTAAAGAAAGTTTTAATTGTGAAACTAATAAACAATTAAACTAGTACTTATCTTAATTGCGAATTAATAAAGCTTAAACCATTTGAATAATAATGTGGTTTAATAAATAGTATACAATTACAATAATAGTAAAGACTATTTCTAATTGTGGAATTAATGAGATATAATCAATTGAAATGACATTGAATAACATTTTAATTATGGACAATTAAAATAATATTAAGAATTAATAATTACTTCATTTAGGAAAGAATAATAATGAGCAATTAAATACTTTTGAAGATTATATAATTGTGAACAAATAAGACATAAATAATTATAGTGATATAAAGAGATATCTCTAATTATAAATCAAAGTAATAACAAATTACCTTATTAATGGATTAATAAAGCATGAATGGTAATTGAGAGCATCACCCAAAGAGTAATTAAATATTAACAAATAAAGTAAGAATCCTTTATTTGTATAGTGAGACATGAAGAAATCAAATAAGTAGTGAACCCTTATATTAAACAAGTAAAATAATAAAAGATTATTTTATTTGAAGTTAATGAAATAAATATGAAGATTAATAGTTGAAATAAAGAATTGACTATTAATAAGAATAGTTGAGTCTTACCTATATGAGGTTAGCGAATTAAATTATATTTATGGGTTATTAGAGATTAACCGCTATGATAAAAATAGGTTATTTAAAGGACAAGAAGTCAAGGTTGGATTTAATCAACTACCGAGGCAACTTCCCTAACTTACACAACATTGAATATTGTGCAAGTTTCTAATTGTTGATATATCAACCATATATATTGAGCAAATATCTGAACTTATACACTTATTGATCGTATAAGCAAATTGTTCTATAGAATAATTCTTGTGTTATCTAAATTCATGAAAATTATTATTCATACTCTAAAGCTTGATTTAAATCATACTTATATCTTTGAAAATGATTCTTTGAATCTTGTTGCGAACGTTGAACGTATTAATTATTCCTAAGTGTGTTGATAAGAGCGTCTATGCCATTTGATTCGGCTAGACCAATATCTATAAATTAGAAAGTGATCCAAGTTAATTGCTTTAGTGCAGACTTTTATAATCTGCTGAGTTGAACAACCCTCATAGAAGGGGAAACTATACAAAGTCGGGGGACCGACATTCGCGCGATCAACATGGGAATGTTATGTATAACACCAGGTACTTTAGGATGATCACCTATTGTACTTGTTTGGGTTGTCAGGAGTTTTCCCGGTAATTCTAGCAGAAAGTGGGTTACCAAAAACATAATTCTTGTAGAAGTTCATGGTCCACAGCGACTACTAAGTGTTCAATATTCATTAACTTGGAATTGCTGAAATATTTAGATTCTTCTAATATTTTTTGGTCCATAGTGACTACTTAGTGATAAATACTCATTCGCTTGAAATTGTTGAAACCGTTGAATTTCCTTAATAACCTTTTGGTCCATAGTGACTGTGACGCCCCCAAAATAGGTCCAATCTATCCAACCTATTCTGAGTCACCAAATACATGGTACAGAAAATAACTACAACTTTATTATTACAATTGTCGTGCAAAATACAATAACACATATGCTGTGAGTTTTGATACAAATATATACCATCTATGACTCATGTCCCAACCGTGAACAGCACCTCACAGTGATACCTTACATAAAGGTACAGTCAATAACTGTTTTAGAAATTAAAATCTTTGGGAAGTGCTCAAGGAAACCTTCGTACATGGGAGGCCATGCGTCTAGGTTATGATAGATATCATATGTCCACAGAATTATCCTTGGTTGACCCAATAGACCCCAAACAAAAACGAGAAGATTAATATCATGTTCTTTCTAATGGTGAGTCTTCTCCTGACATATAACTATCTCCACTATTTGCAATTGAAAATTATATTTCAACCAAACTCCAAGATTATATAGTTAGTGCTCGAAAATATAATCGGCAAGTGGATGTGCACAACCCTGTCTTATGATAACACGAAGTCGTAGGTCATTAGACATCTTGTATGATAGTGGAAAAATACCCTTCCAAAGTTGGGTTCACCTCACCCTATTTGGTTCACCAAAATTAAAGGTTAAATGATGTATAAAATACGACACACTTATCTCAAATTTTTAATAAAATTATTTTCATACTGTTTAGGGAGAACCTCAACAGCTATAGATCACCGTTCTATTTCCCTATTACCCCCGCTCGACCCAGCTACACTCTTATCACTTGAAAGGAATTGTGAAACAAAAGGGTGAGCACAACTAGCCCAGTAAAGAATATCATGACTAAAGATAATTAAATTATCAATAGCCTTCATCAGTAATAAATTAGAGATTTAGAACATATGGTAGATGATAAAACTTTTCAACCATAGTTGTAGTGGAACGAGCAATCCATTAGAAGAGTCAAATAGACCATAAGATCTATTATCTTCTCCATGTTAAAAGTCCACCAACAATGTTTTATCCCTGTAACATCAATCAACAATTTCTGTCCACAATTACGTGTATAACTCATAATCATAATTGTAGTTCTAAATTCCTCTTCTCATCTAGAACGAAGATAATTTTCATCACCTGTCTTTACCTGAAAAATCAAAGATCTTGGTTATACCAAATCACAGTTCCTATTCATAATCATACTAATAAATTCATCTTTACACTACGGGCTAAAGATATTCATCAACATTTCATCTTTGCACTACAGGCCAAAGATATTCAACAACAGAACATCTTTGCACTACGGGCCAAAGATATTCATCAACGTTCATCTTTTGCCTACGGCCCAAAAATATTCATCAATAATTTATCTTTTAGACCACAAGGCCAAATATATTAATATCTCAAAGAAATATATAATCATTTCAAAATTTATATAGACAATAATTATAACCATGTTGATCCATTCACCTTTGCACTTAAGCTAAAGATATTCAATTATAAATTCAATGGTCATGATCATACCAGTCAACAATTCATCTTTGCACTACTGGCCAAAGAGAACCCATAGTCACGATCATACCAATAATTTATCCATCTTTACACTCAAGTCAAAGAGAAATTCCATCACCAGGGTTATAAAAATGTTATATATGATTGTGACTCTCCCAAAATAGGTATATATCACCCATCTTGAGTCTCCAAATACATGGTACAGAATACAAATACAATCTTTAATATACAAACGTCGTGTAAACAATACAACAAAACATAGCTGAGAGAATATTGTCATCTAGACAATATCAATACTCAAAGGTGTCCTCATTACATTTATTGTCACACTATTTAACAGAATAGTAAGGACTACTAATGCTATCATCTGGACCGTCACTCTGTTCCCCGACTAGTCTCTGCTACGTTCTCATTTTCTGAAGAGAACAATAAAAGTAAAAGGGTGAGCTCAACTAGCCCAGTAAGAAATATTATGACTAAGATAATTCATAATAAATTATCATTAGTCTTCAACAATGTTAAACTGATAAAATACAATAGACATCAAGTTTAACTGCAGCGGAATAAGCAAACCATTAAAAGAGTTAAGTAAAGAATAAAATCTACTATCTTTTATGGTTTAAAAGGTTTTTCATCACTTTTATCGCTGGGACTCAGCTTAATAAATAATCCACATCATCCCTGCACTACGGCCAAGGATATTCATTAGGGTCACGACCATAAATTATCCATGCATTACGGGCCAAGGATATTCGTGTATTCATCAATGGTCATGATCATGCCATAAAACAATTCATCTTTGCTCCCTTGGCCGAAGAGAATCCATAGCCATAATCATACCAAAAGCTGTCCATCAATGCACTATGGCCAATGAGGACTTTTTCCACATCATTTGTAACATTACGGTCATGATTATACCGAATAATCCCTGGTCATAATCATATCAAGTCCATCTATGCAATACAGGCCACAGATGACTTTCAACATAATATAAACATGAGGATGATGACAATGATATAAGAATTCAATAAAAACAAGTTCAAGAATTAAATTATCCAGGAACTAATAACGTCCAAATTGTCAACATGATACTTCTTTGTAGAGTAAAATTCAAGAATGCTCAGAAGAATATTTCCATGAAAAGATACTGGATAAAGCGCAAATATCAAGGATATTCCACTAATTTCATGGAGTATAGAAGTCAAAACTTTAACCAACTGAATATAATAAAGAATGGAATAACAAAAGAAATCACCGGCATGCGATAATCGCATGCATAAAGTTATTCCAACATAATAATAAATAACGGAACCAGTCGGGGCGTAATATGCACCCACGGGATATTCCAATGTAATAATAAAGAATGGAATAACAACAAATCACCATGCATGCGGTATTGTGATAGATGCGAAAGTTATTCTAACGAATAATAAATAACGAGAACCGGTCAAGCGAAATTACGCACCGGGTGATGTTCCAACGTAATAATAAAGAATGGAATAACAACGAAATCACCATGCATGTGGTACTTGGCATAGGCAATATTTCCAATGAGAATAATAAATAATCGGAATCGAGTCCCAAGTAAAAACGCATGCATACGATATTCAACCAATGAATAATAAAGACGGAACCGGTCCCAAGTAAAAACGCACAAACAGGATATTCCAATGCGAGAATAATAAGGATGGAATAACAACGAAATCACCATGCATGATGTACTTCAGATGTATGAGTTATTCCAATGAATAATAAATAACGGAACTAGGTCCAACGTAAAAACGCATGCATGTGATATTCCAACGTAATAATAAAGATTTTAACCAGTCCGCGCCAAGCGCTTGATGCATGTGATATTCCAAATAATAATAAAGACGCGAAACCAGTCCAAATAGAAAAACACATGCATGTAATATTCCAACATAATAATAAAGAATGGAATAACGTAAGAATTTCACCAAGTATAGGGTGTAGATCACAGTATCAAAGTTATTCAATGAAACAATAAAGAATGGAATAATGTAAGAATTTCACCAAGTATAGGAAAGACCGCGTATACAGGTTATTCCAACAAAATAATAAAGAATGGAATAACAGAAGTTCTCTTCATGAATACAAAAGAAATAATACCCCTTACTAGTACAACAAATAATATCTCTTACCTTTGAAAAAGAGTACTCCATTTGGTAGGCGAGGATATACTCAAGAAAACTTGCACTACGCTTCAAAGCTTTCTTAAACTCCAAAGAAATACGCTTTCAAGATTATATAGAAGAAATTCTCTCTATAGTTTATCTCTCTAGAGTTTCAGTGAATTCGTAAGAAATAATGAAGGAATGAGCTTCTATTTATAGAAGAATGGACTGCATAGTAATTAATTCATGAACGGTCCAGATTGATTTACTTTTAATCGGACGATTACAGATTTAAAGCAAAATCTTTTAAATAAAATATAATATATTCTATTTATAATCTAATAAAACGAATAACTTTATAAAAGTATTATGTTTTATATAAAAAGATTTTACTATGCAAAAACACTATCAGCACTATTATGCAATACTATGCATAATAAAATATAATATATTCTATTTATAGAATAACTTTATAAAAGTATTCATTTTTATATAAAAGATTTTACTATACAAAACACTATACGTAATAGAATATAATATATTCTATTTATAGAATAACTTTATAAAAGTATTACATTTTATATAAAAAGCTTTTCTGCTTTTATTACATTAATAATATCAATAAAACAAAACCGGGTGACTTATCACGTAAGCATCGATAATCAATACCGCGTCTTACTACGCGATCACGCCAGACATCGTATTACTTTTACTACCGAGTAGTTCAACAAGATAATCTGTGAAACTTCCGTCGTTATTTTCATAAAAAATATTTTTGTCGTTTTCTCAATCCGACAATAATTCCGTTGTGGGGTCCACAAATGATTGTGTCTTCATACGAATATTCCCTGTTAAAACGAATATTTCTCGACCAATCGAATATTATATAACAACTTGCATACTTTGTAAAATTTATAAATACTACCCACAACTATAACATTATATATAATATTAAAAAAAATATTTCGAGAAAATTATATCTTTATTCGTAAAATTTGAGATTTTACAATGATAATAAAAACAATATGATCAACAACTTCATTTAATTTCAAGAGTAAAATTCATAAATCAACGATAATTTGGTCAGAAAAAGAAACCAATTTTGTCGTGAATAGTAACTCATAAATAGTAACTTGTATTCGTACATAGTACCGTATACGTAAATAATGTCATATACGTAAATAGTGTCATATACATGAATAGTGTCGTATACGTGAATAGTGTCGTATACGTGAATAGTGTTGTATACGTGAATAGTAACTCCGACACGAAAACGTAAAAATTTCACAATAAAATTCATATCAATATTTCAGTAAAATGATATTGAAAGAATAATATCATTACGAAGAAAATAACATCCCTAACCATCCCTTACAATCCCTTACCTCAAAAAAACAGTACTTCTTACTAGAATATCGAATATGACGCTGAAGGAAACTTGCACTAAATAGTAACTCTCAAAGTATCTAAATACTCACAAAAATACGCTCGATAATATAGAGAGAGAAAACTTATGTTTTTGGTGTGATTTTCAATTCTAACTCAGCACCCTATTTATAGGAAAATGTTAGAACGCCGAAGTAGACTTGACCTACTACCTGATGGCTTTACCTGCTACTATTCCTGCCCGCCACTTTTTAAAAAAAAATTTAGCAAATTTTTCACCAACCAAAGGTGGGGCCCACCAATTCTAGAAATTTCCAAAATTATTTATAAATTCAGAAACTTCAATAATTTCTGAATCAGTCACCTCTTAAAATTCATAACAAATCATACGTTAATTTTTAACGGTTCAAAATTTGTGGACATATACTCAACTTATATATGTATAACATATCCAAAAATTGTAACGATCCAACGGTCGGATTAAAAATTATAATGCACGCAGTATATCTCAAGAACACTAATTTTTTGGATTTTGAGTCCTTCGGACTAGTTTCATTCAAACAGTCACCACGAAAAATCCACAATGAATTTTTAGGTGATTCCAATTTCTATGGTTAGCTTACTATCATAGCTTTCTTTTGATATATGGCTCATCTCCTAACTCATTATACACAGAGTTATAGATTTTACAAAATTAAGTAATAAACTAATTTTCTAAAAATTTCCAAATTTCGTTCTTAATTTCCATAAAATACTAATAAAACACCTCAGTATTAATTCCTTCATTTACATCTATATAAAAATATATATTTCCTTATCATATAAATCAATAATTATTTATTCACAAATAATATTACAGAATCATAATTATGACAACCAGGTCGTTCCCAGGAAAGACGGGGCTTTCCGATAATGATTTCTCCTTACTGACGCGCAATTAGGTGACCAAACCTCTCCTTGAAAAAACTTTCTAGACATTTTCAATAATGCTATCTAATAATATTATCCAAATAATATGAATTATTAATCCGATAATGGGAAATACTGTGTCGTGACAATTATTGAAACAACAATAATATAAAATATCAACGCGACAATTATTGAATCAATAAAATAAAATATAGAACAGTAATTACTGTAAAAATTATTGAGTAGTGCCTTCTTACGTAAGAATCAATAATTCAAAAATATTGTGCAATACCGTGTACTACTGTGCAACCACGCGTATTACTGTATTTTAACCACCAGGTAATCCAACAGTGTTAACGGTAACCATTACGTCGTTATTTATAAAACCTCAAACTTGTCGTTTTCTTCATCCGACAGTTATTCTGTTATGGGGCCCATAAATGGTTGCGCTTTCGTACGAATATTCTTCGACAGCAAGAATATTCCACGACCAAACGAATATTCCCCGAAAACAATAAGTATTTTATAGCCACTTGCTTATTTTGAAAAAAAAATTCATATATCACCCTTAACTTTACTTTTTATCAATTTAACCATTTACGGAATAGTAATTATAAGAAAATTTGAATATTTTTATTTCATAAAATTCGGGGTCTTACAATCTCCCCTCCTTATAAAATTTTTTCCCCGAAATTTATGTACCTGGTATTTCAAAGAGTTGAGAATACCTTGCTTTTATTTCAGATTCCATCTTCATTGTCCTCATGATTTCTTCATTGCTCATCTCCTGTATTTCAGATATCATTCTAGAATACAGCTTCAAAACAAAGGTTAATTGACATATCACAATTTGTCAACTTAAGTAAGAAAATGCAGCTTAGGTAGGACACACACTAGCGAAGGATATTACTCGTCTCTCCCTTCCTAGTTCTAATCCTGGATCTCCGCCAGAGATCATATCCCTAAGCTCTGATACCAAATGTGATGCCCCCAAAATAAGTCCAATCTATCCAACCTATTCTGAGTCGCCAAATACATGGTACAGAAAATAACTACAACTTTATTACTATAATTGTCGTGCAAAATACAACAATACATATGCTGTGAGTTTTAATATAAATATATACCAACTTTGACTCATGTCCCAACTGTGGACATCACCTCACAATGATACCTTACATAAAGGTACAGTCAATAACTATTTTAGAAATTAAAATCTTTGGGAAATGCTCAAGGAAACCTTCGTATATGGGAGGCCATACGTCTAGGTTATGATAGTTATCATATGTCCACAGAATTATCCATGGTTGACCCAATAGACCCCAAAAAAATGAAAAAATTACTATCATATTCTTTCCAATGGTGAGTCTTCTCTTGACATATAACTATCTCCACTATCTGCAATTGAAAATTATATTTCAACCAAACTCCAAGATTATATAAGTAGTGCTCGTAAATATAATCGACAAGTGGATGTGCATAACCCTGTCTTAAGATAACACGAAGTCGTAGGTCATTAGACATCTTGTATGATAGTGGCAAAACAACCTTCCAAAGTTGGGTTCACCTCACCCTATTTGGTTCACCAAAATAAACGGTTAAATGATGTATAAAATACAACACACTTATATCAAATTCTTAATAAAATTATTTTCATACTGTTTAGGGAGAACCTCAACAGCTATAGACCAACGTTCTATTTCCCTGTTACCCCCGCTCCACCCAGCTACACTCTTATCACCTGAAAGGAATTGTGAAATAAAAGGGTGAGCACAACTAGCCCATTAAAGAATATCATGACTAAAGATAATTAAATTATCAATATCCTTCATCAGTAATAAATCAGAGATTTAGAACATATGGTAGATGATAAAACTTTTCAACCATAGTTGCAGCGGAACGAGCAATCCATTAGAAGAGTCAAATAGACCATAAGATCTATTATCTTCTCCATGTTAAAAGTCCACCAATAATATTTTATCCCTGTAACATCAATCAACAATTTCTGTCCACAATCACGTGTATAACTCATAATCATAATTGTAGTTCTAAATTCCTCTTCTCATCCAGGACGAAGATAATTTTTATCACTTGTCTTTACCTGAAACATCAAAGATCCTGGTTATACCAAATCACAGTTCATGTTCATAATCATACTAATAAATTCATCTTTACACTACGGGCCAAAGATATTCATCAACAGTTCATCTTTGCACTACAGACCAAAGATATTCAATAACAGGACATCTTTGCACTACGGGTTAAAGATATTCATCAACGGTTCATCTTTGCCCTACGGGCCAAAAATATTCATCAATAATTTATCTTTACACTACAGGTCAAAGATATTAATATCTCAAAGAAATATAAAATCATTTCAGAATTTATATAGACAATAATTATAACCATGTTGATCCATTCACCTTTGTACTTAAGCTAAAGATATTCAATTATAAATTCAATGGTCATGATCATACCAGTCAGCAATTCATCTTTGCACTACTGGCCAAAGAGAACCCATTGTCAGGATAATACCAATAATCTACTCATCTTTACACTCAAGTCAAAGAGAAATTCCTTCACCAAGGTTATAAAATGTTATATATGATAATAAAAATAATATGATCAACAACTGCATTTAATTTCAAGAGTAAGATTCATAGATCAATGATAATTTGGTCAGAAAAAGAAACCAATTTTGTCGTGAATAGTACCCGTGAATAGTAACTCATGAATAGTAACTCGTGAATAGTAACTCATAAATAGTAACTCGTATTTGTACATAGTACCTTATACGTAAATAATGTCATATACGTAAATAGTACCATATACATGAATAGTGCCGTATACGTGAATAGTGTCGTATACGTGAATAGTGACGTATACGTGAATAGTAACCCCGACACGAAAAGGTAAAAATTTTACAATAAAATTCATATCAATATTTCAGTAAAATGATATTGAAAGAATAACATCATTACGAAGAAAATAACACCCCTTACCATCCCTTACAATCCCGTACCTCAAAAGAGCAGTACTTCTTACTAGAATATCGAATATAACGTTGAAGGAAACTTGCACTGAATAGCAACTCTCAAAGTATCTAAATACTCACAAAAATACGCTCGATAATATAGAGAGAGAAAACTTATGTTTCTGGTGTGATTTTCAATTCTAACGCAGCACCCTATTTATAAGAAAATGTTAGAACGCCGAAGTAGATTTGACCTACTACCTGATGGCTTTACCTGCTACTATTCCTGCCCACCACTTTTGAAATAAAATTTTAGCACATTTTTCACCAACCAAAGGTGGGGCCCACCAATTCTAGAAATTTCCAAAATTATTTATAAATTCAGAAATTTCAACAATTTCTGAATCAGCCGCCTCTTAAAATTCATAACAAATCATAAGTTAATTTTTAACGGTTCAAAATTTATGGACATATACTCAACTTATATATGTATAACATATCCAAAAATCACAACGATCCAACGGTCGGATTAAAAATTATAACTCACGCAATATATCTCAAGAACACTGATTTTTCGGATTATGAGTCCTTCGGACTAGTTTAATTCAAACAGTCACCACGAAAAATTCACAATGAATTTTTGGGTGATTCTAATTTCTATGGTTAGCTTACTACCAGGGCTTTCTTTTGATATATGGCTTATCTCCTAACTCATTATACAGAAAGAGTTATAGATTTTACAAAATCAAGTAATAAACTAATTTTCTAAAAATTTCCAAATTTCGTTCTTCATTTCCATAAAATACTAATAAAACACCTCAGTATTAATTCCTTCATTTATATCCATATAAAAATATATATTTCATTATCATATAAATTAATAATTAATTATTCACAAATAATATTACAGAATCATAATTATGACAACCAGGTCGTTCCTAGGAAAGAGGGGGATTTCCGATAAGGATTTCTCCTTACTAGCGCGCAATTAGGTGACCAAACCTCTCCTTAACAGAACTTTCTAGACATTGCCAATAATGTTATCTAATAATATTATCCAAATAATATGAATTATTGATCCGATAATGGAAAATATCGTCTGTAAAAGACAATTATTGAAACAACAATAATATAAAATATCAACGATCAATTATTGAATCAATAAAATAAAATATTGAGCAGAGAATTCTTTAATAATTGTTGAGTAGTGCCTTCTTATGTAAGAATCAATAATTCAAAATATTGTGCAATACTGGTAATACTCTTTATGCAACCACGCGTATTACATCAGTATTTTAACCACCGTGTAATCCAACAAAGTTAACAGTAACCATTACGTCAGATTATTTATAAAAACTCAAACTTGTCATTTTCTTCATCTGACAGTTATTTTGTTATGGGGCCCATAAATGGTCGCGCTGTCGTACGAATATTCTCCGATAGCAAGAATATTCCACGACCAAACGAATATTCCCCGACAACAATAAGTATTTTATAGCCACTTGCTTATTTTGAAAAAAAAATCATATATCACCCTTAACTTTACTTTTTATCAATTTAACCATTTACTGAATAGTAATTATAAAAAAAAATTGAATACTTTTATTTCATAAAATTCGGGGTCTTACAGTGACTTTTTATTAAATTCAAATGATAGATTTGGAACCATTGATATTTACTTTATTCACAACATTCTTATTTAAATTCTTGAGTTATCAATTGTCATTATAATCTTTGAGATTATGAACTATATATATGGTCATTCACATTATTGTTATATTAGTTGTTGAGCAAAATTGTTGCTCACTCTTACTTCCCTTAAACATTTCAGTTAGGGCAGAGCAAGGTGGAACCTCAGAAGAGGTCAAGGGCAAAGACAAAGCTACAAAGTAGCTTTGTTCTTCTATGCTAGGATTTTAATCTTATGTTATATTAAGACTTAATTAATGTTATGTATTAAGTTATGTTTTGATCAAGTAATTATGTGACGCCCCCAAAATAGGTATACATCACCTATTCTGAGTTGTCAATACATGGTGCGTAAACAACTACAACTTTATTATTACAAATCAGTAAAGCTGTGAGTTTGAATACAAATATTATCTTCTGAGACAATATCTATACTCAAATAAATCCTCATCACATTTATTGATACATTATTTTACAAAAATGGTGAGGACTACTAAACAATTCTTTCTAAAACCTTCATTCCATACCCCCATTGCTGCATTACTCGCTATATTCTCGCCTCCACGAGAAGAAAAATGGAACAAAAAGGAAAAGGGTGAGCTCAACTAGCCCAAAGAAAGAATATTATGACTAAGATAATATACAACAAATTACCGTTAGTCTTCAACAGGAAAAATCTAATAGAATACAATAGACAACAAATTTTAAATCAATATTATGCAGTGAAATAATAATTCATTAGAAGAGTTAAGTAGAGAATGCAAACTACTATCTTACATGTATGAATTTAAAAGTTCATCGTCTATCTTTTATCCTGTAACATCAATCAATATACATCCGGAATCAAATATTCATCTTTGCACTACACAGCCAAAGATATTCATCGATCGGTCGTGTTCATCTCAACACACTCATCTCTTGCACTCTGAGCCAAAGATATTCATCACCGGTCATGTTCATCTCAACACTGCTCATCTTTGCACTATGGGCCAAAGATATTCATCAAGAAATCATTCATCTTTGCACTACAGGCCAAAGATATTCAAGAATATCATCATTTAAGATGAGGATGATGAAAAATATTTTTAAAGAAACGAATCCAAAGAAACAAAATGACAAGGATTAAGGATTAAGGATTAGTACTTTGTTTTATCCATGTCCAACAATACCTCAAAAATAATCATAGTGGTGTAAAATTCAAGAATGATCAAAACATGGATACAATCAAAGCTAGTATCCGAATAGATATTTTGACGAAAAGAAGAAATTTTATTTTTATTGAATAGTGCCGTATTCGTGAATAATGTCAAGTATACGTGAATAGTAAGCGTATATGTGAATAGTAACTCAGACACCAAAAGATAGAAATTTCACAAAAAAACATCTTCACGCTTAAGTGAATAGTACTCGTGAATAAGTAACTCGTGAATAGTAACTCATGAATAGTAACTCGTGAATAAGTAACTCTCATGAATAAGTAACCCGACATGAAAAAGTTCTAAATTTGATAAAAGTTCCAACCAATATTTCGAAGATAATGATATTGAAGAAATAATATCATTTGAGAAAAAATAACATCCCTTACCTCGAAAGATTAAGTACTTCTAATTTGGAATCTACGGGTATAGTCTTTGAAGGAACTTGCAAATCTAACAATACTCAAAGTATACTCAAAATACTCACAAGAATACGCTCGATAATATAGAGAGAAAACTTGAGTTTACGGTGTGATTTTCAATTCTAATCTAAGCACCTATTTATAGGAAAATGCTAGAACACCAAAGCGAAAATTTAATATAATATTAATATATATATTAAGATTTCTCGCCCACCTTCCTAGATCTAATCTAAGCTCATTATGCACATGTTGTAGCCCACAAAACAAACAAAAAACGTTTTTATTATTTAAAATATTTTAAACTTCCAAAATCAATTATTTGAGCTTGAACTTCATAATTCATAATAAATAGCCTTCTATCAGAAAATTCGAATCTCATGAGTTTTTATAGGAAATTCAATTCTCTACAACTTTACGTAAGAAAGTTTTTCTAAATTCCAAACAAAAATTGACCGAAATCCATAAACGGGAGATTTTATAAATTTATAATCAAATTTCGATCGATAAATGGGGTCCATCGACATGTTTAACATGTTTTAAACATTTATTGCAACAAAAATACTCTTCCTCCTCGTATACTCATATATCCCACATTCGTTGTAAAATATCACCATTATTATATTATTAAAATATAATAATATATTTAAAAGAATTATTTTATCGTAAAAGATAAAATTTCAATTTTCAACAATTGTCACATTAAAATTTTTCTCCATCTATATCCACATAAAATCAATATTTTCCTCATCATATGAATCAATAATTAATTATTCACAAATAATATTACGTAATCACAATATCGACACCTGTGCGGTTCCTCAGAAAGAGGGGCTTTCCAATAAGAATTTCTTCTTCTTGGCCGCAATTAGGTGACCAAACCTCTCCTTAACGTAACTTTCTAGACATTGCCAATAATGTTATCTAATAATATTATTCGGATAATATGAATTATTGCTTCGATAATGAAAAATCTTGTAAATGACAATTATTGAAACAACAACAATATAAAATATCAACGCAAAGAATTATTAACTCAATAAAATCTTTGAGCGATGAATTACTTGTAACCATTATTGAGTAGTGCCTTCACGTAAGAATCAATAATTGGTGCAATACCATGTCTAACGTGTGTTTTAACCACCGAGTATTTTAACAAGATAATCTGAATGTGACTACTGTTTGTTATTTTTAAACAACTTATATTTGTCGTTTTCTTCATCCAATCGCTTTTTTATGGGCCCATGGGGCCCACACATGCATTTTGTCGTCATTTAATATTCTGACAAAGATCTAATATTCCACGACCAAACGAATATTCCCCACAACAATGAATATTTTATAACTGCTTGCTTATTTTGAAGTATTTGCGTATTTTACCCCTAACTATCTACATTAATCACATCAACCCTTACTATTTTAAAATAATAAATAGAGAAAATTAAATTTCATTAATAATAAGTTGGGGTCTTACAAATTAAGTGTATTAGTAATAGTTTCGAGACTTGGGACGAAAAATATTTATGTTATATCAATATAAATAATTCTATTATTTCACGGTATGTGTTATTAGTATGTTATATAAGTTAAATCGTACAGAACCAGATTCGAGGTACATGTATCTAAATTTGGGGGCGTCACAAAAAATTTGTTTGCCGAAGATATAAAAGGAAAAACAAAAAACACAATTACAATCTAAATGCCAAGTAAAGACCTCACATCCATTAATTAGGTTAGCAAATCTCAAGAATAATCTAGGCTCATTGAAAGAAGCTTTTAAGTCCAGTCTAAAAGTAAACGTTGCATTAATTAACAGTTATTCAAAATAGATAACTAATACATGTATTTGATCACATATATACTCCTTTTGAATGTATGTAGCAAGTAGGGGTGTTCACTAGGTAAATCTTTAGGACCGAATCAACCGAACCGAACCGAACCAAATCTAAAAGTACTTAATATTGACTCTGAATCTGGAGTTGAACCTAGATACCAAACCAATTAGCCCGACTTGGTACGGATCAGTACGATTTTTATAATGTTTGAACCAATCCCATCATTCAACAAAAATGCAGCCCAAGTTTTAACTAAAATCTGACCCAATAAAGAGCAGCCCAAAACTTACTTTTAAGCCAAAGCTAAAGCAGCTCAAGAATTACTTTTAAACCTTAAAATTCAGCCCAAGGTAGAGGCTTGTACCATCCTTCTATAAGCAAAAACTTAAAGACTTGGCTATTAATTAAGGTTACACTTGGTAGTTAACTTTTACTAACTTACCAATGTGGGACTTGACTATTAAGGTTACCTTTGGTAGTCTTTTTACAATGAAAACTTCCTTAGACTTTTATAAAATAATCAATGTGGGACTTAGCTATTATGATCTCACTAGGTAATTTTTATAGGAAAACTTCCTTAGACTTTCATAAATTCACCAATGTGAGACTTGGAGACCACAAAGTATTAAGACCTTCACTTGTTAGTCTTTTTATAAAAAAACTTCCTTAAATTTTTATTAATCAATGTTAGACTTACAAATCCAATTAATTAATCACCTATTTAATTCTCTTGGCCTTAATTGATATCCACCCTAAAAATAGAATATATAACTATATATACATATTAATATATATACATTTAAGATCATCTAAATAATATTTTTTTTAAGGAAAAAAAATTATTTAATCATCATTAAAAAAAACCTCCTCAGCCAATAATTCTAGACTTTGTTATTCTAGACTTTAAAAAACTTGTGCTCAGCCAATTATTCTAGACATTGGATTATTCTAGACTTTGGAGTAGTAAACCTGTGCTCAAGCCAATTATTCTAGTCCATACTTTGGAGTAGAACTTTCTTATCTCTTATTAAAGTTTTTTATCTAATTTTTTTATACTTTTAATATGAAACTTGTAAACTACCAACAATTAAGTCTTCCCATAGTACTCATTTTGTAAGGAAAACTTCCTTAGATTTTTACCAATTAACCAATATGGGATTTGACCTTCCCTTGGTTCTCTTGTCTTACCAATATCCCACATTGTCTATTTTGTGTTCTCTTGTCTTACCTCTATTTTATAAATAGGGGAGACCACCAATCCAAATTTTGTCAAGTCTTAATTATTCACTTGTGTTTATTCTATTTTGTAAATAGAATGACTTTAAATCAATTCTATAAGGCTAAGTAAAAAAATAATTTAAAAAGGGATTTGAACTGGTATAATTGGTTCGGTCTGTTATGTATCGGACTTATAATATTGGTAATCGGAACCGGTACCGAAAATTGATTTGTACTGAATCGATCCCGAACTGATTTTTTTTATACCGAACCGACCGGTTCGGACCGATCTAATTCACCTAGAAAATCGAAATTATCGATTCTGTTGAACAGCCCTAGTAGCAAATATGGTGTGCTCTAGCAAATAAAAACATACCAGATGATCATTATAATTGTACTGTCTATGCGTGTTTAATTTCAAGTACTAAATAAATTCAATTTTTACTCCCTGCTGGAGTTCTAAGTAATCAATCATGGTACTTGGCCAAATATACTGGTCAATTATTAACACCAAAAATCAATCATGGAACTTGGACTAAATAAAATCAATTTTTACTTATTCTTAGTACTATTTAAATACGAATAAAATATTTTAACATAACAAATACAGGAGTAAACATTGAGATTCCCAACATATATAGCAAAATCTGAACACAAAACAAGATTAATAGCACATATACCCACTCTTTTATGCGAACCAAAAAATCATGTTATCCATTTTTTGGACAAAAATAGATGAGTTCCCAATTCACAGTTTTCAATTCTTAACCTTATAAAGTTGATTAATTTGATGTAGAACACAAATCTTCCACGCTTGAGTACGAATTTTGCACTTTTGTTGCCAATTGAAGGGTTTTCTAGAGGAATCGTTGATGAAGAACAACAATCGCCGCAAAGATTGAAAACTTAGAACTGTAGTTTTGCCCCAATTGTTTAGCAGTGTGGTTAAAAGTGAGAATCCGTCCACTACGTGGTGATTATATTCGTCCAAAATTGATTTTAATCCTATCCGCTAGAATTACTAGCGGACGACACATAGTCTTTTTAAATCACAGTCCTTCATTTTTGTAATGAAAGATATAGATGATATATGCTATTTTTTTATTCATAACAAATAGATTTCTTTTTAAATCCCAGTCCTTCATTTTTGTAATGAAAGATATAGATGATACATTTTTGATTTATAACAAATAAATGATATGAATTATTGCCCATATATATATATATATATATATATATATATATATATATATATATATATATATATATATATATCTAAACGATTAGTTATAATACTTTTAATCATGACCCATAATACAATATTACAGTTGAGCATACTTCTCGACACTACGTAATTTTTTTTTCCTGGGCATATAAATCTCTTGATACTTGAGCATTATTATTGATACTTTGTTTGACAGCTCAATTATAAGTAACAACTCCTTTGAAATACCTAAGTTGGTCGGAGTTGGAGTTGAGCATAGTATTAGTTTAATGTGTTGCTGTATATGACAGATAAATTTATATCGATATTAAACACCGACGTAAATTCATAAATAGAAAGGTATAAAGAAATGACTCCCATAATACTATTATATTTTACCTCAGTTACAATTTACATTCATATAAATCATTTTCCACGATAAATAGTCTCATTCGGATAAAAATAAAAAAAAATAAAAAATTCTCGGCACGACATTGCTATTTTTACATGTGCTCATTCAATTACTATTTAATAAAATCATGTGGATATGCATTAGTAATGGACAATCTCCACTTTCAAAATATAAAATCAACAGAGGGAATATTAAACTTCAGATTCCATAACAAAGAAAAACCTAAAAAAGCACAACAAAAGCCAGAAAACACAATGACTTTGTTCCAACAAGTGTCCAAAACCAAAACCAAAGCCTATATCCCTTTCATCGTGAACCCATCATACATAGTTGCAAGAAAAACCCATCATTTGGAATTTTTCCTAGCTACTTGTTTAAGCGGATAAGATAGAATCACATCTTCATCTCTGGATTGAGGGCTTAGGAAAAGACTAACCTGGCCCCTTGGAAGGGTTGAACCCAGATGCTAACTGAAATACAAGACAAAAGCAAGAGGCATATAACTAAACCCAAATAGGAACATTTATATTCAAGTCTTTATGCTAGAGAACCGATACCATAAATAAAATTTCAACTTAAATATTGCAAGATTTTACACACAAAAAAGTATAGAGGGAAAAAAAATTAGAATGGCCATTTTCGAACTTGGAAATAACATTAAAATGCTTCTGTCAGCATTAATCTATAACTTGAATAGTTTGCGAAATCTTTTACAATTCTATGATATCCACAGTATGTAAACAAAGTAAATTCCGTCCATGCATCTGAATCTCCTATAAGCCAATGCCTAAAGACTGACGAGCAACTATTATAAATTATGAAGACTATAAGAGATTATCAACAAATTTACCTAGTAGAACAACTAACAAAAAAAGACAACTAAACCATAATCAAACTCTGATCTCTCGCAATTTATACAGAATTAAACTTGAACCCAGCCTCTTTTTCTTTTATTTTTTCCCATATCAAACAAAGCATAACTTACTTGAAGAAGTCTGTTTACAAACAGGTAAGTCTATTTCCTTACCCTTAATCCATATGACCTAAAGGCATTATTAGGGTAGAAGAAATCCAGAGAAAAGAGACCATCAACCTATATTTCAATCCAGAAAAAAAGAGAGAATTGAACAAATTACCATGCTATATACCTTTAAGAAAACTATGAAAATCTTGCTCTCTAACCATTTTTAACAGCCAATATAAAAATTTACTACTACCTGTACTATAATGACAATTAAACACATCCAGATGTCCCATAACTTTCATCACTCATTCACTGGACAAAATAAGCTTTCGTATAACAACTATTAGAAAGACTAAAGAGTAAAGGGGGTATCCTTTGTAATCCATTTCTGAGTGCAAAGAAAAGAAGACATAAGCCACTTCTTTTCAATTCAAAATTCCTTTTGTCCTACAGGCACACTGCGGTCATAGTGTGGCTCCAGGACTATCCATAAAGTTTATGCATCCATAAAATCTATACATGTTTTTTAATTAACATCCTTCAAATACAACAGAGAGGAAATCACAAAAAGATGCCATATTTTACAATGAAAATAGTCTTTTTATGGTCGATCACCAATATGACATTGATTATAAGGAGGGTCAATAAGGATGAAACTTGAGGGACAGAAGTGAGTACAAGGGTAAATAAGTAGATCTATATAAATATTTTTAAAGACAACTAACTATCTTTTTAGTCCTATCCAAAAAGTTTTAATACCGTATAGCGTATGGCCCAAAAAGTTAAATAAAATAACTAATAAACGGGCAAGTCTTAATACTAGTCTTTGGCCCCAAAAATTACATAAACTAACTTATAAACAGGCCCATGCTTGGCACTGGCTTCTGAACTAGTGCAGCATAAAGTTGAACTATCCATTTCCATAGTTCGTATAACCAGGAAGGAATCTCAATACCAGTAAGATAGAGGATGGTAAAGGGAATTACTACATCTGATTCCCAGAAGTCAAGGAATGTTTCATCACTTTACATATTGATTACATCATCGCTGGGAAAAATGGTTAAATAAATTCATTAAAATACAACAGAATAACAATATAAGTGGAGGAACGGTTCAAAAATGTACTTGATGACTAGTTGTCATCTAGGTTTTATCAGATATGATGCACCAAGAATTGCCTACGACAGTACACCTAGACAAGATAAGCTTTATAAGCAGAACAAAAATAATGCATTATGAAGAAGACAAATATAATGCTATATGAATAGCTCCAAAAAAGCAAGAAACTTGAAACTACTTCACAGTTTCTAAAATCTACATTTTCACTATTTATTCATTAGTACTTGGGCAGTTTGAATTTATACAACAAAAAAATAGTTTGAACCTATTATGATGTGTGTGAGTGTGTGTACATATATGGACATGGGATGATGCTGGATCATTAAATTTTATGCTGTAATTCGTTATTAAGTTAAGAAAAATGTAAATATATTATCAACTGTAAAGAGAAATGGATCACGGTTGGATTTGGACCCACATCTCTTGCCATGAAAGCAAGTGCCTTTCCGATTAGACGACGTGATCATGTCTAGATAAGCATTATATTAGACTGTTATTCTTCAATATGTTTGCTTTTCTATTTTTACCCATAATTAGAATTCTCAATGTAAGGCAATCTCTGAATTACAAAAATAGGACTCACATCCATGACATGCATTTTGCATTGACATAATTACAACTATGAGTGCACATCATTGTCCTTGATTTCATGAGATTTTATCACCGGAGATTACATTTGCTGGTCTTCTCCTGAGTTCAAAGGGGGAATCAGAGGTAAAGAAATAGAGGCAATCCGATATAGCTATTCCAGGAAATTGATTTTGCAAGCTCAGAGAAGTGATAAAATACGAGGATCACATAAAATCATTAGAATGCTAAGGAGTTGTTGTTTACTAGCCAAAGGTTGGAAGAAAATAGATGCACTATGAGTGACACTCGAGATACGTACATAATGCATATGAAGATGCTTCCAGCGGATACACAGCTTATTAATGCATAACTTAGACACCAGTAAATATCAAAATAAAGCTCAAGCATAGAAGTACAAAAACAAAAAAACAAAAACAAGACTTGAAAAGTAAGAAACAGCTAAAATACAGAATAAGACCCTCAGTAGTTAAACAAGGTCCTCCCACATGGGATAAGAGTAGTTAACATTCACTAGCTTATAAATAAGAAAAGTTTTAAGAAGTAAACAAAGTTTATTTGAAAGATCATCACAAGGTAATAAATAGGAAGCTTTACAGCTATCCCTGTATGGGTTATATCACACTCAAAATCTAACAGTAGTTTTGTTATTCTGAAATGGTAATGGTTGTCACGCATATAAAACTAGATCTAACAATACCAGGTATCTTGACTTCTTTTTTTCCCAGATAAAAATCTTACTAACTCCTTACTTTTACCAACTCAAAGAAATACTTAACTCCGTCCCTTTGGTTGACATTCTTTTCTTTATGAAAAATAGAAAAGGAGCTTGACAAGTTGCCGAAGGAAAAGGGATATATGACAGTCGGCTAGTTCATCAGAAGCCTTAAACCACCAGCTTCAAACCCCTAATGAGCAATCCCCACAATTTGTTCACATCATTGATTTAGTACATGTGAAAAGAGAAGAGTCAAACAGTTAATTGCTGCTCATCCTATATTATAAGACCATTAAAGTAAATGAATGTAGCCTTTTCTTATTCTAATGGACCATAGAGTATAAAGTGAAAAAAATGGTCCTTATTTTCTTTTCTTAAAGGAGCATAAAGTAATAAAACAACCAAAGGTCACAAGGAAATATATTTATCCATACCAATGACCCACATATAAAGGACATAATTGAATTTGCAGTTATGTGCTTAATTACAATCACATTTCTCTTGACAAGTCATCTTTTTACCATCAAAACTAACTTGTTTCCCCCAACATCAAATATCATACTTAGAAAATGAAAGTTAATTGCATACATTTAACTTTTTAAAGCAGAAACAACTCAAAAAATTAATTGATCTATCACTCAATCAAAAGACAATTGCATACATTTAACTTTTTAAAGCAGAAACAACTCAAAAAAGTAATTGATCTATCACTCATTCAAAAGACAAATATCATCAAAAAACAAGAGTTTCTTAAAGAAGCACAATTCGGAATCATCCATACCAATTCATGTATTATCAGTTCAGCAGCATAAAAGGGAAAAAATACTAAATTTAAAACAACAATTAAAGCTCCAAGAGAGCAAAAAGCTCACCTCCCCTTCCACTTCTCAATGAAACTCCAACCACCAAATAATCATTTATCGCTAGGGATCCAGTGATACGAATTAATCGAGCCAAACTTATTACCAGACCAATCCCTCTGCTGCATCATATTATAATCAAATCCCGGATAAACCCCTGGCTGAGGCATCCCCATATGCCCGTAATCCGGCATAGGCATCATCTGGGGTCCATAAGGCATCGGTATCGGAACCGATACATGTCCATTTACATTCCCTTCGCTATTCCCGTTCCCGGATCCATTCACACCGGAGGACTCATGTAAGCTCTGCGGCACCGGTGTGGAGGCAAACAAATGATCCGACGCCGATGGCCCTTCATTCGATAAACCTTGCATCCTCTTCAAATAAAGCCTATACTTCTGCAAATGACTCGCAACGTTTTCACGAGTCAATCCTTCAACATTCATCAACTGCATGATCGTCTTCGGAACCACGTTTTTAATCCCCAAATGCGCCACAACATCCACAAACCTCTTATGTAACTGCGGAGTCCAAATAAGACGCGGCCTCTTCGTCGCCGCCGCCGCTGCCCCCGCCGTATTATTCGAATCCTCCTCCTCCGCGTCGGCTCGCCGCACTTTCCTCGAATCCGAACCATCCCGAGTCAGATCCGTCTCATCTCCATCCAATTCCATCCCTTTCTCCTCATTAAACGACTTGAAATTATCAAACTTATTCAAACAGAACTGTCCACGCAAACTAGATAAAGTATTCTGCGAAGCACGGTTCACGTCGAGATTCGTCCGGTACGGCTCCGGCGTAATACTGAACGCCGACGCCAGCTCCGGCGGGATCAACGGCTGAGACAACGGAGTCAAGTCATCGACGCTCGGTAACCCGACCTCCCACTCCGACACTCGGTTATCGTCAACTCCGCCGGCGTCGTAATCGGAAATTTTCACTTCTTCGCCCATTTACAGCTCCAAGTGAAGAATCATCCACACTAAATTAGGGTTCTTAATTGAATTAGTTCGTTAGATTTCTATAAAAGTCGGAGAGAATTGAGGAGAGAGAGATATTTCGGTAAAGTTCAAGAGAATAGGAGAAGGGAGAGAGAAAGGGCTTGTTTAGTTTGAGGGAGAAAAATGGAATTAATAAAATGGGGTAAATTCACTTTTGGGGAAAAAGTGCAAAATCTGATTCCAGATGGGTGACAGCGTGTACTACTTAGCTAGATATTTTTGATCTTCTAAATATCTTCCTATCCCTTCGTTATTATACTCGTTGGTGTATGCTAGTAATGGGACTCGCCCCCATTGGCTTGATATTGATTTTTTTTTATTTTGTGATTTCTTAAATCACTTTAAATAATAACCATCTTTAATCTTTTAAAGTCAACTTATTGTATTTTTCAAACATAGATTAAAATCATTTTATTTTATATATAAAATTATTATAATTATAAACTACTTAACATATACTATTACTTAAAAAATCTTTTATTCTAAAAAATTAAATATAACCTTGGTTATATGTTTCTTTCATGCGTAGTATGAGATGTTTTTATTTATTTTTATTTTTTGATAATTGGGATTCATTTCAATTTATGTTTATATATATATATATATATATATATATATATAGAGAGAGAGAGAGAGAGAGAGAGAGGTAGGTTTTGATTGATATAGTAGTAATATATACGGAGAAGTAGTAGAGTAGATTTTGAGTCAGTTTAGCTTGAAGTGTAATTTGGACGAGTGTAATCTTGATGCAAAAAAATTGAGCTCAAAGATATTGATGATCAACCAAATTAATTTGATTTAGAATTCTTTTTCAACGGATAAAAATTGGAAAAGAAGACATGCATACATTATCAGGATAATGTAGAACACTTGTACGGTGACAGATTTTTCAAAAAGCCGTTCGAACTTAGCAAATCAAAAAAAAAGCTCTTGGATTCTCTGTGTGGCGCAACTTGAAAATAACTTGTGAAGGCCAACAGCTTACAAGTACACCCACGGATGGCTGTAGGTGTACCTGCGGCTGTCGCAGGTGTACCTGCGGCTGCCCTATGTAGGTCCCACCCCTTCGGCTCGGTCCAATTTTAATTGCAAAGGAGGTCTCACAAGTTAAAAAAGTCAAATCAGGAGAAAAGATGCTACGTGATTGAGCGGAAAAGCCTGAAATCCTGGTTTTCAAAGACCAAACTGCGGGTCTACATATCACTCATTGGTATTCGTCTCGACACAAGGTTCACAACACCGATGATCACAGTTGTTGCAAACTACACTCGACAATACCTCACAAAGGTTTGATGCTGTCAATTCGGGGTCACAACTCCAAAACATCTCTCTCCAGCAGAAACCTCATACAACTTCAGCCGTTGAAGCACATTTCAACGAAGATCAAGCAACCTTGACGTTATTTCAAGCCGTTGGCAATTAAATCCAGCAAAGCATCGGAGGTGGTCTGATGATCTCATCTATTAAAACACATTTCAATGAAGGTCAAGCAGCCTTGACATCACCATCCGTTGGCAAGTAAATCCAACGAAGCGTCAGAAGTCATCTGATAATTCCAGCCGTTGGCAATTAAACCCAACGAAGCGTCGGAGATGGTCCGGTGATAGTATCCATTGAAATACATTTCAATGAAGGTCAGCGATCCCATGACAACATAAAGCTGCTCATGGCGATAACCCGGTAGAACAAACAAGGGAAACACAGCGATACAAACTAGTGAAGGCCATCCTCATCGGGGAGGACCGATGATGGAATCTGTTATACAAGTCATCAGACAAAACACAATCCCCCGGAGTTTCTTGTATATGAGAGGAACATCTTTGGAGGAAAGTCTGTACTCAATAGGAAGGACTTTGGTGATAACCCCAATGTCAACATCCTAGAGGTCCCTATGAGCTTTGGATCACACGTCCAAGCAGTCCATTAGATTCATCAGTGATAACTCTAGTCCCCATCAGAAGTCATGGGAGCAAACAGTCATCACATCCCGTTGGAAAATGGTCCAGCAAACCACATTCATCATACAATTGCATCATGTTGCAGTACATTGCATCATGATTATCCTGTTATATTTCAAGTGTCTAGTATTCTTTTATCCTATCCATGCCATTACATTGCATGAATATGATAAAGAGGGGAATTTGTAGACACTCGAAATTTGCATTCTTGTTACTAACCTTTCAGGAGGGCAGAATCATCTTCCAGAGATAACCCTAGAGGTCAAATCAACTCAATCCTGGAGACAACCCCAGGATACTCAGTCAGTCCCATCTCAGAGACAACCCTGAGATACTCAGTTCCAGTCCTGGAGACAACCCCAGGAGTTTCAGTCACAACCTCGGAGATAACCCCGAGGAATGCAATTTCAGTTATGGAGATAACATCGGAGAAGTCAGTCCCATCTCGGAGACAACCCCGAGATACTCAGTTTCAGTCCCGGAGATAACCACGAGAGTTTTAGTTCCAATCTCGGAGACAACCCCGAGGAATGCAGTTGCAGTTCTAGAGATAACCCCGGAAAAGCTTGTTTTAATCCCCAAAAGTCAGCTTTAACCTTAGAGATAACACTGAGGCACTCAGTTCTAACCCCGAAGATAACACCAGGAGGTTAGGCACACCTCAGAGACAACCTTGAGGACATTTAGTACTTACAGCAACCCAATCTCAGAGATAACCCTGAGCAACGACTGCTAAATCAGCCCAGAATCGGATATGACCCCGGTGAGGGGCAAAATCATTATTTTGCCACCTCGATCCCAGATTCACTCCGTCTCAACAATATTTCATCCCACATTCTACACAAAAGTGTCCTACAAGAACCATAGCTCAAATCCCGAGTAACTACTGCACAAGACTGCACACCAGATAGAATTTGAAGACTCGAAGATCTGGTTATGGATCCATCTTCCCGGCTTTGTACAACCTCTTATCCCATGTCATTGTGTAGCTCTCGACAAAAGCATTCCGGAAAGGTATTATACGCCTCAATCGGATGCCTGGATTGAAAGTTATGAAGGTTCAAGTGGACAACGCGTTGCATGCGTGCACGTACTTTGAGACGGCGGGACCCACGGAGCCTGGGGCACCCTGGGTAGCCGCAGGTACACCTGCGGCTCCCCTCTATAAATAGAGGGCTTGGGGTGGCCATTTTAAGAAGAAAAAAGACAAGGAAACCCTGTCTATTTTGCTTTGTACACACTTTAAACTGAGTGCTTTCTCTTTTTAAACACTTGTGAGCTAGTGCTTTGCTATATTTTACCAGTGAAAACTGAGTTTTCATTCATTTAAATCCATTTGAAGTCTTTTTGGCAGCCCATTGTAAGACTTCTTACATTTCATAAAGCCTTTCTCCACTTCTATTCACACACAGTTATTAACGTTGAGTGTCGTGTTGTGTGCTTAACAAATCGAGCACAGATCGATATATATCCCAGTGCATTTCTGACTTATATATATATATATATATATATATATGAGCCCTTCCATAGCAAACCTGCTATATAGTCTTATCTGAACACCCCTTTTGGACCTTTGATAAATTGAATAAATGGTCATGATTAACTTTTCTATTTGATAAAAGCCATACAAAGTTGTTGTGCCTAATTATTTACTGTCTGCATCGCTTCTATTTTAATAAGGGAGGCCCACGTAAAATTAACTTGTCAGTATATTTATAAAAAATGAATATTTATTATTAAAATAATCCGGCCGGAAGAGCTTGTACCGGCTTACACATTTTTTTTTTTTTTTTATTTCTCCTACGTAGAATGCCGATACGTCTGGTGGCATTAAAATAATAAAATAATCCGACCTAAGAAAAACTACTCTGAAACACATTGTTTTTAATTTTTTTATTTCTCCGTGGAATGCAATTTGATACTACCGGCATTAAAATAATAAAATAATCCCACGGAAGAGCTTTACTGGCCTTACATTATTTTTTTTAATTCTCCCACCGGTACAGTGGTGATACTGGTAGCATTAAAATAATAAAATAATCCCACTTAGTCAGTGATACTACCGGTATTAAAAATTGAAAAAATAATAACCTACTGGGTATAAATTGTCACTACCGGTATTAAAAAATTGAAAAAATAACTGCTAGTAGATGCAAACATGTCACTACCGGTATTAAAAATTGAAAAAATGATTTTATTCAAGCAATTCATTTGCTAAATGATTCGAACTCGCAACCTCAAACTCCAAACACTCGTCATATGACCACCCGAGCACCACGGCCTAGTTTATTAATTTCAACCAAGAATATATCTTTATATTAAAACTTCACCATCCCCAAAATCTATATTCTTGCATTATTATTATATTACGATTTATTATTATTAATAAGTCTATATAATACATATGGGGTTTTCTATTTAGAAATAAGTTAATATCTATATTTATTATTATCCCTTTAATATTTTTCTCTTATTTTTGTAATAATATCAATAAAAGGATTATTAATATATTAAAAAAAATATCATTCTTTAATAAAATATAAATAATGATTTTATATTCATGTATTACTATTATTATTATATTCATGTATTACTATTATTAAAAATAATATTAATAATGATTTTAATATTAATATAAATAATGTGATTATTAATATTAGTCCGAATAAAAATATCCATACAATTCATCAAAATAGATAATTTTTTTTCGTATTAATAATATGAAGTGGTTTTATGTGATTCAATAATATTCATATTACTAAGTTATGAATTTGAAAATCCCATAACGTTCAACCAAATAGACATTCTTATTAATTAATATGTACATTAGATAACGTTGGATAAGTTCTATATCTCAGAGGCCGGAAATAATCTTGCGGATTTCTTGTAGAGCTCCCATGCGACGCGGTAACGAAAGACTGTGACATCTTCCAAGGACCACTTCTCTTTAGAAATATTACCATTTGTGGGACCCCCTGTCGAGGTATTTGTTTACCTCTTGCTTCGAAGTCGTATAGGGCGTATTAGAAATCCCAATTATTTTTTTGCAGAACCAACTCGGGAGGCAGCTGAGTAAGTACTGAAAATTTATCAAGTAACAACTTTGCACTCTCAACCTGTCATGTAAGATAAACACAAACAAATATTATTAACAATAAATATGAATAAATGTAATATTAAGTATTTACTCCAATACATGATTTATTAAAGAAGAATATAATTTTATACCATTTGAATAAGGTGTTGTTGGTTGTAAATGGCCCGAGGCTCATAACAACTGTCGTGGTCGCTTGCCTGTCGAGGTCGGTGAATTTTCCAACGTGTAATTTTCCTATACCAGACCATGTAATCATCTATTGGGACATAATCAGAAATTTCAGTTTGTTGTCCTTCGAGATGATCCATGTATGCCTCCACATCGAAATATATTCCCTCTCAAGGCCATACAATCCTCGACATCAATAAATTTAAATTTTTCTTCTTCCTAAGGTCACCGTGGTTTTTGGTCATTGATGGTATGCCTTGCATGAACCCGAATCTGTCTCATCACATGGTCCCAAGATCATCGAAATTCCACAATATCAAAGTGGATCAAGGGACCCCACCGGATCCCAACAACTGTCTTCAAAATTAAATCCATCGATATCATCATCCCACATTATGTAAGGCCGCCAAACCACATCCCACATGTAA
This sequence comes from Panax quinquefolius, assembly GCA_020205615.1. Lineage (NCBI taxonomy): Eukaryota > Viridiplantae > Streptophyta > Magnoliopsida > Apiales > Araliaceae > Panax > Panax quinquefolius. Next base: position 98,696,125 of record CM035154.1, on the reverse strand, counting down.
CTTAATATCTAACTCCCCTCGGTAAAATGACAAATGGTGATGGGGATTCTCACGCCTACTGTGGTAACTGTGGGCTCCAAAATAGGACCTGCTAAACCCCTAGGTAGCAACCGTAAGGATGATTGTGGCCAAGGGTTTGGCTTTCCAATACTTACACGCTCATAAGCCCAAATTTGTAACAATGTAACACAACCATTAATGTATTTAACTCCTTTCCTAAGTAGCGGTATATAAAGATCTCACACAAATATGCTAACACTATCGCTACGCCAAGAGTAAGTTACACAATCTTCACGTTGCAATAAAAGACATATATCGTGGGTGCACACTATTTCTATTCCTATTAGGGATCAATATTGCCCCACACAACCACAACATGTATGCCTTTGTGTGTAGCCTACAACATCTTTACTTTCATTCTCGGGACATTTATTAAAATGTTCGTGCAACCACACTCATGAAATTACCTGCGCGTTTTTTGAACTAAAATATTCACCGGGTAATTTATCTCCAAAACAATCCCTAAAATAATTCAAATTGGTGATGCCAGAGGGGACCCGTTAAAGGGCTTTCCACCACCATAACCCAAAATAAAGTGAACATCCTCTAACGTGATTGTTATTTCTCCACAGTTTAAATGAAAAGTATTGGTCTCCGGGCGCCATCTCTCGACTAAGGCAGATATCAGACCAAGATCAGTTTGGTGTACAACACCTTGATAACTAAATACTCCAAATCCACATTTATCTAAAAGGATTTTTTGTTCTTTTGTCAAAGCCCAACGATTATATTTCGATCGATTATATTGACCGGAGCTTAGTTTTCCCTATCTCTCCCATGATATATATGTCATCGATACATGATCTTATTGATCATGCGAACACTGGATCAATTGGCCCATATTCCCAACTATCCATCTTTTACCTAAAAAAATACATCAATTCCATATTAGTATTAAGATGCATGACAAAATGAAGTTGAAAGTAACATGCTGCAAAATGACAGTAATAACAATACACACTAACATGCATTAAAAACTGAACAACATGCATGTAATAATAACATGCATGTATATAATGTAATAATATTAACATGCATTAAAAACTAGTAAAAACAGAAACTATTAAAAACAAAAACAATAAGAAGAAAAATAAATTAAAACAATAAGTGAACAATTGAGTACACTTGAATAAAATAAAAATAATTTTTTTTTCCTAAAGCACGGCCTTAAACCTAAACAGCTTTTTCCATTGTATAATGATGACTCAAAGAAATTAAAATAAAAAATAAATAAAAAATCATCCCACCGATCTGACTTCATCCCAAGAAGACCCTACCGATATAACCTGTCCTACCGACAATTTGGAATAAAAAAAAAATCAGGTATCCCAAACTATTCATTGCTAAATGATTCGAAATTGCGACCTCAAGCACCAATCCTCGTCATATGACTACCCGAGCACCACGGCCTAAATTTCTAATTTCTACCAAGGATATATCTTTATAGTAAAACTTCACCATCCCCAAAATCTATTAATTGGATTTGTTAAAATAGAAATAAGTTAATATTTATATTTATTATTATCCCTTAAAATTTTTTCTTATTTTTGTAAAAATATGTCCAATTAGTTTAATTAATATATTAAAATAAATATCATTCTTTAATAAAATATAAAGTGATCATGCATTAATGACAACAAAATTTTCAAGATAATAACATGCATGCATAATATGCAAAGTGATAACATGCATTAATGACAACAAAAACAAATACATGCATGGTATTATATCCCTTTAATTCAAAAATAACATGCGGTGATAAAAAAAAATGGCTTGATTGAGTACAATTGTAATAAGTTTTTTCATTTATATAATGTAATAATATTATTTTACTATTATACGAAAATAATAACAACAATAGAAACTATTAAAAACTGAACAAATAACAATAAATAAAAACTTACGTGTTGAAGTTCGGTGTCTTTAGAATCTAATAAATGGAATCCGGTAAACTTGACTTGTTGAAGTTTTTTGTTCATCTCTTCCGAAATACTCCCTCTCTCCACTCTCTGTTACTGTAATTTTATCTAGTTATATACTGAACTTTAGTTTGAACAACGTGTGTTCTCAATAGATCACTATAGATGGTTAAATAAGCTCATGCAATGCTTAAGTAAAACTCATAAATTTGGACCAAATTCAAACACTTTGAGATCATGTTGTGGGTCTCGACTTTTTTAGTTTACAAGCTTGCATGTGTTCTTTCCCGAGGCATATCAGTCGAAAAAAGTTGTCAAAAGGCTAATATTTGGTGTCTTTCCAGGGTGATGTGGCGAGAAAAGCTTTGTCTCTTTGCTTCACGTAGATACAAAGCTTCACCCCAACGTAATAATAAATTATTAAAATAAACGCTTCTTAGTGATGCAAAGCTATACTGACTTAGAATAAAAAATTAAAATAAATTTTTAATAAAAGCATTTACGTGGTAAGTCAAAGGCTATACCCAAACTTTATAATAAATAAATTACATAGGCTGCTGGGCGAAATTGAACCTCATGACCTCAAGCTCCAAACATTCGTCAAAAGACCACCCGAGCACCACAGACTTTGGTCATCATATTTTACCTTGGATTTGGATATATCTTAAAACATTCCATTTCCCCCAATTTATATGTTCTCATTTTTTTATTATAATTAATCGATTATTATTATTATTCTATTATTATTACGAATTGGTGGGGGTCACTAAGTGATGATTGAATTAGAGCACAATCATCACTTAGTGACCCCCACCAAAGTAGATTTGATCGAGACTCACAGAAATATTACTCCTGTTGCAAGAAATTTAATTGACACTTTAAATAAGTCCCGTATTGGTCCTAGTAAGATGGTGAATGTTTTGAGCACAATGGGAGGTGGGTTGCAAAATGTTCCTTTCTCTACTGCTAATGTTGAGAATGTGGTGCGAGATTTAAGGCGTGATTCTACAGATGAAAATGATGCACAAGCTGCTGTCAATCATTTGAACAAACTTGCATCCGGAAGTGCCAGCAATTTTTTTTTCCGAGTGAAACCCGGTGAAAACAACCGCATAGCTTGTATTTTGTGGGTTGATGCCCGATCAAGGTTTATATATCAACGGTTCGGAGACGTTGTGACATTTGATAGTACATACCGGACAAATAAGTATGGCATGCCGTTTGTTCCATTTATTGGGGTTAACCACCATTATCGATCCTATATTGTTTGGATTTGCCTTTATTCGAGATGAGACAGAGGACACTTTCGTTTGGGTATTACATACGGCTTGAAGCCATGGACTACAAAACACCTACAACCATCATCACCGATCAAGACAGAGCCATGAGTAATGTTATTGCTATGGTACTTCCAACTAGTTATCATTTATTGTGTTCTTGGCATATTAGCAATAAATTTCACGAAAAATTGCATCATGTTTATTCTGAGCACCCATCGTTCAAAAATGATTTTAACAACGTATTGTGTATAACTCATTGTCCATAGAGGAATTTGAAGAGCGTTGGCATATTCTGATAAGTTCCTATGAATTGTATACTAATGAATGGCTTGGAAGTTTGTATGATGTACGACAGAAATGGATTCCAGCATATACAAAGAGATATCTAGATTCAAGAGTGCACTCAAGAAAATCATTCCTTCTAAGACTCATCGAAAATGTGCAATTTGTGGCTTTGAAACCGACCACGATAAGCGAAATCACTATCGAAAAGCTAGGAATTCTGAGCCAAAAAAATAGGCGCGCGTCGGTTGTATTAATCATTCTATGTTTTTTTATTTTATGAAAATGAACATGTAATATGTACTATTCCTCTTAATGTTATGCGAAGACTAGTATTGGTATAATCTGTACTTCTAATATTGATAATCACATTATTATTATTATAATAATACTTCACTACTTTTATAAATTTGATAATCACATTATTATTATACTTCACTAGTTTTATTAATAATAAAATCATTTCTTAATAATAAAATCATTGCTTAATATATAAAATCATTACTAATAATCATTGCTTAATAAATATAGATATTAACTTATTTCTAAATAGAAAACCCCATATGTATTATATAGACTTATTAATAATAATAAATCGTAATATAATAATAATGCAAGAATATAGATTTTGGGGATGGTGAAGTTTTAATATAAAGATATATTCTTGGTTGAAATTATAATGCCTAGGCCCGTGGTGGTGCTGGGTGGTCATATGATGAGTGTTTGGAGTTTGAGGTTGCGAGTTCGAATCATTTAGCGATGAATTGCTTGAATAAAATCATTTTTCAATTTTTTAATACCACCGTGACAAAATCGTATGCCGTAGGAGAAATAAAAAAATTAAAAAACAATGTGTAATGGCCGGTAGAAGCTCTTCCTACGGATTATTTATTATTTTAATGCTAATGTGATCGGCTGTGCAGTAGGAGAAATAAAAAATTAAAAAAAAATGTGTGTGTGGCCGGTAGAAGCTCTTCCTACGTGGGATTATTTTTTTTTTTAATGCCAATTTGTCATTTTATGTCGGTAGGGAGAAATAAAAAAATTAAAAAAAAATGTGTGGCCTAGACAAGCTCTTCCTACGGATTATTTTAATAATAATATTCATTTTTATAAATATCTTGACAAGTTAATTTTACGTGGGCCTCCCTTATTAAAATAAACCTAGTGCAGTAAATAATTAGGCACAACAACAACCCACATCTTAAACATCAAATAGAAAAGTTAATCGTAGCCATCTATTCAATTTATCAACGGTCCAAAAGGTGGTGTTGCACAGTACTCATAGCAACCGGTTGCTTTGGAAGGGCTCCCTATATATATATATATTTACATGTCCGTCCCGCCTAGAGTTTACTATATATATATATTTATATTTTCTTCCCTCCTGGAGTTTACTTCGTGGCGATTGATCGTCTCTCTATATATATTTATCGCTTTTATATATACATATATATATATATATATATATATTTAAATTCTCAATCCCCTATAGAGTTTACTCCGAAGCGATTGATCGTTCATATATATATATTTACAGCTTTTATATATATATATATATATATATATAATTGTTTACAACTTTTATACCAACTGCAACATCATGTGGGCCTAGGAATCATGTGATCACAGATTCAGCCTCCTGAATCTAGATTCGGTTCTCGTGATGGACATTTTCAGCTGTAATTAGCCTGTAAATTATTCACGGTGTTTGAATTTCCTTAGATGACTCTCATGCCCACAAGGAGTTCGGCATTGATATGTATCTTATTTTCTCGAACATGCCTCGCATCTCAAAAATAAAAGCAATCAAACTGAACATATAATAAAATGGAAGTATCAAAGGCCTCAATTACTATTGAGCATAAGGGTTTGAAAAACCTCTTTTACAAAACATCATTGCTATATCCTGTTACAATTAAACTTTTATACAAAATTCAAACTCTTTGTATATAGGTGAAAACGAGGCATAACATTACTTTCAGATAATTGCACATTGACATACACACACACACACACACACACACACATTCATGTAACAGTTTAATTGAAAAGTGGCGGTCATCGTGTTACCACAGATGTCGGGGGTGCCTAACACCTCCCTTCCGCATAATCAAACCCCCGGACCCTAACGAATCTCGGTTTCATAGACCTGTTAAGCAGTGTCACATTGTAAGACCCCGAATTTTATGAAATGAAAGTATTTGATTTTCTTATAATTATTATTCTATTTAATAAATGGTTTAATTGATAAAAGGTTAAAATTAAGGGTGATATGTGAAATTTTTTGCAAAGTAACAAGTTGATATAAAATATTCGTTGTGTCGGAGAATATTCGTTCGATGACAACATCATTGGTGGACCACACAACGAAAGTATTGTCGTATTTAGAAAACGACAGAAATATCTTTTTATCCAAATAACGGCGAAAGTTTTACCGTTAAACTGTTAAACTACCTGGTGGTAAAGTAATGATGTCTGGCGTGGTTGCATAGTAGCACACGGTATTGATTATTGATGCTTACGTGAGAAGTCACCAGGTTATACTCAATTATTATTACGATTAATTCTTTGCAAGTATCTCACGTTATTTGATTCAATTATTGTCACATTATCATCTGCATAATATTTTATATTATTAAATCAATAATTGAGACAACAAAGTTATTCATATTATTATTTACAATATTGACAATGTCTAGAAAGTTTTGTCGAGGAGAGGTTTGGTCACCTAATTAATTAGGCGATAGGGAGAAATCCTTATTGGAAAGCCCCTCTTTCTGAAGCGATCGATTGTTAAATATTATGAGTTATAATATTAATGATGAATAATTGTTGAAGTATTAAGAATGTGTTTATTGAAGATAACTGAATTACAAAAGTTAGAGGGGAATAATGCAAACTTGGAAAACTTTAGGGGTACTAAAGTGTAATAAGTTAAATCAATCTGGACCATTGGTGGTGGTTTCAATAGTAAATCAATTTGGATCATTGATGGTGGTTTTAAAAGTATATCAATCTAGACCGTCGGTGGTGGTTTTAAAAGTAAATCAATCTGGACCGTCGGTGGTGGTTTTAAAAGTAAATCAATCTGGACTGTCGGTTGTGGTTTTAATAGTAATCAATATGGATCGTCCGTTCTAATAGTGAATCAATCTGGACCGTTCATGAATTAGTTACTATTTAGTCCATTCTCCTATAAATAAAAACTTAATTCTTCTTTTATTCTCACTAATTCATTGAGACTCATAAGAGAAGCTATAGAGAGAGAAACTATAGAGAGAAAGAAGAAGAGTATTCTGCTACTTCACTATTGCAGTATCCAGTCTTCTACTAAAGTAAGGGATGTTATTTTCGTTTGGTAAGGGATGCTATTTTCGTTTGGTAAGGGATATTATTTTCGTTTGGTAAGGGATGTTATTTTCGTTTGATAAGGGGTATTATTTCTTTCGTATTCATAAGGAATACTATTTTTTGTATTCATCCTTTAATATGTCGGAATAACCTGTCTATGCAGATTACGTACCGTATGACAGGTGAAAATCCATTTGCAGTTTTGTATGTTATTTCTTTTCATATTCTTAAATCTAAACTTACTATGGTAAGTATTGCTTCTATAATCCTTGAAATTAGTGGAATATCCATGATTTTTGTGCTTCATCCAGTATCGTTTTATTGGAATATTGATCTGAACTTTCTTATTAAATAATAATATTTTCACCCGGGGTACTATTCACGGGTTACTATCCACCCAGTTACTATTCACTATAATATTATTCACTCGGGTATTTGGGACACTTTTCATGTCGGGGTACTATTCATGAGTTACTATTCACGGGTTACTATTCACCCGATTACTATTCACTTAAATATTATTCACTCGGGTATTCGGGGCACTTTTCGTGTCGAAGTACTATTCACTCGGTTACTATTCACCCAATAACTATTCATTCTAGTATTATTCACTCGGGTATTTAAAGCACTTTTCATGCCAGGGTTACTATTCACGGAGTACTATTCCCAAAGTACTATTCACGGGGTACTATTCACCCTAAAAATTTATTTCTTTTTTGTCCAAATTATTTTGATACATGAATATTATTCTTGAATTTTACTCCACAAAGCAGTATCATGTTGATAATTTAGATATTATTAAACTCTAGATATATTTAAATTCTTTAATATTTATCCTTGATTTCGTTTGATTAATGCTTATATCATTGTCATCATCCCCATGCTTATATTGTGATGAAAGTCATCTTTGGCTTACGTGCATAGATGGACTGTTGATTATTGGTTTAAAAGTTGTATATCTTTGGCTTACGTGAAAAGATGGACTATTGATTATTGATTTTACATTTGTATATCTTTAGCTTACGTGCAAAGATGAACTGTTGATTGATAGCTTTGGCCCGTAGTGCAAAGATGGACAGGTGTATGACATGATCATGACCACTGGTGATACTAACGAATATCCTTGGCCCGTAGTGCATGGATAATTCGATAATGTGATTGGCAGGATCATGACCATAAGTTAACAGTTGTGTGACGCCCCCAAAATTAGGTATACGTCACCCATCTTGGGTCGCCACTTACATGGTACATAAATTCAAATACAACTTACTAATATAATTATAGGTATATAATCGACATAAAATCGTGAGTTTGAATACAAATATTGTCTACTAGATATTATACAAACTCAAAAGGAGTCCTCATTACAACTATTATCACACTATTTCACGAGAATAGTGAGGACTACTAATGCTATCCTCGGATCATTACTCTCGTTCCCAGACTTCGTCCCATTATGTTCTCATTTCACGAAGAGAACGGTGAAAGAAAGGGTGAGCTCAACTAGCCCGATAAAAATATTATGACTAAGATAATGCGAATAAATTATCATTAGCCTTCAACAATGTTAAACGATAAAATACAATAGACAACCAGTTTAATCTGCGGCGGAATATGCAATCCATTAAAAGAGTCAAGTAGAAAATAAAGTCTACTATCTTTTAGGTTTTAAAAGGTTTTCATAAATTTTTATCACTAAGACTCGATTTAATGAATAAACCACAATATCTAATCATCCACGTACCACGATCGAGGATTTTCATCAAATTATCAATGGTCAAGCACTATATCGAATCACCTGGTCATAATCATACCAAAAACTATCCATCAACGCATTACGAATACTTTGAGGACTTTTATCACATCATTTATAACAAGCCATGATTATCTTAGAATGATCCACGTCATAATCATACTAAGTTCATCTATGCACGTAAGCTAAAGATAACATAATATAACATGAGGATGATGACAATGACATAATAATTCAATAAAACAAGTTCAAGAATTATTTTATCCAAGAATTAGTAATGTTCAAATTGTCAACAAGATACTGTTTTGTAGAGTAAAATTCAAGAATGATCAGAAGAATGTTTGCATGAAAAGATACTGGATGAAATGCAAATATCAAGAATATTCTACTAATTTCATGGAGTATAGAAGTCAAAGTTTTAACCAACTGGGTATAATAAAGAATGGAATAACAAAGGTAATCACCATGCATGCGGTATTTAGCATAAGCGAGTTATTCAAATGTAATAATAATAACGGAACGAGTCGGTGAAATTCACAAGCGGGATGATCCAACAGAATAATAAATCTTTGAATAATAATAAACAATGGAACCAGTCCTGTAAAAAACACATGAGATGGATATTCCAACGAAATAATAAATGCGGAATAATAAACAATGGAACCGAATCGGTGTAAAACACACGCATGAGGATATTCCAACAGAATAATAAAGAATGGAATAACGAAAGAAGATCACCAAGTATAGGGGATTCCAGCGTATCTGAGTTATTCAATGAATAAATAAGAATAGAATAATATAAGGATTTCACCAAGTATAGGGTATGTCTTGCATATCTGAGTTATGTATAGGGTATGCCACTTTTACAAGTTATTCAATGAAATAATAATGAATGGAATAACGAAGTTCTCTTCATGAATAAGAAAGAATAACACCCCTTACGAATTACTGACAAATAATACCCTTACCATAAAAGACCTTTGGATATCAAAGTAGTGAAGTACCGAATACTCTTCTTCTTTCTCTCTATAGATTTTTTCTCTCTATAGCTTCTCTCTATAATTTCTCTCTCTAGAGTTTCAATGAATTAAAGAAAATAATGAAGGAATGAGCTTCTATTTATAGGAAAATAGAATGCATAGTAATTAATCCATGAATCGGTCGATTGATTTACTTTAATCGATGGTCCATATTTAAAGCAAAATCTTTTAAATAAAATATCATATATTCTATTTATATAAAAACATTTTACTATGCAAACACTATGCAACACTATGCAAAACACTATGTAACACTATGCATAATAAAATATAATATATTCTATTTATAGAATAACTTTAATAAAGTATTACATTTTATATAAAAAGATGTTTACATTTTATTATGTTAATAATCTGAATAAAACAAAACGTCATTATCGCTATAATAATTCATATTATTAATCTACAATAATGGAATCAAACTGAGTGACTTCTCACATAAGCATCAATAATCAATACCGTGTGCTACTATGCAACCACACGTATTACTGTACTTTTACTACCGAGTAGTTCAACAGTATCAACGGTAAAACTTCCGCCGTTATTTCATAAAAATATTTTTGTCGTTTTCTCGATCCGACAATAATTCTATTATAATGGGTCCACTGATGATTGAGCCGTTGTCGAATATTCCTGCTAAACCGAATATTCCCAGACCGATCGAATATAATATAACCACTTGCATACTTTGCAAAATTTATAAATACTACCCACAACTATAATATTTATCTCAAATTCACACCATAATATTAAAAATTATTTCGACAAAATTTAAATCTTTATTGATAAAATCTGGGGTCTCACAATCTCCCTCCTTATGGAATTTAAGCCCTCGAAATTGGGGTGCGATACTGGTATGATAAAGAGGTGAGGATACCTTGAATACCTTTATCGTTAAAAATATTAAATTCATCTTCGCAATCCGGCCAAAGATATTCATTAACAATTCATCTTTTGCTACTGAGGGCCAAAGATATACAACCTGTAAAACCAATAATGTTGAGACGCAGCGACTTAATAGTATCACGACCACGAATTATCCATGCACCTTTTGGCGCCAAGGATATTCGTGTTTTCAATCTGATCATGATTATACCGAATAATCCTTGGTCATAATCATACCAAGTCTCTCTCATGCACTACTGACCAAAGATGACTTTTACCACATCCATGAATTAATATTTCATTCTTTGAGACTCAAATTCGATAATTAATCAATATCATCGAATCATCCACCACTACGGTCGAGGATATTTATTAGTATCGCGACCACGAATTATCCATGCACTACTGGCCAAAGATAATCGCGTATTCATTAATATCACAACCACAAATTATCCATGCACTACTGGCCAAAGATAATCGTGTATTCATTAGTATCACGACCACAAATTATCCATACACTACGACGAAAGATAATTGTGTATTCATTAGTATCACGACCACAAATTATCCATACTACTACTACCAAAGATAATTGTGTATTCATTAGTATCACGACCACAAATTATCCATGCACTACTGACGAAAGATAATCGTGTATTCATTAGTATCACAACCACAAATTATCCATACACTACGGCCCAAGATAATCGTGTATTCATTAGTATCACAACCACAAATTATCTATGCACTACTGCCAAAGATAATCGTGTATTCATTAGTATGACGACCACAAATTATCCATGCACTACGGCCAAAGATAATCGTGTATTCATTAGTATCACGACCACAAATTATCCATGCACTACGGCCAAAGATAATCGTGTATTCATTAGTATCACGACCACAAATTATCCATGCACTACTACCAAAGATAATCGTGTATTCATTAGTATCATGACCACACAAATTATCCATGCACTACGGACGAAAGATAATCGTGTATTCATTAGTATCACGACCATAAATTATCCATGCACTACGGCGAAGATAATCGTGTATTCATTAGTATCACGACCATAAATTATCCATGCACTCGACCAAAGATAATCGTGTATTCATTAGTATTACGACCACAAATTATCCATGCACTACGTGCAAAGATAATCGTGTTTTTCAATTATGGTTATGATTATCCGAAAACGATCCACAGTCATAATCATACCAAGTCCATCTATGCACGTAAGCCACGAGATGACTTTCAACACAATATAAGCATGAGGATAATAATATAAAGAATCAATCAAATGAGATAAAGGATAAATATTAAACATTTATAATATAATTTATCCGATTCAAGAATATCCCCATGTTATCAATCACTTAATAATCTCATAATCTAATATCATTAATATTATAACAATATTTTAATCACTTCTTAAATTTATAAACAATTTATTTCAATTGTTTACGCTTTACCATATAATGCATTTAATCATTCAAAAATGTCATACTCATAAGATATCATCACCAATGATCAAATCCCTCATCAAAAAAAAATATGCATATACTCTATATAGGATTCTCTAGCCATAAAATCCTATTTTCCAATTTTGTTACTTCACATAACATATTTAACTCATATGTTCGTAACTAAACTATTTTCATAGAAAATACCAAATCAGTCCCAAATATATTTCTTTTCTGGGATTTAGCATAATATAGTCCCATAATGAACATATTTTTTCTCGAATTTTTAAAATTCATTTACTATTTTTCAAAATCAATTTCTAATTAATTCCTTAAGAAATTAGCTACCTCAAGGTTAACTCCAAAAATCCCAAATCTTGGCGGGACCTTACACATGTTAATGTGAGCCTCGATTTAAATTTCATGGTCATCGAAGTTATAGAACTCCCGGTTATAGCGTTTTTTTTCGGAAAAACCTAAATATTGAAATAGTCATAACTTGCTCATTTTAAGTCAGAATGAGCTCATTTTTGGACAGGAGGTACTTTATACCATATACCTTCATGTCCCAAAAGGCCTAAAATTTTTTCACTAATTAAGTGGCTGAAACAGCCCTTACAAAAACGTGGCAGCAGCTTTTTGGACATTTTGAAGTTTTGACTCCTTTGCTAAAATCAGTCCACACGAAAATCTACAACACCTTTTTCAGTGATTCCACTTGGATTAGTTAGGTAACTCATAGATCTAACTCTAGGACTTGACCACACTCAAAAATTCAAAATATAATAGGAGATTTGGTCAATTGAATTTCATGTTACGTTTTTCACCAAAATCTGGTTTTTAACTCCTTGTGATTTCTAAGAAACTTTCATGTTTTCACATAATAACCAACATAACTCATCATAACACTTACTAATACTAAGTATACCTATGGTTTTCATTAGTGCAATGCTTTTATTATGACTTTTATCATAAACCACGTAAACTGTTCATTTTAGTTGAAGAAATATTTGAGGGTTTAAGAATTGGGTTTTTGTACTGGGGTCAATACAAAATTCGATTTCACGCTCTAAGTAGGCTAAGAAGTCTTCAAGAATACGCCAGGAAATTTATTAATAATAGAAATATCATTCAAAACTGTGACTCTCATCCAAGACTTGGATAGTACGTCACATTGATACCAAGCTGTGACTTCATCCCTTAACTTTAGATAGCACCTCACAATGATACCTATAAACTTGCCATCTTCATTCACGATGTTGCCTACAAAAAGTCTGGCTTCGGTGCATTCCACACAAGGAAGTCAACAATGAAAGGTTCGGGGCTTTTTACTTATGGCTTGATATGACAATAATTGACTTTAGTAGTTTGGTTACTTGAATTCGCACAACAAGTTGGTTATGAATATAAAAGCTAACAACCTTACGAAAAGCATGATGAGTAGTTAACCAATTGATTCCTAAAATCACATCAAAGGCAAATATTTTCAAAAAGATAAGATCGACATGTAACGTGAAAATGTTTATTTGAATCAAACAAGATTTAAAAATAGTAGCGATATGAAGGCTCCTACTAACGAAGTTTCAACCAATAAGTCAAAGTTTAACTTCTTGGAGTCAAATTTAAGCGTTGAGCATAAAGCAAGAGAGATAAAATAATGGGTAGAACCGGTATCTTATAAGGTATAGACTTATGATTTATAATTAACTAACCCGTGTACTAACTTCGTTCGGTTTACTAGCTTTTGAGAAGTCATGAAAATGCACTTCCTAAAACCAACGACTTTGTTTTGTCCATATCCACCTTTGGTGCCACCGTCCCACTAGACTTGACTTTGGTGCACAACAAAATTGGGCTAAATGACCTTCTCTTCTTGTAATTCCACTTCTATTATCTTTGCCATGATTACCACCAAGTGGTTACCATTCTGGCATGATAATTTCCCCATTTATGGTTATCATTATTCTGATAGCCGTTGTCACCAGTATGATTATTATCGTAATGTTGGTCGTTACCTTTTGTTTGAGTTAAATCAACACTCTCATGTGCTTCATTGCTTATCTCGGCATTTTTCGGATGTCATTCTCAAACAACATCACAAAACAAGGGTTAATTAACATATCACATATTATCCCTATCCACCGACCGAGCCAATTAAATACCAAATAAACTTAGGTAGGTCATACTAGCGAAGGAATTTCCGTCTCTCCCTCCTAGTTCTTATCTCACATCTTAGCCGGGGATCATATCCTAAGCTCGATACCAAGCCGTGGCGCCCCAAAATTAGGTATCGTCACCCATCTTGGGTCGCCACTTACATGGTACATAAATTCAAATACAACTTACTAATATAATTGTAGGTATGCAATACGACATAAAGCGTGAGTTTGAATACAAATATTGTCTACTAGATATTATACAAACTCAAAAGGAGTCCTCATTACAACTATTATCACACTATTTCACGAATATTGAGGACTACTAATGCTATCCTCTGGACCATTACTCCGCTTTCCAGAGCTAAATCCCGGCTATGTTCTCATTTCACGAAGAAACGGTGAAAGAAAAGGGTGAGCTCAACTAGCCCGAAGAAATATTATGACTAAGATAATGCGAATAAATTATCATTAGCCTTGAATGATGTTAAACCGATAAAATACAATAGACAACCAGTTTAAGCTGCGGTGAATATGCAATCCATTAAAAGAGTCAAGTAGAAAATAAAATCTACTATCTTTTAGGTTTTAAAAGGTTTTCATAAATTTTTATCACTAAGACTCGGTTTAATGAATAAACCACAATATCTAATCATCCACATACCACGGTCAAGGATTTTCATCAAATTATCAATGGTCAAATGACTATCTTAGAATCACCCCGGTCATAATCATACCAAAAACTATCCATCAACGCATTCACGAGACCCTTTGAGGACTTTTATCACATCATTTATAACAAGCCGTGATTATCTTAATGATCCACAGGTCATAATCATACTAAGTTCATCTATGCACGTAAGCCAAAGATAACATAATATAACATGAGGATGATGACAATGACATAATAATTCAATAAAACAAGTTCAAGAATTATTTTATCCAAGAATTAATAACGTCAAATTGTCGACAAGATCTTATTTTGTAGAGTAAAATTCAAGAATGATCGGAAGAATGTTTGCATGAAAAGATCTTTGGATGAAACGCAAATATCAAGAATATTCTACTAATTTCATGGAGTATAAAGTCAACGTTTTAATCAATGGGTATAATAAAGAATGGAATAACAAAAGAAATCACCATGCATGTGATACTTAGCATGAAGGCGAGTTATTCAACGAGAATAATAATAACGGAACGAGTCGGTGAAATTCACAAGCAGCGGGGATGATCCAACGAATAATAAATCTTTGAATAATAATAAACAATGGAACCCGAGTCCGGTGTAAAATACACGAATAGGATATTCAACGAATAATAATAAATGCGGAATAATAAACAATGGAACCGGGTCCGGTGTAAAACACACAGACAGGATATTCCAACAGAATAATAAAGAATGGAATAACAGAAGAAGATCACCAAGTATAGGGGATTCCGCGTATACAGGTTATTCCAACAGAATAAATAAGAATGGAATAATATAAGGATTTCACCAAGTATAGGGTATGCCGCATATACAGGTTATGTATAGGGTATGCCACTTTTATAGGTTATTCCAACAGAATAATAATGAATGAAATAACAGAAGTTCTCTTCATGAATAAGAAAGAATAACACCCTTACTACAATACAAACAAATAATACCCCTTACCGTAAAAACCTTTGGATATCAAAGTAGTGAAGTACGAATATTCTTCTTCTTTCTCTCTATAGATTTTCTCTCTATAGCTTCTCTCTATAATTTCTCTCTCTAGAGTTTCAATGAATTAAGTAAGAAAATAATGAAGGAATGAGCTTCTATTTATAGGAAAATAGAATGCATAGTAATTAATCCATGAGCAGTCCAGTTGATTTACTTTAATCGGCGGTCCATATTTAAAAGCAAAATCTTTTAAATAAAATATCATATATTCTATTTATATAAAAACATTTTACTATGCAAAACACTATGCAACACTATGCAAAAACACTACATGCAACACTATGCATAATAAAATATAATATATTCTATTTATAGAATAACTTTAATAAAGTATTCTATTTTATATAAAAGATGTTTACATTTTATTATGTTAATAATACGAATAAAACAAAAGCGTCATTATCGCTATAATAATTCATATTATTAATCTACAATAATGGAATCAAACCGAGTGACTTCTCACATAAGCATCAATAATCAATACAGGTGTCTTTCTTATGCAACCACGTATTCTTCGTACTTTTACTACTGAGTAGTTCAACAATGTCAACGGTAAAACTTTCGCCGTTATTTCAATAAAATATTTTTTGTCGTTTTCTCAATCCGACAATAATAATTCATTATTAAGGGTCCACCAATGATGATGATTGAGTAGTTGTACGAATATTCCTGCTAAACCGAATATTCCCAGACCAATCGAATATAATATAACCACTTGCATACTTTGCAAAATTTATAAATACTACCCACAACTATAATATTTATCTCAAATTCACACCATAATATTAAAAATTATTTCGACAAAATTTAAATCTTTATTGATAAAATCTGGGGTCTCACAAGTTGTATGTCTTTGGCCGTAGAGCACTGACAAATAATTGATTGGTATGATCATGATCATTGGTTTTATAGTTGAATATCTTTGGCCCGTAGTGCAAAGATAGATAACTGATTGGTATGGTCATTGTTATTACATTTGAATATCTTTAGCCTTTGGGGTAAGGATGTTGAGTAAACGTTCTATTAAGCCTTTGTGGCAAGGAAAAACTGTTGATTTACATGATTATAAATATGAATTGCGAGTTTAACTATAATCTTTTGTGGTTCAGGTGAAGACAGGTGATGAAAGTTCTCTTTGTCTTGGGTACAACAAAGAACTGTTGATGAGTATTACATGAATGAAATATTAACGACGGACTTTTAATTTGGAGGAGATAGTAGACATTATGTTCTACTTGACTCTTCTAATGGATTGCTCATTCCGCTGCAACTATGGTTGAAAAGTTTTATTATCTACCATATGTTCTAAATCTCTGATTTATTCTGATGAAAGCTATTGATAAATTAATTATCTTAGCCATGATATTCTTTACTGGGCTATGTGTGCTCACCCTTTTGCTTCACAATTCCTTTCAGGATATAAGAGTGTAGCTGGGTCGAGCGGGGATAACAGGGGAATAGTGTGATGGTCCGAGACTGTCGAAGTTTTCTTAATACATTATAAAATGGCATGACATGCAATATATAATTGTATTGAGGACCTAAGATGTGTGTGTCGTATTTTATACATCACTTAATAATTCATTTTGGTGAACAACAATAGAGTGATGAGAATTCGACTTTGAAAGCGTCAAAAGTGCACCTCATTAGAATGAACAAGATTGTAATCTTCTCGTTCTTCTTTGGGGTCTTGAAATATTTACTGCTGTATTTTATATGGCATTGTAATAATTTGAGTTTGGATACTGTCTATGAGATAATATTGTATTAAAATTCATAGTTTAACTGTGGTCGTATTCTATACGACAGTTCAACAGTTGTATAAATGAAGTTTGTATTTGATTTCTGTAGTGTGATATCTGGCGACTCAGAATGGGTCGTGTGGACCTATTTTGGGGGCGTCACACACATCACTAGGTCAATGTGCAAACTTTTTCTCAGTTTAGTTGGTGCAACCATTTAAAAATACCAACTGGCGACTCTTACAGTCCAATCGTCGACATATACATGTCGGACCTTTTCAAACTTTTTTTTTTCAAATAAATCTCACCTAACATGAGAACACCAAAAGATAAGAACAGAAAAGGGACAAATAAAAATCCCGACGTCGACAAGGATCAGAAACTTGCATAAACATAATCAAGTTAGGACACATAAGAGTAGGATTAGGAAACTTACCTCGTGCGTAGGCTATTAAATTACAACTCACTTTCATCTACACATATTATTAGAATACAATATCTATTAGGTATACCAACATTAACCTTACAAGTTAAATCCCATTTAATTTGAACTCGTTACAAGTTCCAACCACAAGTCTTAACATTACAACACTTAATCACCATCTCTAGACTTTAACAAATAATAACGTGAAGTTTTCACAACTTACTACTTTTACAAATTTGAAATTATCAAATATGTGTTAACAATTGGTTATAGCGTCTTTGTTACATGATCACCACATTATTATTTTTATTAGACTAGGTTATATTGGGTTTTAAAGACTGAACAATCAACAAGACATCACTGTCCCTGTTTCGACTAGTAGCAATTTATATTTCTCTTGAGCCTTAGGCGAGGCACATCTGCTTTTGGTGTGCAGATAGAAACTACTCAGACTGTTCTTTCGGCTCTGTTCAAACCCAAACTCACAAATTTAACTATTTAAACAACAAATTGAACATACCTAAATCACATAAACTTCATATAAACGTTACCCAATATGTATATTTTGATTTAAAACATCAAAACAACAATAACAATCAAATTGAATTCTTTCAATTCCATATTTTTGCAAAAACTCCATTTTTAGACATCCTTATCAAAAGTAATCACTGAAAATTCGTTATTACACCAAAATAATTCATTTAAACTACTTTGTTTTCATTTCTTCATGAATTAACACATTCAAGAATCAATTTATGGTTTATCATACAAATTGAACAACAATTTGATTCCAAAATAAGCCATATTCATATATTTCACTATAAACTAACAGTAAATATAATCTCTTCCTATTTATCATGTTTTCATGGATTATTCCACTCTAAATCATATACAAATCACATAAAATAGTTTATATACAGAAATAAACATACATATAATCATATCTTGAACAATTTTCTTCAAAATCAATTATAGAGAATGAAAACTCAAGAATATGAAAGAGAATATGAATTTATACCCTTAGTTGTTTATTTAGCTTTGCTAGAAAATAATAGAGACTTGCTAATCTTCCTCCTTCCAATTCTCAGGCTCTCTAGCACTCTCTCTTTTCTCTCTATTCTCTTATCTTCTTTTCTCTCTTCTGTTCTTTCTTTTCTCTTTTCTAACTTTACGTAACATATAAAAACTGATCATATAATATAAACGTATAACATATAATTACATATAATACGTATTAATGTATAATATAACTAATGTCAGTTATTTTTCTTTTTAAATTCAAAAGCCACTAAGGCATGTTTGGCAAAACAAAATTAAAAATAAGGATTAACATGCCCTAAGCTTTGTTTGGTAAAACCCATTTAAAATTAAAGACTTAAAATCCTTAAGTCTTATTTGGCAAAACTAAATTAAAACTCTTTTAATTTATTTTAATAACTCATTTATTATATAGTTTAATTGTCACACTTTATTTAATTAAATTTTAATATTCAAATTCAATTGAATTAAAATTAACATTAACACAATAAATCGAATTATCACATAATTATAATTCCCATTAAATTATAATTTACTTAACAAATCACTAAATCTCCAATTTAATTATTAAATTAAATTGAAACAACATTATAACAATTCATTTAATCCTTATCGACTCTCTAATTTAATTATTAAATTAAATTACAATATTACCACATAATAATTAATTCATCATTCTTTTATTTTAATTAACTTCAAAATACCAAATTACCAATTATCAACTTAATTAACACATTACCTTAATTAAGTTAATTCCCCACAACTCATGAATTATTTATTTAACTAATAAACAATCAAATTAAACAAATATTTATTTAACAATAAACACATCAACTAAAATATTTATTTAATTCAACAAATATTTGAAATTATAATTAAAAAAAATTCAGATTGTTACAGGTGGGGTATGCTCAATCCGGCTAACAATGGATGAAGACATCTGTAGAGCCGTGTCACAAGACCATCCAAGGGTCAATGCTAAACTCATCTCTGGAAATGCATGTCCATAATATAATGCATGCATAATAAACAACAGATGACAATATGATGTAGGGAATGGAAACAATATATATACATTCCTAAGTACATCATCATCTAAATACATCACCTCTCTATACAACTGAAAAAATACAGGGAAATGGGGCACAACCACCCAACAACTAACAGATGCCTATCAAAAGATATAACGAGAAATAGGGCACAACCGCCCAATATCTTATAGAGGCCTATCAAAAGACATAGAGAGAAATGCATCAGAAGAAGTCAATGGTGTTGATGTTCACATCATCCAACCTGTCCATATGATGTAACTCCTCCTGAGTCACTGAATCTCTGCCAGAAGGGATATCAAGCCTATACAACAGAGGATCTGCGCCGGTAAAACAATTTGAATATGGGCCACATGAAGGGCCATCCCCAGAGCAGGAAGGATCAAAAGTGTCTGCCTCGGAAGGATCTCTGTCCAAATGTCGGATAAAAAATGTTCCCGATCCAACTGCTGGGTCAAACTATCAATCTGAGTCAGATGAGTAAGCTCTCAGATGTAGGCAATCCAATCTATCATCATGACGAGCGAGGAACCATATCCCCCATAAACTGTGTGGCGCTGGTCTGAGCTCCAATGGTGCGAGGGAACCACCAGCGGTAAAAAGCCTCCTGAGTGAAAGGTCCCTCTGACAAAGTAAAGTCATTCACGCCCATCAATGGGACCTCAATGATCGGCTATGACAAAGGCCAATGACGCCTAACAGGAGGAAAGATCAGAATTTATATCTCTCCTGTAGTGCTCCTAATAGCACGCTCTCTTAAATAGAGCTCCCAACCTCCGTCTGTAAGGAGAGGAATCCAAAGGGTGGACAATACATACTCGAAACCAGTCGGGAAACCACCCTCGAAGCCAACTGTCAAGTGGTCCTCAGTGTAAGGAACTCATGTAATGACATCAGCGGTCAATAACTCCAATTGTAGGTGAGAATGGGTGAAACCCTCAGCTACATGAACCTCTGTTAAAGTGGAGTAATACCATCGCCGTCCCCGTGGATAGGTGTCTAAACCTAATAGACTAACAGGACGATGACATGGGAGCCTCTCGTAGGCCCAAAACTGCTAATACAAGATTAAATATCTGTGGTCAGTCAAACTGGTAACCCGAACAAGGGAAATCAAAAGAGAAAATACTCACCAACAGGAATGGGTAAAAACCTAACCAAGCCTCCATCACACCCTTCGAGTGTAGGCGCGTTCCTTTGACGAAGTATGAAAAGGTGCAGGAACCCTAATCAAACTCTCCAATACGGTCCACCTCCCGTGTGGCGCTGACTAAAGCCAATGACACCGTCAAAGAGTTATCAGCCAGGAAATAACCCTTGAGGATGATCAGGAACAATCGCCAAAGGATGAGATCTCTAACCCTTCGATCATCGGGAAATGGCTCAGTTAGAGCCCCACTCATGGCGTCTACACTCAAAGGACTAGAACGGACAATCCTGCCCTTAAGCGCCGTAGCCGGGACTCTAAACAAAGATCTAACGGCAGTCGGGGAAATATTAGCCACCAAAGGCACTGGCGCCCCGAAAAACTTCATCCCAGTGATGAGCCGCCAATCCATCGGTGTCATCATCACCTCACAATCCAACAAATAGAGAGACTAGGTCTGGTGAAACCAGCGCTCAGATAAAGCCCTAAGATAATCCTAGGGACAATGACGGGGGAGGATGGAAAAGAAAGCCTTGAAGCCCCAAGCATGCACCGTCTCTTGGTAC
Organism: Panax quinquefolius; assembly: GCA_020205615.1. Taxonomy (NCBI): domain Eukaryota; kingdom Viridiplantae; phylum Streptophyta; class Magnoliopsida; order Apiales; family Araliaceae; genus Panax; species Panax quinquefolius. The sequence continues at coordinate 98,674,258 of CM035154.1, read as the reverse complement.
TCCGGATGAAGAGTATGGTACAGAGAATGTATGCTAAACCAGTTCCCTCTAGGCTGTATAAAGCGAGAACCTGTATCATAATGCAAATCAAAATCAAAACCCTTGCCCCCACAAATGGGAAAAGGAAGATCAACACAACTTTTAGCTCGTTCGTATGGAGATAGATCGAGGGGTGGTGACTCAAATTATCCAGAAGCTCTGGAATCATCACATTTATAGCTGAAAGCTCCTTACAAGGAATATAAGAAGAAGGAGAAGGATTTGCAATGGGTACGTCCTCCTTCTTGTCCTCAACATCTGGTCTCTCAACCCGGATAGGATGAATCACTGACTCCGTCAATCAACAAGGCTGTTGGGCTGGGCGAGGCCGAGGCACATCTAAAGTTCTCCTCCTCACACCTGAAGTGGTCCTACGGGAGCTACTCAGCTGGTTTGGATCCATATATCTGGAAAAAAGTCTCTAAATCACCTCATCAGAGGTGTGGTAAATTCTAACTTGGAGCTCATTAAATGCAGTTCATAACTATATGCATGCATGCCTTACTTTAACATACATCTACAGTAGAGTTAAAAATTCATGTTCATTCAATGCCTAGACTCGTGAAAAATTTCACCAGTCTCCTTTGGAAAAAGGACTATCCACATGCGCGTAGGCATGACTAGGTGGCCATTCAGTAGCACACCAACTCAAAGTCATAAACATCCTATATGCATAAAAAACATTAAAGTCAAAATCCATAAGGGTAGCCTAATTACCAGGATTACTTTGCTTCAAAACCTTTGCTCATTTGTCCTCAAATAGGATAAAAAATAGTAAAAAAGGGTGCCAAATTGATTATTTTAAAAGTCAATTTTTTTCACATCAATACTTTCAACATGGTAAAATACTAACATTTACTACGTTGAATAATTTTTATCAAGTCATATGAGCATGCATATTCACTACTATGTGTTTTGAAGCATTCTATATGATATCTCACTTTCCAACAGTTAAAACTGGAAAAGAAAACATGTAAACGTTACTAGGATAGTGCAGAACGATTTTACGGTGATGGATTTTGCAAAAAACAGCCCGAACTCAATAGATCTAAAGATGAAATCTCAGCTTTTCTATGCAAGGGAAAGGTAAGTGAGATATAACCCATGGGTGGCTGCGAGTCTACTCACGGTAGCCTCGGGTCTACCTGCGGCTACCCTAGGTGGTCCCCACCCCTTCCGACTCGATAAAATTTGAGTTACAAAGAAGGTCCCATAAGCTGAAAAGTCAAATCAGGAAAAAAGATGCTACGCGATTAAGCAGAAGAGCCTGAAATCCTGATTTTCAGAGACCAAACTGCGGGTCTACATACCAATCATTGGTATTCGCCCAGATATAGGGTTCACAAAATCGATGATCAAAGTTGTTGAAAGCTAGTCTTGTCAACGCATCGCGAAGGTCCGATGACATCCCTAGGGTTGTAATTTCAATCAAAAGCATACATCTAGTCAGAAATCCATCCCCAATAGAGATTTCATACATACTTGGCCATTGAAAGCTATTTCAATGAGGGTCAGGCAACCCTAACATCACCAACCATTGGTGATAACTCCAATGAAACATTGGAGGCGGTCCGGTCATTCCAACCATTGAGAACCATTTCAATGAGGGTCAGGCAGCCCTAGCATTACAAACCGTTGGCAGTAACTCCAGCAAAGCATCAGAAAGACCTGATGATGTAAATCATGGAAAACTATCCTCATCGGGGAGGATCGATGATGAAATCTATTATAAAGATCCCCAGTAATCAAATCACGATTCCCCAAAGAGTCACTCGTACATGAGAAGAGCATCTTCGATGGAAAGCTTATAATGAGGATTAAGGACTTTGGCGATAACCCCAATGTCAACATCCTGTGGTCTCAATCATGGAGAAACCTCCATTCCAAAGATTTTGAAGACATCTTTGTAAATTGTGGGCAAATCAGGCTTAAATAGCACTAATGGGCATTTCAAACCACTGGCGATAACCCCAGCGTGGCATCAAGAGATTCTTATGATAAGATCTTTGGAAACTACTGTTCGAGTATACATCTAAGTAGTTCAACAGGGTCATCATTGATAACTCCATCCCCCAACAAAAGCTGCGGGAGCAGACAGTTATCACATCTCGTTGGAAACCATTCCAACAAACCACACTCAGCATAACATTGCATCATGCTGCATTACATTTGCATTATGATTATCTTGTCACATTTCAAGTGTCTAGTGAACTTTACCCAATCCATGCCATTACATTGCATGAATATGATAAAGAGGGGCATCTGTAGATACTCAAAATTTTTCATTCCTATTACTAACCCTACAGGAAGACAGAATCGTCTTACAGAGATAACCATGGAAGTCACATCAGTTTCAACCCCGGAGACAATCCTGGAAGATCCAGTTTTAACCTTGGAGATAACCCTGAGGGATGCAGTACAAGTTCCGGAGACAACCCCGGAACAGTCAGTTCCAACCCCGGAGACAACCCCGGGAGATCCAGTTCCAACCTCGGAGATAACCCCGAGGGATGCAGTATAAGTTCCAGAGACAACCCCGGAAGAGTTAGTTCCAACACCGGAGACAACCTTGGGATACTTAGTTCAACCCCGGAGATAATCCTGGGAGGTCAAGCACACCTCAGAAATAACCCTGAGGATATTCAGCATCCACAGTAGCCCAATCTCAAAGATAACCCTGAGAAACGACTGCTACATTTGTGCCAAAGTCAGAGATAACTCCAGTATGGGAAAATTGTCATTTTTCTACCTCAACATCAAATTCACGTTGTCTCAACACAATTCAAATCACACTGCATGCCAAGGTGTCCCATAAGAACTATAGCTAAAAATCCCGAGTGACAACTGCATAAGACAGTACAACGAATAGACTTTGATGACTTGGAGATCTGCCATGGACCCATCTTCCCAGCTCCGTACAACAACTAATCCCATGTCATTGTGTAGCTCTCGATAACAGCATTCTGAAAAGGTACAACACTCTTTTATCGGATGCCCAGATTGAAAGTTATGAAGGTTCGAGCGGACAAAGCGTAGCCCAAGTGCACGTACTTTGAGATGAAAAGACCCTCATGGCTCAGGGAAGCCCGGGAAGCCCAGGCAGCCCGGGTAGCTGCAAGTAGACCCGTGGCTACCGCGGGTTAACCCACGACTATCTAGTCTTTAAATATGAGCTTTAGGCAACTCATTTGAAAAAAAAAGAGAAAATGAGAGAAAACTATGTCCATTTCAGCCTGTAACCCCTGCTAGAGTGCTCTAAAATGAGTGATTCTTCTTTCTAAATACTTGTAAGCTCGTGTTTTGTGACATATTAAAGTTTAACCGGTGGAAACTAAGTTTTCAGGCATCAAAAGCTATCTGAAGTCTTCTTGGCAGCCCACTGTAAGATTTTTTAGATTTTTAAACTTTCTACTACTTATATATATATATATATATATCATCGAACTCATATTCTATTGAGTTTAGATATAATATCTGGTGCGTTTACAACTTATATATATATATATTTACATTCATGTCTGGCCTGGAGTTTACTTCATGGCCTTTACTGCTTATATATATATATATTCACATTTCAAAGTCCTGCCTAGAGTTTACTTTGTGGCAGTTAATCGTCAATATATATATATTTATATATATATTTACTTCTTTAATACAAATATCTGATTTAACTACTTTCGTAATGTAGATATTTAATCTTTCAGCCTGTGGACTAGATTTACCTAAATCTGGCTATTTCTAACTTTAACCGGTTCAAAGTTACTAAACTAGAACCGTTGAAGCTAGAATGGTTTAGATTTACTCAAATCTTGTTCTTCATCTAACTTTCGTACATATCACTTTTTCATGTGAGCCTAGGAATCATGTGATCACAGATTCAGCCTCTGAATCTAGATTCGATTCTCGTGATGGACATTTTGCAGCTGCAACCAGCTTGTAAATTATCTACGGTGTCTGGATATCCTTAGATGGATCTCATGCCCACAAAGAGTTCGACACTGCTATGTATCTTATTTTCTTGAAGATGCCTCGCATCTCAAAAATAAAATCAATAAAGTCGAACACATAATAAAATGGAAGTATCAAAGGCCTCAATTACTATTGAGCATAAGGGTTTGAAAAACCTGTTTTACAAAACTTCACTGCTATATCTTGTTAAAATTGAACTTTTATACAAAAGTTAAACCCTTTGTATATAAGTGCAAACAAGGTATAGCACTACTTCTAGACAACTGCACATAGGCCTCAAACACACACACACACACATACACAGATAAAAGTTTTAATGAAAAGTGATGGTAACCGTGTTATCACGTAATTCAGTGGTGCCTAACACCTTCCATCTGCTTAATCAAGCCCCAAGACCCTAAATAATTTTGGTTTCCTAGACCAGTTAAACAGTGTCAAATCATTGGGTCTTTGTGCAAACCTTTTCTAGGTTGAGTTGGTGCAACCATTTAAAAATACCAAATGGCGACTCTAACAGTCAAATCCTCAACATATACATGTCGGACCATTTCAATCTTGTTTTTTCAAATAAATCTCACCTAAAATGAGAACACCAAAAGACAAGAACAGAAAGAGACAAATAAAAATCCCGACGTCGACATGATGGATTTTGCCCTTTTAATAATTTTAGCCAGCCTTACTCTGTTTGGCCAATCATTATGGTAGCTTATAATCTTCCATCGTCAATGTGCATGAGGGATCCGATTTGTTCTTGACTTTACTTATACCGGGGGATAAAAGTCCTAAAAAAGAAATTAATGTGTACCTCAGGCCGTTAGTAGATGAACTAAAGATGTTGTGGAAAACAGGGGTCCAGACGTATGATAAATCGATCTGCGAGAATTTTGTGATGAAGGCAGCCTTGTTATGGACTATCACTGACTTTCCAGCTCTTGAGATGGTTAGTGGATGGTTAACTCACGAGAAGTTGTTATGTCCAGTGTGTATGGGGGATGTGCAAGGCAATCAGTTGCAGCATGGGAGAAAATGTAGTTTCTTTGGAACTGCTCGTAGATTCTTGCCTCTTGACCACAATTATAGAAAGATGTCTACACAGTTCAATAGAAAGTTAGAGAAGAAGGGGGTTATTGGTTGACTGTCTGGCAGTGAGGTCTTGGGTTGGCTGACTAATTTGAATTTTCCTTTGCCGGGGAAGGAACAAAGTTAATTGGGAACAGTCGGGTACGGGAAGACTCATAATAAGACACACTTGCCCATATGGTTTGAGTTGTCGTATTGGGTCACACTTTCAGTTCGTCATTGTATAGATGCCATGCATATAGAAAAGAATGTTTTCGAGAACTTTTTTTACATCGTGTTAGATACGAGTCATAAAACCAAAGACTAGAATTGTGGCTTCACCCTAACAATACGAAACCTAAAGCTCCATTTTGTCTTACTAAGCAACAAGTTGAAGAGGTGTGCAAGTGGGTTAGTGGGTTGAAGCTCCCAGATGGATATGCGTCAAACATATCGTGATGATGTAAGGTTGAGCAGTTGAAATTTAATGGGTTCAAGAGCCACGATTGTCATATATTCATGCAGAAGTTGATCCCAATTGCATTTCATGAGATGTTACCCAGAAAAGTTATGGATGCATTGATCGAACTTTCAAATTTCTTTTGGGATCTTTGCTCAACTGTAATAAAGTACAGTGATGTGGAGCAGATAGAGAACAATATTATTCTTACCATTTGCAAACTCGAAATGATCTTCCCTCAAGGATTCTTTGACTTGATGGTGTTAGGTCTGCTAGAAACATGTATATGCAATCAAATCACATAAACGAAGCGGAAGCAAAGTAAAAATAGATTTTAAAATTTTCTTACAAACCATAAACCAAGATCATTCCTGTGTTTGATTATCAATTTATAAAAGAGTAGGAGAATCAAAATCATACCCTTAAAGGTTTGAGCTTCCTCAGGTACAAGTTCAACTCCTATTCCTTTGTGCTCTTCTTGAATACGTGGGTTTGGTTCCTTCCTTTGATCAACGTTAGCCACCCAAGCATTTGGCCTCTAGAGGTGATCGACCAAGGAAGAACAAGAATAAAGAAGAAAGGTGTGTTTTGGCTCAAACCCTACTTTTCCTATCTCTATAGAAAAAGGGCGTACTCTCCAACCAACGGAATCATGTTACCTGATATCTAATATAATCCTCTTATAAAGATATCAGTTAACCCTTTTTAATATAATTAAAATAGGGTATTATTTAATTAATTAAACTCCTTTAATTAATTAGGCTCCCTAATCTTATTAGAGATAATTAATTAAACTCTTTTAATTCATTTGCCTCTTAATATTATTAGGAATAAATGAGAGTACTTTTATATTAAATTAATTCCCAAACTCCTTTAGAAATTAAAATAATAATAATTGTAATAATATTAATAAGACTTCTCTTATTAATTTATATTTAATATTTTCAAAATATTAAATAATAAATATTAATCTATTTAATTTACTCTATCACCATAGATTAATTAAATACACTTAACATATTATTATGATTATGCCATTAACTTCTTAAATAATTATTCTTTCTTTTATGGTGTGACCCTTTAAGTTTTCCATATTAAACCTTGTGAATAAATCAATTAGAACAATTTTAATCTTATTTAAATAAATGAATTAAACTTTTATTTTATTTAAATAAATAATATTTATTCTACAATAAGGATGCACATCCTTAGCGATCAACGACTTTTCAGATAATATAGACTTCAACATTAATCATAAAAGAACCTTTGAGTAAATAGTTACCGTACAATTCAATCCTTCTACCATACAATGTCCCAATTAAATATAAGACATGAAATTGCTATCAAGTCTTATTTTAATTAATTATATCTATTTTGATTCCTAAATGCACAACTCCTAATGAATACAAATTAGAAACTACTTTCTACTTTCATTTCACATTGGCCAAGGATTCCTAGGTTGTCATTTATCAAATGACATAGGACATATCTCTTCTTTGACTAAAAGTGGTAGATTCTTTATTGATCATTCATTATCTCCATATATAACTTATTACACCCAAGCGTACTCTTTGATATACCCTAAGGGTCTTAAGGAATAAGTCAAAGTGTAAATCATTATATACAAGATACTATGATGATCTCAAATCTAAGGATTAATTGTACTACTATCATTACTGGAATTATTATTGACAAGCAAGTAAAACTCCATTAGGTATTCCTTAGCGAGTCACGTTGAGTGAACTTATTCTCCAAGAAGAACCTACATACTTGCTTTAGTGTCTCCACACAAATGATCATGAGATCAACCATCTTCATCCAATGAGCAAGCAACATATGTACCAATCTATCCGAATTCACTAATCCCCTTTTTAGTAATCCATTGACCGGGAACATTTTAGTTTTTAAGCTATCTAAGAATTTAGATCTAATTAGCATGATCTCTGTGACACCCCCAAATCCAGGTACTTCATTCCCACAGGATCTGGTGTTCACTTAATCAAAAATTCATATCTAACTACCCAATCACAATAAAACTGGATAAATAAAACCTTTCCCATTAAAGGGTTACATAATAAAATCTCTCAGGTTATCTAACCTTTAAATACAATCATTCAAATACGGAAATTAAATAAACTTCATTAAAACCAAGTCTAAGATCATCATAATAAAAGTCTAACATCTTAATCAAAGTAAAAATTACAAGTCTACATCACTTGCACATTTTTCCTTTTCCTTTGCTAGTCGAAGGTTCACATACCTTCTCTTCTTTAGCTGCAATGAGTTTATAAATATGCAAGAGTGAGCAAAACAATTGCTCACTGGATATAATATGGAATCAACAGGAGTATAGCAATAATAACTACCAAAATAGGCTCATCAATAATGAATAGTACTCTATCAACAATAATCAGAAACTAAAATCCCAAGATATGGAAAATATACATCACTGAGGGTCGTAAGACCACGAACTACGTCCACAGTTGCAAGTAATCTTTAAACTCCAACTTTAACAGTCATAAGACTATAAGGACCTCGTACTTAGGGGGATCAACCCTTCGTACAATGTATTGTGCACAAACATTTTAATGCTATGCGTAAGTTAACCCCTAATCATAATAATAGGGTTGTTCATCTCAGTATTTAGAATACAAGTTCGCACCAAAGGAAGTTTGGTTTGGATAAGCTTTCAAGGTAATTTGGAATTCAACGAACATCAACTAAGAATTAGTTGAATAAAACCAATAACATTATACTATAGAATAATTGTGATTGAATCAATCATAGTAAACTAAAGTCAAGCTTTAGGAATAATCTAAGAGCATACAATTTGAATAACTATAACACCTTGCTTAAATAATACTAAGCCAAGGTTAATTAGAATTGAATACAAAGCATGCATAGCAAGTTGATCGATAAAAATGTTCAACATTAGAATATATAAATTTTGCATGCTAAATAACAAGTTAAATACAAGAATAACTTGCTCAAGAATAACTTACATCATTATATCATAATCGAATTGAAAACAGTAGTTTGATTAACAAGATAATAGATTAGAAAACTTGCTCAATGTAAAAAGAAAGTTTAGAAAACTTGCTCAAAGAAAATTTAAGCGCTTGCACAATTATAAAAGTAGAGTTAGAGAACTTGCCTTGCTCGTAGGCTAAACCAAATCAATATGAATCACAATATCCTATAAACATATGTCATCATGACATAGTTAGCCATTACCATTTTACAATCATAACTAAGTACATTCATCATTTAAACAAATTAGATTTTTTAATTACATAATCAAGTTATAATATAAGTTATTCCTTAATAACATAATTATTCATAGTATAGAAATACCAAAATCAACATTTTACAGTCCTACTATCATCACATAACTTTTCTTAAAATTTCATGTACAAAAAGTATACCGTCGACCATTACGCTAACTTCATTCATACGGCATACTACATTTACATCATGGTCGTATTTGCCGCTGAAACTAACTAACTTCTTTGGTACAGCGTCATGTATGCTAACGATTTTGATGACAGACTTGACATGATGAAGGAAAAAGCCAATTTTGGCCTACAAGCTCGTTTTTACATACTAAATCACATACAATTAAAAAGAAAATTCATGTAAACATAATTCAAGAATTCCTAACATGTTTCTACCCATACAACAACATAAACAACAAAATTAACACATCCAATTTCACTGTTTTTGGCTAAAAACTTACTTTTGATATTTCAATGAAAATTAACACTGTAAATTTTGTTTTTCAACCAAAACCATTAATTTAAAGTATTTTATCAAAGTATATACATACTCTATCAAAATAAATGGCCAATTTAACAACTATACAACTAATTAACCCTCAATTTCTACTTTAAGCTAAACAATATATATTCACAAAAACTCTTTGTAAAAAGGTTTTCTTCACAACTACATACATAACCACAATACATTGATTATAATCATATATATCCTATGAAAATAACCTTACAACACTAGTTTATCACATGAACACAAATAAAATCAATAATTATCTTATCACAAGAATTTTACAGAGAAATAGGAGAAAGCTAAAACTTTTAAAACTAAAAGAAATAGGAGAATACCTTGAAGAAGATGATATGGCTATTCCTTTCTATTCTCCAATCTTTAGCCTTTCTTCCTCTCTTCTTTTCTTTTTCTCTTCTTCTTCCTCTGAGTTTTCTTTCTTCTATCTAACCTCTCTCCTCTATTCTTACGTCTTAACAAATAACGTATAAAGGATATAATATATATTTATTATATAATATAAATATAAAACACATAACTGATGTTAGTTAAAATTTTTGAAATCAAAAGCCATAAGGTTTGTTTGGCTAACCACTAAAAAAAATAAATTAATTAATCCTTATGCCTTGTTTGGTAAAACATAAATAGATTAAAGACTTAATAGGCATTAGGCCTTGTTTGGAAAAATTGAACTAAAATTCTTTTATGTTATTTTAATAACTCCTTTATAAAATGTTATTTGTCACACATTTACTAAATTAAATTAATCTTAATAACAATTTATTAGATCACTTCATCACATAAATCAATACCACCAAAATTATAATTTTTATATAATTATAACTTTATTTGATCAACTAACACATCCTTTTAATTACAAATTCAAATAAAAGAATAATAATTCAATTAATCAAAACTCTCTAACTTAATAATTAAATTAAATTAGAATATAATAATTAATTTCTTTAATTATTTATTTAACAAATAGTTAACCCAATTGAATCAAATTTGAACAATTATTTATTTAATAATAAACACATTCATTAAATTTTTATATAATTCAACAACTATTTAATATAACAATTAAAATTCTAGAATGTTACATCATTCCCTCATTACAAGGATTCTGTCCCCAGAATCACAATTCAAACAATTCTTCATTCGTCACATTCTCCCCTACTTACAAAGATTCTGTCCCCAGAATCGAAGACACAGATTAAACAAATAACTCAGGGTAATTCTTCATTATTTCAGCTTCGAGTTCCCACGTAGCCTCTTCGACATTGTGGTTCCTCCATACTACCTTTACAGAAGGTATCACTTTATTTCTGAGCACTTGTTCTTTCCTGTTGACTATCTGGATAGGAACCTCTTCATAGGACAAGTCTTTCTCAAAGTGCAATGGTTCGTAGTCAATCACGTGCTTGTAATCAGGTTTATATGGTCGTAACACCGAAACGTGAAAAATATTATGAATGTTTTGCAATTCTGGAGGTAGAGCTACCTCGTAAGCTACCTCTCCAACTTTCCTCAGCACTTCAAAGGGTCCAATAAACCTCAGACTTAGTTTTCCCTTTTTACCAAATCGAATCTTCCCCTTCCAAGGAGAAACTTTTAGGAATACGTAATTCCCTACATCAAACACACGATCTTGTCTGTGTTGATCAGCATATTTCTTTTGTCTGTCTTGAGCAGCTATCATTCATGTTCTGATGAGTTTGACAACCTCAGCAGTTTGTTGTACCAGTTCTGGTCCTAACTGTTGACGTTCACCGACTTCATCCCAGCATAGTGGAGTTCTACACCTTCTGCCGTACAATGCTTCGTAAGGCGGCATGCCGATGCTAGCGTGAGAACTGTTATTGTAGGCAAATTCCACCAACGGTAATTGTTCATCCCAGCTTCCTTTAAAGTCCATGACGCATGCTCTCAGCATATCTTCCAATGTCTGAATCGTTCGTTCGCTTTGGCCATCTGTTTGCGGATGATATGCCATACTCATTCGCAATTATGTTCCCATACATTCCTGTAGTCTCTTCCAAAAATTTGATGTGAACCTCGGATCTCTGTCAGATAAAATTGATACTGGAACTCCATGTCTTGAAACGATCTCTTTAACATATAGTTTTTCCAGCTGATCAAGATTGAATCTAATCTTTATTGGTAAAAAGTGTGCAGATTTTGTCAATTTGTCCACTAACACCCAAATCGCATCGTATCCTTTCCGAGTTGTTGGAAGACCTACCACAAAATCCATTGTGATATGTTCCCATTTCTATTCTGGTAAATCCAATGGTTGAAGTAACCCGCTTGGTCTTTGATGCTTGGCCTTGACTCTCTGACATGTTAAGCTCTTTGTAACGCATTCTGCAACGTCTCTTTTCATGTTTGGCCACCAAAAATATTGTCTCAAATCTTGATACATCTTCGTACTTCCCGGATGAATCGAATATCTCGAGTTATGAGCTTCTATCAAGATATCCTCTTTAATATCTGGTACTGCTGGAACCCAGATTCGTCCCTTGAATCTCAGCATTCCATCAGTATCAACCTTGTATTTCACTTCTTTTCTCTCGACCACACTTTCTCTTATTTTTCTGCATTCCTCATCTTGCAGTTGAGCATTCTTCACTTTGTCCACCAAAGTTTGATTGGCTTCTATCTGGTATAATTTCTCATCAGATTCTTTTGGAAATTTGATTTCCAACTCTAACCTTGACATTGCTGTAATAAGCTCTTCCTTAGCAGTTAACAACATCAACTTCTCTCTGCCTTTCCTACTCAAGGCATCTACAACCACGTTTGTTTTGCCTGGATGATAAAAGATCTCACAATCGTAATCCTTTATCAATTCCATCCATCTCCTTTGACGCATGTTCAGGTCTTTCTGAGTGAAAATGTACTTCAGAATTTTATGGTCTGTGTAGATCTCACATTTCTCTCCGTAGAGATAGTGTCTCCATATCTTTAAAGCAAACACAACCGCCGCCAACTCTAAATCATGAGTCGGATACCCTTTTTCAAAGTCTTTCAATTGTCTTGATGCATACGCGATGACTTTCCCGTTCTGCATAAGGACATATCCTAATCCCTTGTGTGAAACATCACTATACACCACAAAATTTCCTGTATTATTCTAGTGCGACGACAACACAAAAAGCCATACTTAGCTTCTTTTTCATTCACGAAACTTTCTTCACACTTCTCCGTCCAAACAAATTTTACAGATTTCCTCGTTAAATTTGTCAACGGAGTGGCAATCTTGGAGAAATCCCGGATAAACCGTCTGTAATACCCTGCTAATCCCAAGAAACTTCTCACGTCTGGTGGAGTTCTCAGTTGTTCCCAATTTATCACAGCTTCAACCTTTGATGGATCCACTGAAATTCCATCCTTGTCAATTACGTGTCTAAGAAATTGTACACGTTCTAACCAAAATTCACATTTAGAGAATTTTGCGTACAACTTTTCCTTTCTTAGTGTCTCCAGCGTTAGATGTAAGTGTTCCACATGTTCCTCTTGAGTTTTAGAGTACACCAGAATATCGTCGATAAACACCACCACAAACTTGTTCAAAAATGGTTTAAACACCCTGTTCATCAAATCCATGAACGCTGCAGGGGCGTTTGTCAAACAAAAAGACATCACCAAAAATTCGTAATGTCCATACCGAGTTCGGAATGCCGTCTTTGGTACATCCTCCTTTCTTACCTTCAGTTGATGATACCCACTTCTCAAATCTATTTTCGAGAAATATCTAGCACCCTTCAATTGATCAAACAAGTTATCTATTCTCGGCAATAGATACTTATTCTTAATAGTGACTTTGTTTAACTCCCTATAATCAATGCAAAGACGCATTGACCCATCCTTCTTCTTTAAGAATAACACCGGTGCTCCCCACGGTGACATACTTGGTTGAATATACTTCTTATCCAACAGTTCTTGCAGTTGTACCATCAGTTATTTCATCTCCACCGGAGCCATTCTGTACGGAGCCTTCGATATCAGAGCGGTTCCTGGTGCTAAGTCGATCACGAACTCGATCTCTCTGTCAGGCGGAAGTCCTAACAAGTCCTTCGGAAATACGTCCATAAACTCCCTAACTACTGGTATTTCTTCTAGTTTCGCACCCTTCTTCTGAGTATCGACTATGTAAGCTAAATAACCCACACAACCTTGACTCAACAACTTCTTGGCCTGCATAATCGTTAGACACCTCATTTGTCTAGGCGATTTGCTACCATTGAATACTACCTTTGATGGATTCATAAGGTTTACACATTTCTTTTGTCAGTCAATTATCGCTCCATAATTGAACAACCAATCCATTCCCAAAATAACATCAAACTCTCCTAGCCTGATCGGAATCAAGTCTACCATCAAAATATTTCCCTTAATATTCACCCTACAGTTCTTGTATACGAATCTAACAGGAACTACTTCGTTATTCGTAATTTCTATGTTTAAAAGGAAATTCAATTCTTCACTAGGCAATCCTAATCTCATAGCAAATTCATCAGATATAAATGAGCAAGTAGCACCCGAATCAAATAATACATAAGGATTAATATCATTGATTGGGATAATACCTGACACCACATCCTTTGATTGCACAACATCTTGCATACCATGTTGAAGGTTACGGCGTGGTTTGGTTGATCTTGGTCGGTGCGATAATGGCCCATGTGCCTCCATTGCTACCTCCTTGCTTCTTCTGCTTGTTTCTCCAACTTTTCTTCTTAGGAACTCACGAGCAAAGTGATCCTTGGACCCGCAAGTGTAGCAAACATTCTTCTTCGGTTGATTGCAGTTTGGGGCGATGTGACCCTCCTGGCCATAGTTAAAGCATACACGTTTCCCCATTAAGCATACACCATTGTGAAACTTCCCGCATGTAGCACATGCTTCAAACTTCTTATTCTGCTGGCTACCTTGTTGATTCCCAGCACCCATATTTCCATTCCACTTTCTCTTCAGATTATTGCCATTACAACCGTTACCACCACTCTTAGCTTCACTTTTATTCATACTTAATTCTTTTAAAAACATCATATCCATAGCATCACTTCTATTTACATTATTTTCCTGAACTACTAAAGTTTCAGGATATCATCATCATATCCCATAAGTTGCATAACACTAGGGATTTACATAATACTTATCATAACATAAATCATAAATCAAGTACACTTCCTAAGTTATTCTATTAAGATACTGCAAAGCCTTACGACGCTCTTCTTCCATAATTCGGAACATGGTTCGACGATCTAGTATGTACGAGGGTAGCGTCTCGAACTGAATTGGGTAACCCATGACCCGATCCTGAGCTTGATTGATCGCGATGTTGAATACGTTATCCATTTCCTGCATCTTCATTCTCTTTGCTTGTGCGTCTCCCTCTGCTATTTCGGCCCGTTGATCAGCTTCCTCGTATGCGTCTTCGGCTCTTGCCCTTTTTGTAGACTCTTCTCTCAACTTGCTCTTCAACTCTGCAATCTCTGCTCTCATTTGGTCGCTCTCCTCTTCAATGTGAACCTTCTCTTCAACATTGTTCAATCGTTCTTCTCCATCCTGGATCTCGTCGTCCTTTTGTACCATCAAGGTCTGTTGTTCAGCTACTATCTCTTGTAATTCCTCGACTGTATCTTGAAGTTCCACATTGTGGTCATGCACCTTATCGTATATACGGCCAGTTATCGAGTTAAGTGGAATTCTTTCCTCCTCGTCCTCTTCATCCGTCTGTGGCAGCTCCAAAGGATCTTCCTCATCCGTCTCTATCTCATCATCCTCATCAGGAACTCTCTCCGCTTTCAACTATCTGTGACCAACTAACTGCTTCCGTGGCGATAATTGTTCCCAAACTACCTGAATATCTCGAGGCTCCTCCTCCCTAGCTTGACTGGTTCTTCCTATATTAGACATCTTGTCATGCAAAGTTTAAATTTTTAATTACTAATCATTACTACTCGACTCTCACGAGCACATAAGTTATAAACACATAAGCACATAAGTGTTTTATTACTTCTTCCTTAAAACTCGGTAAGAGTTTATCATTACTATCTTCTCGAAGGTTACTTCCTAAGGCTTTTCCCCCACCTAAGGTTCATAACCTAAAGCTTTGATACCAACTTGTGATACCCCCAAATCCAGGTACTTCATTCCCACATGATCTCCCAATCACAATAAAACTGGATAAATAAAACCTTTCCCATTAAAGGGTTACATAATAAAATCACCCAGGTTATCTAACCTTTAAATACAATCATTCAAATGCAGAAATTAAATAAACTTCATTAAAACCAAGTCTAAGATCATCATAATAAAAGTCTAACATCTTAATCAAAGTAAAAATTACAAGTCTTCATCACTTGCACATTTTTCCTTTTCCTTTGCTAGTCGAAGGTTCACATACCTTCTCTTCTTTAGCTGCAATGAGTTTATAAATATGTAAGAGTGGGCAAAACAATTGCTCACTGGATATAATATGGAATCAACAGGAGTATAGCAATAATAACTGCCAAAATAGGCTCATCAACAATGAATAGTACTCTATCAACAATAATCAAAAACTGAAATCCCAAGATATGGAAAATATACATCATTGAGGGTCGTAAGACCACGAACTACGTCCACAGTTGCAAGTAATCTTTCAACTCCAACTTTAACAGTCATAAGACTATAAGGACCTCGTACTTAGGGGGATCAGCCCTTCGTAAATGTATTGTGCACAAACATTTTAACGCTATGCGTAAGTTAACCCCTAATCATAACAATTGGGTTGTTCATCTCAGTATTTAGAATACAAGTCCGCACCAAAGGAAGTTTGGTTTGGATAAGCTTTCAAGGTAATTTTGAATTCAACGAACATAAACTAAGGATTAGTTGAATAAAACCAATAACATTATACTATAGAATAATCGTGATTGAATCAATCATAGTAAACTAAAGTCATGCTTTAGGAATAATCTACAATTTGAATAACTATAACACCTTGCTTAAACAATACTAAGCCAAGGTTAATTTGAATTGAATACTAAGCATGCATAACAAGTTGATCGATAAAAATGTTCAACATTAGAATATATAAATTTTGCATGCTAAACAACAAGTTAAATACAAGAATAACTTGCTCAAGAATAACTTACATCATTATATCATAATCGAATTGAAAACAGTAGTTTGATTAACAAGATAATAGATTAGAAAACTTGCTCAATGTAAAAAGAAAGTTTAGAAAACTTGCTCAAAGAAAATTTAAGCGCTTGCACAATTATAAAAGTAGAGTTAGAGAACTTGCCTTGCTCGTAGGCTAAACCAAATCAATATGACTCACAATATCCTATAAACATATGTCATCATGACATAGTTAGCCATTACCATTTTACAACCATAACTAAGTACGTTCATCATTTAAAAAAATTAGATTTTTTAATCACATAATCAAGTTATAATACAAGTTATTCCTTAATAACATAATTATTCATAGTATAGAAATACCAAAATCAACATTTTACAGTCCTACTATCATCACATAACTTTTCTTAAAATTTCATGTACAAAAAAGTACAATTTGTCGGACCATTACGCTAACTTCATGTTGCCATTTCTACGTTTAACATCAGGTGTATGACTGACATGTACTGAAATATGTATGGCGCATGAACAAAACTACAAAGCCATGCGTGGTGTGGCACCGTGACGCTGAAACTAACTAACAACTTCTTTGAGCCCTTGTGCGCGGTATGAAATGCGATTTGGTTGGACAACTTGACAGCGAATACGAGGAAAAAAGCCAATTTTGGCCTACAAGCTCGTTTCTAACAGACTAAATCATATACAATTCATACAAAAACTTCATGTAAACATAATTCAAGAATTCCTAACATGTTTCTACCCATACAACAACATAAACAACAAAATTAACACATCCAATTTCACTATTTTTGGCTAAAAACTTACTTTTTAATATTTCAATGAAAATCAACACTGTAAATTTTGTTTTTCAACCAAAACCATTAATTTAAAGCATTTTATCAAAGTATATACATACTCTATCAAATTAAATGGTCAATTTAACAACTAAACAACTAATTAACCCTCAATTTCTACTTTAAGCTAAACAATATATATTCACAAAAACTCTTTGTAAAAAGGTTTTCTTCACAACTACATACATGACCACAATACATTGATTATAATCATATATATCCTATGAAAATAACCTTACAACACTAGTTTATCACATGAACACACATAAAATTAGCAATTAATCTTATCACAAGAATTTTACAGAGAAATAGGAGAAAGCTAAAACTTTTAAAACTAAAAGAAATAGGAGAATACCTTGAAGAAGATGATATGGCTATTCCTTTCTATTCTCCAATCTCTAGCCTTTCTTCCTCTCTTCTTTTCTTCTTCTCTTCTTCTTCCTCTGAGTTTTCTTTCTTCTATCTAACCTCTCTCCTCCATTCTTCCGTATTAACAAATAACGTATAAAGGATATAATATATATTGATTATATAATATAAATATAAAATACATAACTGATGTTAGTTAAAATTTTTGAAATCAAAAGCCATAAGGCTTGTTTGGCTAACCACTAAAAAAAAATCAATTAATCCTTATGACTTGTTTGGTAAAACACAAATAGATTAAAGACTTAATAGGCATTAGGCCTTGTTTGGCAAAACTGAACTAAAATTCTTTTAAGTTATTTTAATAACTCCTTTATAAAAGGTTATTTATCACACATTTACTGAATTAAATTAATCTTAATAACAATTTATTAGATCACTTCATCACATAAATCAATACCACCAAAATTATAATTTTCTATATAATTATAACTTTATTTAATCAACTAACACATCCTTTTAATTACAAATTCAAATAAAAGAATAATAATTCAATTAATCAAAACTCTCTAACTTAATAATTAAATTAAATTAGAATATAATAATTAATTTCTTTAATTATTTATTTAACAAATAGTTAACCCAATTGAATCAAATTTGAACAATTATTTATTTAAAAATAAACACATCCATTAAATATTTATATAATTCAACAAATATTTAATATAATAATTAAAATTCTGGAATGTTACATCATTCCCTCCTTACAAGGATTCTGTCCTCAGAATCACAATTCAAACAATTCTTCATTCGTCACATTCTCCCCTACTTACAAAGATTACATCCCCGAATCGAAGACACTGAATTAAACAAATAACTCGGGTAATTCTTCATCATTTCAACGAGTTCCCCACGTAGCCTCTTCGACATTGTGGTTCCTCCATACTACCTTTACAGATGGTATCACTTTATTTCTGAGCACTTGTTCTTTCCTGTCGACTATCTAGATAGGAACCTCTTCATAGGAAAAGTCTTTCTCAAAGTGCAATGGTTCGTACTCAATCACGAGCTTGTAATCAGGTTTATATGGTCATAACACCGAAACGTGAAAAACATTATGAATGTTTTGCAATTCTGGAGGTAGAGCTACCTCGTAAGCTACCTCTCCAACTTTCCTCAGCACTTCAAAGGGTCCAATAAACCTCGGACTTAGTTTTCCCTTTTTACCAAATCGAATCTTCCCCTTCCAAGGAGAAACTTTTAGGAATACGTAATTCCCTACATCGAACGTACGATCTTGTCTATGTTGATCAGCATATTTCTTTTGTCAGTCTTGAGCAGCTATCAATCTTGTTCTGATGAGTTTGACAACCTCAGCAATTTGTTGTACCGATTACGGTCCTAACAGGTTGACGCGTTCACCGACTTCATCCCAAAGACAAAGGAGATCTCGCACCTTCCGCAGCATAATGCTTCGTAAGGCGGCATGCCGATGCTAGCGTGAGAACTGTTATTGTAGGTAAATTCCACCAACGGTAATTGTTCATCCCAGCTTCCTTTAAAGTCCATGACGCATGCTCTCAGCATATCTTCCAATGTCTGAATCGTTCGTTCGCTTTAGCCATCTGTTTTCGGATGATATGCCGTACTCATTCGCAATTATGTTCCCATACATTCCTGTAGTCTCTTCCAAAAATTTGATGTGAACCTCAGATCTCTATCAGATACAATTGATACTGGAACTCCATGTCTTGAAATGATCTCTTTAACATATAATTTTTCCAGCTGATCAAGATTAAATCTAATCTTTATTGGTAAAAAGTGTGCAGATTTTGTCAATCTGTCCACTAACACCCAAATCGCATCGTATCCTTTCCGAGTTGTTGGAAGACATACCACAAAATCCATTGTGATATGTTCCCATTTCCATTCCGGTATCTCCAACGGTTGAAGTAACCCGCTTGGTCTTTGATGCTCGGCCTTGACTCTCTGACATGTTAAGCACTTTGTAACGCATTCTACAACGTAACTTTTCATGTTTGTCCACCAAAAATATTGTCTCAAATCTTGATACATCTTCGTACTTCCCGGATGAATCGAATATCTCGAGTTATGAGCTTCTGTCAAGATATCCTCATTAAAATGCAATGCTACTTTGGAACCCAGATTACGTCCCTTGAATCTCAAAGATTCCATCGATTATCAACCTTGTATTTCACTTCTTTTCCCTCGACCACACTTTCTCTTATTTTTCTGCATTCCTCATCTTGCAGTTGAGCATTCTTCACTTTGTCCACCAAAGTTTGACTGGCTTCCATCTGGTATAATTTCTCATCCGATTCTTTTGGAAATTTGATTTCCAACTCTAACCTTGACATTGCTGTAATAAGCTCCTTCTTATCAGTTAACAGCATCAACTTCTCTCTGCCTTTCCTACTCAAGGCATCTGCAACCACGTTTGCTTTGCCTAGATGATAAAAGATCTCACAATCGTAATCCTTTATCAATTCCATCCATCTCCTTTGACGCATGTTCAGGTCTTTCTGAGTGAAAATGTACTTCAGACTTTTATGGTCTGTGTAGATCTCACATTTCTCTCCGTAGAGATAGTGTCTCCATATCTTTAAAGCAAACACAACCGCCGCCAACTATAAATCGTGAGTCGGATACCCTTTTTCGTAGTCTTTTAATTGTCTTGATGCATACACGATGCCTTTCCCGTTCTGCATAAGGACACATCCTAATCCCTTGTGTGAAGCATCACTATACACCACAAAATTTCCTGTATTATCCAGTAACAACAACACAGGTGCCATACTTAGCTTCTTTTTCAATTCCTGGAAACTTTCTTCACACTTCTCTGTCCAAACAAATTTTACAGATTTCCTCGTTAAATTTGTCAATGGAGTTGCAATCTTGGAGAAATCCTGGATAAACCGTCTGTAATACCCTGCTAATCCCAAGAAACTTCTCACGTCTGACGGAGTTCTCGGTTGTTCCCAATTTATCACAGCTTCAACCTTTGATGGATCCACTGAAATTCCATCCTTGTCAATTACGTGTCCAAGAAATTGTACACGTTCTAACCAAAATTCACATTTAGAGAATTTTGCGTACAACTTTTCCTTTCTTAGCGTCTCCAGCGTTAGACGTAAGTGTTCCACTTGTTCCTCTTAAGTTTTAGAGTACACCAGAATATCGTCGATAAACACCACCATAAACTTGTTCAAAAATGGTTTAAACCTGTTCATCAAATCCATGAACGCTGCAGGGGCGTTTGTCAAACGAAAAGACATCACCAAAAATTCGTAATGTCCATACCGAGTTCGGAATGCCGTCTTTTGTACATCCTCCTTTTTTACCTTCAGTTGATGATACCCACTTCTCAAATCTATTTTCGAGAAATATCAAGCACCCTTCAATTGATCAAACAAGTTATCTATTCTCAGAAATGGATACTTATTCTTAATAGTGACTTTGTTTAAGTCCCTATAATCAATGCAAAGATGCATTGACCCATCCTTCTTCTTTACGAATAACACCGGTGATCCCCACGGTGACACACTTGGTTGAATATACTTATTATCCAACAGTTCTTGCAGTTGTACCATCAGTTATTTCATCTCCACCGGAGCCATTCTGTACGGAGCCTTCAATATCAGAGCGGTTCCTGGTGCTAAGTCGATCACGAACTCGATCTCCCTGTCAGGCGAAACTCCTAACTACTGGTATTTCTTCTAGTTTCGCACCCTTTTTCTGAGTATCGACTATGTAAGCTAAATAACCCACACAGCCTTGACTCAACAACTTCTTGGCCTGCATAATCGTCAGACACCTCATTTATCTAGGCGATTTGCTACCATTGAATACTACCTTTGACGGAGTCATAAGGTTTACACTTTTCTTTTGTCAGTCAATTATCGCTCCATAATTGAACAACCTGTTAGGTTTGTAATATTCTAGAACGCAATCAAATTGAAAAAAAATAATGCAGAAACGTGGAAAATCAGAGTTTTAAAATTTTACAAACCATATACCCGGATCACCCTTTATGCACAATTATTAATTAAACGAAAAGATAAAGAATAAAATCATACCCTTGAAGATCGAGCTTCCTCAGGTACAAGTTCACCTCCAAATCCTTTCGCGTTCAACTTGAATTCACCGGGTTTGGTTCCTTCCTTTGATCAACGTTAGCCACCCAAGTGTTTGGCCTCTAGAGGTGATCCACCAAGGAATAATAAGAATTCAAGAAGATGGGTGGTTGGCTAAACCCTAGTTTTCTATCTCTATAGAAAAAAAACGTACTCTCCAACAAATTGGAATTATGTCGTATGTTGTAAAAGTCAACAACCACATCACCCATAATAAGACTCCTCTTATTTATAGATGTGGGCAACCCACCTTAACAATTAAGGAATTGAGTTTTATTTAATTAATTAAATTCTTTTAATTAATTAAGCTCCCTAATCTTATTAGGGATAATTAATTAAACTCCTTTAACTAATTTTCCTTCCTAATCCAATTAGGAATAAATGAGAGTACTTATATTAAATTAATTCCTAAACTCTTTTAGAAATTAAAATAATAATAATTGTAATAATATTAATAAGACTCCTCTTATTAATTTATATTTAATATTTCTAAAATATTAAATAATAATATTAAGCTATTTAATTTATTCTATCACCATAGATTAAATTAAATATACTTAACATATTATTACGATTATGCCATTAACTTCTTAAATAATTATTCTTCCTTTTATGGTGTGACCCTTTAGGTTCTCCATATTAAACCGGTTGTGAATAAATCAATTAGAATAATTCTAATCTTATTTAAATAAATAAATTAAACAATTAATTTATTTAAATAAATAATATTTATTCTACAATAAGGATAAGCTCTCCTAGCGATCAACGACTTTCCGAGATAATATAGATTTCAACATTAATCATAAAAGAACCTTTGAGTAAATAATTACCGCATAATTCAATCCTTCCACCATACAATGTCCCAATTAAATATAAGACATGGAATTACCACAAGTCTTATTTTATTTAATTATATGTATTTCGATCCTTAAATGCACAACACCAAATAATGCAAATTAGAAACTCCTTTCTAATTTCATTCTGGCCTTGCCCAAGGACTCCTGGGTTGTCATTTATCGATTCACAAAGACCTTTCTCTTCTTTTAATAGAAGTGGTAGATTCTTTATTGATCATACATTATCTCCATGTACAACTTATTATACCCAAGCATACCCTTTGATATACCCTAAGGGTCTTAAGGAATAAGTCAAAGTATAACTCATCATATAGAAGATACTATGATGATCTCAAGTCCAAGGATCACTTGTACTACTATCACTACTGAAATTCCTATTGACAGATGAAAGTAAAACTCCATTAGGTATTCCTTAGCGAGCCACGCTCGATGAACTTATTCTCTAATAAGCACCTACATACTTGCTTTAGTGTCTCCACACAAATGATCATGAGATCAATCATCCTCATCCAATGAAAGCAAGCAACGATATGTACCAATCTATCCGGATTCACTAATCCGCAATTTAGTAATCCAATGATTGGGAACTATTTTAGTTTTAAGCTTTCTAAGAATTTAGATCTCATTAGAATGATCATCATCATTATTCTAAAAGCATTGCTTAAAACTATGGGTTTATCACATATTATAAAACAAATCACATCATGTAGATAATTAAAAGCCTTTAATAAATTAATACTTTTTATTAATAAATGAATAAGATTGTTACAAAGTATATGCTTTATCATCAAACATGATTGGCTTGTGTGCATACTACTTTCAATCTCCCACTTGCACTAAAGCCAATCGCCATTGTATCTTATATTCTTTTTCTCTAAGTGACGATTATCCTGCTGTTGGATAAGCTTTAGTTAATAGATATGTAATGTTGTTCATGAGAGTCCACTATCTCTATAGTGATTTCCCATCTTTCAATGATTCTAATAATCAAATGGAAGTGCCACAACACATGTTTAGATCCAAGATGAGACTTAGGAACTATTCTTAGTTCTGTAATGAATTTTTAATCCAAACAATCAACTTGCAGCTTCCTTTATAGCTATATACTTTGTCTTTATCACTAAACCAAAGAACTCTTTCTTTGTTTTGGAACCTTTCCAATTCAACGCACCACTGCTTCAAGGTAACACTTTACCTTAAAGTGGATTTTCGGTCGTCTTGGTCTGTCTGAAAAACTTGAGTCTGTAAAGCCCTCTAGTTTTAATTCAGACCCACCATGTATGCTCATAACCTTAGTGCCGGTTAAGAACTTTAAGTTGTTTTTCACTGTCTTATAGTGAACTTCTCCATAATATGACTGATCAACATCAGGTCTCGTACATTTCATTGCATACATGATTGTCACTCATGCGACCTCTCTTTTCAGGAGTTTGTGGGGACTATTAAGAGAGATACACTCCATAGCTCATCGACATGAGACATCTCTTGGAGTTTGCCATGCTAAACGACTTTAGCATCAAATGAATATACGTTCCTTGGGTTAAGTCGAGCATCCTCTTAAATCTATCTATATAGATTTATATCCCCAATTAAGATACTCTTCCAAATCATTCATGGAGGAATGTTTAGACAACTTTATCTTTACTGATTGTAGCATTGGTATGTCATTCCTTATCCGTAGTATATCAATATATAGTACTAGGAATGTCACGATGCTTCCACTGACCCTTTTGTACACACTAGGTTCATTCTTATTTTTGATAAAATCAAACTCTTTTGATTGCCTAATCAAAACGAATGTTCCATATTTGAGAAACTTGCTTCAATCCATTTCTCTCGAGTGTCTACAACACTTACCTCATCGTATGTAATCGGATCATCATCTTCTATGATGTGTACCTCATCATCATCATCTATGATGAATCCATACCTCCCGTATCTTGGTGACTATTCCGTTTACAATTCAATTGTGGTATAATAGGTCTATCTACGGGTTCCTCTTATTTGACTTATAGTATTTTGTGGTTCTTGAACTCTTCAAGATCTATTATCCTCCACTAGCCCCTTTTAATGATAAACACCTTTATCTTAGAATGCGGCGTGTTTCGTAACAAACACCTTTTGCTAAGTAGAATTATAGAACATATACCCTAAACTTACTTTAGGATGTCCCACAAATCTGTACATGTCAAATCTTGTCCCAAGCTTATCATTCAAACCTTTTCACATAAGTTGGACAACCCTTATCTTAACATACTTAAGATTAGGAATCCTCCCCATCCATAACTTTTACGGAGTCTTGGGGCCGGATTTTGAGGTTACCATTTTCGTAGAGATATGACCATTTCTAGGACATTATCCCGGAAGGATCTTTGGAATGTCGGTAAAATCATTTTGGACCGCACCATGTCCAACAAGGTACGATTTTTCATTCAGATACATCAATCAATTATTGCGTATCAGGATGTGTCCATTATGAGAAAACCATTTGAGATGATCCAGAAACTTATTGCACAAGTATTTATTCCTTGATCTAATCAAAGAATCTTAATACATTGCCAATTTGTTTCACTTTTGAATTCTTTGAACTTTTCAAATAATTCACACTT
Source organism: Panax quinquefolius (assembly GCA_020205615.1). Classification (NCBI taxonomy): domain Eukaryota; kingdom Viridiplantae; phylum Streptophyta; class Magnoliopsida; order Apiales; family Araliaceae; genus Panax; species Panax quinquefolius. The sequence goes on along the minus strand of CM035154.1, from coordinate 98,648,974 downwards.
GTATTTTAGCAAATACACACATTCAACTCTTTGAATGATCATCTCATTTTCTTATACTAATTTGTTCAATATGCAAAATTATTTTCATGTAAGTCAAGTATACAAAATTTATTAAGTAATCTTTCAGTTCTATACGAAACATTATTATTATAAATAGAACAACAATTGTTCTTAAATATAATACCAAAGATGTCATTGTGCAACAATAAAATGGAAATAGTGTTTCCAATGAGAACTGGAATACAATAACAACTTATTGACTTAATAGACTTGCCCGTAGGCAATGCTAAACTATTAGTTTCTATGGCTAATGTAGCAACCTTTGTTACATTTCCCGCACATAGGATTACTTATCTTTGTTTAACTTTCTACTTCTGTTTGGTCCCTTCATAAATCTATATTTATGATAACCAAAGTCGGTATCCAATACCCAAGTAGAACCTTGACTAAAAAAAATAATTTTAAATCATGAACAAATTTGTATTTGTAACCAAAACTTCACTAAGCTTCTTTGGTTAACCTCTGCAAGATGCTTCTCGCAGTTTCTTTCCAGTGTCCTGGCTTATTGCAGTGGAAGCAAGCTCCTTTGCTATCCTGTCGCTTTTGTTCTTATTATCCTTTGTTTATGCCTTTCTATTTACCTTCTTTGAATCGTTCTTCTTTTGTAAGATCCTTTGGCCCTACCAAGAAGACATGGTCTTTCTTGGTTGGAAAGTGACTCTCATCATTTTTCAACATGTTAAGCAAATCAACGAAGGCGATATCTAGCTTGTTCATATGAAAAATTCACAACAATTGTGAAAGGAGTCCGGGAGTGAGTGTAAGATCAAATCTTGGCTCAACTCTCCATCCATGACAAAACCAGTTGTCCTAATTGATCAATCAAATTGATAATGTTAAGGACTTTTTATGCTGCATTTATAGTGCCATTGGCCATTCTAGATCGGAAGAGCTCCTTAGATATCCGATATCTATCGGTCCTATTTTCCTCACCATCAACTACTTGATGTGCGGGAATATAGTAGAAGCATCCATAGTTTCATGCTGACGATGAAGCTCGTTACTCATAGATGCGAGCATGATGCATTGAGCCAATCACAGCATCATCTTGCCACTTTCTAAAAGTAGCAATCTCTTCCTTAGAGGCATTATGCGCAACCATTGCGAGGATAGGCATATTAAGGATATAAGATAGCTTTTCAAATAGTGAGAACTATTCTCAATTTCCTTAACCAATCCATTTAATTCGGTCCGGTTAATTTAGCATCTAATATGCTTCGCAGTGATAGTAATTTTAGACATTGTAAAATTCTGTAAATGAGTTTGTAATTAACAACATTTTAACATACATTCTTTTATTAATTACCAAAATAATTAGGTCTTGTTTTAAATTGGTATCTCTCACTATTTTCTTCAAACTATATTACCCTCACTTATATAGTTCGGCAAAATATAATTAAAGATTTGCTAGTGAGAATAATGGTCCCATTTCAAATGTATATAGCCTTGTGGTGACACAACAAACTATATATAAATAAATAGGTAGACAACTTTTATCAATTACATCAACTATGCAACTCCTTTTCTTTTGCCTCTTAGATTATTTTGATCAAGTGGTGGCACATCCGAATCAAAATTATCCAAGTTAAGTCCGACCTAGCACTCCATATATTCAAAAAGAAAATATCATCCTTGTGGTGACACAACAAAACAATATTGTTCAATTTTCTTTATAAGCATCAAATGTGATAAATTAACATCTTAAATACTTAATACTTGCCTTGTGGTGACACAACAAACTCATATTAAATATTTAATACTCTATTAATTTTATCATGCTAGAAAGGCGACGCTCGATATTCCAAATATCTTTGAACGCTTAGGACTTAATATAAAAAAAATGAGGGTTTGTTATTAATATGTCTCATCTTGTTTAGCGCATTTACACACACACACACATATATATATATATATATATATATATATATATAAATACGCGTCATATTAATGAACATGCTGAGCATGTTTGCATAATATATAATATATATAGTATAAGCATGCACATATAGAATACTATATTCTACCCGGATTGATTATGGACTTTTATTTTAGTTTGGTTCACTAGAGCCACCAAGTGAACCAAAAGGTCAAACCCTAGGGTGCAAGAAATAATATTTAAATATAACTATTACATTTAAACCCGGGCTCCATTACAAACGGGTCTTCAAGCGCTCCTTGCTCCTTGATCTCCAATTTTTTTTAAAATTAATTCTAACTATTCCTATTACAAACTATTTAAAATAAATAGAAACCTTGATCGTGATCGAGGGGAAGTACATAGGAGGGAGTTAGAATTTACATTAAGAAAAAATTAGAGAAGACGAGGTACGCAGACCCCATTTAATAAAACCCATACATTCATGCATCCAACTAAAATAAAATCCAATCAGATTGGTCAATAGTCCATAATCAATCCCATTTATTATCATACACATCACCATATGCATCAATAAATAACATTCATCTTATGAATAATAAACATTTAATATATATATTGATATCATTTAATGGGCAAATTTAGTTAGTATAAAATCTATTTTTGAATCAAAATAAACTCCTTTATTTTAATCCAAATTTAAATCAAAATAAAACTATTTTATTTTAATTTATCCAATTTTGAATAAAATAAACTATTTTATTTTAATCAAAATTTTAATCAAAATAAACTCCTTTATTAAAGGAAACACGATTCTCTTTCCTATTCACAAATAAACTCCTTTATTTTGAATAATATGAAATCTTATTTCATATCTAAATAAACTCCTTTATTTAAGGAAAGATGATTCTTTTTCATATTCACAAATAAACTCTTTTATTTTGAATAATATGAAATCTATTTCATATCTAAATAAACTCCTTTATTTAAGGAAACATGAATTCACTTTTCTATTCACAAATAAACTCCTTTATTTTAGAAAACATTTAATCCAATTTTAACTCCAATTAGTTATCATGGAATTCAATTTCAATTCTAATTAGTTAGCATGAAATTTAATTTTAAAATTAAAATAAACTTTATATTTTAATATTAAAATAAACTTTTTATTTTGAGATTAAAATAAGCTTTTATTTTAATAATAAAATAATTAAAAACATATTATATATATATTACGGTTAATACATATATATTATATATATAATATATGTAATTAAACTTCCGAATAAAAAAAAAATACTGATTCACGTGATACCATATATATATATATATATATATATATATATATAACCGTACATCATATTAATATATTAGCAATCAATCATATATATATTTTGATAACATGGTGATAACATCACGTGAATAGCCCTTAATTTCCATTTGCCATTTTTTTTTTTTTTTTTTTTTTTTTACAATAAAATTATGCCCAATTAAATTGTTCTAAACACATATCAATATACAAATTAAATCTGAATAATTAATAATTTGCATAAAGGTTTGGCTCTGATGCCACTGTTAGGTTTGTAATATTCTAGAACGCAATCAAATTGCAAAAATAATGCAGAAACGTGGAAAATCAGAGTTTTAAAATTTTACAAACCATATACCCGGATCACCCTTTATGCACAATTATTAATTAAACGAAAAGATAAAGAATAAAATCATACCCTTGAAGATCGAGCTTCCTCAGGTACAAGTTCACCTCCAAATCCTTTCGCGTTCAACTTGAATTCACCGGGTTTGGTTCCTTCCTTTGATCAACATTAGCCACCCAAGTGTTTGGCCTCTAGAGGTGATCCACCAAGGAATAATAAGAATTCAAGAAGATGGGTGGTTGGCTAAACCCTTGTTTTCTATCTCTATAGAAAAAAACGTACTCTCCAACAAATTGGAATTATGTCGTATGTTGTAAAAGTCAACAACCACATCACCCATAATAAGACTCCTCTTATTTATAGATGTGGGCAACCCACCTTAACAATTAAGGAATTGAGTTTTATTTAATTAATTAAATTCTTTTAATTAATTAAGTTCCATAATCTTATTAGGGATAATTAATTAAACTCCTTTAACTAATTTTCCTTCCTAATCATATTAGGAATAAATGAGAGTACTTATATTAAATTAATTCCTAAACTCTTTTAGAAATTAAAATTATAATAATTGTAATAATATTAATAAGACTCCTCTTATTAATTTATATTTAATATTTCTAAAATATTAAATAATAAATATTAAGCTATTTAATTTATTCTATCACCATAGATTAAATTAAATATACTTAACATATTATTATGATTATGCCATTAACTTCTTAAATAATTATTCTTCCTTTTATGGTGTGACCCTTTAGGTTCTCCATATTAAACCTAGGTTGTGAATAAATCAATTAGAACAATTCTAATCTTATTTAAATAAATAAATTAAACAATTAATTTATTTAAATAAATAATATTTATTCTACAATAAGGATAAGCCTCCCTAGCGATCAACGACTTTCCAGATAATATAGATTTCAACATTAATCATAAAAGAACCTTTGAGTAAATAATTACCGTACAATTCAATCCTTCCACCATACAATGTCCCAATTAAATATAAGACATGGAATTACCACAAGTCTTATTTTATTTAATTATATGTATTTCGATCCTTAAATGCGAACACCAAATAATGCAAATTAGAAACTCCTTTCTAATTTCATTCTCGCTTTAACCCGAGACTCTTTGGGTTGTCATTTATCGAATCACATAGGACATTTCTCTTCTTTTAATAGAAGTGGTAGATTCTTTATTGATCATACATTATCTCCATGTACAACTTATTATACCCAAGCATACCCTTTGATATACCCTAAGGGTCTTAAGGAATAAGTCAAAGTATAACTCATCATATAGAAGATACTATGATGATCTCAAGTCCAAGGATCACTTGTACTACTATCACTACTGAATTCCTTTGATTGACAGTAAAAGTAAAACTCCATTAGGTATTCCTTAGCGAGCCACGTTCGATGAACTTATTCTCTAATAAGCACCTACATACTTGCTTTAGTGTCTCCACACAAATGATCATGAGATCAATCATCCTCATCCAATGAGCAAGCAACGTATGTACCAATCTATCCGGATTCACTAATCCGCAATTTAGTAATCCAATGATTGGGAACTATTTTAGTTTTAAGCTTTCTAAGAATTTAGATCTCATTAGAATGATCATCATCATTATTCTAAAAGCATTGCTTAAAACTATGGGTTTATCACATATTATAAAACAGCATCATGTAGATAATTAAAAGCCTTTAATAAATTAATTCTTTTTATTAATAAATAAATAAGATTGTTACAAAGTATATGCTTTATCATCAAACATGATTGGCTTGTGTGCATACTACTTTCACAACCAATCCATTCCCAAAATAACATCAAACTCTCCTAGCCTGATCGGAATCAAGTCTACCATCAAAATATTTCCCTTAATATTCACCCTACAGTTCTTGTATACAAACCTAACAAGAACTACTTCCTTATTCGCAATTTCTATGTTTAAAGGGAAATTCAATTCTTCACTAGGAAATCCTAATCTCATAGCAAATTCATCAGATATAAATGAGCAAGTAGCACCCGAATCAAATAATACATAAGGATTAATATCATTGATTGGGATAATACCTGACACCACATCCTTTCTTGCACAGTCATCTTGAAGGTTCTGGCTGTGGGTTTGGTTGATGCCGTCGATCCAGTAATGGCCCATGTGCCTCCATTGCTATCTCCCTTGCTTCCTGTTATTTCTCCAGCTTTCTTCTTACGGCACTCACGAGCAAAGTGATCTTTGGACCCGCAAGTGTAGCAAACATTCTTCTTGGGTTGATTGTAGTTTGGGGCGGTGTGACCCTCCTGGCCACAGTTAAAGCATACATGTTTCCCCATTAAGCATACACCATTGTGAAACTTCCCGTATGTAGCACATGCTTCAAACTTCTTATTCTGCTGGCTACCTTGTTGATTCCCAGCACCCATATTTCCATTCTATTTTCTCTTCAGATTGTTGCCATTACAACCGTTACCACCACTCTTAGCTTCACTTTTATTCATACTTAATTCTTTTAAAAACATCATATCCATAGCATCTCTGCTATTTACATTATTTTCCTGAACTACTAAAGTTCAGGATATCATCATCATATCCCATAAGTTGCATAACACTAGGGATTTACATAATACTTATCATAACATAAATCATAAATCAAGTACACTTCCTAAGTTGTTCTATTAAGATACTGCAAAGCCTTACGACGCTCTTCTTCCATAATTCGGAACATGGTTCGACGATCTAGTATGTACGTGGGTAGCGTCTCGAACTGAATTGGGTAACCCATGACCCGATCCTGAGCTTGATTGATCACGATGTTGAATACGTTATCCATTTCCTGCATCTTCATTCTCTTTGCTTGTGCGTCTCCCTCTGCTATTTCGGCCCATTGATCAGCTTCCTCGTATGCGTCTTCGGCTCTTGCCCTTTTTGCAGACTCTTCTCTCAACTTGCTCTTCAACTTTGCAATCTCTGCTCTCATTTGGTCGTTCTCTTCTTCAGTGTGAACCTTCTCTTCAACATTTTTCAATCGTTCTTCTCCATCCTGGATCTCGTCGTCCTTCTGTGCCATCAAGGTCTGTTGTTCAGCTACTATCTCTTGTAATTCCTCGACTGTATCTTGAAGTTCCACATTGCGGTCATGCACCTTATCGTATATACGGCCAGTTATCGAGTTAAGTGGAATCCTTTCATCCTCGTCCTCTTCATCCGTCTGTGGCAGCTCCAAAGGATCTTCCTTATCCGTCTCTATCTCATCATTCTCATCAGTACTCTCCTCTCTTTCACTACATGACCAACGGCTCGCTTTTCCCGTGGCAGTAATTGTTCCCAAACTACCTAAATATCTCGAGGCTCCTCCTCCCTAGCTTGACTGGTTCCTCCTATATTAAACATCCTGTCAACCAAAGTTTAAGTTTTTAATTACTAATCATTACTACTCGACTCTCACAAGCACATAAGTTATAAACACATAAACACATAAGTGTTTTATTACTTCTTCCTTAAAACTCGGTAAGAGTTTATCATTACTATCTTTTTGAAGGTTACTTCCTAAGGCTTTTCCCCCACCTAAGGTTCATAACCTAAAGCTTTGATACCAACTTGTGACACCCCCAAATCCAGGTACTTCATTCCCACAGGATCTGGTGTTCACTTAATCAAACATTCATATCTAACTACCCAATCACAATAAAATTGGATAAATAAAACCTTTCCCATTAAAGGGTTATATAATAAAATCTCCCAGATTATCTAACCTTTAAATACAATCATTCAAATGCGGAAATTAAATAAACTTCATTAAAACCAAGTCTAAGATCATCATAATAAAAGTCTAACATCTTAATCAAAGTAAAAAATATAAGTCTTCATCATTTGCACATTTTTCCCTTTCCTTTGCTAGTCGAAGGTTCACATACCTTCTCTTCTTTAGCTGGAATGAGTTTATAAATATGCAAGAGTGAGCAAAACAATTGCTCACTGGATATAATATGGAATCAACAGGAGTATAACAATAATAACTGCCAAAATAGGCTTATCAACAATGAATAGTACTCTATCAACAATAATTAGAAACTGAAATCCTAAGCTATGGAAAATATACATCACTGAGGGTCGTAAGACCACGAACTACGTCCACAGTTGCAAGTAATCTTTCATCTCCAACTTTAACAGTCATAAGACTATAAGGACCTCGTACTTAGGGGGATCAGCCCTTCGTATAATGTATTCTGCACAAACATTTTAACGCTATGCGTAAGTTAACCCCTAATCATAACAATAGGGTTGTTCATCTCAGTATTTAGAATACAAGTCCGCACCAAAGGAAGTTTGGTTTGGATAAACTTTCAAGGTAATTTGGAATTCAACGAACATCAACTATGGATTAGTTGAATAAGACCAATAACATTATACTATAGAATAATCGTGATTGAATCAATCATAGTAAACTAAAGTCATGCTTTAGGAATAATCTAAGAGCATACAATTTGAATAACTATAACACCTTGCTTGAACAATACTAAGCCAAGGTTAATTAGAATTGAATACTAAGCATGCATAGCAAGTTGATCGATAAAAACGTTCAACATTAGAATATATAAATTTTGCATGCTAAACAACAAGTTAAATACAAGAATAACTTGCTCAAGAATAACTTACATCATTATATTATAATCGAATTGAAAACAGTAGTTTGATTAACAAGATAATGGATTAGAAAACTTGCTCAATGTAAAAAGAAAGTTTAGAAAACTTGCTCAAAGAAAATTTAAGCACTTGCACAATTATAAAAGTAGAGTTAGAGAACTTGCCTTGCTCGTAGGCTAACCCAAATCAATACGAATCACAATATCCTATAAACATATGTCATCATGACATAGTTAACCATTACCATTTTACAACCATAACTAAGTACGTTCATCATTTAAAAAAATTAGATTTTTTAATCACATAATCAAGTTATAATACAAGTTATTCCTTAATAACATAATTATTCATAGTATAGAAATACCAAAATCAACATTTTACAGTCCTACTATCATCACATAACTTTTCTTAAAATTTTATGTACAAAAAGTACACTGTCAGACCATGAACAAACAAAAGTATTTTTCATCGATTATTCGATGGGCACGCGAGTTTGCAAAAACTTAAACATAAATACGTTTAACGGATGAATGTTGATCAACATAGAGTACTATAGACTGATAACCTAGAAGTACTCGTAAGTAATGCGGATGTACAACCTTAGTGCTGTGATATCCTTTTAGAGTATTAAAACAGAAAGATACTGCTCACGGTCTATTGACCGGTTCAAAATTCCTAATATATTTTATACTTTGGGAATCGATGTTATGAATTGTTAAAGTATTACTGTTTCATAATACTTCATAACTATTTGTTCTGTTATGTCTGATTGGTCATATAATTCACAAATATGGTATTAATGTTATTCTTTGTTGAACTTGCTGAGCTTGTTATGCTCACTTCTTGCGTGAATTATATGACAGCAGTTAAGGATGAACGTATTGAGAAAGCTAAGAGCGATAAGGGCAAAGCTAAAATGGATAATTAACCATCGTGTAATAGATTAGTATGTTACCATTTCTGGATTTCTATTTATTTCAACCATTTCTGGAATTTTCTTTATTTCTGTCAGTCACAAAGACTTAGAAATTTTGTTCAGATGTGAGATAGGGGATCAACCTATTCAACATCTTAGGAGTATGCATATCATCCTACAGTGCTCAAAATACACTAAAATTAATGTCAATATATGAATTGACCAAATTTCGATCCCTTACAGGATACCCAACTTCAATATAGGATGTCTTACCAAAATAATTTGGTTTGACTCAACAGTTTATGCTCAATAAACATTATCACATGAATAAACAATTCATTTCTTAGTTATGCTGAAGCTATAGCAATAACTTTACAATAAGAAGGTAATTCAATTGTAGGTGTAGTATATTATATCAACAGCTTATCAAGATAGAAATCTTGTCAAATAAATAAACAGGGTTTAATAAATTTGCTTTATAAGAGATTTAAGGATAGAGAACTTGCTTGAGCGTAGATCAGTCAAGTTATGCTATTCAAACGTTAATAAGTACCTACGATGTTCATATATATAATCTAACACGTTAGTATTGATAATAATACTCAATTATAACACTTATATAATATCGGGTTAGATTTAATAGGGTTTGGTGTTTAATACCTTGATAAATGGACTAAATTTTATTTATAAAACTTAATTATCCTTTATAATACTTTATTTAGAAATTTTAAAGTATTTAAAACATTTATTTATCCCTTAAATGATTTTTAAATAATTTATTTCTATTTATAAATAATTAATATTTATCCAAATTTTTTAAAAAACATTAATTATTATTATTAAATAATTTATATTTATTTATTATACTTTTATATCAATAATAATATTTTTCCATAATTATTTAGTATTTATAAATAATTATACTAATTTCTTTTTTAATAAGCTAATTATTAATAATATTAAAATAATATAAAATAATTATTAAATTTATGTAAAAATATCAGAATTTATTTATAATAATTTAATATAATTTTTAAAACTGTTTTTATATTTATTTATTAATTATTTCTAATTTTTATAATTTATTATTTTTTTAAAAAAATAATTTACATACATCGCTAAAGCCCTTGATGATGTAAAGTGTCATTGTAGGTGTTCTTGAGTTTACAGGCGGCGTTTGGTGGTCATGGTCGAATGACCAGTTTGACCATAAATCAAAACACTACTGATGATGATTTTTGGTTTGGTCAAGAGTTGATGTTGTAGTACTCATACAATAGTACAACATGAAACAAATTTTAGGCTTTAATTTACATATAACAAGAATTTATAAAGGCTCAAAGTCACCATCGGTCGCATTCTTGAGTTTCGGGTAACCCATAACAATGATCGTATGGCCAATCAGCGGTTTTGTGGCTTGAATATCTTTGATTATATGTATTAGATGTATGTGATGTTTGTTATAGCATGTAGTATATATGTCAGAGTACACATATATAATATTAACATGAACAAATCTTAACTCTAAGGTCTCTAATTATGCTGGTCAAAGTACAGCCAGGTGCTGTTCTTCATGTTCTTCAGTTTTCTGGAAATCCCAGAAAACTTGGTCAAGCTCGGTTAACAGATTTTGACCATTAATTCCAGTAAACCTATACATTGTTTGTTCAATTAAAGATCATAGATATGTAGTATTTATAACAGGGTACTAATCTATAACAAAAACTTACAGAAATAACAATCAGAAGACGATTAAATAGGTTGGTCAAAGTAGCCGGTTCGACTGTTCTTGAGTTTTTTGGGTAACCCAGACAACTGAAATCCGTGAACGGTCAACCCACTTTGACTGCTTATAACATGCAATCTATGGTTCAACTAAACCTGTTTTCTTTTCCAGATTAAAGACCTACTAACAGGCTACAAATACCAAACAATTAACAAACTAAAACATAAACACATATGAATCTATAGTCCTTGACATTCGACTGTCAGACTTAGTTTTCAAAATTTCTAGATTTCTTAAAACACTTAATTAAGGCATCTAGATGTTATGAAAACATGTTCTACCAATCTAACATACTTTCTAACATACTAATACATAATTCTAAATAACAAATCTAGCATATGATCAAAGAGCTAACTATGAACTAGGGTTTGTACCTTTTCTTGAACAATTTTTGATTCTAGCTTCTGATGTTGTTGCTGCTATCACCCAGGCTTGATTTGGCAGGTTTATATGTGTATCTAGGCTTAGGAATTTTGTGAGTTTGCTCAGCCCTAAGGTTCCTATTTATAGAATTCTTCAACCTGGTTTTTTTGTCATTTTTGTGCAACTTGCCTCTATAAAGATCTGATCTGATGACTACTATCATGCTTGGGAGTTACAAGCATGTCATGTGCAGCCTAGGAACTTGCAATGGTGACTCCTAACCTACTTGTGAGCTAGTTAGGTTTGTTTAGTAGCTTAATTAGGCTTTAATCTTCACTAATCTTAATTAGAGTTTTGTTTCTAATGATTAGGAATGTTAAGTAATGTTAATTAGTACCTAATTAAAGTTTACTAACCATGATTAGGTGTTAACATAAGCTAATTAGGGTTTAGTTAGCTAATTAGGATTTAATTTATAAATTAGGGTTAGGGTTTTGCTAATTAGGGTTAGGGTTTGTTAATCTAAGGTTGTTAACCTAAATTTCTCACTAATCTTAACAAGCACGACAAAGAGTTTTGTCAGTGTAAGAACGACAAAGCAACTTGTCAAAATAATTTTACCGAAAAGTCCGATTATAATTTTTTTTAAACACAAGGTGTCAAGCACGACGTTTTTCGGGCAAAAATTTATTTGGTCAATTTTGTCAAACCAAGTATATATTAACACATAACACATTCAGAACAGAGAAATTTTATTTATATAACGGGATTTTATACATACGTGTCTTATTAGGGTTTTGGATTTTTACATTCACCCCCACTAATAAGAATTTCGTCCTCAAAATTCCAGTACGTGTCAAGTAAATAATTGAGGATAATTCTCGCACATTTTATCTTCAAGCTCCCATGTAGCTTCTTCAACGTTCTGATTCCTCCAAATTACCTTGACCATGGCTATCACTTTATTTCTCAAGACTTTCTCTTTACGGTCGACGATCTGCACAGGTTCTTCTACATAAGAAAGATCTTTTTCTATTTGGATCAGCTCATATTGTATAACGTGTTTATAATCAGGTTTATATGGTCGTAATACGGACACATGAAACACATTATGAATATGTTTCAACTCAGGAGGTAGTGCTATTTCATAAGCAATTTCACCCACCCTCCTTAAAATTTCAAAAGGTCCAATGAATCTCGGACTTAATTTTCCTTTCTTGCCAAAATTTATCTTGCCTTTCCAAGGAGATACTTTCAAGAATACGTGACTTCCTATGTTAAAGTTTCGTTCTTGACGATGTGGATCAACGTATTTTCTTTGTCGATCTTGAGATGCTTGCAATAGTTGACGAATAATTCTGATAATTTCAGTTGTTTGTTGAATTATCTCGGGTCCTAACATTTGTCTTTCCTCGACTTCATCCCAACATAAAGGTGTTCTACACTTATGCCCATATAAAGCTTCATAGGGTGGCATACTTATGCTAGCATGATAACTATTGTTATAGGCAAATTCAACTAAGGGTAACTGATCTTCCTAACTTCCTTTGAAGTCTATATACAAGTTCTCAGCATATCTTCTAATGTTTGTATGGTTCTCTCACTTTGTCCATCAGTCTGTGGATGATAAGCTGCACTTAATCTTAGTTGTGTTCCTAAGTGTTTCTGAAGGCTTTTCCAAAAATTAGAAGTAAATCTTGGATCTCGATCTGATACTATGGAAACAGGTACTCCATGCCTAGAGATAATTTCATTGATGTACAGTTTGGCAAGGTGATCTAGGTTATGAGTAATCTTAATAGGTAAAAAGTGAGCTGATTTTGTTAAACGGTCAACTATTACCCAAATGGCATTATAGCCCTTTTGTGTAGCTGGAAGACCAACAACAAAATCCATAATTATATGTTCCCACTTCCACTCAAGAATTGGTAAGGGTTGAAGTAAACCACTCGGCTTTGATGCTCAGCTTAACCCTTTGACACGTGAGACATTTACTTACCCATTCAGCTATTTCTCTTTTCATGTTCGACCACCAAAAGTGTCGACTTAAATACTTATACATTTTTGTACTGCCAGGATGTATGGCAAATTTAGAATTATGAGCTTCGTTCAAAATTTCATCTTTTAAAGCTTGGTCTAACGGAACCAAGATTCTATTTTCATATCTTATTATTCCATCCGTATCTATTCTAAATTTATTATACTTATCATGTGTTGAATTAGATTTAAACTTCTGACATTCTTCATCCTTCTCCTGTATCTCTTTAACTTTATTAAGTAGAGATGAAACTCCTTCTAAAATATACAATTTTTGGGTAGAGGTAGTTGGACATTCCACCTCAATTTTTAAATTTTCAAAGTCTTTTATTAACCTATCATTGGTGGTTAATACAATCAATTTTTCCTGATTCTTTCTACTTAACGCATCAGCTACAACATTGGCTTTACCGGGATGATATAAGATTTCACAGTCAAATTCCTTTATCAGTTCTAACCATCGTCTCTGTCTTACATTTAATTCCTTTTGTGTAAAAATATATTTCAGACTTTTATGATCTGTATATATCTCGCACTTCTCCCCGTACAAATAATGTCTCCAAATTTTTAGAGCAAAAACTAATGCGGCTAACTCTAGGTCATGAGTAGGATACCTCTTCTCATAATCTTTGAGTTGTCGTGATGCATAAGCTATCACTTTCCCACGTTGCATCAACACACACCCTAAACCTCGGTATGATGCGTCACTATATACTACAAGGCCTCCTGTATCATCTGGTAAGGATAACACTGGAGCCATGCTCAGTTGCTTCTTCAACTCTTGGAAGCTTTCCTCACATTTATCTGTCCAGACGTATTTCACCATTATTCGAGTTAAATTGGTTAATGGGGTTACTATTTTTGAAAAATCTTTTATAAATCGTCGGTAATAACCCGCTAAACTGAGAAAACTTCATACTTTTGTTGGAGTTGTTGGTTGTTCCCAATTCATAACCGTTTCGATCTTAGCTAGATCTACAGATATTCCATTCTTATCAATTACATGACCTAAAAATTGAACTCTCTTCAACCAGAATTCACACTTGGAAAACTTTGCATAAAGTTATTCCTTTCGTAATATCTCCAATACGACTCTCAAGTGTTCAGTATGCTCTTCCCATGTTTTTGAGTATACCAGAATATCGTCGATAAACACTACAATAAATTTGTCCAAGCATGGTTTAAACGCTTGATTCATTAAATCCATAAATGCGGCCGGTGCATTTGTTAATCCAAAAGACAATACAAGAAACTCATAATGTCCATAGCGTGTCCTAAATGCTGTTTTTGCCACATCCTCCTTTCTTACCTTTAATTGATGATAACCTGTTCTAAGGTCAATTTTTGAAAAATGTTCGACCCCTTTTAATTGGTCAAACAAATCATCAATTCCTGGTAAAGGATATTTATTTTTGATAGTTAACTTATTTAACTCCCTATAGTCTATACATAGTCTCATAGTTCCATCCTTCTTCTTTAGAAACAAAACGGGCGCTCCCCAGGGTGAACCACTAGGTTGTATGTACTTTTTATCTAAGAGTTCCTGTAATTGTATAAGTAACTCTTTCAGTTCTATAGGTGCCATTCTATACGGTGCCTTAAAGCTGCATTATTGGTTCTGGTGCAAGATCAATGACGAACTCAATTTCCCTATCTGGATGCAAACCTGGTAAGTTATCCGGAAATACATCGGGAAAATCCTTAACTATAGGTATTTGATCTAGTTTTACTCTTTTCTGTCGAGTATCAACTATATATGCCAAATATCCTAAACAACCCTTTTAAAGTAATCTTTCTGCCTGAACTATAGTCAAACATCGAGATTGCTTAGGTGAACAACTACCGTTGAACACCACCTTTGACTTCGAAGCAGTCAAAAGGTTAATACGTTTTTGATGACAATCAATCATCGCGTTATGATTAACTAACCAATCCATCCTAGAATTACGTCAAATTCTCCCAACTGAATTGGTATTAAATCTACCTTAAAATTATGTCCTTTTATTACCATACTACAGTTTCTGTATATGGTCTTAACCGAAATTCTTTCATTATTAGCAATTTCTACACAAAATGGTTTGTCTAAATTTTCACAAGGCGTATTCAAGTTTGTAGAGAAATTTCTAGACACAAATAAACATGTAGCACCAGAATCGAATAATACATATGCATTTAAAGTGTTGATAGGGATGATACCTGTCACCACGTCCTGTGAAGCAACATCACCCCTCACCGACATATTAAATGTTCTCGCGGTAGGTCAATTCTGAACCCCAACTGCAGCTACTGTTGATTGATTATTCTCTGGTATTCTAACCCCTTTTCCTCCTTGATTCTTAGGTTTGGGACAGTTCTTAGAAAAATGGTCCAATGAACCACAATTAAAACATTTATTTTTCCTCGGAAGAGCACATTGTGGATAATAATGTCCCAACTGTCCACAATTAAAACATTTGTTAAGAAGACATTCTCCTCTATGTTTCTTACCATAATTAGGACAAGGTTTAATATTATTAGTACTAAAGTTGTTATTAGTATTTCCTATCTTTTTCCCTGGGTTGCTAGAAAAAGAATTATCCCATTTACGTTTGTTATTAAACCCACCTGAACTGGTTTCTGTCCTAATTTTTCCTTTTTTCATTCTAACTTCTCTTGTCCTGATGAAACTTAGTAAGACTTTCATTCTCACTTTCAGCTATAGTGGCCTTCTCTAGTATTTCAGAGAAAGTTTTTATTTGAAGCACTGACAATCTACTCCGAATTTGAGGTTTTAAACCTTCTTGAAACCTACGAGTCTTTCTAAGTTCAGTGGTCACTTGATGTGGAGCAAACATGGATAGTTCATTAAACTTAGCTGTATACTGGGTTACAGTAAGATCTCCTTATTTTAAGTCCAGAAATTTTATTTACATTCGGTCTTTCAAGGATTGGGAAAAATAGTTCTCAAAGAACAACTCTTTGAATCTATCTCAAGGAACAATTTCAGTGTTGACTTTTGGTTGATTCACACCAATAATTAGCCTCACCCTTCAAGAAAAAGGTTGCAAAAGTTGTCTTTTAGTTATTATTAACATTAGTTACTAGGAAAAATTTCTCTATCTCAAAAATCCAAATTTGTGCATCTACAGGTTCTGATGTACCTTTAAACTCAGGTGGTCCAACTAATTTAAAGTCTTTAAAAGTTGTGTTTTGGTTCATAGGTCTATTTACAACTCCTAGCATAAGGTCTACTAACTGCTGGGTTGAATTATCATCATTCATTTCTCTTTGGGGTCTTTTGGTTGGTGGCATGATTCTATATAAACCAATAAAATTCACATAAGAATTTGAGTAACACAACATATTGTTTATTTTATATATCACAATGGTATTACATAACGACTTCATAATTGAACATGCTACTATCATACAAAGTATTGATTACAAACTTTGAAAGCTCCTTTAATGTACTAATATAAAGCATTCAACTACCTATGCTACTCTCTAGAACTCATTGATATCATCAAAGGAATCCTGAATCATGTGACAAACAACAAATCGGTCGATGAGATATGCCGTTTTCTTCTCCTCTACAGGATATCGAGCTACACGACGCTGCAAATCATTAAAAGTATCTCGGACTCCCAGAGATGTTTTAAGAAGTCTTGACTAAATTTCCTTTCTGCCCCTTTGTGCATGGTGTAGTTGTACTTTTAGTCGAAGACTATGCCCCCTCTCATGCTGTAGCATTCTCTCAGCCATATCAGCCCTAAACTTCATCTTATTGTTCTCATATTCTGTTGTCTGTAACAGTGATGCCATTGCCTCATCATGCTCATCTATTCTCATTAACTGTCCTGCCACTGGATCTTCTTCTTCCTCAGCATCTAACAGTTGTTGATCATGAAGCAATTCCTCATCTTCTGCATCACTGGCTATGTATGACTCTATTTGTGGTGGATTATTGGCTATTACCATTTCCTTAGCATTGGAGTTGGCCATCTATAAAAGAAAACTCCTTTAATACTGGTATAAAATTTTACACAACATAATAATTTTAATGTTATATTTTATATGTACTTTTAAAATTTTTACGGACTCGAAAACTATATACTAAGATTTCTCTTCCTTATATCTATAGCCTTAAAGCTTTGATACCAAAATTGTAACGCCCCCATATCTATACTCCCACGGTATCTGATATGGTGTTTACAGAAAATCAACATAATGCTTTTAAATCTATACACCCATGGTATCTAATTATAAGATTACATTAAATAGAGGGACTATCAGATATAATTCCCATAGATCCAAAATTCACAGTATCCCATAACAGATGTAAATTCTCAAGATAACTTTTACTGTGTTTGGATACCGTCACTTGGATATATGAACTGTATTTGTGACTAGAGTCTATTTATTCAAAATTCAGAGTACCAGTAATAACATGAACAGTCCATATTACTAATACCCTCACCCAGATGTATAGTTTAAGCCAGCGAATTTATACTATCGTATCGATAGTAACTACTTATCTGAAATCCAGAGTATTAATAACAACATAAACAGTCCATGCTATTAATACCCTCACTCAGCTAAATAGTTCCCAAGGATCTCAACTAGATTCGAAGAAGTCTAATTTTACATCTATATATGTAAGAAAACACGGTTGCGGAAATAAAAGATGTTATATATATATATATCATAATATTAAGATTCGATAACATGATTCTCAAAACGAGTTCTTATTACAAGGTATTCAAACAGACAAGAATATAATCTAATCTATGTAGGGACACTTCCCTTTATCTACTCCAGATGTTCCAGGATTACCATCAAAAACTGCAAAGGGAATAATTTGCAAGGGTGAGCTATGACATGCTCAGCAAGTTGTGTATTTATAGCAATATAGGATTTGAAGAAATATAACAATTCAAATTTCGACTGATAGTTGTTACCATTTTTGGATTTCTATTTATTTCAACCATTTCTGGAATTTTCTTTATTTTTGTCAGCCACAAAGACATAGAAATTTTGTTCAGATGTGAGATAGGGGATCAGCCTATTCAACATATTAGGAGTATGCATATCATCCTACAGTGCTCAAAATACACTAAAATTAATGTCAATATATGAATTGACCAAATTTCGATCCCTTACGGGATACCCAACTTCAATATAGGATGTCTTACCAAAATAATTTGGTTTGACTTAACAGTTTATGCTCAATAAACATTATCATATGAATAAATAATTCATTTCTTAGTTATGCTGAAGCTATAGCAATAACTTTATAATAAGAAGGTAATTCAATTGTAGGTGTAGTATATTATATTAACAGCTTATCAAGATAGAAATCTTGTCAAATAAATAAACAGGGTTTAAGAAATTTGCTTTATAAGAGATTTAAGGATAGAGAACTTGCTGGCGTAGATCGATTGAGCTTATGCTATTCAAACGTTAATAAGTAACTACGATGTTCATATATATAATCTAACACGTTAGTATTGATAACAATACTCAATTATAACACATATATAATATCGGGTTAGATTTAATAGGGTTTGGTGTTTACCTTTGATAAATGGACTAAATTTTATTTATAAAATTTAATTATCCTTTATAATACTTTTATGTAAAAATTTTAAAGTATTTAAAACATTTATTTATCCCTTAAATGATTTTTATATCATTTATTTCTATTTATAAATAATTAATATTTACCCAAAATTTTAAAGAAAAACATTAATTATTATTATTAAATAATTTATATTTATTTATTATACTTTTATATCAATAATAATATTTTTCCATAATTATTTAGTATTTATAAATAATTATACTAATTTCTTTATTAATAAGCTAATTATTAATAATATTAAAATAATATAAAATAATTATTAAATTTATGTAAAAATATCGAAATTATTTATAATAATTTAATATAATTTTTAAAACTGTTTTTATATTTATTTATTAATTATTTCTAATTTTTATAATTTATTATTTTTTTTAAAAAAAATAATTTCTGTTTGTCGCTAAAGCCCTTCAAAGTGATGAAAAGTCGTATTTATGGAGGTGTTCTTGAGTTTTTCAGTGTGTTAGATTTAATTCGTGGTTGAGTGACCAGTTTGACCATCAATCAAAACGCTACTGATGATGATTTTTGGTTTGGTCAAGAGTTGATGCTGTAGTACTTATACAATAGTACAACATGAAACAAATTTTTGGCTTTAATTTACATATAACAAGAAGTTATAGAGGCTCAAAGTCACTATCAGAGCTGTTCTTGAGTTTCTGGGTAACCCATAATAGTAGTCATGGCCGGTCAACGGTTTTGTGGCTTGAATATCTTTGATTATGTGTATTAGATGTATGTGATGTTTGTTATAGCATGTAGTATATATGTCAGAGTACACATATATAATATTAACATGAACAAATCTTAACTCTAAGGTCTCTAATTATGCTGGTCAAAGTACATCCAGATGCTGTTCTTCATGTTCTTCAGTTTTCTAGAAATCCCAGAAAACTTGGTCAAGCTTGGTCAACAGATTTTGACCATTAATTCCAGTAAACCTATACATTATTTGTTCAATTAAAGATCATAGATATGTAGTATTTATAACAGGGTACTAATCTATAACAAAAACTTACAGAAATAACAATCAGAACACGATTAAATAGGTTGGTCAAAGTAAGCGGGGATTCATTTGTTCTTGAGTTTTACGGGAAACCGAAATCAAGTGAGCAATCAACCCACTTTGATCGCTTATAACTTGCAATCTATGGTTCAACCGAACTCTGTTTTCTTTCAGTTAAAGACCTACTAATGTGAATTTCAAATACCAAACAATTAATGAGACTAAAACATAAACACGTATGAATCTATAGGCCCCGACATTCGACTGTCAGACTTAGTTTTCAAAATTTCCAGATTTCTTAACACACTTAATTAAGGCATCTAGATGTTATGAAAACATGTTCTACCAATCTAACATACTTTCTAACATACTAATACATAATTCTAAACATCTAAACAACAAATCTAACATAGGATCAAAGAGCTAATTATGAACTAGGGTTTGTACCTTTTTTCTTGAACAATTTTGATTCTAGCTTACGATGTTGTTCTTTGCTATCACCAGTGCTTGATTTGATAGGTTTATAAGTGTATCTAGGCTTAGGAATTTTGTTAGTTTGCTCAAATTTCTAAGGTTCCTATTTATAGAATTCTTCACTTGGCTTTTTGTTATTTTTGAGCAACTTGCCTCTACAAAGATCCGATCATTGACTACTTATCATGCTTGGGAGTTACAAGCATGTATGTGTAACCTAGGAACTTTCAATGGTGACTCTAAACCTACTTGTGAGCTAGTTAGGTTTGTTTAGTAGCTTAATTAGGCTTTAATCTTCATTAATCTTAATTAGGGTATTGTTTCTAATGATTAGGAATGTTAAGTAATGTTAATTAGTACCTAATTGAAGTTTACTAACCATGATTAGGTGTTAACATAAGTTAATTAGGGGTTAGTTAGCTAATTAGGGTATAATTTACAAATTAGGGTTAGAGTTTTGCTAATTAGGGTTAGGGTTTGTTAATCTAGGGTTGTTAACCTAAATTTCTCACTAATCCTAACAAGCACGACAAAGCGTTTTGTCAGTGTAAGCACGACAAAGCAACTTGTCAAAATAATTTTACCGAAAAGTCCGATTATAGAAAAAAAATTTAAGCACGAGGTGTCAAGTACGACGTTTTTCGGGAAAAAAATTTATTTGGTCAATTTTGTCAAACCAAGTATATATTAACACATAGCACATTCAGAACAGAGAAATTTTATTTATATAACGGGGTTTTATAAATACGAGTCTTATTAGGGTTTTGGGTTTTTACAATATAATTCACAAATGTGGTATTAATGTTATTCTTCGTTGAACTTGCTGAGCTTGTTATGCTCACTTCTTGCGTGAATTATATGACAGCAGTTAAGGATGAACGTATTGAGAAAGATAAGAGAGATAAGGGCAAAGCTAAGATGGATAATTAACCATCGTGTAATAGATTAATATGTTTGTATGTATTATACATTACGAACAACAGATAATGTAGTCGGTTTATGAACCTGGGAAAGGATTTCACTTTGATTGTAATAAGAAGATAGTAATTACATTCATTATGTTGTGTTTTCAATGCAATGATTGTATAGTTATGAGTACTGTGTAGCACCATATGTTGGGTTGGAAGATACTCGAATTTGGGTGTGTCACAGGTTGGTATCAAAGCATTAGGTTATAAAACTTAAGGGGGGAAAGAACCTTAGGCTAATAACCTCGTAAGGAAGGTAAAGTCCGAAGAAAGAAATTCGATTCAAATGAATTAATAAGGTATTGAGAAAACTCAGTACCGAAAGATTTAAAAGATGGAAATTAATCTTAAACAAATTAAATGTGATTTGTGCTTATAATATTGTGTATTATGTACTAATCAACGTGTTATGTGTTTTGTAGATGTCAAACGATAGCTTGATGTATAGAGACATTCATGTTGTGAGTGAAGAGTCAGTGAACCAAGTGGAAGTAGTGCCAATGCCAGTGGCGGAGGTACCGGTAGTGGTTCTAGAAGACTTGGATATTGAAGAGTACATCCCTGAGGAGGAATACTCCGAGGAGACAATGGGGATAGCGTCATATCTAAATATGATGATTGACGTGGAAGAGGAGATGGAGGTAACATTGATTAATATGGTGGTACCTACTCAGGAGGCAACACCTCCAGATGCAATGAGATCATTGTATCTGGCTGTGTTGGATAGGAATGTGCATCTGCACACGGTGGTGCATACACAGAATGAGGAGATTACTGCCCTATATGAGGCGAAGGAGTCTGCAGAGGCAGATTTTGAGTTAGAGCACGATGAGAAAGTACTGATGACGGATAAAGCTAGGGACTATAAGAATGAAGCCGTAGAGCTTTGTAAGGAATTGGCCATTAAAGACCAGAAGATAGCTCGGATGTCATACATCCATGATAGAGCTCATGAGGACTTCAAGCTAAAAATTTCTTGTTATTCTATTGAGTCAGGGCAGACTCGACATACCATTAGTCGAGATATTGTTTCAATTCTAGCGAATCGGAAACATGAGAATGCCGTAAGGCAGTGTTAGTAGATCGTTAGATCTTTTTGTATATATGTAGTGACGTAAAACCCTCTTTTGTATAATTAAAGGGTAGTCTTTTTGTAAATCCCAATTTTTGTAGAAGTTAATCACGGGATAGTAATGTAATAGCTTTTTGGCTATGGAAGCAAAGTGTAAATAGTTTTGACTATGAAAGCGTATTAATATAATGAAGTTTTTGTTTAAATGTGCTTGTTGTGGTATGAGTTGTTATTGAGAATGATAACTAAGCAGTTAAATAGATAATAATGAAACTTTATTTATTTAATCAGAATTATGCCGCCAAGAAGGAGACAACATAACCAAGAGGCCGAGTTTCATAATGAAAATCAGGGGGGTCCTAATAACCCTATGTAAGAGTTCGTTAATTTATTAATGGTAGCATTTAACCAAGTCGGGGGAGGAATTCCTGTAGCTCCTGGGGTAGTAAGAACAACTACCTTTAAGGAATTTAAGAGTGTGGGTCCTCCGAAGTTCAAAGGAATGACAAACCTATTGGAAGCCCTGACATGGGTAAAAGAGATAGAGAAGGCATTTGTTATTACAAACGTAAGTGAGGTGCAAAAGACGTCTTTTGCGACTTACATGATGAAGGGGGAAACCAACTATTAGTTGGAGGCTCACCAAGGTGGGGCTAGAACAGAAACAGTTACATGGGAACAGTTTAAGAAAGTATTTTTCGAAAACTACTTCCCTACTAGCATGCAGGGTCGGATGGAGATTAAGTTCTTGGAACTTAAACAAGGGGATATGACTGTTCCCCAATATGCAGCCAAATTCAATGAATTGGCAAGATTTGCTCCACATCAGGTGGACACGGAAGCGAGGAAGGCACGTAGGTTTGAGCAGGGATTGAAACACTGGTTCTACAGTAGGATTTCAATGTTTCAGAGTGCTTCCTACGGAACCATCCTGGAAAAGGCAATTATTGCCGAAGGTGGTGGTGAGGCGTTGTCTCAATACCACAAGGAAAGGAAGAATAAGAATAAAAGTGAGGGAGGAAATAAGGCAGAGGTTGCCAGTGGGAGTGGCAACATGCCTAAGAGGAAGAGTTTTAACCCTGGGAATATTGGGGTAAAACAAGGAGATCCTAAGCGTAAGACGGAGGCATGTAAAACATGCGGAAATACTCATCTGGGAGTCTGTTTAAAGGGGAAATCAATTTGCTATAACTGTGGACAAGAGGGACATCTATTGCCCAACTGTCCTAACCCTAAAAAGAATCATGGGTGCTTTGTTTGTGGATCGTTATATCACATGGCAAGAAATTGCCCAAAGAAAGTGTTAGAGGGAAATAAGAGTTCTGGTAGTGGTAAGTTAGCCATTACTGGACCAACACCATCTGTGGGTAGACCCTCAGCCCGCACATTTAATATAACTGTCCAAGATGCGATTGCATCATCGGATGTAGTAGTAGGTATCATTCCAGTCAATGAAATAAATGCTTATGTGTTATTTGACTCGGGTGCTACTTGTTCTTTTATAGCATATGGATTTGCTAAGCGATTAGATTTAATCCCTGAGAAGTTAGCAATACCTTTAGACGTTAAGGTAGCAAACGAAGAGATAATCTCCATTGAATATATTCATAAGGATTGTTGCGTAGATATTAGAGGTAATAAGTTATCGGTAGATTTGGTACCGATAAGGTTAAAAGAATTCAATGTAATTCTTGGTATGAATTGGTTGATTAACCATAAGGCTATAATAGATTGCCATAGGAAAAGCGTGAACCTTCGGCTTTCTAAGAAAACCAAGGTAGTGTTCTTCGGTAGTAAATCACCGAGGCGCTCTTGTTGTCTAACGATGACACAAGCTAGGAAAATGTTGAAAAAGGGCTGTGTAGGTTATCTGTGCCATGTTGTGGATACCCAAAGGGTGGGAGCATCCTTGGACCAGATACCTATAGTTGAAGAGGTCGCGGATGTATTTCCGGAGGAATTACCAGGTATTCCATCGGACAGAGAGTTTGAGTTTGTAATTGATCTGTTACCGGGTACGACACCAATTTCAAGGGCACCATATCGAATGGCGCCAGTAGAGATGAAGGAGTTAATGGTTCAATTACAAGAACTATTAGACAGAAAGTACATTCAACCGAGTATGTCTCCTTGGGGAGCACCGATATTGTTTGTAAAGGAAAAGGATGGGTCGTTAAGACTTTGTATCGACTATCGAGAGTTGAACAAGTTAACGATTAAGAATAAATACCCATTACCTAGGATCGATGATCTATTTTATCAGTTGAAAGGGGCAAAGTATTTTTCTAAGATAGATTTGTGCACAGGGTATCATCAGTTAAAAGTGAGGAAGGAGGATGTACCTAAGACGATGTTCAGAACTCGTTATGGTCATTACGAGTTTCTGGTGATGTCGTTTGGGTTGACTAATGCACCAAGCGCATTCATGGATATGACGAACATAGTGTTCAAGCAGTATTTGGACAAGTTCGTCGTAGTATTCATTGATGATATTCTAGTCTAATCTAAGACGTCAGAAGATCATGCTGAACATTTAAGAATAGTGTTGGAAACACTACGGAAGGAAATGCGAAATTCACAAAGTGTGAATTTTGGCTTGAGCGAGTGCAATTTCTAGGACATGTTATTGACAAGGATGGCATTTAGTGGATCCAAAGAAAAGTAGAAGCGCTTAATGAGTGGGAGCAACCAAAAATGCCAACCGAGGTTCGGAGTTTTCTGGGATTAGCGGGATACTATAGAAGGTTCATCCAGGACTTTTCTAAGATAGCTACTCCATTGACAAATCTTACGAGGAAGTCGGTGAAGTATGAGTGGACTGAAAAATGTGAAAATAGTTTTCAGGAACTGAAGAAGAGGTTAAGTGAGGTACCTATATTGTCCTTACCAGATGATACAGGAAACTTTGTAGTATATAGTGATGCTTCGCATAGAGGACTGGGTTGCGTGCTCATACAGCATGGCAAGGTCATTGCGTATGCGTCACGTCAATTAAAAGATTATGAGAAGGCTTATCCTACTCATGATCTGGAATTGGCAGCCGTAGTTTTTGCCTTGAAGATATGGAGGCATTATCTATATGGTGAGAAGTGTGAGATAGAAGTTAAGTTACCTGAGGAAGCAGTGGAAATGTTATTTTCCATGGAAACCCAACCAACCATAGTGGAAAGGGTTAAGGGAGTATAATTGAGCAACGAAGAATACGAGCAGATGAAGAAAATGATAGAAGATGAAGAGAAGACTAAGTATAACCTTGATAAGGAGGGATTACTTCATTTTGAAGGAAGAATTTGGGTTCCAAATGATTCTGAATTAAAGGAGGAGATAATGATGGAGGCTCATAGTTCGAGGTACTCGATACACCCCGGTAGTACGAAGATGTATCAAGACCTTCGTCGAAACTTTTGGTGGCCGAACATGAAAATGGAGATAGCAGAATATGTTAGTTGGTGCTTAACTTGTCAAAAGGATAAGGCTGAACACCAATGACCTAGCAGGTTGTTGCAACCATTAGAAATTCTAAAGTGGAAACGGGAGCACATCACAATGGATTTGTGGTGGGGCTACCAACAACAAGGAAAGGATACGATGCTATTTGGGTGATTGTGGATCGATTGACGAAATCGGCTAATTTTCTACCAATAGGAGTTAGGTATAACCTAAAACAATTAGCTAAGCTGTATGTCAAGGAAATTATTTCCAGACATGGAGTACCTATTTCGATTGTGTCAGATCGTGATCCACGATTCACATCGAAGTTTTGGAAGAGTTTGCAAGAGCAAATGGGAACGCAGTTAAGATTGAGTACGGCGTATCATTCTCAGACGGATGGGCAGAGTGAATGGACAATTCAGACGCTAGAAGATATGTTAAGATCTTGCATTATGGATTTCACAGGGAGTTGAGACGATCATCTACCGTTGGTGGAATTTTCGTACAACAATAATTTTCATGCTAGTATAGGCATGCCGCCTTACGAAGCGTTGTATGGAAGGAAGTGTAGAACTCCACTATGTTGGGATGAAGTGGGTGAACATCGGATGTTGGGGCCTGAGTTGGTACAATAAACAGCGGACATGGTAACACTTATACGTGCTCGATTGGTAGCGGCTCAAGATAGGCAGAAGAAGTATGCAGATCCTCACAGAGAAAAGAGAGAGTTTGACGTAGGATCTTTTGTCTTTCTAAAAGTATCGCCTTGGAAGGGAATGATACATTTTGGAAAGAAAGGGAAGTTAAGTCAAAGGTTTGTAGGACCTTTTGAAATTTTAAGAAGGGTAGGAGAGGTAGCTTATGAAGTAGCCTTACCTCCAGAAATGGAACGCATTCACAATGTGTTTCACGTGTCTGTGTTGCGTCCTTATAAACTGGAATATAAACACGTAACAGAGTATGAATCTATCCAGATAGAGAAAGATTTATCGTATGAGGAACTTCTAATCCAAATTTTTGATAGGAAGGAACAAGTTTTAAGAAGTAAGGTAATACCTTCAGTGAAGGTGTTATGGAGAAACCACAATGCTGATGAAGCAACGTGGGAGCTCGAAAGTAAAATGATGGAAAATTTTTCTCATTTGTTTGTGTAATTATAAGCGAGATTCTGGGGACAGAATCCTTATAAGGGGGAGAGAATATAACGCCGAGAAAATCAGATTTTTATGATAATTAAATTTTTATTTGATTATGTGAATTAAATGGATTTAATTGATTTATTTTGTGAGCAAGATATTTGGAGGTCGTTCTATGACCTAGAATGTGCCGATATGGTTAGTAATCTGGCTACGTGTTAGAATTAATTGTTTAGAATTTCCAAGATGAAAATAATTGTTTTCCGAGAAATTTCTGTAAAAACACTATTCATCCATTTCTGCTCGGGGAATTATTTTGAAATGTCGAGAAACGCGTAATGATAGAATATTAAGATGAGATGAAATATCGAATAATATTTCATTTATAGCAAACGAAATTTTCGCCTGCGAACTTAAAACCTAAGGGTTGAGAAGAATGATTTCTGAGAAGGAAATGTGAGGCGTATAATGAATTACGATTATTGTGCGTATATTATATGGGTATGATACTATTGAGTATACGTGTATAATATGAAGAATTAATACTAAGTATAATACAATTATCGTACGAGTATTATACAGAGAGAATACGTGAATTATTCGTGTAGAATACGATTGGTATTATGGAATTAAGTTAAGACTTAAAGTGAATTCAATTGATTTGGATTATGCCAAGTCCAATCAATTGTATAGGTAAGCCCAATAAATTAATGTGTTAAGCCCAAGCTAAAGCCCAATATTAGATTGATTAAGCCTAATTCAAGAAAACTGAACCATGGATCGAAGCGGTGGGTCATCGAACGGGTAAAACCCATGGGGCAGCCCATAGGGATGACCCATGGGCATGGTGGGCCGACCACTTGGGGTACAAGGCAAGAAAATCACTTGGTCACCAAGTATTTTACTTGGTGACAAAGTGTGGAATAGTAAGGAGGTGGGGAATATTGACCTAATTGCCCTCCATTTCATTTGCTTATAAATAGAAGGCTAGAGTTGGTCATTTGAAGGTTTTCAAGTTGCCAACCTATATTGTGAGAGAGAGAAAGAGCTAGACTCAACCAAAACATCTACTTTGAAGCTTTTTCATTAGAAGTTTATCAAGAACACAAAGATTGTTAAGGTAATGTTCCTTAATAATAGTTTCCATCTCTTTTGATTTCTTTGAGTAGGAAGAATCATAGATTGGTGGAGCATGTCTCCTATTGAGGAATAAGGATGGCTTGTAGCTTTTAAAACCTTTATAAGTCACGTGTAAATGAAAATTGTAAGGGTTTACGTAAGTTTAAAACCATAGAAATTATTGAGTATTGAACGTGGTTGTTGATGGACAAATTGAAAACCATCTCTATTAGTATCTTGCATCTTGCTTGGTTAGGATGTAGATATGAAATCCATGGAGTATTCTATGTGATTTGGCTTAGAGAACACTAGTAACGAAGTTATGGCGAATTTTACGTAATTAGACGTTAAACGTTGAAAATGTAGAAATTCCGGATTGATAGTCGAAGGTTGCTGTGAGACTTGAAAATGTTGTTTTTCAATGTCAACATGTGAGATAGGGTATTTAACATTCGTGGACTCAAGAATCGTCGGATTCCAACTTAAAATGAAGAAAACGAACAATTAACGCTCATTAACGTTTAACGAACGCTTAAAATGAACTTAATAGTGAATTTTGAGTTAACAAATTTGAAAGTATTGAATTCTTATACGAATGTGTAGAGTATGTCATTTATGATGTGTAGGCTTTTGAACGGACCAAATCGGACTTATAACGAAGAAGTTATGGATCCGAGAAACTCACCAAAAAATTTGTCTATTAAAATTTTCTGGTGCCGAGGTCTGGCGCCGCGGTGCCAGACAGTGCTTTAAAGTGCCGCGTCAGTACAGTGTTAGTGGCTACTAGAAAGTGGTGCCGCAACGCCACTGGTATAAGGAATTCTCATGTTGCGACCGAGAGGCCGAGAGCTTGGTGCTCTGCAAACTTGCGTCATGGCCAGCCTTGTATAGGAATGTCATGCCACATGGCCTTAAAAAGTGAACTTTTGTTAGATAACTTAGCTTTGAATTGCAAATGTTCAGAGACCTATAAGAGTTAAGTTTTTGCACTTCATAAGTGTATTAGAACTATTCCTATACTACATATACTAAGGTATATGGTATTGAAAGTTAGGAATTGAAGCATGTTATTAACTTATGAACGAGGAACATAAAATGTTATCAATGAACCATAGTTGGTGAACCACATTGGTACCTCACCAATGATGATAGAGTCCGGTTAATAACGTAAGTTGGTTAATAAGCCGAGACGAAGGGTAATAAGTCGAATTGACTTTACTAAATGAAATAAAGTTAACTAAGACATAGAAGAGAAAGAAGTTGGTAGAAACAATGTGAGTAATTGTTTTGTAGCTAATTACAGTGTGCTATGTTAATATATCATATAGATTTTGTAAAGGCTATGATCAGTCGATTAAGTTATTTGAAGACGCTGAAAGGCAAGTTTTCTTAACGCTTGTCTAACCTTCAAGTTAGTCAAGTTTTATGTGATTCATTGCACTGAGTTGCATGACTGATTTTGAAGAAAGGGTCAATGTCAGTTTTAACTCGGCTAGACTATTCGTAAGATATAGATTGATTTGTCTATATATCTTTCTATATAGAAATGCTAACGCTATCGTATGCCAAGAAATTGGTACGGATTTGAAGGTAAGGTTTGTCTATGAACAAACAAAAGTATTTTTCATCGATTATTCGATGGGCACGTGAGTTGGCCAAAACTTAAACGTAAATACGTTTAACGGATGAATGTTGATCAACATAGAGTACTATAGGCTGATCACCTAGAAGTGCTCGTAAGTAATGCTGATGTACAACCTTAGTGCTGTGATATCCTTTTCAAGTATGAAAACAAAAGATATCGCATTCACGGTCTATCAATGGGCCTTGTAATTCCTAATCTATTCTATACTTTGGGAATGGATGTTATGAATTGTTAAAGTATTACAGTTTCATTATACTTCATAACTATTTATTTAGTTATGTCTGATTGGTCATATAATTCACAAATGTGGTATTAATGTTATTCTTTGTTGAACTTCCTGAGCTTGTTATGCTCACTTCTTGCGTGAATTATATGACAGCAGTTAAGGATGAACGCATTGAGAAAGCTAAGAGAGATAAGGGCAAAGCTAAGATGGATAATTAACCATCGTGTAATAGATTAGTATGTTTGTATGTATCATACATTACGAACAATAGACAATGTAATCGATTTATGAACTTGGGAAAGGATTTCACTTTGATTGTAATAAGAAGATAGTAATTACATTCATTATGTTATGTTTTCAATGGAATGATTGTATAGTTATGAGTACCGTGTAGCACCATATGTCGGGTTGGAAGATACCCAAATTTGGGGGCATCACAATGTCGAGGAAAACGTCATCGTGAATGATTACATAATCATTGAGGATGATAATAACAACGAAATTGATCTCAAAACTGAGGATGAGAAAGATACTAAATTCGACAATGATATACACGTTGAATCTGACGGTTTTGATGACATATGTAATCTAAAATGATTTCTAATTAGTAAATACCATAATTTTAATATATATATATATATATATATATATTCATATATTTAAGTAATATACATTCAAATTTATAATCTACCAATTTGGTTATTGTAGTAGCATAGTCATGGCTAGACATAGTGGTGGAGGTCGCCGAGGTGGTGGGCGATCCGGATCGGGAGACGCTAGCCATGATGGAGGCTCGTCTTCAGGAGCTAGTAAGTTATCTGAACTAGGATTTAAATATATCTAAAGTTGTACCAGATTATATTTATTGACTCAGTCTTTTTAATTATTATAGATGCGGCTCGTCGACGACACCGAGGGACTAACCTCGGTATCTTTGGTCGTCCACCGGCAGCTCCACTTACAGTATCCGTGGATGTCGATTCTGGACAGTAAGTGTTAATCCATTATTGCAGTAATAATTTAATATTTCTGTCATTTATTGCACGACACAATTAACGTAACACATATTATTCTATTTGTACTGTAGTATATTAGACCCGGTAGCTAAGCACACCTTACATGCTATATGTTAAACGCACCTCCCGACCGGGTGCATGCGCTATAACCAGTACACGTGATACAATGCTTCTTTTATGCAGACTGTTGTGCGGGATTTTTACGTAAGTTAATAAATTTATCTTAGGCAGTTATATATTAGTACACAATTGTTGCCTATGAAATTCATTGTTCCTAACTTTTAAACTTTTGTTATAAACTTATTATAGATATGACCCGAGTATCTCTTAGTCAGCTGAAGATGATGTGATTATGGAACATGTCGCTAAGAATTACTCTAGTTGGCTGTATGAGATGCGACAGAGGGCAGCCCGGGCAGTTGAGAACCACCCAGGGACCACCATCAGAGATCACCAGCCCCACATAGTCTCTGTCCTAGCATAGCTGGCTATGTGTGCGCACTAGGATGTTGATGACTTCAAGAAGTCTGAGTAGGAAAAGAAGAACCGTGGCCAACTCTGCATAGTACACACCACTGGTTCGCAGTCATTCGAGGAGGCAAAGAAGGTAAGTGCGCTCTATTTAGTTGTTTAGTTATCAAGTTCTATTACAAATACTTAATATCTATTTAATGAATGTCTTTATTAGTCCTTGGGGATAACCTTGGGCCGAGATCCGACCATGTTAGAGTTTTGGGATAGAGCCCACACGCCTAAGGGTGAGCATCCTTTGTCTCAGGTAACATTAGCTATACGGGTAAAACTCATCTTACTATTTAGCTTTTAATAATATTCAATAGTTAATAAAATGCTATAATTAACTCACACATACAAGATAAATTACAGGACCAATTTGAAGCTTGGGACCAAATAGATATTGAGTTGAGCTTGGAGCTGAGGGGGGGTTCTGAGCCATTAGATTCTACCATTTCCACTCCCCAGATTGATTTATCTCAAGATGAGGAGCTGAGGCTATGGGTCGAGTCTAAAGATCCCCCTACTAGTAGTACTGACAGGTATTGAGTGGTGGGCCTGCCGAGGATACCCGCATATACACTACCTGGAGGTAATAATATTGTTTATATTTTATAGACCTATAATAATTTACACATTATCTAAATTATTTCTAGTAATTGGCCAACTCTATTTTGTAGGCTCTAGCCACCGCCAGCGTCTGAGAGCACAAGCTAGCACATCTCATATGGGCACTAGCTTGGATGACGAGTTATTCCAGAGGCTGATAGAGGCCGTGTCGGATAGGTTCCATATCGATCCGATCTTTCATCGTCAGTAGTTGCCTAACCGTTCTCATCTTCAGCAGCTTGCTCAAGAGGTTATAGCAGGGGCCTTCGCAAAGAGTACTGGATTACCGCAAGAGAAGTTTGACGTGTTCAGTAGCGAGATGCTCCGGATGGTGATTACTCTTCTAGAGGAGGCTTTTCATCAGCCCCCGCCTACTCAGGTATTCTGCATGTGTATGTTATTTTTAATTAACAGTATCTTTTAAATTTTCACATATATATGAACTAATGATTTTTATTTTTAATTCTATCAACAGGTTGGCGATTGCGATCAGACTAGCGATGGCGAGCAGACTGGTGATGGGGACCAGGAGGATGACACTGATTTTTATACACCAGAGCAACGTCGTTCACCTCCGCCCGATGATGATACTTTTACTAGTTTATAGTTCATTTGTATTTATGTTATTGTAGAACATATGTATATATTATAATGTCTAATTGCGTCTGTATAAGTATTGTAAATTATATTATTTAACATTTATGGAACATTAGCTTATATTTGTAATTGTTAGCTTAGTAATGTTGATGATAATCAGTTAGTAGATTACATTTTGGTTGATGTGTTGCTATCGTTTTTAGCGCTACGTTGAATATTTGAATGTGTGATGCAAGTTTATATTACTGTCTGTATTGGCATAAAACAGGTTGAATATTTGAATGTGTGATACAGGTTTATATTACTGTTTGTATTGGGATAAAACAGGTTACAGGTACATAAATGGGTTTAAACACCTGGAAAATACACTTTTAAAATCTATGTTTAAAAAAATATTATTTCTGACGGAATAGGATAATTATGACAGAATTTCCGCCGGATTTAATAATCAGCCAAATTTTAATAATTATTAGCATATTTTAATTTTAAGTAGGAAATATCCTATTTCCGAGGGAATTTTTTGTCATAAATAAAGTAATCTTATACTCGACGACAATATTTCGTCGTATATTAGATAGGTACGACGGAATTTATGATGGACATTATCTTCGACCCGTATATATATGACCGAATTTTTGACAGAACATCCTGTCGGAAATAACCTACTTCCGACGGAATAGGCTTATTTCCGAGGGAATGTTCCGTCGAAAATAAGGCTTTTCCTTGTTGTGTGTAGACACTCAGAGAAATGGATTGAAGCAAGCTTCTCAAAAATGGAACATTCGTTTTGATGAGACAATCAAAAGAGTTTGATTTTATTAAAAATAAGAATAAACCTAGTGTGTACAAAAGGGTTAGTGGGAGCACCGTGACATTCCTAGTATTATATGATGATATACTACGGATAAGGAATGACATACCAATGCTATAATCAGTAAAGATAAAGTTGTCTAAATATTCCTCCATGAATGATTTGGGAAGAATATCTTAATTGGGGATAAAAATCTGTATAGATAAATTTAAAAGGATGCTCGACTTAACCCAAGAAACGTATATTCATTTGATGTTAAAGCCGCTTAACATGAAAATCTCCAAGAAAGGTGTCATGATGATGAGTCATAGAGTGTATCTCTCTTAATTTTCCCCATAGACTCCTAAAAAGAGAGATCACATGAGCAACTATCATGTATGCAATGAAATGTACGAGACCTGATGTTGATCGGTCATATTCTGGAGAAGATCACTGTAAGACAGTGAAAAACATCTTAAAGTACTTAACTAGTACTAAGGATGTGATTAAGATACATGGTGGGTTTGAATTAAAACTAGAGGGCTTAACAGACTCAAGTTTTTCAGACTGGCCAAGACGACATCAAATCCACTTTAGGTAAATCGTTACCTTAAACGGTGGTGCAGTGAATTAGAAAAGTTCTAAACAACAAAGTAGTGATAAAGACAAATTATATAGTTATAATGAAGCTGCAAGTTGATTGTTTGGATGAAAAGTTAATTACAGAACTAGGAATAGATCCTAAGTCTCATATTGGATCTAAACATGTGTTGCGACACTTTCATTTGATTAGAGAAATCATTAAAAGAGGAGAAGTCACTATAGAGATAGTTGACTTTCAAAAAGAGCTTCACATATCCATTAACTGAAACTTATCCAATAGCAGGATAATCGCCACTTAGAGAAGAAGGGTATGAGATATCATGGCTATTGGCTTTAGTGCAAGTGGGAGATTGAAAATAGTATGCACACAAGAAAATCATATTTGATGATAAAGCATATACTTGGTAAAAATCATATTCAGTTTTTAATAAAAGAACAGTTTAATTAAAGGCTTTTAATTTATATACATGGTGTTGTTTTATAATATGTGATAAACCTATAGTTTTGAGCAATGTTTTTAGAATCATGATGATGATCATGCTAATGAGATCTAAATTCTTAGATAGCTCACAAACTAAAATTGTTCCCAATCATTGGATTACTAAAAAGGGGATTAGTAAATCTGAATAGATTGGTACATACATTGCTTGCTTATTGGATGAGGATGATTGATCTCATGACCATTTGTGTGCAGACACTAAAGCAAGTATGTAGGTGCTTATTGGAGAATAAGTTCACTGAACGTGGCTCGTTAAGTAATACCTAATGGAGTTTTACTTGTCTGTCAATAGAAATTCCTGAAGTAATAGTAGTACAAGTGATCCATAGACTTGAGATCAAAATAGTATCTTGTGTACGATGAGTTAAACTTTGACATGTCCCTTAAGACCCTTAGGGTATATCAAAGGGTGTGCTTGGGTGTAATAAGTTGTACTTGGAGATAATGTATAATCAACAAATAATCTACCGCTTCTAGTAAAAGAAGAGAATGTCCTATGTGATTCTATAAATGACAACCCAAGAATCATTGGCCGAGGTGAAATGAAATTAGAAAAGAGTTTATAATTTGCATTATTTGGAGTTGTGCATTTGTGAATCGAAATACATATAATTAAATAAAATAAGACTTGACAGTAATTCCATTTCTTATATTTAATTGAGACATTGTATGGTGGAAGGATTGAATTGTACGGTAACTATTACTCAAAGGTTCTTTTATGATTAATGTTGACATCAATATTAATTGGAAAGTCATTGATCGCTAAGCAAGCTTATCTTTATTGTAGAATAAATGTTATTTATTTAAATAAATTAATAGATTAATTTATTTATTTAAATAAGATTAGAATTGTTGTAATTGATTTATTCACAACCGGTTTAATATGAAGAACCTAAAGGGTCACACCATAAAAGAAAAAAATATTTATTTAAGAAATAAATGGCATAATTGTAATAATAAGTTAAGTGTACTTAATTTAATCTATGATGATAGAATAAATTAAATAGCTTAATATTTATTATTTAATATTTTGGAAATACTAAATATAAATTACTAAGAGGAGTCTTATTATTATTATTATTACAATTATTATTATTATTTAATTCCTAAAGGAGTTTGGGAATTAATTAATAAAAGGTACTCTCATATATTCTTAATAAGATTAGGAGGCTGATTAATTAAAAGAGTTTAATTAATTATTCCAAATAAGATTAAGCCTAATTAATTAAAGAAGTTTAATTAATTAAAACAAAACCCTATTCCTAAATTGTTTAGGAGGGTTGCCTACATCTATAAATTAGAGGAGTCTTATTTTAGTTGAGGGTTAATGACAATTTCAAGAGTTGGGAGTGTACACAATAATCCATAGAGATTGTAGACACTCGAAATTTTGCGTTCCTGTTACTAACCCTGCAGGAGGGCAAAATCGTCTTCCATAGATAACCCTAGAAGTCTTATCAGTTTCAATCTCGGAGACAACCCCGGGAGATCCAGTTTCAATTTTGGAGACAACCCCGAGAGACTCAGTTTCAATCCTGGAGATAATCTCGGGAGATCCAGTTCCAACCTCGGAGATAACCCCGAGGGATCCAGTTCAAGTTCCGGAGATAACCCTAAAAAGTCAATTTCAACTTCGGAGACAACCTCGGGATACCCATTTCAGTCCTGAAGATAACCGCGGGAGGTCATGTACACCTCAGATATAGCCTAATCTCGGAGATAACCCTGAGAAATGACTGCTACATCTGCGCCAAAGCTGGAGATAACCTCGATTGGGGTAAAATCATCATTTTCCAACCTCAACATCAAATTTATGTCGTCTCAACACATTTCAAATCACACTGCATAAAAAGGTGTCCCACAAGAACCATAGCTCAAATCCCGAGTGACTACTACACAAGACAGTACAATGGATAGACTTTGAAGACTTGGATATCTGGTCATTGACCCACCTTCCCGGCTTTGTACAACCTCTAATCCCATGTCATTGTGTAGCTCTCGACAACAACATTCCTAAAAGGTACAACAATCCTTTATCAGATGCCCGGATTGAAAGTTACAAAGGTTCGAACAGATAACGCGTAGCCAAAGTGCACGTACTTTGAGACGACGGAACCCGCATAGCCCGGGGTAGCCCAGGCAGCCGCAATTAGACCCTTGGCAGCTCATTTAAAAAAAGGGAAAATGAGATAAACTCTATCCATTTCAGCCTGTAACTCCTGCTAGAGTGCTCTAAACTAAGTGATTCGTCTTTCTAAACACTTGTAAGGTCGTGTAACATACTGAAATTTAGCCGGTGGAAATCGAGTTTTCAGGCGTCAAAAGCTATCTGAAGTCTTCTTGGCCGCCCACTATAAGATTCTTCAGATTTTAAAGCTTTTTTCTACTTCTATATATATATATATATATATATATATATATATATATCATCGAACTTGGATTCAATTGAGCGTTGATATAATATCCGGTGCGTTTACAGCCATATATATATATTTACATTTTTGTCAGGCCTGGAGTTTATATATATATATATATATTTACATTCCTGTCTGGTCTGGAGTTTACTTCGTGACCTTTTACTGCTTATATATATATTTACCGCTTTTATATAAATATCTATTTTAACCGCTTTCATAATGTAGATATCTAATCTTTCAGCCTGCGGGCTAGATTTTTCTCAATCTGGCTATTTCTAACTTTAACAGGTTCAAAGTGACTAAACTGGAACCGTTAAAGCTAGAATGGTTTATATTTACTCAAATCTAGTTCTTGTTCTAGCTTTTGTATATATTACTTTTCATGTGAGCCTAGGAATCATGTGATCACAGATTTAGCTTCTGAATCTAGATTCGGTTCCCGTGATGGACATTTTGCAGCTGCAACCAGCTTGTAAATTATCTACGGTGTCTGGATATCCTTAGATGTCTCTCATGCCCACAATGAGTTTGGCACTACTATGTATCTTATTTTCTAGAAGATGCCTCGCATCTCAAAAATAAAAGCAATCAAGCCAAACACATAATAAAATGGAAGTATCAAAGGCCTTAATTACTATTGAGCACAAGGGTTTGAAAAACCTATTTTACAAAACTTCAATGCTATATCTTGTTAAAATTGAACTTTTATACAAAAGTCTAACCCTTTGTATATAGGTGCAAACAAAGCATAGCACTACTTCTAGATAATTGCACATAGACCTAACATACACACACACACATACACAAATAAAAGTTTAATGAAAAGTGGTGGTAACCATGTTATCACAGAAGTCAGGGTGTACCTAACACCTTCCTTCCACTTAATCAAGCCCCTAGACCCTAACGAATTTTAGTTTCTTAAACCAGTTAAATAGTGTCAAATCACTAGGTCTGTGTGCAATCCTTTTCTTGGTTGAGATGGTGAAACCATTTAAAAATACCAACTGGTGATTCTAACAGTCAAATTGTCGACATATACATGTTGGACCTTTTCAAACTTGTTTTTTCAAACAAATCTCACCTAAAAATGAGAACACCAAAGACAAGAACAGAAAGGGACAAATAAAAATCCCGATGTCGACAGGTGGCGACTCTGCTGGGGATTTCAGTAAGAGGGCTTAAGCCACTATTAAAGCTTTCCAAAAAATTTATTTGCTTATGTGTGAATGATGCATTTACATTGAATGGATGTACACTAATGCTTTATTTAATGCACTTTAGTGCTTCGTACCATATCTGCCTGTGATATTAGTGCTTCACACATGTCATCATTTCCATATAGTGAGATGTGATGTATATGAATGTATGTGGTGTGGTCCCTCCACCAGGAGGCTAACCCGTCGGTGTTTGATTACTGGACTCAAGGGAGACTAATTTCACGAGGCTCAGGAAAGGAACTACCCAGATTCGCTCGAGTTGAAAGATCGAATTAACTTTCCATCTAGTAAATTGCGATGATTTGGGAAGCTTCATTCCAAAAAGCCGCGAGAGTAGCCTAAGATAGGTCAGCCTCTGATAAACCAAACGCGGAAGGAAGTCTCTTCATACCTTCCCATTTCAATTACCTGTAATTTTAATTATTTGTAATTTCATTTCCATGTCAATCTTAATGTAATGGAAAATATAAAAGAGTATGTAAATATGCATTCTTTTTTCATATCAACATGCTATCCTGTCATCAAAACGACTGACATCCGTTTTATAGGAGAAAACTAAAACACTCCTAAAAAACAGACATATTATATAGCATGTGACATTTCCCTTTTTTGTAGGGAAATGATTAGTCACGTTACCCATTCAAAGTCCAAAAAGGCACTAAGCCCACAGTCAGACATGGCTACAAGTGTGAGACCCCAAATTTTATGAAATGAAAGTATTCAATTTTCTTATAATTATTATGTAATTTGGTAAATAGTTAAATTGATAACAGTTTAAAGTTAAGGGTGATATTTGAAAATTTTGCAAAGTAAGCAAGTTGTTATAAAATATTCGTTGTGTCGGAAAATATTTGTTTGGTCAGGGAATATTTTTTTTATCAGGGAATATTCATACGATGACATAATCATTGGTGGACCCGACAACAGAAGTATTGTCGTATTTAGAAAATGACAGAATTATCTTTTTATAAAAATAACGGCGAAAGTTTTACCGTTAAAACTGTTGAACTACCCGGTAGTAAAAAATAAAGAATACGCGCGTGGTTGCATAGTAGCACACCAGTATTGATTATTGATGCTTACGTAAGAAGTTACTCAGTTATACTCAATTATTGCTAAAGTAATTGCTGCATCATATCTCCCATATTATTGATTCAATTATTGTCACAATATCATCTGCATAATATGTTATATTATTAAATCAATAATTGAGACGACAAAGTTATTCATATTATTATTTACAATATTGACAATGTATAAAAGTTCTATCAAGGAGAGGTTTGGTCACCTAATTGCGCGCCAATAAGGAGAAATCCTTATCGGAAAGCCCCCTCTTTCCTGGAAACGACCTGATTGTTAAATATTGAGAGTTATAATATTAATGATGAATAAGTTCGTGTTTATTAAAGATGAAATTGATAGTTCCATTGTGTTGGGATTATTAGTGTTAGTGGAAATCGACATCTATTTTGATAATAATTGATGTCTGGAGGTTATATTGACCAATCATGTAATTAACCGGATAAATGATCAATTAATTTCTATTGATTCACATGATTATAACTATTCGTTCACATGTGTGTACTATTGATTCACATTCATTTACTATTAGGGGAGTTGGTGCAGGATTGATAATACTTGCATGACTAAGTTAAAAATAGAGGTATAGATGGAGGTACTATATTGTAATTCATATTTTCACATGTCTAGAACTATTGATTCACATGATTTACTATTAGGGGAGGTGGTGAAAGTTTGATAATACTTGCAGGACTAAATTAAAAATGAAGAAAAGGAGGGAGGTATTATACTGTAATATTTCGAGCCCCAAAATGTGCAATTATGGAAACTATATTTTCCTATAAATAGAAGCTCATTCTTCTTTCATTTCTCACCAATTCACTAAAGCTATAGATCAATTATTATAGAGAGAAATTATAGAGAGAAAGAAGAAGATAAGTCTGCTACCTCACTATTCTAGTATCCACTTTTCTTCTAAGGTAAGGGATATTATTATTATAGTAAGGGGTATTATTTCTTTTGTATTCATGAAGAGAGCTATTGTTATTCCATCCCTTATTATTCTGTTGGAATAACCTGTATCCGCGGACTACCGCATACATGATGAAATTCTTCTATTATTCCATTATTTATTATTATGTTGGAATAACCTGTCTATGCGAAGTACCGCATACATGGTGAAATTCTTTTGTTATTCCATTCTTTATTATTCTCATTTGAAATATCCCATGCATGCATGGATTACGCATTTACTGGTTCCATTCTTTATTATTCATTGAATATCACATGCATATGTGATAACGCATGACCTGGTTCCATTATTTATTATTCTATTGGGAATAACCTGTCTGTGCGGTCTATCGCATGCCTAGTGAATTCTTGTGTTATTCCATTCTTTATTATTCTGTTGGGAATAACCTATCTGTGCGGTCTATCGCATGCTTGGTGAATTCTTTTGTTATTCCATTCTTTATTATTCTGTTGGAATAACCTGTCTACGCTGACTACCGCATGCATGGTGAATGACCTTTCGTATTCATTCTTTATTAAATTATGAAAATGATATGTCTACGTGGATTACCGCATGGCGGATGAAAATCCATTTACAGTTTCGTATATTCTATTATACTCGTATGAGATATCATTTCTTTTGTACTTGTCATGAAATATTATATGAAATATTATTTTATTTGATATTTTATTTATGAGTTACTATTCACGGGTTACTATTCACTCTAATATTATTCACTCGGGTATTCGGGGCACTTTTTATGTCGGAATACTATTCACGAGTTACTATTCACGGGTTACTATTCACCCAAATTACTATTCACCCAAATATAATTCACTCGGGTATTTGGGGTACTTTTTATGTCGGGGTACTATTCACGAGGTACTATTTCCGAAGTACAATTCACGGGGTACTATTCACCCAAAAAATATATTTCTTTTTTGTTCAAATTATTTTTGGTACATGAATATTATTCTTGAATTTTACTCCACAAAGCAGTATCATATTGACAATTTGGATATTTTTAAACTCTGGATAAATTTAAAGTTTTTAATATTTATCCTTGATTTCGTTTGATTAATGCTTATATCATTGTCATCATCCTCATGCTTATATTGTGTTGGAAGTCATCTTTGGCCCGTAGTGCATAGATGAACTGTTGGTTATTGGTTTTATAGTTGTATGTCTTTGGCCTGTAGTCCAAAGATGATATGTTGTTGAATATCTTTGGTTTGTTGTGTAAAGATGATCTGTTGTTTAATAGCTTTGGCCCATAGTACGAAGATGGACAGGTGTATAACATAGTGCATGGATAATTCGATGATGTGATTGGCAGGATCATGACCATTAGTTAACAGTTGAATGTCTTTGGCCATTGTGCACTGACAGGCAATTGATTTGTATGATCATGACCATTGGTTTTATAGTTGAATATCTTTGGCCCGTAGTGAAAAGATAGACAACTGATTGGTATGATCATTGTTATTACATTTGAATATCTTTAGCCTTTGGGGTAAGGATATTGAGTAAATGCTCTATTAAGCCTTTGTGGCAATGAGAAACTGTTGATTCACATTATTATAAATATGAATTGTGAATTTAACTTAACATCTTTGGTGGTTCAGGTGAAGACAGTTGATGAAAGTTCTATTTGTCTTGGGTATAATAAAGAACTGTTGATGGGAATTACAGCGATAAAATTGATGATAAACTTTTAAATCATAGAAGATAGTAGATATCATGCTCTACTTGACTCTTCTAATGGATTATTTATTTCGCTACAGTTAAACTTGATGTTTATTATATTTTATCAGTTTAACACTGTTGAAGACTAATGATAATTTATTATGCATTATCTTAGTCATAATATTTCTTACTGGGCTAGTTGAGCTCACCCTTTTCTTTCACAGTTCTCTTCAGGAAATGAAAATATAGCTGGGACGAGTCAGGGAATAGAGTGACGGTCTGAGATGGTGGCTATAACAGTC
Organism: Panax quinquefolius; assembly: GCA_020205615.1. Lineage (NCBI taxonomy): Eukaryota > Viridiplantae > Streptophyta > Magnoliopsida > Apiales > Araliaceae > Panax > Panax quinquefolius. The sequence goes on along the minus strand of CM035154.1, from coordinate 98,606,657 downwards.
CTCACTATTTTTATAAAATAGTGTGATAATAATTTTAATGAGGACTCCATTGAGTGTCGATATTGTCTAGAAGGCAATATTCGTGTTTAAATTCTCAGCTATGTTTTGTCGTATTTTTACACGACAGTTGTATAATTAAGTTTGTAGTTGAGTTCTGTACCATGTATCTGGCGACTCAAGATGGGTGATGTATACCTGTTTTGGGGGCATCACAACAAGTGCCTCACCTGATCCTACTCTTGTCTCTCGTGAGGAGTTCGAAGGATTAAGGAATCAAATAACAGAGTTGGCTGTTCTTCTCAAAGAACTAAACAAGTCAACTCCGGGTCCACAAATACCCATGTAAACAGAACCATTTATACAAGTAGGAATCCAGGGTCCGGATAGAGAATTCCTAGCACATGAGTCTCAGTTTGAGAAGTCCAACAAAACCCCTAAAATCACACATCTTAAAGAAGATCAAGACATCGATGATATTTAGAAGAAGGTTTTATAAATGGAAGAGACCATTCATTCCATCAAAGGGATTGGACCACACGAAAGCGTTTCCTACTCAGACCTTTGCATCTTCCCGTGGTTTATTATCCAGAGAAATTCAAAACTCCTGACTTCAATAAATATGATGGATTGGGAGATACTTACACCCACTTAAAAGTATTCATTTGAGAGCTCGGATCCTACGCCGAGAATGAAAAGTTGAGAATGCAGCTATTTCAGAAGGGTCTGACTGGAGAAGCCAGAGCATGGTACACCAGATTGGATAACTCCAAAATTCACAGCTAGGAAGAGTTAGCCCATGCTTTCCTCAGTCAATACAGCTTTTAAACTCAGATGGCTCCAGACAGGTATCAGATTACCAAAGTCAAGAAGCAAGTCAATGAGTCATTCAGAGAGTATGCCCAAAGATGGAGGCATTTGGCTGCTTAAGTAACCATGACAGAGACTGAGATGGTGATGACCTTCATAGACATTCAAGAAGCTCCATTTTATGAGAAGGTCCTAGCTGGAATAGGAAAACCATTCTCAGAAATGATTAAGCATAGAGAAATGGCAGAAATGGGATTAAAGTCTGGTAAGATTCAAGACCTCGCCACTTTAAAAGCCGTAGCTGGACATATCCAATCTGGAAGTTATGGGATCAACCCCCAGAAGGTCCATAAGAAGAAAGAAGAGGATGTCTCCTTTATACTGCAAGGACAAACTCAAAAAGGCAATCACAACTTGCCTATTCAAAGGAGACACTATTCCCCTTTTAAAGCACAATCCTTAAATCCTCCCTTGCCAAATAGTGGAGAAGTCAGATGCTCAAGAGTGTTCACACCCTTAGGGGACTCACTCAAAAACATTTTCAAGCTTCTGACAGCTCAGAAGAAAATCACTCATCTCCTTCCACCAGCTAATCCAAGTGGAAAGGGTTTTAAGACGAGCAAAAACTGTGCTTACCATTTTGGAGCTCCAGGCCACTACACTCAAGATTATTAGGCCCTCAAGCATAAGATCCAGGACTTAATAGATAGTGGTGAGATCGTGGTGACAAAGCCCAAACAACCACACATTCAAGATACCCATCTCCCTCAACACAAGGAAGAATATGTTAACATGATCAATAGAGGCAGTGGAGAGAACTCCAAGTACCTCAAATACGTGGGTGGTTCTCCCCAAACCAACAAGGATAAATCAGATAAGTGGGCTTATTTAAAGTTCCAATTCATGATAAAACGGGAGTTAAAGTCTATTGATAAACAGGTCAATCAACTGGCAGAACGGGTGATACATCAACACCAAGTAACATGACAGTTTTTTAGTCAGGAGCATACAAGTCTCCTCTTCCTTATCACGAAGACTCCACCACAGACCCAAGAGAGTGAATCCTTAGAGGAAAAGATTGCAAGAAAAGCAAGAGCTCAAGCCCGTTGGGACTTTGCCAACAAAAGGGAGTTCTCCTATTTAGGCCAACCGATGGAAGAAATTTTGCAGATGCTGATCAATGAGGGAAAGATTATAGCACTGCTACCTCCAGTCAATCTGCGCTCAAAAAGATTTGATGCTACTGGAGTCTATCAATACCACTCCCATTCTCATGGTCACAACACTGAAGGATGTTGGGCACTCTGTCATCTTATCCAAAATATGATTGACAACAGTGACCTACAAATGGCAGACGATGACACCGTATCACTTGAGAGTGGACATACATTTCCTCCATGATCATAAAGATGGAGAGATGTCATAGCAGTCATATCCTCTGAGGGAGGCCTGGCTGCAACACCCCTTACAATTCAACCCATCAAGCTCAAAGGGGTTGAAAATCCTTTGAAAGTGGCTGCACCAGAACCACTAATATTGCCATTCAGGCCACAGTATCCTATCATCAGCCTTAAGAAAGTCCCATGGAACTATGGTGATGCTGAAGGATCAACATCAAACACAACTGCTGCGGTATCCAAGGAAAATTCGCTATATCTCCCTCAACGAGTGATGAAGCCAGTCATCAGATCTAAGGGGAAAGTGCCCAAGGAGAAAATCGAAGAATTCCTCAACAAGATGGGACACAATGAAGCCAAGGTGGTGCAAAGCTTGAAAGAAGCACCACAACAAATATCTATCCTGGACTTGGTATTCTCTTCAGAAGATCATCAGAAGATCTTGATGAAGATATTGGAAGAAGCCCCCTTGCCAAAGATAGTGTGTTGACTTATGTTAAACTCTATCCTAAATGTTTTGATGATGACCATATTATATTTCTAATCATGCTCTATGAAATTTCAGGAAAAGAAATGGTATTAAAGGAACATTAAGGAGGAAAACATATAGACTTAAAGTTATTGAAGGATGAAAGTCATATTGAGTCCTAGGAGATAAATGTAAGATCTTTGCATTAATTTCTTTCCAATACAAGGCTTTAGGACATTTGCATTACATACATATATAATTACTTTTTAAATAAATATGCTTGAAAATATTACTCTAAAATAATATTAATCCGCGAGAAAGCTTTTGGAGTAAATGGATTTTAAAAAGCTGAACGTTGTTACCATAATCCGTGAGAAAGCTTTTACAAGATTTTGGAGAAAATTGTTTTTTAAAGTTGTATGCTGTGTGAGGAGTAATTTCCATAAATCATGCTTCTTATAAGTTCATAATCTAAGGAATGTAATTAGATTTCTTCACCGACCTAGTTAATGCTAAAGCTTATATACGGCAATAAGTTAATGATATAACAATGGCTGTGAGATTGCACGGTAATATGGAAAGTAAATCAAATTGTTTTATTTAATCATGTGAGATATTGTGATTCCAAGATATTAGGCTACATTCACATGGATATATAAACATGATTCGAGCTAATCCCTTTATTCTCTCACAACAATACCTTATATATATAATATATGATTGGGAAATATAAGGATTTGATTAAATCACATGATGAGCATATTTTCAGGATAAAGCTTTCATCAATTTGTGCAATCTGTTTCAAATGGTCCAATTACAAATTAAGCAGCCATGCAAGGGTAATATATTAAGTTGGCCTATAAAAGAAAATGGACTAACATTGAGACAAAAACACACGAAAAACATATTGTGCTTAATATACATAGAAAATATTTAACTATTTTTCTACTGCTTCTTCTTCACACTACTAGTTGCGATTCTCATTGAAGAAGTACTCTGTGTCAAATATCTACAGTGTTCTTGGAACATAAAACTGGTAATATCTTTCTTGTTCATCATTGCATACTAGAGCCTTGCATTGTTAAGTGATTAACTGCTTTGATCAATAGACCTCTATTTGTATTTCAATTTTTCATATAATCGATACTATATAAATCTGTGTGGTAATCCGGTTTGGGTTACGGTATTGTCGCAATCAAATTTGAGGAAGCATAGGTGCTTAAGAGTGCATAGGTGCACAAGGAGCAAGGGTGCTCAAGTGGTTGAAACTTGTATTGTAATTAAAGTTAATTAATAAAAGTGAGTCTCCAATACTAGTTGATATTGGACGTGGATTAGGCTACTATTATAGAGGGTAGTAGTAGAACCACATAAAAATCCTTGTGTTTGTGTGATTGCTTATTGTGTTGAATTCTCTCATCATTTATTTAGCTAATAATCAATCCAGCTACCCGCATTCAAAATCTATAAGTCTAGAAAAGTAATTCAGCAACCTGCATTCACATAATCATATTCTGATAAGGTTTAAGTTTCTATATTAAGTATTCTGAGCATTTTCCAAACTTTTGAAATCAATTCAACATCCTATTTTAATAATTTGGTATATAAGGATTTGGAATCCAGCACCCTACATTGAATAAACGAAAGAATTTTTATTTGTTCAAAAGTTTGACATTGGTTGTTCCCACACTTATTCAACCCCCTTCTAAGTGTGCCTACTTAAATTTCATTTGGTATTAGAGATTGACTCTACTTATCTTGGTCTTAAAGGTGACTTGTAGGGAAAGATTTTGACGTGTCACAATTCGGGAACACTCATTAAGAATGACAATCAACAAATCGACCTCTATTAATTGAACGGAGAACTACAATTTCTGGAAATTCCGAATGAGGATCTTCCTAAAACGAGATCCATGGGAATGGTGGGTGGTAGAGAATGGACCGGTCATTCCAAGGAAAAATAATGGTACTCCAAAACTCTACTTGAAATGGATTCAACCAAAACATATATGGTTTCGTATGATTCAAAGGCCATAAATACTCTTCTCAGCGACATGGCACACTCCGAAATAGATAAAGTTTCATCATGCAACACAACAAAGGAGATATGGGATACTCTAGTGGTGAGTAATGAAGGTACATCCAAAGTACGAGAAGTCAAGCTAAGCATGCTCATGCATGACTATGAAATGTTTAAACTAGAGAAAGACGAAACAATCAAAATGGCTCAAGCACAATTTCTAGTGCTTATAAACTCCTTGAAGTTGTTTGACAAGTCAATTCCACAAAGTGAAATCAATTGTAAGCTACTTATGGCTATGCCCAAAAGGTTTGCATCCAAAATCACTACTCTTCAAGATTCTGTTAATATTTCATCCATGGATACCTTAACTCTCTTTGGTGAATTGGAAGAATATGAACATCAATTAAAAAGATATGATGACGAGAAAGAAGTTCCTCGAAGAAAGTGCTAGCTCTTAATGCAGTAATTGAAGAGGAACTTCAAGATAATTCAGACAATGAAATAGCCATGATCTCAAGAAGACTCAAAGGATTACTTTAAAGAAAGAACAAAAGGAAGAATGCACTCAATCTAAACAAACTCAAAAGCAAGCAAACCGAAGAAACATGTTTTGAATGCGGACGACCAGGTCACTTCAAAGAAGGATTGTTTCCAGCTTAAAAACAAAGGAAATTTAGGCCCTAAAGAGTTCAAAAAGAACAAAGCATTCTTAACATGGAGTGATGATGAAGAATCCAAAGTGGAGATTGATGCAAACAATGAACTAGCTCAAGTATGCTTTATGGGACTTGAAGGTGAATCCAGTGAGGTATCTCTTTCTGATTTCAGTATTTTAAAACAAGAAAATGAAAAGCTAAAAGAAAAAATGTATACTTAAAAGATCTAGTAAACACGCTAATGGGTGAAGTTGAATCACTAATAGATGAAAAGAAGGAAATAGAAAAAATAACACACACAAATGAAGAAAAAGTATTAGCTGCGAAAAATGACTATTTAGAGAACTACAACAAAATACTTTTTAAGAAGGTAGAACAATTAAATGATGAAGTTGAAAAATTAACAAATGAAATAAAAATGAGAGATGTATGCATTGATGCGTTTAGTGATGAGTCTCGTAGTAAAACACCTCCAACTAATGAACTTCAAAAAGAAATAGAGTCACTAAAACTCTCTCTAGCTAAATTTGTACATGGTGAAGAAAACTTTAATGTTATGTTAGGAAAACAAAGACCTAGTTATGAAAAACAAGGCATTGGATATAATCCAATAAATTAAAAGGAAGTAAAAATGCTTATGTGACGCCCCCAAAATTAGGTATACGTCACCCATCTTGGGTCGCCACTTACATGGTACATAAATTCAAATACAACTTACTAATATAACTGTCGTGTACAATACGACATAAACTGTGAGTTTGAATACAAATATTGTCTACTAGATATTATACAAACTCAAAAAAGGAGTCCTCATTACAACTATTATCACATTATTTCACGTAATAGTGAGGACTACTAATGCTATCCTCTGGACCATTACTCCGCTCCCCGACTCGTCCCAAATATGTTCTCATTTCTGAAGAGAGCAAATGAAAGAAAGGGTGAGCTCAACTAGCCCAAGAAGAAATATTATGACTAAGATAATGCGAATAAATTATCATTAGCCTTCAAATGTGTTAAAACCGATAAAATAAAATAGACAACCAGCTTAATCTGCAATGGAATATGCAATCCATTAAAAGAGTCAAGTAGAGAATAAAATCTACTATCTTTTAGGTTTTAAAAGGTTTTCATCAATTTTTATCGCTGAGACTCAGCTTAATAAATAAACCACCACATCTAATCATCCTTGTACCACGGTCAAGGATTTTCATCAAATTATCAATGGTCATGACTATACCGAATCACCCCTGGTCATAATCATACCAAAAACTATCCATCACTGCATTACAGGCCACTGAGGACTTTTATCACATCATTTATAACAAGCCATGATTATACCGAATGATCCCTGGTCATAATCATACTAAGTTCATCTATGCACGTAAGCCAAAGATAACATAATATATCATGACGATGATGACAATGACATAATAATTCAATAAAACAAGTTCAAGAATTATTTTATCCAGAAATTAGTAACGTCCAAATTGTCAACAAGATACTGTTTTGTAGAGTAAAATTCAAGAATGATCAGAAGAATATTTCCATGAAAAGATACTAGATGAAACACAAATATCAAGGATATTCTACTAATTTCATGGAGTATAGAAGTCAAAGTTTTAACCAACTGGGTATAATAAAGAATGGAATAACAAAAGAAATCACCATGCATGCGGTGCCGATGTAGGCAGGTTATTCCAATGAATAATAATAACGGAACGAATCGTCGTGAAATTCACAATCGATAGGATGATCCAATGTAATAATAAATGCTGAATAATAAACAATGGAACCAGTCCTGTAAAACACACGTATGTGATATTCCAAATGTAATAATAAATGCGAATAATAAACAATGGAACCAGTCCTGTAAAACACACACGCAGGATATTCCAATGAATAATAAAGAATGGAATAATGTAAGAAGATCACCAAGTATAGGGGATTCACAGATACAAAGTTATTCCAACGAGAATAAATAAGGATGGAATAACATAAGGATTTCACCAAGTATAGGTATGCCGCATATACAAAAGTTATGTATAGGGTATACCACTTTTACAAAGTTATTCCAACGGTAGAATAATGAATGGAATAACGAGAGGGATTTCACCAAGTATAGGGTATGTCAGCGTGATACGAGTTATTCCAAATGAATAATAAAGAATGGAATAACCGAAGTTCTCTTCATGAATACAAATCGAATAATATCCCTTACGTACAACAAATAATACCCTTCATCGTAAAAGACACCGGATATCAAAGTAGTGAAGTACCGTAATACTCTTCTTCTTTCTCTCTATAGATTTTCTCTCTATAGCTTCTCTCTATAATTTCTCTATCTAGAGTTTCAAAGAATTCGTAAGAAAATAATGAAGGAATGAGCTTCTATTTATAGGAAAATAGAATGCATAGTAATTAATTCATGAATCTATCAGATTGATTTACTTTAATCGGACGGTCCATATTTAAAGCAAAATCTTTTAAATAAAATATCATATATTCTATTTATATAAAAACATTTTACTATGCAAACACTATGCAACACTATGCAAATGCAAACTACTATGCAACACTATGCATAATAAAATATAATATATTCTATTTATAGAATAACTTTAATAAAGTATTCATTTTATATAAAAAGATGTTTCGCTTTTATTACGTTAATAATACGAATAAAACAAAACGTCATTATCGCTTATAATAATTCATATTATTAATAGATAATAATGGAATCAAACCGAGTGACTTCTCACATAAGCATCAATAATCAATACCGGTAATATACTATGCAACCACACGACATTCGTGTACTTTTACTACCGAGTAGTTCAACAATATCAACGGTAAAACTTCCGCCGTTATTTCAATAAAATATTTTGCCGCTTTTCTCAATCCAACAATAATTACATTGTGGGGTCCACCAATGATTGAGTAGTTATCTAATATTCCCTGCTAAACCGAATATTCCCCGACCAATCGAATATAATATAACCACTTGCATACTTTGCAAAATTTATAAATACTACCCACAACTATAATATTTATCTCAAATTCACACCATAATATTAAAAATTATTTCGACAAAATTTAAATCTTTATTGATAAAATCTGGGGTCTCACAATCTCCCCTCCTTATGGAATTTCGCCCTCGAAATTAGGGTACGTACCTGGTATGATAAGAGGTGAGGATACCTTGAATACCTTTATCGTTGAAAACATTAAATTCATCTTTGCAATCCGGCCAAAGATATTCATTAACAATTCATCTTTGCACTACAGGCCAAAGATATACAACTGTAAAACCAATAATACTGAGACACAACATAATAGTATCACGACCACGAATTATCCATGCACTACTGGCCAAGGATATTCGTATTTTCAATTACGGTCATGATTATACCGAATAATCCTTGGTCATAATCATACCAAGTTTATCAATGTATTACGGCCAAAGATGACTTTTACCACATCCATGAATTAATATTTCATTACTGAGACTCAGCTCAATAATTAATCCATATCATCGAATCATCCCTGCACTACAGGCCAAGGATATTCATTAGTATCACGACCACGAATTATCCATGCACTACTGACGAAGATAATCGTGTATTCATTAGTATCACGACCACAAATTATCCATGCACTACTGACCCAAATAATAATCGTGTATTCATTAGTATCACGACCACAAATTATCCATGCACTACTACTAAAAGATAATCGTGTATTCATTAGTATCACGACCACAAATTATCCAATGCACTACTACCAAAGATAACTCCGTATTCATTAGTATCACGACCACAAATTATCCATGCACTACTACTAAAGATAATCGTGTATTCAATTACTAAGTTATGATTATACCGAACAATCCTCGGTCATAATCATACCAAGTCCATCTATGCACTACAGCCCACGTAGATGACTTTCAACATAATATAAACATGAGGATAATGATATAAAGAATCAATCAAATGAGATAAAGGATAAATATTAAACATTTATAATATAATTTATCCAGATTCAAGAATATCCCCATGTTATCAATCACTTAATAATCTCATAATCTAATATCATTAATATTATAACAATATTTTAATCACTTCTTAATTTATAAACAATTTATCTCAATTGTTTACGCTTTACCATATAATACATTTAATCATTCAAAATGCCATACTCATAAGATATCATCACCAATTATCAAATCCTCAAAAATATGCATATACTCTATATAGGATTCTCTAGCCATAAAATCCTATTTTCAACTTTGTTACTTCACATAACATATTTAACTCATATGTTCAGTAATTAAACTATTTTCATGAAAATACCAAATCAGTCCCAAAAATATTTCTTTTTTGGATTTAGCATAATATAGTCCCATGATGAAAATATATTTTTCTCGAATTTTAAAATTCATTTACTATTTTTCAAAAATCAATTTCTAATTAATTCCTTAAGAAATTAGCTACCTCAAGTTTAACTCCAAAAATTCCCAAATCTTGGCAGGACCTTACACATGTTAACGTGGGCTTCCAGTTTAAATTTCATGGTCATCGGAGTTATAGAACTCCGGTTATAGCGTTTTTCGTCGGAAATACCTAAATATTGAAATAGTCATAACTTGCTCATTTTAAGTCAGAATGAGCTCATTTTTGGACAGGAGGTACTTTATACCATATACCTTTCTGTCCCAAAAGACTTGAATTTTTCTCATAATTTAAGTGGCCGAAACAGCCCCTCTAAAATCATGGCAGCAACTTTTTCGGTTTTTGCAGCTTTGCACTCCTTTGCTAAAATCAGTCCACACAAAAATCTACAACACCTTTTTCAGTAATTCCACTTGGATTAGTTAGGTAACTCATAGATCTAACTCTAGGACTTGACCACACTCAAAAATTCAAAATATAATAGGAGATATGGTCAATTGAATTTCATGTTACGTTTTTACCAAAATCTAATTTTTCAACCCTTTGTGATTTCTAAGAAACTTTAATGTTTATACATACTAACCAACATAACTCATTATAACACTTACTAATACCACGCATACCCATGATTTTCATTAGTCCAATGCTTTTATTATGACTTTCATCATAATCCACGTAAACAGATCCTTTTAGTTGAAGAAATATTTGAGGGTTTAAGAAATGGGTTTTGTACTGGGGTCAATACAAAATTCGATTTCACGCTCTAAGTAGGCTAAGAAGTCTTCATGAATACGCCAGGAAATTTATTAATAATAGAAATATCATTCAAAACTGTGACTCTCATCCAAGACTTGGATAGTACGTCACATTGATACCAACTGTGACTTCTATCCCTTAACCTGGATATCACCTCACAATGATACCTATCAACTTGCCATCTTCAGTCACAACGTCGCCTATAGAAAGTCTGGCTTCGGTGCATTCCACACAAGAAAGTTAACAACGAAAGGATCGGGCTCTTTACTTATGGCTTGATATAACAAAGTTGATTAACTTTAGGATTTGGTTACTTTGAATTAGTATAACGAGTTTGGTTAGGAATATGAAAGCTAACAACCTTACAAAAAGAATAATGAGTAGTTAATCAATCGTTTTCAAAAATTACCTCAAAGGCAAGTATTTTCAAAGAGATAAGATCGACAGGTAACGTGAAAGTGTTTATTTGAAACAACAAGATTAATAAACAATGGAGGTAACGAAGGTTTCTCCCAACGAAGTTTCAATAGATAAATCAAAGTCTAATTTCTCCGGAGTCAAATTTAAACGTTGAACGCAAGCAAGAGAGATAAAATAATGGGTAGAACCGGTTGCTTATAAGGTATAGACTTCACAATTTATAATTAACTAACCCGTGTACTAACTTCGTTCGGTTTACTCGCTTTTGAAAGTCATGAAAAATGCACTTCCTAAAACCAACAACTTTGTTTTGTCCATATCCACCTTTGGTGCCACCGTCCCAACTAGACTTGACTTTGGTGCACAACAAAATTGAGCTAAATGACCTTCTCTTCTTGCAATTTCCACTTCTATTATCTTTGCCATGATTACCAATCAAGTGGTTACCATTCTTAGCATGATAATTTCCCCACGATGGTTATCATTGTTACGATAATTTGTTGCCACCAAGATATGATTATTATCGTGTTGTTGGTCGTTACCTTTTGTTTGAAATGAATCAACACTCTCATGTGCTTCATTGCTTATCTCAAAGATTTTCGATGTCATTCTCAAACACCGCCACAAAACAAGGGTTAATTAACATATCACATATTATCCCTATACTACGTGAGCCAATTAAATAACAAATAAACTTAGGTAGGTCATATGCTAGCGAAGGAATTCCCGCCTCTCCCCTCCTAGTTCTTATCTCAGCATCTTAGCCGTGGATCATATCCCTAAGCTCGATACCAACCGTGACGCCCCAAAATTAGGTATACGTCACCCATCTTGGGTCGCCACTTACATGGTACATAAATTCAAATACAACTTACTAATATAACTGCTGTGCAGTATGTACAATACGACATAAATGTGAGTTTGAATACAAATATTGTCTACTAGATATTATACAAACTCAAAAGGAGTCCTCATTACAACTATTATCACACTATTTCACGTAAATAGTGAGGACTACTAATGCTATCCTCCGGACCATTACTCTGCTTCTCGATTCGTCCCGGCTATGTTCTCATTTCACGAAGAGAACAATGAAAAAGAAAGGTGAGCTCAACTAGCCCAAAGAAGAAATATTATGACTAAGATAATGCGTAATAAATTATCATTAGCCTTCAACAATGTTAAACCGATAAAATAAAATAGACAACCATTTAATCTGCGGTGAATATGCAATCCATTAAAAGAGTCAAGTAGAGAATAAAATCTACTATCTTTTAGGTTTTAAAAGGTTTTCATCAATTTTTATCGGTGAGACTCAGTTTAATAAATAAACCACCACATCTAATCATCCTTGTACCACAGTCAAGGATTTTCATCAAATTATCAATGGTCATGACTATACCGAATCACCCCTGGTCATAATCATACCAAAGACTATCCATCACCGCATTACAGAATAATCGAGGACTTTTATCATATCATTTATAACAAGCCATTATTATACTTAGAATGATCCTCGGTCATAATCATACTAAGTTCATCTATGCACGTAAGCCAAAGATAACATAATATATCATGACGATGATGACAATGACATAATAATTCAATAAAACAAGTTCAAGAATTATTTTATCCGAGAATTAGTAACGTCAAATTGTCAACAAGATACTGTTTTGTAGAGTAAAATTCAAGAATGATCAGAAGAATATTTCCATGAAAAGATACTAGATGAAACGCAAATATCAAGGATATTCTACTAATTTCATGGAGTATAGAAGTCAAAGTTTTAACCAACTGGGTATAATAAAGAATGGAATAACAAAAGAAATCACCATGCATGCGGATTTATGCGCATGACAAAGTTATTCAACGTAATAATAATAACGGAACCAGTCGAATTGAAATTCACAATCGGCGGTGATGATCCAATGTAATAATAAATGCTTGAATAATAAACAATGGAACCGGTCCTGTAAAACACACGCATGGATATTCAAATGTAATAATAAATGCGGAATAATAAATAATGGAACCAGTCCTATTTAAAACACACGTATGTGATATTCCAACAGAATAATAAAGAATGGAATAACAGAAGAAGATCACCAAGTATAGGGGATTCCGCGTATACAGGTTATTCCAACAGAATAAATAAGGATGGAATAACATAAGGATTTCACCAAGTATAGGGTATGCCGCATATACAGGTTATGTATAGGGTATACCACTTTTACAGGTTATTCCAACAGAATAATAATGAATGGAATAACAGAGGGATTTCACCAAGTATAGGGTATGCCGCGTATACAGGTTATTCCAACAGAATAATAAAGAATGGAATAACTGAAGTTCTCTTCATGAATACAAACGAATAATATCCCTTACGGGTACAACAAATAATACCCCTTACCGTAAAAGACACTGGATATCAAAGTAGTGAAGTACCAGAATACTCTTCTTCTTTCTCTCTATAGATTTTCTCTCTATAGCTTCTCTCTATAATTTCTCTCTCTAGAGTTTCAGTGAATTCGTAAGAAAATAATGAAGGAATGAGCTTCTATTTATAGGAAAATAGAATGCATAGTAATTAATTCATGAACGGTCCAGATTGATTTACTTTAATCTGACGGTCCATATTTAAAGCAAAATCTTTTAAATAAAATATCATATATTCTATTTATATAAAAACATTTTACTATGCAAACACTATGCAACACTATGCAAAACACTATGCAACACTATGCATAATAAAATATAATATATTCTATTTATAGAATAACTTTAATAAAGTATTCTGTTTTATATAAAAAGATGTTTCTGTTTTATTACGTTAATAATACTAATAAAACAAAACGTCATTATCGCTATAATAATTCATATTATTAATCGACAATAATGGAATCAAACTGAGTGACTTCTCACATAAGCATCAATAATCAATACCGTGTGCTACTATGCAACCACACGACTTACGTTGTACTTTTACTACCGAGTAGTTCAACAGTATCAACGGTAAAACTTCCGCCATTATTTCAATAAAATATTTTTGTCGTTTTCTCAATCCGATGATAATTACATTAGGGGTCCACCAATGATTGAGTAGTTGTCACGAATATTCCCGCTAAACCGAATATTCCCCACCAATCGAATATAATATAACCACTTGCATACTTTGCAAAATTTATAAATACTACCCACAACTATAATATTTATCTCAAATTCACACCATAATATTAAAAATTATTTCGATAAAATTTAAATCTTTATTGATAAAATCTGGGGTCTCACAGCTTAAATCATCATTTAAATTGGATTATTGTTCACTATTCACTACATGCATATAATTGTAGCACTAAAGGTCATCTAGAGATAAACTGTTCAAAGAAGAAAAATAACAGTAGAAATAAAACATTATGGGTAAAGAAAAGTGATTTGATTTCAACTAACACAAATGGACCCATAAAAGATAAATTGCACTTTCTTTTAACAGGTATGTTTCAAGGCAAGGGAATCCTCTCAATAGTGGATTCTTGATAACGGATGCTCTCTCCACATGACGGGTGACAAATCAAAGTTTGTAGAGCTAAATCCCAAAAAGAAACATGGAATTGTCACTTTTGGAGATAGTCGGTCATGTGAAATAGTCGAAAAAGGTAAAATCGGTAACGGTAAGGTTAGTATTAATAATGTTCATCTTGTTAATGGTCTAGAATTTAATCTTAAAAGTGTTAGTCAATTAATGGATAATGGACATCAAGTAAAATTTGAAAAAGACAAGTGTACAATTTCCCATGGTACTATCAATGCTACTTTAGTTGCCCAAAGAGAAGGAAATATATATACTCTTGATTTTGAGCAACAGGAGGAAGAACTATGCCTTGCCATAATTCAAGATGAAGCAAGTCTATGGCATAGAAGAATGGGACATGTTTATATGGACTTGATCAAAAAGTTGTCTTCAAAGAATTTAGTGAAAGGATTACCCAAGATAAATTTTAAAAAGAAAGGTATATGTGATCCACGTCAACTCGGAAAACAAGTAAGAATATCATTCACAGCAAAGAATATGGTATCAACTTCTTCTCCTTTATAATTACTCCATCTTGATTTATTTGGACCAGAAAGACATGCTAGTCTAAATAGTAAATTTTATGCATTTCTGATAGTTGATGATTTCTCTAGATACACATGGGTATTATTTCTTAGAACTAAAGATAAAGCATTTAAAGAGTTTCAAAAACTAATAAGAAACTTGGAAATAAAATATACCTTAAACTTATAAAAATCAAAAGTTATCATGGTACTAAATTTCAAAAGGATTTTGTTATATTTTGTGATAAAAAAGGAATTAGTCACGAGTTCTCAGCACCAAGAACTCCTCAACAAAATGGAGTGGTAGAAAGAAAAAATCGAACCTTACAAGAAACAGCCAGAACTCTAATTCAAGAAAGTAAACTTCCAAAAAAATTTGGGCCGAAGCTGTGAACACATCATGTTATGTACTAAATAAAGTGCTTAGTCGTCCAATTATTTTGAAAATAGCCTATGAACTATTAAATAATAGAATTTCAAATATAAGCTATTTCAAAGTCTTTGGATCTAAATGTTTTATTCTTAACACTAGTGAGAACTTGGGTAAATTTGACGCTAGATCATATGAGGGAATTTTTATTAGCTATTCTTAAAATAGTAAAGCATATCGCATATATAATGTTCAAAAGATGTGTATTGAAGAATCATTACATATTAAATTTAATGAGCCTAACAATGATCTTCCAAAAGATAGAGAAGAAGATGCAAGCAATCTAGAGATTGCTGCAAATCCAGCTTATCATATAGAGCAAAACAACAAGTTAAAGGAACCTATCCAGCAAGCTAGATTAGACGAACAACATGACCATGAACCATAAACTACTTCAAACATAGAAGAATCAACTCAAGATAATGACCTTCAGCAAGAAGAAATAATCCATGACATTTAATTACCAAAATTAGCAAGATACATCAAAAATCACCCTCCAGATAACATTATTGGAAATATAAATGAAGGAATTACCACAAGAAGAAGAACACAAAATCTTTGTGCGTTTTCAGCATTCTTATCTCAAATTAAACCAAAGAATGCCAAAGAAGCTATTCTTGATGAAAATTGGCTACTAGGAATGCAAAAAGAGCTACAACAATTCGAAAGATGTCAGGTCTGGGAGTTGATGCCTCCTCCAAAAGATGTATCTATTATTGGAACTAAATGGGTGTTTACTTCGAAGCGGTTGATCGCTTTTACAACTTTATTTACATTTTTGATCCCCCATAGAGGTGCTTTATGGTGGTTGATCATGTCTGTATATATATATTTACAGCTTATATATATATATATCTGCTTACTACTTTCATATAAATTGTGGCATCATGTGAGCCTAGGAATCATATGATCACAGATTCAGTCTACTGAAACTAGATTCAGTTCTCGTGATGGATATTTTCAGCTGTAAGCAGCTTGTAAATTATTCACGGTGTTTGAATATCCTTGGATGACTTTCATGCCCATGAGGAGTTTGGCACTGCTTTGTACATGATTTTCTCGAAGATGCTTCGCATCTCAAAAATTAAAAGCAATCAAGCCGAACATTTAATAAAATGGAAGTATCAAAGGCCTCAATTACTATTAAGCACAAGGTTTGAAAAATCCTTTTACAAAACTTCATTGCTATATCTTGTTTAAAACTGAATTTTTACACAAATTCAAACCCTTTGTATATAGATACGAATGAGGTACAACACTACTTCCAAATAACAACATATTGACCCACACATATACACACATACATTCATACAACAGTTTCTGTGATGCCCCCAAATTCGGGTATCTTCTAACCTGACATATGGTGCTACACCGTACTCATAACTATACAATCATTCCAATGCAATACAATATAATGAGTGTAATTACTATCTTTTATTACAATTAAAGTGTAATCCTTTCCTAGGTTCATAAACCGATTACATTGTTTGTTGTTCATAATGTATAATACATACAAACATACTAGTCTATTACACGATGGTTAATTATCTATCTTAGCTTTGCCCTTATCTCTCTTAGCTTTCTCAGTACGTTCATCCTTAACTGCTGTCATATAAATCATGCAAAAAGTGAGCATAACAAGCTCAGCAAGTTCAACAAAGAATAACATTAATACCACATTCGTGAACTATATGACAAATCAGACATAACTGAACAAATAGTTATGAAGTATTATGAAACAGTAATACTTTAACAATACATAACATCAATTCCCAAATTATAGAATAGTTTAGGAATTCTGAACCGATCATAAGACCATAAATAGTAACTTTTTGTTTTCATACTTGAAAAGGATATCACAGTACTAAGGCTGTACATCTGGCATTACTTACGAGTACTTATAGGTGATCAGCCTATAGTACTCTATGTTGACCAACATTCATCCGTTAAACGTATTTACATTTAAGTTTTGGCAAACTCACGTGCCCATCGAATAATCGATAAAAAATACTTTTGTTTGTTCATAGACAAACCTTACCTTCAAATCCGTACCAATTTCTTGGCATACGATAGCGTTAACATTTCTATATAGAAAGAGATATATACAAATCAATCTATATCTTACGAGTAGTCTAGCCGAGTTAAAACTGACATTGACCCTTTCTTTAAAATCATTCATGCAACTCACTTCAATGAATCACAGAAAACTCGACTAACACGAAGGTTAGAAAAACGTTAAGAAAACTTGCCTTTCAGCGTCTTCAAATAGCTTAATTGACTGATCACAGCCTTTATAGAATCTACATGATATATTCACATAACACACTGTAATTAGCTACCAAACAATTAGTCACATTGTTTCTACCAACTTCGTTCTCTTCTATGTCTTAGTTAACTTTATTTCATTTAATAAAGTCAATTTGACTTATTCCCTTTATCCCAGCTTATTAACATTCTTACGTTACTCACCGAATTCAATCATCATCGGTGAAGTACCAATGTTGATTACTGTTCACAGTTTGTTTATTAACACTTCGTGTTCTTTGTAATAATACTAACAACTTGCGTTCAATTCCTAAGTTCATTACCATATACACCAGTATATGTGACACAAGGATAGTTTTAGTACACTTATTAAGTGTATAAACTTAACTCATATAGGTCTCTGAACAATTGAAGTTCAAACCTAAGTTGTCTAACAAAGACCCTGCCTCGGCGTCGCGGCGTGGCCTTCCTATACAATCAAGGCCATGACGCCAAATATTTGCATACCAAGTTCTGTCTCGGCCAAGCACACAAAAACTCCTTTACATAAGTGGCGCTGCGATGCCACTTTCAAGAGGGTGACGACACTGCATCGCATTGTGGCGTGGCAGCACTTAAAGCTTTGTCAGCCGCTACGCTGCACCTCAGCACTGAAAAAGTTTGAAAAAATATAAATTTTGGTGAGCCTTCCGGATTAATAACTTCTTCGTTATAAGTCTGATTTGGTTCGTTTAAAAGCCTACACGTCATAAATTACATACTCTATACGTTCATATAAGAATTCTACACTTTCGAATCCATTAACTTAAAATTCACTATTAATTTCATTCTAAGCGTTCGTTAAACGCTAATGAGCGTTCAATACTCGTTTTCTTTGTTTTAAGTTGGAATCTGATGATTCTTGAGTCCATGACTCTTAAATACCATAACTCACGTGTTGACTTTGAAAAAAAATGTTTTCAAGTCTCACAGCAACTTTTGACTATCAATCCGGAATTTTTACGTTTTTGACGTTTAACGTCTATTTTCACGAAATTCGCCATAACTTCGTTACTAGTATTCTATAAGCCAAATCACATGGAATACTCCATGGATTTTATATCTACATCCTAACCAAGCAAGATGCAAGATACTAATAGAGATGGTTTTCAATTTGTCCATCAACAACTAAGTTCAATACTCAATAATTTCTATGGTTCAAACTTACGTAAACCCTTATGATTTTCATTTACGCATGACTTATAAAGTTGTTACATATTACAAGTCATCCTTATTTCTCCATAGGAGACATGCTCCACCAATATATGATTCTTTATATCAAAGAAATCAAAAGGGATTGAAAACCAATATTAATGGAATATTACCTTTACGAACTTTACGTTCTTGCTAAACTTCTAATGAAAAAGCTTCAAGGTAGAATAATGGTTTAAGTCTAGCTCTTTTTCTCTCTCAAATATGTTGGTTGAGTCTTGGAAAAACATCAAATGGCCAACATAGGCTTCCTATTTATAGGAAAACAAGAGGGAGGGCTTTCTGATCAAATATCCCACCTCCTTATTATTCACTACTTCATCACCAAGTAAAATACTTGGTGATCAAGTAGTTTGCTTTGCTTGCACACCAAGTGGCCAGCCCACCATGCCCATGGGTCATCCCCATGGGTTTTCCCATGGGTTTTATCCATTCGGTGACCCACCGGTTCGATCCACAGTTCGGTTTCTTTGATCGGCTTAATTAATTCTAATATTGGGCTTTCACTTGGGTCTAAACACTTAATTCATTGGGCTTGATTACTCAATCATTTGGGCTTGATATAAACCAAATCCAATTGGATTATACTAAGTCTTTATACTATAAATCCAATAATACCAAACGTATTCTCCACGTATAATTTACGTATTCTCATAATATAATACTAGTACGATAATCGTATTGTACTTCGTATTAAGTCTTCGTATTATACGCGTATACTCAATAGTATCATACCCGTATAACATACGCATAATCATCGTAATTCATTATACGCCTCACATTTCCTTCTTGGAAATCATTCTTCTCAACCCTTAGGTTTTAAGTCCGCAGGCGAAAACTTCGTTTGTCATAAATGAAATATTATTAGATATTTCATCTTATCTTCGCATTCTATCATTATGCGTTTGTCGAAATTTCAAACTTAATTCCCGAGCAGAAACGGATGAATAGTGTTTTTACGGAAATTTCTTCGGAAAACAATTATTTTCATCTTGGAAATTCTAAACAATTAATTCTAGCACGTAGCCAGATTACTAACCATATCAGCACATTCTAGGTCATAGAACGACCTCCAGATAGCTTACTCATAAAATAAATCAATTAAATTCATTTAATTCACATAATCAAATAAAATTTAAATATCATAAAAATCCGATTTTCTCGGGCGTTACAGTTTCTTTGAAAAGTGGCAGTCACCGTGGCAACACGGATGTCGGGGGGTGCCTAACACCTTCCCTCCGCATAATCAAGCCCCCGAACCTAAATGAATCTCGATTTCACAGACCCATTTAGCAGTGTCACATCACTGGGTCAATGTGCAAACCTTTTCTCGGTTTCATTGGTGCAACTATTTAAAAATACCAACTGGCGACTCTTAACAGTCCATCGTCTACATGATATATGTCAGACCTTTTTCACTTATTTTTTCAAACAAATCTCACCTAACATGAGAACACCAAAGAACAAGTAACGAAAAGGGACAAGTAAAAATCCCGACATCGACAACAGTTGGTATCAGAGCTTAGGGATATGGTCTCTAGCGGAGATCGGGGAATAAAACTAGGAGGGGAGAGACAAGTAAATCCTTCGCTAGTGTGTCCTACCTAAGCTTATTTGTTGGTCGGTCAGAATATAGGGATATTATGTGGTATGTTAATTTCTTTAATTAGCCCTTGTTTTATGGCAGTATTTGAGAATGGCAGCTGAGAATGTTAACAATGGAGTGAATGAGACCGTGGAGACACCTTTAATTACAAATCAGAGGAACATGCAAGAGGAAGGCAATATTCCTCCTATAAACAACACTACCGAACAAATGATGAATGATGGGATGTTTAGAAGCTTTTTGTAGTACATGCAAAATCAGACGAGGTAGACTCTTATACAAAATACGGGTGGAAATAATAGCAACGCGTGGCTTGTCACAGCCAAGCAGTTCAAAGAGTTGGGGCCACCAGAGTTTTTGGGAAAGTCGAATCTGATTAAGGCAGAAATATGGGTTAAGCAAATTACCAAGATATTTGATGTCTTAGGATGCACGGAGGAACAGAAGGTTCTATTCGCCACCTTTATGTTATGTGGTGAGGTAGATTACTGGTGAGAATCTGTGAAGCGAACCCAGCCAGCCGTACTCAATATGTCTTGGGAAATGTTTCACAAACTGTTCAGTGACAAGTACTTTCCTGAAAGTATTTGTCATATAAAGGAGGTAGAGTTTATTAGACTGGAATAGAACAACAGGATTGTGTCCTAGTACGAGGCTAAGTTCGCAGAGTTATCCAGGTTTGCACCTCATTTGGTAGAGAATGAGGAACGTATGACGTGGATGTTTTTGAGAGGTCTGAAACCCGAAATTCGGCAATATTTCATTTCTCACAAATTTTTTCTATATTCAGATGTTGTCAACATGGCTCAATTATTAGAGTGAGATAATGAGTATGTTCAACCGAGGGACCACACCAGGGTCATACGAGTGGCAGCAGTTATCGGAGCAATGATAACTAGTGGGGAGGAAAAAATACAGACAAAAGCGGTAACCACTCGAGTGATAATCGTGGCCATGATAATAGAAGAAGCGAGTCGGGAGGAGAGTTCAAAAAGAGAAGGTACAAAAAATACAACGTGAAGACGTCAGCACTAGCATCAACTGTTTCTAGGGGAGGAGAACGGCCACCGGTCATATGTTATAATTGCGAGAAAGAGGGACATATCAGCCCAAACTGCCCACAATAATTCAAGGTATGTTATAACTGAGGAAAGGAAGGTCATATAGCTCGAGATTGTTCTGTAGCAAAATCAAGTCCAACGGGGATGGTGACTCCAAAGGCTATCCCAGACAAGTTAAAGTCAGCAGTTCCTATAAGAGCGTTTGTCGTGACTGGCCAAAATGCGAGGAACCCGAACGAGGTGATCACGGGTAAGCTAATCATAAACTTTTGTGAAGTTTATACCTTACTAGATACCGGTTCTACCCATTCTTTTATCTCTCCTACTTGTGCTCAATGTTTGAACTTGACTCTAGAGAAATTAGACTTTGACTTATCTATCAAGACTTCGTTAGGAGAATCTTTCATTACATCCACTATTTATAAATCTTGTTTGATCCAAGTTGGCACCATCACATTACCTATTGCCCTTATCTCTTTAAAGATACTTTCATTTAATGTGATTTTAGGGATTAATCGGTTGACTACTCATCATGCCAAAATTAATTCTTTTCGTAAGGTTGTTAGTTTTCATATTCCTAACCAACCTGTTATGCGAATTCAAGCAACCAAACCACTAAAGTCAATCATTATCATATCAAGCCATAAAGCCATTCATTTATTAAAAAATGGATGTCAAGCTTTCTTAGCCCATGTCATAGACTTGAACAAAAATACGTCAGATTTGAATAATATTTCTGTTGTTAGTGAATTTCCTGATTTATTTCCTGAAGAACTTCCTTGTCTACCCCCAGAACGTGAAGTTGAATTCTTAATTGACCTTGAACCTGATATAAAACCCATTTCTAAAACCCCATATCGAATGGCTCCTATTGAACTTTAGAAGTTAAAGGTCCAACTACAGGAGTTGTTAGACATCGGTTTCATTCGTCCTAGTACATCTCCTTGGGGTGCTCTTATTTTATTCGTAAAGAAGAAAGACGGGAGTATGAGACTTTGTATTGACTACCTGGAATTGAACCATGTCACCATCAAGAATAGGTATCCGCTACCTCGCATTGATGACTTGTTCGACCAGTTGCAAGGAGCACAATTCTTTTCAAAGATCGATCTTCGTTCTGGATATCACCAGCTAAAGATTAAAACTGAGGATATTTTGAAGACTGCCTTCAGAACTCGGTATGGGCATTATGAATTCTTAGTCATGTCTTTTAGATTGACTAATACTCCAGGCGGGATGAAATGTAAAGAAAGTAGTAAAAACGATCAACCGCCACGAAGTAAAATCCAGGCGGAACGAAATGTAAATATATATATATATATATATATATATATATATACGAAAGTAGATAAACGCTCCAGACATAAGTCTAGGCTCAATCGAGGCATAACTCGATAATGTTAGTCCATATATATAATATATACATAAATATATACAGACAAAAATAAAAACCACGGACCAAAGTCCGGGTAAACACACGCAACACGACTCTCAACGTAAAGAATAGTGTGTGCAAAGATGAAGAGAAAGGCTTTAAAGTGTGTAAGAAGACTTACAGTGGACTGCCAAAGAAGACTTCTATTGCTTGAAATGGATGAACACTCAGATCCCGCGGGTAAAAAGTAGCTATATGTAAGCTCACAAGTGTTTACAATAAGAAAATACTCAATTTAGGGTGTGTACAGAGCAAATTTGACAAGGCTTCCTCGCCTTTTTTTTCTTCTTAAAATGGCCACCCCAAGCCCTCTATTTTTAGAGGGGGGAGCCACAGGTGTACCTGCGGCTGCCCGGGGTGCCACGGGCTTCGCGGGTCCCGTCGTCTTGAAATACATGCACGCATGCACTGTGATGTCCGCTCAAACTTTTAGAACTGCAATCTGGGAATCCGACTGAGGTATATAAGACCTATTTCGGACCGCCGTTGTCGAGAGTTACGCAATGACATAGGATTAGAGGTTGTACGAAGTCAAGAAGAGGGGACCATGCCCATGGTCTTCAAGCTTCAAATTCTATCTGTTTCCCTACGTTATAGTCACTCGGGATCAGACTTCCTTGGTTCTTGTGGGACATTATTGCGCAGAAATGTATGTAGAAATGTATGTATGAGATGTTGAGATGGCGCAATATGGGATCAAGGTGGCAAGATGACGACTGTACCCCTCACCAGGGTTATCTCTGGTTTGGGCTAATAAAGTAGACGTTGCTCAGGGTTACATCTGTGATTGGACTACTGCAAGTGTTGAAGGTCCTCAGTGTCATCTCTGAGGTGTGCCTATCTTCCCGGTGTTATATCCGGGTCTTTGGACTGAGCGCCTTGGTGTGACTGCCGAGGTTGAAGTTGATTGTATGTATTTGAAACAAGCATTTTCGGGGTTATAGCCGGAACTGCAATGACAATCCTTGGGGTTATCACTAAGGAGGTGCTGTTATTCCCAGTGTTATTTCTGGGACTGGAACTGAGCGTCTTGGTGTTATCGCCGAGACAAGACTGTCCTCTTCGGTGTTGTTTCCGGTCTTTTGCACTACAGGCCTTGGGGTTATCTCCGAGGTTGGAACTGATCCTCCCGGTGTGTGTTTCGGGATTGAGACTGTACTTTCGGTGGTATCTTGAATGGATATGAGCTGTCTTCTAGGGTTAACTTTGAAAGACGAATCTGCCCTCTTGCAATGTTAGTAACAGTTGTGCAGAAAATTTCGAGTGTCTACAGATGCCCCTCTTTATCATATTCATGCAATGCAAGGCATGGATATGATAAAGAATCCTAGACACTTGAAATGCAACAAGATAAACATGATGCTATATACAGCAACATGATGCAAATGTATGATGCATGTTTTATTGGTTTGTGTTCTAACATGGTGAGATGATTGTCGGCTCTCTGTTGCTCCTGCTAGGGATTGACAATTAGTGATGTCTCTGATGACAAGATTAGACGTGCGATCCAAATCTTTTAGGATGTTGACATTGGGGTTATCACCAAAGTCCTGAATCCTTGATGCAGACTTTACCATGAAGATGTGCCTCTAGTGTATAAGAGATCTGTGGGGATAAAGCTTTGTTTGTTTGAGGATGTGTATAACATATTCTATCATCGGTACTCTCCAATGAGGATGGTCTTCCCTGATTTATACCACCAGTACATACCAATGTTCTGTCGGAGTTACTGCCAACGGTAAATGTCGTCAGGGCTGCCTGACCTTCGCTGATGTGTATATCACCGGATAAAAACCCCTGTTAGGCAAAATGTCAAGGCTGCTTGACCTTCGTTGATGTGTGTATCACCGGATGATAATGCGTTGTGACCCCCGTCGGGGACACGTACATCAATGGACGCGAATGCATTATGACCCCCGCTAGGAACTGTTGTGGATATGAGTACCAATATATGGAATCATCGAATGGCCTCCGATGCTTCGATGGGTTTACTTGTGAATGGCTGAAATAACGTCAAGGTTGCTTGACCTTCATTGACACGTACATCAATGGCTGAGAATGCATCATAACCCCCATCGGGGATTCGTATGTAGATGAAGAATGCATTGTGACCCCCGCCGGGGAACATGTTGTTGACGTAGAATGCGTTGTGACCCCCGCCGGGGAACACGTTGTTGACGAAGAATTGCGATGTGACCCCCGCCGGGGACTGTATTAATGAATTCACGTTTTAACCCCCGCTGGAGATTTGTGCGTCAATGGATGACAATGCGTTGTAACCCCCACCGGGGACTCATGCATTAATGGACAACAATGCATTGTAACCCCCGCCAGAGACTCGTGAAGGGCTTTAGGGTTACAACCCTGTATTGACAGCATCGGACCTGTGCAAGGTATTAACGAGTGTGATTGTCGAAAGCTGAGATCATCGGCATAGTATACCCGGTGTGGGGGCGAATACCAACGAGCCATATGTGAAGCCATAGTTTGACTTATGAAAACCAGGATTTCAGGCTATTCTGCTCAATCGCATAGCGTTTTTATTCCTAATTTGGCCTTTTCAGCTTCTGAGACCTCTTTTGCAACTCAAACTGGACCGAGCCAGAGGGGTGGGACCTACGTAGGGGTGCCGCTGTGACGCCCCCAAATCCGGGTCTCTTCCAACCCGACAGATGGT
Source organism: Panax quinquefolius (assembly GCA_020205615.1). NCBI lineage: Eukaryota > Viridiplantae > Streptophyta > Magnoliopsida > Apiales > Araliaceae > Panax > Panax quinquefolius. The sequence goes on along the minus strand of CM035154.1, from coordinate 98,580,861 downwards.
GCTACACGATACTACCACTCATTCATTTATTCATTCAATTGAATAGTCTCAAAAGGAATAATATAACTTCTATATATATCCAAAATAATATTACATTTCCCAGGTTCTTTGTAACCCATTCATTTGTTCTTGTCATAATATCAAATATATTACAAACATTCAACTATTCTATTACATAAGCAATCTAAGGGTTCGTCTTCGCCTTGCCCTTGTCCTTGCCCGAGCCTTCGGTCTGCTCGATCTTGGTTGTGTTCATATGGTTCAAGCAAGAGTGAGCATGACTAGCTCAGCAAGTACTACAATTCTAATAAATAACATGCTTGAAACATAGAACTTATATATCTTCAGTAACTGAACAATAGTTACGAAGTACTATCGATAATTCAAAATAACACTTCTTTTCATTCAAAATGTTTTCCAACAACAATATTCAGTAGAATATCAACTAAGGCTCAGAACTATGAGCTGTTCATAATTTCTTTTGAAAAAGGACAATCCGACACTAAGTCTGTAAGTCTGACATAGCTTACGAGAACTTCTGGGTGATCAGCCCATAGTACTCTATGTTGATCAACACTACATTCATTAAACGTGTATACGTTTAAGTTGTGGCAACCTCACGTGCCTGTCGTTAAACGACAAAAAACATTTTAGCATACTTGGTCTTTGATTGAAAACCATACCAATATAACTCGGTAAACATAAATCATGCTCGACAAAATCATAATATAAGTCTAGCCGAAAGAATTGGCTTTAGACTTTATCGTTCAAGACTTCATGTGAAAGAATACATGAATTACAAAACTTGTCCAGACTGAACTTGAACAAGGGTTAGAATACTTGCCTTCAGCGTCTGCTTACTGATTATCACACGTACACTTTAGGTCTCTAAGTCTCTATAATACATGATCATATAACGTACCACATTAGGTTTTATATAATCAAGTAGGTATATTATTATATCTTACCCTTCATCTCAATCTAAATCCTGACTTAGATCTGTTATTATGGTTTCCGGCTTTTCATTACGTTATTCACATTACGTTCATCTTCAATTGATTATTAACCTTTAATCAACATACATTAGTGTCTTACAATGCCTTAACAATGTTATATTAACACCTTAGTTCATTACCAAGAGTTTCTTTCATTCTATACTTGTAAACATTCTTGTCCAACAAAACTCTAGGACTGGCGCCGCGACGCCACACTTAACTCTGCGTCTCGTGTCATGCACATGAAGTTAGCAATATACTGCAGTTCGACCTCGTATTTCGGCGTGAGGCTTTTAAGGCTATGAGTCGCGCTGCGGCGTGGACTCTGTGCCTCAGACAGTTTGCAAAATTTTAAAAATTTTACGAAACTCCCGGACGTATAACTTCTTCGTTATAAGTCCGAATTGGTCCGTTCAAAATCATACGGTTCACAAATTACATACTCTATGCATTCATGCAAGAATTTTATCTATTTGACTTTGTTTTCTAAAATTTCACCTATGAGTTCATTTTTAACGAAAACGATAAATGTTCGTGAACGTTCAACGCTCGTTTCTTCGTTCTAAGTCGAAATCCGGTCATTTTTGAGTCCGCAACTCTATAATGCCAAATATGACTTGTCTCCATCGAAAACCAATGTTTTTGACTTCAAATTCAAAATATGACTTCCATTCCGAGAATTTCACGAATTCGACGATAATCGTCCAATCGTGTGAATTCCGGCAAAACTACATTCTTAATGATTCTAAATGGATTTTAATCAACAAAGGATCATTACAAGTTACTTATTAAACCAACTTATAGTCAAAGTAGGTTTTGACTTATTCTCATAAGTCAATGACTTATTTAACTTATGAACTATAATTCCTCATGCTTATGCCTTATTACGAACTTAAGTCCATTAATCAATATTCTTATGTTATATTCAACATACTAATCATCATATGACAAACATATGATAAGTTCTTCATTATTCTAACAACTTATTAATGTTTAAGTTGCTTATCCAACTTATTCGGCTTAAGTTAATTCCTTATTAACTTATTACATGTTCTTAACATACAATCTATCTTCTCTATCAATCCTATCATAGAATAGATGTAGATAAAAGCGATGAGTCTTACCCTTGAAGACTTCAATTCACTTTGGAAAACTAGCAAAGGTTGAAGTGGCTTATAAGTCTTAAGTGACTTATTCTCTCTACCAATTAAGTAGCTTATAATTGAGAGGAAAGTTGGATGAAAATAACAACCAACAAAATTTGAAATGAGGCTTGTATTTATAGGCCACCAAATCTAGGGTAGAATGGTCATTATAACCTTCCACCTCTTTAAGTAACCTCCTCATTCCACCTCCTTACTATTCATAACCTAGCAACTAAGTAAACTTGCTAGCCACTTCTAAAACTTGGTCACCACACTTTTTGTTTGCCCATCAAGCTTACCCATTTTACACTTGGATTGCCCCATGGATCATGGCTTCACATTGGGCTTGTTAATTAAATCTAGCCACTTCCTTAATGGGCTTGTGCTAACATAGTTTGGACTTATGACTTATCAAACACTTGGGCTTGATTGTCACATTCTATTGGACTTATACTATTAGGTTAATAATCCTACAAGTCCATTACCTTATATTTAACCACTTAACATAATATACCACATATAATCTTCGTATGATAACTCGTATATTAATTCGTAATATACGTTATCTCATTCTTCAAACATAATAGTACAATACGTCGTATTATACTTACATCCATTACTTCATACAATGTATACACATTATATAATCACAACTTTTCTTCCTTTACGATTAATAAACCTAACGTTCCCAAATTAGGTCCACATGCAAAATATTACGTTTTCCATACTTAGATTATTATTACATAATCCATCTCACCTTGATATTATAACGTTACGTATTTCTCAAAAATTCAAAAATAATTTCCGAGTAGAAATCGATGAATAGTGTTTTTCAGAAAATTTCTCGGAAAGCTTTTATTTTCGTCTTAGAAATTCAAACACCTTAATTCACTCACGTAGTTAAAATACTACGACATTCCGACGTTTCTAGGTTATAGAACGACATTCATCTTATCAACACGTAATAATAATAAATAATATTATTTTATTCATTATTAAAAGTATTTACAATTGTTCAATTTTTCGGGGCGTTACAGCCGCAGGTACACCTACAGTAGTCGTATGTGGACCTGCGGCCAACCATGGGCATAAGTAGCCCGTGGGCTGCTTTTATAAGTAATTTTCAAGTTGTGCCGTGAAGGAAATCCGAGAGCACTTTTTCAGATCTGCTAAGTTTGGGCGACTTTCTGCAAATTCTATCACCGTACAAGTGTTTTACACTGTCCTCGTAACGTATGCATGTATTCTTTTCCAGTTTCTATCCGTTGGAAAATGAATTATCACATGAAATGCATTTAGACACAGTAGTGAATATGCATGCTGATATGACTTTATAAAAAAAATTTAACACAGTGAATGTTAGTATTTAACTATGCCAAATACAATGAGGTGAAAAATTTTAACTTTTGACACAATCAAATGGACACCTTTTTCTGCTATTTCTTATCCTATTTGAGGACAAATGAGCATAGGTGGTAATGCAAAGTAATCCTGGTAATTAGGCTACCCTTATGGATTGATGACTTTGACATTTTAATACATATAGTATGTATATGACTGTGGGCAGGTGTGTTACTGAATAGCCACCTAGTCATGCCTATGTGCATGTGGTTAATCCTACTTACAAAAGGGACTATGGCAAAATTTTCTAAAATTTAGGCATTGGGTAGTCATGCATTTTTAACTCTACTGTAGACATATGTTAAAGTAATGCATGCATGCATGTAGTCATGAAAATGCATTGAAAAAGATCCAGGTTTTAAAAAAATAGCACACCCTTTCTGAGGTGATTTGGAGACTTTTTTCCAGATATTATGGATCCGAATCAGCCAAGTAGTTCCCGTAGGACCACTTTCTGGTGTACGGAGGAGGGCTTCTGAAGTGCCTCGACCCCGTTCTGTTAGACAAGGTCGTCGTTTGGTGGAGGCGGTGGTACGTCCCGTCCAGGTTGATGTGCCGGACATTGAGGACGAGGAGGAGGATGTTCTGGTTGCGGACCCTGATCCTACAGCACCCGGTCCCCATAAGGAGATGCTAGACATTTAGGTGGCGAACCCAGAGCTTCTGGGTGATTTGAGTCGACAATCATCCGTCTATCTGCACTTAAATGAGGTATAAAATTAGATCTTAATCTTCCTTCTTTCCTATTGATGAGGGGTAAAGGATTCTGATGTTGATCTGCATTTGATGTAGGTTCCCGGCTTTACACAGCCTCGAGGGAACTGGTTTAGCATTCACTCCACGTACCAGGCTCTGCATCCTTACTATAGAGCGATTGTGCATGACTGGGGGTTTGGGGCGTTCTTTTCCATTCTTCCCCGTCGTTATCCCTGGGGTTACCTCAGGGCATTGTCTGAGCACTGGTTTCACCAGACTCAGTCTCTCCATTTACTGGACTATGAGGTGATGATGACGCCGATGGATTGGCGGTTTATCACAGGTATGGAGTTTGGAGGGGCTGATGTGCCTTGTATGATGGATATTACCCCTACTGCCATCAGATCTTTGTTAGGAGTTCCGGCTGAGGCGCTCAAGGGAAGGACTATACGTACAGGTCCTTTGAGCGTAGATGCTATGAGCGAGATGTTGAGTGAGCCCATACCCGCTGATGTGAGAGTCAAGGATCGCATTCTTTGGCGATTGTTCCTGATGATCATTAGGGGTTGCTTCATAGCAGATAACTCTTCTACGGTGTCATTCGCTTTGATCAGTACCACACGAGACGTGGACCATATTAGAGAGTATGATTGGGGTTCCTACACCTTCGCCTATTTCCTCAGGGGAATGTGCATGCGTTCACAGGGCTTGACTGAGGCTTGGTTAGGATTCTACCCATTTTTGCTGGTAAGTACTTCTCTTGTCTTTTCCCATGTACAAGTGAAGAGTGTTGACTGGCAGCATATTTTTGTCTTTGTATTGACAGTTCTAGGCCTATGAGAGGCTCCCATGTTTATGTCAAGTGGGTGTGTTAGGATTGGATACTTACCCACGAGGATGGAGATGTCATCATTTCATACTGGCGGAGGTCCCTGTTGCTGAGGGCTTCACTCATTGCCGCCTATAGCTGGAGCTACTGATAGCTGATGTCATCATGTGGATTCCCTACTCTGGGGAGCATTTGAGCATTGGCTTTAAGGATGGGTACCCGACTGGTGTTGAGTACGTGATTTCCACCCATAGGGTTCCTCTCTTCACAGATGGAGGATGGGAGCTCTATTTAGGAGAGCGTGTTATCATAAGCATTAAAAGAGAGATTCGTATGCCGATCTTACCTCCTGCCAGGTGTTACTGGCCTATTTCACAGTCACCCGTCATTGATATCCCATTGTTGGGTGTTGACGGTTTTGAACTATCAGAGGGTCCCTGTACTCAGGAGATATTCCAGCATTTGTGGTCCCCTCGTACCATTGGGGCCCAGACCCGCGCCACATAGTTCATGGGGGATATGGTTCCAGGATCCGTGATGATGATGGATTGGCTAGCCTGTGTCAGAGATCCGACTCATGTGACACAGATTGATAGTCTGACTCAATGACTGGACCAGATACATTTCTTCATACGACATTTGGGCAGAGATCCTGCAGAGGCGGATATATTTGATCCTTCCAGCTCAGGCGCTGGTCCTTCACGTGACCCATTTGGTTTTGCCGGCGCAGATACTCCATTATATAGGCCTGATATCCCTGTTGATAGAGATCTAGTGACTCAGGAGGAGTTATATTAGGTAGACAAGATTGATGATGTAGACATTAACACCATTATCTTCTTCTGATGTGTATTCTCGTTATCTCTTTTGATAGGTCTCTGTTAGACATTGGGTAGCTCTGCCCCATTCTCGATATCTCTTTTGGTAGGCCGATGTTAGTTGTTAGGCGTCAGTGCCCCATTTCCCTGTATTTTAGCTGTACAGAGATGATGTATTAGATGATGATATACTTAGAATTGTATGTACAGTTTTTCATTCCCTATATCATATTGCCATCTATTGTATCATGCATGTTATTATGTTATGCATATATACGTATGTCCAGAGATATTCAGCATTGACCCCTGGATGGTCTTATGATACGGCCCATACAGATGTCTTCTTCGACAGTTAGCCGCATTGATCATACCCCACTAGTATTGGTGGCATCTGGTATGCGATCATGGTATGATAGTATGTCACCATCAGACAGGGTGACTATAGATCAGATGTTGTAGTATTCTATGACCCTCTTGATGTTTCAAGTTTTGGCAGGATTTATAGAGGGCATGCTAGAGCACTAGGTACCGGAGAGGCAGGTCATCCAATTTGGTACCCATGAGCTGACTCTGACTTTGGAGGAGTATGCACGGTTGACGATGCTGCCGTTGGACAGACCTTGCGTGCATATGGCTATCGGAGATATGAGCAGACAGTTTATGACCCTCACCGGGCTGCGGCGTAGGGTGGTACAAGATGAGTTGACATCTGGTCATGTTATATCCCAGTGTTTTGTTGGGTAAAATCTAATTACGCATAACACGCAAGTATACGTGGTCAACAAGTAATAAAGTGATAAGTTGAGTATCGTTCCCACAGAGAATTAACTAATAAAGTTCACCAAGCACTAACTCATAACCATTTCAGTCTTATTTAAATGATTGAATTGAGATATATAAATTCAAACTATAAAATTAAATAAACCTAACTATTCCTAGAATAAGATTAGATAATGAAGACCTGAGATCACAATTTCATCTATTAACTCATTTAAATCAACACACTTCCTGTTAAGCCAAACTAATTGTACTGGATTGTTAGTCAAGAACACGAAAGTAAAGTATAGCCATCTCTCAATGTACCATACCCATATCAAATATAATCCCTAGTTGAAAGAATACACATGAACACCCAAATTACCTAAACCACTATATGTCTTTGTGATTTACAAATAATTAGGGTTTAAGCCCAAGTTCTCAATTGACTACGAGTGGTGCTTCGGTATATGTCTATCCTAAGCACAAATCATACATCCTATCACAATGTAGAATATACAATCAAAAGCTATTAAGATCAGATCCAAACCCATACTTCGTCTCTCAAGTCCATATGGATTATCACAGTAATTGATGGCCAATCAACTAAGCAAATAAGCATAAATTTTAATAGACAATCCCATAACAATCAATAAGGTTAACAATGAAATATATCAGAATAAACTAATTCATAAAATCCATTGTAATCTCAAAATAGAGTTCAAGTCATAACTGAATCAAAACTACCATCCACATACTGAAAATACATCATAAGATATAATTATGAATCAAAGAGAAAACAAGAGTAAAGTATTGTAGTGCAAATCTGTTCTCCTGCTCCAATATTGAGTCTTTGATGCTTCTCAATTGCTTCAAGACTTCAGATCTAATCAAATCTAAGAATAACTACGCTAATCTACTCTAATCTAATATAATGGAATCCTCCTTCTCTAATCTAATATATGTGATTCTCCTCCTTTTATATGCCTCTTTACATGTCTTTAAGTCCACTTGGAAGTCCTTGAGTTAATCGGATCGAACTAATCCTTCTTGGACTCAAATTTGGATAAAATTCGCTTTTTCTATGCATACCCCCTCCCTGGCGGGGGTTTATACTTGTAAAAGGCTTGCCCTGGTGGGGGTTTTGTGAAGGAAAAGCCCACCCCGGCGGGGGTCCCTTTCCTGCTCTGACGTCATTTGGAAAAACAGCCATAACGTTTGATCCGGGAAGAGTTACAAGGCCTGTCACCTATCAAATCGAAGATATCGACGAGCTATACAACTTTCTTTCTTTGAGAATTGAGAAATAACGAACAGATTAAGGCCGAAATTGGGCTGGAAGTGACTGCGACGCAAATGGCCACCCAAAACAGTGAAGTTCGACGTCCGTTGGTACAAATGTCATAACTCTTGCATCCGAACTCCGATTGGAATGATTCAAGTTGTTCCAGAATGCTAAGAAGAAGCTCTACAATGTAATCTAAGTCCTAAGCCAAAAATATGAAATGAACATGAAAGCCCAAACAATGTCCGATTTGCTTTTCTTTGCGATTTCATACCAATTATTTGCGATTTCAGGTCCCAAGCTTACAATCTACAAAATGAACACAATATGCATGAAAAGTAACTAAGAAACATGAGATTAAGAAACTAATTCAAGTAATAGATACCGGATAAGTAGGTATAAAATCTATTTATCAAATACCCCCAAACTTAAATATTTGTTTGTCCTTAAGCAAAAACACAAAACAACAATACTATGCAATGCAACTAATCTACATGCCTATGAATCTAGCAGTAATGACAGAAACAAGTTTATTCAACCGGCCTTAGAGAAATCAAGTAAACATGATAATACATCATATCAAAACAAATCATTAACTTCCCAACCAATCATCAAATCTTAGACTGTTATCACTAATATAGTGCGTGTGTGCTCCACAACAATGTTAACTGATATAAAATCAAATTTAACACATAACAAGTCTCTTCGAAGGCATCATACAATGTAAACTCAAGAAATCCAAAAATAAGCTAGATCCAACTAAAATCAAATAATTACCAATATCGAGGGTCAACATGAGATACTTATGCTTTATTTTTCATCCACGGGGGCTTTTTGCTCTTATTTCCCGTTCTATTCATTTTTTTTCTTTTGGTTTATATACATATAGCTATGCAATGTCTTATTCCCTTAGGCTTTTCAATGCTACCTTAACGAGCTTTTGACCAACGACTCCCAGACCATTAAGACCTTAGGGCGCTAGGTGTAAAGACAATCCCCTCGGGCTTACTTACTCAAGTAACAAAAGGCCACAAAACTAGACAAGCACGCCATGGTGTTTATTCACAGTTTTTTTTATAGCTTATATACCCCAAATATTCCCCCAAACTTAGGTTCTTGTCTAACTTTAGCCATCACTACTTGTTCTTGTCATTCTTTCATTTAAACTAGCATTATCCTTTAGAGTCCCATTATGTATCAATTTAAACTCAATTAATCAACAAGTTGTTTTTATTGTACTATCCTTATTATACCAGTTTCAAACAGAAAAGGACTTAATTCATAACAAGAAATCACATCAAAGCTCTAATAGTCAATACTATACTTGTCTACCCAATCCCAATCTCATCATTGGCCAAAATAAACTTAAACTATCAAACAGCTGGACTCATGCAAGATGAACATAGTAAGTAACTATTATTTTTGATTTTTTTGATTTTTTTTTAACAAGAAACTGAATATAATACTATTCAAACTATACTACTATGCAACTACTTATGTAGTTGTACTACATGATTGCAAACATAATGAACCTAAACTAAATTAACAACATATGCAAAATAACATAACATAAACATGAAACTAAACACGCAATAAAGAACTAAACTAAACTCCCCCAAACTTAGCAATTAAAATGTCCTCATTGTAAGAATATAGCGGTAGTAGAAGAGAACTTCCCTGTAATTAGCTAAGCGTGAGGTGATGATGGCGATGGCGGCGACGATCATTTTCCTATCCATTGAACCTCCAATACCTGCAATGAAGAGAGACAACACGGATTAGATTATAAGAGAACTTAATAAGCAAATTAATTTCTATCTACTAAATAAACTAGTAAAGCTTATAAATATAAAAATTCCTGGGTTGCCTCCGCCATTAATTATAGTCTTTCGGCACCGACTTTGTATGCAACGCTATCCAATTCCTCTTCGATGATTGAGGAACCCTCCATCCATCGGAAACAATGTAGCTTTTGGTAGGTTCCCATTTGTGATAGCCATTGCATTAAAGTCACCTAACATGCTTTGATGTGGTATGATCTCATTCAAGAATGTCCAACATTTAGGTCTTTTCTCCATTGTGTCTGCGAATAGATTCTGGCATTGAGGCTTTTCCAACACAACTGGTTCTTCATCTTTCTCATCCCACCCCTCGCACCATGGCTTCAAAGTTGTACTCGCTCTTACGTCTCCAGGAGCTTTATCGACGACATGACTACCAATCGGACAAGGTTTTGCAAATCTAACCGAATTCTTGAACTGTGGTAGAGAAGGAACTTGAGGCATAAATAACATCGTCTCATCATCGTTGGTTCTCATAATTAGTTCTTCACCGACCTTGTTTTCATTATCCCCGCGTGTCTCCTCTTTTTCAACGTCTTGTGGCTCATCCGATTGTATATTTAGTTCCGGCACTTCATCAATCTCGAAATCCTCGTCATAACACCAATTTATTTGAGGATAGTTGTTCAAGGCTTTGAGCATTTGATCTATTTTATTCTGAAGATTCTGAATTGACTTCTCTTGATTAATCCTTCTCTCCTCATTTGATGCTATGGACTTGGAAAACAATTCCTCTAATCTCAAATTATCAGTCTCAGTTTTGGAATCCATGTATTGAGGACCATGAGTTGAAGTGGTGGTGAGTTGTTCCATCTGGTGCTGAAAATTGTGGCTCGATATTTCTTGACTCATCATCCTCTCCTCTTGGTTTGCTATGACCTTTGATAGTAATTCCTCCAACTTTGACTTTTCTTCTTTTAATGGAGGTTGAAATGAGAATTCCGGCGTGTATGTTGGATTTGGAGTAGAGTATTGATCTTGATAATTATAGCTCCATGAAGAATCCGGGTGATACCCCCAAACTTGATGATAACTAGGATAAGAATAGTTGTTCAGGTAGTTACCACCATATTGTACTGGCCCAAGAATGATGGTGCATTGATTACTCGGATGATTACCAGCACAATAATTGCAAGTAATTGTTATCCTTCGATTACGTTGGGCTACAACAACGTCCAACGTCCTCGAAAGTGTCTCAAGTTGTGCTGATAATGCAGAAAAGGCATTGAGTCCATCAATTCATGTCTCCCTTGGCTGAGTCATATTCGAATAAGGCCATTGATAATAGCATCCAACCATGGTACTAGAAAAGAGAGAAAAATAGGAAGAGAATTAAATAAAAAGAAAAAAAAATGTTTAAATTAAGACTAATTTGATTGAAGCTAATATTGGTAAAAATATATTAACTAATTCCCAGGCAACGGCGCCAAAAACTTGTTGGATAAAATCTAATTACGCATAACACGCAAGTATACGTGGTCAACAAGTAATAAAGTGATAAGTTGAGTATCGTTCCCACAGAGAATTAACTAATAAAGTTCACCGAGCATTAACTCATAACCATTTCAATCTTATTTAAACGATTGAATTGCAATATATAAATTCAAACTGTAAAATTAAATAAACCTAACTATTCCTAGAATAAGATTAGATAATGAAGACATGAGATCACAATTTCATCTATTAACTCATTTAAATCAACACACTTCCAGTTAAGCCAAACTAATTGTACCGGATTGATAGTCAAGAACACGAAAGTAAAGTATAGCCATATCTCAATGTACCATACCCATATCAAATATAATCCCCAGTTTAAAGAATACACATGAACACCCAAATTACCTAAACCACTATATGTCTATGTGATTTAAAAATAATTAGGGTTTAAGCCCAAGTTCTCAATTGACTATGAGTGGTGCTTCGGTATATGTCTATCCTAAGCACAAATCATACATCCTATCACAATGTAGAATATACAATCAAAAGCTATTAAGATTAGATCCAAACCCATACTTCGTCTCTCAAGTCCATATGGATTATCACAGTAATTGATGGCCAATCAACTAAGCAAATAAGCATAAATCTTAATAGACAATCCCATAACAATCAATAAGGTTAACAATGAAATATATCAGAATAAACTAATCCATAAAATCCATTGCAATCTCATAATAGAGTTCAAGTCATAACTGAATCAAAACTACCATCCATATACTGAATAAAAATCATAAGATACAATTATGAATCAAAGAGAAAACAAGAGTAAAGTATTGTAGTGCAAATCTGTTCTCCTACTCCAATATTGAGTTTTTGATGCTTCTCAATTGCTTCAAGACTTCAGATTTAATTAAATCTAAGAATAACTACGCTAATCTACTCTAATATAATATAATGGAATCCTCCTTCACTAATCTAATCTATGTGATTCTCCTCCTTTTATATGCCTCTTTATATGTCTTTAAGTCCTCTTGGAAGTCCTTGAGTCAATCGGATCGAACCAATCCTTCTTGGACTCAAATTTGGACAAAATTCACTTTTTATACGCATACCCCCCCCCCCCTCGGCGGGGGTTTATACTTGTAAGGGGCCAGCCCCGGCGGGGGTCCCTACTATTTTCCAGCTAGTATGCCCGTCCCGGTGGGGGTTTTGTGAAGGAAAAGCCCGCCCCAGCGTGGGTCCCTTTTTTTCTCTAACGTCCTTTGGGAAAACAGTCATAACGTTTGATCCGGGAAGCGTTACGAGGCCTGCCACCTATAAAATCGAAGATATCGACGAGTTCTACAACTTTCATTCTTTGAGAATTGAGAAATAACGAACGGATGAAGGTCGAAATTGGGCTGGAAGTGACTGCTACGCAAATGGCCACCCAAAACAGTGAAGTTCGACGTCCGTTGGTACAAATGTCATAACTCTTGCATCTGAACTACGATTGGAATGATTCAAGTTGTTCCAGAAAGCTAAGAAGAAGCTCTACAATGTAATCTAAGTCCCAAGCCAAAAATATGAAATGAACATGAAAGCACAAACAATGTCCGATTTGCTTTTCTTTGCGATTTCATACCAATTCTTTGCGATTTCAGCTCCCAAGCGTATAATCTGCAAAATGAACAAAAAATGCATGAAAAGTAACTAAGAAACATGAGATTAAACAACTAATTCAAGTAACAGATACCGGATAAGTAGGTACAAAACCTACTTATCATGTTTTCTGTTTGACAGATTTGTCTCTGAGGATAGCTATACACGGCACTCTGGGGATTTCACCTCACCGGAGGATCATTTGCGCTCAGCAAGAGTAGATGTCTTGCTAATGTGCATGTTGTCATATGTATATATGCCATGGTACATGGATGAGTTAGACATTGGAGTCATCATGCCAGTGAGAGCTCTCAGGGAGGGTCACTCCATTGTACCGATGATTGTGGCAGAGACGTTGAGGTCAGCCACATGCTGCTGCACTTATCTGATGGGAGTGTTTACAGGCAGTGCGATCATGCTATACGTGTGGTTTATGTCACACTTGAGATTGATTGGCACTCTCAGATGGCACGGGTATTGTTTCACCCATGAGATAGCCACATCGTACCCTTTTCAGCCTATGGAGTGTGTAGATGCTGCATCGTGGTCTTCTTTTCTAGCAGGGATTGAGGATCCATTTGATATATTGTCGTATACAGGGCTTTACTCACCCTAAAGCTTCATTACTCATGCTCCGGGCATGGATTATCTCCCTTTGGCTGGCTTAAGGGGCATGACTACTTATCACTCGCTGGCCATAATGTGTCAGTTTGACCAGTTCCAGGACTTTCATCCTTTCGAGGGGGTATTGAGTCAGCGCTTGGCTTCCTGCCATATATTAGCAGAGGACCAATCCATGGTGTATGCCTATTGGGATCAGCGTGAGATATTTGAGTTTTCAGTGAGCCATCCGGGTTGTTCTACAAAGTATTCTGCATGGATGGAGACCGAGATTGCATCAGCTGTGGCAGTATCCATAGAGCAGGAGATGGATTCTGATGATGTGGAGCCCATAGAGGACACTGATATTCCCACCAAGGAGGAGCTATTTATTGGGCTACCAGTAGCTCTCGCAGATTCTCCCAGTACTAGTGCCACTGTGATTCAGCATTCAACATAGTATTTTGAGCAACGTCTTCATCTGATGACCTTTGAGAGAGATCAGGCTAGGGCCTCGATGTTGACAACTCTGGATGGGAGAGACACCACTATAGAGGAGTGGGAAGATGCTAGATCAGCCATGGATGCAGTGATCATTGAGCGGGATGCTGCCATATTTTCCCGGGACGCGGCCGTTGCAGATAGCACTTCAGTGAGATCCCTGACCACTGGTATGATTGCCAAGATGAGTACATATATAGATGAGCATCGTGTCACCATGTAGTTGGCCTCAAACTTATTGGCTCGTGTAGATATGTTGATGCAGGAGACCATATTGATATCCCCTTCCTCCGAGAGAGATGCTATGTTAGATCTGCTGGCCCGCATACACATTGATCTGTAGATAGCCTTGTATTTTCCTGCACAGACTAGCTTAGCCATTTTGTCATGTACAGTTCATATTGTATATCAAACAACATTATATATGACAAGGATATATATTTTGATTCACTCCCCTTTTAGTCATGTCTGAATACTTGCTTGATATTCTTTCTGCTTCTTCAGGGCTTGTGATCACGATGTATTCTGAACTTATCCTTGATAGGTAGACATTAAGATACCTCAGGATCTGTCAGAATGGATCATTGATCTGTGTGTATCCCTACAATTTCTTTGGTTTCTTGGGACTGGTTTCTGTATGAAAATGTGGAGAGGAGTGTGGCTTTTCCTCTCTGAGATTGACCGCACCACAGATGGTCTCCAGTACTCCTATTTAGGAGGAGCCCAGTTAGTTCCATCTCTTATGGATTGGTATTGCTCTTTGAGGCACAACCGCAACTTAGATGGTCGCTGAATCTCCCATTTATGGGGAGGAGAGGTAGTTCCATCCCTTTGGTCTGAAGCCGATGAAAATGTGTATTGAAGGTTGATCCCAGTATCGCTGACAAGTATTTGCATTCTAATAGGGGGTTAGACCGAACCATAAATGGCTGCCTACGTACTCCTATTGAAGAGGAGATCAGGTCTGTGTAGTTCGAACCTGGTGTAAGAGGTTCAATGCTGTATGGGTGTAGGAGCATTATTGGTGAATAAGGGTGTAGAAGTATTTTTGTTGTTTTTGTTATTTTTGTATTATTTTTTTGTTTTTCTTTATTGTGACCGGGCCATATAAAATATGGTTGCCTACATACTCCCATGTATCGGGGAGATCAGGTCGACGTAGTTCGCCCCTCAGGACGAGTGGTGACCTAAAAAGTGGGGGTCTAATGTGCAGGGTAAACTGCGGGGAAGAAAGATTAATCCCATGTACAGGTCAAACTGTGGGGAAGAAAGTTTAATCCCATGTGCAAGATTAACTGCGGGGAAGAAAGTTTAATCCTAAGTTCAGGATAAACTGCAGGTACGAAAGGTTCAATCCCTGATAGGATAACTAAAATTGTATGATGTGATAATGAAGAAAAACCAGGCTGCTGGTTTGAAAGGTGTGTGTTGAACGAGTTCGCAATCAATGAATATGTGCAAGTATACACGGTCAACAAGTAATAAAGTGAAAGTAGAGTATCGTTCCCACGAGGAATTATTTAATAAAAATTACCAAATACTAACTCTTAACCAAATCAATTTTATTTAAACAATTGCAAATTGTGAATTTTCTAATTAAGAAAACTAAATTAAACAATTAAAAGAGATTAGTCTAAAAGAAAGCAAATAAACAAAACTAAGATTTGATTGAATTCAGGTAAATAAGGATTAAGACTCCAATATCCCCAATTATGAACTATAAGTCAATTATCCAATTATCCCAATTATTATGCCTACTGAATTGTTAATAGGAATTCTCAAATGTCAAAAGCCCTTTTCCAAGTGATCAATTGCCTTCTATTTAATCCAGATTAATTTTGCTATATTCCTATGCAAAACAATTGAATTAAACTCGTTACAATCCCAATTCCTTACGTGTTACATGCGCACAAATGTATATTTCCATTCTATTCACAAACCTAATTATTCACTGTGCAAATAACTAAGTCACATGTCACCATGCCCAGTTCTAACCCTAGAATTCCTCTTCCAATTCCTTCTAGAGTAACAAGGTAATTACTAATCAGATAATTAATCAATAAGCATAAGGCAAGATAAACAACTCACTTTGACACAAATATTTGGAATAAATCAAATAACTAATTTATAGCCATAAAAGGTTCAATTGAAATCTTAATAAAAGAGTTAATTCATAATTAATGAACTAAAACCAAGAATCCACAACTGAATAGACATTAAAAGATAAAAGTATGATAATAGAAGATAATAGAATCTGTCAAAGAAATCGATGCTCCCTCTTGCTCTTCGCTTCTTGATCTTCAAAGTTCTTCTTCAATTTGCTTCAATCTTCAATGGCTAATTAAGAACTAGGGTTTATATTCTAATTTAATGGAGTGTTTAATCTAGTCTAATCTATGTATTCTCCCTTTATTTTATGCCTTACATCATGTATTTATAGGTTACAAGTCCAATTTTTAGCTTAGAAACAAACCCAATCCAATTTGGAGTCAAAAATGTGTCAAAATTCGCCCAAAAATACGTCCAGGCCCAACCAACCTCTTTCGCAGCGCCCCAGCACTAGGCACAGCGTTGAAACCCTTCCCCCCAATGCCCCGGCGCTGGGCATAGGCCTATTTTGGGCGCCCCGGTGCTGCCACATGTTCTGATATTTTTTGCTCCGATGTCTTTTGGGAAAATGACCATAACTTCTTCGTCCGAACTCTGATTTCGATGATTCAAGATGTTCCGAAAAGAGGAGAAGTAGATTTACAACTTTCATTCTTTAAGTTTTCCAAAATAATGTCCGAAACAATACTCAAATTGGCTCTAAAGTGACTGCTGTGTAAATGGCAAGCCGAAAACGCGAATCTAGCCACCCCAAACGTCGATCCAAGTAACTTTTGTCCGAAATCCTACAATACAATGTAAAACATGCATGAATGGACACAAACACTTAAAAACTATTCTAATAGACTTGAGAACAACAATAAATTAAGCCCGAATGTATCTAATTCATGGGTATATTACCCATTCATCAAATAACCCCAAACTTAAACCGTTGCTTGTCCTCAAGCAAAAACACAAAAGAACTAAAAATAAACAAAATAACTCAACTAAATGAATGCATATACATGATCTACTTCCTAATATACCTACGAACGGAGTAATAAATCAGTATGATATATAGCAACATGCCTCAAAGATACCAATGATACTCAAACAATATATCCAATCAAGTCAAAATCCATAACTCTAACCAATTAGTCAATCCAAACATGTCATCACCCATGTTGTGTGTGTGTGCTTGTTAACCATTCTAACCAACCACAGTTCAAGATAATCACATAACAAACTTCTTAGAAGGAAAATTTCAGTTCCAATTCAATTACTTTTGTGAACATGACAACTCCGGTTAAAACTAAGCAATTACCAAGTCTTAAGGTAAATACAGGATTTATTTATACTCTTATTCAATCACGAGGGCGTTTTTGCTCTTTCTCGTGTTTTATTCATTTTTTTTTCTCATAGCTGAGCAATGTCTTATTCCCTCAGGCTTTTCAGTGCTATCTTAACGAGTTTTCGACCAACGACTCCCAAGCCATTAAGACCTTAGGGCACTAGGTGTAAAGACAATCCCCTCAGGCTTACTTACTCAAGTAATAAAGGCCACAAAACTAGACAAGCATGTCATGGTGTTTATTCTTTTTTTTTCTTTTTCTGGATTTTCTATTTTTTTTCTTTTTTTTTTCTTTTCATCATTTCTTTTTTTTTTCTCTTTTTTTTTCCTTTTTGTAATATATATATCCCATAGATTCCCCCAAACTCAAGCTTTTACGTCATTCCAACCTTTACTGCCAGTTCACTAATTTCCTTAAATTTTAACCAAGAATTTCCCTCAGAAACAAATTATGAAACCCTTGAACCAAGTGGATTAAAATAGTTAAACTTTAAGTGCTAACCGGTTACATAAGTTTAAGACAGGCTCAGATTATCATCACGATTAAAATTAGAACTCATCATCAATTATCAACATTGTTCAAGTTAACAATTAATACCAATCTTATCATAGGCCTAGCTAAGACCACACCAACCGATCACACAGATTCATGCAAAAAAAATGCAATTATACTACATGAACACATACTAATGCAACACATATATGAATATGAAAATAACTAACATGTATTATATGCAACCTAAAAAAAACAATGCTAACACATAAAAAAACGAACTACTATGCAGATAACTAACTATATACAATACGACACTAAAATGCCCCCAAACTTAAACTAGACATTGTCCTCAATGGTTGAAATAGAAAAAATTAAAGCAGAGGACTTCCCTAAAAATATAGCAATCTTCCTCCTTATCTGCTAAGTTTGGAGAATAAGCTAGGCACATGGAACAAATTAGGCACCGCACTTGAATTTGACTTGAATAACCTATAAAACCATGATAGAAGCAATTTTATTAAATCCTAAAAAATGCAAATTAAAAACTGCTAATATAAAACCTAATAAAAACTAAAAATAAAAAATAAACTTGGGTCGCCTCCTAATAAGCGCTTGTTTTATAGTCTCAGCCTGACTTCTTCAATTCTCTATCCAATTCCCCTATGAAAATTGAGGAACCCTCCATCCATCAGAAGCAATGTCTCTTTTAGGAGGTTCCCATTCGCAAAAACCCTTGAATTGAAGTCACCTAGCATGCTCTTTGTAGATAGGTTCCCTATTAAGAACGTCCAACAACTAGGTGTTTTCTCCATTATGTCTATGATTAGATTGGGGCATTAAAGCTTAATAAACATAATGGAGTCTTCCTCTATCTTCTCCTTTTCATCCCACCATGACTCCACAACTGTACTAGCTCTTATTTCACAAAGAGCTTTTGCTTACTTACATGATATCGCCGATTGGGCATGGTTTTGCAAAACCGCCTCAATTCTTGAACTTTGGTGGAGAAGGTACATGGGACACTAATGAAATCGGTTCATCTTCGTTAGTACTCAAAGTTAGATCTTCGTCGATCTCCTTTTCTTGGTCTCCAAGTCTTTCCTCTCTTTCAACATCTATATCATTTGGCACATCCGGTTGCAGATTTGGTTCGAGCTCACCATCGGTCCTCCCTAATTCATGTCATAGAGCCAAGGGTATTGAGGACAAATGTTTGAGGCATCGGTTAGTTGTTCGCTTTGGTTCATAAAATTTTGACTCAATATCTCTTGATTAATCCTCCTCTCCTCATATAAAGCTATGTACTTGGACAAAGTTTCCTCAAATTTGAATGTTCTTCCCGTTGTAGTGGAGGTGGACACGAGAAATCCGGTGGGTATGTTGGACTTGGAGCATAAAATTGATCTTGATGAGTACGGCTCCATGAAAATCCAGTGATACCCCCAATCTCGATAATAGTTGTTAGGATAGACATAATTATTGGGGTAATCACCACCGCATCGCACTCTATTTCTAAACCGATGGCGCATTGATGACTCATATGATTTCCAAAGACAATAATCACAAGTAACTGCCACACTTTGACGATGTTGAGCTTCAAAAGCTTCAAACATCCTCGAAAGTGTCTCAATCTGTACTGACAATGCAGAAACTTGTTGCGTGGATGGTGGACTCCATGTTTCCATATTCTTAGCTATTGCGGACACCGTCTTTGCCGCCAATGCCGAAAGTGTCGTGAGTCCGTCGAACTCTGCTTCCATTGGGTCGAGTCATTCTTGCCATCCTTCGACTCATTGGTCATGCGATAACCTCCAACGCCTTCGGTTGCCTCAATTTGTATTGGCTCTATAGAAGATGTATTAAGTCCATTAATCTCTGCTTCCTCTTGGTCGAGCCATGAACGTGTATGGCCATTGATACTCAAAGGCATCCATGGTACCTAAAATGAGAGAAATATAAGAAGAAATTAAAATAAAAATAAAAATGTTTAAATTAAGACTAATTTGATTGAAATTAATATTGGTAAATAATTATTAAATTAATTCCCCAATGAATCTGTTCAAAAATTTGTTGATCGATTTCATTAATCAATGAATACGCAAGTATACACTATCAACAAGTAATAAAGTGAAAGTAGAGTATCATTCCCACAAGGAATTATTTAATAAAAATTACCAAATACTAACTCTTAACCAAATCAATTTTATTTAAACAATTGCAAATTGTGAATTTTCTAATTAAGAAAACTAAATTAAACAATTAAAAGAGATTAGTCTAAAAGAAAGCAAATAAACAAAACTAAGATTTGATTGAATTCAGGTAAATAAGGATTAAGACTCCAATATCCCCAATTATGAACTATAAGTCAATTATCTAATTATCCCAATTATTATGTCTACTGAATTGTTAACAGGAATTCTCAAATGCCAAAAGTCCTTTTCCAAGTGATCAATTTCCTTCTATTTAATCCAGATTAATTTTGCTATATTTCTATGCAAAACAATTGAATTAAACTCGTTACAATCCCAATTCCTTATGTATTACATGCGGCGAACAGATATTTCCATTCTATTCACAAACCTAATTATTCACTGTGCAAATAACTAAGTCACATGTCACCATGCCCAGGTCTAACCCTAGAACTCCTCTTCCAATTCCTTCTAAAGTAACAAGGTAATTACTAATCAGATAATTAATCAATAAGCATAAGGCAAGATAAACAACTCACTTTGACAGAAATATTTGGAATAAATCAAATAACTAATTTATAGGCATAAAAGGTTCAATTGAAATCTTAATAAAAGAGTTAATTCATAATTAATGAATTAAAACCAAGAATCCACAACTGAATAGACATTAAAAGATAAAAGTATGATAAGAGAATAGAATGTAATCTGTTGTCAGCAAATCTGAAGCTCCCCTCTTGCTCTTGTTCTTGCTCTTGATCTTCAGTGTTCTTCAATTTGCTTCAATCTTCAATGGCTAATTAAGAACTAAGGTTTATATTCTAATTTAATGGAGTGTTTAATCTAGTCTAATCTATGTATTCTCCCTTTATTTTATGCCTTACATCATGTATTTATAGGTTACAAGTCCAATTTTTAGATTAGGAACAAACCCTATCCAATTTGGAGTCAAAAAGGTGTCAAAATATCGCGCTTACTAAGACGACTCCTCAAGACGTCTGATATCGCGCATGGTAATCGCAGTTACCACAAATAAGCCTTCAAATTTGGCCCATGATGCCACCTCACACCGTGATAACTTGGAAAGTTTTTCAACTTTGCGAAACTCCCGAGCTTATAACTTCTTCTTTATAAGTCCGAATTGGCTTGTTCAAGAGCCTATAGTTCATAAATCACATACTCTACGTGTTTATGCAAGAATTTTATATTTTTAACTTCGTTAACTCAAAATTCACCTATTGGTTCATTTTTAACGAAAACGGTAAACGTTCGTGAACGTTTAACGCTAGTTTCTTTGTTCTAAGTCAAAATTCGTTCATTTTTGAGTTCGCAACTCTATAATGCCAAATAAGACTTTTCTCCATCGAAAACTAATGATTCTGAGTTCAAACATAAAATTCAACTTCCATTCCGAGAATTTCACGAATTCGACGATTATCGTCCAATCGTGTGAATTTCGGAAAAATTTCTTTACTTAGAATTTGTTCATCATTTTAAATAAATTCAATTCATCCTATAGACATCTCAGCCTACACATCACAACAACTTATTTTTATGTTAGGTTATGACTTATTCTTCCATGAGCTTATTACTTACCAAGGTATAAACTACTTATAGCTTCATTTCTCATGACTTATGTTAATTTAAGTCATTTAACCAATATACTTACATCTTATTAGCATACTAACTTCATTCATGTAAACATGATACAAGTTCAAATATGACCATCATAAGTTCATAACTTGTTTAGGTTCAAATTGCTTATTCATGACTTATACGGCTTAAGTCCATTGATTATCCAATTCTTATGTATTTTTAGCATACATGTTCATTAAGTTACACTTCTCTTATCACCCTACAATGATAGAGATAGAAGATATAAGATCATAAGATCATTTACCTTTGATGACTAGCTTCCTTCTTCTTGAAAATCTAATAGTGGAAGTTTGACTTAAAAGTGTTTATTCTCTCTAACACTTAAGTTGTTTTGTAAGGGAAGTTGTTGGATAATTTGAACAAGCAAATAATGAATTGTAAGCTTGCTATTTATAGAGCTTTCAAGGTTAGGGCAAATGGGTCATTAAGACATCCACCTCCTTTACAAACCTCCTTACTATTCACTTACTTAACAACTAAGTAATCTTGCTTGTGACACCCCCAAAATAGGTCCACACGACCCATTCTGAGTCGCCAGATATCACACTAAAAAAAATCAAATACAGACTTCATTTATACAACTGTTGAACTGTCGTGCAAAATACGACAACACATAAGCTATAAGTTTTAATACAATATTATCTCATGGATAGTATCCAAACTCAAATTATTACAATGCCATACAAAATACAGCAGCAAATATTTCATGACCCCAAAGAAGAACGAGAAGATTACTATCCTGTTTATTCTAATGAGGTGCACTTTTGACGCTTTCAAAGTTGGGTTCTCATCACCCTATTGTTGTTCACCAACATCAATTATTAAGTGACGTATAAAATACGACACACCCATCTTAGGTCCTCAATATAATTATATATTGCATGTCATGTCGTTTTATAATGTATTGAGAAATTTCGACAGTCTCGGACCATCACACTATTCCCCTGTTATCCCTGCTCGACCCAGCTACACTCTTAATACCTAAAAGGAATTGTGAAGCAAAAGAGTGAGCAAAACTAGCCCAGTAAAGAATATCATGACTAAAGATAATTAAATTATTAATAGCCTTCATCAGTAATAAATCAGAGATTTAGAACATATGGTAGATGATAAAACTTTTCAACCATAGTAGCAGCGGAACGAGCAATCCATTAGAAGAGTTAAATAGACCATAAAGTCTATTATCTTCTCTATGTTAAAAATACACCAACCATGTTTTATCCCTATAACATCAATCAACAGTTCATGTCCACAATTATATGAATAAATCATAATCATAATTATGATTCTAAATTCCTCTTCGCACCCAGGACGAAGATAATTTTCAACACATGTCTTTACCTGAAACATCAAAGATCATGGTTATACCAAATCATAGTTCCTGTTCATAATCATATTAATAAATTCATCTTTGCACTACGGGCCAAAGATATTCATTAATAGTTCATCTTTGCACTATAAGCCAAAGACATGCAACTGTATTTTTAGAAGAGTCAAGTAGAGCATGATATCTACTATCTTTTACGAATTAAAAGTATATTATCAATATTTTATCGCTGAGACTCAGCTTAATAAATAATCCACATCATTGAATCATCCTTGCACTACGGCTAAGGATATTCATTAGTATCACGACCATGAATTATCCATGCACTACGAGCCAAGGATATTCGTGTTTTCACCAATGGTCATGATTATACCGAATAATTCCTGGTTATAATCATACCAACAACTTTCCATCAATGCACTACGGCCAATGAGGACTTTTACCACATCATTTGTAACATTACGGGTCATAATTATACCGAATGATCCCTGGTCATAATCATACCAATCAACAGTCCATCTATGCGCGTAAGCCAAAGATAACTTTCATCACAATATAAGCATGAGGATGATGACAATGATATAAGAATTCAATCAAATGAGATTAAGGATAAATATTAAAGACTTTAACAATTTAATTTATCCAGAATTTAAAAATGTGCAAATTATCAACACGCTACTGCTTTGTGGAGTAAAACTGAAGAATAATATCCATGCATCAAAGATAATTTGTACAGAAAAGAAATAAATTTTTCGGTGAATAGTACCCCGTGAATAGTACCCTGTGAATAGTACTTCAAGAATAGTACCCCGTGAATAGTACCCCGGTATGAAAAGGTCCCCAAATACCCGAGTGAACAATATTTGAGTGAATAGTAATTGGGTGAATAGTAACCCGTGAATAGTACACCGGGATGAAAAGTTCCCTGAATACCCGAGTGAATAATATTATAGTGAATAGTAACCGGCTGAATAGTAACTCGTGAATAGTATTTCGGGTGAAAATATTGATATTTAATAAGAAAGTTTATATCAATATTCCAATAAAATGATACTGGATGAAGAGCAAAACTCATGGATATTCCACTAATTTCAAGGATTATAGAAGCAATACTTACCATAGTAAGTTTAGATTTAAGAATATGAAAAGAAATAACATATGAAACTGCAAATGGATTTTCACCTGTCATACAGTATGTAATCCACGTAGACAGGTTATTCTGATATATTAAAGGATGAATATGAAAAATAGTATTCCTTATGAATACGAAAGAAATAATACCCCTTACCAAACGAAAATAACACCCCTTACCAAACGAAAATAACATCCCTTACCAAACGAAAATAACATCCCTTACGAATGCAACAAATAATATCCCTTACGAATATAAAAGAAATAACGTCCCTTACCTTAGTAGAAGACCAGATACTGCAATAGTGAAGTAACAGAATACTCTTCTTCTTTCTCTCTATAGTTTCTCTCTCTATAGCTTCTCTTGTGAATCTCAGTGAATTGGTGAGAATTAAAGAAGAATTAAGCTTCTATTTATAAGAGAGTGGACTAAATAGTAACTAATTCATGAACGGTCCAGATTAATTTACTATTAGAACGGACGGTCCAGATTGATTACTATTAAAACCACAACCGACGGTCCAGATTGATTTACTTTTAAAACCACCACCAACGGTCCAGATTGATTACTTTTAAAACCACCATCGACGGTCCAAATTGATTTACTTTTAAAACCACCATCGACGGTTTAGATTGATTTACTTTTAAAACCACCATCGACGGTCCATATTGATTTACTTTTAAAACCACCATCGACGGTCTAGATTGATTATTAAAACCACCACCGATAGTCCAGATTAATGTACTATTACAACCACCACTGACGGTCCAGATTGATTTAATATTAAAACCACCATCAATGGTCCAGATTGATTAACTATTAAAACCACCATCAATGGTCCAGATTGATAAACACATTATTCCCTTCTAACTCTTGTAATTCACTTATCTTCAATAAACACATTCTTAATACTTTAATAATTATTCATCATTAATATTATAACTCACAATATTTAACAACCAGGTCGTTCCCAGGAAAGAGGGGGCTTTTCGATAAGGATTTCTCCTTATTGGTGCGCAATTAGGTGACCAAACCTCTCCTCGATGTAACTTTTAGACATTGTCAATATTGCAAATAATAATATGACTAACTTTGTCGTCTCAATTATTGATTTAATAATATAAAATATTATGCAGATGATACTGTGACAATAATTGAATCAAATAACATGAGATACTATGTAACAATTACTGTAGCAATAATTGGGTAAACTGTGTGGATTCTTACGTAAGCATCAATAATCAATACCATGTGCTAGTATGCAACCACACGTATTACTGTATTTTTACCACCGGGTATCTCAACAGTTTAACGGTAAAACTTTTGTCATTATTTTTATAAAAAGTTATTTCTGTCGTTTTCTAACTACAACAATACTTCTGTTGTGGGGTCCACCAATGATTTTGCCGTCGTACGAATATTCCCTGTTAAAACAAATATTCCCCGACCAATCGAATATTCCGTGATACAACAAATATTTTATATCAACTTGCTTACTTTGCAAAATTTTCAAATATCACCCTTAACTTTAACCTTTTATCAATTTAACCATTTACTAAATAGAATAATAATTATAAGAAAATTAAATACTTTCATTTCATAAAATTCGGGGTCTCACATTGCTAGCCACACTAATTACTTGGCCTCCACACTAATATCTTAGTCATTACATAAAGTTCTTGGTCACTATATTTAGTAAAACATCAATTCCGGTCCAAGACCATGATCATTTCATAAGTTCTTTAAAAAGGACATCCCGTCACTAAGTCTGTAAGTCCGGCATTACTTACAAGCACGTCTAGGTGATCAGCCTATAGTACTCTATGTTGATCAACACTACATTCATTAAACGTATGTACGTTTAAGTTGTGGCAACCTCGCGTACTCGTTGTAATAACTTGATATTTTCTATATAAATAAATCGTAAATTTTATGTATAATTTTTATTTATTTATAAAGGTGGAAATATGTGTTAAGTAATGTGTATACATATATTTATGTGATAAATAAAATTTATTTATTACAATAATTATTACAAATAATTGTATTTTAGAAATATTGATTATTATAATTTATATTCTTATAATAATTAATTTTATAGAAGAAATGTTTTTATTAATTATTTTCCATGAAAATATAATCATAATATATGAAAGGATTTTTTAAGAATAATTATAATAATTATTTTATTATATGAATTTTGTTTAGATTATTAAGTTAAATATTTTAACTTAATTATTAAGTTTATATATAACAGATAAATCAGATATGGAATCCAAACCCTAATTCTGGGTTTTGATCAAGGAATGATAATAATATTATAATATTAAATATATTTTGATTTTTCAGTGCTATAAATATGTACTGTATATGTGAACCGATAATGGTTAGTCAATTATGGTGTTATGTGACAAACCCTAGTAATACTGTGTGAAACCCTAATTTAAAATACAAATTAGAGTTCAAGATTTTTGGGTAATCGTGATAATGTAATTAATGTCTGGTATTATAAATATAAACGCTAATTAGGTAAACCCAAATTCTTGTCTCGAAACCCTAATGGTGAAATTAAAACCCTAACCGACATTTAGGAGCCCTAACAGTCAAGCTAGGAAACCCTAATTGCTAATTTAGGGTGTTAATGCTAATTAGTAGGCTTTAAACCCTAGTATTTGTGTTTTGTGTAATTAGAAACCCTAATTACAAACCGTTAATCCTAATTATTATTTTGTAAACTCTAATTACAATTTTTTGACCTTAATTATCAAATGGGAGCCCTAATTGCGAATTAAGTGATCTTAATTATAATTAGTGATTTCATAAACCTAATTTTCAAGTTACATAATTAGAAAACCTAATCTTATTAATAAACCATAATTTAGAAATTTAGAAACTAAAAATTTTATTTTCTAACCCTTTTTGCTTAATCCTAGAAATTAAATTTTTGGAAAACCTTAGGGTTAAACCCTAAAGGTCAAACCCTAAGGGTTTGGTAATTACCCAAAATGCCATTAATTTGTCAAGCCAAAAGACCATTTTGCCCCTAGTTGCATTATTTTGGCTAACTAATAGGTTTTGACATTTAGGTGAGTTGGTGACTAACTCTAACAACTCCACATGCTCATAATTGATAGCAACAAGCCTCATTTATAAGCCATTCATGCATCATGTACTTCTATTTATAGATTGAAAGAGAGAGAAAATCATTTGCTAGCTTATTTTGCCCAAACACCAAACCAAGACTTTTTCTCACTAAAACCCACGAATTTCCCTTCATTTATCAGTCATAAAACCAACCCCACGAAATCCATTAACCAATCAGCAACTCAGAATCAAAATTTTTCAAAGAAAGGTATAAAATCCTATTCAAGAATCTGTCCAAAAATCTGTTGTTAGATGTTAGATTTAGGTGTTAAAATATGTTGTTTATAGTTTATTATGATGATCTGGGTTGGTATTATATAGATCCATATCATCTAAGTTTTCAAATTTGAGTTTTTGAAAAATCTGGAAATTTTTTATTGTTGTATGACAAGAAAATGTCTGGCCTCTTTAATATTTCCCTATTATGTGTTTTAGTTGTTTAAAGCTTTGATCGTGTA
Organism: Panax quinquefolius; assembly: GCA_020205615.1. Taxonomy (NCBI): domain Eukaryota; kingdom Viridiplantae; phylum Streptophyta; class Magnoliopsida; order Apiales; family Araliaceae; genus Panax; species Panax quinquefolius. Next base: position 98,553,078 of record CM035154.1, on the reverse strand, counting down.
GCTTGTTATGTGCTCTGTGATCTGGAACTTTTAGCTAGCTCAGATCGTGCACATAATGAATGTTAGGGGCGCTCAAACCTCATTGACCGACCATGACTTATAATTTCTGGAAAAACCCAGATCGAGCCCAGAAGGCTCTGACAAGTTTTTCATGGGCTCAGATCTGACTGTTTTATGATGTTATGTAATAATCGTTGCATCTAAGTTATAGTATGGTACTTATACTACATTTTAATTCTCTTAGATCTCTTATATCATGAACATGCTAGATTTGGGACACGGTCAATGTGAGACCCCAGATTTTATCAATAAAGATTTAAATTTTGTCGAAATAAATTTTTAATATTATGGTGTGAATTTGAGATAATATTATAGTTGTGGGTAGTATTTATAAATTTTGCAAAGGTATGCAAGTGGTTATATTATATTCGATTGGTGGGGAATATTCGATTTAGCGGGAATATTCGTATAACTACTCAATCATTGGTGGACCCCACAAATGTAATTATTGTCGATTGAGAAAACGACAAAAATATTTTATTGAAATAACGGCGGAAGTTTTACTGGTTGATCTTTGTTGAACTACTTTCGGTAGTAAAAGTACGAATACGTGTGGGTCATAGTAAGAAGACACCTGGTATTGATTATCGATGCTTATGTGAGAAGTCACTCATTTGATTCCATTATTGTCGATTAATAATATGAATTATTATAGCGATAATGACGCTTTTGTTTTATTCAGATTATTAACGTAATAAAATGAAACATCATTTATATATAAAATGTATACTTTATTAAAGTTATTCTATAAATAGAATATATTATATTTTATTATGCATAGTGTTGCATAGTGTTTTGCATAGTGTTGCATAGTGTTTGCATAGTAAAATGTTTTTATATAAATAGAATATATTATATTTTATTTAAAAGATTTTGCTTTAAATATGGACCGTCAGATTAAAGTAAATCAATACTGGACCGCTCATGGATTAGTTACTATGCATTCTATTTTCCTATAAATAGAAGCTCATTCTTTCATTATTTTCTTACGAATTCACCGAAAAACTAGAGAGAGAAATTATAGAGAGAAGCTATAGAGAAAAATCTATAGAGAGAAAGAAGAAGAGTATTCGGTACTTCACTACTTTGATATTCAGGTGTCTTTTACGGTAAGGGTATTATTTGTTGTGCATTCGTCGAGTGTGTTATTCTTTCTTATTCATGAAGAGAACTTCATTATTCCATTCATTATTATTCTCATTTGAATAACTTCAGTAAAAGTGGTATACCCTATACATAACTCAGAGCATGCTGACATACCCTATACTTGGTGAAATCCTTATGTTATTCCATTCTTATTTATTCTGTTGGAATAACTCAGATACGCTGAAATCCCCTATACTTGGTGATCTTCTTCTCATTATTCCATTCTTTATTATTCTCATTGGAATATCCTGCTCGTGTGTTTTACACCTGACCGGTTCCATTGTTTATTATTCCGCATTTATTATTCTCATTTGGAATATCCTCATCTGTATGTGTTTTACACCTGACCGGTTCCATTGTTTATTATTCAAAGATTTATTATTCTGTGAATCATCCCGCTTGCATGAATTTCACCCGACTTCGGTTCCGTTATTATTATTCTTTGGAATAACCTGTCTATGCGAAGTACCGCATGCATGGTGATTTCTTTTGTTATTCCATTCTTTATTATACCCAGTTGGTTAAAACTTTGACTTCTATACTCCATTAAATTAGTAGAATATCCTTGATATTTATGCTTCATCTAGTATCTTTTCATGGAAATATTCTTCCGAGCATTCTTGAATTTTACTCTACAAAGAAGTATCATGTTGACAACTTGGACGTTATTGGTTCTTAGATAAATTAATTCTTGAACTTGTTTTATTGAATTATTATGTCATTGTCATCATCCTCATGTTATATTATGTTGAAAGTTATCTATGTCTTACGTGCATAGATAAACTTGGTATGATTATGACCGAGGATCATTCTAAGATAATCATGACCGCTATAAATGATGTGACAAAAGTCCTCGGTGGCTGTAATGCAAATGATGGATAGTTTTTGGTATGATTATGACCGTAGGGGTGATTCAAAGATAGTCATGACCATTGATAATTTGATGAAAATCCTTGACCGTGGTACGGGGGATGATTAGATGTGGTGGTTTATTTATTAAAATCGAGTCTCGTGATAAAAAAATTGATGAAAACCTTTAAAACCTAAAAGATAGTAGATTTTATTCTCTACTTGACTCTTTTAATGGATTGCATATTCATTGCAGCTTAAACTGGTTGTCTATTGTACTTTATCGGTTTAACATCATTTGAGGCTAATGATAATTTATTCTGCATTATCTTAGTCATAATATTTCTTCTTTGGGCTAGTTGAGCTCACCCTTTCTTTCACTTTGTTCTTTTCGAAATGAGAATATAGTCGGACGAGTTGGGGAAACGAGTGATGGTCCTGAAGATAGCATTAGTAGTCCTCACTATTCGTGAAATAGTGTGATAATAATTGTAATGAGGACTCCTTGAGTATGGATATTGTCTAAATGACAATATTCCTATTAGAACTCTCGGTTTATGTATTGTCGTATGTTACACCTACGTATGTATAATTAAGTTTGTATTTGAATTTATGTACCATGTAAGTGGCGACCCAAGATGGGTGACGTATACCTAATTTTGGGGGCGTCACAGTCAAACCAAGCAGGAAGTCCAGGGATGAGCTTTCTGGGTAAACCCAGAAAATTCATGGGTGTGGTTTCTGACAAGGTTTGACTGGTCTATATCTCATTATTTTTTTGTGGTTTTGTTGATGTTAAGTATTAGATATGTAGTATTACATGTTTGCTATACATTGAAGGTTTTATATCACAAAAACATCAAGAGGATTTCTTGTAGTGGAAGCCCAAAGTAAGCAGGTTCGTACTGTTCTTCATTTCTGGGCAAACCCAGAAATGAAGAACATCTCTGACAGCTAGTTTAGGCCCTTAAATCTTTCAATTGGTGTATGTTTTGATCATGGTTGTTGTTGTGTCTTGTAGTGGTGCATTTGTACTACATGATCAGATCAACAACAAGTACAGAAACACTTTGTGTGAGTTATGATTTGTGGTCAAACATACCAACTCGGGTTCTAATAGTGATTTTTTGGGTTCGCTCAAGAACGCGAAGAACACCTATAGCGACGGTTCTATAGCTATAGGTGGTCTTTAGCGACAATTTTTATTTAAAAATTAGATTTTTATTAAATAATTAAAGAAAATTAGTTTAAAATTATTAAAAATACAAAATAAATTATTAAAAATAATTTTAAAAGTCTGAAAATTAGTATTTAATTATATTGAATATATTTCATAAATATTTAATATTTTTGGGATATTAAAAGTATTTAATTTATTTAATTATAATATTAAATAAATTATTTAAAATGATTTAAATACATGAAAAATCATTTAAAATTATATTATGATATAAGAAAATATTTTAAGTTATTTTTAATGAATTTTAATATTCTCATGATAAATTTCATTATTAAATTAATATTAATGATAATTAAATTATTTAATAAATGACTTAAATAAATAAATTCAAAATGATTTTATTATATTAAAAGCCATTTTAAATAATAATAAGGTATTTAAAAATATTTGAAGTTATAAAATATAACTTTCAATATTTAAAGATAAAATTCATTAATTAATTATTATTAATGATATTAAAGATATTTAATAATTATATTAAATAAATTAGTTTAAAATTATTTTAATATTATAATGATCATTTTAAATGAAAATACAGTGTTTAAAGATATTTTTAGTTATAAAATATAACTTTTAATATTTAAAGGATAATTTTATTAATAATTTAATATTAATGATATTAATTTAACACTAATGATATTTAATTTATTTAATAATTATATTAAATAAATATTTTAAAAATGGTTTTATAAATTTAAAAATCATTTAAAAGGGGATATAAATGAATTAAAATATTTTAAGTTATACTTAATGACTTTTAGTATTTGGATAATTAGTACATTAATATTTAAATATTAATGGTAATTATTTCAAAAATGATTTTAATGTTTTAAAAATCATTTAAGGGTAATATAAATGTTTTAAAATATTTTGAGTTATTATAAATAACTTTAATATTTTGGCAATGGTTTCATTAATAGTTTAATATTAATTACATATTAATGATAATTGAATTGTTTAATATTTAAATCATTTAATAATGATTCTGATATTTCAAAAATTATGATAAATGGTAATAATTATTTTAAAATTATTATAAGGCCATGAAAAATAGTGCGACTGGTGTTTAAGTTACCTAAATGGATATTGAACTACTGTATAGAGTCTTAGACTCGATAAATACACGATAAAGTTGTCAATACACCGACATATTTCAGAAATTGACCTGAACTTAGATAGATTGATTTGATAAATGTTTATTTGTGATTCAATGGTTGTTAAACTTACATGACAATATGTTTAGGTTATGTGCTGACTGCAAATAGCAGTACAATATGATATGATATGTTATTCTAATCAAACGAATGATCTATTTAATGATAGGGCTTGATATAAAAGATAAATCTAAGTTGTGTAAGCAGCAGACAAGGCAAGTATCTAACCCTTTGCATTTACTTTATGCAATGAACATGCGTAAGATAACATCTGAACTATTTGTTTCAATTGTTCAAATATTTCAACCTTTGTATATACTTATACAATGATTCTGTATAAGTAAGTTATTAAATTATAATTGTTGTACAAGTTCCTTTATACTATTATTGTAGATCAAGATATATATTCTGTTCATTAATTTCTAAACATGGTTATACAAGTGTCCTCACTTGGATAATCATTATGTTTTATCACATGTTGATACATACTTACCAGTGTCCAGTATGTATACATTGAATTAAAAGCCGTCTAAGCTATTTGACCGGCTAGACATAAATTTAAAATTGTTGTTGAATAAGATAAAACTTATTTATTATCCAACCAAAATGTTTTGGTTTGGATTCAAGACTATTATGAACATCCCAAATATGGGAAATTTTTATGCGCTAAGGCGGACAAAGGATGAACCATAATATCATTCTTGTAATGTAGTATTGATCAATACAGGCATAATCTAAGCCGATCACCCCCCGCGTCTGTAAGTTATGACGATTTGTGAGATGAAGTTTTGTTTAACCTTTTCAAAACTAGAAAACAATGTTCATAGTCTGTCAACTGATCCTCATATATAGTCAATACGTAGTTTTAGAAATTTGAAATCAAAATGACATGTTGTTTATTAATGGTTCAGCTTACTTCACAACTGTTGATTCGTTGTAGAAGTATCGTTCAAAGAAAACATTTAATCCTTTCAGCTAATTGTTATTATTTGCTATTACTTGCTGGGCACTCAAATGATCATCCTTGCTTAATTTAAATATTTTCAGCTAAGTGTGAACTACCTGAAGGATCTGCCAAGAACAAGGGGAAGGGGAAAGTTGCTGAATGAATATGCTATCTTATGTAATAACATGACTTTATTAGGATAATGATGATATAGTATTATTATCCTGTACCGAATGTTTAAAGGTTTCATACTTGGGATTGAAAACTCTGATAATATGTAAATTAAATTTGATAACCTATATTATTGTTATTATTATTAGTATTATTCCGCTCATAGAAATGATATCGTGAAGCACCGAGTTCGGGTTTCAAGTACCTGAATTTAGGGGCGTCACATCATGGTATCAGAGCTATAGGGTTAGAAACCTTAGGTGATATAGACCTTAGGCTATAACCTTGGAACAGAGGGAAATATTGAAAATATAAACAACTCATATAGAGTTTAAAATAGATGAATCGGATAAATTCATCGTCAAACAAACTAAAAGATAACTTATATAAAACCATTATGTGTTATGTGTATATATTATATGCTAATCAAGATAATTTATGTGTAGATTTCAGGTGAAAAAGGATTAGGATACCCTCGGATTGTAAAGAAGGAGTCAATATCAAAGCCAATAGCTGAAATAGAGGCTCAAAGTGAAAGCAACCTCGATGAGGTGGTTATCATGGAAAACGTAGTACCAGATCCAGAAATGGTGGAACTGACAGATAGTGATTCAGACACTGAAGTTGGAGCTGATCAAGCATCAACCGAAGTGCAGAATCTGCGGGACCAAGTTTACTCTTTGGAACAGTTGTGGGAAATAGAAAAGCTACTAAATAGCCAACTGCGAAAAGCATTAATAGAAACAATGGAAGAACAAGATAAGCTTAAAATCCAAATTGACCAAATGGGAGCTAAAAGCAACAAGTCGGGTGCAGCTCCGAACAAGAAGGGAAAAAGAAAAATGAAAGACCGCGATATAGGAAATCCTGATATCAACCATGGAAACTTTAATCGAATAGAAAGGTGTACAAATTAAGACAAGAAGCATGAAGGCGTATGCAGAAAAGGGGAGAATGTTTGCTATAATTGCGGACATGAGGGACATTTCTCTCCTCAGTATCCCAATCCAAAGCAATGTGTCTATTTTATTTGTGGGATTGAAGGTCATCAGGCAAAAGGTTGTCCATGATCAAGAAAAAGGTGTAGTGAATAGGTAGTATAGGTTATGTGGTGTAGGTCTGTTTAATATAATATGTGTGATAAGTATGTTTGTGTAATGTAATATTCTTAACTTTTTTATGGGTCAAAGCCGTAAATCCCGAATCTTGTGGTCACAAAGAGATAGCAGTATGGGCTATGATATGCAAATTACTTTGAATTAATGAAAACGAACATATATTTGAGTAATGAAACAAGTTTAATATATTAAACTTATGTGATAAGGTTTAGAATGTAAGTTAAATTATGTTTTATTTAATCAGATATTGCCGCTAAGATGACAAACTAGAAATTAAAGGGCAGAAGAATCTGTCAATAACGTTGGGGGACAACAACATGATCCAATGCAGCAATTTTCAAACATGGTAGCTCAGGCCATATAACAAGGAATGCCAACCGCAGGGAACCAGCAGGACAACCGCTTGGCGAACTTTAAGGACTTCAAGGCTATAGGACCGCCCGAATTCAAAGGGACAACTGACCCTGTAGAAGTGCAGACTTGTGTTAAAGAAATTAAAAAGGGATTTATAATAGCTAGGGTAGCTGAGGGGCAAAAGACCTCTTTTGCCACCAACATGATGAAGGGTGAGGCAAATTTTTGGTGGGAAGCGAATCAGGCGAGGGCAGGAGCAGGTGTAGTTTCTTGGGATAGGTTTAAAACTTTGTTTTTTGAAAACTATTTTTCATCTAGTATGCAGGCTAGGATGGAGGTAAAATTTCTGGAATTAAAGCAGGAAAATATGACTGTTGCGGAGTATGCCGCAAAATTTAATGAGTTGGCTAGGTTCGCTCCGCATCAAGTTGATACGGAGGCTAGAAAAGCACGAAGGTTTGAGCTGGGATTAAAACCCTGGCTCTACAATAAGGTGGCAGTGTTGCAGATCCCTACATTACAGCACTCATGGAGAAAGCGATTATTGCTGAGGAGGGAAGTGAGGCCATGAGCCTCTATAACAAAGAAAGAAGGAACAAGGGTAAAGTTGAGGGAGCTTGGAAGGTGGAAACAAACAAGGGGAATAGGAGTGAAAAGAGGAAGGGGAACAACTTTGGGGGTGTACAGGTGAAGCAAGAAGGTGAAAAGAAGAAGCCGGTGGTGGAATGTGGGAATTGTGGGAAGAACCATTTGGGGGAATGTCTGAAAGGTAAATTTGCATGTTTCAAGTGCGGACAGGAGGGCTATATCTCTCCCAACTGTCCCAATCCTAGGATGATTAGTGGGTGTTTTCTGTGCGGATCGACGGAGCATAAGGTGAAGGACTGTTCGAAAAGGAGAACAGAGGCAGAAAGCGTGTACATGGGAAAAAGCGGCGGAACTTTGGCAATCACAGGACCAATTTCATCCAGCAAGCCGACAAAATCTACTGCACGGGTCTTCAACATGACAGTCGGATTCGTGATGACTGCAAATAGCAGTACAATATGATATGATATGTTATTCCAATAACACGAATGATCTATTTAATGATAGGGCTTGATATAAAAGATAAATCTAAGTTGTGTAAGCAGCAGATAAGGCAAGTATCTAACCCTTTGCATTTACTTTATGCAATAGAAATGAAAGTAGTATGCACACAAACCAATCATGTTTGATGATAAAACATATACTTTGTAACAATCTTATTCATTTATTAATAAAAAGTATTAATTTATTAAAGGCTTTTAATTATCTACATGATGCTGTTTTATAATATGTGATAAACCCATAGTTTTAAGCATTGCTTTTAGAATAATGATGATGATCATTCTAATGAGATCTAAATTCTTAGAAAGCTTAAAACTAAAATAGTTCCCAATCATTGATTACTAAATTGGGGATTAGTGAATCCGGATAGATTGGTACATACGCTTCTTTGCTTCATTGGATGAGGATGATTGATCTCATGATCATTTGTGTGGAGACACTAAAGCAAGTATGTAGGTGCTTATTAGAGAATAAGTTCACCGAACGTGGCTCGCTAAGGAATACCTAATGGAGTTTTATTTGCTTCGTCAATAGGAATTCTGTAGAGTGATAGTAGTACAAGTAATCCTTGACTTGAGATCATCATAAAGATTCTTGTGTATGATGAGTTATACTTTGACTTATTCCTTAAGACCCTTAGGGTATATCAAAGGGTATGCTTGGGTATAATAAGTTGTACATGGAGATAATGTATGATCAATAAAGAATCTACCACTTCTAATAAAAGAAGAGAATGTCCTATGTGATTCGATAAATGACAACCCAAAGTAGTCCTTGGCGGTAAGTAATGAAATTAGAAAGGAGTTTCTAATTTGCATTATTTGGAGTTGTGCATTTAAGAGTCGAAATACATATAATTAAATAAAATAAGACTTGACAAGAATTCCATGCCTTATATTTAATTGGGACATCAGATGGTGGAAGGATTGAATTGTACGGAAACTATTTACTCAAAGGTTCTTTTATGATTAATGTTGAAATCTATATTATCCGGAAAGTCGCTGATAGTAGGAGGCTTATCCCTATCAGAGAATAAATATTATTTATTTAAATAAATTAATTGTTTAATTTATTTATTTAAATAAGATTAGAATTGTTCTAATTGATTTATTCACAACCTAGCTTAATATGGAGAACCTAAAGGGTCACACCATAAAAGGAAGAATAATTATTTAAGAAGTTAATGGCATAATCGTAATAATATGTTATGTATATTTAATTTAATCTATGGTGATAGAATAAATTAAATAGCTTAATATTTATTATTTAATATTTTAGAAATATTAAATATAAATTAATAAGAGGAGTCTTATTAATATTATTACAATTATTATTATTTTAATTTCTAAAAGAGTTTAGGAATTAATTTAATATAAGTACTCTCATTTATTCCTAATTGGATTAGGAAGGAAAATTAGTTAAATGAGTTTAATTAATTATCCCTAATAAGATTAGGGAGCTTAATTAATTAAAAGAATTTAATTAATTAAATAAATCCCAATTCCTTAATTGTTAAGGTGGGTTGCCCACATCTATAAATAAGAGGAGACTTATTATGGGTGAGGTGGTTGTTGACTTTTACAACATACGTAATTCCAATGGTCGGAGAGTACGCTTTTTTTCTATAGAGATAGAAAACTAGGGTTTAGCCAACCACCCATTTTCTTAATTCTTCTTCTTCTTTGGTGGATCACCTCTAGAGGCCAAACACTTGGGTGGCTAACGCCGATCAAAGGAAGGAACAATACCCTGGATTCAAGTTGAACGCGAAAAGGATTGAGGTGAACTTGTACACCGAGGAAGCTCTTGATCTTCAAGGGTATGCTTTTTATTCATCTTTTTCGTTTAATTAATAATTGTGCATAAAGGGTGATCCGGTATATGGTTTGTATAAAAAAATTTAAACTCGATTTTTACATCGCTTCCGCTTATTTTTGCAATTTGATTGCGTTCTTGAATATTACAAACCTAACAAAGGGCATCGAGCCAAACCTTTATGCTAATTATTAATTATTTTTGATATGTATATTGATATGTGTTTAGAACAATTTAATTGGGCATAATTTTGTTGTATAAAATTTATTAAATAAAAAAATACATTGATTCAAATAATTACACGATAAAGCAAATTGTTTACCGTAATTTCATATATATGTTTTGTGGAAAAAATATTTTGTCCACGTGACATTCTTTTGGTTATGCACGGATTGCCATGAATTGGTTTATATATTATATTATTATTGGAAGCATGCATAGTTGTTGGAGAGTACGTTTTTTTCTATAGAGATAGAAAACAAGGGTTTAGCCAATCACCCATCTTCTTGAATTCTTATTATTCCTTGGTGGATCACCTCTAGAGGCCAAACATATGGGTGGCTAACGTTGATCAAAGGAAGGAACCAAACCCGGTGGATTCAAGTTGAACGCGAAAGGATTTGGAGGTGAACTTGTACCTGAGGAAGCTCGATCTTCAAGGGTATGATTTTATTCTTTATCTTTTCGTTTAATTAATAATTATGCATGAAGGGTGATCCGGGTTTATGGTTTGTAAATAATTTTAAACTCTGATTTACTCGTTTCCGCTAATTTTTGCAATTTGATTGCGCCCATGAATATTACAAACCTAACAGTGGTATCAGAGCCAAACCTTTATGCAAATTATTAATTGTTTTAATTTGATATGTATATTGATATGTGTTTAGAACAATTTAATTGGGCATATTATTGTTATATAAAATTTATTACATGAAAATAATTTTGCATATTGAATAAATGATTATATATTTATATATATGATAGTTAAGCGGATATTTTAGTGATTCACGTGGGTAAAATTTTCTAAAAGCAAATGAATAGTTAATATGATATATATATATATATATATATATATATATATATATATATATATATATATATAAAAATAGTTAACAAGTGATTCTTTTAATGTGTTCCACGTGAATAAGTTGGAAACCAAGAAACCAAGTGATAAGGAATGTATTCCCACGTGATTGATATCTTGCTTCATGCTTCACATTTTGTGATATATATATATATATATATATATATATATAATTAATATTAAAATAAAAGAGTTTATTTTAATTTTAAAATTAAATTTCATGCTAACTAATTAGAGTTGGAATTGGATTCCATGATAACTAATTGGAGTTGAAATTAGATTCTATTTTTCCTTAAATAAAGGAGTTTATTTAAATATGAAATAAAATTTCATATTATTCAAAATAAAGGAGTTTATTTGTGAATAGGAAGTAAATCCATCTTTCCTTAAATAAAGGAGTTTGTTTAGATATGAAATAAGATTTCATATTATTTAAAATAAAAGAGTTTATTTGTGAATAGGAAAGAGAATCCTAATTTCCTTAAATAAAGGAGTTTATTTAAATATGGAATAAGATTTCATATTATTCAAAATAAAGGAGTTTATTTGTGAATAGGAAAAGAATATCCGTGTTTCCTTTAATAAATTTTTTTTTTTACATGGAATTGATTCCATAATTAATTAAAATAAAAGAGTTTATTTTAATTAAAGATTTTTTTTTACATGGAATTGATTCCATAATTAATTAAAATAAAGGAGTTTATTTTGATTAAGATTTTGATTAAAATAAAATAGTTTATTTTATTCAAAATAGGATAAATTAAAATAAAATAGTTTTATTTTGATTTAAATTTGGATTAAAATAAAGGAGTTTATTTTAAACAAAATTAGATTTTATACTAAATAAATTTGCCCATTAAATGATATCAATATATATATTAAATGTTTATTATTCATAAGATGAATGTTATTTATTGATGCATATGGTGATGTGTATGATAATAAATGGGATTGATTATGGACTATTGACCAATATGATTGGATTTATTTTAGTTGGATGCATGAATGTATGGGTTTTATTAAATGGGGTCTCACAGATTGCCTTCTCTAATTTTTCTTAATGTAAATTCTATCTCCTCCTATGTACTTCCCTCGATCAACGATCAAGGTTTCTATTTATTTTAAATAGTTTTGTAATAGGAATAGTTAGAATTAATTTTGAAAAATTGGAGATCAAGGAGCAAGGAGCGCTTGAAGACCCGTTTGTAATGGAGCCCAAGTTTAAATGTAATAGTTATATTTAAATATTATTTCTTGCACCCTAGGGTTTGACCTTTTTGTTCACTTGGTGGCTCTAGTGAACCAAACTAGAATAAAAGTCCATAATCAATCCGGGTAGAATATAGTATTCTATATGTGCATGCAGATACTATATATATTATATATTATGCAAACATGCTTCGCATGTTCATTAATATACGTGTATTTTATATATATATGTAATGCGCGCTAAACAAGATGAGACAAATTAATAACAAACCCCTTAATTTTTTATATTAAGTCCTAAGCGCTCAAAGATATTTGGAATATCGAACGTCGCTTTCTAGCATGATAAAATTAATAGAGTATTAAATATTTAATATGAGTTTGTTGTGTCACCACCACAGGCAAGTATTAAGTATTTAAGATGTTAATTTATCACATTTGATGCTTATAAAGAAAATTGAACAATATTATTTTGTTGTGTCACCACAAGGATGATATTTTTCTTTTTGAATATATGGAGTGCTAGGTTGGACTTAACTTGGATAATTTTGATTCGGATGTGCCACCACTGATCAAAATAATCTAAGAGGCAAAATACAAGGAGTTGCATAGTTGATGTAATTGACAAAAGTTGTCTACCTATTTATTTATATATAGTTTGTTGTGTCACCACAAGGCTATATACATTTGAAATGGGATCCTTATTCTCACTAGCAAATCTTTAATTAGATTTTGCCGAACTATATAAGTGAGGGTAATATAGTTTGAAGAAAAAAATAGTGGAGATACCAATTTAAAACAAGACCTAATTTATTTTGGTAATTAATAATAGAATGTATGTTAAAATGTTGTTAATTACAAATTCATTTACGTAATTTTACAATGTCTAAAATTACTATCATCTGCGAAGCATATTAGATGCTAAATTAATCGTAATCAATTAAACGGATTGGTTAAGGAATTTGAGAATAGTTCTCATAGTCGAAAAGCTATCTTATGTCCTTAATACGCCTATCCTCGCAATGGTTGCGCATAATGCCTCGGGAAGAGATTGCTACTTTTAGAAAGTGGCAAGATGATGCACATTGGCTCAATGCATCATGCTCGTATCCACGAGTAACAAGCTTCACGTCGACTGAAACTATGGATACTTCTACTATACTCCCGCACGCCAAGTAGTTGATGGTGAAGAAAGTAGGGGCGATAGATATCGATATCTAAGGAGCTCTTCCGATCTAGAATGGCCAATGGCACTATAGTACAGATATAAAAGTTCTTAACATAATCAATTTGATTGATCAATTAGGACAACCGGTTTTGTCATGGATGGAGAGTTGAGCCAAGATTTGATCTTGCACTCACTCCCTAACTCCTTTCACAATTGTTGTGAATTTTCATATCAACAAGCTAGATATCGCCTTTCATTGATTTGCTTAACATGTTGAAAAATGTTGAGAGTCACTTTCCAACCAAGAAAGATCAAGTCTTACTGGTAGGGGCCAAAGGATCTTCTGAAAAGAAGAACGATTCAAAGAAGGTATATAGAAAGGCATAAACAAAGGATAATAAGAATAAAATTGATACGGATAGCAAATGAGTTTGCTTCCACTGCAATAATCCTGGACACTGGAAAGAAACTGCGAGAAGTATCTTGCAGAGGCTAACCAAAGAAGCTTAGTGAAGTTTCGATTACAATACAGTTTTTGTTTATGATTGAAATAAATTTTTCTTTAAGTCAAGGTTCTACTTGGGTATTGGATACCGACTTTGGTTATCATAAATATAGATTTATGAAGGGACCAAGCAGAAGTAGAAAGCTAAACAAATATAAGTAATCCTATGTGTTGAAAATGAAGCAAAGGTTGCTACATTAGCCATAAAAACTTATAGTTTAGCAATGCCTATAGGAAAATCTATTAAGTCAATAAGTTGTTATTGTATTTCAGTTCTTGTAAGAAATATTATTTCCATTTTATTGTTGGATAATAAAATTTTTGGTATTATAATTAAGAACAATTGTTGTTCTATTTATAATAATAATGTTTTGTATAGAACTTGAATATTACTTAATGGATTTTGTATACTTGACTTACGTGAAAAATATATTTTTGAACAAACTAGTATAAGAAAAGGAGATGATCATTTAAAGAGTTGAATGTGTGTATTTACTGAAATACAAGTGTGAATTATTTGAAAGGTTCAAAGAATTCAGAAGTGAAACAAATTGGCAAAGTATTAAGATTCTTTGATTAGATCAAGGAATAAATACTTGTGCAATAAGTCTGTAGATCATCTCAAATGGTTTTCTCATAATGGACACATCCTGATACGCAATAATTGATTGATGTATCTGAAAGGAAAAATCATACCTTGTTGAACATGGTACGGTCCAAAATGATTTTATCGACATTCCAAGATCCTTCAGGATCATGTCCTAGAAATGGTCGATATTCTACGAAAAGGTAACCTCAAAATCCACCCCAAGACTCCATAAAAGTTATGGATGTGGAGGATTCCTAATCTTAAGTATGTTAAGATAAGGGGTTGTCCAACTTATGTGAAACGGTTTCAAAGGATAAGCTTGGGACAAGATTTGACATGTACAGATTTGTGGGACATCCTAAAGTAAGTTTAGGGTATATGTTCTATAATAATACTTAGCAAAAGGTGTTTGTTGTAAAACACGCTGCCTTCTAAGATAAATGTGTTTATTATTGAAGGGGCTAGTGGGAGGATAATAGATCTTGAAGAGTTCAAGAACCACAAAACACTATAAGTCAAATAAGAGGAACTCAGATAGACCTATTGTTGCACCACAAATCCTAATCGTAAATCTGAATAGTACCAAAGATACCTAGGAGGTATGGATTCATCATGGATGATGATGATGAGGTACACATCATAGAAGATGATGATCCAGAGTTACATTCGATGAGGTAAGACTTCTAGTGTTTACAAAAGGGTCAGTGGGAGCGTCGTGAAATTTCTAGTATTATATGTTGATATACTACGGATGAGGAATAACATACCAATGCTACAATTAGTAAAGATAAATTTGTCTAAAAATTCCTCCACGAATGATTTGGGAAGAGTATCTAAATTGGGGATATAAATCTATATAGATAGATTTAAGAGGATGCTCGACTTAACCCAAGGAACGTATATTTATTTGATGCTAAAGTCGTTTAGCATGGCAAACTCCAAGAGATGTCTCATGTTGATGAGCTATGGAGTGTATCTCTCTTAATTGTCCCCATAGACTCCAAAGAAGAGAGATTGCATGAGTGACAATCATGTATGCAATGAAATGTACGAGACCTGATGTTGATCAGTCATATTCTGGAGAAGATCACCGTAAGACAAAGGAAAAACATCTTAAAGTTCTTAACCCAAGCACTAAGGATGTGAGCATACATGGTGGGTCCGAATTAAAACTAGAGGGCTTAATGTACTCAAGTTTTTGTAGATGCACGAAGACGACGTAAAAATCCACTTTAAGGTAAAGCGTTATCTTGAACAAGCAGCGTTGAATTGAAAGGTTCCAAACAAAGAAAGAGTTCTTTGGTTTAGTGATAAAGACAAAGTATATAGCTATAAATGAAGTCGTAAGTTGATTGTTTGGATTAAAAGTTCATTACAGAACTAGGAATAGTTCCTAAGTCTCATCTTGGATCTAAACATGTGTTGTGGCACTTTCATTTGATTATTAGAATCATTAAAAGATGGGAAATCACTATAAAGATAGTGGACTCTCATGAACAACATTACATATCCATTAACTAAAGCTTATTCAACAGCAGGATAATCGTCACTTAGAGAAGAAGAGTATAAGATACAATGGCGATTGGCTTTAGTGCAAGTGGGAGATTGAAAGTAGTATGCACACAAGCCAATCATGTTTGATGATAAAGCATATATTTTGTAACAATCTTATTCATTTATTAATAAAAAGTATTAATTTATTAAAGGCTTTTAATTATCTACATGATGCTGTTTTATAATATGTGATAAACCCATAGTTTTAAGCAATGCTTTTAGAATAATGATGATGATCATTCTAATGAGATCTAAATTCTTAGAAAGCTTAAAACTAAAATAGTTCCCAATAATTGGATTACTAAATTAGGGATTAGTGAATCCGGATAGATTGGTACATACGTTGCATGCTCATTGGATGAGGATGATTGATCTCATGATCATTTGTGTGGAGATACTAAAGCAAGTATGTAGGTGCTTATTAGAGAATAAGTTCACTGAACGTGGCTCGCTAAGGAATACCTAATGGAGTTTTATTTGTCTGTCAATTGGAATTTCTGTAGTGATAGTAGTACAAGTAATCCTTGGACTTGAGATCATCATAGCATCTTGTGTATGATGAGTTATACTTTGACTTATTCCTTAAGACCCTTAGGGTATATCAAAGGGTATGCTTGGGTATAATAAGTTGTACATGGAGATAATGTATGATCAATAAAGAACCTACCACTTCTAATAAAAGAAGAGAAATGTCCTATGTGATTCGATAAATGACAACCCAGTAGTCCTTGGCCAAGGCAGAATGAAATTAGAAAGGAGTTTCTAATTTGCATTATTTGGAGTTGTGCATTTAAGAGTCGAAATACATATAATTAAATAAAATAAGACTTGACAAAGAATTCCATGCCTTATATTTAATTGGGACATCAGATTGTGGAAGGATTGAATTGTACGGTAACTATTTACTCAAAGGTTCTTTTATGATTAATGTTGAAATCTATATTATCCGGAAAGTCGCTGATCGCTAGGAGGCTTATCCCTATTGTAGAATAAATATTATTTATTTAAATAAATTAATTGTTTAATTTATTTATTTAAATAAGATTAGAATTGTTCTAATTGATTTATTCACAACCTGCTTTAATATGGAGAACCTAAAGGGTCACACCATAAAAGGAAGAATAATTATTTAAGAAGTTAATGGCATAATCGTAATAATATATTATGTATATTTAATTTAATCTATGGTGATAGAATAAATTAAATAGCATAATATTTATTATTTAATATTTTAGAAATATTAAATATAAATTAATAAGAGGAGTCTTATTAATATTATTACAATTATTATTATTTTAATTTCTAAAAGAGTTTAGGAATTAATTTAATATAAGTACTCTCATTTATTCCTAATAAGATTAGGAGGTTAAATTAATTAAAAGAGTTTAATTAATTATCCCTAATAAGATTAGGGAGCCTAATTAATTAAAAGAATTTAATTAATTAAATAAAACCCAATTTCTTAATTATTAAGGAGGGTTGCCCACATCAATAAATAAGAGGAGTCTTATTATGGGTGGGGTGTTGTTGACTTTTACAACATACGTTATTCCAATTGTTGGGAGAGTACACCCTTTCTATAGAGATAGAAAAACTAGGGTTTAGCCAACCACCCTTTTTCTTGAATCATTATTTTTCTTTGGTGGATCACCTCTAGAGGCCAAACATATGGGTGGCTAACGTTGATCAAAGGAAGGAACCAAACCCGGTGGATTCAAGTTGAACGCGAAAGGATTTGGAGGTGAACTTGTACCTGAGGAAGCTCGATCTTCAAGGGTATGATTTTATTCTTTATCTTTTCGTTTAATTAATAATTATGCATGAAGGGTGATCCGGGTTTATGGTTTGTAAATAATTTTAAACTCTGATTTACTCGCTTCCGCTAATTTTTGCAATTTGATTGCGCCCATGAATATTACAAACCTAACAAGAAATGCGTAATATAAAATCTGAACTATTCTTTTCAATTATTCAAATATTTCAACCTTTGTATATACTTATACAATGATTCTTTATAATAAGTTATTAATTTATAATTGTTGTACAAGTTCCTTTATACTATTATTGTAGATCAAGATATATATTCTGTTCATTAATTTCTAAACATGGTTATATAAGTGTCCTCACTTGGATAATCATTATGTTTTATCACATGTTGATACATACTTACCAGTGTCCAGTATGTATACATTGAATTAAAAGTCGTCTAAGCTATTTGATCCGGCTAGACATAAATTTAAAATTGTTGTTGAACAAGATAAAACTTATTTATTATCCAACCAATTTGTTTTGGTTTGGATTCAAGACTGTTATGAACATCCCAAATATGGGAAATTTTTATGTGCTAAGGCGGATAAAGGATGAACGATAATATCATTCTTGTAATGTAGTATTGATCAATACAGGGCATAACGGGCTGATCACCCCCCGTGCCTGTAAGTTATAACGGTTTACAGATGAAGTTCTGTTTAACCTTTTCAAAACTAGAAAATAATGTTCATAGTCTGTCAACTGATCCTCATATATAGTCAATACGTAGTTTCAAAAATTTGAAATCGAAATGACATGTTGTTTATTAATGGTTCAGCTTACTTCACAACTGTTGATTCGTTGTAGAAGTATCGTTCAAAGAAAATATTTAATCATTTCAGCTAATTGTTATTATTTGCTATTACTTGTTGGGCACTCAAATGCTCATCCTTGCTTAATTTAAATGTTTTCAGCTAAGTGTGAACTACCTGAAGGATCTGCCAAGAACAAGGGGAAGGGGAAAGTTGCTGAATGAATATGCTATCTTATGTAATAACATGACTTTATTAGGATAATGATGATATAGTTTTATTATCATGTACCGAATGTTTAAAGGTTTCGTACTTGGGATTGAAAACTCTGATAATATATAAATTAAATTTGATAACCTATATTATTGTTATTATTATTAGTATTATTCCGCTCATAGAAATGATATCGTGAAGCACCGAGTTCGGGTTTCAAGTACTTGAATTTGGGGGCATTACACCTGTCGTTTGACGACAAATTTTTTTATCATACTCAATCTTCATTTAAAAACCACACCAATATTAGTTTGGTAAAACATTAACCATACTTCAATAGATTATAAAAAATCCAACATATCTTAAGTCTTGCCGAAAGAATTGGCTTTGACTTCATCATACATCAATTCATGTGTAAGAATACACGAATCACAAAGCTTGTCCAGATTGAACTAAAACAAGGGTTAGAATACTTGCTTTTAGCGTCTGCTACTGTTTTAATTACTTTTCGTTTGAGTCTTTAAAGTCTCTACAACACATGATCACATAATGTACCACATTAGGTAATATATAATTAAGTATGTGTACAATTATATCTTACCCTTCTTCTCAATCTAATCATGACTTAGATTTGTTACTATTGGTTTCGGCTTTCCGATATAGTTTACATTGTCATTCCGCTCATGTTCAATTGATTATCAACCTTTAATCATCATACATTAAGTGTCTAACAATGTCTTAACAATGTCATAATTGAGCTTTAATTCATTGTTAATTAGTTACTATTCATGCTCTACTTATAAATATTCTTCATTTAAAACCCTTAGAAATTTGGGTATTTGCATTTCACCTTTACTTTCTATGTCATGCGTTCATGAGTTAGCGATTGGTTAGGGTCCTGCCTCTACATGAGTCCTAGTACAATATGTCGCACTGTGGCACGACTCCTCAGTAGGTCTAGACACTGTGCATGGCGCTGCAATGCCACCATTAAGCCTTGGGCTGGCGCCGCGGTGCTAGCTCTATGCACCAGATAACTTAGAAAGTTTTTCAACTTTGCGAAACTCCCGAGCTCATAACTTCTTCGTTATAAGTCCGAATTGGCTCGTTCAAGAGCCTATAGTTCACAAATCACATACTCTACGTGTTTATGCAAGAATTTTATATTTTTAACTTCGTTAACTCAAAATTCACCTGTTGGTTCATTTTTAACGAAAACGGTAAACGTTCGTGAACGTTCAATGCTCGTTTCTTCGTTCTAAGTTGAAATTCATTCACTTTCGAGTCCGCAACTCTATCATGGCAAATAAGACTTGTTTCCATCAAAAACCAATGTTTCCAAGTTCAAACACAAAATCCGACTTCCATTCCGAGAATTTCACGAATTCGACGATTATCGTCCAATCATGTGAATTTCAGAAAAACTTCTTTACTTAGAATTTGTTCATTGTTCTAAATGAATTCAATTCATCCTATAGACATCTCAACCTACACATCACAACAACTTATTTTTAAGTTAGGTTATGACTTATTCTTCCATAAGCGTATTACTTATCAAGGTATAAACTACTTATAGCTTCATTTCTCATAACTTATGATAATTTAAGTCCTTTAACCAATATTCTTACATCTTATTAGCATACTAACTTCATTCATGTAAACATGATACAATTTCAAATATGACCATCATAAGTTCATAACTTATTTAGGTTCAAATTGCTTATTCATGGCTTATACGGCTTAAGTCCATTGATTATCCAATTCTTATGTATTCTTAGCATACATGTTCATTAAGTTACACTTCTCTTATCACCCTACAATGATAGTGATGGTAGATATAAGATCATAAGATCATTTACCTTTGATGACTAGCTTCCTTCTTCTTGAAAATCTAACAATGGAAGTTTAACTTAAAAGTGCTTATTCTTTCTAACACTTAAGTTTTTTTGTAAGGGAAGTTGTTGGATAATTTGAACAAGCAAATAATGAATTGTAAGCTTGCTATTTATAGAGCTTCCAAGGTTAGGGAAAATGGGTCATTAAGACATCCACCTCCTTTACAAACCTCCTTACTATTCACTTACTTAACAACTAAGTAATCTTATGATACCCCCAAATCTAGGTACTTCATTCCCACAAGATTTGGTGCTCACTATCCATGCATTCATACTATCTACCCAAATAAAATAATATGTAAACCATAATCTTCCCTTTAAATAGGGTTACATCATTAAATAAAAATCTTCCCAGGTTGTCTAACCTTTAAACATCATTCAAGTGCGAAAATAAAATTATTACATTACATCATTATTAAAAAGTTTATTATCATCACAATAAATAAAATTACAAGTCTACATCACTTGTACATTTTTCCCTTTCCTTTGCTAGTTGAAGGCTCATCTACCTTCTCAACTTTAGTTGCAATGAGTATATAAATATGCAAGAGTGATCAAAACAATTGCTCACTGGGTATAACAATAAATTAACAGAAGAAGAATAATAATAATTGCCAACAATAGGCTCATAAAAAATGAATAGTACTCTAATGATGATAATCAGAAACTGAAATTCAAAATATGGAATATATCTAACTGAGGGTCATAAGACCATGAACTATGTCCATAGTTGCGAGTAATCTTTCAACTCCAACTTTAACAGTCATAAGACTATAAGGAATCCTCGTACTTAGGGGGATCAGCCCTTCGTATAATGTATTATGCACAAACATTTCAACGCTAAGCGTAAATTATCCCCTAATAATAATAGGGTTGTTCATCTCAGTATTTAGAGTACAAGTCCGCACCAAAGGAAGTTTAGTTTGGATAAGCTTTCAAGGGTAATTTGAAGTTTAACGAACATCAACTAGAGGACTATTTGAATCAATAGTGTTTGATAACACAACAGTTGATCAATAATAACATAATATGAAACAATGAATAAGTGTAAGCGAACTAACTATACCTTGAACTCATGCTTAGAAACAACTACAAAGCATAAGTATTGAACGACAATAAACCTTGCTTAAATAAAATTAAGCTAGGACTATGAATTATTGAATATACATTAAGTAATAACAAGTTGAAAATAAAGCTTGCTCATTATGAGAATGACTTGTGTCAAGTAAATGAACTAAGATAATCAACATCAGAAATTAGAATTCAAGAAAACTGCATTCATAATATCCGAATGACAATAAAGAAACTTGTCTAACAATAAACAAGTTAGAATGCATCAATAAATATTGGAATTCAAACTTGTTTGAGTAAAATAAGGTCATAGCTAGATTGTTCAAATCATGATTAAGACTACAATAGTTCGCTTAATGAAACTTTAAAGTAAGAACTAGCTCAACATAAATGTAGAGTTAAAAGGCTTTCTTAATGTAAAAAGAGAAGTTACACAATGTAATAATAGAACTAACTCAACGAAAGTGTAGAGTTAGAAAACTTGCTCAATGTTAAAAGAAAAGTTTAGAAACTTGCCTCGAGCGTAAGCTACAATATTAAACTCACATTCACCTACACAATTATTTAGAACCACATTATTTATTAGATATGCTAACATACCACAACATACACATTTCTAGCTAAACTTATCATTTTAGCACTAGTCTTATGCTACCATATATATTTCAGAATTCCCAACTGTTAACATCACAATACCTATCTAACATTCATTGTATAAACTAAGTTACACATAATGCGTTCGTAATTTACTAATCACTTTTACAACTTTGAATTTACAATCCACATAACATGACTCTATTTAATCTTGTTATTACATGGTTTTCACATTATCCTAACATTAAGCTAAATTACATTGAACGCCCAAAGTCTGCATAATTAATGAGACTTCACTGCTGCATGGCGAGAATCTTGGCGCTGTCGCGCCAGATTTTATCTTCGGATTGCAATGCTGCCGCATGGTTGCAAGCCTTTAGACCTAGAGACAATACATACCAAGGCCATTTATTTACACTCCAGTTTTTTGCAGACATGGTTACGGTAGTTTTCTTAAGCCAACTAACACGAATTTCACTCACCAAACAGTCATAATAACATGTAAAAATGGTATAGAACTATCACAAACATATTTATGAACATATATATCCATATTAAACAATTTAACAACAACTTAAGCTAGTTTAATTTCTCAAATTCCATGTTTTTCATATAATGCTCAAATTTTGATATTCATCTTAAAAATCATCACTGTGAATTCAATACTTGGCCAAATCACTTCATCCAAATTAATTTATGCTCGTTTCTTAATGAACTAACATAATCAAGCTTCAATTTGCAGTTTAACATAAGAATTGACCATTAAAATCGGTACTTACCTAAGCCACATAGAAAATATATATACTGTCAAAATTTTCTACCGTTAGAACGAAAATTAGCATGCAATCTCTTGTGTAAACATAAACTCTAGCATCACCAACATGCATCATCACAGTTACTAAGTATATATCCATAATTCATCAAATTTGATTTCACAGAACACAAACAACTATGCCGTGAATTCATATATGTGTATATATATATATATATAATATCATGGCTAGATAAATTACCTTAAAATAGCTTGGAATCCTTGCTAACTATTGTAATCTCTGCTAAAATCTCTGGAAATTGTTTAAGTTTCCTCATAATTCTCTCAACTCCCTGTAATCTCTAGGCTAGCAAATAGAATGCGTAAAACTAACTGATAAACAATGTAAGAAATAAAACTGATAACCCTTAATAATACTAATTTCTATTTTAGTTACTAACGTATATAACATAAATATATTATATTTATTATTTTATTTATTTTATTTTTATTATTTATTTTATTTAAATTTAAAAATTAGAAATTCAAAAGCCATAAGGCTTTGTTTGACAAAACCCTTTAATTTTTAAAGAATTAATATATTAAACCTTGTTTGGCAAAAACTAAATTAAACCCTTTTAATTTATTTTAATAAACACTTTAGTTTATAATTTATAATCGCATATTATTTATTTGGATTTCCATATCCAACATTAACCCATTAAATTAATCACATACTATAATTTAATTAAATATAGCATTTTAGCAAATATCACAAAATTATAATTTTCATTATAACTTTATTTAATAATCTAATATACCATTTTAAATTATTAATTAACAATATTACACTTCATGGCATATTACAATTCTCTAAATTATAAATTAATTTAATTTAGCAAATTCTCTAATAAATTTAGATTCAACAACTATCACATCAATAAAATATTTATACTATTCAATAAATATTTAATAATATAATTCAAAATTCCGGATCGTTACATCATTCCTTCCTTACAAGGATTCTGTCCCCAGAATCATAATTCCAACAATCAAATCATCACATTCTTCCCTACTTACAAATATTCTGTCCCCAGAATCGAAGACACAGACTAAACAAATAACTCAAGGGTAATTCTTTATCATATCAGCTTCGAGTTCTCACGTAGCCTCTTCAACATTTTGGTTCCTCCATATCACCTTCACAGAAGGTATCACTTTATTCCTGAGCACTTGTTCTTTCCTGTCGACTATCTGGATAGGAATCTCTTCATAAGACAAATCTTTACTAAACTACAATGGTTCATACTCGATCACATGTTTGTAATCGGGTTTATATGGTCGTAACACCGACACATGAAAAATATTGTGCACATGCTCTAATTGTAGAGGTAAAGCTACTTCGTAAGCCACCTCTCCCACTCTTCTCAATATTTTGAAAGGTCCAATAAACCTTGGGCTAAGCTTGCCTTTCTTGCCGAAATGAATATTCCCCTTCTAAGGAGAAACTTTCAAGAACACAAAATTTCCTGCTTTCAACTCACACTCGCTCTTGCTGTGTGATCAAAGATACTTTTTCTCATCAATCTTGAAAGTAACTACCGGTTTTTCTCTCGATGAGTTTGACAACTTCAATGATCTCACGAACCGCTTCTGGGCCTAATAGTTGACGTTCTCCTACTTCATCCCAACATAGTGGAGTTTTGCATTTCCTGCCTAATAACACCTCGTATGGCGACATACTAATGCTTGCATGGTAACTGTTGTTGTATGCAAATTCCACCAACGGTAGATGATCATCCCAGTTTCCTTTCAAATCCATGATGCACCCTCTGAGCATATCCTCTAACATTTGAATTGTTTGTTCTCTTTGTCCAGCGGTTTGTGGATGATATGTTGTACTTATCTTCAGTTGCGTTCTCATGCATTCCTGTAGTCTCTTCCAGAAATTTGATGTGAATCTTGGATCTTTGTCTGGTACAATTGACACTAGAACTCCATGTCTTGAGACGATCTCCTTAACGTATGGCTTCACCAGCTGATTAAGATTAAATCTAATCTTTATTGGCAAAAAGTATGCAGATTTCGTCAATCTGTCCACTATCACCCATATCGCATCGTATCCTTTCTGAGTCATTGGAAGACCTACCACAAAATCCATTGTAATATGCTCCCATTTCCATTCTGGTATCTCCAACGATTGAAGTAATCCGCTTGGTCTTTGATGCTCGACCTTCACTTTCTGACATGTTAAGCACTTTGCAACGCATTCTGCAACGTCTCTTTTCATATTTGGCCACCAAAAATGTCACCGTAAATCTTGATACATCTTTGTACTTCTCGGATGAATCGAATATCTTGAGTTATGCTCTTCCATTAAGATTTCTTCTTTAATATCCTAAACTGCTGGAACCCAAATTCGTCCCTCGAATCTTAGCATTCCCACAGTATCGACCTGGTACTTTGCTTCTTTACCCTCGGCCACACTTTCCTTTATTTTCTTGCATTCTTCATCCTGTAGCTGAGCATTTTTCACTTTGTCCACCAAAGTTGGACTAGTTTCCATCTGGAACAATTTTTCATCGGATTCTTCTGGAAATTTGATTTCCAACTCTAGCCTTGCCATTGCTGAAATGAGCTCCTCCTTATCAGTTAAGAACATCAACTTTTCTCTTCCTTTCCCACTCAAGGCATCTGCAACCGTATGCTTTGCCTGGATGATAAAAGATCTCACAATCATAATCTTTTATCAATTCCATCCATCTTCTTTGTCGAATGTTCAAGTCTTTCTGTGTGAAAATATACTTCAAGCTTTTATGGTCTGTGTAGATCTCACATTTCTCTCCATAGAGATAGTGTCTCCATATCTTCAGTACAAACACAACCGCAACCAACTCTAAATTATGAGTCGGATACCCTTTCTCGTAGTCTTTCAGTTGCCTTGATGTATACGCAATAACCTTGTCGTTCTGCATAAGGACACAACCCAATCCTTTATGTGAAACATCACTATACACAACAAAATTTCCTGAATTACCTGGTAACGACAACACAGGTGCCACACTTAACTTCTTTTTTAGTTCTTGAAAACTTTCTTCACACTTCTCCGTCCAAACAAATTTTATAGACTTTCTCGTCAAATTCGTCAACGGAGTGGCAATCTTGGAAAAATCCTGAATAAACCGTTTATAATAATCGGCCAGTCCCAAGAAACTCCTCACCTCTGAAGGTGTTCTTGGTTGTTCCCAATTTATCACAGCTTTGACTTTTGATGGATCCACTAAAATCCCATACATGACCAAGAAATTGTACATGTTCCAGCCAAAATTCACATTTAGAGAATTTCGCGTACAACTTTTCTTTTTTTAGTGTCTCTAGCGTCAGATGTAAGTGTTCCACGTGTTCTTCTTGAGTTTTGGAGCACACCAAAATATCATCAATAAATACCACCACAAACTTGTCTAAAAATGGTTTAAACACCCTGTTCATCAAATCCATGAACGCTGCAGGGGCGTTTGTTAAACCAAATGACATCACTAAAAATTCGTAATGTCCATAGCAAGTTCGGAATGCCGTCTTTGGTACATCCTCCTTCCTTACTTTCAGTTGGTGATACCCACTTCTAAAATCTATTTTTGAGAAATATCTAGCACCCTTCAATTAATCGAACAAGTCATCTATTCTAGGCAATGGATACTTGTTCTTAATAGTGACTTTATTTAATTCTTTATAATCAATGTAAAGACGCATTGACACATCCTTCTTTTTCACGAATAACACCGGTGCTCCCCACGGTGACGCACTCGGTTGAATGTACTTCTTATCTAACATCTCTTGTAGTTGTACCATTAGTTCTTTCATCTCTACCGGAGACATTCTGTATGGGGCCTTCGATATCAGAGCAATTCCTGGTGCTAAGTCGATCACAAACTCGATTTCTCTGTCAAGCAGAAGTCCTGGAAAATCCTCCGGAAACACATCTACGAATTCCCTAACCACTGGTATTTCCTTCAGTTTTACACCCTTCTCCTTTTGAGTATTGACGATGTAGGTTAAATATCTTATACAGCCTTGACTCAATAATTTCTTAGCCTGCATAATCGTCAGACATCTCATTTATCTAGGAGATTTGCTTCCATGAAAAACTACCTTTGACAGAGTCATAAGGTTTACACACTTCTTTTGGCAGTCAATTATCGCTCCATAATTGAATAGCCAATCCATTCCCAAAATAACATCGAACTCTCCGAGTTTTATCAGAATTAAATCTACCTGCATAACATTCCCCTTAATGTTCACCCTACAGTTCTTGTATAAGAACCTAACAGGAATCACTTCCCTATTCGCAATTTCTATGTTTAAAGGGAAAATGTAACTCTTCACTAGGTATTTCTAACTTCTTAGCAAAATCATCAGATATAAATGAGAAAGTAGCACCCGAATCAAATAATACATATGCATTCATATCATTGATTAGGATAATACCTGACACGACATCTTTTGATTGCACCGCATCCTGCACCGTTATGTTGAATGTTCTTGCTGTGGGCTTATTTGTTGACGTTGGTCCAGCAATAGTCAGCGCACCTCCACTACCATTTCCCTTGCTTCCATTTGCCTCACCAGATCTCTTCTTAGGGCATTCACGAGCAAAGTGATCCTTGGACTCGCACGTGAAAAAAACGTTCTTCTTAGGTTGAGTGCAATTCGGGGCGATGTGACCCTTCTGGCCACAATTGAAGCATACTTATTTCCCCATCAAGCACACACCCTTGTGAAACTTCCCGCACGTAGCACATGCTTCGAGCTTCTTATTTTGCTGGTTTCTTTACTGATTTCCAGCTCCCACATTTGTATTCCACTTCCTCTTCAAACTGTTGTTGCCATTTCCACCGTTACAACCTCTGCAAACGTCTTCAGCTGGAGCAAGGAGACCCTACTGTACAACCAGGGCTTCAGTCCTTGTTCAAACCGCTTCGCCTTATGTTCATCTGTGCTGACTTGATATAGCGCAAACCTCGCCAACTCGTTGAATCTTGCGACATACTCAGACACCGACATTGTTCCCTGCTTCAATTCCAAAAATTGCACTTCTAGCTGACTCTTTGAACTTTCTAGGAAATAGGTCTCGAAGAACATCTCCTTAAACTTTTCCCAAGACATAATCGCTTGACCTCCTCGGGTTTTATTGGCCTGCCACCAATAACTCGCCAATGCTTTCAACATGAATGTTGCAAAAGTAGTCTTCTGATTCTCCTCTACCCTAGCAACATCGAAAACTTTCTCTATTTCCATGATCCAGGTCTGTGCTTCAACTGGATTCATGGACCCACGGAATTCTGGTGGTCCAACCGCCTTAGAATCATTAAACGTTGTACCTTGGTTCTGAGGTTGATTTTGCAAAGCACCCGTCAGTAACGTCACTAGTTGCTGAACTAGGTTACCTTCCACATTGTTGTTGTTGTTTTCCTCAGTGGTTCTCTATCGTGGTGGTTGCCGTCTTGGAGGCATTTTCTGTTAAAATACATCCATTAGATTCTATTCAACATTTTAAGTATTATATACTTAAGTTTCACATCATAAAAGTTTATCACATAACATATAACACTTTGAATAAAATAATAACTTTTATTCATTCATCATCTTTTAAAAACATCAAAACAATAGCATCACTACTATTTACATTACTTTCCTGAACTATAACAGTTGCAGGACAACATCATCATCATCTATTCCATTGGTTATATCATACCCGAGATTTACATTTCATTTATTTTCTAACCACATATCAATTACATTCCCTACAATGTCCTACTAAGATACTGCGTAGCTGTAAGACCCCAACTTATTATAAATGAAATTGAATTTTCTCTATTTATTATTTTGAAATAGTAAGGGTTGATTTGATTAATGTGGTTAGTTATGGGTAAAATGCGTAAATATTTTAAATAAGCAAGTGGTTATAAAATATTCATTGTTTTCGGGGAATATTCGTTTGGTCGTGGAATATTATTCTTTGTCGGGAATATTAGTATGACTTGCCGCGACCTTTTGTGGGCCCCATAACTAAAAAGCGATTGGATGAAGAAAATGACAAGTATAAGTTGTTTATAAATAACGACGCGTAGTTATTCTGAATTATCTTTGTTAGAATACCACGTGGTTAAAATACGAATACGCATTGTTGCACAAGAAATAGGTATTTCACCAATTATTGATTCGTGCGTAAGAAGGCACTTTACTCAATAATTGTTACGGATAATTACTTATTCAATATTTTATTTTATTAATTCAATAATTGCTACTGATGATATTTTATATTATTGTTATTTCAATAATTGTCACTACACAGTATTTTCCATTATCAGATCAATAATTTATATTATTTGAATAATATTATCAGATAGCATTATTGGCAATGTCTAGAAAGTTCTGTCTAAGGAGAGGTTTGGTCACCTAATTGCGCGCCAATAAGGAGAAATCCTTATTGGAAAGCCCCTTCTTTCCTGGGAACGGCCTGGTTGTCGATATTGTGATTCTGTAATATTATTTGTGAATAATTAATTATTGATTTATATGATAAGGAAAATATTCATATTATGTGGATATAGATGGAGAAAATTTTTAATGTTACAATTGTTGAAAATTGTTATTTTATCTTTTTTCTGATAAAATAATTCATTTAAATATATTATTATATTATAATAATATAACAATGGTGATATTTTTTTACAAAGAATGTGTAATATATAAATAAATGAGGATGAAGAGTATTTTTGTTACTAAAAATATTTAAAACATGTTTTCTATGTTTGTGGACCCCATTTATTGACTGAAATTTGATTATAGCCTGTAAAATCGTCCGTATGTAGATTTCGGTCAATTTCTGTTTGGAATTTGAAAAAACTTAAAACTACAAAGTTGTAGAGAATTGAATTTCCTATGGAATGGACAAAAGATTCGAATTTTTCTGATAAAATGGATATTTATTATGAATTATTGAAGTTCCGAAGTTCCAAAGTAATTGTTTTTTGGAGTTTTTAATGAGTTTAATGAGAAAAACGTTTTTGGTGGTTGTTGGTGAGGTGTGGCTATTGTTTGGACAAAATAAGTGTGCGTAGGAAGTTAAGAAAATATATATTGTTATTTTATTAAATTTTCTACTTTGGTGTTCTAAGCAATTTCCTATAAATAGGGTGCTTAGGTTAGAATTAAAAATCACACCAGAAACTAAAGATTTCTCTCTCTATATTATCGAGCATATTCTTGTGAGTATTTTGATACTTTGAGTGTTGCTATATGGTGCAAGTTTCTTCAGCGTTATATCTAATATTCCAGCCAGAAGTACTATTCTTTCGAGGTAAGGGATGTTATTTTTTTAAAAATGATATTATTTCTTTCAATACCATTGTGCTGGAATATTGGTAAGATTTTTCTTGTGAAATTCATGTCTTTTAGTGTCGGGGTTACTATTCACGTATACAGCACTATTCACGTATACGACACTATTTACGAATACAGCACTATTCACAAAAAATTAAATTTTCGTTTTTCGTCCAAAATATCTATTATGGATACTAGCTTTGATTGTATCCATGTTTTGATCATTCTTGAATTTTACTCCACTATGGTTATTTATGAGGTATTTTTTGACATGGATAAACCGAAATACGAATCCTTAATATTTATTCTTTTGTTTCATTGGATTCGTTTTCTTTAAAATATTTTTCATCATCCTTAGTCCTAAATGATGATATTATTGAATATCTTTGGCCTGTAGTGCAAAGATGAATGATTTTCTGATGAATATCTATGGCCCGTAATGCAAAGATGAACAGGTGTTGAGATGAACATGACCAACTGATGAATATCTTTGGCCTGTAGTGCAAAGATGAATATTTGATTAAAGATGTATATTGATTGATTTTACAGGGATAAAATATTGATGATAAACTTTTAAATTCATAGAACAAAGTAGATTTCATTCTCTACGTAACTCTTCTAATGAATTATTATTTCCGCTGCAAATATTGATTTAAAACTTGTTGTCTATTATATATTCTATCATATTTTTCGCTGTTGAGGACTACCGATAATTTGTTCTA
Organism: Panax quinquefolius; assembly: GCA_020205615.1. Lineage (NCBI taxonomy): Eukaryota > Viridiplantae > Streptophyta > Magnoliopsida > Apiales > Araliaceae > Panax > Panax quinquefolius. The sequence continues at coordinate 98,521,840 of CM035154.1, read as the reverse complement.
TATTATCTTAATCATAATATTCTTTACTAGGCTAGTTGAGCTCACCCTTTTCCTTTTTGTTCCATTTTTCTTCTTAGGAGGCGAGAATGTAGCGAGTACTAGTCGGGGTATGGTATGATGGTTCTAGAAGTTATTTTAGTAGTCCTCACTATTTTTGTAAAATAATGTATCAATAATTGTCATGAGGACTTATTTGGGTGTGGATATTGTCTACAAGACAATATTTGTATTTAAACTCACAGTTTAAGTGTTGTCGTATTTTGCACGACAATTGTATTAATAAAGTTATAGTTGTTTCTGTACCATGTTTTTGACAGCTCAGAATGGGTGATGTATACCTATTTTGGGGGCGTCACTGTTGGTATCAGAGCTTAGGGATATGATCTCTGGCGGAGATCGGGGAATAGAACTAGTAGGGGAGAGACGAGTAAATCCTTCGCTAGTGTGTCCTACCTAAGCTTATTTGTTGGTCGGTCATAATATAGGGATATTATGTGATATGTTAATTTCATTAATTAACCCTTGTTTTATGGCAGTATTTGAGAATGGCAACTGAGAATGTTAACAGTGGAGTAAATGAGACCATGGAGACAGCTTTATTCACCAATGAGGAGAACGTGCAACAGGCCGACAATGTTCCTCCTGTAAACAACACCATTGATCAGACGATGAACGATGGGATGTTTAGAAGCTTTTTGCAGTTCATGTAAAATCGCATTTAAGGAGACTCGTGTGCAAAATACGGTGGAAATGATAGCAACGCATACGGTTTGTCACAACCAAGCGCTCGAAGAGTTGGGACCACCAGAATTCTGGGGAAAGCCGGATCCGATTAAGGCGGAGATGTGGGTCAAACAAATTACCAAGATATTCGATGTCTTGGGATGCACGTAGGAATAGAAGGTTCCATTCGCCACCTTTATGTTCCGTAATGAGGCAGATTACTGGTGGGAATCTGTGAAGCGTACCCATCTAGCCGCACTCAGCATGTCTTCGGAAACATTTCAGAAACTGTTCAATGACAAGTACTTTCCTGAAAGTATTCGTCATATGAAGGTGGTAAAGTTTATTAGACTGGAGTAGAACAACATGACGGTGTCCCAGTACAAGGCGAAGTTCGCGGAGTTATCCAGGTTTGCACCTCATTTGGTGGAGAATGAGGAACGTATGACGCGGATGTTTCTAAGAGGTTTGAAACCCGACATACGTCAGTATCTCATTTCTCATAAATTTTCTCTATATTCAAATGTTGTCAACAGGGCTCAATTATTAGAGCGAGATAACGAGTACGTTCAACCGAGGGACCACAACCAGGGTCATACCGGTGACAGCAGTCATCGGAGCAATGATAACCAGCGGCGAAAGAAAAATACGGACAAGAGCGGCAACTACTCTGGTGGTAATCATGGCCATGAAAATAGAAGAAGCGAGTCGGGGGAAGATTTTAAAAAAAGGAGATTCAATGAGGACAATGTGAAGACGTCAGCACAAACAACTGGTTCTAAGGGAGGAGAACGACAACCTATCAGATGCTATAAATCTGAAAAAGAGGAAATATCATTAAACCGTCCCACAACAGTTCAAGGTATGCTATAATTATGGAAAGGAAGGACATATCGCTCGAGATTATACGGTAGTGAAACCAAGTCCAGCGGGGATGGTGACTCAAAAGGCTGTCCTAGAAAAGTCGAAGTCAACGGTTCCTGGAAGAGCGTTTGTTGTGACTGGTCAAAATGCAAGGAACCCAAACGAGGTGATCACGGGTAAGCTAATCATAAATTCTTACAAAGTTTATACATTACTAGATACCGGTGCTACCCATTCATTTATCTCTCCTACTTGTGCTCAACTTTTAAACTTGACTCCGGAGAAATTAGACTTTGACTTATCTGTGGAAACTCCGTTAGGAGAAACTTTCATCACATCCACTGTTTATAAATCCTGTTTGATCCAAGTTGACACCATCATATTACCAGTTGATCTTATCTCTTTAAAGATACTTGCATTTGACGTGATTTTAGGGATTAATTGGTTAACTACTCATAATGCCAAAATTGATTATTTTCATAAGGTTGTTAGTTTTCAGATTCCTAACCAACCTGTTATGCGAATTCAAGTGACTAAACCACTAAAATCAATCACTGTCATATCAAGCCATATAGCCATTCGTTTATTGAAAAACGGATGTGAAGCTTTCTTAGCCCATGTTATGAATTTGAATAAAGACACGTCAGATTTGAATAATATTTCTGTGGTTAGTGAATTTCCTAATATATTTCCTGAAGAACTTCCCGGTCTACCCCCAGAATATGAAGTTGAATTCTTTATTGACCTTGAACCTGGTACAAAGCCCATTTCTAAAACCTCATATCGAATGGTTCCTATTGAACTTCAGGAGTTAAAGGTCCAACTACAGGAGTTATTGGACATCGGTTTTATTCATCCTAGTACATCTCCTTGGGGTGCTCCTGTTTTATTCGTAAAGAAGAAAGACGGGAGTATGCGACTTTGTATTGACTACCGGGAATTGAACCATGTCACCATCAAGAATAGGTATCCACTACCTCGCATTGATGACCTGTTTGACCAATTACAAGGAGCACAATTCTTTTCGAAGATCGATCTTCGTTACGGATATCATCACCAAGATTAGAATCGAGGATATTCCAAAGATCGCCTTGAACTTCAGTATGAGCATTATGAATTCTTAGTCATGTCTTTTGGATTGACTAATGCTCCTGCGACTTTAATGGATATGATGAACCGAGTATTCAAGGGATATTTGGATCAGTTCTTTGTTGTCTTTATTGATGACATCGTCATACATTCCAAAAGTCGTGAAGATCATGAGCGCCATTTGAAGCTGGTACTCCAAAGGCTTCGTGAAAACAAGCTTTATGCCAAGTTGAAGAAATATGAGTTCTGGCTTGAAGAAGTAGAATTCCTTGTGCACATAGTGTCAAAACATGGAATATCTATTGACCCGGTGAAGATTGAAGCAATACAAAGTTGGGAGCAATCGAAGTCGGTGACCAAAGTACGTAGCTTTTTGGGTTTAGCTGGTTATTATCAGAGATTCATGGAAGGATTTTCTCGAATCGCTACTCCGTTAACTCAGCTGACTCGGAAGGATACAAAATTTGTATGGAGTGAGGAATGCAAGAAGAGTTTTCAAGAGCTTAAGAGGAGACTCATTTCGGCACCTGTTCTGACAATACCATCTGGTTCGGATGGATATGTTATCTACAGCGATGCTTCAGGCAAAGGGTTAGGATGTATTCTAATGCAACATGGGAAAGTCATAGCCTATGCCTCGCGACAACTTAAAGAATATGAGAGGAATTATCCTACTCATGATCTAGAGTTAGCGTGATCGTTTTAAGCTTAAAGATCTGGAGGCACTATCTATATGGGGAGAAGTGGAGATATATTCAGACCATAAAAGCCTCAAATATTTCTTCACCCAAAAGGAACTCAACATGCGGTAATGATGTTGGCTTGAGCTGTTGAAAGACTACGACCACACCATTCAATACCATCCTGAAAAAACGAACGTGGTAGCTGACACGTTGAGTAGAAGATCATATGCGGGAACGAGTGCGATGTTGTTAACACAAAGGCCTATTTTGTGTGATTTACAAAGGATGAAGATAGAATTCAAGACTCTGGGGACCCATGCGATGATGTCAAGTATATGCATAGAACCGACTTTAATCGAAAAAGTTAAAGTTGCTCAAGCCACAGACCCGGAGCTGATGCGTATGAAGAAGAAAGTACAAAAAGGTGTTATTCCAGAAGCAAGAATCGATGAAGAAGGAATACTTCGAGTCCACTCCAGACTTTGTATTCCTAACGACTCTGATTTGAAGAACAAGATCATGATTGAGGCACACAATACACCGTTTGCAATCCATCCTGGAAGTACCAAAATGTATCGTGATCTTCGACATACATTTTGGTGGAACAATATGAAGAGAGAGATTGCAAAGTTTATCTCGAGATGTTTAACTTGTCAACGTGTAAAGGCGGAGCATCAAGTGCCTAAGGGTCCATTGCAACCACTTGAGATTCTGAAATGGAAGTGGGAACATATTACCATGGATTTCGTTACGGGTCTTCCCACGGTTTCTCAAGGCATAGATACTATTTGGGTTATTGTTTATAGATTAACCAAGTCTGCTCATTTCTTGCCGATACGGGAGACTTATCCCCTTGAACGTCTTGCTCGTATGTATGTAAATGAGATTGTGAGATTTCATGGCATGCCAGTATCCATAGTTTCGGATCGTGACCCAAGATTCACTTCACGATTTTGGGTTAGCTTGCAAAAAGCTATGGGCACGGATTTACAATTCAGTTCGGCATACCATCCTCAAACGGATGAACAATCAGAGAGGACTATTCAAACTCTTGAAGATCTATTAAGACTCTGTTTCCTAGACTTCAAAGGGAGTTGGGATAAGTATTTACCATTGGTGGAATTCTCCTACAATAACAATTATCAGGCAAGTATAGGTGTGGCTCCATTCGAAGCATTGTATGGACAAAAGTGTCGCTCTCCAATATATTGGGATGATGTGGGTGAAGCAACATTGTTGGGACCAGAGTTGGTACGTACGACTATGGAAAAAATCCAAATGATTCGACAATGTATACAAACGGCACAGGATTGACAAAAGAGTTATGCGGATCTTCATCGAAAGGACGTGGAATTTAGTATTGGGGATCATGTATTGTTACGAGTTGCTCCATGGAAGGGAGTTACAAGATTTGGGAAAAGAGGAAAGCTCAATCTATGATTTATTGGTCCATTTCAGATTCTTGACAGAGTAGGAAAAGTAGCTTATAGACTCGCATTACCTCCAAGTATGTCGCGTGTTCATAATGTTTTTCACATAATTGTGCTTCGTAAATATGTGAAAGACCCGAGCCACATTATTGAGTTAGAACCGGACGAGATAGCCGAAGACTTAACGTATGAGGAGGTACCTGTCAAGATCTTGGATAGAAAGGAGTATGCCCTACGCACAAAGGTCATACCACAAGTTAAAGTTTTGTGGAGGAACCATGCTATAGAGGAAATGACCCGGGAGTTGGAAACGGAAATGAAAGCGAGGTATCCTCACCTTTTCAAAACACCAGGTACGTACGTCAATTTCGAGGATGAAATTTCATAAGGAGGGGAGGTTGTAAGACCCCAACTTATTATAAATGAAATTGAATTTTATCTATTTATTATTTTGAAATAGTAAGGGTTGATTTGATTAATGTGGTTAGTTATGGGTAAAATGCGCAAATATTTTAAATAAGCAAGGTGGTATAAAATATTCATTGTTGTCGGGGAATATTCGTTTGGTCGTGGAATATTCTTGCTGTCGGGGAATATTCGTATGACGACGCAACCTTGTGTGGGCCCCATAACGAAAAGCGATTGGATGAAGAAAACGACAAGTAATTTATTTATAAATATTGACGTAGTTGTTACCGTTAATACGGTTAGAATATCCGGTGGTTAAAACACGATGTCTGGCGTTGTTGTAAGAGCACACGTGATTGCACCAATTATTGATTCTTACTTACAGAAGGCACTACTTAATAATTGTTACAGTAATTACTGTTAAATATTTTATTTTATTGACTCAATAATTGCTACGTTGATATTTTATATTATTGTTGTTTCAATAATTGTCACTACACAATATTTTTCATTATTAGATCAATAATTTATATTATTTGAATAATATTATCAGATAGCATTATTCGCAATGTCTTAAAAGTTATGTCTAAGGAGAGATTTGGTCACCTAATTGCGCGCCAATAAGGAGAAATCCTTATTGGAAAGCCCCCTCTTTCCTGGGAACGGCCTGGTTGTCGATATTGTGATTCTGTATTATTATTTGTGAATAATTAATTATTGATTTATATGATAAGGAAACTATTCATGTTATGTGGATATAGATGGATTTTTAATGTGAAAATTGTTGAAAATTATTATTTTATCTTTTTCTGATAAAATAATTCATTTAAATATATTATTATATTATAATAATATAATAATGGTGATATTTTTTACAATGAATGTGTGATATATGAATAAATGAGGAGGAAGAGTATTTTTGTTACTAAAAATATTTAAAACATGTTTTTCATGTTTGTGGACCCCATTTATTGACTGAAATTTGATTATAGCATGTAAAATCGTCCGTATGTGGATTTCGGTCAATTTCTGTTTGGAATTTGGAAAAACTTAAAACTACAAAGTTGTAGAGAATTGAATTTTCTATGGAATGGACATAAGATTTGAATTTTTCTGATAAAACGGCTATTTATTATGAATTATTGAAGTTATGAAGTTCTAGAGTAATTATTATTTTTTGGAGTTTTAAATGAGTTTAATGAGAAAAACGTTTTTGGTGGTTGTTGGTGAGGTGTGGCTATTGTTTGGACAAACTAAGTGTGCGTAGGAAGTTAAGAATATATATATTATTACTTTATTAAATTTTCTGCTTTTGTGTTCTAAGCAATTTTTTATAAATAGGGTGCTTAGGTTAGAATTGAAAATCACACCAGAAATTAAAGATTTCTCTCTCTATATTATCAAGCGTATTCTTTTGAGTATTTTGATACTTTGAGTGTTGCTATACGGTGCAAGTTCCTTCAAATTATATCCGATATTCCAAATCGGTAAGTACTTATTCTTTCGAGGTAAGGGATGTTATTTTTTTAAAAATGATATTATTTCTTTTAATATCATTATCTTGGGATATTGGTAAGATTTTTCTTATAAAATTCATGTCTTTTAGTGTCGTATTACTATTCACGATTCACGTATTCACGATACTATTCACGTATCACGACAATTCACGAATAATACACTTACTTAATACGGCACTATTCACAGAAAAATTAAATTTTCGATTTTCGTCCAAAATATCTATTATAGATACTAGCTTTGATTATATCTATGTTTTGATCATTCTTGAATTTTATTCCACTATGGTTATTTATGAGTTATTTTTGGACATGAATAAACCGAAATACGAATCCTTAATATTTATTCTTTTGTTTCACTGGATTCGTTTTCTTTAAAATATTTTTCATCATCCTCAGTCCTAAATGATGATATTATTGAATATCTTTGGCCTGTAGTGCAAAGATAAATGATTTTCTGATGAATATCTTTGGCCTGTAATGCAAAGATGAACATGTGTTGAGATGAACATGATCAACTGATGAATATCTTTGGCTTGTAGTGCAAAGATAAATATTTGATTCAAGATGTATATTTATTGATATTACAGGAATAAAATATTGATGATAAACTTTTAAATTCATAGAAGAAAGTAGATTTCATTCTCTACGTAACTCTTCTAATGAATTATTATTTTCGCTACGAATATTGATTTAAAACTTGTTGTCTATTGTATTCTATCAGATTTTTTCCTGTTGAGGACTAACGATAATTTTTTCTATATTATCTTAGTCATAATATTCTTACTGGGCTAGTTGAGCTCACCCTTTTCCTTTTTGTTTCATTTTTCTTCTTAGGAGGCGAGAATGTAGCGAGTAGTAGTCGAGGTATGGAATGATGGTTCTAGAAGTTGTTTTAGTAGTCCTCACTATTTTTGTAAAATAATGTATCAATAATTGTCATGAGGACTTATTTGGGTGTGAATATTGTTTACAAGACAATATTTGTATTTAAACTCAGAGTTTTAAGTGTTGTCATATTTTTCACGACAATTGTATTAATAAAGTTGTAGTTGTTTCTGTACCATGTTTTTGACAACTCAGAATGGGTGATGTATACCTATTTTGGGGGCGTCACAGTAGCCTTACGATACTCTTCTTCCATAATTTGAGTCACTGTTCGGGGATCTAAAATGTACGATGGCAGCGTCTCGAATTGAATAGGATAACACATGACTCTATCTTGAGCTCGATTGATCACAGTGTTGAATACGTTGTTCATCTCTTCCATCTTCATCCTCTTTGCTTGTGCATCTCTCTCTGCCATTCTGGCTCGTTGATAAGCTTCATTGTACGCATCTTCGGCTCTTGCCCTCTTGGTAGATTCCTCCTTTAGCTTATTCTCCAGTTTTGCAATCTTCTCCATCAGTTGCCCGTGTTCCCCTTTCGTGTGGATCAGCTTCTCTTCAACGTTATTCAGACGTTCCTATCGATCCAGGATCTCGTTGTCCTTCTGTGCCATCGAGGTCTGTTGTTCAGCTACTATCTCCTGTAACTCCTCGATGGTGTCTTGAAGTTCCACATTGCGGTTACACCTCATCGTACATACAAGCAGCTATCGAGTTAAGTGGAAGCTCTTCCTCCTCGTCCTCCCCATCCCCCGACTGTGGCAGCTCAACAGGGTCCTCCTCATCCGTCTCTATCTCATCCTCCTCATCAGGCACTCTCTCCTGCTCAACTACTGTGACCGACAAAACTGTTTCCCGTGGCAGTAGTTGTTCCCAAATCACCTGAATATCTCGAGGCTCCTCCCCTCTAGCCTGACTGGATCCTCCTATATTAGCCATCCTGCCACCAAAGTTTAAGTTTTATTTACTAATCATTACTACTCGACACTCACGAGCACACAAGTTATAATCACATAAGCACATAAGTGTTTTATTACTTTCTCTTTCCTAAAACTCGATAAGAGTTTATCATCACTATCTTTTCAAAGGTTACTTCCTAAGGCTTTTCCCCCACCTAAGGTTCATAACCTAAAGCTTTGATACCAACCTGTGACACCCCCAAATCTAGGTACTTTATTCCCACAAGATTTGGTGCTCACTATCCATGCATTCATACTATCTACCCAAATAAAATAATATGTAAACCATAATCCTCCTTTTAAATAGGGTTACATCATTAAATAAAAATCTTCCCAGGTTGTCTAACCTTTAAACATCATTCAAGTGCGGAAATAAAATTATTACATTACATCATTATTAAAAAGTTTATCGTCATCACAATAAATAAAATTACAAGTCTGCATCACTTGTACATTTTTTCCTTTCCTTTGCTAGTTGAAGGCTCATCTACCTTCTCAAATTTAGCTGCACTGAGTATATAAATATGCAAGAGTGACCAAAACAATTTCTCACTGGGTATAACAATGAATCAACAGAATAATAATAATAATAACTGCCAACAATAGGCTCATCAAAACTGAATAGTACTCTAATGATGATAATCAAAAACTGAAATCCAAAATATGGAATATATCTAACTGAGGGTCATAAGACCATGAACTATGTCCACAGTTGCGAGTAATCTTTCAACTCCAACTTTAACAGACAGTCATAAGACTATAAGGACTCCTCGTACTTAGGGGGATTAGCCCTTCGTACAATGTATTGTGTACAAACATTTCAACGCTAAGCATAAATTATCCCCTAATAATAATAGGGTTGTTCATCTCAGTATTTAGAGTACAAGTCCGCACCAAAGGAAGTTTGGTTTGGATAAGCTTTCAAGGGTAATTTGAAGTTTAACGAACATCAACTAGAGGACTAGTTGAATCAATAGTGTTTGATAACACAACAGTTGATCAATAATAACATAATATGAAACAAAAAATAAGTGTAAGCGGACTAACTATACCTTGAACTCATGCTAAGAAACAACTACAAAGCATAAGTATTGAATGACAATAAACCTTGCTTAAATAAAATTAAGCTAGGACTATGAATTATTGAATATACATTAAGTAATAGCAAGCTGAAAATAAAGCTTGCTCATTATGAGAATGGCTTGTGTCAAGTAAATGAACTAAGATAATTCAACACTAGAAATTAGAATTCAAGAAAATTGCATTCATAATATCCGAATGACAATAAAGAAACTTGTCTAACAATAAACAAGTTATAATGCATCAATAAATGTTGAAATTCAAACTTGTTTGAGTAAAATAAGGTCATAGCTAGATTGTTCAAATCATGATTAAGACTACAATAGTTTGCTTAATGAAACTTTAAAGTAAGAACTAGCTCAACATAAATGTAGAGTTAAAAGGCTTGCTTATGTAAAAAGAGAAGTTACACTATGTAATAATAGAACTAACTCAACGAAAGTGTAGAGTTAGAAAACTTGCTCAGTGTTAAAAGAAAAGTTTAGAAACTTGCCTCGAGCGTAAGCTACAATATTAAACTCACGTTCACCTACACATTGGTTTAGAACCACATTATCTATTAGGTATGCTAACATACCACAACATACACATTTCTAGCTAAACTTATCATTTTAGCACAAGTCTTATGCTACCATATATATTTTAGAATTCCCAAGTGTTAACATCATAACACCTATCTAACATTCATTGTATAAACTAAGTTATCACATAATGCGTTCGTAATTTACTAATCACTTTTACAACTTTGAATTTATAATCCACATAACATGACTCTATTTAATCTTGTTATTACATGGTTCTCACATTATCCTAACATTAAGCTAAATTACATTGAACGCCCAAAGTTTGCATAATTAATGAGACTTCACCGTGCGTGGCGAGGTGGTAATCGGCGCTACTGCGCTGCGCTTTTATACTAGATTGCTATTGCCAGCATATGCTAAGGCTTAGAGATAAGACGCTCAAGGCTTACGCATTGACTCCGCTTTTTTTTGCATATGGTTACTGACGCTTTTCTTAAGCTAACTAACACGAATTTCACTCACCAAACAGACATAATAACATGTAAAAATGGTATAGAACTATCACAAACATATTTATGAACATATATATCCTATAGAACAATTTAACAACAACTTAAGCTAGTTTAATTTCTCAAATTCCATGTTTTTCATATAAAACTCAAATTTTGATATTCATCCCAAAAATCATCACTGTGAATTCAATATTTGGCCAAATCACTTCATCCAAATTACGTTATGCTCGTTTCTTAATGAACTAACATAACCAGGCTTTAATTTGCAGTTTAACATAAGAATTGACCATCAAAATTGGTACTTACCTAAGCCACATAGAAAATATATATATACTGTCAAAATTTTCTACCGTTAGAACGAAAATTAGCATGCAATCTCTTGTGTAAACATAAACTCTAGTATCACCAACACACATCATCACAGTTACCAAGTATATATCCACAATTCATCAAATTTGATTTCACAAAACACAAACAACTATGCCGTGAATTCATATATGCATATATATATAATATCAAGGTTAGATAAATTACCTTAAAATAGCTTGAAATCCTTGCTAACTCTTGTAATCTTTGCTAAAATCTCTGGAAATTGTTTAAGTTTCCTCACAATTCTCTCAACCCTCTGTAATCTCTAGGCTAGCAAATAGAATGCGTAAAACCAACTGATAAACAATGTAAGAAATAAAACTGATAACCCTTAATAATACTAATTGCTATTTGATAAGTGTATTTTATATACACGATTTCATATCTAATTCATGCTTATTCGTTGCTATATTCTTATAATCATATGCATTTTTACTTGTTCTATGTTATTTTATGTGTAGGTTGGTGGTTGTGGCATTTAACGTACAATTGACGGTATTCGGTGCGTTTGGAACTTAAATGGAGCATATTTGGAAGCAACTCAAGATCGCAATGCCTAAGTCGACATAGAGGTATCATACATTTGGCGACCTTAAAAGATACAAACCACGGGAAGTGGTGGTCTTTCAAATCATTTAACAGAACACAAGCCCGCCACGGCGGGCATTATTATGCTACACACCCCCGCCGGGGTGGGGGTCTTCATTCGAGAAAATAGGAGGCAAGCCCGCCGGGGCGGGCATCTATAGTGTACAAACCCTCGCCGGGGCGGGGGTGAAAGAAATCCTGAGTGTCCTGTTTCAGTTATAATTCCTTTAGAGTACAAATTTTAGCTTTTTGCATGTCAGTATAACTCTAATGGATAGAGATTGCGGCTGGAATTGGAGGCTAAATATCTAGGACTCTATCAAACACAAAAAAGGAGATTACAGAAGACAGTTAACGAAGATCAAAGCTGAGTTTCAGAGAACAAGTGTGGAGGGGTATTTCAAGGAGTTTTTCAAGACAATTGCAACTCTAGTCTACGTGAAGGGTGTTTTCTAATATTCTTTGTGTTAGATTATTATTTGTAATTGAGAAAATGATTTCTATGATTTATTCAGCGTTTATTTTATTTATTATGAACTAATTCACTTTTTAGGCTTGTGATGGATCCTTGGGTGAATTGATGATTTTGTAACTTTGATTTCCAATTTAATAAGCTATCTCCAGTTTATCTATATTAATTTGTGCTTGAATCTATGAATTGCCTGATCAACAATTCTTTGTGGAGTTGGATGGAATCGAGAGAGGATATTCAAATCTAGACCTACTTAATATAGCATGTGTTCAGGATTTTGTTAGTAGCTTAAACTTGATGTGTGTTAAGGTAGAGATATGCTTGACGCCACATGTAATCGGATAGAGAACTTATTCTTCAACCTTCTTCAATTGTAATTCACATAGAGATATAGTGGGTTAGTTGATTAAGGTGTTTAACGGATTTCTATCTTAATTTTAGATTGAAGTTAATATGGTATTAGTGCATCGAGAGGTGGTTAGTACTACGTTCGTGTTCTTGATTAATGAACTTGGATAATGCGTTAAATTGGAATAAAAGTGTTAAAATCAAAGTGAAACTTAGGGTGAAATCATAAGTCTAATTCTCCATTAATTATTTAAAATTCAGATTTTGATATTTGTGGTTGTTTTGTGCTAATTTAATTATTCTTAATTTTAGTTTTGTTAATTTAAATTATTGATTTGGTTTGTTTAATAAAATTAGGGTTAATAAAAGATTGGTAATTGTAAGTTAAGGTATTTGCTAATTTATCTTTGTGGGAACGATACTTGTTTTATCACTGTATTACATGTTGACCACGTATATTTGCGTGTTGTGCGTAATTAGATTTTACCCAACAAGTTTCTGGCGCCGTTGCCGGGGATATTTTTAGTATAATTCTTAATATTTTTACAATAATAGTTTAATTAATCCAATTTTACTTAGACATTTTTATTTTTGCACTGTGCTTCTTATTTCAGGTGTTGGGCGTAGTTTATTCGAACTCGGTCCCAAAATCCAGACTTACTGCCTTTTAAGGACTACATTGAGAAAAGGTTTCAGAGGTTGAGTAAGTGGATCAAGGAAACGAGGCAAGAATTCGAATTACCTGAAAAGGAAGAGGAAATAGTAATGGCGGTCGAAGATCAGAAAGCGTTGAGGGACTTTGCAACACCCAAGGTGACGGAACTTCACTCAAGCATCACCAGGCCAGCAATAGCAGCAAATACATTCGAGATTAAGCCTCGGATGATACAAATGATTCAGAATTCGGTTCAATTTGGGGGATTTGCAAACAATGATCCCAACAAGCATTTAGTCAGCTTTCTGGAATTGTGCGACACTTTTAGGTTTAATGTAGTTTCGGATGAGGCGGTGACACTTCAATTGTTCCCATTCCCACTACAGGACAAGGCGAAGAGTTGGCTGCATTCCCTACCGTCCGGTTCGATAACAACTTGGGAGGATTTAGCTCAGAAATTCCTTGCGAAATTCTTCCCACCGGCGAAAACTGCGAAGATGAGGAATGAGATTACAATGTTTGAACAACAACATGGGGAGTCGTTATATGAGGCATGGGAGAGATACAAAGAACTGCTCAGAAAATGCCCACATCATGGATTGCCCCAGTGGCTATAAATGAACACCTTCTACAACGGACTACATGGGAATCTTAGGACAAGTATCGATGTAGCATCGGGCGAAGCGTTCATGGCTAAGAATTATGAGGAAGCATACGAGTTGATTGAAACCATGACTGCTAATAACTATTAGTGGCCCACAACGAGGATGACACAAGCAAAGGCAGCTGGGGTATTAGAAGTAGATAATATGACAGCAATGCAAGCACAGATAGCTGCAATGTCAAAGAAGTTGGAGCAAGTGGCAGCAGCACAGACACAACAAACACAACAAGCACCACAAGTGGCAATAGTATGTGAGTTGTGTGCAGGAGAACACCCAATAGAGCAATGTGCAATTAATCCAGCAGCGGTGCAGTTCATCGGTAATTACAACAGAATTCCTCAAAACACATATCAGAACACATACAATCAAGGAAATAGGAATCATCAGAATTTCTCATGGTGCAACAACCAGCAAAATCAAGCTTCACGTCAAACATACCCTCCGTGTTTCCGAGAATCAAGAACAACCGCCTCAATATCAAGAAAGGAAACCCGATCTGGAGGAAAAGTTGGATAAATTTATAGCTACCACCGAGTTGGCTATAAAAAATCATATCTTGATGTTTAAAGCACAAGAGATGGCGATCAAGAATCTAGAAAATCAGATGGGTCAGATAGCATTGAAAGTGAGTAGTAGACTACAAGGGACATTACCAAGTGACACCGAGAAAAATCCTAAGGGTAATCATGAGTAGTGTCAAGCTATTATGTTGAGAAGTGGAAAACAACTTGTTGGTCAAGAGCCAGAAATTTCGGTTACAAAGGAGAATGAACCAGAAATAGAAAATACAATGGGTGAGGTAAAGCAAGGGAACGAAAAACAGATGGAAAAGATCAGACCAGTCAACGAACTAGCTGTTTATCCTCCCCCACCATTCCAGCAAAGAGTTCAAAAACAAAAGTTAGACAATCAATTTTCAAAATTTTGGGAAGTTTTCAAGAAACTTCAAATTAACATACCATTTGTAGAGGCCCTAGAACAAATGCCTAGTTACGCAAAATTTATGAAAGGGATTCTATCAAAGAAAAAGAAATGGGAAGATTTTGAGACGGTGGCATTAACAGAGGAGTGTAGTGCAGTATTACAGCAGAAATTACCACCAAAACTCAAGGACCTGGAGAGCTTTACTATTCCATGTACGCTCGAGAAGAGGCATTTCAACAAGTGTTTATGTGATTTGGGGGCGAATGTAAACCTTATGCCATTGTCAGTGTACTTGAAATTAGGTTTGCCCGAGCCAAGGCCTACTAACATCTCCATACAGTTGGCGAATAGGTCAGTTACGTATCCGAAGTAGAGGACATCTTAGTGAAAGTGGATAAGTTTATATTCCCCGCGGACTTTATTATTCTGGATTTTGAGGAGGACAAGAACATCCCAATTATCCTAGGGAGACCATTTTTGGCTACAGGGAGAACACTCATTGATGTACAAAAGAGAGAACTCACTTTGAGGGTCCAAGATCAAGAAGTGAAATTCAGTGTGTTTAAGGCCATGAAATTCCCTACGGACGAGGAAGATGTTTTCGAATGGATCTAATTGAGCAAATCATTAGTGATGACATGAGCAAAAGTTTGGTGAACGATCCATTAGAAACAATGTTATTGGGAGATGAAGAGAACGATGATCCGGAATCGGTGGATTACCTTCAATTGCTAGACTCATTGCCACGAATACCAAGATTTAGAACCCCATTTGAACCACTGCACACGGAGGAGGTAAATGCAGAAAAATTAAAACCATCATTGGAAGAGCCACCAAAGCTGGAACTTAAGCCACTTCTTAAGCACCTCAGGTATGCGTATTTAGGCAATTTAAATTCTTTACCTGTTATTATTTCAGCTACACTTAACGAATTGTAGGAAGAAAAGTTGCTAAGGGTGCTTCGGGAACACAAATCAGCTATTGCATGGACAATTACTGAATTAAAGGGGATCAGCCCTTCATTTTGTATACACAAAATTCTGATGGAAGATGAGGCAAAACCAACGGTGGAACAACAGCGATGACTCAATCCAATTATGAAGGAAGTGGTAAAGAAGGAAATTTTAAAATGGTTAGACGCTGGCATCATCTATCCAATTTTCGATAGTAAATGGGTTAGTCCAAATCCAAATAGCGTACCAAAAAAAAGGAGGAATGATTGCAGCGAGAATAATGACACAACGAGTTAATCCCAAGCAGAATAGTGACGGGTTGGCGGGCTTGCATGGATTACAGAAAATTGAACAAGGCAACTCGTAAAGATTATTTCTCGCTGCCCTTTATTGACCAAATGTTAGATAGATTGGTGGGACATCAGTATTACTGTTTATTGGATGGGTATTCGGGCTACAACCAAATAGTCATCGCTCCGGAGGATCAAGAAAAGACCACATTTACGTGCCCTTACGGCACATTTGCATTCAGGAGGATGTCATTCGGGCTATGCAACGCACCGGCAACTTTCCAAAGGTGTATGACGGCAATTTTTTCAGATATGGTAGAGAAAAACGTTGAGGTCTTCATGGATAACTTTTCAGTTTATGGGGACAACTTTGATAATTTTTGAAGAATCTGGTCATGGTGCTGCAAAGATGCAAGGAAACGAATCTCGTTCTAAATTGGGAAAAATGCCACTTCATGGTTGAAGAGGGCATAAGTTTGGGCTATAAGGTCTCGGCTCAAGGGCTGGAAGTCAATAAAGCAAAGCTGGAAATATTTGAAAAATTGCCTCCACCAACCTCAGTGAAGGGTATTAGTAGTTTCTTGGGACACGCCGGGTTCTACAGGAGGTTTATAAAGGATTTCTCTAAAATTGTGAAACCCCTATGCAGTCTTTTAGAGAAAGATGCGACATTCAACTTTGATGAAGATTGCAAGACAAATATTAATTTATTAAAAGGAAATTGATTACACCTTCAAGATAGTTGCAATTGCCGGATTGGAGCATGCCATTCGAGCTTATGTGTGATGCAAAAGCGACTTCGCGATTGAAATTTGTGTTTGGTCAATGAGAGACAAGGTGTTTCACACTATATACTACGCAAGCAAAACACTTACAGAAACTCAATTGAACTACACAACCACATAAAAGGAGTTGTTTGCCGCGGTATATGCATTTGACAAATTCGTGCTTACTTGATCGGGACTAAGGTGATAGTCTATACAGACCATGCAGCGATTCGGTACTTGATAGCAAAAAAGGATGCTAAGCCATGCCTTATCTGGTGGATTCTTCTACTGCAAGAATTCGATTTAGAAATAAAAGATAGGAAGGGGATGGAGAACCAAGTAGCCGACCACTTGTTGAGGTTGGAAAACCACGGTAAAGAAAAAGTCAACAATTGTGAAATCAATGAATTGTTCCCGAATGAGCAATTGTTTGAAATTTCAGCGGAGATTTCGTGGTATGGCGATTATGAAAATTTCGTTGTGAGCAACATTCTACCACCTGACCTCAAAAGGCAACAGAAAAAGAAATTTCTGCACGACGTGAAGTGGTACATGTGGGATGATCCATATTTATTTAAGCAAAGGCGCGTGAACAAGGTGATTCACGGATTGCGTCCCCATACAACGGCGAAGAATATCCTATATGAGTGTCACTCATCGGCATATGGCGGGCATTATAGGAGTGAGAGAACAGCAACGAAGGTGCTATAATGTGGTTTTTATTAGCCCACATTATTCAAAGATGCCCACCAATTTGTCAAACAATGTGATAGGTGTCAAAGGGTAGGCAACATTTTGAACCGTAATGAGATGCCCTTATAAACGATTCTGGAAGTGGAAATTTTTGATATACGGGGTATCAATTTCATGGGACCATTTCTATCGTCCTTGAACAATCAATACATTCTCCTCGCAGTGGACTACGTGTCAAAGTGGGTTGAAGCTGCAGCTCTACCAACAAACGATGCCAAAGTGGTCCTCGAATTCCTGCAAAAGAACATCTTCACTAGGTTTGGCATACCAAGAGTAATTATAAGTGACAAAGGTAGTCACTTTTGCAACAAACCATTTACTGCTCTTTTGGCCAAGTATGGGGTGAACCACAAAATAGCTACAACATATCACCCTCAAACCAATGGACAAGCTGAGGTATCGAACAGAGAAGTAAAAAAGATATTGGAGAAAGTGGTGAATCCGAGTCAAAAAGATTGGTCACTTAGATTGGATGATGCTTTATGGGCTTACCGGACATCATACAAGATGCCAATCGGGATGTCACCATATCAACTATTGTACGGGAAGGCATGTCCTTTACCGGTGGAACTACAACATAAGGCATATTGGGAAGTGCAAAAACTCAATTTTGATCAAAAAGCTGTAGGAGAGAAGAGACTACTTCAGTTGAATGAACTAGACGAGTTTTGCCTTTATGCCTATGAGAATGCCAAGATATACAAAGAAGAAGTCAAAAGATGGCACGACTAAAAAATTTTGTGTCGAACATTCGAGCCAGGCCAATCAGTACTGTTATTCAACTCAAGGCTGCGTTTGTTCCCCGGAAAGCTTAAATCAAGATGGTCGGGACCATTCACAGTCAAGGAAGTATTCCCTCATGGGGCAGTTGAAATTTACAGTCGTAATCCACTCGAAACATTCAAAGTCAATGGACACCGTCTAACGCATTACTGGGGAGGAGAAGCCAACACCGACGTGATTGCTATCACGTTGGCCGATACAACTTAAGCATGAAGTAGTCAGGCTGAACGACTTAAAATCAAGCGCTCATTGGGAGGCAACCCAATTTTTATTTCTTTATTGTATTTTCCATTCATATTTGCTTAATCATAGTTTTTATTACATTATTAAGTAGAAGAATAAAATAAAATCTCGTTAATCTCTCTAAAACATGACATGACATCCACGACTCACTAATTTTCATGTTTCATACCATACAGGCTGGGAAAAGGATCGTCAAGGGAGTATTTTGCAACAGAATAAGCTAAAATAAAGAAAAACATGACTGCCAGACAATGACTATGCCCGCCGGGGTGGGCCCTAAAAGCAGATAACTTCACGGGCTGGGTCCTCAAAATCGAATCAAGGGACAAGCTTCACGGGGTGGCCTTTTAGTTTTTTACCCCACGGACGGGGTCCTGAAATTTTGATAGACGTGGCAGTTTGCTGGTCTTCTCTCCTTCCCAATAATTACCACTTTTACACTTCCCCACTACTCCATAACCACCATCCACTTTCCCCACATTCCCAATATTCAATTACTCTTCTCCACCTCCTCACTCCACCAATGCTAGCCTTCCCTCTCCATCTATAAATACCACAACAACTCTTCCAAACTCCTATACCACACTTCATATAAGGCAACAAGAGAGTATAATTGTGAGCTAGAGAGATACTATTGAAAAGTTTGGGGGAGAGTTAGGGCAAAACCAGCAATAGGGAGAAATGGCTTCACAATCATCATCTAAACGCCAACGGGGGGAGAGTTCACGCCCATCCCAACCTATCCGCACCTTCGATCATCGAAAATTTGCAAGTGCTGCCGCCGCCGACCGGTATGACTATATGCTTACCAAAGCCCTTACACTGGAGTGGGGGTTGGCACCGGATCCTAATGATGGGGAGTTCATGACACAAATTTACCAAAAGGGATGGGTAAAATTCACCGAGGAGCCGGAACCAGCAGTTGTTAACATTGTCAAGGAGTTTTACGCAAATGCGTTGGACAAGGAACCATTTCAAGCATTTGTGCGAGGACGGTTGGTTCCGTTTAGTGCCGACGCCATCAACACATACTACCAACTGTGGGTGCCTCGTCATTGCTAGTATGCGCACCTTCATGAGTCCGATCCTGACTGGGATGCCATAATCATGGAGATGGCAAAGCCGGGAATGTCATGGACGAAAGGGCGGAAGGGTGGCACCGTGTTCCCCAGCAAGACCCTTAACAGGTATAGAAAAATCTGGTATGCCTTCCTCTGTGCAAAATTACTTTCGTCCCAACATACCTCGGACATCACCAAAGAGAAGGCGTTGTTGTTGTACGCCATCGTGCAAGATTTTATAATTGATGTCGGAGCTATCATTTGCTTCTCCATCCGCCGGTGCCTACGTGGGAATTTTTCTGGAGGCTTGCCACACCCATCACTCATATGTGAGTTGTGCCATCAAGCAGGAGTTAGATTGTCTGATGACGAGCCCACTCAAATTCCGCTCGCGCTGCTGGATTCCATAATGATAACACGTTATTCTGTATGGGCAGGAGGTGAATCACACCCGCGTGGAGTGGGGTTCATTTTTTCATCATCATCGAAAGACGATGTGCATGCTATAGAGGCCTCGGGGGACGATGATGACGCAATGGGCGATCAAGGAGATGAAGAGATACCGCAGGCCGAGGCTATATCCCGAACTCAATTCCTTGATTTCCAAAATCAACTGAATGCACACACCAAGGCAACTCGTTGGGAAATGCGCCGATTGGCAATGAGGCAAGAGCATATGTTAACGCTATGCACACTTCTTTTGCCTCGTTGAACACAACACTTCAAAGTTTCAACCCGGCGGCAAAATTTCCATATCAACAGCCCGATCCAATGCCAAGGTTCCCACCGAGTGATTCCGATGAAGAAGGACAACAACCACCTCCTCAAGCTTAAGCATTGACAGGGAAGTCCTCACGTACTTATTTTGATCAATTATCCAATGAGGACATTGTATTGGTTAAGTTTGGGGGATTTACATCCATGTTTGCATGCATTTTAGTTTTTAGGACTCATTTTTAATTTTAAGCAATTAAATTGATGTATTTCTTTTTATTTTCAGTATTGCATGATAGCATAGGGCATGCATGGTAGTTTAGGTTTTACTTGTTTTAGTAGATAATAGTGTAATGCATCTTGTTATCCGCATTTTGTTATTCACATATCTAAAAAAAAAAAATGTTAATTAGTAATTATTGTTTTGTTTAAGTCTATCAATGTTGAGTTTCATGTTATTGGGGGCCTATGATGTGATTGTCAAATAAGTAGCAAATATAGTATTGAGTATGAGAACTATGACACAATGATCGTTTATGAATCGAATCTTGAGTTTGTTTGAAACTGGTATAAAAGGATAGCACGTTTAACAAACATCTGTGTTAATTGGTTAAGTTCAAACCGGTACCTAAATGGTCTCTAAAGGACAATGCTAGAGTGAATGATAAAATGACAAGGATGGATGGTAAAGGCTGAAGTTAGGCAAGAACTTAAGTTTGGGGGAGATTATGTGGGGTATATAAGCTTATCTAAAAAAAAGAAAAAAATATGAATAAATACCGTAGCGTGCTTGTCTAGTTTTGTGGTCTTTGTTACTTGAGCAAGTAAGCCCGAGGGGATTGTCTTTACACCTAGCGCCCTAAGGTCTTAATGGTCTGGGAGTCGTTGGTCGAAAGCTCGTTAAAGTAGCATTGAAAAGCCTAAGGGAATAAGACATTGCACAACTATGTGATAAAAAAAATGAAATTTTTTTTTGAAGAAGACCGGAAATAAGAGCAAAAAGCCCCTGTAGATGAAAATAAAGCATAAGTACCCCGTGTGAACCCTTGAGGTTTGTGATTGCTCGATTTTTAGTTAGAATTAGCTATTCTTGAAATTTTTAAGTTAGTGCTGCATGATTCCTTCTAAGAGACTGGTTATGTATTGAATTTGAGTCTGTATTAGTTATCATGGATGTTACACACACACACACACACACACACACTATACTAGTGATGATGGCTTGAGATTCGAGGATTAAAGCGTATTTGTATATTGGTTTTAGATGGTTGATATTGTATAGTTGCTTATTTTCGCTGAGGCCGTTAAGATAATTTTGATTCTGCGGTATTGTTGGATTTGATAGTATTTAAGTGAATTCGTATCCATATCATTGCATTGCATGTAGTTGTCTTGTGCTCAAGGACTAGCACAGTTTAAGTTTGGGGGATTTTGATAAGTGTATTTTATATACGCGATTTCATATCTAATTCATGCTTATTCGTTGCTATATTCTTGTAATCATGTGCATTTTTACTTGTTCTATGTTATTTTATGTGTAGGTTGGTGGTTGTGGAATTTAACGTACAATTGATGGTATTCGGTGCATTTGGAACTTAAATGGAGCATATTTGGAAGCAACTCAGTACTACAGCTAAGTCAGATTATAGGAGGTACCCCGTACGGGTGGGTCTTAATAAGATATAAACCCGTACGGGCTGGGTCTTTCAAATTAGTTAACAGAACACAAGCCACTTGTATGCATTATTGTTACAAACCCCGGGCGGGGGTCTTCATTCGAGAAAATAGGAGGCAAGCGGCAGCATGCATCTATAGTATACAAACCCCACCAAAGGAAGGCGAGTGAAAGAAATCCTGAGTGTCCTGTTTCAGTTATAATTCCTTTAGAGTACGAATTTTAGCTTTTTGCATGTCACTATAACTCTAATGGATAGAGATTGCGGTTGGAATTGGAGGCTAGATATCTAGGGCTTTATCAAACACAAAAAGGGAGATTAAAGAAGACAGTTAACGAAGATCAAAGCTGAGTTTCAGAGAACAAGTGTGGAGGGGTATTTCCAGGAGTTTTTCAAGACAATTGCAACTCTAGTCTACGTGAAGGGTGTTTTCTAATATTCTTTGTGTTAGATTATTATTTGTAATTGAGAGAATGATTTCTATGATTTATTCAGCGTTTATTTCATTTATTATGAACTAATTCACTTTTTAGGCTTGTGATGGATCCTTGGGTGAATCGATGATTTTGTAAACTTTGATTTCCAATTTAATAAGCTATCTACAGTTTATCTATATTAATTTGTGCTTGAATCTATGAATTGCCTGATCAACAATTCTTTGTGGAGTTGGATGGAATCGAGAGAGGATATTTAAATCTAGACCTAGTTAATATAGCATGTGTTCAGGATTTTGTTAGTAGCTTAAACTTGATGTGTGTTAAGGTAAAGATATGCTTGACGCCGCATGTAATCGGATAGAGAACTTATTCTTCAACCTTCTTCAATTGTAATTCACATAGAGATATAGTGGGTTAGTTGATTAAGGTGTTTAACGAATTTCTATCTTAATTGTGGATTGAAGTTAATATGGTATTAGTGCATCGAGAGGTGGTTAGTACTACGCTCGTGTTCTTGATTAATGAACCGATAATAAGCGTTAAATTGGAATAAAAGTGTTAAAATCAAAGTGAAGCTTAAGGTGAAATCATAAGTCTAATTCTCCATTAATTGTTTAAAATTCAGATTTTGATATTCGTGGTTGTTTTGTGCTAATTTAATTATTCTTAATTTTAGTTTTGATAATTTAAATTATTGATTTGGTTTGTTTAATAAAATTAGGGTTAATAAAAGATTGGTAATTGTAAGTTAAGGTATTTGCTAATTTATCTCTGTGGGAACGATACTTGACTTATTGCTGTATTACTTGTTGACCACGTATACTTGCGTGTTATGCTTAATTAGATTTTACCCAACAATATTTCAGTTACTAACGTATATAACATAAATATATTATATTTATTATTTTATTTTATTTTATTTATTATTTATTTTATTTAAATTTAAAAATTAGAAATTCAAAAGCCATAAGGCTTTGTTTGGCAAAACCCTTTAGGTTTTAAAGAATTAATATATTAAGCCTTGTTTGGCAAAAACTAAATTAAACCCTTTTTAATTTATTTTAATAAACACTTTAGTTTATAATTTATAATCACATATTATTTATTTGGATTTCCATATCCAACATTAACCCATTAAATTAATCACATACTATAATTTAATTAAATATAGCATTTTAGCAAATATCACAAAATTATAATTTTCATTATAACTTTATTTAATAATCTAATATACCATTTTAAATTATTAATTAACAATATAACACTTCATGCCATATTACAATTCTCTAAATTAGAAATTAATTTAATTAAAAAAATTCTCTAATAAATTTAGATTCAACAACTATCAAATCAATAAAATATTTATACTATTCATTAAATATTTAATAATACAATTCAAAATTCTGGATCGTTACAAATCTTGCTAGCCACACTAATTACTTGGCCTCCACACTAATATCGTGGTCATTACATAAAGTTCTTGGTCACTAATTCACCCACGGGTCGCCCCACGGATCAAGCTTTACCCATTGGATCATAGTTTGGGCTTGGATTAATTAACTTACTTAGACTTCTCCTTAACAACTACTTGGGCTTGCACATTAATTCTATTGAACTTTTCCATTAACTTCAATTGGGCTTACACTTCCCACACAATCCAACAAATTCATTTCATTTGGCTTAAAGCTTTATAACATATCATATGTGTATTATTCTCATATTCTAACTCGTATACTAATTCCGAACATACGATATTCCATTATTCATACATACTCGTATAATACATCGTATCATACTTGTATTCGTTACCTCGATCAATACGTACGTATCCTACGATTAGTACATTAGCTCCTAACGCTTTATTTTCCTTAACATTCTCTAATTAAGTCCGCATGCGAAATATTATGTTTTCCATACTTGAATTATTATTACATAATCCAACTTACCTTGATATTCTATCATTACGTATTTCTCGGAAGTTCAAAAATAATTCCCAAGCAACTATCGATGAATAGTGTTTTTTGGAAATTTCTTGGAAAACTTTTATTTTCGTCTTGAAAATTCAAACACTTTAATTCCTTCACGTGGTTAAAATACTACGATGTTTCGATGTTTCTGGGTTATAGAAAGACATTCATCTTACTAACACATAATAATAACAAATAATATTTTTTTATTTATTATTAAAAGTATTTATAAAAGGTTCGATTTTCTGGGGCGTTACAGTAAACTCAGACATAGTACCGTTTCATGGAGTCCGAGTTGATAAACTGTGGAAATTCATCGCCATCCATTTTTTGCAATCTGAGAGCGTCTTCTGTCAATACCTCCTTGACAACAAACGTGCCTTCCCAGTTAGGAGCAAATTTTTCCCTTAGATTGATCTTGGTTGTCAATGACCTTTTTTAAAACCAAGTCATGTTGTTTAAACCGTCAGAAATTTAACTTTTTCAACAGAGGATCTGGCGATCCTTTGTTGATATAATTGACCATGGAAGATAGTCATAGCTCGTCTTTTGTTTATTAGAGACAATTGGTGATACCTATGTTGTTCCCATTGGTCTTCATCCAGCTGAGCGTCTATCAACACTCTGAGGGATTCCATTTCCACCTCTTTGGGGAGCACTGCTTCAATCCCATAGGCTAATGAGTAGGGGGTTGCCCCAGTGGAAGTACGCATTGAAGTTCTGTAGGCTAATAAAGTCAGAGGCAACAAGTCAGGCCATCCTTTGTTGTTGGCAGACATCTTTTGCATGATCTTCTTGATGTTTTTAGTAGCTGCTTCAACAGCACCATTCATCTTTGGACGATAGATGATGGAGTTAAGGTGTTTGATGTGAAATTTACTGCATAACTCCTCCATCATTTTGTTGTTAAAGTTCTTAGCATTGTCTGACACAATGACCTCTGGTTGTCCATATCGACAGATGACATTGTTTCTGATGAAAGCAATGATAACTTCTTTGGTAACCCTGGGGAAGGAGGCTGCTTCTACCCATTTGGTGAAGTAATCGATCATGGTGAAGATAAATCGATGTCCATTACTGGCTTTGGGCTCAATGGGCACGATCACGTCCATTCCCCACATTGAGAAGGGCCAAGGCGAACTCATATTATGGAGTTCCCTTGGAGGGGCGTGGATAGCATTTCCATGAATTTGGCATTGATAACACCTCTTGACGTGATCATCACAGTCAGCTTTGAGGGTAAGCCAATAATATCTTGTTCTGAGGATCTTCTCAACAAGTAAGGAGCCATTCATGTGTGGGCCACATACTCCACCATGGATCTCATCCATGAGCCTCTGAGCTTGGTCTTTATCCAGACATCTAAGGAGACCTATTCCTGCATCTCTTTTGTAGAGTGCATCTCTGCTCAGGTAGAATTTCATAGCAAGTTGATGGATCCGCCTTATTTCAGTAGGGCTCGCCTCAGCGGGTGTAGATCCATCTCTTAAGTACTCCTTGATGTGGTGATACCAAGGGTTGCGGATGGGAGGTAGCTCATCCGATACTTCTCCAACATAGTTCCCATTAGTTGGGGCCTTTTGCAGGGCAAATGTGATACTTGGCATGTTTTCCATGTCGTATATGAATCAAGGAAGCCAACGTTGCTAATGCGATCTCGCAAAATCATTCCTATTATGAGGAATGTGTGAAAGGAGATCTCTTCAACTTGAAGCCATCTCAGTAAAACTTACCAATGGTAAGGCAAAGAAATGTAGCTCTTTGGTTTGATAGATTCCGTGGATTGCTTGATTACCAACTCGAATCAGACACCCCCAATCTGGGTACTTGAATCCCATGAATTTGGTGTTCACCGACCAATTAAATTATAACTAACTACCCGTAAACAAAGGATATAATTAAACTCAAAATTTTAAACAATAAATCTTCCATTATAGGGTTACATAATCTCAAATAAATCCCAGGTCATCTAACCTTTATTACAATCATCAGCGGAAAAATAAAACATGATCATAAATAAATCTATTACATAAGCTTCAAAAAAAAAATAATTAAACGTTGTCGTCTAATCAAGTACTTTGTCCTTTCCCCTACTTGTAGAAAGCTCTTCAAACTTCTTAACTTCATCTGCATTGTTTTGTGCAAGAGTGAGCAAACAATTGCCAACAAGAAGGATAATATACAATAACGTTTTATGAATGAAAATTAACTGAGCTTTTAATGGTAAAGTATTCTTACCGGAACAAGAAACTTTAATTCAACATCTATGAGTTCAAAGAAATAATGAATATTTAAGTTAACAATAGATAACAACATCAAAGAATATACTGAGGGTCACAAGACCACGAACTCCATTCTAGGTTTTCAAGTATTTCTACTTTAGTACTACGTTCGTGTTCTTGATTAATGAACTGGGATAGTGCGTTAAATTGGAATAAAAGTGTTAAAATCAAAGTGAAGCTTAAGGTGAAATCATAAGTCTAATTCTCCATTAATTGTTTAAAATTTAGATTTTGATATTCGTGGTTGTTTTGTGCTAATTTAATTATTCTTAATTTTAGTTTTGATAATTTAAATTATTGATTTGGTTTGTTTAATAAAATTAGGGTTAATAAAAGATTGGTAATTGTAAGTTAAGGTATTTGCTAATTTATCTCTGTGGGAACGATACTTGACTTATTGCTGTATTACTTGTTGACCACGTATACTTGCGTGTTGTGCTTAATTAGATTTTACCCAACACTATTTCAGTTACTAACGTATATAACATAAATATATTATATTTATTATTTTATTTTATTTTATTTATTATTTATTTTATTTAAATTTAAAAATTAGAAATTCAAAAGCCATAAGGCTTTGTTTGGCAAAACCCTTTAAGTTTTAAAGAATTAATATATTAAGCCTTGTTTGGCAAAAACTAAATTAAACCCTTTTTAATTTATTTTAATAAACACTTTAGTTTATAATTTATAATCACATATTATTTATTTGGATTTCCATATCCAACATTAACCCATTAAATTAATCACATACTATAATTTAATTAAATATAGCATTTTAGCAAATATCACAAAATTATAATTTTCATTATAACTTTATTTAATAATCTAATATACCATTTTAAATTATTAATTAACAATATAACACTTCATGCCATATTACAATTCTCTAAATTAGAAATTAATTTAATTAAAAAAATTCTCTAATAAATTTAGATTCAACAACTATCAAATCAATAAAATATTTATACTATTCATTAAATATTTAATAATACAATTCAAAATTCTGGATCGTTACAAATCTTGCTAGCCACACTAATTACTTGGCCTCCACACTAATATCGTGGTCATTACATAAAGTTCTTGGTCACTAATTCACCCATGGGTTGCCCCATGGATCAAGCTTTACCCATTGGATCATAGTTTGGGCTTGGATTAATTAACTTACTTAGACTTCTCCTTAACAACTACTTGGGCTTACACATTAATTCTATTAAACTTTTCCATTAACTTCAATTGGGCTTACACTTCCCACACAATCCAACAAATTCATTTCATTTGGCTTAAAGCTTTATAACATATTGCTTATGTATTATTCTCATATTCTAACTCGTATACTAATTCCTAACATACAATATTCCATTATTCATACATACTCGTATAATACATCGTATCATACTTGTATTCGTTACCTCGATCAATACGTACGTATCCTACGATTAGTACATTAGCTCCTAACGCTTTATTTTCCTTAACATTCTCTAATTAAGTCCGCATGCGAAATATTATGTTTTCTATACTTGAATTATTATTACATAATCCAACTTACCTTGATATTCTATCGTTACGTATTTCTCGGAAGTTCAAAAATAATTCCCAAGCAACTATCGATGAATAGTGTTTTTTGGAAAATTTCTTGGAAAACTTTTATTTTCGTCTTGAAAATTCAAACACTTTAATTCCTTCACGTGGTTAAAATACTATGATGATTCGATGTTTCTGGGTTATAGAAAGACATTCATCTTACTAACACATAATAATAACAAATAATATTTTTTTATTCATTATTAAAAGTATTTATAAAAGGTTCGATTTTCTGGGGCGTTACAGTAAACTCAGACATAGTACCGTTTCACGGAGTCCGAGTTGATAAGCTGTGGAAATTCATCGCCATCCATTTTTTGCAATCTGAGAGCGTCTTCTGTCAATACCTCCTTGACAACAAACGTGCCTTCCCAGTTAGGAGCAAATTTTTCCCTTAGATTGATCTTGGTTGTCAATGATCTTTTTTAAAACCAAGTCATTTTGTTTAAACTGCCGTAGCCGGACTTTTCTGCTGTAGGATCTGGCGATCCTTTGTTGATATAATTGACCATGGAAGATAGTCATAGCTCGTCTTTTGTCTATTAGAGACAATTGGTGATACCTATGTTGTTCCCATTGGTCTTCATCCAGCTGAGCGTCTATCAATACTCTGAGGGATTCCATTTCCACCTCTTTGGGGAGCACTGCTTCAATCCCATAGGCTAATGAGTAGGGGGTTGCCCCAGTGGAAGTACGCATTGAAGTTCTGTAGGCTAATAAAGTCAGAGGCAACAAGTCAGGCCATCCTTTGTGGTTGGCAGACATCTTTTGCATGATCTTCTTGATGTTTTTTGTAGCTGCTTCAACAGCACCATTCATCTTTGGACGATAGATGATGGAGTTAAGGTGTTTGATGTGAAATTTACTAAATAACTCCTCCATCATTTTGTTGTTAAAGTTCTTAGCATTGTCTGACACAATGACCTCTGGTTGTCCATATCGACAAATGACATTGTTTTTGTTGAAAGCAATGATAACTTCTTTGGTAACCCTGGGGAAGGAGGCTGCTTCTACCCATTTGGTGAAGTAATCGATCATGGTGAAGATAAATCGATGTCCATTACTGGCTTTGGGCTCAATGGGCACGATCACGTCCATTCCCCACATTGAGAAGGGCCAGGGCGAACTCATATTATGGAGTTCCCTTGGAGGGGCGTGGATAGCATTTCCATGAATTTGGCATTGATAACACCTCTTGACGTGATCATCACAGTCAGCTTTGAGGGTAAGCCAATAATATCTTGTTCTGAGGATCTTCTTAACATGTAAGGAGCCATTCATGTGTGGGCCACATACTCCACCATGGATCTCATCCATGAGCCTCTGAGCTTGGTCTTTATCCAGACATCTGAGGAGACCTATTCCTGCATCTCTTTTGTAGAGTGCATCTCTGCTCAGGTAGAATTTCATAGCAAGTTGATGGATCCGCCTTATTTCAGTAGGGCTCGCCTCAGCGGGTGTAGATCCATCTCTTAAGTATTCCTTGATGTGGTGATACCAAGGGTTGCGGATGGGAGGTAGCTCATCCGATACTTCTCCAACATAGTTCCCATTAGTTGGGGCCTTTTGCAGGGCAAATGTGATACTTGGCATGTTTTCCTTGTCAGGTATGTGAATCAAGGAAGCCAACGTTGCTAATGCATCTGCAAAATCATTCCTATTGCGAGGAATATGTAGAAAGGAGATCTCTTCGAACTTCGAAGCCATATGTAAAACTTACCAATGGTAAGGCAGCAAATGTAGCTCTTTGGTTTGATAGATTCCCGTGGATTGCTTGATTACCAACTCTGAATCTGTGACACCCCCAAATCTGGGTACTTCAATCCCATGAATTTGGTGTTCACTGACCAATTAAATTATAACTAACTACCCGTAAACAAAGAATATAATTAAACTCAAAATTTTAAACAATAAATCTTCCATTATAGGGTTACATAATCTCAAATAAATCCCAGGTCATCTAACCTTTATTACAATCATCAGCGGAAAAATAAAACATGATCATAAATAAATCTATTACATAAGCTTCAAAAATAATAATTAAACGTTGTCGTCTAATCAAGTACTTTGTCCTTTCCCCTACTTGTAGAAAGCTCTTCAAACTTCTTAACTTCATCTGCATTGTTTTGTGCAAGAGTGAGCAAACAATTGCCCACAAGAAGGATAATATACAATAACGTTTTATGAATGAAAATTAACTGAGCTTTTAATGGTAAAGTATTCTTACCGGAACAAGAAACTTTAATTCAACATCTATGAGTTCAAAGAAATAATGAATATTTAAGTTAACAATAGATAACAACATCAAAGAATATACTGAGGGTCACAAGACCACGAACTCCATTCTAGGTTTTCAAGTATTTCTACTTTAACCTTTAACAATCTAAAAGACTATAATCATCATCTATGTCCTAGGTTCATAGGTGTTTCTACTACAACCTTTATCAGTCTAAATGACTATATTGACCATCATCCCGTACTCCAGGTGATCAGCCCTTTGTACTATGTATTGCGCAAACATTTTAACGCTTATTGTGTAGCTCTAAAATAATCCCCTGATATAGGGTTGTTCATCTCAACTTAGATTATCAGGTTCCGAACCAAAGGAAGTTTGGTTGAGAATTAGCTTCAAAGGGAGTCTAGATTTTTAGGACGCTCATCAACCAAGTACTGGTTGAATTAGATAGGAATCAATAACTCTTCAAGGGTTTGATTATAATGTCTTCATGAACAAGGTATACCGATTAATCAATAAGAGCTAGAGTATTAACAATTTCTAAGTTGAACAAATATTATCATCGGCAACATGCTTTCAAAGGTGTGTGAGTACATAAACAAACCGAAGGAAGTTTGGTTTGGGTTGACTTCAAGGGTAATTTAGAGTTTAGAACATTCATCAACTAAGGATTAATTGAATTGGTAAGGAATTGCTAAGCAACTTAGGGTTCAGTACAATAATGTAAAATAGTACAATGATATTGAAAAACGAAGATCAAACAACAGTTATTAGTAGCTGAATAAACACACTTCTTAAAATAAAATTACAAACTTTGAATAACCAAGGTAATCTCGATTGGAATGAAGAAAGAACGATTAACTAACTTGCTCAACAATAAATGAGGGTTAGAGAACTTGCATGACAATAAATCGTTAAACAAGAGATTAGAGATAGAGAATTTGCATATGTGTAACATAACAGTGAAAGGTAACCTTGTTGAATAATAAAGTAGCAAAGGTTTGGGAACTTGCCTCTTGCATAAGCTATAATATTAAAATTCACGTCCACCTACACATTATAGTGCAATCACAATATCTATTAGACATGCTAACATACCAAAACATGTACACTTTTATCTAAGCTTATCATTTTAGCACAAGTCTTATGCTACTATATAAATATCAAAAATTCCAAGTGTTAACCTTCACAACACTTATTTACTAATCATTATATACACCAAGTCCTAACATAACGCTTTCATAACTTACTAATCATTTCCAACTTTGAAACTTACTAACCACAATTCACTATGTTATGTTATCTTTAACATTACACATTTAACATGCTAACATAATTTCAGACCATGTTATGATCTTTGACCCAAGTCGAAAGTGTGTGAGAAAATTAGAATCTCAAACTAGGGTATATGGCGTGGTCACGTCATACAAAGGCACAGGATCGTGGCAGAATTGCTGGCCAGTGCTCAGACAGACAGAGAGAAGGCTAATGAACGATGTCAGAATTTTAGCCCAACAAACACAAATTTCACCCATCAAACAGTGATAATAACATGTAAAATAAATATACAACTATCATAAACATAATTGCTATTATATTCAACCATTTAGCACAATTTAACATCAACTAAAACTATTTTAATTTCTCAATTTTCATGTTTTCATGAAAACTCAATTTTCTTGACATCCTTTACAAAATTCATCACTGTGAATTCATTACTTGACCAAATCACTCCATTCAAATTATATTATGCTCGTTTCTTAATGAACTACCATATA
Organism: Panax quinquefolius; assembly: GCA_020205615.1. Lineage (NCBI taxonomy): Eukaryota > Viridiplantae > Streptophyta > Magnoliopsida > Apiales > Araliaceae > Panax > Panax quinquefolius. The sequence continues at coordinate 98,489,622 of CM035154.1, read as the reverse complement.
CAAGCGTCAATTTACAGTTTCACATACGAATTGGCCACTAAAATTGATAATTACTCAAGCCATATGAAGAACACAAACACTGTTATTATTTCTTCCTACTGTAAACCGAAATTAGCATGCAATTATTATTTAAACATAATCTCAAACATTATAAACATGTATAACCACAATTATCAACTATATATGTCCATAATTCAACAATCGATTTTACAAAACATAAGAAAATTATTGCTGTGATATACATATACACGTATATACACATATATATAACACTAAGGTTGTAAAAATACCTTCAATTACTCAGACAATCGTTGCTAATCAGTGGAATTGTTGTGAAGATTCACAAGTTTCCTCTCAACTCTTTCTATTCTCTGTAACTTTTCTCCCCTTCTTCCCCAGTAGACTTAGGCCAAATGATTCTTAGGTATAATAAAACTTAACCCAACGCACACACCCAAACGTCTGAAACCGACATTATAATAATTAGAATGATAAGTTATCAGTTATAATATATATTATTTATTATTTATTTTATTTGTTATAGTAAAATTCATAATTAAAAAGAGAAAACCCAAGAGCCATAAGGCTTTGTTTGGCAAATTATTTAAAATTAAAGAGTTTATATCCTTAAGCATTGTTTGGGTAAAACTAGATTAAAACAACTTTAATTTATTTTTAATAACTCCTTATACTATAGTTATTTGTCACACTTTATTTAATCAAGCTTTCATATTTAATTTAATTAATTCAAATAACAATTAATTAAATAAATCATTTAATCACATAACTTTCAATACAAATAATTAACCATCAAATTGAAATATCAACATAATAATAATTTCCTTAACTCATTAATTATTTATTTAACGAATAAATAACCAAATAAAAATCAAATCAATTAAACAAATATTTATTCAATGATAAACACATCCATTAAATATTTATATAACTCAATAAATATTGAATATTATAATTAAAATTCTGGAATGTTACATCATTCCCTCCTTACAAGGATTCTATCCTCAGAATCACAACTCAAACAATTAAATCGTCACAGAATCCCCAAAGACAGTTAACTGCCTGATGTTCATTAAGTGAACAAGTTTTAGCCCCATGATACAGCCTTCATAATCAGTTGTGTTGTTGGTGCTGCAAAACTGCAACTTGACGGCGACGGGATACTACTCCCTCGTAGCGGACACTAGAACTGCTCCAGCTCCATAGCCTTCCAAATTAACAGCTCCATCAAAATATATTTTCCACGCGTCGACATGTATCGTCTTCGATGGTGTTCTTTGAATCGCCATTACCCCTTCATCGGGAAGCATGTTTCAAGGGTTTGAAATCCCAAAGAAAAGTAAATGACCATTGATTCATAATTCCTTGACCTTTGATAGACTTTTGCATCACGTAGACGATATCAAATTGCTGTAGGATTAACTGCCATCTGGACAGCCGATAATTTAACATGGGTTTATTGAACACGTACTTGAGAGGATCCACGCGGGATATGAGATGGGTTGTGTGACCATGGAGGTAATGTTGTAACCTCATGGAAGCCCATGCTAAAACATAACAAGTTTTCTCAATCAGAGTGTACTTGTGTTCGTTGTTGCTAAATCTTTTGCTGAGGTGATAGATATCTCGTTCTTGGCCTCTATTGTAAGACCCTGAATTTTATGAAATGAAGGTATTCAATTTTCTTATAATTATTATGTTATTTAGTAAATGGTCAAATTGATAAAGGTTAAAGTTAAGGGTGATATTTGAAAATTTTACAAAGTATGCAAGTTGTTATAAAATATTTGTTGTGTCGGGGAATATTCGATTAGTCGGGGAATATTCGTTTTAACATGGAATATTCGTATGACGGCACAATCATTGGTGGACCCCACAACAGAAGTATTGTCGTAGTTAGAAAACGACAGAATTATCTTTTTATAAAAATAACGGTGAAAGTTTTACCATTAAACTGTTGAACTACCCGGTAGTAAAAGTACATTAATACGCGTGGTTGCATAGTAGCACACGGTATTGATTATTGATGCTTAAGTAAGAAATCACTCAGTTATACTCAATTATTGCTATAGTAATTGTTGCATTATATCTCTCATATTATTGATTCAATTATTGTTACAGTATCATCTGCATAATATTTTATATTATTAAATCAATAATTGAGACGACAAAGTTATTCATATTATTATTTGCAATATTGACAATGTCTAGAAGTTCTGTCAAGAAGAGGTTTGGTCACCTAATTGTGCGCCAATAAGGAGAAATCCTTATCAGAAAGCCCCTTCTTTCTTGGGAACGGCCTGGTTGTTAAATATTGTGAGTTATAAAATTAATGATGAATAAGTTCGTGTTAATTATAGATGAAATTGATAGTTCCATTATGTGGGAATTATTAGTGTTAGTGGAAATCGACATTTATTTCGATAATAATTGATGTCTGGAGGTTATATTGACCAATCGGGTAATTCACCGGATAAATGAGCAATTAATTTCTATTAATTCACATGCTTATAACTATTTGTTCACATGTGTGTATTATTGATTCACATGATTTACTATTAGGGGAGTTGGTGTAAGATTTATAATACTTGCATGACTAAATTAAAAATTTAGGTATAGATGAAGGTACTATACTATAATTAATTTTTTCACATGTTTAGAACTATTGAGTCACATGATTTACTATTAGGGGAGGTGGTGCAAGTTTGCTAATACTTGTAGGACAAAATTAAAAATGAAAAAAAGAGGAAGGTATTATACTATAATATTTTGAGCCCCATAACGTGCAATTATCGAAATATATTTTCCTATAAATTGAAGTTCATTCTTCTTTCATTCTCACCAATTCACTAAGTCTCACAAGAGCAATTATTATAGAGAAATTTTAGAGAGAAAGAAGAAGAGAAGTTTGCTACCTCACTATTCCAGAATCCAGTTTTCTTCTAAGGTAAGGGGTATTATTTCTTTCATATTCATGAAGAGAGTTATTTTCTTTCAATACTCGTAAGGGTTGTTATTCCATTCTTTATTATTCTATTGAATAACTTTTACTACTGAATACCGCATGCATGGTGAATTATTCTGTTATTCCATTCTTTATTATTCTGTTGGAATAAATTGTCTACGCGAACTACCGCATACATGATGAATTCTTTTGTTATTCCATTCTTTATTATTCTGTTGGAATAACCTGTCTACGCGGACTACCGCATGCATGGTGAATTCTTCTGTTATTCCATTCTTGATTATTCTGTTGGAATAACATGTCTATACGGACTACCGCATGCATGGTGAATTCTTCTGTTATTCTATCTTTATTATTCTGTTGGAATAACCTGTCTACACGGACTACCGCATGTATGGTGAATTCTTCTGTTATTCTATTATTTATTATTACATTTGAATAACTTTTCTACGGACTCTACTATGCATGGTGAATTCTTCTGTTATTCCATTCTTTATTATTCTGTTGGAATAACCCGTCTACGCGGACTACCGTATGGATGGTGAATGACCCTTCATATTCATTCCTTATTAAATTGTGGAAATGATCTGTTTATGTGGATTATCGCATGGCGGCTGAAAATCCATTTGCAATTTCATATATTCTATTATACTCATTTGGTTAAAGTTTTGGCTTCTTTACTCCATGAAATTAGTAGAATATCCTTGATATTTGCGCTTCATCCAGTATCTTTTCATGGAAATATTCTTCTAAGCATTCTTGAATTTTACTCCACAAAGTAGTATCATGTTGGCAATTTAAACGTTATTGAATTCTGGATAAATTAAATTATAAATCTTTAAAATTTATCCTTGAACTTGTTTTATTGAATTATTATGTCATAGTCAACATCCTCATGCTTATTGTGATAAAAGTCATCTTTGGCTTACGTGCATAGATGGACTTGGTATGATTATGACCAGGGATTATTCGGTATAATAATGACCGTAATGTAATGAATGATGCGGTAAAAGTCTTCATTGGCCTGTAGTTCATTGATGGACAGCTGTTGGTATGATTATGACCAGGGATTATTCGGTATAATCATGACCATTGATGATTACATGAATATCTTTGGCCGTGGTGCATAGATGATTCGATTTTATTTATTAAGCTAAGTGTCAGCGATAAAGTTGATGAAAAACTTTTTAAATCATAGAAGATAGTAGATTTTATGCTCTACTTGACTCTTCTAATGGAATGCTTGTTCCGTTGCAGTTAAACTTGTTGTCTATTATATTTTATCAGTTTAACATTGTTGAAGGATAATGATAATTTATTTTGCATTATCTTAGTCATAATATTTCTTACTGGACTAGTTGAGCTCACCCTTTTACTTTCATTGTTCTCTTCAGGAAATGAGAACGTAGCTGGGACTAATCGGGGAATGGAGTGATGGACCGAGATGGTGTCATAGTAGTCCTCACTATTCTATAAAATAGTGTGACAATAAATGTAATGAGGACTCTATTGAGTGTGGATATTGTCTAGATGACAATATTCGTATTAAAACTCTTAGATTACGTTTTGTTGTATTTTACACGACTGTTGTATAATTCAGTTGTATTTGAATTTTGTACCTGTATTTGGCGACCGAAGATGGGTGATGTATACCTATTTTGGGGGCGTCACAGTTGGTATCAAAGCTTAGGGATATGATCCGTGGCTGAGATGTGAGACAAGAACTAGGAGGGGAGAGACGAGGAATTCCTTCGCTAGTATGACCTACTTAAGTTTATTTGTTATTTAATTGGTCGGTCAGAGTATAGGGATAATATGTGGCATGTCAATTAACCCTTATTTTGTGACAGTGTTTGAGAATGGCATCTGAAAATGCTGAGATAAGCAATGAAGCACATGAGACCGTTGAGTCACCGACGATCAATAACCAGGATAATATGCATCAGGAAGGCAATAATCCTCGTGTAAACAACAACACCGACCAAATGACTAACGATGGTATGTTTAGGAACTTTTTAGAATTCATGCAACACCAAATGGGAGAGACTCCTGTTCATAATACAGGTGGAAATAATGGCAACCCACTACCGGTAGTCGGTCACCATTAAGCGATTCAAGGAGCTGGGACTGCTGGAGTTTTTTGGGAAAGACAGAACCACTTAAGGCAGAGACATGGATAAAGCAGATCAACAAGATATTTGATGTCTTGGAATGCTCAGAGGAGCAAAAGGTTCCCTTTCCCACCTTCATGTTGAGAGGAGAGGCAGATTACTAGTGGGAATCAGTAAAACGTATTCAGCATGCCGCACTGAAGATGTCTTGGGAGAAGTTCCAAGAATTATTCAACGATAAGTACTTTCCTGAAAGTATTTGTCACATGAAGGAGGTGGAATTCATCAAGACAGAGCAAAACAATATGACTGTGTCGCAGTACGAGGCTAAGTTTGCCGAGTTGTCCCGGTTTGCATCCCATTTGGTTGATAATGAGGAGCGAATGACGCGAATATTTCTAAGAGGTTTGAAAACTGAGATACGTTAATACCTCATTTCTCGCAAACTTTGTTTATATTCAAATGTTGTGAATAAGGCTCAGTTATTGGAGCTCGATAATGAGCCAGCCCAACCAAAAGATAGAGAGCAACAACACGATAATAATCATACCGGTGGCAACGACCATCGGAACAATGATAACCATCGTGGGGGAAATTATCATGTCAAGAATGGTAACCACTTCGGTGGTAATCATGGCCAAGATAATAGAAGTAAAAGTTTCAAGAAGAGGAGATTCAATAATAATGGAAAGACATCAAGACCAAAGACCGTTGTTGTTAAGGAAGGAGAATGGAATGAATCGCGATCGGTCGATGTTACAAATGCGAGAGGAGGACACATCATCAAACCAGCACGCAGCAGCCGATCAAAGCGTGTTTTAATTGCGGAAGAGAATGTCATTTAGCTCGATTTTGTAGTGCACCAAAGTCAAGTCCAGCTGGGACAATGGCACCAAAGGCTGATACTGATAAAATAAAGTCTGTGGTTTCAGGAAGAGCATTTTTCGTGACTTCTCAAAAAGTCAGTAACCCAAATGAAGTTAGCACGAGTTAGTTAATTATAAATTCTTACAAAGTCTATACCTTATTAGATACCGGTTCTACCCATTCTTTTATCTCTCTTGCTTGCGCTCAACGTTTAAATTTAACTCCGAAGAAATTAGACTTTGACTTATTGGTTGAAACTTCGTTAGTAGAAACCTTCATTTCATGTGCTATCCAAGTCTTGGATGAGAGTCACAATTTTTAAATGATATTTCTATCGTTAATAAATTTCCTGACGTGTTTTCGAAGACCTTCCTGGCCGACCCCAGAGCGTGAAATCAAATTTTGTATTGACCCCAATACAAAACCCATTTCTTCAACCCTTAAATATTTCTTCAACCAAAATGAACGTATAATGCGCCAAAGACGTTGGCTCGAGCTGTTGAAGATTATGACCATTCCATTAAATATCATCGTGGAAGAGCGAGCGTGGTAGATGACGCGTTGAGTAGAAGATCGTATGCTGTTACGAGTGTGACGTTGTTAACACAAAAACCAATTTTGTATAATTTACAAATGATGAAGATAGAGTTAATGACTCTAGGGACCCACAAGGTGATATCAAATATACGAGTAGAATCAACTTTAATCGATAAAGTTAAAAGTCGCTCAAGCTACAGACCCGGAGCTGATAAATACGAAGAAGAAGGTTCAAGAGGGCGTTATTCTAGAAGCAAGAATCGATGAAGAGAGAAAATCTCAACCCTCGATTTAATTGGTCCATTTGAAATACTTGATCGAGTAGGAATTGTGGCCTATAGACTTGTCTTACCGCTAAGTATGACGCGTGTTCATAACGTTTTTCACATATTGATGTTACGTAAATATGTGGACGATTATTGAATTAGAACTAGATGAGATAGCAGAAGATTTAACGTATGAGGAGATACTTGTTAAAATTTTGAATAAGAAGGATATATTCTACACTCAAAAGTAATACCTCAAGAGTTAGAATCTGACGAGGTATCCTCACCTCTTCGGCATACCAGGTACGTACATAAATTTTGAGGGCAAAATTACATAAGGAAGGGAGATTGTAAGACCCCGAATTTTATGAAATGAAGGTATTCAATTTTCTTATAATTATTATATTATTTAGTAAATGGTTAAATTGACAAAGGTTAAAGTTAAGGGTGATATTTGAAAATTTTGTAAAGTATGCAAGTTGTTATAAAATATTTGTTATGTCGGGGAATATTCGTTTTAACAGGGAATATTCGTACGACGACACAATCATTGGTAGACCCCACAACAGAGGTATTGTCGTAGTTAGAAAATGACAGAATTATCTTTTTATAAAAATAATGACGAAAGTTTTACCGTTAAACTGTTGAACTACTCGGTAGTAAAAGTATAGTAATACGCGTGGTTGCATAGTAGCACGCGGTATTGATTATTGATGCTTACGTAAGAAGTTACTCAGTTATACTCAATTATTGCTACAGTAATTGCTGCATCATATCTCTCATATTATTGATTCAATTATTGTCATAGTATCATCTGCATAATATTTTCTATTATTAAATCAGTAATTGAGATGACAAAGTTATTCATATTATTATTTGCAATATTGACAATGTCTAGAACTTCTATCAAGGAGAGGTTTGGTTACCTAATTACACGCTAATAAGGAGAAATCCTTATCGGAAAGCCCCCTCTTTCCTGGGAACGACCTGGTTGTTAAATATTGTGAGTTATAATATTAATGATGAATAAGTTTGTGTTGATTATAGATGAAATTGATAGTTCCATTGTGTGGGAATTATTAGTGTTAGTGAAAATCGACATTTATTTCAAAAATAATTGATGTCTGGAGGTTATATTGACCAATCGGGTAATTCACTGGATAAATAAGTAATTAATTGCTATTAATTCACATGCTTATAACAATGTATTCACATGTGTGCACTATTAATTCACATGATTTACTATTAGGGGAGTTGGTGCAAGATTGATAATACTTGCATGACTAAATTAAAAATGGAGGTATAGATGAATGTACTATACTATAATTAATTTTTTCACATGTTTAGAACTATTGAGTCACATGATTTACTATTGATTCACATGATTTACTATTAGGGGAGGTGGTGCAAGTTTGATAATACTTGCAGGTCTAAATTAAAAATGAAGAAAAAGAGGAAGGTATTATACTGTAATATTTTGAGCCCGAAAATGTACAATTATCGAAACTATATTTTCCTATAAATAGAAGCTCATTCTTCTTTCATTCTCACCAATTCACTAAGTCTCACAAGAGCAATTGTTATAGAGAAATTATAAAGAGAAAGAAGAAGAGAAGTCTGCTACCTCACTATTCTAGTATCCAGTTTTCTTCTAAGGCAAGGGATATTATTTCTTTCGTATTCATAAAGAGAGTTATTTTCTTTCAATACTCGTAAGGGTTGTTATTCAATTCTTTATTATTCTGTTGGAATAACCTGTCTACGCGGATTACCGCATGCATGGTGAATTCTTCTGTTATTTCATTCTTTATTATTCTATTGAATAACTTTGTCACACGACGACTCTACCATGTATGGTGAATTCTTCAGTTATTTCATTCTTTATTATTCTATTGGAATAACCTGTCTATGCGGACTACCACATGCATGGTGAATTCTTCTGTTATTCCATTCTTTATTATTCTGTTGGAATAACTTGTCTACGCAGACTACCGCATGCATGGTGAATTCTTCTGTTATTCCATTCTTTATTATTCTGTTGGAATAACCCATCTACACGGACTACAATGCATGCATGGTGAATTCTTCCATTATTCCATTCTTTATTATTCAGTTGGAATAATCAGTCTACGCGATTACCACATGCATGGTGAATTCTTCTGTTATTCCATTCTTTATTATTCTGTTGGAATAATCTGTCTACGCGGACAACCACATGCATAGTGAATTCTTCTGTTGTCTCATTCTTTATTATTCCAAGGGAATAACCTGTCTACGCGGACTACCGCATGCATGGTGAATGACCCATCGTATTCATTCCTTATTAAATTGTGGAAATGATCTGTCTACGTGGATTACCGCATGGTGGATAAAAATCCATTTGCAGTTTCATATAATCTATTATACTCATTTGGTTAAAGTTTTGGCTTCTATACTCCATGAAATTAGTAGAATATCTTTGATATTTGCGCTTCATCCAGTATCTTTTCATGGAAATATTCTTCTGAGCATTCTTGAATTTTACTCCACAAAGTAGTATCATGTTGACAATTTGAACGTTGTTGAATTCTGGACAAATTAAATTATAAATCTTTATAATTTATCCTTGAACTTGTTTTATTGAATTATTATGCCATGGTCAACATCCTCATGCTTATTGTGATAAAAGTCATCTTTGGCTTACGTGCATAGATGGACTTGGTATGATTATGACCAGGGATTATTCGGTATAATCATGATCGTAATGTAACGAATGATGTGGTAAAAGTCCTCATTGGCACGTAGTTCATTGATGGACGGTTGTTGGTATGATTATGACCGAGGATTATTCAAAGATAATCATGACCATCGATGATTACATGAATATCCTTGGCCGTAGTGCGAGGGATGATTCGATTTTATTTATTAAGTCGAGTCTCAAATGATAAAGTTGATGAAAAACTTTTTAAATCATAGAAGATAGTAGATTTTATGCTCTACTTGAATCTTCTAATGGATTGCTTTTTCTGCTGTAGTTAAACTTGTTGTCTATTATATTTTATCAGTTTAACATTGTTGAAGGCTAACGATAATTTATTCTGCATTATCTTAGTCATAATATTTCTTATTGGGCTAGTTGAGCTCACCCTTTTGCTTTCATTGTTCTCTTCAGGAAACGAGAATGTAGCCGGGACTAGTCAGGGAATGGAGTGATGGTCCGAGATGGTGTCATAGTAGTCCTCACTATTCTATAAAATAGTGTGACAATAAATGTAATGAGGACTCCATTGAGTGTGGATATTGTCTAGATGACAATATTCGTATTAAAACTCTTAGATTATGTTTTGTTATATTTTACACGACTGTTGTATAATTAAGTTGTATTTGAATTTTGTACCATGTATTTGGCGACCCAAGATGGGTGATGTATACCTATTTTGGGGGCATCACATCTATCGTCTTTCTGTCCCAGCATACAGCCCATGGCATTGTCATTGATTGAAAGGTACATGAATAAGGGAACATCATCCCTGAGAGGTACCAAAACAGGAGCGTTTACCAGCTGTTCTTTGATTGTAAGGAAGGCTTTTTGACACTCATCGTTCCATTTCACGGAGGAGTTCTTCCTTAACAACTTAAAAATGGGCTCACAGGTTGCTGTGAGTTGAGAAATAAACCTGCTAATGAAGTTGATTCTTCCAAAAAATCCCCGTATCTCCTTCTCTGTATGAGGAATGGGCATTTCAATGATGGCCTGGATTTTGGTGGGATCCAGCTCAATCCCTTTGTTGTGACGCCCCCAAAATAGGTATACATCACCCATTGTAACGCATCAAAATCCGGTCTATTTTCACATCCAGATTTCGTACGTCACAATCCCATCTTCTTCCAAACATACATCATTATATAACTAAATATAACAACATACATCCTCAAATCCCAGGTTCTAAAACCTTAAAACCTCTTCCATTACAAATAATGATAATTACATTATTCTTTACATCTTGTACAAGTGACTTTTATCCGCCACCAAGGATACATAATCATTCATTAAACTATTCTATAGTTTAATTCTATCATTCTATATTACAAGTCTTCGCTTGATCTTCACGCTCATTCATATAATGAACGATACTTCGTCTGGATACCGATCAGCGTGATCTTTATGGGATCCTTAAGTTCTTTCTAAAATCGTTCGCTGAAAATGTTTTTATTTAAAGAAAGTGTGAGCATTCAATTGCCTAGCAAGTCATAACAGTTGAACAAACAACTTTAAGAATTCAAACATCCTTTTAAGACTTCAATAATCGGACAAAAGTTATGAAGCAGCTTGAATAATAGGAATAATCTCGATTCCTATCATTTTAAAACATTAGTCACCTTCACTTTGAAATACTTTCATTCTCTACTTTCTTTCATACACATTCCGTCTGGCTAGAATCAATAGCACAGACTTAACAATAACGGTTCATGTACAAACAGAACATACCCATATTGAACAGTTCAATCATAGAACAGTTCATCTCATAAAAACACCGAAGTGTTCACATTATGGCACAAGGCCTCATACGTTCTACCACCTTGTACAAATATCACACATTCGCACATAGACAGAACTTCTCAAGTTCAACATCTGAGAAGTTTAAGAAACTAGCATTCATTTAAAATATGAATGAAGTTAGGAAACTTGCCTTACGCACATCTTATAGTTTACGCTGAACTACTCATTCCAATTCCTATGTATCACATATGGAAATAACACATACACAACTTAGTCATATACTTGACTTTACAGATTGGTTTACTTAACTTTACTTCTTAAGGTTCGCGTTCTTGCAATATAAGTCTACGCGACCAACTTCCTTTACCGGTTAACGGCTTTATGACATACGAAGATGTCTTACTCAATACGTTCATCATCTTTGATGATTTACATTCTTATCTTCTTCTTATAATTTTTTTAGGACTCAGCACACATCGTTTCTCTGCTAGTAGTCCATATGGTACTCTGAGTGGTTTCCCACAAACAACCAACAAAAAAGTTCCCGTCTCATCTACATTGCCCACATAGTGAGTTAGATCGGTTGCTAATTTTGTATATACCTTCGCTCTCTAAAGGAATTGTTTAGCCTAGCTCCCATATGTCAACTATCAAATGTTACAATTGTACTACAACCTAAATTTATCTTAACTTATTCAAAATATTAACTATAACGTTCGTCAAGTCAATTTCTTATTCCTTATGGATTTCTGGCAACTAGATGGCATACCTCAGGATTTATTCATCATCGTCTAAGTTATACAATCTTTTGTATACTCAGAACGATCATTCAATATTCATTCTACGCATTTATAGCGTCAAGCATTATACATTGCCTTATTCATATCTTACAACGCCTGATTCATTCAACTCAGAACGTCATCCAAGTTATAAACATTAACTTGGCTTCTTTATGTTATACATGATTGTCTTAAATTCAGCTTCTTCACCATTCATAGTTTTAATCATTGGTCTTCGTTATCCTATGGTTAAACCATACACGGAGTGTAAGTTCTACCCTTTTAATATTCACATATACTTAACCTTTACGTCGGTTCAAGTGTTCAACGCTTACATTTCATTCTAACATTTTCCTCTTACTCACATTCGGCTTTCGTTAATCTTATTACCATTCGATACGGCTTTCTTGATACCATTCGTATCTTAATTACTACTTTCATCAACGTCTAAGTCATACAATCAGGGTATACTTAGAACATTCATCCAACTCAAATACGACTCATAAGGATCGTTTACGTATTCAGCGTTCATGTTGCTCGTCTCTTAATCTCTCATTCAACCTTTACTCAAGGTTTTAATCGCTTTCAATCGTTATCCATTCCCATGAACCCTATGTTCATTATTCTTGCTTAATGTCAAAGCCATACGGTTCGTTGTATGTTAAGACCGATCGTTCATCGCAACAGCGTTGCGTTCATAGCGTCTATACGCTTTACATTCATCTTGCATTACCCCGTCATAACATCAAAATGTTATACATTACTATCATCACTCAACGTCTAAGGAATCACAATCATAGCAATCCCTCACGTTCGTTTATCGCGACTACGGTCCCCAGACATCGGTTTCGTAACCCGCATCTACATTCTTCATCTTTTAATCTCGTTTAATCTTTTTGTTCAACCTTCATTAAAGGTTTAATACACTTGATTAAGTGTTACATTAGTTGAACATTATGTTCTTATTTCTTTCTTGCACATTCCCTAGTAATTAAGCAATAAAAATCTCATTACTGGGCATTGCCCAGCAACGGCGCTGCGGTGCCACTCTCTGCACTAAGACTCGCACTGCGGCATGAGTTAGTAGTGTCTAGCTCTCCCTGTCTGGTCAGTCATGCGTCACCTTTTCAAGGCATGGCTTTCATGACAAGGCAATAAGCCCTAAACTTAGAAAAATTTTCTAAGTGTTAACTTCATTTTGAGACGCTTACTTTTTGATCTCATAACTTCTTAGTTATAACTCGGAACGAGGCCATTCCAAAGCCATTTTCTTCCTTATCTTACCTACTTCGATTACCCATGGACAGAACTTTGTTCTAAATCTATTAACATGCCATTTGATTGGCTTAATCTTCACTCTTTGTTCATTTTATGTTATTAACGTTCTTCGTTCGTTCGTCCATAATTCAGTCATCCGAACTTGAAATTCGTTCATTCTTGAGTCCATGACTCATGTTTTCTACATTATCTTACATTCTTATGAAACCCTACACGTTCGGGTTCATTTACTAACTTTCTATTTCTCATTCATATTTTACGAATTTTCGCCATAACTTCGTTATCACTTAGTTTTAATTTGTTCTTCATAAATGTTTCTAACGTTCCTAACCAAGCAATAAGAAACTAACTTATACGCAATGGTTTTAAACTTGTCCATCAACAACAATTACACTACGATGGTTTTAAATTTGTCCATCAACAACGTTCTTCGTGTTCTTCGTTTTTAATCGATATTTTGATTACGATTTTACTTTTTCTTGGAATTTGATGTTATAAAACACCATTCCTTACTTATTTGACCTACTCATTCATAAGATTCATTCAAATCGCTCAAAATCCTTATGAATCTTACACTTCCTTAAGAAATTTATAAACTAAATTTCTAATTTCTTATTTCTTCATTTTCTTACGATTTCAACCATATGAATTCATTCTTAACTTCATCTACTTCTTATCTTCATTAAGTTATGTTTTTGAACATATTAAACTTAAAGAAAATTAGAAGAAACTAGGGTTCGGATTACCGTTCTTCTTTAATCTCCTTCCGTCGGACAAAGCGTGCACTCAGACAAGCTTTTCCTCTTCCTCTTCCTCTTTTTCTCCCATCCGAACTCTCTCTTTATCTCTCATAGTGTAGGATTTTCAAAAGCTCAAAATAATGAACTTAAGCTTTCTATTCATAGAAAACCAAGGCTTAGGGCAAATTGGTCATTTCGCACCCTTAACCTCCTTACTATTCCTATGCTTAGCCACCAAGTTTACTTGGCCACCATCCTTACTTGGTGGCCAAGTGGCAGGCCCACATGCCCATGGGTCACCCCATGGGTTGCCCCATTGGTTCTTACCCAACCGTTTACCCATCGGTTCGATCCGCGGTTTATTTCTTGGTTTGGGCCTTAACCCTAATTCTTATTGGGCCTATCTTGGGCTTGATTTCACAAAGTGTTGGGCTTGACATAATCCAAGTCCACTTGGATTCTACAAAGTCCATGAACTCAAAGTCCATTTAGACTAATCCTATTCTACGCATTTCATTCTCGTATTCTCTTCATATATCGTTCGTACGATATTCGTATTATATGTCGTACTAATCTTCTTACTATACTCATATAATAACTACGTTATACTCGTATTTCTCACGCATAATAACTCTAATTATTATACGAAATCATTAAATTCTCAGAACTCACTTTTCCTAACCCTTAGGTTTTAAGTCCGCAGGCGAAAACTTCGTTTTTGCCATAACTGAAATATTATTGAATATTCCATCTCGTCTCAGAATTCTATCATTACGCGTTTCACGGAAATACAAAATAAATCTCCGAGCAGAAATGGATGAATAGTGCCTATTTTGTCTTTTTCCCCGAAAAATATTTTGTTCTCGGAAAACTTTCATTTTTGCCTTGAAAATTCTTACTCGTTCATTCTAGCTCGCAGCCAGAATCCTCCCGACTTATAATCATCCTAGGTTATAGAACGATTAATAAACACATAGTACAAAATAGTATTAATAAAAAAATTATTTTATTAATAACTAATTCTTTGAACCTAAATTCAGGATAATCCAAAATTCTAGGTTGTTATACCCATCTTGAGTCGCCAAATAAATGGTACAAAATTCAAATACAACATAATAATACAACTGTCGTGTAAAATACAACAAAACATAAACTGAGAGTTTTGATACGAATATTGTCTTCTAGACAGTATTCAAACTCAAATGGAGTCTTCATTACATTTATTATCACACTATTTAACAGAATAGTGAGGACTACTAATGCTAACATCTGGACCGTCACTCTGTTCCCCGACTAGTCCCAGCTATATTCTCATTTCCTGAAGAGAACAATGAAAGCAAAGGGTGAGCTTAACTAGCCCAGTAAGAAATATTATGACTAAGATAATGCAGAATAAGTTATCGTTAGCATTCAACAATGTTAAACTGATAGAATATAATAGATAATAAGTTTAACTGCAGCGGAACAAGCAATCCATTAGAAGAGTTAAGTAGAGCAAAAAATCTACTATCTTCTATAATTTAAAAAGTTTTTCATCAACTTTATCGCTGAGACTCAACTTAATAAATAAAATGAATCATCCTTGCACCACGGACAAAGATATTCATGTAATCATCAATGGTCATGATTATACTGAATAATCCCTGGTCATAATCATACCAACAACTGTCCATCAATGAACTACAGGCCAATGAGGACTTTTACCACATCATTCGTTACATTACGGTCATGATTATACCGAATAATCCCTGGTCATAATTATACCAAGTCCATCTATGCACGTAAGCCAAAGTTGACTTTCATCACAATATAAGCATGAGGATAATGACCATGACATAATAATTCAATAAAACAAGTTCAAGGATAAATTTTAATGATTTATAATTTAATTTATCCAGAAATCAATAACGCCCAAATTGTCAACATGATACTGCTTTGTGGAGTAAAATTCAAGAATGCTCAGAAGGATATTTCAATGAAAAGATACTGGATGAAGCGCAAATATTAAGGATATTCTACTAATTTCATGGAGTATAGAAGCCAAAACATTAACTAACTGAGTATAATAGAATATATGAATCTGCAAATGGATTTTCACCCGCCATACGGTAATCCACGTAGACAGATCATTTCCATAATTTAATAAGGAATGAAAACGAAGGGTCATTCACCATGCATGCGGTAGTCCACGTAGACGAAAGTTATTCTAACGTAATAATAAAGAATTGAATAAAAGAAGAATTCACCATGCATGCGAGTGAGTCGCGTAGAGCGAGTTATTCAATGTAATAATAAAGAATGGAATAATGTAAGAATTCACTATGCATTCTAGAGTCCGCGTGAGACAAAAGTTATTCCAATGTAATAATAAAGAAAGGAATAACAGAATAATTCACCATGCATGCGGTAGTCCGCGTAGACAGGTTATTCCAACAGAATAATAAAGAATGGAATAACAACCCTTACGAGTATTGAAAGAAAATAACTCTCTTCATGAATACGAAAGAAATAATACCCTTTTCTTAGAAGAAAACTGGATACTAAAATAGTGAGGTAGCTGACTTCTCTTCTTCTTTCTTTCTATAATAATTGCTCTTGTGAGACTTAGTGAATTGGTGAGAATGAAAGAAGAATGAGCTTCTATTTATAGGAAAATATAGTTTTGATAATTGCTGCGCGTTTGGGGCTTAAAATATTACAGTATAATACCTTCCTCTTTTTCTTCATTTTTAATTTAGTCCTGCAAGTATTATCAAACTTGCCCCACCTCCCCTAATAGTAAATCATGTGAATTAATAGTTCATTCATGTGACTCAATAGTATAATCATGTGGAAAAACTAATTACAATATAGTACCTTCATATATACCTCCATTTTTTAATGTAGTCATGCAAGTACTATCAATCTTGAACCAACTCCCCTAATAGTAAATCATGTGAATCAATAGTACACACATGTGAACACATAGTTATAAGCATGTGAATTAATTACAATTAATTGCTCATTTATCTGGTGAATTACCCGATTGGTCAATATAACCTCCAGACATCAATTATTATCGAAATAAATGTCGATTTCCACTGACACTAATGATTCCCACACAATGGAACTATCAATTTCATCTTTAATTAACACGAACTTATTCATCATTAAGATTATAACTCATAATATTTAATAACCAGGTCGTTCCCAGGAGAGAAGGGGATTTCCGATAAGGATTTCTCCTTATTGGCGCGCAATTAGGTGACCAAACTTCTCCTTGATAGAACTTCTAGATATTGTAAATATTAAAAATAATAATATGAATAATTTTATCGTCTCAATTATTGATTTAATAATATAAAATATTATGCAAATGATACTGTGACAATAATTGAATCAATAATATGAGAGATATGATGCAGAAATTACTGTAGTAATAATTGAGTATAACTGAGTGATTTCTCACGTAAGCATCAATAATCAATACCATGTGCTACTATGCAACCATGCGTATTACTATACTTTTACTACCGGGTAGTTCAACAGTTTAACGGTAAAACTTTTGCCGTTATTTTTATAAAAAGATAATTCTATCGTTTTCTAACTACGACAATAGTTCCATTGTGGGGTCCACCAATGATTGTGTCGTCGTACAAATATTCCCTGTTGAAATGAATATTCCCCGACCAATCGAATATTTTATAACAATTTGCTTACTTTGCAAAATTTGTAAATATTACCCACAACTATAACATTATATCATATCCACACCATAATATATATTTCGAGAAATTTTAATCTTTATTAATAAAAGTTGGGGTCTTACAACCTCCCCTTCTTATGAAATTTCATCCTCGAAATTAGGGAGCGTACCTGGTATGTCGATGAGGTGAGGATACCTTGACTTCATTTCAGATTCTAACTCCCAGGTCATTTACTCCACATCATGGTTTCTGCATAAAACTTTGACGTGAGGTACAACCTTGGAGCATAGAATATGATCCTTCTTATCCAAGATTTTAATAGGTAACTCTTCATACGTTAAATCCTCCTCTATCTCGTCTAGTTCTAATTCAATAATGTGGGTCGGGTCTTTCACATATTTACGTAACATAGATATGTGGAAAACGTTATGAACATGAGACACACTTGGCAGTAAGGCGAGTCTATAGGCCATAGATCCTATTCATTCGAGGATTATAAATGGGCCAATGAATCGAGGATTGAGCTTTTCTCTCTTTCCAAATCTTATAACTCCTTTCCATGGAGCAACACGCAATAACACATGATCTCCAATATTTAATTCCACGTCCTTTCGAAGAAGATCAACATAACTCTTTTGTTGATCTTGTGAGGTTTTTATACGTTGTCGGATCTTTTGAATCTTTTCCATAGTCATACGTACCAACTCCGGTACCAACAACGTTGCTTCACCCACCTCATCCCAGCATACTGGAGAACGACACTTTCTTCCATACAACGCCTCAAATAGAGCCATGCCAATACTTGCTTGATAACTGTTGTTGTAGGAAAACTCCACCAATGATAAGAACTTGTCCCAACTTCCCTTGAAGTTAAGGACACAGAGTCTTAATAAATCTTCAAGAGTTTAAATAGTCCTTTCCGACTGCCCGTCCATTTGAGGATGATATAACGAACTAAATCGTAAATTCGTGCCCATAGCTTTTTGCAAACTAACCCAAAATCTTGAAGTGAATCATGAGTCTCGATCAGAAACTATGGATACCGGCATACCATGCAATCTTATAATCTCGTTTATGTACATACTATCAAGACGTTTAAGTGTATAAGTTTCTCGTATCGGTAAAAAATGAGCAGACTTTGTCAATCTATCAACAATGACCCAAATCGCATCTATGCCTTGAGAAACCTTGGGAAGACCAGTAACGAAATCCATGGTAATGTGCTCCCACTTCCATTCAGGAATTTCAAGTGGTTGCAATGGACCTTTTGGCACTTGATGCTCCGCCTTGACTCGTTGAAAAGTTAGACACCTTGAGATAAACCCCGCTATCTCTCTCTTCATATTGCTCCACCAAAATGTATGTCGAAGATCATGATACATTTTGGTACTCCCAGGATGGATTGCAAATGGTTTGTTGTGCGCCTCCATCATGATTCTATACTTCAAGTCAGAATCGTTAGGAACACAAAGTCTGGAGCTAACTCAAAGTATTCCTTCTTCATCGATTCTTGCTTCCGGAATAGCTCCTTCTTGCACTTTCTTCCTCATACGCATCAGCTCTAGGTCTGTAGCTTGAGAAACCTGAACTTTATCGATTAAAGTCAGTTCTACTCGTATATCCGCCATCATCACATAGGTCCCTAGAGTCTTTAACTCTATCTCCATCCTTTGTAAGTCATACAAAATGGGTCTTTGTGTTGACAATATCGTACTCGTACCCGCATATGATATTCTATTCAATGTGTCAGCTATCACGTTCGCTTTTCCAAGATGGTATTGGATAGTATGATCATAATATTTCAACAGCTCAAGCCATCGTCGTTGTCGCATGTTGAGTTCCTTTTGAGTGAAGAAATATTTGAGCCTCTTATGATCTGTATAGATCTCAACCTTATCTCCATACAGGTAATGCTTCCAAATCTTAAGCGCAAAAACGACTGATGCCAACTCTAGATCATGAGTAGGATAATTCCTCTCATATTCTTTAAGTTGTCACGAGGTATAGGCTATGACTTTCCCATGTTGCATGAGAACACATCCTAACCCTTTGCCTGAAGTATCACTATAGATGACAAATCCCTCCGAGCCAGATGGTATTATCAGAACAGGTGATGAAATGAGTCTTCTCTTGAGTTCTTGAAAACTCTTCTCACATTCCTCGCTCCAACCGAACTTTGTATCTTTTCGAGTCAGCTGAGTTAATGGAGTAGCGATTCGAGAAAATCCTTCCACAAATCTCTGATAATAACCAGCTAAGCCGAGAAAGCTACGTACATCGGTCACTGACTTTGGTTGCTCCCAGCTTTGAATTGCTTCAATCTTCGCTGGGTCAACAAATATTCCATGATTTGATATCACGTGCCCAAGGAATGCAACTTCCTCAATCCAAAACTCACATTTCTTCAACTTGGCATAAAGCTTGTTTTCACGAAGCTTTTGAAGTATCAGCCTTAAGTGTTGCTCATGGTCTTCACAACTTTTGGAGTATATGAAGATGTCATCAATAAAGTTGACCACAAAGTGATCCAAATATTTCTTGAATACTCAGTTCATCATGTCCATGAAGGCAGCAGGAGCATTAGTCAATCCAAAAGACATGACTAGGAATTCATAACGCCCGTACCGAGTTCTGAAAGCAGTCTTTGGAATGTCATCAGTTTTAATCTTTAACTGATGATATCCAGAACGAAGATCAATCTTTGAAAAGAATTTGGCTCCTTGCAACTGGTCAAACAGGTCATCAATGCGAGGCAATGGGTACCTATTTTTTTTATGGTGATATGATTCCACTCCCTATAATCAATACAAAGTCGCATACTTCCATCTTTTTTCTTCATGAATAGAACAGGAGCACCCCAAGGAGACGTACCAGGAAGAATGAAATCGATGTTTAACAATTCCTGTAGTTGGGTTTTTAACTCCTGAAGTTCAATAGGAGCCATTCGATATGGGGCTTTGGAAATGGGTTTTATACCGGATTCAAGGTCGATACAAAATTTAATTTCATGCTCTGGGGGTAGGCCAGTAAGTTCTTCAGGGAATACGTCAGGAAATTTATTAACAATTAAAATATCATTCAAATCTGACGTATTTTTATTTAAATCCGTGACATGGGCTAAGAAAGCTTGACATCCGTTTTTTAATAAAAGAATAGCTTTATGACTTGATATGACAGTGATTGACTTTAGTGGTTTGGTTTCTTGAATTCGTATAATAGGTTGGTTAGGAATATGAAAGCTAACAACCTTACAAAAACAATTGATTTTAACATGATGAGTAGTTAATCAATCAATCCCTAAAATCACATCAAATGCAAGTATTTTCAAAGAAATAAGATCGACAAGTAATGTGCGATTACCAATTTGAATAAAACAAGACTTATAAACAGTGGATGTAATGAAGGTTTCTCTCAACGGAGTTTTAACAGATAAGTCAAAGTCTAATTTCTCCGGAGTTAAATTTAAACGTTGAGCGCAGGTAGGAGAAATAAAAGAATGGGTAGAACCGGTATCAAATAAGGTATATACTTCACTAGAGTTTATGATTAGCTTACCCGGGATCACCTCGTTTGGATTTCTCTCTTTTTGGGAGGTTACAACAAACAGTCTCCCTTGAACTACCGATTTTGTCTTCTCTGGGACGGCCTTTGATGCCTCCATCCCAGCTGGACTTGACTTTGGTGCACAACAAAATCGGGCTAGGTGACCTTCTCTTCCACAATTGTAACATGCTTTGGGCGCATCACACGCAGATTTGACCGATATGTCCCTCCTCCGCATTTGTAACATACGACCGGTGGTCGTTCTCCTTCCTTAACAACAGGTGCTGGTGTTGACGTCTTTCCATCATTGTTGAATCTCCTCTTCTTGAAATGTCCACTCTTATTGTCATGGCCATGATTACCACCAAAGTGATTACCATTTCTGTTATGTTAATTCCCTCCACGCTTGTTGTCACCGCTTCGATGACTGCTACCACTGGTATTATCTACTTGTCGGCTGCTCTCTCTTGGTTGGGTTGACTCATTATTGAGCTCCAATAACTGAGCCATATTCACAACATCTGAATACAAGCAAAGTTTGTGAAAAATGAGGTATTGACGTATCTCGGGTTTTAAACCTCTTAGAAACATCCGCGTCATTCTCTCCTCATTATCAACCAAGTGGGACGCAAACCGGGATAACTCAGCAAACTTAGCTTCGTACTATGACATGGTCATATTGTTTTGCTCCAGCTTGATAAACTCTACCTCCTTTATGTGACAAATACTTTTGGGAAAGTACTTGTCATTGAACAGTTCTTGGAACTTCTCCTAAGACATCTTCAGTGTGGCAGGTTGATTACGCTTTACAGATTCCCACCAGTAATGTAAGACCCCAGCTTTTATAAATAAAGATGAATTTTCTATAAATATTATTTTTGAATATTATGGAATAAATTTGATATAATGTTATAGTTGTGGGTAATATTTATAAATTTTGCAAAGTAAGCAAGTTGTTATAAAATATTCGTTTGGTCGGGGAATATTCTTTTTGTCGGGGAATATTCGTACGACGGCTCAATTAGTGGTGGACCCCACAACGGAAGTATTGTCGTAGTTAGAAAACGACAAAATTATCTTTCTATAAAAATAACGGCAGAGGTGTTACCGTTAAAGCTGCTTGAACTACCCTTAGTAAAAAATGCGATGTCTGGCGTGGTTGCATAGTAGCACACTACAGTATTGATTATTGATGCTTACGTGAGAAGTCACTTAGCTATACTCAATTATTACTACATGATAATTAACGTGCATCATATCTCTTATATTATTGATTCAATTATTGTCACAAAGATATCATCTATATAATATGTTATATTATTAATTGAGACGACAAGTTATAAATGATTAATAATTGTTGAAAGATTAAATATGTGTTGATTAAAAATAAAATTATTTGTGGTAATATTTATTTAATCCTTGATGTATATAAAGAGTCTGTTATGAGACGTTTGTGGTAAGTACTTTGTGAATAGTAATTACCTTTGTGAATAGTAATTACCTTCGTCAATAGTATTTACCTTTGTGAATAGTAATTACCTTTGTGAATAGTAATTACCTTCGTCAATAGTATTTACCTTCGTCAATAGTATTTACCTTTGTGAATAGTAATTACCTTTGTGAATAGTAATTACCTTCGTCAATAGTAATTACCTTCGTCAATAGTAATTACCCCTTCGCAAATAGTAGTTGTCCCTTCAATGTTATCAAGAGTTAATCGCCTCTTGATTGTTCCAGGGTTAATTACCCCTTCATGAAATAGTAGTTGTCTCTTCATATTACCAAGAGTCATTTTGACCCTTTGTTAAGACCAAGAGCCACCCTCGGTTTTCTATAAATAGAAAGCTCATTCCTTCATTATTTCTTACTTAATTCATTGAAACTACAGAGAGAAACTATAGAGAAAGAAGAAAAGTATTCAAACTACTTCACTTTTCCAATATTCAGTTCTTCTAAGGTAGGGAATATTATTTGTTGTACTCGTAAGGGGTGTTATTCTTTCTTATTCATGAAGAGAACTTTTGTTATTCCATTCTTTATTATTGTGAGACCCCAGATTTTTTCAATAAAGATTTAAATTTTGTCGAAATAATTTTTAATATTATGGTGTGAATTTGAGATAATATTATAGTTGTGGGTAGTATTTATAAATTTTGCAAAGTATGCAAGTGGTTATATTATATTCGATTGGTCGGGGAATATTCGGTTTAGCGGGGAATATTAAATATAACTACTCAATCATTGGTGGACCCCATTAATGTAATTATTGTCGGATTGAGAAAACGACAAAAATATTTTATTAAAATAACGACGGAAGTTTTACCGGTTGATCTTGTTGAACTACTCGGTAGTAAAAAATACGATGTACGTGTGGTTGCATAGTAGCACACGGTACCAGATTGATTATTGATGCTTATGTGAGAAGTCACTCGGTTTGATTCCATTATTGTCGATTAATAATATGAATTATTATAGCGATAATAACGTTTTGTTTTATTCGTATTATTAACGTAATAAAATGCGAAACATCTTTTATATAAAACATAATACTTTATTAAAGTTATTCTATAAATAGAATATATTATATTTTATTATGCATAGTGTTGCGTAGTGTTTTTGCATAGTGTTGCATAGTGTTTGCACAAAGAAAAATTTTTTATATAAATAGAATATATTATATTTTATTTAAAAGATTTTACTTTAAATATGGACCGTCGATTAAAGTAAATCAATCTGGACCGCTCATGGATTAATTACTATGCATTCTATTTTCCTATAAATAGAAGCTCATTCCTTCATTATTTTCTTACTTAATTCATTGAAACTCTAGAGAGAGAAATTATAGAGAGAAGCTATAGAGAGAAAATTATAGAGAGAAAGAAGAAGAGTATTCTCTGCTACTTCACTACTTCTATATTCAATTCTTTTACGGTAAGGATATTATTTGTTGTACAGTACCGTAAAAGGGTATTATTCTTTCTTATTCATGAAGAGAACTTCATTATTCCATTCATTATTATTACATTGGAATAACTTTTGTAAAAGTAGCATACCCTATACATAACTTTGTGATACTGCAGATACCTATACTTGGTGAAATCCTTATATTATTCCATTCCTATTTATTCTGTTGGAATAACTTTTGTATCTGCTGAATCCCCTATACTTGGTGATCTTCTTCTTGTTATTTCATTCTTTATTATTCATTTGGAATATCACATCTGTGTTTTACACCTAACACAGTTCCATTGTTTATTATTCGCATTTATTATTACATTGGAATATTACATGCGTGTGTTTTACATCGGACTGGTTCCATTGTTTATTATTCAAAGATTTATTATTCATTGGATCATCCCGCTTGTGAATTTCACACGACCTAGTTCCGTTATCATTATTACATTGGAATAACTTTTGTACATCTGAAAGTACCACATGCATGGTGATTTCTTTTGTTATTCCATTCTTTATTATACCCAGTTGGTTAAAACTTTGACTTCTATACTCCATGAAATTAGTAGAATATCCTTGATATTTGCGTTTCATCCAAAGATATCTTTTCATGGAAATATTCTTCGATCATTCTTGAATTTTACTCTCAAAAACAAGTATCTTGTTGACAATTTGGGCGTTACTAATTCTCGGATAAAATAATTCTTGAACTTGTTTTATTGAATTATTATGTCATTGTCATCATCCTCATGATATATTATGTTATCTTTGGCTTACGTGCATAGATGAACTTAGTATGATTATGACCGAGGATCATTCGGTATAATCATCATGGCTTGTTATAAATGATGTGATAAAAGTCCTCGTTGGCCTATAATGCGGTGATGGATAGTTTTTGGTATGATTATGACCGGGTGATGATTCGGTATAGTCATGACCATTGATAATTTGATGAAAATCCTTAACTTAGTGGTACATGGATGATTAGATGTGGTGGTTTATTTATTAAAATTTGAGTCTCGTGATAAAAAAAAATTGATGAAAACCTTTTAAAACCTAAAAGATAGTAGATTTTATTCTCTACTTGACTCTTTTAATGGATTGCATATTCATCACTGAGCTTAAACCGGTTGTCTATTGTATTTTATCGGTTTAACATTGTTGAAGACTATTGATAATTTATTCTGCATTATCTTAGTCATAATATTTCTTCTTGGGCTAGTTGAGTTCACCCTTTCTTTCATTGTTCTCTTGAGGAAATGAGAATGTAAATTTGACACGCCTGGGGAACGGAGTAATGGTCTAGAGGATAGCATTAGTAGTCCTCACTATTACGTGAAATAGTGTGATAATAGTTGTAATGAGGACTCCTTTTGAGTTTGTATAATATCTAGTAGACAATATTTGTATTCAAACTCACGATTTATGTCATATTGTATCTGACAGCTTAGGTTAGTAAGTTGTATTTGAATTTATGTACCATGTAAGTGGCGACCCAAGATGGGTGGCGTATACCTAATTTTGGGGGCGTCCACGGTTAGTATCGAGCTTAGGATATGATCCACGGCTAAGATGCTGAGATAAGAACTAGGAGGGAGAGACGGGGAATTCCTTCGCTAGTATGACCTACGTAAGTTTATTTGGTATTTGATTGGTCGGTCGAGTATAGTGATAATATGTTACATGTCAATTAACCCTTATTTTGTGGTAGTGTTTGAAAATGGCATCCAGAAATGTTGAGAATAGCAATGGAGCACGTGAGACCGTTGATTCTCCACGGATCAATAATCGGGACAATGTGCAACAGATGGCGATAATCCTCCTGTAAACAACAACACCGATCAATTGATGAATAACGATGCGTTTAAAAGGTTTTAGAATTCATGCAACATCGAAAAAAAGCTCTGTCCAAAACGTAGGTGGAAACACGGAAAACTCTCGGTGGTCACCGCTAAACAATTCAAGGAGCCGGGACCACCGGAGTTTAAGGAGAGCCAAAACCACTTCAGCGGAAGCATGGATAAAGCAGATTACCAAGATATTTGATGTCTTGGGATGCTCAGAGGAGCAAAAGGTTCCTTTTGCCGCCTTTATATTCTTGGAGAGGCGATTCTTGGTGGGAATAGCTAAAACGTACTCAACTTCTTTGTCTTCAAGATATTTTGGGAGAAGTTCGGGAGTCATTCAACGACAAATACTTTCACGAAAGTATTCGCCACATGAAGGAGATGGAATTTATCAAGTTGGAACAAAACAATATGACCGTGTCGCAATACGAGGCAAAATTTGCGAGTTATCACGGTTTAAATATCCCACTTGGTGGATAATGAAGAGAGAATGACGCGAATGTTTTAAGAGGTTTGAAGCGAGATACGTCAACATCTTATTTCTCATAAACCGTGTTTTTTATTCAGATGTTGTAAATAGGGCTCGATTAGTGGAGCGCGATAACGAGTCAACGCAACTAAAAAGAGAGCAAGCGGTAAAGAAAATTATAATACCGGCGAGTAGTCATCGAAGCGGTGACAACAAGCGTGGAGGGAATCAACAGGGCGGATATGGTAACCACTTGGGTGGTAATCGGGGCAAAATAATAAGAATGGACATTTCAAGAAAGGGAGACTCAACAATGATGGAAAGATGTCAAGACCAAAGACTTTTGTTAAGGAAGGAGAAGGACCACCTATTGTATGCTTCAAATGCGGAGGAGAGGGACACATTAGTCCGAATGCGCCATGCCAGTCAAAGCATGTTATAATTGTGGAAGAGAAGGTCACTTAGCTCAATTTTGTGCGTTTCTCAAGACAAATTCAACTAGGATGGAGGCACCAAAAGGTGTCCCGGACAAACCAAAGCCGATAGTTTAAGAGAGAGCGTTTTTTTTCGTGACGAGGAACCCGAATAAAATTATCACGGGTAAGTTAATCATAAGCTCTTGCGAAGTCTATACCGTGTTAGATACCGTTCTACCCACTCTTTTATTTCACCTAGTTGGGTCAACGTTTAAATTTGACTCAAGAAGAAGTTAAACTTTGACTTATTGGTTGAAACTTCGTTAGTAGGAGACCTTCGTTACTGCTACTATTTTTTAAATCTTGTTGATTCAAATAAACATTTTCACGTTACTGTCGATCTTATCTTTTTGAAAATACTTGCCTTTGATGTGATTTTAGGAATCAATTGGTTAGCTAATCATCATGCTTTTAAATAAGGTTGTTAGCTTTTATATTCATAACCAACCTCGTTATACTGAATTCAAAGTAACCAAACCCTAAAGTTAATCAACATTTATATCAAGCCATAAGTAAAGAGCCCCGAACCTTTCGTTGTTGACTTCCTTGTGTGGAATGCACCGAAGCCAAACTTTCTGTAGGCAACATCGTGAATGAAAATGGCAAGTTCATAGGTATCATTGTGAGGTGCTATCTAGGTTAAGGGATAGAAGTCACAGTTGGTATCAATGTGATGTACTATCCAAGTCTTGGATGAGAGTCACAGTTTTGAATGATATTTCTATCATTAATAAATTTCTTGACGTATTCTTGAAGATTTCCTAGCCTACCCTAGAGCGTGAAATCGAATTTTGTATTGACCAAAGATAAAAAACCCATTTCTTAAACCCTCAAATATTTCTTCAACTAAAATGAACAGTTTACGTGGTTTATGATGAAAGCCATAATAAAAGCATTGGACTAATGAAAATCATGGCTATACGTGGTATTAGTAAGTGTTATGATGAGTTATGTTGGTTAGTATGTGAAAACATGAAAGTTTCTTAAAATCACAAGGAGTTAAAACCATTTTGGTGAAAAACGTAACATGAAATTCAATTAACCAAATCTCTTATTATATTTTGAATTTTTGAGTGTGGTTAAGTCCTAGAGTTAGATCTATGAGTTACCTAACTAATCCAAGTGGAATCAATGAAAAAGGTGTTGTAGATTTTCGTGTGGACTGATTTTAGCAAAGGAGTCAAAACTTTAAAATGTCCAAAAAGCTGCTGCCACGTTTTTGTAAGGGCTGTTTCGGCCACTTAATTAGTGAGAAAAATTCAGGCCTTTTGGGACATGAAAATATATGTTATAAAGTACCTCCTGTCCAAAAATGAGCTCATTCTGACTTAAAATGAACAAGTTATGACCATTTCAATATTTAGGTTTTTTTGACGAAAAATGCTATAACTGGAGTTCTATAACTCCGATGACCATGAAATTTAAACTGGAGGCTCACATTAACATGTGTAAGGTCCTACCAAGATTTAGGAATTTCTGGAGTTAAACTTGAGGTAGAAAATTTCTTAAGGAATTAATTAGAAATTGATTTTTGAAAAATATTAAATGAATTTTAAAAATTCCGAGAAAAATATATTTTTATTATGGGACTATATTATGCTAAATCCTAGAAAAGAAATATTTTTGGGACTGATTTGGTATTTTTCATGAAAATAGTTTAGTTACGAACATATGAGTTAAATATGTTATGTGAA
The DNA here is from genome assembly GCA_020205615.1 of Panax quinquefolius. NCBI lineage: Eukaryota > Viridiplantae > Streptophyta > Magnoliopsida > Apiales > Araliaceae > Panax > Panax quinquefolius. The sequence goes on along the minus strand of CM035154.1, from coordinate 98,460,914 downwards.
GTAACAAAGTTGAAAATAGGATTTTATGGCTAGAGAATCCTATATAGAGTATATGCATATTTTTTTGATGAGGGATTTGATAATTGGTGATGATATCGTATGAGTATGGCATTTTGAATGATTAAATGCATTATATGGTAAAGCGTAAACAATTGAGATAAATTGTTTATAAATTTAAGAAGTGATTAAAATATTGTTATAATATTAATGATATTAGATTATGAGATTATTAAGTGATTGATAACATGGGGATATTCTTGAATCTGGATAAATTATATTATAAATGTTTAATATTTATCCTTTATCTCATTTGATTGATTCTTTATATCATTATCCTCATGTTTATATGATGTTGAAAGTCATCTCGTGGCTGTAGTAAGTGCATAGATGGACTTGGTATGATTATGACCGTGGATTGTTCGGTATAATCATAACCGTAATTGAAAACACTATTATCTTTGGTAGTGGTGCATGGATAATTTGTGGTCGTGATACTAATGAATACACGATTATCTTTGGTAGTAGTGCATGGATAATTTGTGGTCGTGATACTAATGAATACACGATTATCTTTGGTAGTAGTGCATGGATAATTTGTGGTCGTGATACTAATGAATACACGATTATCTTTGGTAGTAGTGCATGGATAATTTGTGGTCGTGATACTAATGAATACACGATTATCTTTGGTAGTAGTGCATGGATAATTTGTGGTCGTGATACTAATGAATACACGATTATCTTTGGTAGTAGTACATGGATAATTTGTGGTCGCATTACTAAATGAATACATGATTATCATTGGTAGTAGTGCATGGATAATTCGTGGTTGTGATACTAATGAATATCCTTGGCCCAGTAGTGCGGGGATGATTCGATGATATGGATTAATTATTGAAATGAGTCTCAAAGAATGAAATATTAATTCATGGATGTGGTAAAAGTCATCTTTGGGTCGTAGTGCATTGATAGACTTGGTATGATTATGACCATGGATTATTCGGTATAATCATGATCAGTATTGAAAACACGAATATCCTTGGCGAAGAAGGCATGGATAATTCGTGGTCGTGATACTATTAAGTGCGTCCTCAACATTATTGGTTTTACGATTTGTATATCTTTAGCACATAGTGCAAAGATGAATTGTTAATGAATATCTTTGGCGGATTAGAAGATGAATTTAATATTTTTAACGATAAAGGTATTCAAGTTATCCTCACCTCTTTATCATATCAGTGCGTACGCACTAATTTCGAGGGCTAAATTTCATAAGAAGGGAGGTTGTCGGACCCAACTTTTATAAATAAAGATGAATTTTCTATAAATATTATTTTTAAATATTATGGAATAAATTTGATATAATGTTATAGTTGTGGGTAATATTTATAAATTTTGCAAAGTAAGCAAGTTGTTATAAAATATTCGTTTGGTCGGGGAATATTCTTTTTGTCGGGGAATATTCGTACGACGGCTTAATCATTGGTGGACCCCACAACGGAAGTATTGTCGTAGTTAGAAAACGACAAAATTATCTTTCTATAAAAATAACGGCGGAGGTGTTACCGTTAAAACTGTTGAACTACCCGGTAGTAAAAGTACAGTAATACGCGTGGTTGCATAGTAGCACATGGTATTGATTATTGATGCTTACGTGAGAAGTCACTTAGATATACTCAATTATTGCTACAGTAATTGCTGCATCATATCTCTTATATTATTGATTCAATTATTGTCACAGTATCATCTATATAATATGTTATATTATTAATTGAGACGACAAGTTATAAATGATTAATAATTGTTGAAAGATTAAATATGTGTTGATTAAAAATAAAATGATTTGTGGTAATATTTATTCAATCCTTGATGTATATAAAGAGTCTGTTATGAGAAGTTTGTGGTAGGTTTGATTATTTTATGGGGGGGCCATATGTCATCATCTAAGAGTCTCTTCGTCAATAGTATTTACCTTCGTCAATAGTATTTATCTTTGTGAATAGTAATTACCTTTGTGAATAGTAATTACCTTCGTCAATAGTATTTACCTTTGTCAATAGTAATTACCTTTGTGAATAGTAATTACCTTTGTGAATAGTAATTACCTTCGTCAATAGTAATTACCTTCGTCAATAGTAATTACCCCTTCACAAATAGTAGTTGTCCCTTCAATGTTACCAAGAGTTAACTGCCTCTTCGGTGTTCCAAGGGTTAATTACCCCTTCGCAAATAGTAGTTGTCTCTTCAATATTACCAAGAGTCATTTTGACCCTTCGTTAAGACCAAGAGCCACCCTCAGTTTTTCTATAAATAGAAAGCTCATTCCTTCATTATTTCTTACGAATTCATTGAAACTCTAGAGAGAGAAACTATAGAGAGAAAGAAGAAAAGTATTCTGCTACTTCACTTTTCCAATATTCAGTTCTTCTAAGGTAGGGAATATTATTTGTTGTACTCGTAAGGGGTGTTATTCTTTCTTATTCATGAAGAGAACTTTTGTTATTCCATTCTTTATTATTCTGTTGGAATAACCTGTAAAAGTGGCATACCCTATACATAACCTGTATACGCGGCATACCCTATACTTGGTGAAATCCTTATGTTATTCCATTCTTATTTATTCTGTTGGAATAACCTGTATACGCGGAATCCCCTATACTTGGTGATCTTCTTCTGTTATTCCATTCTTTATTATTCTGTTGGAATAACCTGTATACGTGGTTTACCCTATACTTGGTGACATTCTTCTATTATTCTGTTGGAACATCCTGTCTGTGTGTTTTACACCTACATTCTGTTCCGCTCTTTATTATTATTCAAATGGAACATCCTGTCTCATGTGTTTTTACAGGACTGGTTCCGCTTTATCATTTTGTTGGAATATCCTATCTGTGTTTTTTACGGATCGGTTCCATCTTTATTATTCTGTTGGAACATCCCAGCTTGGTGTAATTTCACCGACACTGTTACATTATTATTATTCGCTGGAATAACTTTGTCTATCTGGCAATCCGCATGCTTGGTGATTTCCTTTGTTATTCCATTCTTTATTATACCCAGGTTGGTTAAAACTTTGACTTCTATACTCCATGAAATTAGTAGAATATTCTTGATATTTGCGTTTCATCCAAAGATCTTTTCATGGAAATATTCTTCGATCATTCTTGAATTTTACTCTACAAAGCGATGTCATGTTGACAATTTGGGCGTTATTAGTTCCCCGATAAATTAATTCGTGAACTTGTTTTATTGAATTATTATGTCATTGTCATCATCCTCATGTTATATTATGTTATCTTTGGGTGGCGTGCATAGATGAATTTAGTATGATTATGACCGAGGATCATTCGGTATAATCATGGGTTGTTATAAATGATGTGATAAAAAGTCCTCGGTGGCACGTAATGCAATGATGGATAGTTTTGGTATGATTATGACCGGGGGTGATTCGGTATAGTCATGACCATTGATAATTTGATGAAAATCCTTGGCCCGTGGTATGCGGGGATGATTAGATATTGTGGTTTATTCATTAAACTAAGTCTTAGTGATAAAATTTATGAAAACCTTTTAAAATCTAAAAGATAGTAGACTTTATTTTCTACTTGACTATTTTAATGGATTGCATATTCCGTTGAAGTTAAACTGGTTGTCTATTGTATTTTATCAGTTTAACATTGTTGAAAACTATTAATAATTTATTCTTCATTATCTTAGTTATAATATTTCTTCTTTGGGCTAGTTGAGCTCACCCTTTCTTTCATTTTTCTCTTGAAAATGAGAATATAGCGGGGCGAGTCGGGGAGCGGAGTAATGGTCCGAGAGGATAACATTAGTAGTCCTCAATATTACGTGAAATAGTGTGATAATAATTGTAATGAGGACTCCTTTTGAGTTTGTATAATATCTAGTGACAATATTTGTATTCAAACTCACGCTTTATGTCGTATTGTATACCTACGCTTATATTAGTAAGTTGTATTTAAATTCTGTACCATGTAAGTGGCGACCCAAGATGGGTGATGTATACCTAATTTCGGAGGCGTCACAAGTAATCTGCCTCTGCTCGCAACATGAAGGTGGCAAAGGGAACCTTTTGCTCCTTAGAGAATCCAAAGACATCAAATATCTTGGTGATCTGCTTTATCCGCGTCTCCCGCCGTAAGTGGTTTTGGCTCTCCAAAAAAATTCAGAGGTCCCAGCTCCTTGAACTGTTTAACGGTGACCGTCCGAGAGTTGCCAGTGATTCCACCTGTATTTTGAACAGGAGTCGCTCTCGCCTGATGTTGCATGAATTGCATAAAGCCTCTAAACATCCATCATTCGCCATTTCATCGGTGTTATTATTTACCTGAGAATTATTGTCTTCCTGTTGCACATTATCCTGGGTATTGACCGTTGGTGACTCAACGGTCTCATGTGCTTCATTGCTTATCTCAACATTTTCGGATGCAATTTTCAAATGCTGCCACAAAACAAGGGTTAATTGACATGTCACATATTATCCATATACTCTAACCGACCAATTAAATACCAAATAAACTTAGGTAGGTCATACTAGCGAAGAAATTCCCCGTCTCTCCCCTCGTAGTTCTTGTATCACATCTTAGCCAGGGATCATATCCCTAAGCTTTGATACCAATTGTGACGCCCCCAAAATAGGTATACATCACCCATCTTTAGTCGCCAAATACATGGCACAAAATTCAAATACAACATAATAATACAACTGTCGTGTAAAATACGACAAAACATAAACTGATAGTTTTGATACGAATATTGTCTTCTAGACAGTATTCAAACTCAAATGGAGTCTTCATTACATTTATTATCACACTATTTAACAGAATAGTGAAGACTATTAATGCTATCATCTGGACCGTCACTCCGTTCCCCGAGTAGTCCCAGCTATATTCTCATTTCATGAAGAGAATAATGAAAGCAAAGGGTGAGCTCAACTAGCCCAGTAAGAAATATTATGACTAAGATAATGCATAATAAGTTATCGTTGGCATTCAACAATGTTAAACTAATAGAATATAATAGACAACAAGTTTAACTGCAGCGGAACAAGCAATCCATTAGAAGAGTCAAGTAGGGCATAAAATCTACTATCTTCTATGATTTAAAAAGTTTTTCATCAACTTTATCGCCAAGACTCGGCTTAATAAATAAAATCGAATCATCCCTGCACCACGGACAAAGATATTCATGTAATCATCAATGGTCATGATTATACCGAATAATCCCTGGTCATAATCATACCAACAACTGTCCATCAATGAACTACATGCCAATGAGGACTTTTACCACATCATTCGTTACATTACGGTCATGATTATACCGAATAATCCCTGGTCATAATCATATCAAGTCCATCTATGCATGTAAGCCAAAGATGACTTTCATCACAATATAAGCATGAGGATGATGACCATGACATAATAATTCAATAAAACAAGTTCAAGGATAAATTTTAAAGATTTATAATTTACTTTATCCAGAAATCAATAACGTCCAAATTGTCAACATGATACTGCTTTGTGGAGTAAAATTCAAGAATGCTCAGAAGAATATTTCCATGATAAGATACTGGATGAAGCGCAAATATCAAGGATATTCTACTAATTTCATGGAGTATAGAAGCCAAAACTTTAACCAACTGAGTATAATAGAATATATGAAACTACAAATGGATTTTCACCCGCCATGCGGTAATCTACGTAGACAGATCATTTCCAAAATTTAATAAGGAATGAAAATGAAGGGTCATTCACCATGCATGCGGTAGTCCACGTGAGCGTGTTATTCCAATGAAATAATAAAGAATGGAGTAATGTAAGAATTCACCATGCATGCGGTGATCCGCGTGAGCAAAGTTATTCCAATGTAATAATAAAGAATGGAATAACGTAAGAATTCACTATGCATGCGGATTCCAGCGTGAGCGAGTTATTCCAACAGAATAATAAAGAATGGAATAACAGAATAATTCACCATGCATGCGGTAGTCCGTGTAGATAGGTTATTCCAACAGAATAATAAAGAATGGAATAACGGAATAATTCACCATGTATGCGGTAGTCCGCGTAGATAGGTTATTCCAACAGAATAATAAAGAAAGGAATAACAGAAGAATTCACCATACATGCGGTAGTCCGCGTAGACAGGTTATTCTAATAGAATAATAAATAATGGAATAACAGAATAATTCACCATGCATACGGTAGTCCGCGTAGACAGGTTATTCCAACAGAATAATAAAGAATGGAATAACAGAATAATTCACCATGCATGCGGTAGTCTGCGTAGACAGGTTATTCCAACAAAATAATAAAGATTGGAATAACAACCCTTATGAGTATTGAAAGAAAATAACTCTCTTCATGAATACGAAAGAAATAATACCCCTTACCTTAAAAGAAAACTTGATACTGAAATAGTGAGGTAGCAGACTTCTCTTCTTCTTTCTCTCTATAATTTCTCTCTATAATAATTGTTGTTGTGAGACTTAGTGAATTAGTGAGAATGAAAGAAGAATGAGCTTCTATTTATAGAAAAATATAGTTTCGATAATTGCACGTTTTGGAGCTTGAAATATTACAGTATAATACCTTCCTCTTTTTCTTCATTTTTAATTTAGTCCTGCAAGTATTATCAAACTTGCACCACCTCCCCTAATAGTAAATCATGTGAATTAATAGTTCATTCATGTGACTCAATAGTATAATCATGTGAAAAAACTAATTACAGTATAGTACCTTCATCTATACCTCCATTTTTTAATTTAGTCATGCAAGTATTATCAATCTTTGCACCAACTCCCCTAATAATAAATCATGTGAATCTATAGTATACACATGTGAACACATAATTATAAGCATGTGAATTAATATCAATTAATTTCTCATTTATCTGGTGAATTACCCGATTGGTTAATATAACTTCCACACATTAATTATTATCGAAATAAATGTCAATTTCCACTAACACTAATAATTCCCACACAATGGAACTATCAATTTCATCTTTAATCATCACGAACTTATTCATCATTAATATTATAACTCACAATATTTAACAACTAGATCGTTCCCAGGAAAAAGAAGGGGCTTTCTGATAAGGATTTCTCCTTATTGGCGCGCAATTAGGTGACTAAACCTCTCTTTGATAGAATTTCTAAACAATGTCAATATTACAAATAATAATATGAATAACCTTGTCGTCTCAATTATTGATTTAATAATATAAAATATTATGCAGATGATACTGTGACAATAATTGAATCAATAATATGAGAGATATGATGTAGCAATTACTGTAGCAATAATTGAGTATAACTGAGTGACTTCTCACGTAAGCATCAATAATCAATACCGTGTGCTACTATGCAACCACGCGTATTACTATACTTTTACTACCGGGTAGTTCAACAGTTTTAACGGTAAAACTTTTGCCGTTATTTTTATAAAAAGATAATTCTATCGTTTTCTAACTACGACAATAGTTCCATTGTGGGGTCCACCAATGATTGTGTCGTCATACAAATATTCTCTGTTAAAATAAATATTCCCCGACCAATCGAATATTTTATAACAATTTGCTTACTTTGCAAAATTTGTAAATATTACCCACAACTATAACATTATATCATATCCACACCATAATATATATTTCGAGAAAATTTAATCTTTATTCATAAAAGTTGGGGTCTTAAATTTGTGGCTGACTAGGAAACATAGCAACTTTCCTGATTTAAAGCCAAAGGCGCATTTGGCTGGATTCAACTTCAAGTTGTACTTACGCAACCTGTTGAATAGATTTATGAGATAGTCTATGTGGTCTTCCTCCCTCTGGGATTTAACAATGATGTCATCCACGTAGATCTCTATCTCCTTATGCATTAAGTCATGGAAGAGAGCCATCATGGCTCACTGACAGGTTGCCCTGGCATTGATGAGGCCAAATGACAACTGTCTATAACAGAAAGTTCGCCAAGGCGTGATGAAAGCAATTTTCTCACGATCCTCTTCAGCAATAATGATCTGATGGTACCCCGTAAAGCAATCCGCAAAGGAGTACATGTCGTATTATGCGGTATTATCAATGAGAATATGGATAAATGGCACGGGAAAGCTATCTTTAAGGCAAGATTTATTCAAATCCCAATAATCCACGCAAACTTGCACCTTTCCTCCTAGTTTAGGCACGAGAACGATGTTAGATATCCACTCAGGATATGTAGACACCATGATAATGCCAGCTTGAAATTGTTTCACAATTTCTTCTTTAACTTTTAAACTCCACTCAGGTTTCAATCGTCTGAGCTTCTACCTGACTGGCTTAAATCCCTCTTTAATGGGAAGGCGATGAAGGAAAATGTCAGTGGACAAACCCACCATGTCTTCATAAGACCATGAAAACACATCCTGGAATTGGGTTAGTAATGCAACCATGTCATTCCTTTGGTTTGGTGTAAGGTCTGAACCAATCTGGATTACCTTAAGGAGTTCTAAGGTTCCGAGATTGAAGGAAAAGGTTTGATCAAGGTTGGGTTTAGGCTTGTCTGCAACCCATTCTTTGATATCCTGAGGTATCTCAATGTCTTCTTCTATTCCCATCAAGTCCGAGTTCAAATTTTCATCAAAGTTACAACCCTTATGGAGAAGAGGCACCTTATCAACAAGTACATGCACATCTAAGTTCAGAGTCCTGAAACAAAATATGTTTTCACTTAATATATGAAGTTGTTTAATTATACAAAATGTGAACATATACTGACAAAATAACTGCTAATATTGTACATAAAAGTAAGCAGTTAATGATATCTACAGGGCGGAGGGATTTTCTGCCCGTTTTACCCTTGTCGACCAATGTATGGAGTGCTGCTCCAATTGTCAAGGGTAAAGTCCTGATGGACTGTAGTGATGGAGGGGTTGTCATCATCCTCCTTCTCCTGAATGATGACCATTACGTTTGGACAATCATCGTCAGGGGTGTATCTGTTTGTATGCTCATTATGAACAATGATGTGCATGCCTAACATCATCCTGGTGATGTCCTATTTGCATCTCCGCTCCTTTTCTTCCACCTTGGGATCAGGAACTAAGACCTCTTTTCCCTTGACCGGTACATGCTTAGGAAATAGCATAGCCATCACATGGGCTGGCACCTTTACCAAAGTTTGTATGGACTACGGATTTGCAGGTGAAGATAATCGTCGTGTGGTGGAAAATTGAGTAACCTGTTGATGTTTATGAGGATTCCTATGGCTGGAACTAGCAGAATAGCCTAATCTGGTTGTCCCGGTTTGACTGGACATTTGAATAGGGCGTTTAATGCCTTGCTAATTTTTACCCAGCCCTTGTCCAGGCTTATGACCCAATGATATAATTTCTTGAGTAGCCGACATTACTTTGGCAAAAATCTTGGGTACGGGAATTGGCGCCCTAATGGGATGGTAATGAGTGTTACTCACTTCCAAGGTGTGAAAACTGGCCGGCTCAACTTCTGTGTTGATGCTGATAAGAGGTATGTCACCCTGTTCACGACAGTCTGGCTCAGCGTTGACAGTGATTAGGCTAGCGTTGATAATATACTTAAGTTATTGATGAAGTGTAGAACGGACGGCTCCAGCCATTTGGATCCATGGTCTCCCCAATAGTAGGTTGTATCCTAAATCTATCTTGAGCACGTGAAAAGATACATAAAATGTATGGGGGCCAATCTCAATTGGCAGTTTAATCTCTCCGACTGCATTTCGTCGGGATCCATCAAAAGGTCTGATAACCATAAGGCTACTTCAGATCCGTTTGAGATTGACGTTCATCTTCACCAAAGTGGCACAAGGACAGATATTCAGAGACGAGCCTCCATCTATCAAGACTCCAGCTATCATATACCCAAAGGACAAAATAGCAATGTGTAATGGCTTGCAATGGACGGTACCTTCGGGTGGTATGTCGTCATTAGTGAAGGATATCACATTATTGTTAAAAATGTGATCAACCAGATGTTGAAATTTTTCCACATCCACTAATTTCGGTAAGTAGGCTTCTTCCAAAACCTTCAGCAAAATCTTCCTATGATCCTCGGAAGAGAAAACCAAGTCCAGTATGGAAATTTGATGCGGAGCTTCTTTCAAGCTTAAAACCACCTTGACTTCATTATGTCTCATAGTACGGAGGAATTTTTCAATCTTCTCCATGGGAATCTTCCCCCTTGATTTAACAGTAGTCTTCATGACCCTTTGGGAAGATGTAATGGATTATCCTTCGACACTGCAGCAGTAGTATGAGACGTGGATCCTTCAGCTTCTCCATAATTGCATGGAACCCTTTGTAAGCTGAGAACAGGATATTGCAATATGAATGACAAGGTAATTGGCTCTAGAGTAGCCACTTTCAAAGGATTGTCAGTACCTTTGATTTGAATTGGTTGTATGGGGAATGATCTGACAGTATCATCAACCTCATCAGATATGACTGCTACTAACCCCTGCCATTTAGTTGGACAAGTATTCTCACTCTCTACTATCACAGTGTCATCACTTTCCAGCTGCAAGACACCGCTGTCAATTAAATTTTGAATGAGATGGCGGAGTGCCTAGCATTCTTCTGTGTTGTGACCGCGAGAATGTGAATGATACTGACATACTCCATCAGAGTTGAACCGTCTTGAATGGGGATTAATTGGAGGTAGAAGGGAGGTGATTCTTCCTTTATTGATCAACATCTGAAATATTTCCTCCATAGGTTGGCCAAGGTATGTAAATTCCCTTCTATTGGCGAAATCTCGATGAGATTTGGCATTTGCTCTCTTGGCAACCTTATCCTCCAATATTTTATTGTCTGAAGGCAATGACGGAGTATTTATAACAAAAGGAAGGAGATTAGCATGCTCCTGGATGATGAGTTGGTGTGTGACTTGATGTTGATGATTCAACAGTTCTGCCAATTGCTCAACTTGCTTAGACAAAGCTTTCATCTTTTGTTCCATCACAAACTGGAACTTGGCATAATCCCATCTGTCAACACCATCTTTGATGGTCTGGGATGATTCACAATTAAAATTGGAACTCTGTCCACTGCTCCAACTAATCACGTTGACCTCTTCTTCTTTGTGTTGAGGAATGGGGTTGTCTTGTATATGAGGTTTATCTGGTTTAGTCACCACGATCTCACCACTGTCTATTAAATCTTGGATCATGTGTTTCAAGGCCCAACAATCTTGAGTATCATGTCCAGGTGCACCGGCATGATAAGCACATTTCCGAGTAGCATTGAAACCCCTCCCATTAGGGTTGGTTGGTGGAAGCAGATGCGTGATTTTCTTCTGAGCAGTCAGAAGAGCAAGAATATTCTTGAGCGAGTCCCCTAAGTGTGTGAACATTCGAGGGCGCTTTACTTCTCCACCTTTGGGTAATGGAGGGTTTGAAGACTATGCTTGAAAAGGGGAGTAGTTTCTCCTCTGGATAGGCATATTCTAATTGCCTTTTTGACCTTGTAGTATCAAGGAAACATCCTCCTCTTTTTTCTTATGGACCCTCCGGGGGTTGTTCCCATAAGTTCCGTACTGGATGTGCTCAACAACTACTTTAAGCGCGGCTAGGTCTTGAATCTTTCCTGACTTCATCCCCATCTCAGCCAACTCACCGTGTTTGATCATTTTAGAAAATGGTTTGCCAATACCAGCTAAGACTGTCTCATAGAAAGGAGCTTCTTGTATGTCTATAAAGGTCATAACCATTTCTGATTTCGTCATAGAAGGAATAACTTGAGCAGCAAGGCGCCTCCTCCTTTGAGCATATTCTCTGAAAGACTCATTGGATTGTTTCTTGACCTTCATAATCCGATGCAAATTCTAGAGCCATCTCGAGACCGAAAAATTTGATCTTGAGTAAGGATCGCAAAGAACATCCAACCTCCTCGAAAGTGTCTCAAGCTGTGCTGATAATGCAGAAATTTTATTGAGTCCAGCAATCCATGTGTCCCTTGGTTAAGTCATTCTCGTATACGGCCATTGATAATTAAATTCCGCCATGCTACCTGAAAAAAAAGTAAAATAAGAAGAGAATTAAATAAAAAGAAAAAAAATGTTTAAATTAAGACTAATTTGATTGAAGCTAATATTGGCAAAAATATATTAACTAATTCCCCGGCAACGAACTCATTGGGTAAAATCTAATTACGCACAACACGCAAGTATACGTGGTCAACAAGTAATAAAGTGAAAGTAGAGTATCGTTCTCACGAGGAATTATTAATACAAATTACTAAATATTAACCCTTAACCAAACTAATTTTATTTAAACAACCAATTTAAGGTTATGAATTAAATTATTTAATTACACTAATACTAATTACCGCTAATTAGAAATCAGATTATGGAGATTTAAGATCACAACTTCACTTATTGCTTCATTTAAGTTAACACACTTCTCATCAATTATTTTCTATCCTGAATTGTTAATCAAGAACACTAAAGCAGATAAAATCACCTCTCGATGCATAATACCCATACTCACTTAAATCCACAATTGATAGAATTAAGCAAGACACCCTAATTAACTAATCCACTATATCTTTATATGAATTACAATTAAAAAAGATTTAAAGCACACGTTCTCTATAAGATTACATATGGTATAAATGCATATCTCTATCCTAAATATGAATCATGAATTCCATCTATGCAGAAAGCACAAACACATGCTATCATGATCAGATCTAAATCTATACTTCATCTCTCGAGTTCATATAGATTATCACGGTAATTGATGGCCAATAAATTAAACAATTAAGTCCAAATCACAATAGACAATCCACAAGATAGATCATAACAATTGATAGTAAAGCAAATTAAAATAAACTACACAATAAGATCCATTGTAAGCTCAAACAAAGAATTAGTTCATTGAATTAAAACTAAGAATCTACACTTGAATAAACATTAAAAGATAAGAATAAGATTAAGAAAAAGAATTGAATCTGTTTTCAGCAAATCTACATCCTCCTCAAGCAGGATTCTTGATCTTCAATGGTCTCCAAGTTGTTTCAATCTCCAAAACTAATAATAACTAGGGATTTTTTCCTAATCTACTCTAATCTAATCTAATGGAATTCTTCCTATCCTTTAATCCTTGCAATTCTCCTCCTTTTATAATCCTCTTTATATGTCTTTAAGTCCTCATGGAAGTCCTTGAATCAATCAGCTCGAACCAATCATTCTTGGACTCAAATTCTGACAAAAACTACTCTTTCTGTGCGTACCCAAGCTTGTTGCCTTCATAATAGCAAGCCCCGACATGCTATGCTTCTATTATTGAATTCAGGACCCCAAGCCCTGTCTTGGGTATTAGGCATAAAATGGCAAGCCTCGGCTTGGGTATAAGTTGTTAGTTGTTTTACTGCTGCAGTGTCATCTGGTAAAATGACCATAACTTTTGATCCAGGATGAGCTACGGGGTCTGCCACTTATCAAATTAAAGCTATCAACAAGCTCTAAAACTTTCGTTCTTTGAGAATTAAGAAATAACGAGCCGATGAAGGTTGAAATTGGACTGGAAGTGACTGCTATGCAAATAGCCACCCAAAACAGTGAAGTTCAACTTCCGTTGGTACAAAGGTCATAACTCTTGCATCCGAACTCCAATTGGAATGATTCAAGATGTTCCGGAAAGATAAGAAGAAGCTCTACAATATAGTTAAAGTCCCAAGCCAAGAACATAAAATGAACATGAAAGCCCAAATGATATCCGGAATTGATTTTCCTTGTGTTTTCATACCAATAGTCGCTCACACAGCTCCCAAACATATAATCTACAAAATGAACACAAAATGCATGAAAAATAACTAAGAAACACGAGATTAAGTAAATAATTCTAGTAAACAATACCGGATAAGTAGGTATAAAACCTACTTATCAAATACCCCCAAACATAAACATTTGCTTGTCCTCAAGCAAAAACACAAAACAATAATGCAATACAATGGAATGCAACTAATCTACATGCCTACGAATCAAGCAGTAATAACAAAAACAAGTATATTCACCCGGCCTAAGAGAAATCAAATAAACATGATAATACATAATATCAAAACAAATCAATAATTTCCTAGTCAATCATCAAATCTTAAACTGTTATCACTGATATAGTGTGTGTGTGTGTGTGTGTGTGTGCTCAACAACAATGCTAACTAATATAAGGCTAAATACAACACATAATAGATCTCTTTAAAGGCATCATACAGTATAAACTCACAAAATTCACGAACAAGATAGATCCAACTAAAGTCAAACATCAACTAAATTCAAGAGTCCAATCTGGGATACTTATGCTTTTCTTTTTATTACGGGGGCTTTTTGCTCTTTTCCTATTTTATTATTTTTGTTTCTATTTTTTTTAACCATGATTGTGCAATGTCTCATTCCATTAGGCTAATAGTGCTACCCCTTAGCGAGCTTTCAACCAATTACTCCCAGACCATAAAGACCTAAGGGCGCTACGTGTAAAGACATTCCCTCGGGCGTACTTGCTCAAGTAACAAAGGCCCCAAAACAAGACTAGCCACGGTATTTTTTCATCATTTTTTCCTTTTTTTTTCTTTTTTTAAAAGCTTATATATCCCAAATTTTTCCCACAAACTTAAGTTTTTGTCTAAATTCAGTCATCTCTGTCTTTTCATGTCTTTCATTCATTCAAACTAATATTATCCTTAAAAAGTCCATTATGTATTAATTTAAACTTAATCAGTCAACATAGTTGTCTTCTAACGTGCTAACCTTAATTATACCAGTTTCAAACAGAAAAAGATTCAATTCATAACAAGAAATCACATCAAAGCTCTAATAATCAGTAATATACTTGTCTACTCAATTCCAGACTCATCATTGGCCAAAATATACTATAACTATCTTAATAGCTGGAATCATGCAAGATGAACATAGTAACTAACTAATATATATATTTGAATTTTTTTATAGACATAATTAAAAACTATTTACAACTACTCTACTATGCAAACTATTATGCACTTACACTACATGAATGCAAACATATAATAAATCTAAACTAAACAAACATAACAACTTATGTAAAACTAAAACAACTACATTAAACATGCAAAACTAAACTAATTAACTCCCGCAAACTTAACAATCACAATGTCCTCATTGTAAAATAAAGTATTAAGTAGAAGGGAACTTCCCTGTAATAATCTAAGCGTGAGGTGATGGTGACATGGCATAAAGACTGAACACTCCTCCACATTGAAATTTGAAAGGAAGATAATATATCATGGGCTCAGGCTGGTGGCTTCCCTTTCCATAATCTTTTGCCTGTCCATTGAACCTCCAATACCTGCAATGAAGAGAGACAACGTCGATTAGAATAGCACTTTGATTATAAGAGAACTTAATAAGCAAATTAATTCTTATCTACTAAATAAACTAGTAAAGCATATAAATATAAAAATTCTTGGGTTGCCTCCCAGTCAGTGCTTGATTTACACTCTTTCAGCCTAACTTTGTCTGGTCAACGCTATCCAATTCCTCGTTGATAGTTGAGGAACCCTCCATCCATCGGAAATAATGTAGCTTTTGGTAGGTTCCCATTTGTGAAGGCTTTCGAATTAAATTCACCTAGCATGCTTTGTTTAAATAAGTGCCTAATTGAGAATGTTGAATAACTAGGTGCTTTTTCGTCCGTTGAGTCTTTGATTAGATTGAGGCTTTGAGGCTTGGCAAGCACAACGGGCTCTTCTTCTATCTTCTCCTCCTCATCTCACCATGGCTTCACATTTGTACTAGCTCTCATGTCATAAAGAGCCTTGCCGACGACATGACTACCAAGCGGGCATGATTTTGCAAATCTAACTGGATCCTTGAACTTTGGCGGGGAACGCACTTGGGGCACTAATAACATCGGCTCATCCTCGTTGGTTCTCATAGTTAGTTCTTCACCGACCTTGTTTTCATTATCCCTACTTGTCTCCTCTTTTTTGACATCTCGTGGCTCATCCAGTTGTAGATTTGGTTCGGGCACTTAGTTAATCTCAAAATCCTCATCATAACACCAATTGTTTTTAGGACAGTTATTCAAGGCTTTGAGTATTTGATCCATCTGGTTCTACAGATTTTGAATTGATATCTCTTGATTAATTCTCCTCTCCTCATTTGATGCTACAAACTTCGACAACAATTCCTCCAACCTTGAATTATCTGTCTCAGTTTTGGAATCCATGTATTGAGGACCTTTGGTTGAGGTAGTGATGAGTTGTTTCATCTGGTTCTAAAAATTTTGGCTCGATATTTCTTGACTCATCATCCTCTCCTCTTGGTTTGCTATGATCTTTGACAGTAATTCCTCCAAATTTGACTTTTCTTTTTGTGGCAGTGGAGGCGGACAGAAGAATTCCAGTGTGTATGTTGGATTTGGAGCGTAGTATTGGTCTTCATAAGTATAGCTCCATGACGAATCCGGGTGATACACCCAAACTTGATGATAATTATCATATGCATACTAATTGAGGTAGTTACCACCATACTATACCGGCGCAAGACTGATGGTGCATTGATTACTCGGGTGATTGCCAGCACAATAATTGCAAGTAACTGCTATCCTTTGATTACGTTGGGCTGCAACAACATCCAACCTCCTCGAAAGTGTTTCAAGTTTTGCTGATAAGGTAGAAATTTCATTGAGTCCATCAATCCCTGTGTCCCTTGGTTGAGTCATTCTCGTATACGACCATTGATAATTAAATTCCGCTATGGTACCTGAAAAGAAAGGAAAATAGAAAGAGAATTAAATAAAAAGAAAAAAAAAGTTTAAATTAAGACTAATTTGATTGAAGTTAATATTGGCAAAAATATATTAACTAATTCCCCGACAACGGCTCCAAAAACTTGTTGGGTAAAATCTAATTACGCACAACACGCAAGTATATGTGGTCAACAAGTAATAAAGTGAAAATAGAGTATTGTTCCCACGAGGAATTATTAATACAAATTACCAAATATTAACCATTAACCAAACTAATTTTATTTAAACAACCAATTTAAGATTATGAATTAAATTATCTAATTACACTAATTCTAATTACCACTAATTAGAAATCAGATTATGGAGATTTAAGATCACAACTTCACTTATTATTTCATTTAAGTTAACACACTTCTCATCAATTATTTTCTATCCTGAATTGTTAATCAAGAACACTAAAGCAAATAAAACCACCTCTCGATGCATAATACCCATACTCACTTAAATCCACAATTGATAGAAGTAAGAAAGATACCCTAATTAACTAATCCACTATATCTCTATGTGAATTACAATTAAAAAGGATTTAAAGCACAAGTTCTCTATAAGATTACATATGGTATAAAGGCATATCTCTATCCTAAACACAAATCATAAATTCCATCTATGCAGAAATCACAAACACATGTTATCATGATCAGATCTAAATCTATACTTCATCTCTCAAGTTCATATAGATTATCACGGTAATTGATGGCCAATCAATTAAACAATTAAGTCCAAATCACAATAGACAATCCACAACGATAGATCATAATAATTGATAGCGAAATATATTAAAATAAACTACACAATAAGATCCATTGTAATCTCAAACAAAGAATTAGTTCATTGAATTAAAACTAAGAACCCGCACTTGAATAAACATTAAAAGATAAGAATAAGATTAAGGAAAAGAATTGAATCTGTTGCCAACAAATCTCCATCCTCCTCAAGCACCTGTTCTTGATCTTCAATGGTCTCCAAGTTGTTTCAATCTTCAAAACTAATAATAACTAGAGTTTTTTTCCTAATTTACCCGAATATAATCTAATGGAATTATTCCTCTCCTTTAATCCTTGCAATTCTCCTCCTTTTATAAGCCTCTTTATATGTCTTTTAAGTCCTCATGGAAGTCCTTGAATCAATCAGCTCGAACCAATCCTTCTTCGACTCAAATTCTGACAAAAACTATTCTTTCTGCGCGTACCCAAGCCCCAGCTTGCTTGTTGCCTTCATAATAGAAAGCCCCGGCTTGCTATGTTGCTGTTATTGAATTCAGGACCCCAAGCCCCGGCTTGGGTATTAGGCATAAAATGGCAAGCCCCAGCTTGGGTATAAGTTGTTAGTTATTTTTTTGTTGCAGTATCCTCTGGTTAAACGGCCATAACTTTTGATCTGGGATGAGTTACGGGTCTGCAACCTATCAAATCGAAGCTATCGACGAGATCTACAACTTTCATTCTTTGAGAATTGAGAAATAAAGAACGGATAAAGGTCAAAATTGGACTGGAAGTGACTGCTATACAAATAGCCACCTAAAATAGTGAAGTTCAACTTCCGTTGGTACAAAGGTCATAACTCTTGCATCAGAACTCCGATAGGAATGATTCAAGATGTTACAAAAAGCGAAAAAGAAGCTCTACAATATAGTCCAAGTTCCAAGCTAAGAACATGAAATGAACATGAAAGCCGAAATGATGTCCAAAATTGCTTTTCCTTGCGTTTTCATACCAATAGTCGCTCACACAGCTCCCAAACATATAATCTACAAAATGAACACAAAATGGATCAAAAGTAACTAAGAAACATGAGATTAAGCAAATAATTCAAGTAAACAATACCGGATACGTAGGTATAAAACCTACTTATCACTTCTCTAGTCAGACTCTTTTGGAAGAGCTGCATTCTAAGCTTCTCATTTTCCGTGTAAGATCCAAGTTCTCCAATGAACACCTTTAAATGTGTATAAGGATCTCCTAACCCGTTATAATTTTCAAAATCAGGAGTTTTAAATTTCTCTAGATAATGAACACAAGGGAATATACAAATAAAACACTTCCATGAGTTCCAATCCCTTTGAGAACGCGGATGGTTTCCTCCATCTGAAGGACTTTCTTCCTGATATCACCGGTGTCTAGATCTCCTTTGAGATGGGTGCTTTTAGGGTCTTTGTTGGTTGTATCCAACTGAATTTCCAGATTTATCTTATCTAAACTTTGCGTACCTCCTTGTGTGGAGGATTCTGTATGTGGGGGCATTTTTGGGCCCTGAGTAGAATGATGTAGTTCTTTAAGTATAACAGCCAAATCTTTGATTTGTTTACTTAATCCATTAAATTTTTTGTGGGAGACAGGATTAGATTGGTCAGATGAAGACATGATTGGCTGTAGGCTCGCGGCCTTTTTGGATTTTGAGCGGGTAACAAGCCCAATTGTTTCCCTACAAAACTAATGTAGTTTAGTTTCAAGGAATGTATAAATGTTAGCATGCTATGTGGTGTATCCGTTTTAGGATTTTTATCCTGCAACACGGATGTTAGCTATTTGTAATACAGGATAACATGCTAATTTAAATATATATTTGCGCATACTTTATATTTTCCATTACAATGGGATAGACATGAAATGATATTACAAGTAAATGTTTTTACAAGTAATTGAAAATGGAAAGCATGAAGAGAGTTTCCTCCGCGTTTGGTTTTTCAGAGGCTGACCTATCCTAGGTTTACTCTCGCGGCTTTTTGGCATGAACGTTCCCAGATCATCACAATCTACTTGACGGTAAACTAATCCGGTCTTTCAACTAGAGCGAATCTGGGTGGTGCCTTTCCTGAGCCTCGTTAGAATTAGTCTTCCTATGAGTCCAGTAATCAAACACCGACAGGATAGCCTCCTGGTGGAGGAACCACACAACATACATTCACATACAACGTGTCTCACCGTTTATGAAAATGATGACATGTGCGAAGCACTAATATCATATGCAGATATAGTGTAAAGCATTAAGTGCAGTAGATACATGCATTCATACACATTGATCAAAAATGTAAATGCAACATCCACATACAAGCATACAACAATTTTAAAAAGTTTGTAGTAGCGGCTTAAGCCCTCTTATTGGTGTCCCCAGCAGAGTCGCCACCTGTCGACGTCGGGATTTTTACTTGTCCCTTTTTGTTACTTGTTCTTCGGTGTTCTCATGTTAGGTAAGATTTATTTAAAAAAATAAGTGAAAAAGGTCCGACATGTATCATGTCGACGATGGACTGTTAAGAGTCGCCAGTTAGTGTTTTTAAATGGTTGCACTAACGCAACTGAGAAAAGGTTTGCACATTGACCCAGTGATGTGACACTGCTAAACGGGTCTGTGAAACCGAGATTCATTTAGGTCCGGGGGCTTAATTATGCGGAGGGAAGGTGTTAGGTACCCCTCAACATCCGTGTTGCCACGGAGACCGCCACTTTTCAAAGAAACTATTGTATGAATGTATGTGTGTATATGTGTGGGTCAATGTACTGTTATTTGGAAGTAGTGCTATGCCTCGTTCGCACCTACATACAAAGGGTTTGAATTTTTGTAAAAATTCAGTTTTAAACAAGATATAGCAATGAAGTTTTGTAAAAGGATTTTTTAAACCCTGTGCTCGATAGTAATTGAGGCATTTGATACTTCTATTTTATTAAATGTTCGGCTTGATTGCTTTTAATTTTCGAGATGCGAAGCATCTTCGAGAAAATCATGTACAAAGCAGTGCCGAACTCCTCATGGGCATGAAAGCCATCCAAGGATATTCAAACACCGCGAATAATTTACAAGCTGCTTATAGCTGAAAATGTCCATCACGGGAACCGAATCTAGATTCAGTAGACTGAATCTATGATCACATGATTCCTAGGCTCACATGATGCCGTAATTTATATGAAAGCAGTAAGAAGATATATGTATAAAAGCTGTAAATATATATATATATACAGACATGATTAACCACCACGAAGCACCTCCATGGGGGATCAAATATGTAAATAAAGCTGTAAAAGCGATCAACCGCCTCGAAGTAAACTCCAGGCGTGACAAAATGTATATATATATATAAGCGATAAAACGCATGTGATATATATATCGATCCCCATACGCTTTATCATTTTAGTGATTAAATCGCTATATATATATATATATATATATATATATATATATATATATATATATATATATATATATATATAAGTAATAAACACACCGGATGTAAAATCAGTGCTCATCGAACAAAGTTCGACAATAGTTCATATATATATATATATATATATATATATATATATATATATATATAAAGCAAAGAAATGCTCCTATGTAAAATCTATGCTCGATATATAAGTATATATATATATATACGAAAGCAGATAAACGCACTAGACATAAGTCTAGGCTTAATCGAGGCATAACTAGATAATGTTAGTCCATATATATAATATATACATAAATATATACAGACAGAAATAAAAACCACGGACCAAAGTCTGGGAAAACACACGCAACACGACTCTCAACGTGAAGAATAGTGTGTGCAAAGATGAAGAGAAAGACTTTAAGTTGTGTATGAAGGCTTACAGTGGACTACCAAAGAAGACTTCTATTGCTTGAAATGGATGAACACTCGGCTTCCGCCGGTAAAAAGTAGCTATATGTAAGCTCATAAGTGTTTACAATGAGAAAGCACTCAGTTTAGGGTGTGTACAGAGCAAATTTGACAGGGCTTCCTTGCCTTTTTTTTATTAAAATGGCAACCCCAAGCCCTCTATTTATAGAGGGGGGAGCCGCAGGTGTACCTGCCGCTGCCCGGGGTGCCCCGGGCTCCGCAGGTCCCGTCGTCTTGAAGTACGTGCATACATGCACTGTGATGTCCGCTCGAACTTTCAGAACTTCAATCCGGGCATCCGACTGAGGTATATAAGACCTATTTCAGACTGCCGTTGTCGAGAGTTACGCAAGGACATGGGATTAGAGGTTGTATAAAGTTAGGAAGAGGGGACCATGCCCATGGTCTTCAAGCTTCGAATTTTATCAGTTACCTTACGTAATAGTCCCTCGGGATAAGACTTCCTTGGTTCTTGTGGGACATTATTGCGTAGAAATATATATAGAAATGTATATATGAGATGTTAATATGGCGCAATGTGGGATCAAGGTGGCAAGATGACGACTGTACCCCTCACCAAGGTTATCTCCAATTTATTTTGATAAAGCAGACATTGCTAAGGGTTACATCTGAGATTGGACTGCTGCAAGTGTTGAAGGTCCTCAGTGTCATCTCTGAGGTGTTCCTGTCTTCCCAGTGTTATCTCCGGTTCTTTGGACTGAGCGCCTTGGTGTGAGTGTCGAGGTTGAAGCTGATTGCATGTATTTGAAACAAGCATTTTTGGGGTTATCGCCGGAATTGCAATGGCATTCCTTGGGGTTATCACCAAGGATAGAGCTGCTATTCCCAGTGTTATTTTTGGGACTGGAACTGAGCATCTCGGTGTTATCGCCGAGACAGGACTGTCATCTTTGGTGTTATTACCGATCTTTTGCACTACAGGCCTCGAGGTTATCTCCGAGGTTGGAAATGATCCTCTCGGTGTGTGTTTCAGGGTTATCTCTGAAAGACGAATCTGCCCTCCTGCAATATTAGTAACAGTTGTGCAGAAAATTTTTAGTGTCTACAACTGTGACGCTCCCAAAACAGGTATACATCACCCATTCTGAGTCGCCAAATACATGGTACAGAAATAACTACAATTTTATTAATATAATTATTGTGCAAAATACGACAACACATATATTGTGAGTTTAAATATAAATATTATCTTCTAGACAATATCAACACTCAAATAAGTCCTAATTACAATTATTGATATACTATTTTACAAAATAGTGAGGACTGCTAAAACAACCGACTTGAATCATCACTCCACACCCCAATTAGTTCCCGCTATATTCTCGTCTCTTGAGAAGAAAAATGGAACAAAAAGGAAAATGGTGAGCTTAACTAGCCCAGTAAAGAATATTATGACTAAGATAATGTAGAACAAATTATCGTTAGCCTTCAATAAATCAGATAAAATATAATGGACAACCGGTTTTAGATCAATATTCACAGTGGAAATAACAATTCATTAGAATAGAGAATTAAATCCACTATTATCTATGAATTTAAAAGTTCATCATCAATATTTTATTCCTGTAACATCAATCAATATACATCTTGAATCAAATATTCATCTTTGCGCTATAAGCCAAATATATTCATTTGTATCACCAGTTGGTCATATTCATCTCAACACCTGTCCATCTTTGCACTACGGGCCAAAGATATTCATTAGGTAATCATTCATCTTTGCACAACAGGCCAAAGATATTCAGTTATATCATCATTTAGGACTGAAGATGATGAAAAATATCTTAAAGAAAATGAATCTAGTGAGATAAAAGGACAAAGATTAGGGATTCGTAATTCGGTTTATCCAAGTTCAAAATACTCCATAATAATCGATTGTGGAACAGAATTCAAAAATGAAGATCAAAACATGGATACAATCAAAGATAGTAACCATAATAGACAACTTGGACAAAGAAAAGAAAATTTAATTTTTCTGTGAATAGTGTTGCATTCGTGAATAGTGTCGTATACATGAATAGTAACTCCAACACGCAAAGGTAGAAATTTCATAAGAAAAATCATACCTCGTGAATAGTACCGTATACGTGAATAGTAACCTCAACATGAAAAGGTAAAAATTTTATAATAAAATTCATACCAATATTTCGGTATAATGCTATTGAAAGAAATAACATCATTTACAAAGAAAATAACATCCCTTACCTCAAAAAAATAGTACTTCTGACTAGAATATCAGATATAATACTGAAGAAAACTTGCACCGTATAGCAACACTCAAAGTATCGAAATACTCATAAAAATACGCTCGACGTTATAGTGAGAGAAAACTTCAGATTCTGGTGTGATTTTCAATTCTAACCTAAGCACCCTATTTATAGGAAAATGCTTAGAACACCAAAATAGAAAATTTAATAAAATTATAATATTTTTTAAAAAAATTCATGCCCACTTTGAAATCTGAATTCAACACATTTATAACATAAGTGGGGCCCATCAACTCACAAAAAACATTTTTCTTTAAAAAATATTTAAAACTCCAAAAATCAATTATTCCGGAACTTCAATAATTCATAATAAATATTCCTTTATCAGAAAAATTCAAATCTTATGGTCATTCCATAGGAAATTTAATTCTCTACAACTTTGTAGAAGAAAGATTTTCCAAATTCCAAACAAAAAATATCTGAAATCCACATACGGATGATTTTTAATACCTCTATTCTGACAAAATACTGATAAAATACCTCAACATTAATTCATTCATTTATATCCACATAAAATAAATATTTTCTTAGAATATAAATCAATAATTAATTATTCACAAATAATATTACAAAATCACAATAATGACAACCAGGTCGTTCCTAGGAAAGAGGGGGCTTTTCGGTAAGGATTTCTCCTTACTAGCGCGCAATTAGGTGACCAAACCCCTTTCCTAAATAGAACTTCCTTAGACATTGCCAATAATGATATCTAATAATATTATTCAAATAATATGAATTATTGATCTGATAATGGGAAATACTGTGCAGTGACAATTATTGAAACAATAATAATATAAAATATCAACGTAGCAATTATTGAATCAATAAAATAAAATATTAAATAGTAATTACTGTAACAATTATTGAGTAGTGCCTTCTTACGTAAGAATCAATAATCCAAAAATATTGTGCAATACCGTGTGCTACTGTGCAACAACGCATATTACTTTACTCACCGGGTATTCCAATAGTTTTAACGGTAACAACTACGCCGTTATTTATAAAAAAACTCATACTTGTCATTTTTTTCATCTGACAGTTTTTCGTTATGTGGCCCACAAATGGCTGCGCCATCGTACAAATATTCCCCGACAACTTTTATAACCACTTTCTTATTCTGCAAAATTTGCACATTTTACCCACAACTAACCACATTAATCAAATCAATCCCTTACTATTTCAAAATAATTAATAGAAGAAATTCAATTTTATTTATAAAAAGTTGGGGTCTTACAAGATATCTTGCAATACCCGCTTTCGGAGATCTCTCGTACCCTATACGGGCCTTCCCATTTGGGGTAAAATTTGGTGGTTGGTGTTCCCCTTATGACTTGAGTTGCCGTTTTGAGCACCAGGTCTCCCACAAGAATTTGTTGTGGTACTACCGCAGTATTGTATTGGTGTTGCAGTCTTTCGTGATACCGTTCAAGCTTTTCATTAGCTTTGTCTCGGAAGTCAACTAAGGCATCCAGGGAAGCTGGTCGATTCTCTTTCGAAGTCTCATTCGAGCCGAAGGGATTTTTATTTCGGTGGGAAAGATAGGTTCTTTACCATAAACTAAAGCGTATGGGGTTTCACCTGTAGGCTTTCTTTTTGAAGTTCGATATGCCCATAACACTATTGGTAGTTTTTCTGCCCATGTCTTCGAATGATCGTCTAGGGTTTTTGATAAGATTTTTATCAAGGTTTTGTTCGTAGCCTCTACTTGTCCGTTGCCTTTCGGGTAGTAGGGTGATGATTTGTAGTGTTTCACCCTGTATCTTTCCAACAGATTTTTGATGTCCCTATTGATGAAAGGAGTTCCATTATCCGACAAAATGATCTTCGGGATCCCGAAATGGCAAATGACGTGCTCCTTGATAAAATTTACCACTGCTAGTCCCGTAGCCTTCTTCAAGGGTATTGCTTCCACCCACTTTGTGTACATATCGGTGGCAGTTAAAATTCAGATGTTACCCTTGGAATTAGGGTGAATAGGACCTATAAGATCCATTCCCCATGTATGAAAGGGTCATTCAAGAAGAAGAATATTCAAGAAGAATGGTGTATTGGCTAAAACTCTAGTTTTCTATCTCTATAGAAAAAGAGGGCGTACTCTCCAACTATTGGAATTACGTATGTTTAATATCTGATATAAGACTCCTCTTATAAAGATATCAGTTAACCTTTTTAGGGTATTATTTAATTAATTAAACTACTTTAATTAATTAGGCTTCCTAATCGTATTAGGAATAATTAATTAAACACTTTTAATTAATTAGCCTCCTAATTTTATTAGGAATCTATGAGAGTACTTTTATTAATTAATTCTCAAACCCTTTAGGAATTAACTTAATAATAATAGTAATAATAATAATAAGACTCCCTAATTAATTTATATTTAATATTTTCAAAATATTAAATAATATATATCAAGCTATTTAATTTATTCTATCACCATAGATTAAATTAAATACACTTAACTTATTATTATGATTATGTCATTTACTTCTTAAATAAATATTCTTCCTTTTATGGTGTGACCCTTTAGGTTCTCCATATTAAACCAATTATGAATAAATCAATTAGAACAATTCAATTCTCATTTAAATAAATAAATTAATCTATTAATTTATTTAAATAAATATTATTTATTATACAATAAGGATAAGCCTCCTTAGCGATCAATGACTTTCCAGATAATATAGATTCCAACATTAATCATAAAAGAACATTTGAGTAAATAGTTACCGTACAATTCAATCCTTCCACCATACAATGTCCCAATTAAATATAAGACATGGAATTACTGTCAAGTCTTATTTTATTTAATTATATGTATTTCGATTCCCAAATGCACAACTCCGAATATATGTATTTCTAATTTCGTTTCTCCTTGGCCAAGGATTCCTGGTTTGTCATTTATCGAATCCCATATGACAATTCTCTTCTTTTTATTAGATGTGGTAGATTCTTTATTGATCATTCATTATCTCCATATATAACTTATAACACCCAAGAATACCCTTTGATATACCCTAAGGGTCTTAAGGAATAAGTCAAAATATAATTCATTATACATAAGATATTGTGATGATCTCAAGTCTAAGGATCATTTGTACTACTATCACTACAAGAATTCCTATAGACAGACAAGTAAAACTCCATTAGGTATTCCTTAGCGAGTCATGTTCATTGAACTTATTCTCTAATAAACACCTACATACTTGCTTTAGTGTCTCCACACAAATGATCATGAGATCAATCATTCTCATCCAATGAGCAAGCAACGTATGTACCAATCTATTCAGATTCACTAATCCCATTTTTAGTAATCCATTGATTGAGAGCATTTTAGTTTTAAGCTATCTAAGAATTTAGATCTCAATAGCATGATCTCGTCATTATTCTAAAAGCATTGCTTAAAATTATGGGTTTATCACATATTATTAAACAGCACCATGTAGATAATTAAATGCCTTTAATAAATAATTCTTTTATTAATAAATAAATAAGATTGATTACAAAGTATATGCTTTATCATCATACATGATTGGCTTGTATGCATACTACTTTCAATCTCCCACTTGCACTAAAGACAATCATTTTGGTATCTCATACCCATCTTCTCTAAGTAACGATCAAACTAATGTTGTGTTAAAGCTTTAGTAAATGGATCTGTAATAGTATCTTGAGAGTCCACACGCTCGAGAGTGACATCTTCTCTTTCAATGATCTCTTTGATCAAATGAAATCGTCGCAACATGTGTTTGGATTTTTGATTAGACATAGGTTCCTTAGCCTATGCAACAGCTCCGGTGTTGTCACAGAATAAAGGTACTGGTCCTCTAATGATAGGAACCACATCAAGTTTGGTTATGAACTTTTTCATCCAAACAGCCTCTTTTATAACTACACTTGCCGCTATGTACTCTGCATTTATCACTGAATCAACAACTGTTTGCTGTTTGGAACTCTTTCAACTCACTGCGCCACCATTTAAGGTAAACACATACCCCAAAACGAATTTATTGTCACCTTGGTATGTTTGGAAACTTGATTCTGTAAAGCCCTCTAGTTTCAATTCAAACCCACCATAGACAAGAAATACATCTTTAGTTCTTCTTAAGTACTTTAGGATATTTTTCACTACCTTCTAGTGTTCTTCTCCTAGATTCGACTGATATCAGCTTGTTACATTAAGTGCATGAGCGACATCCAATCTAGTACATATCATACCGTACATGATAGATCCTATTGCTAAAACATAAGGAATCTTACTCATACGCTCTCTCTCCTCATGTGTCTTTGGGGTTTATTTCTTGGAGAGATGTATTCTATGGCTCATCGGCAGGAGACCTCTTTTGGAATCTTCCATACTAAACTTCTTTACCATCGAGTCAATGTATGTTCCTTAGATAAGCCAAGCATCCTTTTAGATCTATCTCTATAAATCTTTATCCCCAAAATATAGGATGTTTCACCCAAGTCCTTCATGGAGAAGTGTTTAGATAACCAGATTTTAATCGATTGTAGCATAGGAATATCATTCCCTATCAGTAATATATCATCAACATATAATACAAGGAATGAAACAGCGCTCCCACTAACCTTCTTGTACACACATGGTTCATCCTCATTTTTGATAAAATCAAACTCTTTGATTGTCTCATCAAAACGGATGTTCCACCTACAAGAAGCTTGCTTCAATCTATAAATGGATTGTTGTAGCTTACAGACTTGATTTGTTCTAACCTTTGAAACAAATCTCTTTGACTGTGTTATATACACATCCTCCTTAAGTTTCCCATTGAGGAAGGCCGTTTTCACGTCCATCTGCTAGATTTCGTAGTCATGGTAAGCTGCAATCGCAAGAAAAATCTGAATGGACTTGAGCAACGCTACTAGTGAGAAGGTTTCGTCATAGTCAACTCCTTGTCTTTGTTTGAAACCTTTTGCGACCAGTCGGGCCTTATAGGTCTCTACCTTGTCGTCTACTCCAGTCTTTCTTTTAAAGACCCATTTACACCCAATAGGCTTAATGCCTTCAGGTGGTAAAACCAAAGTCCATACTTGGTTTTCATCCATGGAGTCCATCTCAAATTTCATGGCTTATTGCCACTTCTTTGAGTCTTTACTACTCATAGCCTGTTCGTAATTCAATGGATCATCATCATCAATGATACATACCTCATTGTCATCCTCTATGACGAATCCATACCTATCGGGTAACTTTGGTATTCTTTCAGATTTACGAATAGGGTGTGTTACAATAGGTTCTTCCACTTTGTTAGGTACCTGACTTTGATCTATAGTATTTTGTGGATCTTGAACTTCTTCAAGATATATCTTACTCCTACTGACCCCTTCAAGGATAAACTCCTTTTCCAAGAAGGCAACATGTTTCGCAACAAACACCTTTTGATCAGTTGGATGATAGAAATAATACCCTGATGTTTTTTTAGGGTATCCCATAAATCTACACTTGTCGAATATAGTCTGTAGCTTATCGTTTTCAAATTTTTGACATAAGATGGACAACCCTAAGTCTTAACATGCTTAAGATTTCGTTTCCTCCCCGTCCATAACTCATACGGAGTCTTAGGGACAGATTTGGTAGGTACCTTGTTAAGTAGGTATGCAGCCGATTCTAGAGCATATCCCTAGAAGGAAACTAGAAGGTCGATAAAGCTCATCATGGTTCGAAGCATGTCCAACAATGTTCGATTTCTCCTTTCAAATACACCATTCAGCTGTGGTGTCCCTGGCGGAGTCCTTTGTGAGATTATACCATTTTCTTTGAGACAATTGAGAAGCTCACTACTTAAGTATTCATCACCTCGATCTGATCGAAGAATCTTTATACTTTTACCAGTTTGTTTCTCTACTTCACTTCTGAACTCTTTGAACTTTTCAAATGATATATCTTTATATTTCATTAAATACACATCCAAATCTTGAGTGATCATCAGTGAATGTAATAAAATAAGAATATCATCCTTATGCAGGCATTGTCGTAGGTCCACATACATCTGTGTGTACCAATGCTATCAACTCAGTAACTCTTTCTCCTTTTCCACTGAAGGAGATTTAGTCATTTTTCCCATGAGACAAGATTCACAAGTTTGATATGATTCATAATCAGATAGCTCTAGGAGCCAATCATTATGCAACTTGGATGATCTTGTTTCATTAATATGACCAAGTCTACAGTGCCACATATAGGTATAATTAACATCATCTCTTTTCCTTTTATTAGTTTGTTCAATTTGAAGTATATTTTCATGCAAATCAAGTATATAAAGTCCATTTCGTAAATTACCAACACCATATAAAACATTTTTATTATAAATAGACCAACTGTTATTCTTTATTATAATGTCAAAACCATCCATATCCAATACATAATTGAAATAATGTTTCTAATGATATTCGGAACAAAATAACAATTATTTAAATAAATGAACTTGCCTGTAGGCAATGCTAAACAATAAGTCCCTACAGCTAATGCAACAACCTTTGCTCCATTTCCCACTCATAGGACGACCTCATCCTTGCTCAGCTTTAAACTTCTGACCAGTCCCTGCATATTATTATATATGTGAGAACCACAGCCAATATCTAATACCCAAGTAGAAGATTGACTTTCAAAAAAATTAATTTCAATCATAAACAGACCTTCATTAAGATTTGAAGCTTTTCCAAGCTTCTTCTACTTTTGCTCCGCGAGATAATCCTTACAGTTACTCTTCCAATGACCCGGCTTGTTACAATGCACACAAATTCATTTTCTAGCTGGATCAGGTTTCTTTAGATCCTTAACTTTCTCTTTACCCTTAGCCTTCTTGGATTTCTTCTTTTGAGAAGATACTTTGGGCCTCTTCCTTTTCATGGAAGAATCATCCACTATTAAGACATGGTCCTTCTTGGATGGAAAGTGACCTTCAGCAGTTTTCAACATGTTAAGTAATTCAGGCAAGCTGACATCTAACTTATTCATGTGAAAATTCACAACAAATTATGAGAAGGTGTCCATGAGTGACTGCAAGGCTAAATCTTGACTCAACTCCCCATCCATGACGAACCCAAGTTATCCTAGACGTTCAATCAGATTGGTCATCCGAGATTGGAAGTGCTCTTTAGATATTTCATATCTAGCAGTCCTCATTTGCTCACCATACAACTCTTGCAGGTGCAGTAGCATAGTAGGAGCATCCATGGTTTCATGCTGACGCAAAAGCTCGTTACTCATGCATGCGAGCATGATGCATGAGCCACAAAAGCATCATTTCCTCAGAGGCTGTCTCTGTAACTTTTGCAAGTACGGACAAATTTAGGACATAAGAAATCTTTTCAGTAGTGAAAACAATTCTCAGATTCCTTAACCAGTCCATGTAATTCGGTCCAGTTAGTTTGTTAGCATCTAGTATGCTACAAAGTGAAATTAGTGAGTATGACATTTTTAAATTTCTGCATGTAAAAAAATTACATTTTAGCACACATTCATTTAATTAATTTATTTTACCAAAATAAATTATTTCTTATTTTATATTGGTATCTCCCACTATTTTCTTCAAACTATATTACCCTCATCTATATAATTCGGAAAAATCTAATTAAAGTTTTTGGTAGTGAGAATAAGGATCTCATTTCAAATATATATAGTCTTGTGGTGACATAACAAACTATATATAAATAAATAGGTAGACAACTCTTTGTCAATTACATCATCATGTAACTCCTTATCTTTTACCTCTTGGATTATTTTGATCAAGTGGTGGCACATCCAAATCAAAATTATCTAAGCTAAGTCCAACCTAGCACTTCCATATATTCAAAAAAGAAAAATATTGTCCTTGTGGTGACACAACAAAACAATATTGTTCAATTTTCTTTATAAGCATCAAATATGATAAATTATCATCTTAAATACTTAATACTTGCCTTGTGGTGGTGACACAACAAACTCATATTAAATATTTAATACTCTATTAATTTTATCATGCTAGAAGGCAACGTTTGATATTCCAAATATCTTTGAACGCTTAGGACTTAACATAATTTCTTTGAGGGGTTTGTTATTAATTATCTCATCTTATTTAGCACGCATGCACACACATATATAAAATATGCGTCATTATTAAACATGTGAAGCATGTTTGCATAATATATATATATATATATATATATATATATATATATATATATATTACTAACATACATATATAGAATACTATATTCTACCCGGATTGATTATGAACTTTATTCTAGTTTGGTTCATTAGAGCTACCAAGTGAACCAAAAGGTCAAACCCTAGGGTGCAAGAATTAACATTTAAATATAATATTACATTTAAACCCGGGATCCATTACAAATGGGTCTTCAAATGCTCATTGCACCTTGATCTTCAGTTCTTCAAAAAATTATAACTAATCCTATTACATAAACTATTTAATTTAAATAGAAACCTTAATCAGCAGTCAATGGGAAGTACATAGAAGAGAGATAGAATTTACATCAAGAAAAAAACCATAAAAGATGAGGTACGCAGACCCCATTTAATAAAACTCATTCATTCAAGCATCCAACCAAAATAAATCCAATCACATGGGTCAATAGTCCATAATCAATCTCATTTATTATCATACATATCATCATATGTATCAATAAATAAAACATTCATCTCATGAATAAAATCATTCCATATATATATGAATATCATTTAATGGACAATTTTAAGTTGCATGAAATCCAATTTCAAGATTAAAATAAACTCTTTATATTAATTATAAAATTATTAAGAATATTATATATATATATGGGTAATGATCCATAGCATATATTTGCTATGGATTAATAATGGGCAAATATCATCTTTACCTTTCATTACAACTATGAATGGCATGGATTTAAAATTACATATCGCCATTCGCTAGAATTACTAGCGGATGGTTTTAAAATAATCTAGATCTGATTATGCCCCCTAACTATTAGGCCAAGTAATTCTAAAAATATATTATAGCGTATAAAACTCTATCCTCTTCTTCTTTGGTTGCTCGTGAAATCGCCACACCCATTCTAACAACTCATCCATTACACCAATCAGAATTCCATGATTAATTATCCAAAAAAATCTCCAAGATTCTGATGCATCAAAAATTCCACTCACAATTTCTGCTGGTCGTCTATTATCATATCCTTCAAGATTGATCACAGGTAACTCTAGGTGAACATTATCGGCCTTTGCCTTTGGAAATTTCTCTGGCGGATGGATGAAAAATCTGGGTATCTTTTTAATGCCAGAATCAACAAGCCCTTTAACTCCTGCTTTTGAATTTACCAAGCATCACATCCATTGAAGAACTCAGAACAACTGCATTTGAGGAGCCTCTTTTTATAGCAAGTAGGAAGGATCGAAATAGTCCGCTTGTCCTTCTAGCGTACACTATAATATATTTTTAGAATAACTTGGCCTAATAGTAAAGGGCATAATTGGATCTAGAATTTTTTAATCACATCCGCTAGTAATTCTAGCGGATGGCGAGATGTAATTTTAAATTCAGGCAATTCATAGTTGTAATGGAAGGTAGAGATGATATTTGCCCATTATTAATCCATATCAAATAGATGTTCTGAATCATTACCCTATTCATATTAATTAAAGTAATAATATATCTGTGAATAAGAAGAATAACGTTTTCAAAAAATTAATTCAATGATCTATGATTATTTAAAATAAAACAATAAAAATCCACGGACTCAGCGAAAGCAAGGATCGGGACTAGCGAACTCAAAATACCGATTTTAAAAAACAAGCTTTGATTTTGTTTTTCTTAAAAAAAATTATACAAAAAATTATGCCCAATAAATTATTCTAAATACATATTCATACATATCTGGAATCAAAACAAGTAATAATTCGCATAAAGTTTGGCTCTGATACCACTGTTTAAGGTTTTGTGAAGATCAAAGTAGCAATCAAATTGCAAAATTAGCGAAAGTAAAGTAAATTCATTGTTTAAAAATTTTCACAAACCAATTACTCGAATCATCCTTTATGCATATTATTAATTGAAACGAAGAACAAGAAGTTATGGAATCATATCCTTGTAGATACGAGTTTCCACAGGTACGAGTTCAACTCCTACTTCTCCGTGATCTCCTTGAATCTCTGGGTTAGATTCCTTTCCTTTGATCAATATTAGCTACCCAAGTGTATGACCTCTACAGGTGATCCATCAAGGAAGAAGAATATTCAAGAAGAATAGTGTATTCGCTAAAACCCTAATTTTCTATCTCTATAGAAAAAGGGGGCGTACTCTCCAACTATTAGAATTACGTATGTTTAATATCTGATATAAGACTCCTCTCATAAAGATATCAATTAACCCTATTTTAGGGTATTATTTAATTAATTAAACTCCTTTAATTAAGTAGGCTTCCTAATCTTATTAGGAATAATTAATTAAACTCTTTTAACTAATTAGCCTCCTAATATTATTAGGAATCTATGAGATTATTTTTATTACTTAATTCACAAACCCATTTAGAAATTAATATAATAATAATAGTAATAATAATAATAAGACTCTATAATTAATTTATATTTAATATTTCTAAAATATTAAATAATAAATATCAAGCTATTTAATTTATTCTATCACCACGATTAAATTAAATACACTCAACTTATTATTATGATTATACCATTTACTTTTTAAATAAATATTCTTCTTTTTATGGTTTGACCATTTAGGTTCTCCATATTAAACCGGTTGTGAATAAATCAATTAGAACAATTCTAATCTCATTTAAATAAATAAATTAATATATTAATTTATTTAAATAAATAATATTTATTCTACAATAAGGATAAGTCTACTTAGCGATCAACGACTTTTCAGATAATATAAATTTCAACATTAATCATAAAAGAACCTTTGAGTAAATAGTTACCGTATAATTCAATCCTTCCACCATACAATGTCCCAATAAAATATAAGACATGGAATTACTGTCAAGTCTTATTTTATTTAATTATATGTATTTCGATTCCCAAATGCATAACTCCAAATAACTGCAAATTAGAAACTACTTTCTAATTTCGTTTCACCTTGGCCAAGGATTCCTAGGTTGTCATTTATCGAATCCCATATGACATTTCTCTTCTTTTACTAGAAGTGATAGATTATATATTGATCATTCATTATCTTCATATATAACTTATTACATCCAAACATACCCTTTGATATAGCCTAAGGGTCTTAAAGAATAAGTCAAAATGTAATTCATTATACATAAGATACTATGATGATCTCAAGTTTAAGGATCATTTGTACTACTATCACTACAGAAATTCCTATTGACAGACAAGTAAAACTCCATTAGGTATTCCTTAGTGAGTCACGTTCAGTGAACTTATTCTCCAATAAGCACCTACATATTTGCTTTAGTGTCTCCACACAAATGATCATGAGATCAATCATTTTCATCCAATGAGAAAGTAACGTATGTACCAATCTATCTGGATTCACTAATCCCCTTTTTAGTAATCCATTGATTAAGAAAATTTTAGTTTTAAGCTATCTAAGAATTTAGATTTCATTCGCATGATCTCATCATGATTCTAAAAGAATTGCTTAAAACTATGAGTTTATCACATATTATTAAACAGCACAATGTAGATAATTAAATGCTTTTAATAAATAATTTTTTTATTAATAAATAAATAAATAAGATTGATTACAAAGTATATGCTTTATTATCATACATGATTAGCTTGTATGCATACTACTTTCAGTTTGTACAACTTGGCTCCCCCTTACTGTTCATCCTTGTGCATTTGATAAACCAAATCTTTGGCTTCGCCTAGTTCCAGACACCGTAAGGGCTTGTCATTGAACCCTCTTCTAAACAATTCTTGTAAAGAATAAATTTGTCGAGTCGTGATTCTGGGGACAAAGTCCTTTTAAGGAGGGAAAGATGTAACAATCGAGAAATTTTGTAATTTAAACATTTATTGAATTAAATAAATAATTTATTAATTGAGAAAAATAAATAATTGAGGAAATTATGGTGCGAGAATTTAGTAACTAAATTGAGTAATGTTAATTAAATTGATTAATGATAATTTTACTATTTAAAGATTTAATTTAATGCAATAATTAAATTAAATAAATTATTTAATATTTAAGAAATTAATTAAATTAAATAAAGTGATATTCTAATCTAATTTAATAATTAAATTAGATATATAATAATTTATTAATCATAAGTATTATTAAAATAAAAATTATAATTATTATAGCTATAATTGTAAGTTATGTAAATTTGTTACATGTGTGACAAATAAAACAATATAATATAAATAATATAAAAATAATCTAGTAGGGGGAAATTGTGTTTAGCCAAACAAGGCCTTGTGGCCTTTGGATTATTTTTAACTGACGTGAACTTTTTAGTTCTTACCTGACGTGCGTGGGAGAAGGAGTCAGTTTATATGTGTTACGCATGTTTTTGCCTAAGACTAGATAACAGAGAAATGGAGAGAGAGCTTGGTGAGGAAGAGAGAAAATATATGTTAGGTTTGTAATATTCATGAACGCAATAAAATTGCAAAAATAAGTGCGAAAACGTGTAAAAAATCAGAGTTTAAAATTTTACAAACCATATACCCGGATCACCCTTTATGCACAATTATTAATTATACGAAAAGATAAAGAATAAAATCATACCCTTGAAGATCGAGCTTCCTCAGGTACAAGTTCACCTCCAAATCCTTTCATGTTCAACTTGAATCCACTGGGTTTGGTTCCTTCCTTTGATAAACGTTAGCCACCCATATGTTTGGCATCTAGAGGTGATCCACCAAGGAAAAAGAATTTTCAAGAAGAAGGGGTATTGGATCAAACCCTAGTTTTTCCTATCTGTATAGAAAAAGGGCGTACTCTCCCAACTGTTGGGATTATTACGTATATATTGATATCTGATATAAGACTCCTCTTATAAAGATATCAGGTAACCTTATTAATAAAATAAGGTATTATTTAATTAAACTCTTTTAATTAAATGGGCTCCTAATCTTATTAGGGATAATTAATTAAACTCCTTTAACTAATTTTCCTCCTAATCCTATTAGGAATAAATGAGAGTACTTATATTAAATTAATTTCTAAACTCTTTTAGAAATTAAAATAATAATAATAATTGTAATAATATTAATAAGACTCCTCTTATTAATTTATATTTAATATTTCTAAAATATTAAATAATAAATATTAAGCTATTTAATTTATTCTATCACCATAGATTAAATTAAATATACTTAACATATTATTACGATTATGTCATTAACTTCTTAAATAATTATTCTTCCTTTTATGGTGTGACCCTTTAGGTTCTCCATATTAAACCCTGTGAATAAATCAATTAGAATAATTCTAATCTTATTTAAATAAATAAATTAAACAATTAATTAATTTAAATAAATAATATTTATTCTACAATAGGATAAGCCTCCCTAGCGATCAACGACTTTCCAAATAATATAGATTTCAACATTAATCATAAAAAGAACCTTTGAGTAAATAGTTATCGTGACAATTCAATCCTTCCACCATACAATGTCCCAATTAAATATAAGATACGGAATTCATCACAAGTCTTATTTTATTTAATTATATGTATTTCAACTCTTAAATGCAGAACTCCAAATAATGCAAATTAGAAACTCCTTTCTAATTTCATTCGCTTTTGGCCAAGGACTACTGGGTTGTCATTTATCGAATCACATAGACATTTCTCTTCTTTTTATTAGAAGTGGTAGATTCTTTATTGATCATACATTATCTCCATGTACAACTTATTATACCCAAGCATACTCTTTGATATACCCTAAGAGTCTTAAGGAATAAGTCAATGTATAACTCATCATACACAAGATACTATGATGATCTCAAGTTCAAGGATCACTTGTACTACTATCACTACAGGAATTCCTATTGATAGGCAAGTAAAACTCCATTAGGTATTCCTTAGCGAGCCAATGCTCAAAGGAACTTATTCTCTAATAAGCACCTACATACTTGCTTTTAGTGTCTCCACACAAATGATCATGAGATCAATCATCCTCATCCAATGAGCAAGCAACGTATGTACCAATCTATCCTGGATTCACTTATCCCCAATTTAGTAATCCAATGATTGGGAACTATTTTAGTTTTAAGCTTTCTAAGAATTTAGATCTCATTAGAATGATCATCATCATTATTCTAAAAGCATTGCTTAAAACTATGGGTTTATCACATATTATAAAAACAAGATCATGTAGATAATTAAAAGCCTTTAATAAATTAATACTTTTATTAATAAATGAATAAGATTATTATAAAGTATATGTTTTATCATCAAACATGATTGGCTTGTGTGCATACTACTTTCAATCTCCCACTTGCACTAAAAGCCAATCGTCATGGTATCTCATACTCTTCTTCTTCTAAGTGACGATTATCCTGTTTGTTGGATAAACTTTAGTTAATGGATATGTAATGTTGTTCATGAGAGTCCACTATCTCTATAGTGATTTCCCATCTTTCAATGATTCTAATAATCAAATGAAAGTGCCACAACACATGTTTAGATCCAAGATGAGACTTAGGAACTATTCCTAGTTTTGTAATGAACTTTTAATCCAAACAATCAACTTGCGACTTCATTTATAGCTATATACTTTGTCTTTATCACTAAACCAAAGAACTTTTTGTTTGGAACCTTTCCAATTCAACGCACCAATTGCTCAAGATAACGCTTTACCTTAAAGTGGATTTTTCATCATCTTGGTCATCTCAAAAACTTGAGTCTCATTAAGCCCTCTAGTTTTAATTTAGACCCACCATGAATATGATCACATCCTTAGTGCTTGGGTTAAGCACTTTAAGATGTTTTTTTTTTTTTTATCGACTCATAGTGAACTTCTCCATAATATGATCGATCAACATCGTCTCTCGTACATTTCATTGCATGCATGATTGTCACTCATGCAACCTCTCTTTTCGTGAGTCTGTGGGGACTATTAAGAGATATACACCGCATAGCTCATCGACATGAGACATCTCTTGAGTTTGCCATGCTAAACGACTTTAGCATCAAATGAATATA
Source organism: Panax quinquefolius (assembly GCA_020205615.1). Taxonomy (NCBI): domain Eukaryota; kingdom Viridiplantae; phylum Streptophyta; class Magnoliopsida; order Apiales; family Araliaceae; genus Panax; species Panax quinquefolius. The sequence goes on along the minus strand of CM035154.1, from coordinate 98,422,051 downwards.
CGTTCCTTGGGTTAAGTCGAGCATCCTCTTAAATCTATCTATATAGATTTATATCCCCAATTAAGATACTCTTCCCAAACCATTCATGGAGGAATGTTTAGACAACTTTATCTTTACTGATTGTAGCATTGGCATGTAATTCCTCATCCGTAGTATATCAACATATAATACTAGAAATTTCAAGACGCTCCCACTGACCCTTTTGTACACACTAGGTTCATTCTTATTTTTGATAAAATCAAACTCTTTTAATTGCCTCATCAAAATGAATGTTCCATATTTGAGAAACTTGCTTCAATCCTTTTATCTGAGTGTCAACAACACTTATCTCATCGTATGTAACTGGATCATCATCTTCTATGATGTGTACCTCATCATCATCATCTATGATGAATCCATACCTCCTAGGTATCTTTGGTACTATTTCAGATTTACGATTCAGTTGTGGTACAATAGGTCTATCTACAGGTTCCTCTTATTTGACTTATAGTGTTTTGTGGTTCTTGAACTCTTCAAGATCTATTATCCTCCCACTAGCCCCTTCAATGATAAACACATTTGTCTTAGAAGGCAGCGTGTTTTGCAAGAAACACCTTTTGCTAAGCAGGATTATAGAACATATACCCTAAACTTACTTTAGGATGTCCCACAAATCGACACTTGTCAAATCTTGTCCCAAGCTTATCCTTTGAAACATTTTCACATAAGTTGGACAACCCCTTAACTTAACATACTTAAGATTAGGAATCCTCCCTGTCCATAACTTTTATGGAGTCTTGGGGCTGGATTTTGAGGTTACCTTTTCCGTAGATATGCAACCATTTCTAGGACATGACCCTAGAAGGATACTGGAATGTCGGTAAAATTATTATGGACCGCACCATGTCCAACAAGGTACGAACTTTCCTTTCAGATACATCAATCAATTATTGCGTATCAGGATGTGTCCATTATGAGAAAACCATTTGAGATGATCTAGAAACTTATTGCACAAGTATTTATTCCTTGATCTAATCAAAGAATCTTAATACATTGCCAATTTATTTCACTTTTGAATTCTTTGAACCTTTCAAATAATTCACACTTGTATTTTAGCAAATACACACATTCAACTCTTTGAATGATCATCTCCTTTTCTTATACTAATTTGTTCAATATGCAAAATTATTTTCATATAAGTCAAGTATACAAAATTTATTAAGTAATATTCCAGTTCTATACAAAACATTATTATTATAAATAGAACAACAATTGTTCTTAATTATAATACCAAAGATTTCATTGTCCAACAATAAAATGGAAATAATATTTTTAACAAGAATTGGAATACAATAACAACTTATTGACTTAATAGATTTGCCTGTAGGCAATGCTAAACTATAAGTTTCTATAGCAAATGCAGCAACCTTTGCTTCATTTTCCACACATAGGATTACTTATCTTTGTTTAACTTTCTACTTCTGCTTGGTCCCTTCATAAATCTATATTTATGATAACCAAAGTCGGTATCCAATACCCAAGTAGAACCTTGACTTAAAGAAAAAATTATTTTAAATCATGAACAAATTTGTATTTGTAACCAAAACTTCACTAAGCTTCTTTTGGTTAGCCTCAGCAAGATGCTTCTTGCAGTTTCTTTCCAGTGTCCAGGCTTATAGCAGTGGAAGCAAACTCCTTTGCTATCCGTATTAGTTTTGTTCTTATTATCCTTTGTTTATGCCTTTCTATTTACCTTCTTTGAATTGTTCTTCTTTTCAGAAGATCCTTTGGCCCCTACTAGTAAGACTTGATCTTTCTTGGTTGAAAAGTGACTCAACATTTTTCAACATGTTAAGCAAATCAGCGAGGCTGATGTCTATCTTGTTTATATGAAAAATTCACAACAATTATGAAAGGAGTCCGGGAGTGAGTGCAAGATCAAATCTTGGCTCAACTCTCCATCCATGAAAAAACCAGTTGTCCTAATTTGATCAATCAAATTGATTATGTTAAGAACTTTTTATCTGCATTTATAGTGCCATTGGCCATTCTAGATCGGAAGAGCTCCTTAGATATCTCGATATCTATCGGTCCCCACTTTCTTCACCATCAACTACTTGATGTGCGGGAATATAGTAGGAGCGTCCATAATTTCATCTTGTGGCGAAGCTCATACATACTCATGGATGCGAGCATGATGCATTGAGCTAATCGTGCATCATCTTGCCACTTTCTAAAAGTAGCAATCTCTTCCTCGGAGAGGCATTATGCGCAACCATCAGCAGGATAAGCGTATTAAGGACATAAGATAGCTTTTCAGCTATGAGAACTATTCTCAAATTCCTTAACCAATCCTTTTAATTCGGTCCGGTTAAATAGCATCTAATATGCTTCGCAGTGATAGTAATTTAGACATTGTAAAATTCTGTAAATGAATTTGTAATTAACAACATTTTAACATACATTCTTTTATTAATTACCAAAATAAATTAGGTCTTGTTTTAAATTGGCATCTCCGCATCTCCCACTATTTTCTCCAAACTATATTACCCTCACTTATATAGTTCAACAAAATCTAATTAAAGATTTGCTAGTGAGAATAAAGATCCCATTTCAAATGTATATAGCCTTGTGGTGACACAACAAACTATATATAAATAAATAGGTAGACAATTTTTGTCAATTACATCAACTATGCAACTCCTTTTCTTTGGCCTCTTAGATTATTTTGATCAAGTGGTGGCACATCCGAATCAAAATTATCCAAGTTAAGTCCAACCTAGCACTCCATATATTCAAAAAAGAAAAATATCATCCTTGTGGTGACACAACAAAACAATATTGTTCTATTTTCTTTATAAGCATCAAATGTGATAAATTAACATCTTAAATACTTAATATTTGCCTTGTGGTGACACAACAAACTCATATTAAATATTTTAAACTCTATTAATTTTATCATGCTAGAAGGCGACATTTGATATTCCAAATATCTTTGAACGCTTAGGACTTAATATAAAAATTTGAGGGGTTTGTTATTAATTTGTCTCATCTTGTTTAGCGCGCATGCACACACACACACACATATATATATATATATATATATATATATATAAAATACGCGTTATATTAATTAACATGCGAATCATGTTTGCATAATATATAATATATATAGTATAAGCATGCACATATAGAATACTATATTCTACCCGGATTGATTATGGACTTTTATTCTAGTTTGGTTCACTAGAGCCACCAAGTGAGCCAAAAGGTCAAACCCTAGGGGTGCAAGAAATAATATTTAATTATAACTTTTACATTTAAACCCGGGCTCCATTACAAACGGGTCTTCAAGCGCTCGTTGCTCATTAATCTCCAATTTTTTCAAAATTAATTCTAACTATTCCTATTACAAAACTATTTAAAATAAATAGAAACCTTGATCGCCAGATCGAGGGAAGTACATAGAGGAGATAAAATTTACATTAAGAAAAAATTAGAGAAGACGAGGTACGCAGACCCCATTTAATAAAACTCATACATTCATGCATCCAACTAAAATAAAATCCAATCACATTGGTCAATAGTCCATAATCAATCCCATTTATTATCATACATATCACCATATGCATCAATACATAACATTCATCTGATGAATAATAAACATTCAATATATATATTGATATCAGTTAATGGAAAAATTTAGGTAGTATAAAATCTATTTTTGAATCAAAATAAACTCCTTTATTTTAATCCAAATTTAAATCAAAATAAAACTATTTTATTTTAATTTATCCAATTTTGAATAAAATAAACTATTTTATTTTAATCAAAATCTTTAATCAAAATAAACTCCTTTATTTTAATTAATTATGGAATCCAATTCCATGTAAAAAAAAATAACTCCTTTATTAAAGGAAACACGGATTCTCTTTTCCTATTCACAAATAAACTCCTTTATTTTGAATAATATGAAATCTTATTTCATATCTAAATAAACTCCTTTATTTAAGGAAATTAGGATTCTCTTTCTATTCACAAATAAACTCCTTTATTTTTTTGAATAATATGAAATCTTATTTCATATCTAAATAAACTCCTTTATTTAAGGAAAAATATAATCCAATTTCAACTCCAATTAGTTATCATGGAATCCAATTCCAACTCTAATTAGTTAGCATGAAATTCAAATTTTAAAATTAAAATAAACCTTTTATTTTAATATTAAAATAAACTTTTATTTTAAAATTAAAATAAACTTTATTTTAATTCTAAAATTATTAAGAATAATATATATATAACTATTTTATATATATATATATATATATATATATATTATAACCGTATATATATATGTCACGTTAATATATATTGTAACTTAGAATGACCGAAGTTAACGTGAATGAAAGCATGTTATTATTTTATTTTATTTTTGAACCACGGATTCTCATAATATATTAACCATACAAGATATCCTGGAAAAACCGAACACATCATTTTTCGTGGGTTAATATCATGCCAATGATTGCTAATGATTGCTAATGATTATATCATATATAATTAAAGCATACTTGGTACCAATTCCGTGCATGATTATATCGGCTTTTCTTATTTTATTTTTTTTATTTTTAAAATAAATTTTATACAATAAAATTATGCCCAATTAAATTATTCTAAACATATATCAATATACATATTAAATTAAAATAATTAATAATTCGCATAAAGGTTTGGCTCTGATACCACTGTTAGGTTTGTAATATTCATGAACGCAATCAAATTGCAAAAATAAGTGCGGAAACGTGTAAAAAATCAGAGTTTAAAATTTTCCAAACCATATACCCGGATCACCCTTTATGCATAATTATTAATTATACGAAAAGATAAAGAATAAAATCATACCCTTGAAGATCGAGCTTCCTCAGGTATAAGTTCACCTCCAAATCCTTTCGCGTTCAACTTGAAACCACCGGGTTTGGTTCCTTCCTTTGATCAACGTTAGCCACCCATATGTTTGGCCTCTAGAGGTGATCCACCAAGGAAAGAGAATTTTCAAGAAGAAGGGGTATTGGCTCAAACCCTAGTTTTTCCTATCTGTATAGAAAAAGGGCGTACTCTCCCAACTGTTGGGATTATTACGTATATATTGATATCTGATATAAGACTCCTCTTATAAAAATATCAGGTAACCTTATTTAATAAAATAAGGTATTATTTAATTAAACTCTTTTAATTAAATGAGCTCCCTAATCTTATTAGGGATAATTAATTAAACTCCTTTAACTAATTTTCCCTCCTAATCCTATTAGGAATAAATGAGAGTACTTATATTAAATTAATTTCTAAACTCTTTTAGAAATTAAAATAATAATAATAATTATAATAATATTAATAAGACTCCTCTTATTAATTTATATTTAATATTTCCAAAATATTAAATAATAAATATTAAGCTATTTAATTTATTCTATCACCATAGATTAAATTAAATATACTTAACATATTATTACGATTATGTCATTAACTTCTTAAATAATTATTCTTCCTTTTATGGTGTGACCCTTTAGGTTCTCCATATTAAACCTAGGTTGTGAATAAATCAATTAGAAACAATTCTAATCTTATTTAAATAAATAAATTAAACAATTAATTTATTTAAATAAATAATATTTATTTTACAATAGGGATAAGCCTCCTAGCGATCAACGACTTTCCGGATAATATAGATTTCAACATTAATCATAAAAGAACCTTTGAGTAAATAGTTACTGTATAATTCAATCCTTCCACCATACAATGTCCCAATTAAATATAAGACATGGAATTCTTCACAAGTCTTATTTTATTTAATTATATGTATTTCGACTCTTAAATGCACAACTCCAAATAATGCAAATTAGAAACTCCTTTTTAATTTCATTACGCCTTAAAGGACTCTTCGGGTTGTCATTTATCGAATCACATAGGACATTTCTCTTCTTTTATTAGAAGTGGTAGATTCTTTATTGATCATACATTATCTCCATGTATAACTTATTATACCCAAGCATACCCTTTGATATACCCTAATTGTCTTAAGGAATAAGTCAAAGTATAACTCATCATACACAAGATACTATGATGATCTCAAGTCCAAGGATCACTTGTACTTACTATCACTACAGAATTCCTATTGACAAAGTAAGTAAAACTCCATTAGGTATTCCTTAGCGAGCCACGCTCGATGAACTTATTCTCTAATAAGCACCTACATACTTGCTTTAGTGTCTCCACACAAATGATCACGAGATCAATCATCCTCATCCAATGAAAGCAAGCAACGTATGTACCAATCTATCCGGATTCACTAATCCCCAATTTAGTAATCCAATGATTGGGAACTATTTTAGTTTTAAGCTTTCTAAGAATTTAGATCTCATTAGAATGATCATCATCATTATTCTAAAAGCATTGCTTAAAACTATGGGTTTATCACATATTATAAAAACAAAGATCATGTAGATAATTAAAAGCCTTTAATAAATTAATACTTTTTATTAATAAATGAATAAGATTGTTATAAAGTATATGCTTTATCATCAAACATGATTGGCTTGTGTGCATACTACTTTCAATACAGAGGTTTTGAAAGAGAGAGAGAGAGAGTTTTCTGAGTTTATCAAGAAGAAGGAGAAGGACTGCTAAAACTTGTGATCATCTTGCAAACAAATTAAGCATTGAAGGTATAAAAACCTAAGCTTATGTTCTAAATTTAAAATATGAGATTGTGTGAATTTGATATTGTAATTGTTAAATTAGTTTATGTAATCAATTGGTTGATATTTATACATGATTGTAGTAAGAGAATTCATGAAAATTATGTTGGTATTCTTGAGTTTTCTTGGAAAAAAAGGAAAGAATTGGGTGGATGATTTTCTATAGTAATTGATAATTGTGTTGTAGAAGGTTCATAACCTGTTATATGTTGTCTTCAAATAGTTTTAAAGTATCAAATTTATGGAAAAATTGGTTTGAAAGAAGAAAGTTAGTATAACAGTGATATGTTTATATAATATGGCTTGTGTAAGTACAAAATTTGATGTCCAATACTTGCTATAATCTGTAAATTGATGTTAGATTATGTTAGTACATCAAGAAATGAAAACAACATAATTTAAATCATGTCAATTGGTTAAGAAACGAAGTCGTGGCAATCAAATTGGCTAAAAGTGTTAAAAATGAAGAAATTGGGAAAAAGTGTGGTTTTGATCCTTAAAAATTCATTATATATAATGTTAATGTGGTTAGAATTTTGAATTGCATGTTTATTGATGTTATTAAAAGATTTTAGTGGTTAGGTTTTGTGAGATATCTGTGGAATTGGGAGAATTTTTGGTGTGTTACGTATATGAAGGTCATTGCAGTTTACATACAGATATAGGCGCATTGTTAGTTTATCGAGCACCAAATAGCAGTACTGCTGTAGGTTGCAAGTCTTGGGGTAGCAAATTGCGTCATGCCCTGAGCCTAGGCAATGAGTTGTGATTGTTTGTGGGTTGTTATACAAGGGTCTAATCTAGTTTTGCATGCATGATGAAGATGTTAAAACATTATGTGGACTACAATAATAGATTATAATATGATGTAATATAAAATGTGAAGATTTTAAGTGGTCATTTAAATAAGTTATGTAATGAACAAAAATTGACGTTTATAAGAGCTAGAAGTGAATGATAAAGCTTATGTTAAGCGATAGTGAGATTTCAGATTCGTTAGAGAGGTTAACCAACCTGATTAGACATTAAGTTAACGGTTATGGCTTAAATGGTGGGTTAAACCTATAAAGCTAATGTTAATACAAATAATTGGTATTACAATTTCAATGGTATGTGTAGGGTAATTGGCGAACATTATTTACTTGTGTAGCTTACACACGAGGCAAGTTCCCTAACTTCATTCTCTTTATTATGAATGCAAGTTCCCTAACTTCATTCTCTTTATAATGAATGCAAGTTCCATAATTTCGTTATTTTGTTATTATCAAGCCAGCTTTCTAGTTCTAAATTATCATTATGCAAATCCTATATTACAGTTGAGCAAGCCTAATGATTCTATCTTGTGTATGGTTGTATAAGCTCTTGTAATCTAATTCGTTACATCAAGTGAGTTACACTTTCCTATTTCTCGTTATTGCTATTCAAAACATATACTGTTTTAATACATTGATTCAAATGAGATTATTCTGACTCTTTTGAATGTAGTACTTTGCATATATATACCATGTCTATTCAAATGTATATTATTGTCATTCAATCTTTGACTTAAACAACCTTGATCAATTCTATATTATTGCGTTGAACCTTCAAATACCAAGCAAACTCTTATTGATTGGACTGATCTATAATTGAATAGTGTTCTAAAATTCTAGAACCACTGATAAGCTAGTTCCGAGCTAAACTTTCTTTAGTGCAGAAATCCTAAAGTCAAACTGAGATGAACAACCCTGATATAGGGGATTATGTACGTGTAATGTTTAGATGTTTGTGCACAATACATGGTACAAAGGGCTGATCCCCCTAAGTACGTAAAGCAGGGTCTGTATAGTCTAAATGACTGTTAAGGTTGGGGTAATAATACCTAAATACTGGGGACATAGTTCGTGGTCATAAGACCCTCAGATATTAAATTCAAACTTGTTTTCTATTCTGATATGTAGAATAACTTCACCATTATTCAGTATTCGTTGTTCATACTCTTGTTTATATTGTTATTACTCTTTATATCAATGAGCAATTGTTTGCTCACTCTTGTAATTAACACTGCAGCTAAAGTTGAGGGGGTTGATGAGCCGTCTACTAGCAAAGGAAAGGGCAAGGTATCCAAGTGATGAAGATTTATTGAATTTATTTATATGAAATTATGTTATAAGTCTTAATTTATTTATGTGATGTATTTCGTAGACTTATGTAATAATTTAAGGTTAGGTTACCTAAGATTGTTTTTAAGATGATGTAACCCTTTAATGGGAAGATTATTGTTTAAGTTATTTAAATTATGTCTTTATCCTTTGTTATGGGTAGTTAGATGTAATGGTTTTAGATAGTGAACACCAAATCCTGTGGGAATGGAGTACCCGGATTTGGGGGTGTCACAATTCTCTAATTTGCAAGAAGAATCGTTGTGACTTCCTCTTTATTATAATTGCCTCCTTCTTTTCAATCGGAAGATTCTCGCTTTGTAAGAACTCCAAATAAGGGATTCGTCAATCCACTATGTTATCAATGAAGGCGCATTCCTCCTCCCTAGGGTATTCTAGGCATGAAACACATTGTCGTTGTAGGGCATTTGCTTGATGAGTTAATATTATTAATTTATTTTGATTATTTTATATTTATTTTTATTGCATGTTTCATGTGTATATGAGCTTTAAGGTGTTTAATTATTTCAAGAAGAATTGGAGCTGAAATGAGGAAAAATGAAAAATTACAGGGTTTTTAGCATTAAGTTAGATGTATGTTTTTGTCTTGGGACTTTGATTTTATTGTAGAGCTCTTCCTTAGCTTTTTGGAACATTTTTAATCGTTTCAATCGGAGTTCATATGAAAAAATTAAGATTTTTTTATCAAATGAACGTTGAACCTCAAAGTTTGGAGGTTGCAATTTATACAGCAGTCACTTAGAGTCCGATTTCGACCTTGATGAAGCCCGAATCTGTAAATTCTCAAAGAATTAAAGTTGTAGATCTCGTCAAAATCTTCGATTTGATAGGTATCAGGCCTCATAACTCTTCTCGGATCAAAGGTTAGGTTTGTTTTACCAAAGCATATCGCAGCAGGAAATATGGACGAATTTGAGCAGAAAAATTAGGAAATCTTGGATTTATGGAAAGTTTGTAAAAGCAGATTTCTATATGGAATTGGATTGATATTTCTATTAGATTAAGGATATCTTTTAGACTAAGATTTATTTCCAAGTTAGATTCTATTTCTTTATGGAAACTTGTTATGATTTGTAATTCCTTTTAGGATTTGGATTTCTAATTCTCACACGATTTAGGACTCTGTCTAGCACTATAAATAGAGGATGATAGTTAGAGTTTTATTCATTCAATTATCTATTACATTCTCTCGTCTACAACATTAGAGGATTGAAGACATAAGCTATGTTCTTTTTATTCAGTTCTAAGGGATATTGAACCTTATTTATAATTAATGGTTAATTGAGTATTCATTATTTATTCCTTCTCAAATTAAATTCATTCTTGATAATCTGATTTAATTTCTGAATTCTATTTGGCTTAACTAATTTGATTTCTGCGGATTGAATTGGTTAACGAATATCATATGCTAGATCAAGTGATAATATTACGTGTAATTAATATTGTTACTAATCACTAGTAATAATTAGTAATACCTGATTGTGGACAAGCTTTTGAGTATTGCTATGATTATTAGAAGACAAGTTAAACGATCCGAGCTTATGTGTTTGTTGCTTGGAATAGTCGAATTCCCTAGTTCTTAATGTTGCTGTTATATTAAATCTAGAGAGCTTGTTCTAGGTTATATAATTGTTATAATCTTGTAAGGAGATTGTTTTATTAAGTGACAGTCTAAGGGGAGTTTCGGGTAGCAGAGCTGTTAGAGTTTATGCCCTAGAGGCCAATTATTTGATATAATTGCTTAACATTTTTTATATTATATCTGATTGAATAAATGAATTATTTTATTATGGTTTCATTTACTATGTTATATAAATGTTAGCATAATAAAAGTCCTTAGAATGGTAATACAAATTATATAGCTTCAAGTATATGACCTGAACATGAGATTAAATAATTATAATTATTATCATTGCTCTTAAATGTCCCTAGTCGAGTGATAAGTGGATTTCATATCCACGAATCGTTGTCCATTTCATGCTTATTTATTGCTATTTTCTTGTGTGCATCTTCGTTTTTATTTGTTTTATGTTCTTTTTACATGTAGGATGGTTGTTGTGGCATTTAACGAAGATTTGGAGTCATTTGGAATCATTTGGAGTCAATTGGAGCATTTTTGGAAGTTATCTTGAAGCAAGTAAAGTCATTTAGCAGAATAGACCCCTGCCGGGGCGGGTCTATTTAGATTGTCTACCCCCGCCGGGGCGGGGGGTCTTCCTATGAATTTAGCAGATTGGTAGCCCACCAAGGCGGGCCCTTTTTGTCATACACCCAGTAGGAAGGCGAAAAGTCTTGGGATCTGAGTGTTATGTTTTGTTTGAAACTCTGCTAGAACTTGGATGTTAAGCTTTTGGATTGTATGTGAACTCTATTTGATGGGAAATTTTGACTGGGACTTGTGTGTTGGACATCTATTACTCTATAAACAACGAATTTAACAACACACAAGGCATATTACGAAGATTAATTCCAGTTTTTCTTAGCAAACAGTGGAGGGAGATTTCGAGGAGATTTTCGAGTTAATTGCAATTCTAGTCTACGTGAAGGGTGTTTTTCAATATTCTTCATCTTAGACTATTATTTGTAATTGAAAAAATGTTATCTTTGATTTATTCAATAGTTATTTCATTTATGATGAACTAATTCACTTTTTAGGCTTGTGATGGATCCTTAGGTGAAACGATGATTTTGTAAACTTTGATTTCCAGTTCAATAAGCTATTTTCCAGTTTATCTATATTAATTTGATCTTGAATTTATGAATTGCCTGATCAACAATTCTTTGTGGATTTGTATGGAATCGAGAGAGGATATTCAAATCTAGACTTAGTTAATATAACATGTGTTCAAGAATTTTGTGAATAGTAGAATCTTGATGAATGTTAAGGTAGAGATATGCTTGACATCGCATGTAATCGGATAGGGAACTTAATTTTAAACCTTCTTTAATTGTAATTCACATAAAGATATAGTGAGTTAGTTGATTAAGGTGTTTAACTTGTTTCTATCTAATTTGTGGATTTAAGTTAATACGGTATTAGTGCATCGAGAGGTGGCTATTACTACATTCGTGTTCTTGATTAATAAACTAGGATAGTAATTTGAATTGGAATAAAGGTGTAGAAATCAGAGTGAAGCTTAGGGTGAAATCATAAGTCTAATTCTCCATTAATTGTTTGAAATTCCAGATTTTGATACTTGTGATAGTTTTGTGGTTATTTGTGAGAGCCCCAAATCCGGGTCCCAAATCACCACGGATTTGGTTCAATCATTCTATCACTATTTGCGGAAGATATAAACATAAATTGTTTATACAGTACACTTTACACACTATTCCCCAAAATCGAGTAACCTTAACTTATAAACAAATTATAAACTATCTAACACATAACATTATTATCCAACTAAACTATTATAAACTAGCCGCACATTTTATCCCCAACTGAACTTGGCATTTTCTTTTTTCCTGTATCCGAACGCATTCGCCTTATCTGCAATGTTTATCATGATATAGGAAGGGTGAGCATGAAAGTTGCCCATCAAGTTTAAATACAATTTAAGGATACATCATGATTGAAAGAGTCTGAATAATAAGCTGGCTATAATTCATCAATATAATTGAGAACTAGCACGAACAAACTTTTGACTGAACAAGTATTGAACATGAACAAATATATCTGGACCAACTGGTAATGAAGGTGATCAGCCTTTCATACCTGACTTATACATGCAATATGTACAGAGTACAATTATCCATAGCAATCAGCAATGATTAACCATAAGCAGATCTGAATGAAACAACTCTTAATAGAGTTAAGAAAAACTTGCCTGAACCGTTGATTACCGCTATGCAATTTAATATGCTTTGTCTGAAGACCTATTATTAATAATATGTATTTCTAAGTTAGAATAATATCATCACAATATTTAAAAATAACCTAAACACATAACACATAACCCTATCAATCTATACAACACATAACACCTAGCCTCAAGTCAAACTATTTAAGTCTGAGTTGAACCCGACAAAATTCTAACATCCCGACGGTCAAGTCGGACAAACATCGAGTTTAAGTTCAATTAAACTCTGCCTAAACACTTAACAATTATCTTAAATAATTTATTATCAGTTAAAATATTTTTTTTATAGACTTGCAATAATTTTCAGATTACAACTACCTTTAATTCACTTAATATTATTAATCTTGATAATATTTAATTCACCTCTTAGTATTACTAGTTCACTAATAACACTTTTATCCGCTTACTAATATTATTAATATCTCAATAATATTTTAATACTTTACTAATATTAGTAATTCTCTTAATTATATTTTAATCATGCATTAATATTATTACTTTAATAATATCTTAATTATGCTTTAGTATCATTAATCAATTACTAATACTTTTAGTCATTTACCAATCGTATTAATATTTTATTTATTTACTAATAATATTTTATTCTTTTACTAATGTTATTACTTTAATAACATTTTATTTAATCTCGAATATTATTATTTACTTAGTAATATTTTAATCATTTAATAATACTTTAATTTAATATTATTAATCTTTTAATAATATTTTAATCTAAGATTAATATTTTAATTTAATATTATTAATCATTTAATAATACTTTAATGAAATTTTAATCTTAATATTTTTATTTACTTAACAATATCATATTCTAATATTATTAATATCATAATAACATTTTAAATAATTTATTAGATCAATAAACAATTTATTTTAATTGTTCACCCTTTATTAAACCTCTTATTTAATATCCATAAAAGGTCATAAATAATATTTCTTATTATAAATTACCAAAATGCCCTAAAATAGTCATAATATTATATATTAGGAGTATTCAAGCATTAAAATCATATTTTTCATATTTAAGACATCATTTAACTATTTATTTTCTTTTATTCATAACTTAATCATTTTTAGGAAAAATAGCAAACTGATTCCAAAAATTCTTCTTTTCTGGATTTGGACAGTATATGACCCACCAATGATCCCCAAATTTTTCTAGAATTTTAGAAAATGATTTACGAATTTTAAAATGCCCAAAACACTCGGATCTTGCTTCATTTTTCATAAATCGAGTTTTCTTCCAAAAAATCTAAAATTTTCAGGGTATACTCTCATAACATATATGAACCTACGGAAATAGCCATTACGCATAACCTATACATCGAAACGCGTCCGTTCTTTTTCCTACATGTAGATAACTTCTTAAGGTACCTCTGTGATTTTTCGCAGATTTTTAAAAGACTAGCAACGGACCGAAACAACCTCAAGAAAAATGGAATAGTAACTATTTTAGGGTTTCAAAACCTCAATACACTATGTGGACTGTTTTGGGGAAAACAGTCCCCATGGCTTCAATACTTGCTAGGTTTGTGTTCTACCACTTGGGTTTACTAGATAACTCATGTATCTAGCACCCCCCTTCGACGGATCACAAATCCAAGTTGTAAAACTTGAGTTACACAAGATTTAGTGGAAGAAAAACAAGGGTTTCACCCCATGGAGAACATGTGCTCATTTTCTTCCTCTAAACCTTTGATCTAACACTCAAGATACTTAGTTCCATACATGATGATATGTAGAACTAGGGTATCTTGAGTATTTGTTCATAACACCAACAAAACTCAAGCTAAAATACAAAGTAGAAGAAGAATAAGAAAAGAATGGATGAGAACCTCACCTAGTTTTATTTGTTATCCATCTTGATCTTCCAAAGTAGTATATAATCTTAGGGTGCATAAACAAACTATCACACCTCTCTCTCTCTCACAAAACTGAAACTCTCTCTCTCTCTTTCTCTCTCTTGAAGTTTGCTAGCTTGGGAGAAAAAGATATAAGAAGAAGAATGAGAGAAAATGAAATGTGCTAGCAAATGAGATGGGTGATTAACTATTATCCCCCATACATTTATTGTCCCATGGATAAAAGGCTTTGCCTTATCCTTTCAATTAGCCTAAACATGCGATTAAGAGTGCTTAATAGATTTGCAACCAATGAGAGCTTGACAACCATGTACTTGTGTATAAGAGTTACTAATTATGGACATTGTTTAGCTTAATTAGTTGCCTTAAAAAGGCCTTAAATAGGTGGTCTCTCTATCCCATAATATCCTCCATTTAGCTTTTATTTTAATGCACAAATTTGATTAATCAAAAGTCTAAAATACCCTTAATCAAGTGGGATAAGCATTGATTTGCATTTTATTTCTTTTGGGCTTCCCCTTTAATTGTTTTGGGCCATGTAATGAACATAGTCTAACAATTTTAATATATACTACCCAAATTGTTTATATAGGGTTTCCATTCCCAATCTTATGAAATTTAATTACTTATACATGTGACTTTAGCTCATAACCTAATTAGGTTTACTAGAAATAGGTTTAAAATTATTAGTCACTTGAAATAACAAAATTATCCACTTAAGCTAGTATACATATTAAATACTAACCTTTCTTTACTACCAGAACTCTTAGGTTATTTAATTGTCTCACCTAATGTATAATTAGGTTACAAAACTTTTATTTGTAATGAAATCTATAAATGTATATATCCATACCTATAGTATATATGTTTATTGATCCATGCACCACTTCACGGGACACCAGTTTCTATTATTTTGGATCGGGATCCGCGATTTACTTCTCGATTTTGGAAAGGATTTCAACGAGCTTAGGGAACGCGACTCAACTATAGTACATCTTTTCAGCCGCAGACAGATGGACAATCAGAGAGAACTATTCAGACATTAGAAGACATGTTGCGATCTTGTGCTTTAGAGTGGACATGAAACTGGGATGATTATTTGAGTTTGGTGGAGTTCGCATATAATAACAATTGGCAAGCTAGTATTGGTATGGCTCCTTTTGAAGCCTTGTATGGTAAGAAGTGTCGAGCTCCGATTTATTGGGATGAGGTTGGAGAAAGGGTAATAGAAGGACCTGATCTGGTTAGAATTACTACGGAGAAGGTAGCAGTGGCTAAAGAAAAGTTGAAAGAAGCTAGATCGCGACAAAAGAGTTATGCTGATATTCATAAGAGGGCTCTTGAATTCACGCCTCGTGAACACGTGTTTTTGAAAGTTTCTCCATGGAAAGGTGTTCGAAGGTTTTGTTTGAAAGGGAAGCTTAGTCCGCGTTTCATTGGCCCTTTTGAAGTCCTTGAGAGAGTTGGAGAAGTGGCATATCGGGTGGCTTTGCCTCCACAATTATCTCATGTGCATAATATCTTTCATGTTTCGGTGTTAAGGAAATATAACTATCATCCGCTTCATGTTGTGCAATACCCATTACATAAGATTCAAGAAGATCTTACTTGTGTGGAAGAAGCCGAGGGGATTCTAGATCGTCAAGAACGAAATATGAGGAGGAAGACAATTCCTTTTGTTAAAGTATTGTGGAAAAACCATTCAGAGCGGGAAGCTACTTGGGAGATGGAGGAGTCTATTTGTTTTAATATCCACATCTTTTGAATATTTAGGTACGCTTACGTTCTTTTGATTCCTGGATAGAATCCTTTTTAAGGGAAGGTGATGTAATACCCAATAAAATAATAATAAAATAATTAAGTAAGCTTTAAAATATTTAATTGGGCTTTCCTTATGTTTGAGTCAGATTCTATTTAATTTATTTGGACCATAATAAGTAATATTACATTAAATTGGGTCTTTTAATTAATTGGGTCTAAATTATAATTGTGTAATTTTAAAATCCTAATAGAATTAATAAAACAAATTAATTAATAATTAAATAGCTAAAACCTAGTTATACTTTATTACGTATGAGTTGTGAGAATAGAATAGAAGAAAAAGGAAGAGGCGTAAGAAGAACGAGGGAACGAGGGAACGTGACTGGGATTGCAAAAGGGTTTGAGAGCAATATCTTTAAACTTTATTCACCATATTCTTCTTCACAAAGGTAATTGTTGTACTATTTTTTTGAATACAAAACAATTATTTTGTTATTGTAATTACAATCTATTTTTGTTGTTGTATTTGCAATCTATTTTAAAATTTTATTATGCCGCTTTGATTAGTTGAATTTGTTAATGAAATTTTGATTTACAATTAAGTTATATGATATATATATATATATATAAACGTAAAAATTTTGGCATTTTATATATATGTATATATATATATATATATATATATATAAACCATTTAAGCTTTATTCTAATATATATATATATATATATATATATATATACTTGATTCCTTATTCTAGTTATATATTATATATATATATATATATATATATATATATTTGTAGAAATTTAATAAAGAGAAATGATAAATAATATTATAATATTGTTATTATAATTAAAATATATCTTTTGATTACAAGTGAATATAGTATATTAAAATTTATTGAATTTATGAAAATATAATTTGTATGAGTTCGTAATTTAATTATATGCTTTATATTTTATTTTGATAATTAGATCAGATTGGGGGAGTTTAGCGGGTGATTTTTGGATTCGGAGAATTATTTTGGTACTATATTAAGGTACCGATTCCGTAATTTTTCAAATGATATTCCTTTAAATTTAATTCGCTCGCTTTTGTACTCGCTTAGAAATTTGGTATCGCTTCTGGGATTATTCTTTATTGTCAAAATTATTGAGATAGTTTCGTTTTGGCGTTGATATTTGAATTCGTATTTGTACTCTTTGAACTAGTTAATCGTGTCAATGTGTTTTGGAGACTTTATTCGTTTGCACCATTGTTCGTATATTTTCGTTCACACTCGGAGTTATTTTGATCATTGATATCTTGTAATAATTGGGTATGTTTGTATTTGATAATTCAATTTCATTTGAATATGGTCATGTAAGCCTTGTGATTTGAACCCCTTTTGGCTTACATTTTGTAGTTTGATCAATAGGGAATACTTGAGCTTACCACCTGTGGGGGTACCACATGCATGTCCTCTTGACACATAGGCATGACACCTTCCGTGGCGGTGTGATTAGTCCACGGCGTATCCTTTTGTATGCTCTGGGTATGAGCTTTGGCCATTTGATATATTTGTTCGTGATATATGTATGGGTTGCACCCAAAGATTTGATTTGATTTGATTTATTTGGCGATTTAGTGACGATGTGTCGTATGTGCATTATCCGATTTGATTTATATACATCATGATACCGATGTATTTTGTTAGCCTTTGCTATTTGTATTTGAGCTCAAGATGAAGTTGTCACCTTACAACCATTTGATTCAAATTTTATTTGTTTGGGGATTCTTTTGGCTATAATTATTCGATTGACAGTGTTAGTCATTTGTAAATGGACTCACAAATTCTAATTTATTCGTAATTCGTTTGTAATTCACATGTGTTCATTCATTCAACTCTTTTAGATTCATTACTTATTGTGATATATTTATTTGTCTTCATATCCGTACTGGGCAATTGGCTCACGCTGTGTTCTTTTTCCGGCAGGTAATCAGGGGTGATCAGGATTTGTGGGATGAGAGCTACCTTTGATCCAAATGAGTAGATTAGCTTTTGAGATTATTAATAGACTTGGTTTTCCTAAGATTTTGTAATTGGATGTTTTGGGGTCTATTTTGACATTTATTTCTTATTAGTAGAGACTGTGTAAATGTAGAGTTCCTTCTATTTAAATTGGAGTATGTGACTTTTGGTATTAAATTTTATTGGAGATATTTTGAGGTTTATTAGAGGTTTGTATTTATTATGTTTGTGCGTGACATCCCTTTTTCCTTTTGGGAAAGGGGGTGTTATAGAGTTGGAATCAGAGATTAGGTTATGATCTTGTAAATTGCCTTTTAGGCTTGACCTGTGAGTTATAGGTAGACCACTCGGTAGATTTAAGATTTTCGTTCTGCATAAATTTGTCCTTGATTATTTGTTTTGATATGTTTATTCTTATTTGTTTTTTTGTATCATAGATGGCTTGTAGGTCTTCGAGAATTGTTGGGAGGCAGGGTAATAACGGTAGGAGGGGTTAGAGGCAGCCTCAGGCTGAGGCTGTTAACCAAGGTGGAAACGATGAGAATTAGGGTAATGTGACAATAACCCCGACTATGGTTGCAGCAATGGTGAATGAGGCAGTTACGCAGGCCGTGGCACAAGCTATGCAGGGTATTTCGAAGATGCAAGGAAATCAGAATGCAAATGGCATGGGGGATGATGCAGAGATACCACAACATGAGCAGAATGTTCCTCCTGAGGATCAAGTGGGTCAGCAAGTGCAGTTATTGTATGTGTTATTGGAGAGGTTCATTAATCAGAAGCCCAACTCTTTTCGTTTTGCTCCAACTCCAATTGATGCGGAGAACTGGATCACCCACTTGGAGAAGATTTTTGATGTTATTGGGTGTACCAAAAATTAGAAGGTGAGATTAGCAGTATATAAGCTAGAGGATGATGCTCAGCGATGGTGGAAATTGTTGAAGGCTACATAGGGAGATGGATTTATGGATGGATTCATATGGAGTGGTTTTTGTGACCTTTTCTATCAGCAGTATTTCCCAAACGCTGATAGGGATGCATACATCAGGGAATTTGTGTCCATTCGGCAGAGGGAAGATGAGACTATTACCGATTTCATAGTGAGGTTTACGAGATTGGATGGTTTTACGGGTTCAATAGCTGGGACAACTGCACAACAGGCAGAAAAGTTTAAATGGACTTTGAAATATGAGTATAGGAGATCGATCATCCACACCATATTTACAAATGTATCACAGGTGACTAATGCAGCTAAGAGTGTGGAAATGGAGAACAAGGACTTTCGAGCTTCCAAATCAGAAGGGAGTCAAAAGAGAGATAGAGATGACCCGCAAGGGCAAGGAATGGGGCAGTTTGGTAGAAATCAGAATAGAAGGCAAAATAATTGGAATGAGCCTCCATCGGGTCAGCGATTTAATCCTCGAAGGGATATTGCTTACCCAATGCAGCAGGGTGGTCGTGGAGGTCAGCAGCAGGGTCAGTGGCAAGCTGGAGGGCAATATCAAAATAGGGGATTTCAATAGAACAGGGTTTCAAAGAAATCGTAATCGTGGTCAAGACGCCAACAGTGAGTCAAATTCGTGGCGGTATCCAGATCGGCAGTGGGGCAATCCAACCTTTTACGTCTTCCACCTGGTCCATGTGCTACTTGTGGTGGGTATCATGCTGGTAGGGCGTGCTATAGAGAGACAGGGGCTTGTTTCTTATGTGGACAAATGGGACATAGAGCTAGGGACTGCACAGTTCAGCGTGGTAATGGGGGAGGCGGTAATGCTGGTAATGGTGGTCAACGCAATACCGGTGGAAGAGTATTTGCATTGATAGCTAATCAGGCGGCCCAAGCACCAGGTACTATTTCAGGCATTCTTCTTGTAGGAAATCGTGAGGCATCGATTTTATTTGACACTAGATCTACACACTCTATTGTTGCATTTTCATTTGTTCGTTATCTTGAACTGTCTTCTCAAATATTAAATCCTCATTTATCTATTGCTACCCCGATGGGAATTCTGGGATTATTTCTGAGCATTTTCGCGAGTGTCCTTTGAAGTTAGGGAGGAGGGTGTACGCAACTAACTTACTTCCGATGGTGATGCATGATTTTGATATCATCTTGGGTATGGATTGGCTGAGTAAGCATTGAGCTACTATTGATTGTCAAGCGAGGAAGGTTATTTTTGGAACCTTAGAGGCTCCATAATTCGAGTTTCAATGTTCCAGGCCGAATGGTGCTGTAAAGTTGATCTCAGCTTTGAAGGCGAGCAAAATGATTACTAAGGGACGTGATTGTTATTTGGCATATGTGAAGGATACCTCGAGGGATGAGCCCCAACTTGATGAATATCCGGTTGTGCGAGAATTTCTTTTGGTATTTCCTATGGATCTACTAGGATTGCCACTGCCAAGGGAAGTTGAGTTTACTATTGAGCTCATTCCTGGAGCGGAACCTATCTCTAAGACACCCTATAGGATGGCTCCATTAGAGTTACAGGAGTTGAAGGAACAATTGCAGGAGTTGTTAGATCGTGGATTCATTAGACCGAGCGTTTCACCGTGGGTTGCTCCAGTATTATTTGTGAAGAAAAAGGACGGATCTATGAGATTATGTATAGATTATAGGGAGCTAAATAGGATCACTATCAGGAACAGATATCCATTGCCACGGATAGATGACCTTTTCGATCAGGTCCAAGGGGCAAAGTTCTTCTCAAAGATAGATTTGAGGTCTGGGTACCATCAGTTAAGGGTGAGGGAAGAGGACATTCCAAAAATAGCTTTTCGTAATCGGTATAGGCACTATGGGTTTTTTGTGATGTCATTTGGGTTGACTAATGCTCTGGCAGTGTTCATGGATATGATGAATCGAGTTTTTAGCGAGTACTTAGACCAAATTGTCATTGTCTTCATTGATGACATTTTGGTGTATTCCAAGTCTAAGGAGGAGCATGAAGAGCATCTTCATATTGTTTTGGGGGTTCTGCAGAAGAATAAGTTATATGCTAAGTTCTCCAAATGCCAGGTTTGGTTAGAACAGGTTGCATTCTTGGCACATGTCGTGTCTGCTGAAGGTATTAAGGTGGATCCTGCAAAGGTTGAGGCTATCACTAATTGGCCAAGACCTACCACGGTAACTAAAGTAAGGAGTTTATTGGGTTTGGCAGGGTACTACAGGCGATTTGTGGAAGGTTTCTCTTTGTTAGCTTTGCCATTAACTCAATTGATGAAGAAGGGCATAAAGTTTGTGTGGAATGAGGAACATGAGAAAAGTTTTGAAGAACTTAAGAAGAGACTTGTGTTGGCTCCAGTGCTTACATTACCCTCGGGGACAGGAGGTTATCAGATTTACAGTGATGCTTCCAAGAAGGGATTAGGGTGTGTTTTGATGCAAAATGGTAAGGTAATTGCTTATGCTTCCAGACAACTTAAAACTTGTGAGGTGAATTACCCTACCCATGACCTGGAGTTAGCAACAGTTATTTTTGCCCTAAAGATTTGGAGGCACTATCTTTACGGAGAGACTTGTGAAATTTTCACCGACCACAAGAGCCATAAATATATTTTTACTCAGAAGGAGCTTAACATGAGACAGAGGCGTTGGTTGGAGCTTCTCAAGGATTATGATGTTAGGATTTAGTATCACCCCGGTAAGGCTAATGTGGTTGCAGATGCTCTTAGTTGGAAAAGTTCAGGGAGTGTAGCTGCCTTGGTTATGTTAGGTTTGTAATATTCATCAACGCAATCAAATTGCAAAATTAAGCGGGAAGCGTGTAAAATCGAGTTTAAAAATTTTACAAACCATATACCCGGATCACCCTTTATGCATAATTATTAATTAAACGAAAAGATAAAGAATAAAATCATACCCTTGAAGATCGAGCTTCCTCAGGTACAAGTTCACCTCCAATCCTTTTTCGCGTTCAATCTTGAATCCACCGGGTTTGGTTCCTTCCTTTGATCAACGTTAGCCACCCAAATGTTTGGCCTCTAGAGGTGATCCACCAAGGAATAATAAGAATTCAAGAAAGGGGTATTGGCTCAAACCCTAGTTTTTCTATCTCTATAGAAAGGGTGTACTCTCCCAACTATTGGAATTATTACGTTGTTGTAAAAGTCAACAACCCCTTTACCCATAATAAGACTCCTCTTATTTATAGATGTGGGCAACCCACCTTAACAATTAAAGAATTGGGTTTTATTTAATTAATTAAATTCTTTTTAATTAATTAAGCTCCCTAATCTTATTAGGGATAATTAATTAAACTCCTTTAACTAATTTTCCTTCCTAATCCAATTAGGAATAAATGAGAGTACTTATATTAAATTAATTCCTAAACTCTTTTAGAAATTAAAATAATAATAATTGTAATAATATTAATAAGACTCCTCTTATTAATTTATATTTAATATTTCTAAAATATTAAATAATAAATATTAAGCTATTTAATTTATTCTATCACCATAGATTAAATTAAATATACTTAACATATTATTACGATTATGCCATTAACTTCTTAAATAATTATTCTTCCTTTTATGGTGTGACCCTTTAGGTTCTCCATATTAAACCGGTTGTGAATAAATCAATTAGTACAATTCTAATCTTATTTAAATAAATAAATTAAATAATTAATTTATTTAAATAAATAATATTTATTCTATAATAGGATAAGCCTCCCCTAATGATCAACGACTTTCCGGATAATATAGATTTCAACATTAATCATTAAAGAACCTTTGAGTAAATAGTTACCGTATAATTCAATCCTTCCACCATACAATGTCCCAATTAAATATAAGACATTGGAATTCTTTGTCGAGTCTTATTTTATTTAATTATATGTATTTCGATCCTTAAATGCACAACTCAAATAATGCAAATTAGAAACTCCTTTCTAATTTCATTACTCGCCTTAACCAAGGAGACTCTTGGGGTTGTCATTTATCGAATCACATAGGACATTTCTCTTCTTTTATTAGAAGTGGTAGATTCTTTATTGATCATACATTATCTCCATGTATACAACTTATTATACCCAAGCATACCCTTTGATATACCCTAAGGGTCTTAAGGAATAAGTCAAAGTATAACTCATCATACACAAGATACTATGATGATCTCAAGTCCAAGGATTACTTGTACTACTATCACTACAGGAATTCCTATTGACAGGCAAATAAAACTCCATTAGGTATTCCTTAGCGAGCCACGTTCAGTGAACTTATTCTCTAATAAGCACCTACATACTTGCTTTAGTGTCTCCACACAAATGATCATGAGATCAATCATCCTCATCCAATGAGCAAGCAACGTATGTACCAATCTATCCGGATTCACTAATCCCCAATTTAGTAATCCAATGATTGGGAACTATTTTAGTTTTAAGCTTTCAAAGAATTTAGATCTCATTAGAATGATCTTCATCATTATTCTAAAAGCATTGCTTAAAACTATGGGTTTATCACATATTATAAAACAGCATCATGTAGATAATTAAAAGCCTTTAATAAATTAATACTTTTTATTAATAAATGAATAAGATTGTTACAAAGTATATGCTTTATCATCAAACATGATTGACTTGTGTGCATACTACTTTCAATCTCCCACTTGCACTAAAGCCAATCGTCATGGTATCTCATACTCTTCTTCTCTAAGTGACGATTATCCTGCTGTTGGATAAGCTTTAGTTAATGGATATGTAATGTTGTTCTTGAGGGTCCACTATCTCTATAGTGATTTCCCATCTTTCAATGATTCTAATAATCAAATGAAAGTGCCACAACACATGTTTAGATCCAAGATGAGACTTAGGAACTATTCCTAGTTCTGTAATGAACTTTTAATCCAAACAATCAACTTGCAGCTTCATTTATATTTATATACTTTGTCTTTATCACTAAACCAAAGAACTCTTTTTCATTGTTTGGAACCTTTCCAATTCACTTTGCACCACTTGCTCAAGATAACGCTTTACCTTAAAGTGGATTTTTCATCATCTTGGTCTCATCTGAAAAACTTGAGTCTGCATTAAGCCCTCTAGTTTTAATTTAGACCCACCATGAATATGATCACATCCTTAGTGCTTGGTTAAGCACTTTAAGATGTTTTTCACGACTCTCATAGTGAACTTCTCCATAATATGACTGATCAACATCAGGTCTCGTACATTTCATTGCATACATGATTGTCACTCATGCGACCTCTCTTTTGGAGTCTATGGGGACTATTAAGAGAGATACACTCCATAGCTCATTAACATGAGACATCTCTTGGAGTTTCCCATGCTAAACGACTTTAGCATCAAATGAATATACGTTCCTTGGGTTAAGTCGAGCATCCTCTTAAATCTATCTATATAGATTTATATCCCCAATTAAGATACTCTTCCAAATCATTCATGGAGGAATGTTTAGACAACTTTATCTTTACTGATTGTAGCATTGGTATGTCATTCCTTATCCGTAGTATATCAACATATAATATTAGGAATGTCACGATGCTCCCACTGTCCCTTTTGTACACACTAGAACTCTTACCTCATCATATGTAACTGGATCATCATCTTCTATGATGTGTACCTCATCATCATCATCTATGATGAATCCATACCTCCTAAGTATCTTCGGTACTATTCCAGATTTACGATTCGATTGTGGTACAATAGATCTATCTACAGGTTCCTCTTATTTGATTTATAGTGTTTTGTGGTTCTTGAACTCTTCAAGATCTATTATCCTCCCACTAGCCCCTTTTAATGATAAACACCTTTATCTTAGAAGGCGTAGTGTTTAATGAATAAACACCTTTTGCTATGTAGGATTATAGAACATATGCCCTAAACTTACTTTAGGATGTCCCACAAATCGATTACTTGTCAAATCTTGTCCCAAGCTTATCCTTTTGAAACCTTTTCACATAAGTTGGAACCCCTTATCTTAACATACTTAAGATTAGGAATCCTCCCCATCCCATAACTTTTATGGAGTCTTGGGGCTTGATTTTGAGGTTACCTTTTTCGTAGATATCTGACCATTTCTAGGACATTATCCTGAATAATCTTACCGGAATGTTGGTAAAATCTTTATGGATCGCATTCATGTTCAACAAGGTACGAATTTTTCATTCGGATACATCAATCAATTATTACGTGTCGATGATGTGTCCATTATGAGAAAACCATTTGAGATGATCTAGAAACTTATTGCACAAGTATTTATTCCTTGATCTAATCAAAGAATCTTAATACTTTGCCAATTTGTTTCATTTACAATTCTTTGAACCTTTCAAATAATTCACAATTGTATTTCAAAGAATACACACATTCAACTCTTTGAATGATCATCTCCTTTTCTTATACTAATTTGTTCAATATGCAAAATTATTTTCATGTAAGTCAAGTATACAAAATTTATTAAGTAATATTCCTTCTATACAAAACATTATTATTATAAATAGAACAACAATTGTTCTTTATTATAATACCAAAGATTTCATTGTCCAACAATAAAATGGAAATAATATTTTTAACAAGAATCTGGAATACAATAACAACTTATTGACTTAATAGATTTGCCCGTAGGCATTGTTAAATTATAAGTTTCTATGGCTAATGTAGCAACCTTTGTTTACATTTCCAGCATATAGGATTACTTATATTTGTTTAGCTTTCTACTTACATTTGGTCCTTCATAAATCTATATTTATGATAACCAAAGTCGGTATCCAATACCCAAGTAGAACCTTGACTTAAAGAAAAATTTATTTAAATCATGAACAAAATTGTATTATAACCGAAACTTCACTAAGCTTCCTTGGTTAGCCTCTGCAAGATGCTTCTCGCAGTTTCTTTCCAAGGTCCAGGCTTATTGCAGTGGAAGCAAACTCCTTTGCTATCCGTATCAGTTTTGTTCTTATTATCCTTTGTTTTTGCCCTTTCTATTTATACCTTCTTCGAATCGTTCTTTTTTTCAGAAGATCCTTTAGCACCTACCAGTAAGACTCGGTCTTCTTGTTTGGAAAGTGACTCTCAACATTTTTCAATATGTTAAGCAAATCAGCGAAGCTGATATCTAGCTTGTTCATATGAAAAATTCACAACAATTGTGAAAGGAGTCCGGGAGTGAGTGCAAGATCAAATCTTGGCTCAACTCTCCATCCATGACAAAACTCGTTGTCCTAATTGATCAATCAAATTGATAATGTTAAGAACTTTTGTCTATACTATAGTGCCATTGGCCATTCTAGATCGGAAGAGCTCCTTGAATATCTCGATATCTATCGGTCCTACTTTCCTCACCATCAACTACTTGATGTGCGGGAATATAGTAGGAGTATCCATAGTTTCAGGCTGACGCTGAAGCTTGTTACTCATGGATACGAGCATGATGCATTGAGCCAACTGTGCATCATCTTGCCACTTTCTAAAAGTAGCAATCTCTTCCTCAGAGGCATTGTCTGCAACCATTGCAGGGATAGGCATACTAAGGACATAAGATAACTTTTCAGCCATGAGAACTATTCTCAAATTCCTTAACCAATCCGTTTAATTCGGTCTGGTTAATTTAGCATCTAATATGCTTCGTAGTGATAGTAATTTTAGACATTGTAAAATTCTGTAAATGAATTTGTAATTAACAACATTTTAACATACATTCTATTATTAATTACCAAAATAAATTAGGTCTTGTTTTAAATTGGTATCTCCCACTATTTTCTTCAAACTATATTACCCTCACTTATATAGTTCGGCAAAATCTAATTAAAGATTTGCTAGTGAGAATAAGGATCCCATTTCAAATGTATATAGCCTTATGGTGACACAACAAACTATATATAAATAAATAGGTAGACAACTTTTGTCAATTACATCAACTATGCAACTCCTTGTATTTTGCCTCTTAGATTATTTTGATCAAGTGGTGGCACATCCGAATCAAAATTATCCAAGTTAAGTCCAACCTAGCACTCCATATATTCAAAAAAAAAAATATCATCCTTGTGGTGACACAACAAAAACAATATTGTTCAATTTTCTTTATAAGCATCAAATGTGATAAATTAACATCTTAAATACTTAATACTTTCCTTGTGGTGACACAACAAACTCATATTAAATATTTAATACTCTATTAATTTTATCATGCTAAAAGGCGACGTTCGATATTCCAAATATCTTTGAACGCTTAGGACTTAATATAAAAATTGAGGGGTTTGTTATTAATTTATCTCATCTTGTTTAGCGCGCATGCATATATATATATATATAAAATACGCGTCATATTAATGAACATGCTGTTAGGTTTTCGTGAAAATCAAAGTAGCAATCGAATTGCAAAACGTAGCGGAAGCGAGATAAAATCAAATTTTAAAATTTTTCACAAACCAATTACCCGGATCATCCTTTATGCATATTATTAATTAAAACGAAGAATAAGAAATTATGAAATCATACCCTTGTAGAAACGAGCTTCCTCAGGTACGAGTTCACCTCCTACTTCTCCGCGATCTCCTTGAATCTCCGGGTTGATTCCTTCCTTTGATCAATGTAAGCCACCCAAGTGCGTGGCCTCTATAGGTGATCCACCAAGGAAGAGGAATTTTTCAAGAAGAAGGGATTTGGCTCAAACCCTAGTTTTTCCTATCTGAATAAGAAAAGGGGTGTACTCTCCAAATCTAGGAATTACGTATTCATCATATCTAATATAAGACTCCTCTTATGAAGATATTATATAACCCTATTTTAATTAAAATAAGGTATTATTTATTTAATTAAACTCTTTTAATTAAATGGGCTCCCTAATTCTATTAGGGATAATTAGTTAAACTCCTTTAACTAATTTTCTTTCCTAATCCAATTAGGAATAAATGAGAGTACTAATATTAAATTAATTCCTAAACCTTTTAGAAATTAAAATAATAATAATTATAATAATATTAATAAGACTCCTCTTATTAATTTATATTTAATATTTCTAAAATATTAAATAATAAATATTAAGCTATTTAATTTATTCTATCACCATAGATTAAATTAAATATACTTAACATATTATTACAATTATGCCATTAACTTCTTAAATAATTATTCTTCCTTTTATGGTGTGACCCTTTAGGTTCTCCATATTAAACCTAGGTTGTGAATAAATCAATTAGAACAATTCTAATCTTATTTAAATAAATAAATTAAACAAATAATTTATTTAAATAAAAATATTTATTCTACAATAGGATAAGCCTCCCTAGCGATCAACGACTTTCCGGATAATATAGATTTCAACATTAATCATAAAAGAACCTTTGAGTAAATAGTTACTGCGTACAATTCAATCCTTCTACCATACTATGTCCCAATTAAATATAAGACATGGAATTACTGTCAAGTCTTATTTTATTTAATTATATGTATTTCGATTCCTAAATGAACAACTCCCAATGAATGCAAATTAGAAACTACTTTCTAATTTCATTCCACCTTAACCAAGGATTCACGGGTTGTCATTTATCGAATCACATAGACATCTCTCCTTTTTACTAGAAGTGGTAGATTCTTTATTGATCATTCATTATCTTCATATATAACTTATTACACCCAAGCATACCCTTTGATATACTCTAAGAGTCTTAAGGAATAAGTCAAAGTGTAATTCATTATATATAAGATACTATGATGATCTCAAGTCTAAGAATCATTTGTACTACTATCACTACTGAGAATTCCTATTGACGAGTAAGTAAAACTCCATTAGGTATTCCTTAGCGAGTCACGTTCAAATGAACTTATTCTCTAATAAGCACCTACATACTTGCTTTAGTGTCTCCACACAAATGATCATGAGATCAATCATCCTCATCCAATGAAAGCAAGCAACGTATGTACCAATCTATCCGGATTCACTAATCCCCTATTTAGTAATCCAATGATTGGGAACTATTTTAGTTTTAAGCTTTCTAAGAATTTAGATCTCATTAGAATGATCATCATCATTATTCTAAAAGCGTTGCTTAAAACTATGGGTTTATCACATATTATTAAAAAAAACACCATGTAGATAATAAATGCCTTTAATAAATAATTCTTTTATTAATAAATAAATAAGATTGATTACACAAGATATGCTTTATCATCATACATGATTGGCTTGTATGCATAATACTTTCAATCTCCCACTTGCACTAAAGCTAATCGTAGTGGTATCTCATACCCATCTTCTCTAAGTGACGATCAAACTATTTGTTGTGTTAACGCTTTAGTAAATGGATCTCGCAATATTGTCTTGAGAGTCCACACGCTCGTGGTGACGTCTCTCTTTCAATGATCTCTCCGATCAAATGAAATCGCCATGACACGTGTTTGGATTTACGATGAGACACAGGTTCCTTAGCATGCAATGCTCCAAAGTGTTGTCACAGAATAAAGGCACTGGTCCTTTAATGCTAGGAACCACACCAAGTTCGGTAATGAACTTCTTCATCCAAACAGCTTCCTTTGCAGCTTCACTTGCAGCTATGTACTCTCTCCTCACATCCTTTGAATCAAGAATCGTTTCTTTGCTTGGAACTTTTCCAACTCATCTGCCACCGCTTTAAGGTAAACACATACCCCGAAACGGATTTACTGTCATCTTGGTCTGTTTGAAAACTTGAGTCTGTGAAGCCCTCTAGTTTTAATTCAGACCCACCATAGACAAGAAATACATCCTTAGTTCTTCTTAAGTACTTTAGGATATTTTTCACTGCCTTCCAGTGTTCTTCTCTTGGATTCGACTGATATCTGCTTGTTATACTAAGTGCATGAGCGACATCTGGTCTAGTACATATCATACCGTACATGATAGATCCTATTGCTGAAGCATAAGGAATCTTACTCATACGGTTTCTCTCCTCAGGTGTCTTTGGGGCTTGTTTCTTGGAGAGATGTATTCCATGGCTCATCGGCATGAGACCTCTTTTGGAATCTTCCATGCTAAACCTTTTTAGCATCATGTCAATGTACGTTCCTTGGGATAAGCCAAGCATCCTATTAGATCTATCTCTATAGATCTTTATCCCCAAAATATAGGATGCTTCTCCCAAGTCCTTCATGGAGAAGTGTTTAGATAACCAGATTTTAATTGTTTGCAGCATAGGAATATCATTCCCTATCAGTAATATATCATCAACATATAATACAAGGAATGAAACAGCGCTCCCACTAACCTTCTTGTACACACATGGTTCATCCTCATTTTTGATAAAATCAAACTTTTTGATTGTCTCATCAAAACGGATGTTCCACCTACGAGAAGCTTGCTTTAATCCATAAATGGATCGTTGTAGCTTACAGACTTGATTTGTTCCAACCTTTGAAACAAATCCCTCTGGTTGTGTCATATACACATCCTCCTCAAGTTTCCCATTGAGGAAGGCCGTTTTCACGTCCATCTCGCCATTTACGTAGTCATGGTAAGCTGCAATCGCAAGCAAAATCCGAATGGACTTGAGCATTGCTACTGGTGAGAAGGTTTCGTCATAGTCAACTCCTTGTCTTTGTTTGAAACCTTTTGCAACTAGTCGGGCCTTATAGGTCTCTACCTTGCCGTCTGCTCCAGTCTTTCTTTTAAAGACCCATTTACACCCAATAGGCTTAATGCCTTCAGGTGGTGAGACCAAAGTCCATACTTGGTTCTCATACATGGAGTCCATCTCGGATTTCATGGCTTCTTGCCACTTCTCTGAGTCTTTACTACTCATAGCTTTGTTTGTAATTCAATGGATCATCATCATCTATGATCGTACCTCATTGTCATCTTCTATGACAAGTCCATACCGTCTCTGTATCTTTGGTACTCTTCCGATTCTGAATAGGGTGTGATGCATGAAGGAATCTCTACTTGGTTAGGTACCTCACTTTGATCTGTAGTATTTTGTGGTTCTTGAACTTCTTCAAGATATATCTTACTCCCAATTGACCCCTTTCAAGGATAAACTCCTTTTCCAAGAAGGCGGCATGTTTCGCATAACAAACACCTTTTGATCGGTTGGATGATAGAAATAATATCCCGATGTTTCTTTAGGATATCCCACAAATCTACATTTGTCGGATCTAGTCTGCAGACTTATCGTTTTCAAACTTTTTGACATAAAATTTGGACAACCCCAAGTCTTAACATGCTTAAGATTTGGTTTCCTCCCCATCCATAACTCATATATGGGTCTTGGGGGACGGATTTTGTAGGTACCTTGTTAAGTAGGTATGCGGTTGATTCTAGGGCATATCCCGGAAGGAAACCGGAAGGTCGGTAAAACTCATCATAGATCGAACCATGTCCAACAATGTTCGATTTCTCCTTTCGATACACCATTCATTTGTGGCATCCTCGGTGGAGTCCATTGTGAGATTATACCATTTTCTTTGAGACAATTGAGAAACTCACCACTTAAGTATTCTCCTCCTCGATCGAGATCGAAGAATCTTAATACTCTTACCGGTTTGCTTCTCAACTTCACTTCGAACTCTTTGAACTTTTCAAATGATTCAGATTTGTATTTCATTAAATACACATATCCAAATCTTGAGTGGTCGTCGGTGAATGTAATAAAATAAGAATACCCTCCTCGTCTTTGTCGTTGTCATAGGTCCACATACATCCGTATGTGTACCAACGCTAACAACTTCAGAACTCTTTCTCCTTTTCCACTAAAAGGAGATTTAGTCATTTTATCCATCGAGACAAGATTCACAGGTTGGATATGATTCATAATCGAGATAGCTCTAGAGCCCATCTTTATGCAACTTGGATAATCTTGTTTCATTAATATGACCGAGTCTACGATTGCCACATGAAGGTATAATTAACATCATCTCTTTTCCTTTTATTAGTTTGTTCAATTTGAAATATATTTTCATGCAAGTCAAGTATATAAAGTCCATTTCGCAAATTACCAACACCATATAAAACATTATCATTATAAATAGAACAACTGTTGTTCTTTATTATAATATTAAAACCATCCATATCCAATACGAGAGATAGAAATAATGTTTCTAATGATATTTGGAACAAAATAACAATTATTTAAATTAATGAACTTGCCGTAGGCGATGCTAAACAATAAGTCCCTACATAATGCAAAGAACCTTTGCTCCATTTCCCACTCGTGGATTGACCTCATCCTTGCTCGACTTTCTACTTGACCGGTCCTCATATTATTACATATGTGAGAACCACATCCCAGATCCAATACCCAAGTAGAAGATTGACTTTCGGAAAAATTAATTTCAATCATAAACAAACCTTGATTAGGATTGAAGCTTCTCAAAGCTTCTTACGCTTTTGTTCTGCGAGATAATCCTTGCGGTTTCTCTTCCAGTGACCTTGGCTTATTGCAATGGAAGCAAATTCCTTTGCTAGTGGATCGAGTTTCTTTTGATCCTTCACTTTCGCCTTTCCTTAGCCTTCTTGGATTTCTTCTTTTCAAAAGATACCTTGGGCCTCTTCCTTTTCTTGGAAGAATCATCCACCAGTAAGACATGGTTCTTCTTGGATGGGAAGTGACCTTTACGGCAGTTTTCAACATGTTAAGTAATTCAGGCAAGCTGACATCCAACTTATTCATGTGAAAATTCACAACAAATTGTGAGAAGGTGTCTGGGAGTGACTGCAAGACTAAATCTTGACTCAACTCCCCATCCATGACGAACCCAAGCTGTCCAAGACGTTCAATCAGATTGATCATCTTTAGGACATGAGTCTCAACGGTAGTGCCCTCGGTCATCCGAGATCGGAAGAGCTCCTTAGATATTTCATATCTAGCAGTCCTACTTTGCTCACCATACAACTCTCCAAGGTGTAGTAGCTTAGTAGGAGCATCCATGTTTTCATGCTGACGCTGAAGCTCGTTACTCATGGATGCGAGCATGATGCATTGAGCCACAGATGCATCATCTTGCCACTGTTTAAAAGTAGCAATCTCTTCCTCAGAGGCTATCTCTGCAACTTTTGCAGGTACGGGCGAATTTAGGACATAAGAAATCTTTTTCGAAGGAGAGAACAATTCTCGATTCCTTAACCAAATCAGTAGTTTCGGTCCTGTCGGTTTATTAGCATCAAGTATGCTTCAGAATGAAATTAGTGAATGTGACATTTTCAAAATTACGCATGTAAAAAGACAATATTTTAGCAAACATTCATTTATTAATTACCAAAATAAATTAGGTCTTATTTTATATTGGTATCTCCCACTATTTTCTTCAAACTATATTACCCTCATTTATATAGTTCGGCAAAATCTAATTAAAGTTTTTGCTAGTGAGAATAAGGATCCCATTTTAAATATATATAGCCTTGTGGTGACACAACAAACTATATATAAATAAATAGGTAGACAACTCCTTGTCAATTACATCAACATGTAACTCCTTATGTTTTGCCTCTTGGATTATTTTGATCAAGTGGTGGCACATCCGAATCAAAATTATCTAAGTTAAGTCCAACCTAGCACTTCCATATATTCAAAAAAGAAAAATATCGCCCTTGTGGTGACACAACAAAACAATATTGTTCAATTTTCTTTATAAGCATCAAATGTGATAAATTAACATCTTAAATACTTAATACTTGCCTTGTGGTGACACAACAAACTCATATTAAATATTTAATACTCTATTAATTTATCATGGTAGAAGGCGACGTTCGATATTCTAAATATCTTTGAATGCTTAAGACTTAATAAAAAACTTTGAGGGATTTGTTATTATTTGTCTCATCTTGTTTAGCGCGCATGCAAATATATATATAAAATACGCGTCATATTATTAAACATGCGAAGCATGTTTGCATAATATATAATATATATAATACTAGCATGCACATATAGAATACTATATTCTACTTGGATTGATTATGGACTTTTATTCTAGTTTGGTTCACTAGAGCCACCAAGTGAACCAAAAGGTCAAACCCTAGGGTGCAAAGAATAAACATTTAAATATAACTATTACATTTAAACCCGGGCTCCATTACAAACGGGTCTTCAAGCGCTCCTTAATCTTGGTCTTCGGTTCTTCTAAAAAAAAAAAAATTTCTAACTAATCCTATTACATTAAACTATTTAATTTAAATAGAAACCTTGATCAGCAGTCAAGGGGAAGTACATAGGAGAGAGATAGAATTTACATCTAGAAGAAAACCAGAAAAGACGAGGTACGCAGACCCCATTTAATAAAACCCATTCATTCAAACATCCAACTAAAATAAATCCAATCATATTGGTCAATTGTCCATAATCAATCCCATTTATTATCATACATATCATCATATGTATCAATAAATAAAATCATTCCATATATATATGAGTATCATTTAATGGGCAATTTTATGTTGCATGAAATCCAATTTCAAGATTAAAATAAACTCTTTTATTTTAATTATAAAATTATTAAGATTAATATATATATATATATATATATATATATATATATATATATATAAATAAAAAAATAAAACTACTTTTGATTTTTTTATAATTTTCCAATGAATCACTACACAAAATGATGGCTTAAAAAATATATAGATCTTACTGCTTTTGTTCCTTTTAGTCAACGTGATAAAAGCCTTTTGTTATATATATATATATATATATATATATATATATATATATATATATATAACAATACTAGCAGGCGTTATATAGCAGGTCCTCCTTCTTCTTTTATTATATATATAAGATATATATATAAACCGAAACAGCACCCACGAAAGGATTCAAAAAAAAAAATTCCGAAACCACGGATGGCATAAAATAAAAAAAAAAAAAAATTCCGAAAACTTTTTTTCGGCAAATTAATTTTTTTTTTTCATAAAATAATAATTTTATACAACAAAATATGCCCAATAAATAATTCTAAATTCATACCCATACATATTTAGAATCTAAATAATTAATAATTCGCATAAAGTTTGGCTCATGATACCACTGTTAGGTTTTCGTGAAAATCAAAGTAGCAATCGAATTGCAAAACGTAGCGGAAGCGAGATAAAATCAGATTTTAAAATTTTTCACAAACCAATTACCCAGATCATCCTTTATGCATATTATTAATTAAAACGAAGAATAAGAAATTATGAAATCATACCCTTGTAGAAACGAGCTTCCTCAGGTACGAGTTCACCTCCTACTTCTCCGCGATCTCCTTGAATCTCCGGTTGATTCCTTCCTTTGATCAATGTTCTATAGTGATCCACCAAGGAAGAGGAATTTTTCAAGAAGAAGGGATTTGGCTCAAACCCTAGTTTTTCCTATCTGAATAAGAAAAGGGGTGTACTCTCCAAATCTAGGAATTACGTATTCATCATGTGACGCCCCCAAAATAGGTATACATCACCTATTACGAGTTGTCAATACATGAATGCAAAACAACTACAACTTTATTATTACAACAAGAAAAGCTGTGAGTTTGAATACAAATATTATCTTCTGCAGACAATATCTATACTCAAATAAATCCTCATCACATTTATTGATACATTATTTTACAAAATGGTGAGGACTACTAAACAATCCTTTCTAAAACCTTCATTCCATACCCCACTACGTACTTTCGCTATATTCTAGCCTCACGAGAAAAATGGAACAAAAAGGAAAAAAGGTGAGCTCAACTAGCTCGATAAAGAATATTATGACTAAGATAATATCTGACAAATTATCGTTAGTCTTCAACGAGGAAAAATATAATAGAATACATAGACAACAAATTTTAAATCAATATTACATGTGAAATAATAATTCATTAGAAGAGTTAAGTAGAGAATGCAAACTACTATCTTCTATGTATGAATTTAAAAGTTCATCGTCTATCTTTTATCCTGTAACAACATCAATCAATATACATACGGAATCAAATATTCATCTTTTTACTCTGAGCCGAAGATATTCATCGATTAGTCATGTTCATTTAAACACTGTTCATCTTTGCACTACGGGCCAAAGATATTCTTGAAAATCATTCATCTTTTGCACTACTGAATAAAGATATTCTTAAGAAATCATTCATCTTTGCACTCTGAGGCCAAAGATATTCCATAATATCATCATTTAAGGCGAGGATGATGAAAAATATTTTTTTTTTAAAAAAGCGAATCCGATGAAACAAAATGACAAGGATTAAGGATTAAGGATTAGTACTTGGTTTTATCCACGTCCAAAAATACCTCAAAAATAATCATAGTGGTGTAAAATTCAAGAATGATCAAAACATGGATACAATCGAGTTAGTATCCGAATATATGTTTTAGACGAAAAGAAGAAATTTTATTTTTCGGTGAATAATCTCAGTATCGTGAATAGTCTGCAGTATCGTGAATAGTGCATTATCGTGAATAGTAACTCAGACACCAAAAGATAGAAATTCCACAAAAACATCTTCACGCTTCATGAATAGTACTAAATGAATAGTAACTTTCGTGAATAGTAACTCATGAATAGTAACTTCGTGAATAGTAACTCATGAATAGTAACCCATGAATAGTAACCCAGACATGAAAAAGTTCCAAATTTGATAAAAACTTCGATCAACATTTCAATTATAATGATATTGAAGAAATAATATCATTCTGAAAAAATAATATCCACTTACCTCGAAAGATCGATGCTTACAGCTAGAATCTGAGGTATAGTCTTTGAAGGGAACTTGCACTTGTCTAGCAATACTCAAAGTATACTCAAAATACTCACAAGAATACGCTCGATAATATAGAGAGAAAACTTGATTTTACGGTGTGATTTTCAATTCTAACCTAAGCACCTATTTATAGGAAATTGCTTAGAACACCTAAGCGAAAAATTTAATAAATTAATATATATATATATATATATATATATATATATATATATCAAATTCATACGCCAACCTTAGAATTCAGATCCTAGCATTTCCCACATGCCACCTTCTAGAAAAGTAAGAAAAAAAACGTTTTTCATAAAATAAATAATTAAAACTTTCAAAAAATCAATTATTTCGGAGCTTCGGAACTTCAATAATTCATAATAAATAGCCCTTTCATCAGAAAATTCGAATCTTTCGAGTTTCTATAGGAAATTCAATTCTCTACAACTTTGCAGAAGAAAGTTTTTCCAAATTCCAAATAGAAATTGACCAAAAATCCACAAGCAGGCGATTTTACAAAGTATAATCAAATTTCGATCGATAAATGGGGTCCACCGACATGTTTAACATGTTTTAAACATTTATTGCAACAAAAATACTCTTCCTCCTCGTATACTCATATATCCCACATTCGTTGTAAAAATATCACCGTTAATATATTATTAAAATAATATATTTAAATGAATTATTTTATCGAGAAAAGATAAAATTTCAATTTTCAACAATTGTCACTATAAAAATTTTCCATCTATATCCACATAAAATCAATATTTTCCTCATCATATGAATCAATAATTAATTATTCATAAATAATATTACGAGAATCACAATATTGACAACCG
The DNA here is from genome assembly GCA_020205615.1 of Panax quinquefolius. Lineage (NCBI taxonomy): Eukaryota > Viridiplantae > Streptophyta > Magnoliopsida > Apiales > Araliaceae > Panax > Panax quinquefolius. The sequence goes on along the minus strand of CM035154.1, from coordinate 98,384,156 downwards.
AGGCGGTTTCAGGAAAGAGGGGGCTTTCGATAAAATTTCTTCTTCTTGGCGGCAATTAGGTGACCAAACCTCTCCTTAGGCGAACTTTCTAGACATTGCCAATAATGTTATCTAATAATATTATTCGGATAATATGAATTATTGCCGATAATGAAAAATCTTGTGTAATGACAATTATTGAAACAACGATAATATAAAATATCAACGCGACAATTATTAATCAATAAAATAAAATCTTTGAGCGATAATTACGTAACCATTATTGAGTAGTGCCTTCTTACGTAAGAATCAATAATTGGTGCAATCTGGTGTACTATTGCTTTCAACAAGCGTATTAGTGTGTTTTTAACCACCGGTATTCCAACAGTGATAATTGGTAACAACTACTGCCGTTATTTAAAAACAACTTATATTTGTCGTTTTCTTCATCCAATCGCTTTCCGTTATGGGGCCCACACATGATGCATTTGCGTGTAAATCGTCGAATATTCCCAAATGATCATTTAATATTCCACGACCAAACGAATATTCCCAAAGCGATAATGAATATTTTATAACCACTTGCTTATTTTGAAATATTTGCGTATTTAACCCTTAACTATCCACATTAATCAAATCAACCCTTACTATTTCAAAATAATAAATAAAGGAAATTCCTTTTTATTTAAAAATTTTGGGGTCTTACAACCTCCCTCCTTATGAAATTTAGTCCCTCGAAATTGGCGTCACGTACACAGTGTTTGAAAAGGTGAGGATACCTCGCTTTCATTTCGTTTCAATTCCCGGTCATTTCCTCTATAGCATGATTCCTCCACAAAACTTTAACTTGTGGTATGACCTTTCTTGGCGTGGGACATGCTCCTTCCTATCCAAGATCTTGGCAATACCTCCTCATCGTTAAGTCTTGGCTATCTCGTCCGGTTCTAACTTCAATAACGTGGTTGGGTCTTTCACATATTTATGAAATGCGATATGTGAAACACATTATGAACACGAGACATACTTGGAGGTAACGCAAGTCTATAGGCTACATTTCCTACTCGGTCAAGAATTTGAAATGGACCAATAAATCGTGGATTGAGCTTTCCTCTCTTCCCAAATCTTGTAACTCCCTTCCATGGAGCAACTTCGCAACAATACATGATCCCCTACATTAAATTCCACGTCCTTTCGATGAAGATCCGCATAACTCTTTTATCGATCTTGTGCCGTTTGTATCGTTGTCGAATCATTTGGATCTTTTCGGTGAGTCATACGTACTAACTTTCGGGTCCCAACAATGTTGCTTCACCCACCTCATCCCAACATATTGGAGAACGACATTTTTCGTCCATATAATGCTTGAATGGAGCCACACTATACTTGCACGATAAGCTGTTGTTGTTGTAGAGAATTCCACCAATGGTAAATACTTATCCCAACTGCCCTTGAAGTCTAGGACACAGAGTCTTAATAGATCTTCAAGAGTTTGAATAGTCCTCTCTGATTGTCCGTCCGTTTGGGGATGGTATGCGAACTAAATCGCAAATCCGTGCCCATAGCTTTTTGCAAGCTAACCCAAAATCTTGAAGTGAATCTTGGGTCACGATCCGAAACTATGGATACAGGCATGCCATGCAACCTCACAATCTCATTCACGTCACATACTAGCAAGGCGTTCAGGGAATAAGTCTCCGTGTCGGCAAGAAATGAAGCGGACTTGGTTAATCTATCAACAATAACCCAAATAGCATTGATGCCTTGAGAAACCGTAGGAAGACCCGACCCGTAACGAAATCCATAGTAATGTGTTCCCACTTCCATTCCGGAATCTCAAGTGGTTGCAGCGGACCCTTAGGTACAAGATGCTCCGCCTTTACTGCGTTGGCAAGTTAAACACATCGAGATAAACTTTGCAATCTCTCTCTTCATATTGTTCCACCAAAATGTATGTCAAAAGATCACGATACATTTTAGTACTTCGAGATGGATTGCAAATGGCGTATTGTGTGCCTCCATCATAATCTTGTACTTAAAATCGAGTCGTTAGGAACACAAAGTCTAGAGTGGACTCAAGTATTCCTTCTTCATCAATTCTAAGCTTAGGAATAGCTCCTTCTTGTACTTTCTTCTTCATACGCATCATTTCAAGGGTGGGTGGCTTGAGCAACCTTAACTTTTTCTATTAAAGTTGGCTCTGTCGTATACTTGACATCATCGCTTTTCGTTCCGCATATGATCTTCTACTCAATGCGTCGGCTACCACGTTAAACTTTACGGGATGGTATTGAATAGTGTGGTCGTAGTCTTTCAATAGCTCGAGCCAACGTCATTTGCCGCGTGTTGTTGAGTTCTTTTTGAGTGAAGAAATATTTAAGGCTTTTATGGTGCGAATATATCTCCACTTTCTCCCCATATAGATAGTGCCTCCATATTTTTAGCGCTTGAACGATCATTTGCTTGAACTCTAGATCATGAGTAGGATAATTCCTCTCATACTCTTTAAGTTGTCGCGAGGCATAGGCTATGACTTTCCCACGTTGCATGAGAACACATCCTAACCCTTTGCACGAAGCATCATTTAGATAACAAATCCATCCGAACCGGATGGTATTGTTAGAAACAGTCTTAGAAATAAGTCTCCTCTTAAGCTCTTGGAAACTTTTCTCGCATTCTTCGCTCCAAACGAATTTTGTATCCTTAGGAGTTAGGAGAGTTAATGGAGTAGCGATTAGAAAACCCTTCCACGAATCTCAGATAATAACCATTAAGCCCAAAAAGCTACGTGCTTGATCCAAAGACTTGGTTGCTCCCAACTTTGTATTGCTTCAATCTTGGCCGGGATCAGCGGATACTCCATGTTTCGACACCACGTGCCCAAGGAATGCTACTTCCTCGAAGCGAACTTCGCATTTCTTCAATTTGGCATATAGTTGGTTTTCACGAAGCCTTTGGAGTACCGACTTCAAATGGTGCTCATGATCTTCCACGGCTTTTGGAATATATGAGGATGTCATCAATAAAGACAACAACGAATTGATCCAAATATTCCTTGAATACTCGGTTCATCATATCCATGAAAGCCGCGGGAGCATTAGTTAGTCCGAAAGACATGACTAAGAATTCATAATGCCCATCTGGGGAGTTACGAAGGCGGTCTTTGGAATATCCTCGATTCTAATCTTGGTGATGATATCCGTAGCGAAGATCGATTTTTGAAAAGAATTGTGCCCCTTGCAATTGGTCAAACAAGTCATCAATACGAGGTGAGGATACCTATTCTTGATGGTGACATGGTTCTATTCCCGATAGTCAATACAAAATCGCATACTCCGTCTTTCTTCTTTACAAATAAAACAGGAGCACCCCGAGGAGATGTACTAGGGCCAGAATGAAACCGATGTCCAACAATTCACATAGTTGGACCTTTAACTCCTGAAGTTCAATAGGAGCCATTCGATATGGGGTTTTAGAAATGGGCTTTGTACGGGGTTCAAGATCAATAAAGAATTCAACTTCACGTTACGGGGTAGGCCAGGAAGTTCTTGAAATACGTCGGAAAGTCGATAACAACGGGAATATTATTCAAATTTGGCGTGTCTTTATTCAAATCCATAACATGGGCTAAGAAAGCTTGACATCCGTTTTTTAATAAGCGAATAGCTTTATGATTAGATATGACGATGATCGATTTTAATGGTTTAGTTGCTTGAATTAAATACAACGAGTTGGTTAGGAATATGAAAACTAACAACCTTACGAAAACAATCAATTTTGGCATGATGAGTAGTTAACCAATCAATCCTAAAATCACATCAAAAGCAAGTATCTTTAAAGAGATAAGGTCAACGGTGAGTAATGGTGCCAACTTGAATCAAACAAGATTTATAAGCGATGGATGTGATGAAAGTTTCTCTAACGGAGTTTCCACGAGATAGGTCAAAGTCTAATTTCTCGAGTCAAGTTTAAGCGTTGAGCACATGCGGGAGAGATAAATGAATGGGTATACCGGTATCAAGTAAGGTATAAACTTAGCAAGAATTTATAAATAGCTTACCGTGATCACCTCGTTTGGGTTCCTCGCATTATGACCCGATCCTGACAAACGCTCTTCCGGAATCGTTGACTTTGACTTTTAGGACGATCTTTTGAGTCACCGTCCCCGCATTGAACTAGGTTTAAACTCTTATACAATCTCGGCGATATGTCCTTCCTTTCCACAATTATAGCATACCTTGAACTGTTGTGGGCGGTTTGGTGATATGTCCCTCTTTTCGCATTTATAGCATATGGCCGGGTGGTCGTTCTCCTCCACTTAGAACCGATTCTTTGCCGCCTTTATCGTCTTCACATAGTCGTTGTTAAATCTCCTCTTTTAAAATCTCCTCTGACTCGCTTCTTCTATTTTCATGGCCATGATTACCACGAGTGGTTACCATTTTTGTCCGTCTGTTTCTTTCTCCGTTGGTTATCATTATTACATTGGCGCTATCTACGATACGATCCTGGTTGTGGTCCCTCGATTGGCCGTACTCGTTATCTCGCTCTAATAATTGAGCCACATTTACAACATCTCCCAAAAGAAAAATTTATGAGAAATGAGATCTTGGCGTATCTTAGGGGTTTTCAAACCTCTAAGAAACATCCAAGCGTCATCGTTCCTCATTCTCCACCAAATGAGGTGCAAACACGGATAACTCTGCAAACTTTGCCTCGTCTTTGAGACAATCGTCGTATTTGTTTTGTTCCAATCGATGAACTCCACTTCCTTCATATAGCGAACACTTTCGGAAAGTATTTGTCATTAAATAGCTTCTGAAACGTCTCCCAAGACATCTTTGAGTGCGGTTGGATGGAGTGCGCTTCACAGAGACTCCCACCGATGATCGCCTCGCCACGGAACATAAAGGGTGGCGAATGGAACCTTCTGTTCCTCCGTGCATCCCAAGACATCGAATATCTTGGTAATTTGTTTGACCCATGTTTCCGTGATCGGATCGCTTTCCCTTAAATTCGGTGGTCCCAACTCTTTGAAGCGCTTGGTTTGTGACAACCCGTGAATTGCTATCATTTCCTCCTGTATTTTGAACACGAGTCTCCTCGTGCGATTTTGCATGAATCGCAAAAAACTTCTAAACATCCCTCGTTCATCATCGCTTTCAATGGTGGTGTTGTTCACGGGAGGAACATTGCCCGACTGTTACCGCGTTCTCCTCGTTGGTGAGTACACGGGCATCTCCACGGTCTCATTTCCATTGTTAATATTCTCGATCGACATTCTCAAATCTTCGTATAAAACAAGGGTTAATTAAGAAATCAATATATCACATAATATCCCTATATCTTGACCAACTAACAAAAATAAGCTTAGGTAGGACACACTAGCGAAGGATTTACTCGTCTCTCCCTCCTAGTTCTATTCCCCGATCTCACTTGGAGATCATATCCTAAGCTACGATACCAAGCTGTGGCGCCCCCAAAATAGGTATACATCACCTATTCTCGAGTTGTCGTACATGAGTGCGAAACAACTACAACTTTATTATTACAACAATGAAAAAAGCGTGAGTTTGAATACAAATATTATCTTCTAGACAATATCTATACTCAAATAAATCCTCATCACATTTATTGATACATTATTTTACAAAATGGTGAGGACTACTAAACAATCCTTTCTAAAACCTTCATTCCATACCCCAGGCTAAATACTCGCTATATTCTAGCCTCCACGAGAAAAATGGAACAAAAAGGAAAAGGGTGAGCTCAACTAGCTCGATAAAGAATATTATGACTAAGATAATATACAACAAATTATCGTTAGTCTTCAACGAGGAAAAATATAATAGAATCTGATAGACAACAAATTTTAAATCAATATTCATGGCGAAATAATAATTCATTAGAAGAGTTAAGTAGAGAATGCAAACTACTATCTTCTATGTATGAATTTAAAAGTTCATCGTCTCTATCTTTTATCCTGTAACATCAATCAATATACATCTGGAATCAAATATTCATCTTTTTTCTGAGCCAAAGATATTCATCGATTAGTCATGTATTCATTTAAACACACATTCATCTTTGCACTACGGGGCCAAAGATATTCTTGAAAATCATTCATCTTTGCACTACTGAGGCCAAGATATTCTTAAGAAATCATTCATCTTTGCACTCTGGGCCAAAGATATTCCATAATATCATCATTTAAGGTGAGGATGATGAAAATATTTTTTTAAAAAAGCGAATCCGGTGAAACAAAATGACAAGGATTAAGGATTAAGGATTAAATACTTGGTTTTATCCACGTCCAAAAATACCTCAAAAATAATCATAGTGGTGTAAAATTCAAGAATGATCAAAACATGGATACAATCGAGTTAGTATCCGAAATAGATGTTTTAGACGAAAAGAAGAAATTTTATTTTTCGGTTGAATAATCTACAGTATCGTGAATAGTCTTGATATCGTGAATAGTCTTAGTATCGTGAATAGTAACTCAGACACCAAAAGATAGAAATTCCACAAAAAACATCTTCACGCTTCATGAATAGTACTCGTGAATAGTAACTTTCGTGAATAGTAACTCATGAATAGTAACTCGTGAATAGTAACTCATGAATAGTAACCCATGAATAGTAACCCCAGACATGAAAAAGTTCCAAATTTGATAAAAACTTCAGATCAACATTTCGATATAATGATATTGAAGAAATAATATCATTCTGAAAAAAAAATAATATCCCTTACCTCGAAAGATCGGTACTTACAATTAGAATCTAGGGTATATAGTCTTTGAAGGGAACTTGCACCGCCTCTAGCAATACTCAAAGTATACTCAAAATACTCACAAGAATACGCTCGATAATATAGAGAGAAAACTTGAGTTTACGGTGTGATTTTCAATTCTAACCTAAGCACCTATTTATAGGAAATTGCTTAGAACACCAAAAGCGAAAAAAATTTAATAAATTAATATATATATATATATATATATTCAAATTCATACGCCAACCTTAGAATTCAGATCCTAGCATTTCCCACATGCCACCTTCTAGAAAAGTAAGAAAAAAAAAACGTTTTCATAAAATAAATAATTAAAACTTTCAAAAAATCAATTATTTGAACTTGAACTTCAATAATTCATAATAAATAGCCCTTTCATCAGAAAATTCGAATCTCATTTGAGTTTTTATAGGAAATTCAATTCTCTACAACTTTGCAAAAAGAAAGTTTTCCAAATTCCAAATAGAAATTGATAAAAAATCCACAAGCAGGCGATTTTACGGTATAATCAAATTTCGATTCGATAAATGGGGTCCACAGACATGTTTAACATGTTTTAAACATTTATTGCAACAAAAATACTCTTCCTCCTCGTATACTCATATATCCCACATTCATTGTAAAAATATCACCGTTAATATATTATTAAAATAATATATTTAAATGAATTATTTTATCAAAAAAAGATAAAATTTCAATTTTCAACAATTATCACTATAAAAATTTTCTCCATCTATATCCACATAAAATCAATATTTTTCTCATCATATGAATCAATAATTAATTATTCATAAATAATATTACAGAATCACAATATTGACAACCAGGCAGTTCCCAGGAAAGAGGGGGCTTTCCAATAAAAATTTCTTCTTATTGGCGCGCAATTAGGTGACCAAACCTCTCCTTAGACAGAACTTTCTAGACATTGCCAATAATGTTATCTAATAATATTATTCAGATAATATGAATTATTGCTTCGATAATGAAAAATACTGTGTAATGACAATTATTGAAACAACAGCAATATAAAATATCAACGCAACAATTATTAAATCGATAAAATAAAATCTTGAGCGATAATTCACGTAACCATTATTGAGTAGTGCCTTCTTACGTAAGAATCAATAATTGGTGCAATCTGGTATAAACTGCTTGCTCAACAGCGTATTAGTGTGTTTTAACCCACCGGGTATTCCAACGATAATACTTGGTAACAACTACGCCGTTATTTAAAAACAACTTATATTTGTCGTTTTCTTCATCCAATCACTTTCCGTTATGGGGCCCACACATGGCTGCGCCGTCGTACGAATATTCCCCGACAGTACGAATATTCCACGACCAAACGAATATTCCCCAACGATAATGAATATTTTATAACCACTTGCTTATTTTGAAATATTTGCGTATTTAACCCTTAACTATCCACATTAATCAAATCAACCCTTACTATTTCAAAATAATAAATAAAGGAAATTCCTTTTTATTTAAAAATTTTGAGGGTCTTACAGAATAAATCAATTAGAACAATTCTAATCTTATTTAAATAAATAAATTAAACAAATAATTTATTTAAATAAATAATATTTATTCTACAATAGGGATAAGCCTCCCTAGCGATCAACGACTTTCCAGATAATATAGATTTCAACATTAATCATAAAAGAACTTTTGAGTAAATAGTTACCGTATAATTCAATCCTTCTACCATACTATGTCCCAATTAAATATAAGACATGGAATTACTGTCAAGTCTTATTTTATTTAATTATATGTATTTTGATTCCTAAATGAACAACTCCCAATGAATGCAAATTAGAAACTACTTTCTAATTTCATTCCACCTCGCCAAGGATTCACGGGTTGTCATTTATCGAATCACATAGACATCTCTCCTTTTTACTAGAAGTGGTAGATTCTTTATTGATCATTCATTATCTTCATATATAACTTATTACACCCAAGCATACCCTTTGATATACTCTAAGAGTCTTAAGGAATAAGTCAAAGTGTAATTCATTATATATAAGATACTATGATGATCTCAAGTCTAAGGATCATTTGTACTACTATCACTACATGAATTCCTATCGACAAAAAGTAAAACTCCATTAGGTATTCCTTAGCGAGTCACATTCAAAGTGAACTTATTCTCTAATAAGCACCTATATACTTGCTTTAGTGTCTCCACACAAATGATCATGAGACCAATCATCCTCATCCAATGAAAGCAAGAACGTATGTATTCCAATCTATCCGGGATTCACTAATCCCCTATTTAGTAATCCAATGATTGGGAACTATTTTAGTTTTAAGCTTTCTAAGAATTTAGATCTCATTAGAATGATCATCATCATTATTCTAAAAGCGTTGCTTAAAACTATGGGTTTATCACATATTATTAAAACAGCACCATGTAGATAATAAATGCCTTTAATAAATAATTCTTTTATTAATAAATAAATAAGATTGATTACACAGTATATGCTTTATCATCATACATGATTGGCTTGTATGCATAATACTTTCACATGCGAAGCATGTTTGCATAATATAATATATATATAGTATAGCATGCACATATAGAATACTATATTCTACCCGAATTGATTATGGACTTTTATTCTAGTTTGGTTCACTAGAGCCACCAAGTGAACCAAAAGGTCAAACCCTAGGGGTGCAAGAAATAATATTTAAATATAACTATTACAATTAAACCCGGGCTCCATTACATATGGGTCTTCAAGCGCTCCTTGCTCCTTGATCTCCAATTTTTCAAAATTAATTCTAACTATTCCTATTACAAAACTATTTAAAATAAATAGAAACCTTGATCAAGTGATCAAGGGGAATACATAGGAGGAGATAGAATTTACATTAAGAAAAATTAGAGAAGACGAGGCACGCAGTACCCCATTTAATAAAACCCATACATTCATGCATCCAACTAAAATAAAATCCAATCATATCGGTCAATAGTCCATAATCAATCCCATTTATTATCATACACATCACCATACGCATCAATAAATAATATTCATCTTATGAATAATAAACATTTAATATATATATTGATATCATTTAATGGGCAAATTTAGTTAGTATAAAATCTAATTTTGAATCAAAATAAACTCCTTTATTTTAATCCAAATTTAAATCAAAATAAAACTATTTTATTTTAATTTATCCAATTTTGAATAAAATAAACTATTTTATTTTAATCAAAATAAACTCCTTTATTTTAATTAATTATGGAATCCAATTCCATATATATATATAAAAAATCTTTAATTAAAATAAACTCTTTTATTTTAATTAATTATGGAATCCAATTCCATGTAAAAAAAAAAATCTTTTATTAAAGGAAACACGGATATTCTTTCCTATTCACAAATAAACTCCTTTATTTTGAATAATATGAAATCTTATTTCATATTTAAATAAACTCCTTTATTTAAGGAAACTAGGATTCTCTTTCCTATTCACAAATAAACTCCTTTATTTTGAATAATATGAAATCTTATTTTATATTTAAATAAACTCCTTTATTTAAGGAAATTAGGATTCTCTTTCCTATTCACAAATAAACTCTTTTATTTTGAATAATATGAAATCCTATTTCATATCTAAATAAACTCCTTTATTTAAGGAAAGATGGATTTACTTCCCTATTCACAAATAAACTCCTTTATTTTAGGAAAAGTAAAATCCAATTTCAACTCCAATTAGTTATCATGGAATCCAATTCCAACTCTAATTAGTTAGCATGAAATTCTAATTTTAAAATTAAAATAAACTCTTTTATTTTTAAGATTAAAATAAATCTTTTATTTTAAAATTAAAATTAAAATTTATTTTAATTATAAAATTATTAAAATATTATATATATATATTACCGTAAATATATGTATATCTTTTATATATATATATAATATCAGAATTTATATATATATATATATATATATATATATATATATAATATCCGTAACTAATATATATATATATATATATATATATATATATATATATTAATATATGCCAAAACCGTGCACTACTTCCAAATTTCATGCTTTCCGTTCCTTTTTTTTTTTTTTTTTAAAAAAAAAAAACGTGTACATGCTGCTATGATTTGCATGAATTCTTTGCCTCGATTTCCGTGCTGTTATCATTAACAATCATTGGCCATCATTAGCCAATGTTTTCTGCGCCCCTTGAATTCCGTGCAGGACCACTAATTTCCTTTAACATGATCTGCTGCTGATCATGCACGGATTTCCGTGCGCAACTTTTTTTTTTTTTTTTTAAATTTTATACAATAAAATTATGCCCAATTAAATTGTTCTAAACACATATCAAATTAAAACAATTAATAATTCGCATAAAGGTTTGGCTCTGATGCCACTGTTAGGTTTGTAATATTCATCAACGCAATCAAATTGCAAAATTAAGCGGGCGTGTAAAATCGAGTTTAAAATTTTACAAACCATATACCCTTCGATCACCCTTTATGAATAATTATTAATTAAACGAAAAGATAAAGAATAAAATCATACCCTTGAAGATCGAGCTTCCTCGTACAAGTTCACCTCCAATCCTTTTTTCGCTCAATCTTGAATCCACCGGGTTTGGTTCCTTCCTTTGATCAACGTTAGCCACCCAAATGTTTGGCCTCTGAGAGGTGATCCACCAAGGAATAATAAGAATTCAAGAAAGGGTATTGCTCAAACCCTAGTTTTTCTATCTCTATAGAAAGGTGTACTCTCCCAACTATATTGGAATTATTACGTTGTTGTAAAAGTCAACAACCCTTTACCCATAATAAGACTCTCTTATTTATAGATGTGGGCAACCCACCTTAACAATTAAGGAATTGGGTTTTATTTAATTAATTAAATTCTTTTTAATTAATTAAGCTCCCTAATCTTATTAGGGATAATTAATTAAACTCCTTTAACTAATTTTCCTTCCTAATCCAATTAGGAATAAATGAGAGTACTTATATTAAATTAATTCCTAAACTCTTTTAGAAATTAAAATAATAATAATTGTAATAATATTAATAAGACTCTCTTATTAATTTATATTTAATATTTCTAAAATATTAAATAATAAATATTAAGCTATTTAATTTATTCTATCACCATAGATTAAATTAAATATACTTAACATATTATTACGATTATGCCATTAACTTCTTAAATAATTATTCTTCCTTTTATGGTGTGACCTTTAGGTTCTCCATATTAAACCTATTTGTGAATAAATCAATTAGAACAATTCTAATCTTATTTAAATAAATAAATTAAATAATTAATTTATTTAAATAAATAATATTTATTCTACAATAGGGATAAGCCTCCCTAAATGATCAACGACTTTCCGGATAATATAGATTTCAACATTAATCATTAAAGAACCTTTGAGTAAATAGTTACTGTGCAATTCAATCCTTCCACCATACAATGTCCCAATTAAATATAAGACATGGAATTATTTGTCAAGTCTTATTTTATTTAATTATATGTATTTCGATCCTTAAATGCACAACTCCAAATAATGCAAATTAGAAACTCCTTTCTAATTTCATTCTGCCTTGGCCAAGGACTACTGGTTGTCATTTATCGAATCACATAGGACATTTCTCTTCTTTTATTAGAAGTGGTAGATTCTTTATCGATCATACATTATCTCCATGTACAACTTATTATACCCAAGCATACCCTTTGATATACCCTAAGGGTCTTAAGGAATAAGTCAAAGTATAACTCATCATACACAAGATACTATGATGATCTCAAGTCCAAGGATTACTTGTACTACTATCACTACAGAATTCCTATTGACAGCAAATAAAACTCCATTAGGTATTCCTTAGCGAGCCACGCTCAATGAACTTATTCTCTAATAAGCACCTACATACTTGCTTTAGTGTCTCCACACAAATGATCATGAGATCAATCATCCTCATCCAATGAGCAAGCAACGTATGTACCAATCTATCCGGATTCACTAATCCCCAATTTAGTAATCCAATGATTGGGAACTATTTTAGTTTTAAGCTTTCAAAGAATTTAGATCTCATTAGAATGATCATCATCATTATTCTAAAAGCATTGCTTAAAACTATGGGTTTATCACATATTATAAAACAGCATCATGTAGATAATTAAAAGCCTTTAATAAATTAATACTTTTTATTAATAAATGAAGAAGATTGTTACAAAGTATATGCTTTATCATCAAACATGATTGGCTTGTGTGCATACTACTTTCAGGTTACACAGCCCCAACTTATCTCGAATATGGAGCGTGTGGGTTTGGAGCTATATGCTAGAGGTTTTGATGGGTTGGTAGCAGGTATGAGGGTGGAACCTTCTCTTATTTTGCGTATCAAAGAAGCCCAAAAGGAGGATGGCGAGTTGTGGGCTGTAGCGCAAAATATGGATGAGGGTAGGCAGCTAGAGTTTTGCATTGACGAGCAAGGTGTGATATGGTTTGGTAAACGGTTATGTGTTCCAGTGGATCCAATAATTCGTAAGGCAGTGTTGACTGAAGCTCATAGTTCGCCATTTTCTATTCATCCGGGGTCTACAAAGATGTATAAGGATCTGAAGGAGAATTTCTGGTGGAGTGGAATGAAAAGGGATGTAGCTGAATTTGTGAGTAAATGTCTTACTTGTCAGCAAGTGAAAATTGAGCATCAGTGTAAGACCCCAAATAATTAATAAATGAAATTTATTTTCCTCTATTATTTCTTTTAATTAGTAAGGGTTGATTTGATTAATGTGGTTAGTTATGGGTAAAATGCGCAAATATTTTAAATAAGCAGGTGGTTATAAAATATTTATTTTTGTCGGGGAATATTCGTTTGGTTGTGGAATATTCTTACTGTCGGGGAATATTCGTACGACGGCGCAGCCTTGTGTGGGCCCCATAATGGAAAGCGATTGGATGAAGAAAACGACAAATATAAGTTGTTTAAAATAACTAAGATAGTTGTTACCGAATTAACAATCGTTGGAATACCCGTGGGTTAAAACACGATGAATACGGCGTTGTTGCACAAGAAGACACCGCGGTATTGCACCAATTATTGAAGGCACTACTCAATAATGGTTACGATAATTATCGCTCAAATTTTTATTTTATTGATTCAATAATTGTTGCGTTGATATTTTATATTCTTGTTGTTTCAATAATTGTCATTACACAAATTTTTCCATTATCGGAGTAATAATTCATATTATCCGAATAATATTATTAGATAACATTATTGACAATGTCTAGAAAGTTACATGCTAATGAGAGGTTTGGTCATCTAATTGCTTACCACAAGAAGGAGAGATCCTTATTGGAAAGCCCTTCATCCTAGAACCGCACGATTGTCAATAATGTGATTCTGTAATATTATTTATGAATAATTAATTATTGATTTATATGATGAGGAAAATATTGATTTTATGAGGATATAGATGGAGAAAATTTTAATGTGACAATTGTTGAAAATTAATATTTTATCTTTTTCTGATAAAATAATTCATTTAAATATATTATTTTAATAATATATTAACGATGATATTTTTACAATGAATGTGGGATATATGAGTATATGAGGAGGAAGAGTATTTTTGTGGCATTAAATGTTTAACACATGTTTTGTGTGTTGGTGGACACAATTATTGACCGAAATTTGATTATAGCCTGTAAAATCGCCCGTTGTGGATTTCGGTCAATTTCTGTTTGGAATTTGGAAAAACTTTCTTTTGCAAAGTTGTAGAGAATTCAATTTCCTATAAAAAGTCGCGTGATTCGAATTTTCTGATAAAAGGGCTATTTATTATGAATTATTGAAGTTCCGAAGTTCTGAAATAATTAATTTTTGGGAGTTTTAGTTAATTATTTTGAGAAAAACGTTTTTTGCAATTAAGTTGGCCTCACATGTGATTCAAATGGGCTGAGATCAGTTGTCTAAGGTGGGCTAAGGAAAATGTGAAAAATATATTAATATTATATTCAATTTTCTACTTTGGTGTTCTAAGCATTTTTCTATAAATAGGGTGCTTAGGTTAGAATTGAAAATCACACCGTAAATCAAGTTTCTCTCTATTTCTCTCTCGATATATTGAGCGATTCTTGTGAGTATACTTTGAGTGTTGTTATACTATGCAAGTTCCTTCCCTTTCATCTATATCCGGTTTTTTCACCAAGCACCGCTCTTTTGTGAGGTAAGGGATATTATTATTAAAATGATATTATTTCTTTCAATATCATTATACCGAAGTATTGAGCTGGACTTTTAATCAAATTTGGAACTTTTTGTGCCGGAGTTACTATTCATGTATACGGCACTATTCACGATATCTGACACTATTCATGAATATTTACTATTCACGTAAAAATAAAATTTTTCCTTTTCGTCTAAAAATATCTATTGTGGATACTAGCTTTGATTGTATCCATGTTTTGATCATTCTTGAATTTTACACCACTATGATTATTTATGAGGTATTTTTGGACATGAAATAGCTGAAATACGAATCCTTAATACTTGTTCTTTTGTTTCACTGGATTCATTTTCTTTAAAATATTTTTCATCATCCTCAGTCCTAAATGATGATATTACTGAATATCTTTGGCCTGTAGTGCAAAGATGAATGATTTCTTGATGAATATCTTTGGGGTAGAGTGCAAAGATGAACAGGTGTTTAGATGAACATGATCGACTGATGAATATCTTTGGCCGGTAGTGCAAAGATGAATATTTGATTCAAGATGAATATTGATTGATGTTACAGGGATAAAATAATGATGATGGACTGTTAAATTCATAGATATTAGTAGATTTCATCCTCTACGTAACTCTTCTATGAATTAATATTTTCCGCTGTGAATATTGCTCTAAAACTTGTTGTTTAATGTATTCTCTCAGATTTTTTCCTGTTGAAGACTAACGATAATTTGTTGTATATTATCTTAGTCATAATATTCTTTACTGGGCTAGTTGAGCTCACCCTTTTCCTTTTTGTTCCATTTTTCTTCTCAGGAGGCGAGAATGTAGCGAGTACTAGTCGGGGTATGGAATGAAGGTTCTAGAGAGAGTTGTTTAGTAGTCCTCACCATTTTTGTAAAATAATGTATCAATAAATGTGATGAGGATTTATTTGGGTATAGATATTGTCTAGAAGATAATATTTGTATTCAAACTCACAGCTTTATCACTGTAATAATAAAGTTGTAGTTGTTTCGTACCATGTATTGACAACTCGTAATGGGTGATGTATACCTATTTTGGGGGCGCCACAGCTTGGTATCAAGGCTTAGGGATATGATCTCCATGGAGATCGGGAATAAAACTAGGAGGGAGAGACGAGTAAATCCTTCGCTAGTGTGTCCTACCTAAGCTTATTTGTTAGTTAGGTCAATATATAGGGATATTATGTGATATATTGATTTCCTTAATTAACCCTTTTTTATGACAAGATTTGAGAATGTCGAATCGAGAATATTAATGATGGAAATGAGACCGTGGAGACGCCAAGATTACTCACCAACGAGGAGAACATGCAACAGTCGACAATGTTCCTCTTGTGAATAACACCACCGAAGCAGATGATGAACGAGGGAATGTTTAGAAGCTTTTTGCGCTTCATGCAAAAAATCGATTTAGGGAGACTCGTGTTCAAAATACGAGGAGGAAATGATAGCAATTCACTGGTTGTCACAAACCAAGCAGCTTCAAAGAGTTGGGACCGCTGAATTTAAGGGAAAGCCGGACCCGATCATGGCGTAAAACACTGGTCAAGCAAATTACCAAGATATTCGATGTCTTGGGATGCACGGAGGAACAGAAGGTTCCATTCGCCACCTTTATGTTCCGTGGCGAAGCGGATTCATCGGTGGGAGTTTGTGAAACGGACCCAACCTGCCGCACTTAGCATGTCTTGGGAAACATTTCAGAAACTTTTCAACGAAAAATACTTTCTTGAAAGTGTTCGTTATATGAAGGAAGTGGAGTTTATTAGACTGGAGCAGAATAATATGACGGTGTCCCAGTACGAGGTGAAGTTTGCGGAGTTATCCAGGTTTGCACCTCATTTGGTGGAGAATGAGGATTGTATGACGCGGATGTTTCTTAGAGGTTTGAAACCCGGCATACGTCAGTATCTCATTTCTCATAAATTTTCTCTCTATTCAGATGTTGTAAATAGGGCTCAATTATTAGAGCGAGATAACGAGTACGGGCCAACCGAGGGACCACAACCAGATCATACCAGGGATAACAACAACAAAAAACAACGATAAACAATGGAGAAAGAAAAAGACGGACAAAATGGTAACCACTCTGGTGGTAATCATAGCCATGAAAATAAAAGAAGCGAGTCGAGGAGATTTTAAAAGAGGAGATTTAACAACGACCATGTGAAGACGACGATTCCGAAGAAAGAATCGTTCTAAGGGAGGAGAACGACCACCCATTATATGATATAAATGCGGAAAGAGGGACATATCACCAAACCGCCCACAACAGCTCAAGGTATGCTATAATTGTGGAAAGGAAGGACATATCGCCGAGATTGTATGGTAACAAAACCTAGTTCAATGAGGATTTGACTCAAAAGATCGTCCCCGTAAAAGTCAAAGTCAACGGTTCTTGGAAGAGCATTTGTTGTGACTGGTCAAAATGCGAGGAACCCAAACGAAGTGATCAAGGGTAAGCTATTTATAAATTCTTGCAAAGTTTATACCTTACTTGATACCGGTGCTACCCATTCATTTATCTCTCCTGCTTGTGCTCAACGTTTAAACTTGACTCCGGAGAAATTAGACTTTGACCTATCTGTGGAAACTCCGTTAGGAAGAAACTTTATCACATCCACCGCTTATAAATCTTGTTTGATTCAAGTTGGCACCATCACCTTACCTGTTGACCTTATCTCTTTAAAGATACTTGCTTTTGATGTGATTTTAGGGATTGATTGGTTAACTACTCATCATGCCAAAATTGATTATTTTCGTAAGGTTGTTAGTTTTCATATTCCTAACCAACTCCGTTGTATGCGAATTCAAGCAACTAAACCATTAAAATCAATCACCGCTATATCTAATCATAAAGCTATTCGCTTATTGAAAAACGGATGTCAAGATTTCATAGCTCATGTTATGGATTTGAATAAAGACACGCCAAATTTGAATAATATTCTGTTATTATCGACTTTCCCGACGATTTCAAGAAGAACTTCCTGGCTACCCCCTAACGTGAAGTTGAATTTTTATTGATCTTGAACCCGGTACCAAGCCCATTTCTAAAACCCCATATCGAATGGCTCCTATTGAACTTCGTGAGTTAAAGGTCCAACTACAAGAGCATTGGACATCGGCTTCATTCTGGCCCTAGTACATCTCCTCGGGGTGCTCCTGTTTCATTCGTAAAGAAGAAAGACGGGAGTATGCGACTTGGTATTGACTATCGAGAATTGAACCATGTCACCATAAAGAATAGGTATCCTCTACCTTGTATTGATGACCTGTTTGACCAGTTGCAAGGAGCACAATTCTTTTCAAAGATCGATCTTCGTTCTTGATATCATCAGCTGAAGATTAGAACTGAGGATATTCCAAAGACTGCCTTCAGAACTTGGTACGGGCATTATGAATTCTTAGTCATGTCTTTCGGATTGACTAATGCTCCTGCGGCTTTCATGGATATGATGAACCGAGTATTCAAGGAATATTTGGATCAATTCGTTGTTGTCTTTATTGATGACATCCTCATATATTCCAAAAGCCGTGAAGATCATGAGCACCATTTGAAGCTGGTACTCCAAAGGCTTCGTGAAAACAAGCTTTATGAAAAGTTGAAGAAATGCGAGTTCTGGCTTGAGGAAGTAGCATTCCTTGGGCACGTGGTGTCGAAACATGGAGTATCTGTTGATCCGGCGAAGATTGAAGCAATACAAAGTTGGGAGCAACCAAGCTCTGGTGATCAAGCACGTAGCTTTTGGGCTTAGTTGGTTATTATCGGAGATTCGTGGAAGGGTTTTCTCGAATCGCTACTCCATTAACCCAAATAACTCCTAAGGATACAAAATTCGCTTTGGAGCGAAGAATGCGAGAAGAGTTTCCAAGAGCTTAAGAGGAGACTCATTTCGGCACCTGTTCTAACAATACCATCTGGTATGGATGGATTTGTTATCTACAACGATGTTTCAGGCAAAGGGTTAGGATGTGTTCTCATGCAACGTGGGAAAGTCATAGCCTATGCCTCACGACAACTCAAAGAATATGAGAGGAATTATCCTACTCATGATCTAGAGTTAGGCGATAGTGCGTTGCGCTTAAAGATCCGGAGGCACTATCTATATGGGGAGAAAGTGGAGATATATTCAGACCATAAAAGCCTCAAATATTTCTTCACGCAAAAAGGAACTCAACATGCGGCAACAACGTTGGCTCGAGTTGTTGAAAGATTACGACCACACTATTCAATACCATCCTGGAAAAGCGAAACGTGGTAGTGACACGCCGAGTAGAAGATCATATGCGAGAACGAAAAGTGCGATGATGTCAAGTATACGCGACAGAGCCAACTTTAATAGAAAAGTTAAGGTTGCTCAAGCTACCGAACCCGAGCCGATGCGAGTAAAGAAGAAAGTATAAGAAGGTGTTATTCCTAAGCGAGAATCGATGAAGAAGGAATACTTGAGTCCACTCTGCACTCGTGTTTCTAACGACTGCTTTTTTTGTCTACAAGATTATGATGGAGGCACACAATACACCATTTCCAATCCATCCTGGAAGTACTAAAATGTATCGTGATCTTCGACATACATTTTGGTGGAACAATATGAAGAGAGAGATTGCAAAGTTTATCTTAATGTGTTTAACTTGTCAATGTGTAAAGGCGGAGCATCTAGTACCTAAGGGTTCATTGCAACCACTTGAGATTCTGAAATGGAAGTGGGAACACATTACCATGGATTTCGTTACGGGTCTTCCTATGGTTTCTCAAGGCATCAATGTTATTTGGGTTATTGTTGATAGATTAACCAAGTCTGCTCATTTCTTGCCGATACGGGAAACTTATTCCCTTGATCGTCTTGCTCGTATGTACGTAAATGAGATTGTGAGATTACATGGCATGCCAGTATCCATAGTTTCGGATCGTGACCCAAGATTCACTTCAAGATTTTGGGTTAGCTTGCAAAAAGCTATGGGCACGGATTTACGATTATCTGCCGATACCATCCTCAAACGGATGGACAATCGAGAGGACTATTCAAACTCTTGAAGATCTATTAAGACTCGTGTCCTGAACTTCAAAGGAGTTGGGATAAGTATTTACCATTGGTGGAATTCTCCTACAACAACAGTTATCAGGCAAGCATTGGTGTGGCCCCATTTGAAGCATTATACGGATGAAAGTGTCGCACTCCAGTATGTTGGGACGAGGTGGGTGAAGCAACATTGTTGGGACTCGAGTTGGTACGTATGACTACGAAAAAGATCCAAATGATTCGACAATGTATACAAACAGCACAAGATCGACAAAAGAGTTATGCGGATCTTCATCGAAAGGACATAGAATTTAGTATTGGGGATCATGTACTATTGCGTGTTGCCCCGTGGAAGGGAGTTACAAGATTCGAGAAGAGAGGAAAGCTCAATCCACAATTTATTGGTCCATTTCAAATTCTTGACCGAGTAGGTAATGTAGCCTATAGACTCGCGTTACCTCCGAGTATGTCTCGTGTTCATAATGTGTTTCACATATATGTACTTCGTAAATATGTGAAAGACCCGAACCACGTTATTGAGTTAGAACCGCATTTAGATAGTCAAGACTTAACGTATGAGGAGGTACCTGTCAAGATCTTGGATAGGAAGGAGCATGTCCTACGTACAAAGGTCATACCACAAGTTAAAGTTTTGTGGAGGAATCATGCTATAGAGGAAATGACCTGGGAATTAGAAACGGAAATGAAAGCGAGGTATCCTCATCTTTTCGAAACACCAGGTACGTACGTAAATTTCGAGGACGAAATTTCATAAGAATGGGAGGTTGTGAGACCCCAAATAATTAATAAATGAAATTTATTTTCCTTTATTATTTCTTTTAATTAGTAAGGGTTGATTTGATTAATGTGGTTAGTTATGGGTAAAATGAGCAAATATTTTAAATAAGCAGGTGGTTATAAAATATTTATTTTTGTCGGGGAATATTCGTTTGGTCGTGGAATATTCTTACTGTCGGGGAATATTCGTACGACGGCGCAGCCTTGTGTGGGCCCCATAACGGAAAGCGATTGGATGAAGAAAATGATAAATATAAGTTATTTAAAAATAACGGCGTAGTTGTTACCGTTAACACTGTTGGAATACCCGGTGGTTAAAACACGATGTACGCGTTGTTGCAGACAAGAAGTAGACACCAGTATTGCTCCAATTATTGAAGGCACTACTCAATAATGGTTACAGTAATTACTGTTCAGTATTTTATTTTATTGATTCAATAATTGATGCGTTGATATTTTATATTGTTGTTGTTTCAATAATTGTCATTACACAGTATTTTCCATTATCGGAGTAATAATTCATATTATCTGAATAATATTATTAGATAACATTATTGACAATGTTTAGAAAGTTCTGTCTAAGGAGAGGTTTGGTCATCTAATTGCGCGCCAGTAAGGAGAGATCCTTATTGGAAAGCCCCTCTATCTTGGGAACCGCCTTGGTTGTCAATAATGTGATTCTCAGAATATTATTTATGAATAATTAATTATTGATTTATATGATGAGGAAAATATTGATTTTATGAGGATATAGATGGAGAAAATTTTTAATGTGACAATTGTTGAAAATTAATATTTTATCTTTTTCTGATAAAATAATTCATTTAAATATATTATTTTAATAATATATTAATGATGATATTTTTACAATGAATGTGGGATATATGAGTATATGAGGAGGAAGAGTATTTTTGTGCCATTAAATGTTTAACACATGTTTTGTGTGTTGGTGGACACAATTATTGACCGAAATTTGATTATAGCCTGTAAAATCGCCCGTTGTGGATTTCAGTCAATTTTTGTTTGGAATTTGGAAAAACTTTCTTCTACAAAGTTGTAGAGAATTGAATTTCCTATAAAAAGGTACGAGATTCGAATTTTCTGATAAAAGGGCTATTTATTATGAATTATTGAAGTTCCGAAATAATTAATTTTTGGGAGTTTTAGTTAATTATTTTGAGAAAAATGTTTTTTGCAACTAAGTTGGCCTCACATGTGATTCAAATGGGCTGAGATCAGTTGTCTAAGGTGGGCTAAGGAAAATGTGAAAAATATATTAATATTATATTCAATTTTCTACTTTGGTGTTCTAAGCATTTTCCTATAAATAGGGTGCTTAGGTTAGAATTGAAAATCACACCAGAAACTGAAGTTTCTCTCTATTTCTCTCTCGATATATTGAGCGTATTCTTGTGAGTATACTTTGAGTGTTGTTATACGGTGCAAGTTCCCTTCAGCCCTATATCCAGTTTTTCAGTCAGAAGTACCGTCTTTATGAGGTAAGGAATATTATTATTAAAATGATATTATTTCTTTCAATATCATTATGCCGAAGTATTGATCTGGACTTTTAATCAAATTTGGAATTTTTTGTGCCGGAGTTACTATTCACGTATACGACACTATTCACGTATACGACACTATTCATGAATAGGGCACTATTCACAGAAAAATAAAATTATTTATGAGGTATTTTTGGACATGAAATAGCTGAAATACGAATCCTTAATACTTGTTCTTTTGTTTCACTGGATTCGTTTTCTTTAAAATATTTTTCATCATCCTCGGTCCTAAATGATGATATTATTGAATATCTTTAGCTTTGTAGTGCAAAGATGAATGATTTCTTGATGAATATCTTTGGGCCGTAGTCTTGAAGATGAACAGTGTTTAGATGAACATGACCGATCGATGAATATCTTTGGCCTAGAGTGCAAAGATGAATATTTGATTCAAGATGAATATTGATTGATGTTACAGGATAAAATAATGATGATGGATCATTAAATTCATAGATATTAGTAGATTTCATCCTCTACGTAACTCTTCTATGAATTAATATTTTCCGCTGTGAATATTGCTCTAAAACTTGTTGTTTAATGTATTCTCTCATATTTTTTCCCTGTTGAAGACTAACGATAATTTGTTGTATATTATCTTAGTCATAATATTCTTTACCGGGCTAGTTGAGCTCACCCTTTTCCTTTTTGTTCCATTTTTCTTCTCAGGAGGCGAGAATGTAGCGAGTACTAGTCGGGGTATGGAATGAAGGTTCTAGAGAGAGTTGTTTAGTAGTCCACACCATTTTTGTAAAATAATGTATCAATAAATGTGATGAGGATTTATTTGGGTATAGATATTGTTTAGAAGATAATATTTGTATTCAAACTCACAGTTTTACTATTGTAATAATAAAGTTGTAGTTGTTTCTGTACCATGTATTGACAACTCAGAATGGGTGATGTATACCTATTTTGGGGGCGACACAATTAGCGGCCTAGTGGTTTCTTGCAACAGTTAGAGATTCCTATGTGGAAATGGGATGACATTTCGATGGATTTTGTGATTGGATTACTAAGGACTCTTAAAAAGAATGATGCTATTTGGGTGGTAGTGGATCTCTTGACCAAATCGGCGCATTTTCTGGCTATTTGTGAGGATTTTTCAGTGAATAAGTTAGCAGACATTTTTCAACGTGAGATTGTTAGGCTTCATGGGACACCAGTTTCTATTTTTTCGGATCGAGATCCGCGATTTACTTCTCGATTTTTGAAAGGATTTCAACGAGCTTGGGGAACGCGACTCAACTATAGTACATCTTTTCACCCGCAGACAGATGGATAATCAGAGAGAACTATTCAGACATATTGCGATCTTGTGCTTTAGAGTGGACATGAAACTGGGATGATTATTTGAGTTTGGTGGAGTTCGCATATAATAACAGTTGGCGAGCTAGTATTGGTATGGCTCCTTTTGAAGCCTTGTATAGTAAGAAGTGTCGAGCTCCGACTTATTGGGATGAGGTTGGAGAAAGGGTAATAGAAGGACCTGATCTAGTTAGAATTACTACGGAGAAGGTAGCAGTGGCTAAAGAAAAGTTGAAAGAAGCTAGATTGTGGTAAAAGAGTTATGATGATATTCATAGGAGGGCTATTGAATTCACGCCTGGTGAACACGTGTTTTTGAAAGTTTCTCCATGGAAAGGTGTTCGAAGGTTTTGTTTGAAAGGGAAACTTAGTCCGCGTTTCATTGGCCCTTTTGAAGTCCTTGAGAGAGTTGGAGAAGTGGCATATCGGGTGGCTTTGCCTCCACAATTATCTCATGTGTATAATATCTTTCATATTTCGGTGTGAAGGAAATATAACTATCATCCGCTTCATGTTGTGCAATACCCGTTACATAAGATTCAAGAAGATCTTACTTGTGAGGAAGAAGCCGAGGGGATTCTAGATCGTCAAGAACGGAATATGAGGAGGAAGACAATTCCTTTTGTTAAAGTATTGTGGAAAAACCATTCGGAGCGGGAAGCTACTTGGGAGATGGAGGAGTCTATTCGAGCGGAATATCCACATCTTTTTGAAAATTTAGGTACGTTCTGTTCTTTTGATTCCGAGGACAGAATCCTTTTTAAGGAGAAGGTGATGTAATACCCAATAAAATAATAATAAAATAATTAAGCAAGCTTTAAAATATTTAATTGGGCTTTCCTTATGTTTGGGTCATATTATATTTAATTTATTTGGACCATAATAAGTAATATTACATTAAATTGGGTCTTTTAATTAATTAGGTCTAAATTATAATTGTTTAATTTTAAAATCCTAATAGAATTAATAAAACAAATTAATTAATAATTAAATAGCTAAAACCTAGTTATACTTTATTACGTATGAGTTGTGAGAATAGAACGGAAGAAAAAGAAAGAGGCGTAAGAAGAACGAGGGAACGAGGGAACGTGACTGGGATTGCAAAAGGGTTTGAGAGCAAGATCTTTAAACTTTATTCACCATATTCTTCTTCTCAAAGGTAATTGTTGGACTATTTTTTTGAATACAAAACAATTATTTTGTTATTGTAATTACAATCTATTTTTGTTGTTGTATTTGCAATCTATTTTAAAATTTTATTATGTCGTTTGATTAGTTTAATTTGTTAATGAAATTTTGATTTACAATTAAGATATATGATATATATATATAAACCTAAAAATTTGACATTTTATATATATATATATATATATATATATATATATATATATATATATATATATTACCACTATGATTCGCTTATATATATATATATATATATATATATATATATATATATATATGTTAACCAAATGCTTATTCTTCTAATATATATATATATATACTTGATTCCGATTCTAGTTTTATATATATATATATATATATATATATATATATATATATATATATATATATATATAGAACCTAATTAGCTATATATATATTTATATACTGTAATTTCAAGTATATATATATATATATAAAAGATTTGCGAAATTTAATAAAGGGATAATGATAAATAATATTATAATATTGTTTTATAATTAAAATATATCTTTTGATTACAAGTGAATATAGTATATTAAAATTTATTGAATTTATGAAAATATAATTTGTATGAGTTCGTAATTTAATTATATGCTTTATATTTTATTTTGATAATTAGATCGGATTGGGGGAGTTTAGCGGGTGATATTTGGATTCGGCGAATTATTTTGGTACTATATTAAGGTACGGATTCCGTACTTTTTTAGTGATATTCCTTTAAATTTAATTCGTTCGTTTTGTACTCGTTTAGAAATTTGGTATTGCCTCTCGGGATTATTCTTTGTTGTCAAAATTATTGAGATAGTTTCGTTTTGGCGTTGATATTTGAATTCGTATTTGTACTCTTTGAACTAGTTAATCGTGTCAATATGTTTTGGAGACTTTATTCATTTGTACCATTGTTCGTATATTTTCGTTCACACTCGGAGTTATTTTGATCATTGATATCTTGTAATAATTGGGTATGTTTGTATTTGATAATTCGATTTTATTTGAATATGATCATGTAAGCCTTGTGATTTGAACCCCTTTTGGCTTACATTTTGTAGTTTGATCCTTAGGGTATACTTGAGCTAACCACCTGTGGGGGTACCACAGGCATGTCCCCTTGACACAAGGGCATGACACCTTCCGTGGCGGTGTGATTAGTCCGCAGCGTATCCTTTTGTATGCTCTGGGTATGAGCTTTGGCCATTTGATATATTTGTTCAGGATACGTATGGGTCGACCCAGTATTTGATTTGGTTTGATTTATTTGGCGGATTAGTGACGTATGTGTCGTGCTTACTATCCGATTTGATTTGTATACATCATGATACCGATGTATTTTGTTAGCCTTTGGCTATTTGTATTTGAGCTCAGTATGAAGTTGTCACCTTACAACCATTTGATTCAGCCCTATTTGTTTGGGATTCTTTTGGCTATAATTATTCGATTGCAGTGTTAGTCATTTGTAAATGGACTCACAAATTCTGATTTATCCGTAATTCGTTTGTAATTCGCATATGTTCATTCATTCAACTCTCTTAGATTCATTACGTATTGTGATATATTTATTTGTCTTCATATCCATACTGGGCAATTGGTTCACGCTGTGTTCTTTTTTCGGCAGGTAATCAGGGGTGATCAGGATTTGTGGGGTGAGAGCTACCTTTAATCCAAATGAGTAGATTAGCTTTTGAGATTATTATTAGACTTGGTTTTCCTAAGATTTTATAATTGGATGTTTTGGGGTCTATTGTGACATTTATTTCTTATTAGTAGAGACTGTGTAAATGTGGAGTTCCTTCTATTTAAATATCAATAATGTCCATACATATATAGTGACTTAAAATTCACGGTTATTAAACCTTAGGGTTTTCAAAAATAGAAAATTAATATTTCTAAATTGTAATTAGGATTCTCGAATTAAATTAAACTTTCCCATTCATAAATCAATCTTGTTAATTAGGATTATTTTATCCCAATTTAAATTGCTAATTTAGCAATTAAGTCCATAACTGTACATTAGGGTTTTTAACGGAATAATTAGGGTTTAAAAATTTGAAATTAGGGTTTGCTAATTAATTAGCTTTACCGTAATTAATATTATAATTAATATTACTTAAGCATTATTATTATCCTTTAAATTCTCAAATTAGGGTTTCCAATTTTTGAATTAGGGTTTCAGATTCCCGGAACTAAAATTAGGGTTTCAGAACTAGTTTTAGGGTTTCTTATCAGTCATTAGGGTTTTCTTACTGAACGTTGTCGTTCTTAATATATACTTGGGGTTTGACACTGATATAATTTATCTGGTCAACCCTTGACCCTTAACCACATTCTGAACACATACATAACCATATACAAAATCTTAGGGTGCATAAACAAACTAGCACACCTCTCTCTCTCTCACAAAACCGAAACTCTCTCTCTCTCTCTCTTTCTATCTCTTGAAGTTCGCTAGCTTGGGAGAAAAAGATAGAAGAAGAAGAATGAGAGAAAATGAAATGTGCTTGCAAATGAGATGGGTGATTAACTATTATCCCCCATACATTTATTGTCCCATGGATAAAAGGCTTTGCCTTATCCTTTCAATTAGCCTAAACATGTGATTAAGAGTGCTTAATAGATTTGCAACCAATGAGAGCTTGACAACCATGTACTTGTGTGTAAGAGTTACTAATTATGGACATTGTTTAGCTTAATTAGTTGCCTTAAAAGGGCCTTAATATCCTCCATTTAGTTTTTATTTTAATGCACATATTTGATTAATCAAAATTCTAAAATACCCTTAATCAAGTGGGCTAAGCATTGATTTGCATTTTATTTCTTTTGGGCTTCCCCTTTAATTGTTTTGGGCCATGTAATGAACATAGTCTAACAATTTTAATATATACTATCCAAATTGTTTATCTAGGGTTTCCATTCCCAATCTTATGAAATTTAATTACTTATACATGTGACTTTAGCTCATAACCTAATTAGGTTTACTAGAAATAGGTTTAAAATTATTAGTCACTTGAAATAACAAAATTATCCACTTAAGCTAGTATACATATTATATACTAAACTTTCTTTACTACCATAACCCTTAGGTTATTTAATTGTCTCACCTAATGTATAATTAGGTTACGAAGCTTTCATTTTTAATGAAATCTATAAATGTATATATCCATAACTATAGTATATATGTTTATTGATCCATGCACCACTTCACAAATGTTGTCACATATTAAATCACTGTATAACACAAAGTTTTAAATATCAATAATGTACATACATATATAGTGACTTAAAATTCACGGTTATTAACCCTTAAGGTTTTCAAAAATAGAAAATTAATATTTCTAAATTGTAATTAAGATTCTCGAATTCAATTAAACTTTCCCATTCATAAATCAATCTTGTTAATTAGGATTATTTTATCCCAATTTAAATTGCTAATTTAGCAATTAAGTCCATAACTGTACATTAGGGTTTCTAACAGAATAATTAGGGTTTAAAAATTTGAAATTAGGGTTTGCTAATTAATTAAGCTTTACCCTAATTAATATTATAATTAATATTACTTAAGCATTATTATCCTTTAAATTCCCAGATTAGGGTTTCCAATTTCCAAATTAGGGTTTTGGATTCTCGGAACTGAAATTAGGGTTTCGAGACTGGTTTTAGGGTTTCTTATCAGTCATTATTGTTTTCTAACTGAACGTTGTCGTTCTTATTATATACTTGGGGTTTGACACTGATATAATTTATCTGGTCAACCCTTGACCCTTAACCACATTCTGAACACATACATAACCATATACACAGAACATATTCACATATACACTTATTCTGGGATAATTCACCTAAATCCTTCATAGAATTTTGAAATCATCAAAATTCCTTCCCAAAAATATCAAACACATACACTTATTTTCTGTCTAGGTCTATCATTTGACCTTAAATACATCATTTAAGATTTTAATAAATTGTCTAATTTCTCGGGTTGTCACATTATTTATTTATTTCTTAATTTAGTTTTTATAATTAGAACCATTGAATTGAATAGTTTAATAAAATTAGGGCTAATAGGAAATTGATACTTGTAAGGTTGATTTTCTTACTATTTGGTCTCAGTGGGAACGATACGCTACTCATTACTATATTACTTGTTGACCACGTATACTTGCATCTTGTGCGTATATAGATTTTACTAAACAAGTTTTTGGCGCCGTTGCTAGGGATAATTTAGTATAGATCTTAATATTTTTACAATATCAGTTTAATTAATCCAGTTTAATCAAACATTTTTATTTTTGTTTTGTTCCTCTTATTTCAGGTTTTTGAAGCGTTTTATGCTAACTCGACCCAAAAATCCAGACTTGCTGCCTTTTGAGGACGACATTGAGAAAAGGTTTCAGAGGTTAAGTAAGTGGATCAAGGAAACGAGGCAAGACTTTGAAAATTTTGAGAAAGAAGAAGAAATGGCATCTGAAGATCAGAAAGCGTTAAGGGACTTCGCCACACCCAAGGTGACTGAACTGCAATCGAGCATCACCAGGCCCGCAATTGCTGCAAATACATTCAAAATCAAGCCTGGGATGATTTAGATGATCCAGAATTCAGTTTAGTTTGGGGGATTGGCTAATGACGATCTGAATGAACATCTAGTCAGCTTTCTGGAGATATGCGACACCTTTCAGTATAATGGGGTGTCGGATGATGGGGTGAGACTTCGTTTATTCCCATTCACTTTACGGGACAAGGCGAAGAGTTGGTTACACTCTCTACCGCCGGGTTCCATAACTACGTGGGAAGACTTAGCTCAGAAATTCCTCACCAAATTTTTCCCACCGGCGAAAACTGCAAAAATTAGGAATGAGATAACAATGTTTGAGCAGCAACACAGGGAGTCGTTATATGAGGCATGGGAGAGATACAAGGAGTTTTTCAGAAAGTGTCCGCATCATGGATTGCCCAAGTGGTTGCAAATGAACACTTTTTACAACAGACTACATGGAAATCTTAGAATTAGTATTGATGCAGTGTCAAGTGGAGCATTCATGGCTAAGAGTTACGAGGAAGCCTACGATTTGATTGAAATCATGGCGGCCAACAACTACCAGTGGCCCACAGCAAGAATGACACAGGCGAAGGCGGCTAGAGTGTTGGAAGTAGATGGGGTGACAGCAATACAAGCACAAATTTCTGTGTTGTCTAAGAAGTTGGATGCCATGACAGGGGCTCAGGTACAGCAGGTTACTGTAGTATGCAAATTATGTGCGGGTGACCATCCTACAAATCAGTGCGCAATCAATCCAGCTTCCGTCTAGTTCGTAGGTAGCTGCAACAGGGGTCCGCAGAATATGTACCAAAACACTTATAACCAGGGGAATAGGAATCACCCAAATTTCTCGTGGAACAATAATCAACAACGTCAAGCTCCACGACTGTCATATCTCCCAAGCTTTTAGAATCACCAACAACTGGCTCAACATCAGGAAAAAAAATCAGATTTCGAGGAGATGGTGTCAAAGTACATGACTAGCAATGATGCAACAATGAAAAATCAAGCAATGGCTATCAAGAACTTGGAAAATCAGATGGGACAAATTGCCCTAACATTGAACAACAGGCAACAAGGAATGTTAGCAAGCGACACCGAAAGAAATCCAAAGGGAACTCACGAGTAGTGTAATGCTATTACGCTTAGAAGCAATAAGGAGTTGGTTTCTAACTGGGATAAGAAAGCTAGAGCAGGAGATGAATGTGCAGATGAAGGGAAGGAATTAGAGAAGAAATTTACAGAAAAAGTGGTGTCAAAAGCAAAGGAAGAGAAACAACTTAAAGCTACACCACCTGCACCCTTTCCTTCAAGGTTAGAAAATAACAAGTTAAAGAACCAGTTTTTGAGGTTTATGGATATATTCAAATAGTTACACATTAATATTCCATTTGCCGAAGCACTTGAGCAGATGTCGCGTTACATTAAATCAATGAAGGACATACTTTCGAAAAAATGTAAGCTTTAGGATTTTAAAATAGTGGCGTTAACCGAGGAATGCAGTGCAATACTACAGAAAAAGCTCCCTCCTAAATTGAAAGATCCGGGAAGTTTTACAATTCCTTGTGCAATTGGCAATCAAGATGTGGGGAGAGCTCTATGCGATTTAAGAGCGAGTATAAATCTTATACCACTGTCTATTTACTGAAAGCTGGGATTAAAGGAAGCAAAATCAACCAATATTAGTCTACAACTTGCCGATAGATCAATAACATACCCTTTAGGAATAGTTAAAGACGTATTGGTCAACGTTGATTCACTAATCTTTCCAGCCAATTTTGTGGTACTAGATTATCAAGAAGATAAGAACATCCTTATCATCTAAGGACCACCATTCTTGGCGATTAGACAAACACTTATTGACTTGCCTAACGGAGAACTGATTATGAAAGTGTTTGATCAGGTAGTAGCGGTAAAGGTGTTAAAGGAAATCCCAATCCCAACTGACAAGGAAGAGTGCGAGACGCTCGAAGAATCTACACGTGTCAAGTTCAGGGGTTGCAAAGAGGATAGTGGTCTTAAGGCATTAGTTGAGGATAGAAAGTAAAATTCATTATCCATCATGCAAGTGAATGGGCATGCATTACAACAATGTTGATGTTGCGAGATAAATAATCATCATGCCAAAGTTAACCCAACCGATCTGGGATGAAACAGGGAGTAGTCAGGTTGAACGACTTAAAACCAAGCGCTACTTGGGAGGCAACCCAATTTTACGTTTAAATTCCTTATTTTCATTCATAATTTGTAAGATATAATTTTTATTAAGTTATTAGGTAGTATTATATAATAAAAGTCTTGTTAATCTCTCACAATACTCTGTTTTATCACCAATACACTAATTCGTATGTTGCATGTCTTACAGGATGGAAAAAGGAATATTGAGTGGGTTAGTATGAAACAAAGATGAGGAACAGAGGAGTTTAACAGATTACATGCCCGTCGGGGCGGGCTACAATTGCTTTGCACCCCCCCTGCTGGGGCGGGGGTTCCCTACATCGAATAACAGTAGCTATGCCCACCGGGGCGGGCTTTCTAAGACTAATACCCCCTGCCAGGGAGGGGGTCCTAGAATTCAACTGACTTCTCGGTAGTAATGTATGTGCTAGACTCCACAACTTCTACCTCAATTAAATCTCCCCATCACAACTCCAACCACCACCCACTACGCCCACGTTTTCCAATGCTCCACTACCTCTTTCCACCTCTTCAATCCACCAATAAACCCCCTTATACCACCTCTATATATTACCACATCTCATCCCATATTCCTCACAACACTCTTCAACTACAATCAACAATTTTCAAATTAGGGCATTCATAGAGGTTACTTATGAGCAATTGAGAGGCAAGCATATCACTATTTTTGAGTTCCTCAACTTCATTAATTCACCTTAATTACCACATACCATTGCCAAGTTTGGGGGGTAATCATTAGTGCACACTAAGTGTTCGACGAAGTGGGTGAACGATGTTTGGAGGGGCAAGGTATTGTGAGACAAGCAATAGAGAGCACATGGCTTCGCAATCAACATCGAAATGCCAAAGGGGAGAGAGTTCACGGCTCGCACAACCGACTCGGACCTTTGATCGCCGAAAATTTGTGAGTGCCGCCACCGCCGACCGGTATGATTATATACTAATAAAGGCCCTTACACTGGAGCGGGGGTTGGCACCGAATCCCAATGATGGAGAGATGATGCCTTAAATCTTATCAAAAGGGGTGGACTAAATTCACCGAAGAGCCAGAACCCGCCGTGGTCAACATTGTCAAGGAATTTTACGCAAACGCTGAGGACAAAGCTCCATTCAACGCGTATATGTGGGGTCGCTTGGTTCCGTTCAGTGCCGATGCAATCAACACCTATTATCAGCTGCGGGTACCTCGCCAATGCCAATATTCTCAACTTCAAGATTTTGATCCGGACTATGAGGCAATTCTCAAGGAAATGGCTAAGCCAGGCACAACATGGATCAAAGGTCGGAAGGGAGGCACAATGTTCCATAGCAAAGATCTTAGTCGATATGGCAAAATTTGGTACACATTCCTATGTGCTAAACTGTATCTGTCCCAACACACCTCGGACGTGACCAAAGAAAAGACGTTACTGCTATACGCGATTGTGTAAGATTTCATCATAGACGTCGGGGCCATTATTTGTTTCTCCATCCACAGGTGTTTACGTGGAAATTTTTCTGGCAGCTTGCCACACCCATCACTCATATGTGGGTTGTGTCGCCAAGCGGGTGTGAGATGGTCTGACGATGAACCCGCATAGAAGCCTCTTGCATTGCTAGACTCCAGAATGGTAGCGCAGTACTCAGTATGGGTCGGGGAAGATTCCCATCCTCGTGGACTGGGCTTTATTTTTCCATTAGCTTCGGAGGATGAAGTTGATGCTGCTGACACGTCGGAGGATGAAGTTGATGTTACTTACACATCAGAGGATGAGGATGAAACTATGGGAGATCAAGGAACCGAGCAGGTACCACAGACTGAGGCACTATCTAGTCCTCAGTTCCTGGATTTTCAACGTCAATTGGATGCATAAAATAAGGCAGCACATTGGGAGATGTGGTGACTCGCATTGAGGCAATACCACATGTTTGATGCTATGAAAGTGTCTTTCGCCTCACTCAACACGACCCTTCAAAGCTTCAATCCTGTTGCATAATTCCTTTATCACCAGCCCGTGCCAATGCCGAGGTTTCCACCAAGTGATTCAGAAGAAGATCAACAACCACCTCCTCAGACTTAAGCGATAGCAGGGAAGTCCTCATGTACTTAATTTTGGTTATTCATCCAATGAGGGCATTGTATTACTTATGTTTGGGGAATTTAAATTCTTGTTTGCATGCATATGTAGTATTTAGGTTGAAATTTATCATTTTAATTCCAGTTTTGCATGGTAATTTAGGAACTATGATGTTGCATATAGGTTTTGACATAGTTACATGATAGCTTAGATGCATACATAGTAGTTTAGGTTATTTTTGTGATTGCATTGTTTTTAATTTTGTTATGCTCGCATTTTGTTTCTATTAAAAAAAATGAAAAAAAAAATTAGTTAAATATTGTGGTTGCATATATCCAGCAGTGTTGTAGTTCATGTTATTTGTGGGCCAATGATGAGATTGTGAATAAGTAACCCAATACAGCATTGATTATTGGAACTGTGATATAATTTCTGTTATGAATCGAATCTTGTGTTTGTTTGAAACTGGTATAAAAAGGTTAGCACGCTAATAATATCTTTGTCCACTGGTCAGTTCAAATTGATACATAAATAGTTTCTAAAGGATAATGCTAGAGTAAATGAAAAAATGACAAAGATAGGCAATAAAGGAGAAAATAAGGCAAGAACCTAAGTTTAGGGGATTATATGTGGGGTATATAAGCTTTGGAAAAAAAGTATATATTGTGACTAGTCTTGTTTCGGGGCCTTTGTTACTTGAGCAAGTACATCCGAGGGGATTGTCTTTACACCTAATGCCCTAAGGTCTTTTATGGTCTGGGAGTCGTTGGTCGAAAGCTCGCTAAGGGGTAGCACTGTCAGCTTAATGGGATGAGACTTTGTATAGTCATGTATGAAAAAAAAAGAAAATGGGAAAAGAGCAAAAAGCTCTCGTGTGAAAAAAAAATGTAGATAAATGAAGTATAAATATCTTGCATGAACCCTTGAGTTTGGTATTGCTTAGTTTTAGTTGGAATGAGCTTATTCTTAACAATTTTGAGTTTACACTGTGTGATTCCTTCTAAGAAATTGATTATGTATTGAATTTGAATCCGTAGCAGTTATCATGGATATTGAACACACACGCACACTTTACCAGTGATGATGGTTTAAGCTTTGAAAATTAATATGGAATTATAGATTGGTTTTGGTGATTGATATTGTAGAGTTTACTTGTTTTCTTTGAGGCCATTAAAATAATTTTGATTCTGTGATGCTGTTGGATTTGGAAGCATATAGATTAGATCATATTCATTCCATTTCATTATATTATATTGCATAGCATGTAGTTATTTTGTGCTTGAGGACTAGCACGGTTTAAGTTTGGGGGATTTTGATAAGTGGATTTCATATCCACGAATCGTTGTCCATTTCATGCTTATTTGTTGCTGTTTTCTTGTGTGCATGTTCGTTTTTATTTATTTTGTTTTCTTTTATGTGTAGGATGGTTGTTGCGGCATTTAACGAAGATTTGGAGTCATTTGGAGTCAATTGGAGCATTTTTGGAAGTTATCTTGAAGCAAACAAAGTCATTTAGCAGAATAGACCCCGTAGGCGGCCTATTTAACCTTATACCCCCAATCAAGCGGCCCTTTAAGTCATACACCTCACGTAAGGGGGGGGTCTTGGGATCCTGAGTGTTATGTTTTGTTTGAAACTTTGCTGGAACTTGGATGCTACGCATTTGGATTGTATATGAACTCTACTTGATGGGGAATTTCGACTGGGACTTGTGTGTTGGACATCTATTACTCTATAAACAACGAATTTAACAACACACAAGGCATATTACGAAGATTAATTCCAGTTTTTTTTAGCAAACAGTGGAGGGAGATTTCGAGGAGATTTTCGAGTCAATTGCAATTCTAGTCTACATGAAGGGTGTTTTTCAATATTCTTCTTCTTAGACTATTATTTGTAATTGAAAGAATGTTATCTATGATATATTCAGTAGTTATTTCATTTATGATGAACTAATTCACTTTTTAGGCTTGTGATGGATCCTTAGGTGAAACGATGATTTTGTAAACTTTGATTTCCAGTTCAATAAGCTATTTTCCAGTTTATCTATATTAATTTGAGCGTAAATTTATGAATTGCCCGATCAACAATTCTTTGTGGATTTGTATGGAATGGAGAGAGGATATTCAAATCTAGCCTTAGTTAATATAACATGTGTTCATGAATTTTGTGAATAATAGAATCTTGATGAATGTTAAGGTAGAGATATGCTTGACATCGCATGTAATCGGATAGAGAACTTAATTTTAAACCTTCTATAATTGTAATTCACATAGAGATATAGTGAGTTAGTTAATTAAGGTGTTTAACTTGTTTCTATCTAATTTGTGGATTTAAGTTAATACGGTATTAATGCATCGAGAGGTGGCTATTACTACATTCATGTTCTTGATTAATAAACTGGGATAGTGATTTGAATTGGAATAAAGGTGTAGAAATCATAGTTAAGCTTAGGGTGAAATCATAAGTCTAATTCTCCATTAATTGTTTGAAATTCCCGATTTTGATACTAGTGATAGTTTTGTGGTTATTTATTTATTTCTTAATTTAGTTTTTATAATTAGAATCATTGAATTGAATAGTTTAATAAAATTAGGGTTAATAAGAAATTGATACTTGTAAGGCTGATTTTCTTACTATTTTGTCTCTATGGGAACGATACTCTACTCATTACTATATTACTTGTTGACCACGTATACTTGCGTGTTGTGCATATATAGATTTTACCCAACATCGAGTATCATTGTTAATGGGACAACAATGATACATTGAGACTAGTATTTGGATTGATTGATGACCAAATCTCATTGATTATAAATATATGAGATATTGAGTCAATGCATAGGTACATGTTAGAGAATGATGTACTGGACAGACCCACCATGAGAATTCTACGTGGAGCATTATGCAAAATGTCATTAGCGATTCTCATAATGACAATGATGTAATTAACCTCCGACCTGAAATCACTATATTACTACACGAGAATTTGTGTACTTTGATATCATCAAAGGTCATCTTTAATAGGGTGGACAATAAAGGTGATGTAGACACTCAAAATTTTTTTGCGCTTTATCATTATTCTATCGACATTGCGAAGAAGCGATTCGCCTTTCATAAGTGTATTTTATATATGCGATTTAATATCCATTTCATGCTTATTTGTTGCTAAATTCTTGTGATCATGTTCAGTTTTACTTGTTTTATGTTGATTCATGTGTAGGATGGTGGTTGTAGCATTCAATGTATATTTGGAGCTATTTGGTGTGATTTGAAGTCAATTGGAGCATAATTGGAGAAAGTATGAAAAGCAAAGTCGTCACTTGACAGAAGATAAGCCCACCGGGTGGGGCATTATTACCTACACACACCCGGAAGGAAGGGGTCATACTCTTCATTAGCGGAAGATAGCCACCGGGCTGAAATTACACTACACACACGTCATCGAGCTAAAAGAGAGGCCCACTTGCGGGCTTACATAGTATATGAACCCCCTGGGGCGGGGGGTGGAAAATCTGAGTGTCCTATTATGTTTGCAATTCCTCTTGGGCACGAATTCTAGCTATTTGCATGGTATTGTAACTCTATTTGTAGAGAATTCGGCTGGGGGCTTTTGTGTTGGACATGATATACTCAAGGGACAACAACTTCAACAAAAAAGGAGGACATATTACGAAGAT
This sequence comes from Panax quinquefolius, assembly GCA_020205615.1. Classification (NCBI taxonomy): domain Eukaryota; kingdom Viridiplantae; phylum Streptophyta; class Magnoliopsida; order Apiales; family Araliaceae; genus Panax; species Panax quinquefolius. The sequence goes on along the minus strand of CM035154.1, from coordinate 98,346,779 downwards.
CTAAGCTCAGTTTTTAATAGCAAGTGTGGAGGAGTATTTCGAGGAGTTTTTCAAGACAATTGCAATTATAGACTACGTGAAGGGTGTTTTTCAATATTCTTCGTGTTAGATATTTAATTGTAATTGGAAGAATGATTTCTATGATTTATTCAGTGTTTATTTCGTTTATTATGAACTAATTCACTTTTTAGGCTTGTGATGGATCCTTAAGTGAATCGATGGTTTTGTAAACTTTGATTTCCAATTTAATAAGCTATCTCCAGTTTATCTATATTGATTTGTGCTTGAATCTATGAATTGCCTGATCAAAAATTCTTTGTGGAGTTGGATGGAATCGAGAGAGGATATTCAATCTAGACCTAGTTGATATAAGATGTGTTCGTGGATTTTGTTAGTAGCTTAAACTTGATGAGTGTTAAGGTAGAGATATGCTTGACATCGCATGTAATCGGATAGAGAACTTATTCTTCAACCTTCTTCAATTGTAATTCACATAGAGATATAGTGGGTTAGTTGATTAAGGTGTTTAACGGATTTCTATCTTAATTGTGGATTGATGTTAATAGGGTATTAATGCATCGAGAGGTGGTTAATGCTACGTTCGTGTTCTTGATTAATAAACTGGGATAGTGCGTTGATTTGGAATAAAGGTGTTAAAATCAAAGTGAAGCTTAGGGTGAAATCATAAGTCTAATTCTTCATTAATTGTTTGAAATTTCAGATTTTGATATTCGTGGTTGTTTTGTGTTAGTTTCATTATTCTTTGTTTTAGTTTCATTAATTTCAATTATTGAGTTGATTTGTTTAATAAAATTAGGGTTAGTAGAAAATTGGTAATTGTAAGTTAAGATTATTGCTAGTTAGTTTCTTTGGGAACGATACTTTACTCATCACTTTATTTCTTGTTGACCACGTATACTTGCGTGTTGTGCGTAATTAGATTTTTCCCAACAAGTTTTTGGCGCTGTTGCCGGGGAATTATTTAGTATAAATCTTAATAGTTTTACAATATCAGTTTAATTAATCCTGTTTTACTTAGACATTTTTATTTTTGTTCGTGTTTCTTATTTCAGGTGTTTGAAACGGTTTATGCAAACTCGGTCTAAAAATCTAGAGTTGCTGCCTTTTGACGACGACATTGAGAAGAGGTTTTAGAGGTTGAGCAAGTGGATTAAGGAAACGAGACAAGAATTTGAAACACCTGAGAAAGAAGATAAAATGGCAGCCGAAGAAAGGAAAACATTAAAGGATTACGCCACGCCCAAGGTAATCGAATCGCAATCATCAAGCATCACCAAAGCCAATAATAGCAAATGAATACATTTGAAATTAAGCCAGGGATGATACAAATAATTCAGAATTTAGTTCAATTTGGAGGATTGGCAAATGACGATCCGAACGAGCATCTAGTTAGTTTTCTAGAACTGTGCGACACCTTTAGGTTCAATGGGGTGTCGGATGAAGCGGTGAGACTTCGATTGTTCCCATTCTCTTTACGGGACAAGGCGAAGAGTTGGTTACATTCTTTACCATCCGGTTCGATAACTACATGGGAGGATTTAGCTCGAAATTCCTCCCAAAATTCTTTCTACCGGTGAAAATTACGAAGATGAGGAACGAGATTATGATGTTTGAATAGCAACATGGGGAGTCGTTATATGAGGTATGGGAGAGATACAAAGAATTGCTCGAAAAAATACCCACATCATGGATTGCCCAGTGTGGTACAAAATGAACACTTTTTACAACGGACTACATGGGAATCTCAGGACAAGTATTGATGCAGCGTCGGGCTGAGCATTCATGGCTAAGAGTTATGAGGAAGCCTATGAGTTGATTGAAACCATGGCGGCTAATAACTACTAAGGCCCACAAGAAGAATGACACAGCGAAAGCGGTGGGGTATTAGAAGTAGATAGTATGACAAATGATGCAAGCACGTATATCTCACACTCTCAAAGAAGTTGGAGTCGGTGACAATGACAAGACAAGCACAACAAACACAACAAGTACAACAAGTGGCAATAATATCACGAGAGTTGTGCGGCGGAGAGCACCCAACGAGCAATGCGCAATTAATCCAAAGATCTATATAGTTTATCGGCAATTACAATGAAATTCCACAAAACACATATCGTAACACATACAATCAAGGAAATAGGAATCATCCGAATTTCTCATGGAACAACAACCAAAGAAAAATCAAGCTTCACGACAATCATATCCACCAGATTTCGAACCAACAAACAACCAAATTTCAATATCAAGAAAGGAAATCGATCCGGAGGAAGTGTTGACAAAATACATGACTAAAGACCGATTTGGCTATAAAAATCAAAGCCATGGCTATGAAATCACAAGAGATGGCGATCAAGAATCTAGAGAATCAGATAGGTCAAATTGCGTTGGCATTGAATAATAGACCACAAGGGACATTACCAAGTGACACCGAGAGAAATCCTAAGGGTAATCACGAGCAGTGTCAAGCCATTATGTTGAGAAGTGGAAAACAGCTTGATGGTCAAGAGCCGTAAATTTTGGTTATAAAGGAGGTTGAACGGAGAAAGAAAATACGATGGGTGAGGTAAAGCAAGGGAACAAAAACAAATGGAAAAGAACAAACCAGGTTTAACGAACCAAATTGTTTATCCTCCCCCACCATTCCAGCAAAGAGTTCAAAAACAAAAATTAGACAAGCAATTTGCAAAATTTTTGAAGTTTTCAAGAAACTTCAAATCAACATACCATTTGTAGAGGCCCTAGAACAATGCCGAGCTACGCAAAATTTATGAAAGGGATTCTGTTAAGGAAAAAGAAATGGGAAGATTTTGAGACTGTGGCACTAATAGAGGAGTGTAGTGCGGTATTACAGTAGAAATTACCACCAAAACTCAAGGACCCGGGGAGCTTTACTATTCCATGCACGATCAGGGATATGCATTTCAGCAAGTGTTTATGTGATTTGGGGGTGAGTGTAAACCTTATGCCCTTATCAGTATACTTAGAATTGAGTTTGCCTGCACCAAGACCTACAAATATCACATTACAGTTGGCGGATAGGTCAGTCACGTATCCAAGAGGCATAGTAGAGGACATCTTAGTGAAAGTGGATAAGTTTATATTCCCCGCGAACTTTATCATTCTGGATTTTGAGGAGGACAAGAACATCCCATTTATCCTAGGGAGACCATTTTTGGCTACAGGGTGGACACTCATAGATGTACAAAATGGAGAACTCACTATGAGGGGTCCAAGATCAAGAAGTGAAATTCAATGTGTTTAAGGCCATGAAATTTCCTACGGATGAGGAAGAATGTTTTCGAATGGATTTCATTGAGCAAATCATTAGTGATGACATGAGCAAAAGTTTGGTGAACGATCCGTTAGAAACAACGTTATTGGGAGATGAAGAGACCGACGATCCAGAATTGGTGGATTACCTACAAATGCTAGACTCATTGCCACGAGTACCCAGATTTAGAACACCATTTGAACCACTCGCATTACGTAGGAGGAGTAACCGCAGAAAAACTGAAACCATCATTGGAAGAGCCACCAAAGCTGGAACTTAAGCCACTTCCTAAGCACCTCAGGTATGCGTATTTAGGCAATTTAAATTCTTTACCTGTTATTATTTCAGCTGCACTTAACGAATTGCAGGAAGAAAAGTTGTTGAGGGTGCTTCGGGAACACAAATCAGCTATTGGGTGGACAATCGCCGACATAAAGGGAATCAGCCCTTCATTTTGCATGCACAAAATTTTGATGGAAGATGAGGCAAAACCAACGGTGGAGCAACAACGGTGACTCAATCCAATTACGAAGGAAGTTGTGAAGAAGGAAATTTTGAAGTGGTTAGACGCCGGCATCATCTACCCGATTTTCAACAGCAAATGGGTTAGTCCAGTCCAGTGCGTTTCAAAAAAAGGAGGAATGACGGTGGTGCAGAATGACGACAACGAGTTAATCCCCACTAGAACAATGATAGGTTGGCGGGTTTGCATGGATTACAGAAAATTGAACAAGGCAACCCGAAAAGATCATTTTCCGCTGCCTTTTATTGATCAAATGTTAGATAGATTGGCGGGACACCAATTTTACTGTTTATTGGATGGCTACTCGGGCTACAACCAAATAGTAATCGCTCTAGAGGATCAACAGAAGACCACATTCACTTGCCCTTATGGTACATTTGCATTTAAAAGGATGTCGGTTGGGCTATGTAATGCACCTGCAACTTTCCAACGATGTATGATGGCCATTTTATCAGATATGGTGGAGAAAAATGTTGAGGTCTTCATGGATAACTTTTTTGTCTATGGGGTCAGCTTCGATAATTGCTTGAAGAATCTGGTCATGGTTTTGTAAAGATGTAAGGACACAAATCTTGTACTAAATTGAGAAAAATGCCACTTCATGGTTGAAGAGGGCATAATTTTGGGCCATAAGATATTGGCTCAAGGATTAGAAGTAGATAGAGCAAAGCTGGAAACTATCAAAAAACTGCCTCCACCGAGCTCGGTTAAGGGTATTAGGAGTTTCTTGGTACATGCTGGGTTCTACAGGAGATTTATAAAGGACTTCTCTAAAATTGCGAAACCTCTATGCAGTCTTTTAGAGAAGGATGCGACGTTCAGCTTTGATGAAGAGTGCAAGACAACCTTTGAATTATTAAAGAGAAAATTGACTACAGCCCCCGTGATAGTCGCTCCGGATTGGAGCATGCCATTCGAGCTTATGTGTGATGCAAGCGACTTCGCGGTTGGGGCTGTTTTGGGCCAACGTCGAGACAAGGTGTTTCACGCCATATACTACGCAAGCAAAACACTTACAGAAACTCAAATGAACTACACAACCACGAAAAAAGGAATTGCTTGCAGTGGTATATGTGTTTGACAAATTTCGGGCTTACTTGATCGGGACTAAGGTGATAGTCTATACAGACCATGCAGCAATTCGGTACTTGATAGCGAAAAAGGATGCTAAGCCACGCCTTATCCGGTGGATTCTTCTACTTCAAGAGTTTGATTTAGAAATAAAGGATAGGAAGGGGACAGAGAATCAAGTAGCCGACCACTTGTCTAGGTTGGAAAACCACGGGAAAGCAAAAGATGACAGATGTGAGATTAATGAGTCATTCCCAGATGAACAACTGTTTGGGATTTCAGCAGACATTCTGTGGTATGGTGATTATGCAAATTTCATTGTGAGCAACATTCTACCACCGACCTCACAAGACAAACAGAAAAAGAAATTTCTTCACGATGTGAAATGGTACATATAGGATGAACCATATTTGTTTAAGCAGTGCTCTGACAAAATGATTCGACGGTGCATCCCATATAGTGAAGTAAAGAATATTCTGCATGAGTGTCACTCATCGGCGTATGGCGGGCATTATGGGAGTGAGTGGACAGCTACGAAGGTGTTGCAATGTGGGTTTTATTGGCCCACATTATTCAAAGATGCCCACCAGTTTGTTATACAATGCGATAGGTGTCAAAGGGTGGGCAACATTTTGAAACGTAATGAGATGACCTTACAAACGATTCTGGAAGTGGAAATTTTTGACGTATGGGGTATAGATTTCATGGGACCATTCCCCTCGTCGTTGAACAATCAATACATTCTACTCGCAGTGGACTACGTGTCAAAGTGGGTTGAAGCTGCAGCTTTACCATCAAACGATGCCAAAGTGGTCCTCAAATTCCTTCAAAAGAACATCTTCACGAGGTTTGGCACGCCAAGGGCAATTATCAGTGACGAAGGTAGTCACTTCTGCAACAGATCCTTCACTGCTCTTTTGGCCAAGTATGGGGTCAACCACAAGATAGCTACAACATATCACCCTCAAACTAGTGGACAAGCTGAGGTATCAAACAGGGAAGTCAAGAAGATATTGGAGAAAGTGGTGAATCCGAGTCGGAAAGATTGGTCGCTTAGATTGGATGATGCATTATGGGCCTACCGGACTGCATACAAGACGCCAATCGGGATGTCACCATATCAACTACTGTACGGGAAGGCATGCCACTTACCGGTCGAGCTACAACATAAGGCATATTGGGCTGTGCAAAAACTCAATTTTGATCAAAAAGCTGTAGGTGAAAAGAGGCTACTACAATTGAATGAACTCGACGAGTTTCGCCTTCACGCCTATGAGAATGCCAAACTATACAAAGAAAAAGTTAAAAGATGGCACGACCAGAAAATTATGCGTCGAACATTCGAGCCAGGCCAATTAGTACTCTTATTTAACTCAAGGCTGCGATTGTTCCCCAGAAAGCTTAAATCGAGATGGTCGGGACCATTAACGGTCAAGCGGGTATTCCCACACGGTGCTGTCGAAATTTATAGTCGCAATCCACTCGAAACATTCAAAGTCAACGGACACCGTCTAAAGCATTACTGGGGTGGCGAAGCCAACACCGACGTGATCGCCATCACATTGGCCGACACAACTTAAGCAGGAAGTAGTCAGGCTGAACGACTTAAAATCAAGCGCTAATTGGGAGGCAACCCAATTTTTAGTTCTTTATCATATTTTATACTCATAATTGCTTAATCATAGTTTTCATTTCAGTATTAGGTAGACGAATAAAAGAAAAATCTTGTTAATCTCTTCACAATACATCATGCTATAAATAATTCACTAATATTTCTGCTTTATGTCATGTAGGTTTGAAAATGGAGCTTTAAGTGAGCAAAACTGAAGCACAAGTGCACTACAGTGAAACAAAAGATAGGGCTGACGATAATCAGCCTAGCAGTGTGGCAAGGGCCATTCTAGAACTAACCCCACGCCAGGGGGGGTCCATGAACTCAAAGATGGAACATAAGCCCACCCATGGCCTTCCTAGTGTAATACCCCCCGACGAGGGGGGGTCCCGAATTGCATGACAGATGTGGCGCATTTACAGATTTCTCCCATTCCCAATAACACCCCACTTCCCACTTCCCCACTACTCCATTACTCCATAACCACCACCCACCACCATTATTTCTTCCCCACATTCCCAATACCTCATAACTCCATTCCACCTCTTCAATCCACCAATGGTAGCATTCCTCTCCTCTCTATAAATACCACAACATCTCATACAAACTCTCCCACCACACTTGATATAAAAGCAAAAAAGAGAGAGTATAGTTGTGAGCTAGAGAGATAATATTGAAAAGTTTGGGGAGAGTTAGGGTAAAAAACCAAACAATAGGGAGGATATGGCTTCACAATCATCATCTAAACGCCAAAGGGGAGAAAGCTCACGGTCATTCCAACCAACCCGCACCTTCGATCGCCGAAAATTTGCAAGTGCCGCATGCACGAATGCCGTAGAGATGACTACATGCTCACCAAAGCCCTTACACCGAGCTGGATTGTACCGATGCTAACGATGGGGAGCTTATGCCAGCAAATTTACTAAAAGGGATGGACCAAATTCACCGAGGAGCCGAAACCGGTACCGTTGTGAACAATGTTAAGGAGTTTTACGCAATCGAGGACAAAGAACCATTCCGCTGCTTTTGTGCGAGGACGGTTGGTTCAATTCAGCGTCGACGCCATTAACACACACTACCAACTATGGGTGCCTCGCCTTTACCAGTGTGCGCACCTCTGCGATTCTGATCCAGACTTTGATGCCATAATCATGGAGATGACAAAGCCGAGAACGTCATGGATGAAAGGTCGGAAGGGAGGCACCGTGTTCCATAGCAAGGTCCTTAGCCGGTATAGAAAAATCTGGTATGCTTTCCTCTGCGCAAAATTTCTTTCGTCCCAACACACTTCGGACGTCACCAAAGAGAAGGCGTTACTATTTTACACCATTATGCAAGATTTTATCATTGACGTCGGAGCTATCATTTGCTTCTCCATCCGCCGGTGCCTACGTGGAAATTTTTCTGGAGGCTTACCACACCCATCACTCATATGTGGGTTATCTTGCTCAATCAAGTGTGTGTGATGATGGTCCGACGATGAGCCCACACAAATGCCGCTTCGCATTGCTTGATTCGAGGATGATAGCGCGGTATTCTATATGGGTGGGGGCGCGAGTCACATCCGCGTGGTGTGGGGTTCATTTTTTGTCATCGTCGGAGAGACGTGTGATGCTATGAGAGGCATCGGGGATGATGATGAAGAAATGGGCGATCAAGGGATGAAAGCGGTATCGCAGTAGAGGCCATATCTAGTTCTCAATTCCCTGAATTCCAAAATCAACTGAATGCACACACCAAGGCAACTCGTAGGGAATTGCGCCGATTGGCAATGAGGCAAGAGCACATGTTCAATACTATGCACATATATTTTTCCTCGTTGAATACAACTCTTCAAAGTTTCAACCTGGTGGCACAATTTCCGTACCAATAGCCCGGACCAATGCCAAGGTTCCCACCGAGTGATTCCGATGAAGAAGAACAACAACCACCTTCTCTGACTTAAGCGATAAAGGGAAGTCCTCACGTCTTTATTTTGTCTATTCATCCAATGAGGACATTGTCTAACTTAAGTTTGGGGGATTTAAATACATGTTTGCATGCATTTAGCTCATTTAGGTTGCATTTTTAATTTTCAATTTTTGTCATCGTCAGTTAAATTTTTGTATTGCATCTTAATTTAGTATTGCATGTAGCTTAGGTGCATTCATAGTAATTTAGGTTAATGTTTGTCATTACATAAGTAAATAATCTTTTAATGCATTTTATTATCTCTATAAAAAAAAATTTAGTTAGTAAATATTGTGTTTGAGTAAGTCCATCAATGTTGTAGTTTATATTATTTGTGGACCAATGATGTGATTGACAATAAGTTAACAAATACAGTATCGAGTATTAGAACTGTGACACAATGTTTGTTTATGAATCGAATCTTGAGCTTGTTTAAAATTTGTATGAAAGGATAGCACGATTAACAAACATCTGTGTTGATTGGTCAAGTTCAAATTGATACCTAAATGGTCTCTAAAGGATAATGCTAGAGTGAATGTCAAAATGACAAGGATGAGCGATGTAGAACACCAAAGTTAGGCAAGAACCTAAGTTTGGGGGATGATATGTGGGGTATATAAGCTTTATCTAAAAAAAATATGAATAAACACCGGGTGTGCTTGTCTAGTTTTATACCTTTGTTACTTGAGTAATTAAGCCCGAGGGGATTGTCTTTTACACCTAGCCTTTTGAAAGCCTTTAGTTACTTGAATAAGTAAGTAAGCCCGAGGGGATTGTCTTTAAAGAGCACCCCTGGATGCTTGTAAGTTTTGCTTCTTAATAAGTGCGGGAGTCGTTTACACCTAAAGCTCAATTAAGGTAGTAGCTTTGAAAAAGCTTAGGGAATAAGACATTGCATGCCTATGTGTATAAAGAGAATAAAATCGGAAATAAAGAGCAAAAAAGCCCCGTGATCTAAAAAAAAAAAAAAGAAAAGAATGAAAATAATAAGTATAAGTACCTTGCTTGAACCCACGAGATTAGTGATTACTTAATTTTTGTCAAACTATCTATTTTTTTTTATTTTTAAGTTTACGCTTCTGATTCCTTCTAAGAAATTGATTATGTATTGAATTTGAGTCTCATATCGGTTATCATGGATGTTGCACACACACACACTGTACCGGTGATGATGGCTTGAGATTCGAGGATTAAAGCATAATTGTAGATTCGTTTTTGATGGTTGATATTGTATAGTTACTTATTTTTCCTGAGGCCGTTAAGTAATCTTGACTCTGCGATATTGTTGGATTTGAAAGCATATATGTTAGGTAGTTTTCATTTCATTTCATTGCATTGCATGAAGTTATTTTGGTGCTAAAGGACTAGAATAGTTTAAGTTTAGGGGATTTTGATAAATGTATTTTATATATGCGATTTAATATCTATTTCATGCTTATTTGTTGCTAAATTCTTATGATCATGTTCAGTTTTACTTGTTTTATGTTAATTCATGTGTAGGATGGTGGTTGTAGCATTCAATGTATATTTGGAGCTATTCGGTGTGATTTGAAGTCAATTGGAGCATAATTGGAGAAAGTTTGAAAAGCAAAGAAAGTCATTTATTGAAGAAGAAGTCACATTGTAGCATTATTATTATTATACACCTTTCGTAGGGGTGGGGGTCATACTTTCGATTAAGTAGAGAAGAGCTAAGCAGGGGCAGATAGCCACTACACACCCGTACGGCGGGGGTCTTCAATCGAGCTAAGCGAGAAATAGCGAACCCCATGATCACATATGTGGTGAACTGGGTGGAAAATCTGAGTGTTCTATTATGTTTGCAATTCCTCTTGGGCATGAATTCTAGCTATTTGCATGGTATTATAACTCTATTTGTAGAGAATTCGGCTGGGGGCTTTTGTGTTGGACATGATATACTCAAGGGACAACAACTTCAACAAAAAAAAGGAGGACATATTATGAAGATCAAAGCTTAGTTTTTAATAGCAAGTGTGGAGGAGTATTTCGAGGAGTTTTTTCAAGACAACTACAATTATAGACTACGTGAAGGGTGTTTTTCAATATTCTTCGTGTTAGATATTTAATTATAATTAGTAGAATAATTTCTATGATTTATTTAGTGTTTATTTCGTTTATTATGAACTAATTCACTTTTTAGGCTTGTGATGGATCCTTAAGTGAATCGATGGTTTTGTAAACTTTGATTTTCAATTTAATAAGCTATCTCCATTTTATCTATATTGATTTGTGCTTGAATCTATGAATTGCCTGATCAACAATTCTTTGTGGAGTTGGATGGAATCGAGAGAGGATATTCGAATCTAGACCTAGTTGATATATCATGTGTTCAGGATTTTGTTAGTAGCTTAAACTTGATGAGTGTTCAGGTAGAGATATGCTTGACATAGCATGTAATCGGATAGAGAACTTATTCTTCAACCTTCTTCAATTGTAATTCACATAGAGATATAGTGGGTTAGTTGATTAAGGTATTTAACGGATTTCTATCTTAATTATGGATTGATGTTAATAGGGTATTAAGGCATCGAGAGGTGGTTAATGCTACGTTCGTGTTCTTGATTAATAAACTAGGATAGTGCATTGATTTGAAATAAAGGTGTTAAAATCAAAGTGAATTTTAGGGTGAAATCATAAGTCTAATTCTCCATTAATTGTTGAAATTTTAGATTTTGATATTCGTGGTTGTTTTGTGTTAGTTTCATTATTCTTAATTTTAGTTTTGTTAATTTCAATTAAATTAGATAGAAAATTGATAATTGATTTGTTAGTTAATAACTCATCACTTCCCTCATATATATATATATATATATATATATATATATATATATATATATATATTAACACATGCATATCTATATATATGTATATTATATACAACTCCCTCCCGACCATTCCATTTCCCTTTCACCCACCCTGACTTTTCTTTCAAACGTGGGTCCCACTCTGGGCCACCACCTCTTATTATAACTTTCTACCGATTATTTTAAAAATTGGGTAAATGAGGGTACAAATAATACGCCAAAATCTACAACAAATACTTTATAAAAAAAATCTCCTCAATATTTTTAATAACATTTACCATCATTATTATAATTCACAATATTAATCGACCAGGTCATTCCCAAGAAAGAGGGGGCTTTCCAATAAGGATTTCTCCCTATTGGCGCGCAATTAGGTGACCAAACCTCTCCTTGGCAGAACTTCTAGACATCGTTAATATTGCAAATAATAATATTAATAACTTCGTCGTCTCAATTATTGATTTAATAATATATAAAATATCGACAATAATTGAGTCATTAACATGAGATATTATGCAACAATTACTGAAGCAATAATTAAACAAAACTGAGTGACTTCTCACGTAAGCATCAATAATCAATACCGTGTGCTACTATGCAACCACGCGTATTCTGTACTTTTAACACAGGGTGTTTCAACAGTTAACGATAAAACTTCTGTTGTTATTCTCATAAAATATTTTTGTCGTTTTCTCAATCCGACAATAATTTCGTTGTGGGGTCCACCAATGATTGTGCCGTCGTACGAATATTCCCTGTTAAAACGAATATTTCCCGACCAATCGAATATTATATAACAACTTGCGCACTTTGTAAAATTTATAACTATTACCCACATCTATAACATTATATCAAATTCATTCCATAATATTCAAAAAGTGATAATTATAGAAAATTCATCTTTATTCATAAAAGTTGGGGTCTTACAATCTCCCCTTCTTATGAAATTTTGCCCTCAAAATTAGGGTACATACCTGGTATGTCGAAGAGGTAAGGATACCTTGATTTTATTTTAGATTCTAACTCCCAGGTCATTTCCTCAACATCGTGGTTCCTCCATAAAACTTTGACTTGAGGTATAACCTTGGAGCGTAGAATATGTTCCTTCTTATCCAAGATTTGAACAAGAACCTCTTCATACGTTAAATCTTCCGCTATTTCGTCCGATTCTAACTCAATAATGTGGTTCGGGTCTTTCACATATTTATGTAACATGGATATATGAAAAACGTTATGAACACGAGACATACTTGGCGGTAAAGCGAGTCTATAGGCTATAGTCCCTACTCAATCGAGGATTAAAAATGGGCCAATGAATCGAGGATTGAGCTTTCCTCTCTTTCCAAATCTATTAACTCCTTTCCATATAGCAACACGTAACAACACATGATCTCCAATATCGAATTCCACGTCCTTTCGATGAAGATCTGCATAACTCTTTTGTCGGTCTTGTGAGGTTTTTATACGTTGTCGGATCGTTTGAATCTTTTTTGTAGTCATACGTACCAACTCCGGTCCCAACAACGTTGTTTCACCCACCTCATCCCATCATACTGGAGAACGACACTTTCTTCCATATAACGCCTCGAATGGAGCCATGCCAATACTTGTTTGATAACTATTGTTGTAAGAAAACTCCACCAATGATAAGAACTTGTCCCAACTTCTCTTGAAGTCAAGGAAACAGAGTCTTAATAAATCTTCAAGAGTTTTAATAGTCTTCTCCGATTGTCCGTCCGTCTGAGGATGATATACCAAACTAAATCATAAATTTGTGCCCATAGCTTTTTGTAAACTAACCCAAAATTGTGAAGTGAATCTTGGGTCTCGATCAGAAACTATGGATACTGGCATACCATGCAGTCTTACAATCTCGTTTATGTACATACGAAAATGATGTTCAAGTGTATAAGTTTATCGTATTGGTAAGAAATGAGCAGACTTGGTCAATCTATCAATAATGACCCAAATTTCATCTATGCCCTGAGAAACCTTGGGAAGACCAGTAACGAAATCCATGGTAATGTGCTCCCACTTCCATTCTGGAATTTCAAGTGGTTGTAATGGACCTTTTGGTACTTGATGCTCTGCCTTGACTCGTTGACAAGTTAAACACCTTGATATAAACAACGCTATCTCTCTCTTCATATTGCCCCACCAAAATGTATGTCGAAGATCATGATACATTTTGGTACTCCTAGGATGGATTGCAAACGGTGTGTTGTGCGCATCCATCATGATTTTATACTTTAACTCAGGATCGTTAAGAACACAAAGTCTGGAGTTGACTCAAAGTATTCCTTCTTCATTGATTCTTGCTTCCGGCATAGCACCTTCTTGTACCTTCTTCCTCATATGCATCAGCTCTAGGTCTATAGCTTGAGCAGCTTTAACATTATCAATTAAAGTCGGTTCTACTCGTATATTTGCCATCATCACATGGGTCCCTAGAGTCTTTATCTCTATCTCCATCCTTTGCAAGTCATACAAAATGGGCCTCTGCGTTGACAATATCTCACTCGTACCCACATATGATCTTCTACTCAACGCGTCAGCTACCACGTTTGCTTTTCCAGGATGGTATTGGATGGTATGATCATAATCTTTCAATAGTTCAAGCCAACGTCGCTGTCGCATGTTAAGTTCCTTCTGAGTGAAGAAATATTTGAGGCTTTTATAATCCGTAAAGATCTCCACTTTCTCTCCATACAAGTAATGCCTCCAAATCTTTAGTGCAAAAACAACAGCTGCCAACTCTAGATCATGATTAGGATAATTCCTCTCATATTCTTTGAGTTGTCGAGAGGCATAGGCTATGACTTTCCCATGTTGCATGAGAACACATCCTAACTTTTTGCACAAAGCATCATCAGAGATGACAAATCCCTCCGAGCCGATGGTATTGCCGAGCAGTCTTGAAATGAGTCTTCTCTTGAGTTCTTAAAAATTCTTCTCACATTCCTCATTCCAACCGAATTTTGTATCTTTCCCAGTCAGCTGAGTTAAGGGGGTAGCGATTTGAGAAAACCCTTCTACGAATCTCCGATAATAAGCAGCTAAGCCGAGAAAGCTACGTACTTCGGTTACTGATTTAGGTTGCTCCCGGCTTTGAATTTCTTCAGTCTTTGCTAGGTCAACACATATTCCATAACTTGATACAACGTGCCCAAGGAATGCTACTTCCTCAAGCCAGAACTCGCATTTCTTCAACTTTGCATAAAGCTTATATTCAAGAAGCTTTTGAAGTATCAGCCTCAAGTGTTGCTCATGATCTTCAAGGCTTTTGTTATAAATAAGGATGTCATCAATAAAGATGACCAGAAAGTGATCCAAATATTCCTTGAATACTCGGTTCATCATATCCATGAAGGCAGCAGGAGCATTAGTCAATCCAAAAGACATGACTAGGAATTCATAATGCCGTCATCGAGTTCTGAAGCCGCTTTGGAATGTCATCATTTCTAATCTTCAATTTGTGATATTTTAACGAAGATCAATCTTTGAAAAAGAATTTGGCGCCTTGCAACTGGTCAAACAGGTCATCAATACGTGGCAATGGGTACCTATTTTTGATGGTGACATGATTCAACTCCCGATAATCAATACAAAGTCGCATACTCCCTTCTTTCTTTTTCACGAATAGAACAAGAGCACCCCAAGGAGCCGTACTAGGACGAATGAAATCGATCTCTAACAATTCCTGCAGTTGGGTCTTTAACTCCTGAAGTTCAATAGGAGCCATTCGATATGGGGCTTTGGAAATAGGTTTTGTACCGGGTTCAAGGTTGATACAAAATTTAATTTCACGCTCTGGGGGTAGGCCAGGAAGTTCTTTAGGGAATACGTCAGGAAATTCATTAACAATAGAAATATCATTCAAAACTGACGTATTTTTGTTTAGATCCGTGACATGAGCTAAGAAAGCTTGACATTCATTTTTTAATAAACGAATAGCTTTATGGCTTGAGATAACAGTGATTGATTTTAATGGTTTGGTTGCTTGAATTCGCATAATAGGTTGGTTAGGAATATGAAAGCTAACAACCTTACAAAAACAATCAATTTTTGCATGATGAGTAGTTAACCAATCAATCCCTAGAATTACGTCAAATGCAAGTATTTTTAATGAAATAAGATTGACAGGTAATGTGAGGGTACCGATTTGAACCAAACAAGACTTATAAACAGTGGATGTAATGAAGGTTTCTCTCAATGGAATTTCAACAGATAAGTCAAAGTCTAATTTCTCCGGAGTCAAATTTAAACGTTGAGCGCAAGTAGGAGAAATAAAAGAATGGGTAGAACCGGTATCAAATAAGGTATAGAATTTGCTAGAGTTTATGATAAGCTTACCCGTGATGACCTCGTCCGGGTTCCTTGCTTTCTGGGAGGTCACGACAAACGCTCCCCCTTGCACTACTGGCTTTGACTTTTCTAGGACGTCCTTTGGTGCCTCCATCCTAGCTAAACTTGTCTTCGGTGAACGACAAAATCAGGCTAGGTGACCTTCTCTTCCACAATTATAACATGCTTTAGATGGCATCGCGCAGTTTGGACTGATGTGTTCCTCCCCTCCGTATTTGAAGCATATGATAGGTGGTCATTCTCCTTCCTTAACAACGGGTGCTGGTGCTGACGTCTTTCCATCATTAAGAATCTCCTCTTCTTGAAATGTCCATTTTTATTGTTTTGGCCATGATTACCATCAAAGTGGTTACCATTTCTGATATGTTGATTCCCTCCACGCTTATTGTCACCGCTTCGATGACTGTTATCACTAGTATTATCATTTTGTCGGCTGCTCTCTTTTGGTTGGGTTGACTCATTATCGCGCTCCAATAACTGAGCCCTATTAACAACATCTGAATACCAACACAGTTTATGAGAGATAAGATATTGACGTATCTCGGGTTTCAAACCTCTTAGAAATATTCGCGTCATTCTCTCCTCATTATCAACCAAATGGGACGCAAACCGGGACAACTCGACAAACTTGGCTTCAGATCTTTGCGACTGCGGTCATATTGTTTTGCTCCAGCTTGATGAACTCTACCTCTTTCATGTGACGAATACTTTCGGGAAAGTACTTGACGTTGAATAATTCTTGGAACTTCTCCTAAGTCATCTTGATGCACGGCGGTTTGAGTCGTTTACATATTCCCACCAAATACCGCCTCTGCGACGCAACACATGAGGTGGCAAAGGGTACCTTTTGCTCCTCAGAGCATCCCAGGACATCAAATATCTTACAGATCTGCTTTATCCACGTCTCCGCATTAAGTGGTTTTGGCTCTCCAAAAAACTCCAGTGGTCCCAGTTCCTTGAACTGCTTAGCGGTGACCGTCCGAGAGTTGCCAGTGTTTCCACCTGCATTTTGTACAGGAGCCGCTCTTGCCTGATGTTGCATGAATTGCATAAAGCCTTTGAACATTACATCGTTCATCATCTGGTCAGTGTTGTTGTTTGCTTGAGGATTGTCGCCTTCCTGATGCACATTATCCTGATTATTGATCTGTGGAGACTCAACGGTCTCCTGTGCTCCATTGATGTTCTCAACATTCTCGGATGTCATTTTCAAATACTGCCACAAAACAAGGGTTAATTAACATATCACATATTATCCCTATACTCTGACTGACCAATTAAATACCAAATAAACTTAGGTAGGTCATACTAGTGAAGGAATTCCCTGTCTCTCCCCTCCTAGTTCTTGTCTCACATCTTAGCCGGGGATCATATCCTAAGCTTTGATACTAATCGTGACACCCCCAAATAGGTATACATCACCTATCTTGAGTCGCCAAAATACATGGTACAAAATTCAAATACAACTTAATTATACAACAATTGGTGTAAAATACGACAAAACATATGCTGTGAGTTTTAATACAAATATTTTCATCTAGACAATATCCACACTCAATTAATTCCTCATTACATTTATTATCACACTATTTAATAGAATAGTGAGGACTACTAATGCTATTATCTGGACCATCACTCCGTTCCCCGACTAGTCTCTCGCTACGTTCTCATTTCTGAAAGAACAAACAATGAAAGTAAAAGGGTGAACTCAACTAGCCCAGTAAGAAATATTATGACTAAGATAATACAAAATAAATTATCGTTAGCCTTCAACAGTGTTAAACTGATACAATATAACAAACATCAAGTTTAATCGGTGGAACAAGCAATCCATTAAAAGAGTCAAGTAGAGAATAAAATCTACTATCTTTTATGATTTAAAAGGTTTTCATCACTTTTATCATTTGGGACTCGACAATTAATAATCCACATCATCCCCGCATTTACGACCCGAGGATATTCATTAGTATCACAACCACAAATTATCCATGCACTATGGGCCAGGGATATTCATGTATTCATCAATGGTCATGATTATGCCAACAACTGTCTATCAATGCACTACGGGCCAATGAGGACTTTTACCACATCATTTGTAACATTACAGTCATGATTATACCGATTAATCCCTGGTTGATTACCAAGTCCATCTATGCACTACAGGCCATAGATGACTTTCAACATAATATAAACATGAGGATGATGACAATGATATAAGAATTCAATAAAACAAGTTCAAGAATTAATTTATCCAGGAACTAATAATGTCCAAATTGTCAACATGATACTTCTTTGTAGAGTAAAATTCAAGAATGCTCAGAAGAATATTTCCATGAAAAGATACTGGATAAAGCGTAAATATCAAGGATATTACACTAATTTTATGGAGTATAGAAGTCAAAACTTTAACCAAATGAATATAATAAAGAATGGAATAACAAAAGAAATCACCAGGCATGCGATAGACCGCATAGACAGGTTATTCCAACAGAATAATAAATAACGGAACCAGGTCATGTGTAAACGCAAAGACAGGATATTCCAACAGGATAATAAATAACGGAACCAGGTCAGGCAAAATTCGCACCAACAGGATGTTCCAACAGAATAATAAATAACGGAACTAGGTCATGCGTAAACCCACAGACAGGATGTTGCAACAGAATAATAAAGAATGGAATAACAGAAGAATTTTACCATGTATGCGGTACTTCGCATAGACAGGTTATTCCAACATAATAATAAAGAATGGAATAACAGAAGTTCTCTTCATGAAGACGAAAGAAAGAAATAATACCCCTTACCTTAGAACAACTAGATATAGGAGTAGTGAAGTAGCAGAATACTTTTCTTCTTTCTCTCTAGAGTTTCAGTGAAGTCGTAAGAAATAATGAAGGAACGAGCTTCTATTTATAGGAGAATGGAAATGATACTATGCAATAAAATATTCTAATAAAATAAAAACTTTTAAATAAAATATAATATTATATATATATATATTATATATATATATAACATGTGTAGAGAAAAAAAATTCACGGGTGAAAACCCCATGAATTCATCTTACTCCTTCTGTCCACTTTTCAAACTTTCATATATATATATATATTAACACATGCATATCTATATATATATATATATATGTATATTATATACAACTCCCTCCCGACCATTCCATTTCCCATTCCCCCACCCTGACTTTTCTTTCAAACGTGGGTCCCACTCTGGGCCCCCACCTCTTATTATAACTTTCTACCGATTATTTTGAAAAATGGGTAAATGAGGGTCCAAATAATACGCCAAAATCTACAACAAATACTTTATAAAAAAAATCTCCTCAATATTTTTAACAACATTTACCATCATTATTATAATTCATAATATTAATCGACCAGGTCGTTCCCAGGAAAGAGGAGGCTTTCCAATAAGGATTTCTCCCTATTGGGGCACAATTAGGTGACCAAACCTCTCCTTGGCAGAACTTCTAGACATCGTTAATATTACAAATAATAATATTAATAACTTCGTCATCTCAATTATTAATTTAATAATATATGAAATATCGATAATAATTGAATCAATTAACGTGGGATAATATGCAACAATTACTGAAGCAATAATTGAACAAAACTGAGTGACTTCTCATGTAAGCATCAATAATCAATACCGTGTGCTACTATGCAACCACGCATATTCCTGTACTTTTAACACTGGGTGTTTCAACAGTTAACGATAAAACTTCCGTCATTATTTTCATAAAATATTTTTGTCGTTTTCTCAATCCGACAATAATTCCGTTGTTGGGTCCACCAATGATTGTACCGTCATACGAATATTCCCTGTTAAAATGAATATTCCCTGACCAATCGAATATTATATAACAACTTGCGTACTTTGCAAAATTTATAACTATTACCCACATCTATAACATTATATCAAATTCATTCCATAATATTCAAAAAATGATAATTATAGAAAATTTATCCTTATTCATAAAAGTTGGGGTCTTACAGGGAACATCAGTCCCACCCTGGAACACAAACTGGGAACATCATTTCCAAACCCGAAACACACACCGGGAGTGTTATTTCCAACCACGAAGATAACCCCGAGGTACGCAGATCAAAAGACCGACAACAACACCGGAGAGGACAGTTCTATCTCGGCAATAACACCGCGACGTTTAGTTTCAGTCCCAGAAATAACACTGGGAGTAGCGACTCCACCCTTGGTGATAGCCCCAAGGGATGCCATTACAGTTCCGGCGATAACTCCGGAAATGCTTGTTTCAAATACATGCTATCAGCTTCAAGCTCAGACCTCCTGTCGAGGCACTCATACCTCAGACTCGGAGCTAACACAGGGCAGATAGGCATACCCACAGATGATATCGCGGCATACCAACAAGTAGTCCAATCTCAGATGTAACCCATAGTAACGTCTACTTTCAACTCAAATCGGCGATAACCCCGATGAAGAGTCAAACATCATCTTGTCCCTTCAACACTTGTGCGTCGTCTCAACACTTCATACATACATACATCCAACGATGCCCCACAAGAACCGAGGAGTTACAATCCTGAGTGACTATTACGCGTGGCAGTACTTTGGATAGAATTTGAAGCTTGAAGACCATGGGCATGGACCCTTCTTCCTGACTTCGTACAACCTCTAATCCATGTCATTGCGTAAGTCTCGACACAAGTGATCCGAAGAAGGTCAGATATACCTCGTTCGGATGCTCGAATTGAAGTTCTACAAGTTTGAGTGGACATTACAGTACACAAGTGCACGTACTTCGAGACGACAGGACCTGTGAGGCCCGGATGCACCACGACCAGCCGCAGGTACAACCACGGCTGCCGCAAGTGTACCTACAGCCATCCGTCTATAAATATTGACCTTGGGGTCAGCCATTTGAGAGAGAGAAGGAGAGAGAAAGGCGAGGAAGCCTTGTCCAATTTACTCTGTATAAACCCCTATTGAGTGTTTCCTCATCTCTAAACATCTGTTAGCTCACATATAGCTATCTTTTTATCCGGCGGGAGCTGAATGTTTATCCATATAAATTCATAGAAGTCTACATTGGCAGCCCACTGTAAGCCTTCTCACATTCAATAAAGCCTTATTTCCACATTAGCACACATTGTTATACACATTGAGAGTCGTGTTATGTGTGTTTGCCCGGACTTTGGTCCGTGGTTTTCATTTCTGTCTGTATATATATATATATATACTAATATATGTATATATTTTATATATGGACTAACATTATTGAGTTATGCCTCGATTGAGCCTGACTTATATGCTGGCGTTTATTTACTTATATATATATATACTATATATATATATATATTTACATTCTGTCGAAGCACAGAGTTCACTTCGTGTAGCCTTTTAAACTTTATTTACATTTAAATCTGCTGGAGTTTACTTCGTGGCGATTGATCACTTTTACAACTTTATTTACATTTCATCCCACAGAGTTTACTTATTGGCGGTTGATCATCTATATATATATATATATATATATATATATATATATATATATATATATATATATATATATATTTATCGCATTTATATATTTACATTTCTGATCCCCCATGGAGTTACTTCGTGGTGGTTGATCAAGTCTGTATATATATATAACTGCTTACTGCTTTCCATACAAACTGCAGTATCATGTGAGCCTAGGAATCATGTGATCACAGATTCGGTTTACTGAATCTAGATTCGGTTCCCATGATGGACCTTTTTCAGCTGTGAGCAGCTTGTACATTATTTTACAGTGTTTGAATTTCCTTGGATGGTTGTCATGCCCGTGAGGAGTTTGGCACTACTGTATATTATTTTCTCGAAGATGCTTCGCATCTCGAAAATAAAAGCAAACAAGCCGAACATTTAATAATAAAATGGAAGTATCAAAGGCTTCAATTACTATTGAGCACAAGGTTTGAAAAAACCTCTTTTTATAAAACTTCATTGCTATATCCTATTTAAAACTGAATTTTTCATAAATTCAAACCCTATGTATATAGGTGCGAATGAGTTGTAGCACTACTTCCAAATAATTGCACATTGATCCACACACACACACACATTCATATAACAGTTTCTTTAAAAAGTGGTGGTCACCGTGGTAACACGGATGTCGGGGGGTGCCTAACACCTTCCCTCCGCATAATCAAGCCCCCGGACCCAAAATGAATCTCGGTTTCACAGACCCGTTTAGCAATGCCAAATCACTGGGTCAATGTGTAAACCTTTTTTGGTTGCGTTGGTGCAACGAGTTAAATACACCAACTGGAGACTCTAAAAGTCAAATCGTCGACATTATACATGTTGGACCTTTTTCACTTATTTTTTCAAATAAATCTCACATTAACATGAGAACACCAAAGAACAAGTAATGAAAAGGGACTCAAAAAATCCCGACGTCGATAGGTGGCGACTCTGCTGGGGATTCCAGTAAGAGGGCTTAAGCCGCTATTACAAGCTTTTCAAAACTGTTATATGCTTGTGTGTGAATGTTGCATTTACATTTATGATGAATGTGTACAAATGCATTTTACTTACTCCACTATACTATAATTATATGTGATATTAGTGCTTCGCACATGTCATCATTTTCATAAACGGTGAGACACATTGTATATGAATGTATGTTGTGTGGTTCCTCTATCAGGAGGTTATCCTGTCGGTGTTTGATTACTGGACTCGTAAGAAGAATAATTCCAACGAGGCTCAGGAAAGGCACCACCCAGATTCGCTCTAGTTGAAAGACCGGATTAATTTCTTGTCAAGTAGATTGCGATGATCTGGGAACCTTCATGCCAAAAAGCCGTGAGAGAAACCCTAAGATAGGTCAACCTTTGATAAACCAAACGCGGGGGAAAGTCTCTTCTTGCTTTCCATTTTCAATTACTTGTAAAAGCATTTACTTGTAATTTTATTCCATGCTCATCTTTATGGAAAATATGAAGATTATCTATGCATGTTATCAATTAACACCCGGTTTTGCAAGACAATATTCCTAAAACGGACATGTTATAATAACATTTACATTACCCTAAGACTAAACTACATAAGTCATTTGTAGGGAAATCATTGGGCCTGTTACCCGCTCAAAATCCAAAAAGGCCACGAGCCTCTGACCCATCATGTCTTCGTCTCGACCCGGTCCTAATCTGTTTCTCGTGAAGAATTTGATGGATTAAGTCAGCAAATCACAAATTTGGTTGTCTTGCTTAAAGAATTGCATCAGTCCACTTAGGGTACAAAGATGTCTCCACATACAGAATCTTCTACACAAGGAGGAACACAAGGTCTAGATAAAACAAATCTAGAACCTCCGTTGGATACGGCCAACAAAACCCTGAAGGCACCCATCTCAAAGGAGATCCAGACACCGGTGATATTAGGAAGAAAGTACTCCAAATAGAGGAAACTATCCGTGTTCTCAAAGGGATTGGAACACATGGAAGTGTTTCATATGCTGACCTTTGTATCTTCCCTGGTGTTCATTATCCAGAGAAATTCAAAACCCCTGATTTTGAAAAATATGATGGATTAGGGGATCCTTATACACATTTAAAGGTGTTCATTGGAGAACTTGGATCTTATGCAGAAAATGAAAAGCTCAAAATGCAGCTATTTCAGAAAAGTCTAACTGGAGAAGCCCGTTCATAGTATACCAGATTAGACAACTCAAAGATCCATAGTTGGGAAGAGTCGGCTCACGCCTTCCTCACTCAATCTGAGCTTTTCAATCTCGGATGGCTCTGGCCGGGTACCAAATTACCAAGGTCAAGAAACAGTTTAATGAGTCTTTCGAAAAAGTATGCTCAAAGGTGGAGGCGCCTTCTTTGCTCAAGTTATTCCTTCCATGATTTAAATCGAAATGGTCATGACATTCATAGATGTCTGAGAAGCTCCTTTCTATGAGAGAGCCTTAGCTGGTACTGGCAAACCATTCTCTGAAATGATCAAACACGGAGAGATGGCTGAGATGTGATTAAAGTCTGGTAAAATTCAAGACCTAGCCGCTCTTAAAGCTGTTGCTGAGCACATCCAGTCCGGATCTTATAGAAACAACCCCCGAAGGGTCTATAAAAAGAAAGAGGAGGATGTTTCCTTGATACTACAAGGTCAAAAAGGCAATCAAAGCATGTCTATGCAGAGGAGAAACTACTCCCCTTTTCAAGCACAATCTTCAAACCCTCCATTGCCTAAAGGTGGAGATGCAAAGCGCCCTCGAACGTTCACACCCTTAGGGGACTCGCTCGAGAATATTCTTGCTTTTCTGACTGCTTAGAAGAAAAGTATACATCTTCTTCCGCCAGCCAACCCTAATGGGAGGGGTTTTAATGCTACTCGGAAGTGTGCTTATCATGCTGGAGCACCTGGACATGATACTCAAGATTGTTGGGCCTTGAAACACAAGATCTAAGATTTAATAGACAACGGTGAGATTGTGGTCACCAAACCAGATCAACCTCATGTGCAAGACAACCCTCTTCCTCAACACAAAGAAGAAGAGGTCAACATAATCAGTTGGAGCACTGGACAAAGTTCCAATTCTAATGGTGAATCATCCCAAACCCTCAAAGACGGTGTTAACGGATGGGATTATACAAAGTTCTAATTTACCATGGAACGAACGATGAAAGCTCTTTGCAAACAAATTGAGCAACTAGCAGAACTGGTGACACACCATCATCAAGTCACACGCCAATTAATCAGGCAGAAGCATGCTTACCTCCTTCCATTTGTTATGAATGCTCCATCACCACCTTCAGAAAGCGAAGCTATGGAGGATAAGGTTGCGAAGAGAGCAAATGCTAAAGCCCGTTAGGATTTTGCCAATCAAAGGGAATTTACCAATCTGGGCCAATCTATGGAGGAAATACTGCAAATGTTGATTAACGAAGGAAGAATTACCTTCATTCTGCCTCCAATCAATCCCCGCTCAGGACGGTTCAATTCTAATGAAGTGTGTTAATATCATTCACATTCTCATTCTCGCGGTCACAGCACAGAAGAATGTTGGGCACTCCGCCATCTCATTCAGAATCTTATTGATAGCAGTGTCCTATAAATAGCAGATGATTACACTATGCAACTCAATGGTGGGAATGCATGTCCTACCAAATGGAAGGGATCAGTAGCAGTTATATCCGAAGTGGATGATGAGACTATCAAAGTATTTCCCATACAACCAATTCAACTCAAAGAAGTTGACAATCCTTTGAAAGTGGCCGCACCAGAGCCAATCTCTTTACCTTTCAGACCACAATATCATGTTGTGAGCTTACACAAAGTTCCATGGAATTATGGAAAAGCTGAAGGATCCACGTCTCATACTCTTTTCTGACGATTAATGAGGGAAAATCCATCGATATCTTCCTCAATGGGTTGTGAAACCTACTTGCGAAGCAAAGGGGAAGATTCCCATGGAGAAGATTGAATAGTTCCTCCGCACTATGGGCCATAATGAAGCCAAGGTGGTTTTAAGCTTGCGAGAAGCTCCACACCAGATATCTATACTAGAATTGGTTTTCTCTTCCGAGGATTATCGGGAGATCGTACTGAAGGTTTTGGAAGAAGCCTACTTGCCAAAATCAATGGATGTGGAAAAATTTCAACATCTGGTTGATCACATTTTCAACAACAATGTGATATCCTTCACTGATGACGACATACTGCCCGAAGGTACTGGTCATTGCAAGCCATTGCACATTGCAGTTTTGTCTTCCGGGTTTATGCTAGCTGGAGTTTTGATAGATGGAGGCTCATCTCTAAATATCTGTCCCTATGCCACCTTGGTGAAGATG
Source organism: Panax quinquefolius (assembly GCA_020205615.1). Lineage (NCBI taxonomy): Eukaryota > Viridiplantae > Streptophyta > Magnoliopsida > Apiales > Araliaceae > Panax > Panax quinquefolius. The sequence goes on along the minus strand of CM035154.1, from coordinate 98,321,305 downwards.
AATGTCAATCTCAAGCGGATCCAAAGTAGCCATACGGTTATCAGAGCTTTTGATGGATCCCAATGAAATTCCATCAAAAAAATTGAGCTACCAATTGAGATTGCTCCAAATACATTCAATGTATCCTTCCACGTCCTCAAGATAGATTTAGGATATAACCTGCTATTGGGGAGACCATGGATACACATGGCTGGAGTTGTGCCCTCTACCTTACATCAACAACTTAAATACATTGTCAATAATAGTCTAGTCACTGTCAACGCTGAGCCGGAATGTCCTAAACAAAGAACTCTACCAATCATCAGCCAGAAGTTGAATCAGCTAGTTTTCATACTCTGGAAGTGAGTACCACGCAATACCATTCTATTGGAGCACCACTTCTGTACCCAAGATTTCTGTCAAGGCTATGTCGGCCACTCAAGAAATGATGTTATTGGGTCATCAACTTGGACAAGGGCTTGGTAAAGATAAGCATGGTATTAAGCACCCTATTCAAGGGTCCAGTCAAATTAGAATAGTCAAACTAGGCTATTACTCGCCGGTTCGATCCACGAGAATCCTCATAAGCACAAGCGAGTTCCTCGAAGCTTCACAAGACGGCGATTTTCTATACCTTTACCTCATGAGTTGATACAATCTCCAGTAAAGGTTCCAACCCATGTGGTGGCCATGTTGTTTCCAAAACCAGTGCCAATCAAAGCAAAAAAGGTGTTGATTCCTGATCCTGAAGTAGAAGAAAAGGAACAGAAACGTAAACATGACATTGCCTTGATGATGGCAGGCATACGCGTCATTGTTCATGATGAACATACAAACAGGTACACCCCAGATGATGATTGCCCAGATGTCATGGTTATCATTCGGGGAAAGGAGGACAATGACAATCCTTCCATCACTGTAGTCCTTCAAGACTTTGCCCTCGATAATTGGAGCAGCACTCCATGCATTGGCCAATGAGGGTAAAATGGGCAAAAAATCCCTCTACCCTGTAGATAACTTTAATTTCTTATTTTTCTTTGCAGTACTAACAGTTATTTTATCAAGTATATGCTAACACTTTTGTATGATCGAACAGTTGCATATATTAAGTGAAAGCATATTTTATTTCAGGACTCTGAATTTAGATGTGCCTGTACTTATTGATGAGGTGCCTTCTCTCCACAAGGGCTGTAACGTTGATGCAAAGTTGGACTCAGACCTGATGGATATACAAGAGGACATTGAGACACCTCAAGAGATTAAGGAATGGGTCGCACACAAACCCAAACCTAATCTTGATCAAACCACTTCTTTCAATCTTGGAACCTTAGACAACCCTAAGCTAATCAAGATTGGTTCAGACCTTACCACAAATCAGCGGAATGACATGGTTGCACTATTAACCCAATTCCAGGATGTGTTTGCATGGTCTCATGAAGACATGGTGGGTTTGTTCACTGACATTGTTCTTCATTGGCTTCCCATTAAAGAAGGATTCAAGCCAGTTAGGCAAAAGCTTAGGCGATTGAAACCTGAGTGGAGTTTAAAGGTTAAAGAAGAAATTGTGAAATAATTTCAAGCTAGCATTATCATGGTGTCTATATATCCGGAGTAGATATCCAACATTGTTCCTGTGCCTAAACCAGGAGGAAAGGTGTGAGTCTGCGTGGATTACCAGGATTTAAACAAAGCTTGCCTTAAAGATAGCTTTCCCATGCCATTTATCCAAATTCTTACACTACAAAAAAATGGGGCTTCAGCAACAACCAATTTTCGTTGCTAAAGGTGCCAAATTTCGTTCCTAAAGGTTTTTGGCAACGACTTTACTGTCGTTGCGTCTTTCATTGCACAATGAGCGTTGCTAATTGTTTTTCGCGAACGAACGTATTTTTTCGTTGCCAAAAGTATCTGATTTACTGCGAAATTTGGCTTTCGATGCGAGACATCGATCTTTAGCAACAAAATGTATTGTTGCGAATAATTAAAATTATGTTGCTAAAAATCCCATTTCGTTGCAAAAAGCTTGCTAATTGGCAACGAAATGAACTCTTTTTTTGCAGCGACCATGCATTTTTTTTGCAATTGACACCATTTTGCAACGAAATTTTTGTTGTAGTAAATTATGAAAATTGTTGCCTAAGCTTGCTTTAGATTACTGAAATGTAAACTTTTATAGCAACGATTTCGTTCTTGATTATATTATTTGGCAATGACATTATCTTTGAATCAAGAACGAAAATGCTTGTCGCTGGTTATTTTTCAATAGCAACGAAAGTCGTCGATTAGCAACGACATTATATGTTGCCGTTTCTTTATATGTGTAACGAAAGTTGATAAGATTTGAAACGATAAAAAATATTGCCTTTTATTTTACTATTAGCAACAATATCCTCTCCGTTGTTATTAGGTTAATTTTTCGTTACCAAATATTATATTTTTAATGTCATTAACAACGAAAATTTGTTGCTAAATGTATAAAAAATTATTGCTATATTAAAACATATTAATACTTTGGTAACGAATTATATTGTTGCCAAATCAAAATTTGACATTCTTTTTATGTACCTGGCTGGCTCAATGTCCTCATAGCAAATAATGGCAAAAATACAAAAAATTAAAATATCATTAACTTAATAAAATCATCCACTACATAATCATTCATTATCTTTACAATTAACCATCTAAAGCTACCACAATTCTTCAATTAAAGTATATATCTACATATATAGAGAGAGTACACTTCATAATTTCGTCCCTTGTCTTACATAAGCGTGGCATGGAAATTTGATACCCGATGTTATAAAGGCGGTCGTAAAAGCAGTCTTCCTGCACATTTAAAAATAATAGCAAGTCAGAAAAATAAAGCAAATAGGTCACCAGAGGCACTTAATGTCAAAATCAATACACAAAGACAATAGAGTTGCTACGTGGTACTAATGTACAAAGTATTTCTCATAAGCGAGAAAAAACAAAAGTAAGCGATCACAATATCTTTTTGCTACAAATTCAAATAGAAAAAAGAACCTTCATCGACGATATATATATTAGAAGCCGAATGTTAAGCACAAGCAAGAATCAATAAGTATAACTGTAACCATAAAAACCATGTGGATCAACTGGACAAAGAAGAATTTTATCAAAGGACCCACTCTGGAGAGATTATAGGTATGCAACTGTAAAAAGCAAATCGCAATTAATAATACGACACTACAAATGATGATATCTTATTCAATTTCTTGAAGTCTATATTTCTCTAATTACTCATAATTTGAAGGATGTACTGTTCAACAAATTTAAATTTCTAAACATTTGAATTAGACTTACAATCTGAAATGTAAGTCTAACTGTGCTAGGTTGGGGTTTCTTTACAAAAAATTGTATAAAGTTGCAGAGGATGTCCCCACTATTTTGTATTTGGTCAGAAAAAATAATTTTTTTATCCTTCTGGAAACTGACGACAGTCACGGCAAGGATTGGACTTCAAAATCTAAAATTATTACTTCAATATGTATACTCACTTAATAGGACATTCTCTACTCCCAAAATAGCAAGCCAGGACAACTTCTTCTACTTACTAAATTTATTTAGCTAGCATTAAATAAAATAAAATATAAAAAACTATGATATGCATCCTTCCCTGACAAGGAAAACTTGAATCAATAGAAAAAACCAATAAGAGACATCAAAAAGATCGAACAACATTACCTATTTTAGCATAATTGCGTTAACAAAATAGGGAAAACACATGGATGGATGCAGGCACACACACACGCACCCTTCACACAAACAATCAAAATCTCTATTTTTAAGGGGTGTGATGTTGGTGTTTTGAACTGGGGAAGGGGGGAAATATAATACAAAAGACGCAAGAAGAAGAAACTACCTCATGCTCGGTGATTGGGGAGCCACATGCACGACAACAAAAGCATTCCGGATGGAAAAATGTCCCCATACATCCCAAATAGTTGCCATAGCCAATGTCCATTTTTTTTAAGTATTTTAGTATATTTTTTTAATTAGTATTTTAGTATGTTTTTTAATTAGTATTTGATGTAAATATGTTATGTTTTGAATTTTATTATTTTGATTAAATGATGTAAATATGTTATACAACTTATTTTATTTAATTAGTTGTATTGATTAGTTAACAAAATAATTTGAATTTTATTATTTTGATTAAATGATGTAAATATGTTATGCTTTTTTTATTTTGAATTTTAGTATTTTTTTTAATTAAATGATATATTGTTTTATTTAGAATATGTTTTATATTTAAGTCTGTCACCTCATCACATTTTAATCTCGTTTGTCTTCTATTAACGGCAGGGGAACGGGCGACCTAAAAAATGTAACATTAAGGGTACTTTTGGAAAAAAAAATTAGTTTAGGGTGCAAGTGGGATATCGGGATAAAAGTCAGGGGCATTTTTGACCCTTTGCTCGTGGCAGATGTTATGTGACTTCTTTAAATTTTTTCCAAAAATTTGTCTCTCCCAAGGTTTGAACTCACAACCTCAAGTGTGAAACTTTAAGTATTTGACCACTAGAGCACCACATGTTAGGTATTAATATTTTGCAAAGACTAATCTTTATATCAAAACAATTCATTTCTCAAAAAAAAATTAAAATACTACATGGTTACTACAATGTTAATAATAATAATAGTAATAATAATAATAATAATAATAATAATAATAATAATAATAATAATAATAATAATAATAATAATAATAATAATAATTATAATAATAATAATAGTAATAATAATAGTAAATATAATATTAGTAGTAATAATAATAATAATTAATAATAATAATAATAATTATAATTATAATTATAATTATAATATTATTATAAATATAATAATAATAATAATAATAACAATAGTAATAAAAATAATAGTAATTATAATATTAGTAATAATAATAATAATTAATAAAAATAATAAAAATAATTATAATTATAATATTATTATAAATATAATAATAATAATAGTAATAGTAATAGTAATAATAATAATAATAGTAGTAATAATAATAGTAATAATAATAATAATAATTACAATAATAGTAATAATTATAATAATAATAATAATAATAATAATTCATAATAATAATAATAGTAATAGTAATAATAATTATTATAATTATAATAATAATTATTATTATTATCTTACAAGGATTAATATTTATATCAAAATATGAGATTTCCCCATATATTCCTTTCTTCTCCTTCACTAAATACCATTAATATAATCTCGGAAAGATATATAATAATAATAATAATAATAATAATAATAATAATAATAATAATAATAATAACAACAACAAAAATAATAATAATAATAATAATAGTAATAGTACTAATAACAACAACAATAATAATAATAATAATAATAATAACAATAATAATAATAATAAATAATAATAATAATAATAATAATAATAATAAAAATAAAATAGACCGTATGGCTATTTACAATGTTACTATAAAATAAAAGTTCATTGGTTTTAATGTATACATAAAAGTTACTTCATGCATACATAACATATGATCCATATATATATGGTTATACGTTTTATAATTTGTATAACAATTTATGGATGAAATAAAAATATATTATCTTATAATAATAACACACTAATTTTTCATTTTATTCGTGATATATATGGTCGTTAATATGGAAACACTTGTTTGACTTCTTTTTTTCCCTTTTTTCCACAAGCGCTAATTATTATATCAATTCTTTTTTTTTTTACAAAATAAAAAGCGGTAGATTTTCGAAAAACAATAACATTAATGATTCCTTATTTTAAAATGTCCATTATTAAAAAACTAATTAATTTACTTGGCTATTAATTTATGTTATAATATTCTATATATTGATCATGTATGATCATCAATATGTCATTTAATTATTTCATTACCAATTTCCATCAAAAAAGTGTTCGATCGCCCATTAATTATTTTACGCAAAGAGAAGATAATTGAAAAGAATAACTTATACTATATTCTAAGGCAAAATAAATAAATTAAAGAGCAAGTAAGATAAATATCATAATTTTGTAAGTATTTGACATATATAAGCGTAAATTATAGTGTTATTATTTTATTTATTATTATTATTATTATTATTATTATTATTATTATTATTATTATTGTTATTATTGTTGTTATTGTTATTATAGTTACTATTATTATTATTGTTATTATTATATATTTTTATTATTGTCATTAGTACTATTATTATTATTATTATTATTATTATTATTATTATTATTATTGTAGTATATAACTTCTTAAGATTATATTAATGGTATGTAGTGAAGGAGAATAAATGAATATATGGGGGAAATCTTATGTTTTGATATGAATATTAATCCTTGCAAGTTATTAACAGATAACTTGTGTTGCTCCAACGGTCAAATGACCAAAGTTCCAAACGATAGGTCACAGGTTCGAATATGTTCCACATTTGGACATAATTTTTAAATACTAAATACGAATATTTTTTGACAATTCTCCGAATACCGAATATGGTCTTACAAAAACATGCTTATTGGAATTATCATAATTTAAGGCAACATTTTAATAGTCTTTGCAAAAAGTTGTATAAAATATGCAACGAAAATAAAAATTGTTGCCAATGAATGTGGTCCATATTAGGCAACGAAATATAGCAACAAAAAAATTTTCGTTGCCTACGATGAGGAGAAATCAAGTGGTTAGAAATTTTGCAACGAATTTCTAACGAATTTTATTTCCGAATTTTGCAACGACTTATGAATTTCGTTGCAAAAAGTGAAAGACTGACACAATCTGCAACGAAGGAAACATTTCGTTGCTAAACATACACTTTTAGCAACGACTTATAAAGTCGTTTCCTGAAAAATTGTTGCTAAAGCCCCATTTTTAGCAAAAAAAAAAAATTTCGTTGCCCACGATGATGAGAAATCAAGTGGGCAAAAATTTTGCAATGAATTTCTAAAGAATTTTTTTCCCACCAATGAATTAGCAACGAAATTTTGCAACGACTTATGAATTTCATTGCAAAAAGTGAAAGCCTGACACAATCTGCAACGAAGGATAAATTTCGTTGCTAAACATATACTTTTAGTAACGACTTATAAAGTCGTTGCCTGAAAAATTGTTGCTAAATGCCCATTTTTTTGTAGTGTTATTTACAATACTGCTCAATACGGCATGTACTCCTTTGCTGATTACTTTGCGGGGTACCATCAAATTATGGTCGCCGAGGAAGACCGTAAGAAAATTTCTTTCATCACGCCTTGGGGAACTTTTTGCTACAGACGGTTGTCATTCGGCCTCATCAATGCCGGGGAAACCTATCAGCGAGCTATGATGGCTCTTTTTCACGATTTAATACACAAGGAGATAGAGATCTACGTGGATGACATCATTGTCAAATCCCGAGAGGAGGAGGACCACTTAGACCATCTCAGAAAGCTTTTCAACAGGTTGCGTATGTACAACTTGAAATTGAATCCAGCCAAGTGCGCCTTTGGTGTTAAGTTAGTCAAGTTGCTAGGTTTCCTAGTCAGCCACAAAGGGATTGAACTGGATCCTATCAAAATCCAGGCCATCAAGGAAATGCCCATTCCTCAGATAGAGAAGGAAATACGAGGATTTTTTGGAAGAATCAACTTCATTAGCAGATTCATTTCTCAACTCACAGCAACCTGTGAGCCAATCTTCAAGTTGTTAAGGAAGAACTCCTCCATGAAATGGAATGATGAGTGTCAGAAATCCTTCCTCACAATCAATAAGCAGTTGATTAATGCTCCTGTTTTGGTACCTCCCAGGGATGATGTTCCCCTATTCATGTACCTGTCCATAAATGACAATGCCATGGGCTATATATTGGGGCAAAAAGATGATAGAGGCCAAGAACGAGCTATCTATTACCTTAGCAAAAGATTCAGCATCAGTGAACACAAGTACACTCTGATTGAGAAGACTTGTTGTGCTTTAGCATGTGCTTCCATGAGGTTACAACATTACCTCCATGGTCACACAACCCATCTCATATCCCACATGGATCCTCTCAAGTATGTGTTCATTAAGCCCATACTGAATTGTTGACTATCCAGATGGCAGTTGATTCTACAATAATTTGACATCGTCTACGTGACGCAAAAGTCTATCAAAGGTCAAGGAATTACGGATCAACTGGCCGCCGCACCTGCAGGGGATTACAAACCCTTAGAAACATACTTCCCCGATAAAGGGGTAATGATAGTTCAGTTACAACATCAGTACGATACATGCCATACGTGGAAAATATATTTTGATGGAGCTGTTAACATAGAAGGTTCTGGAGCTGGAGCTGGAGCAGTTCTAGTATTAGGTATGGGGGAGCAGTATCCCGTCGCCGTCAAATTATAGTTTGTCAGCACCAACAACACAGGTGAGTATGAAGGCTGTATCATGGGGATAAAACATGCCCGTTCAATGGGCGTCAAGCAGTTAACTGTCTTTGGTGATTCCAAATTGGTAATCAGACAATCCACAGGAATCTATCAAACCAAAGAATTACATTTGTTGCCTTACCATCGGCAAGTTTTACAGATGGCTTTGGAGTTCAAAGAAATCTCCTTTCTACATATTCCTCATAATAGGAATGATTTTACAGATGCATTAGCAACGTTGGCCTCCTTGGTTCACATACCTGACAAGGAAAACATTCCAAGCATCACGTTTGCTTTGTAAAAAGCCCCAGTCTATGGGAATTATGTTAGAAAAGTATCGGCTGAACTACCTCCCATCCACAACCCTTGGTATCAGCATATCAAGGAGTATTTACGAGATGGATCTACACCCGCTGAGGCGAGCCTAACTGAAAAGAGGCGGATTCATCGACTTACTATGAAATTCTACCTGAGCGGAGATGCACTCTACAAAAGAGATGAAGGATTAGTTCTCCTCAGATGTCTGGATAAAGACCAAGCTCAGAGGCTCATGGATGAGATCCATGGTGGAGTATGTGGCCCTCACATGAGTGGACCTTTACATGTCAAAAAGATCCTAAGGATATGGTATTATTGGCTTACACTCAAAGCTGACTGTGATGATCACATCAAGAGGTTCTATCAATGCCAGATGCATGGGAATGCTCTCCACGCCCCTCCAAGGGAACTCCACAATATGAGTTCGCTATGGCCCTTCTTAATGTGGGGAATGGACGTGATCGGGCCCATCGAGCCCAAAGCCAGTAATGGACATCGATTAATATTCACCATGATCGACTATTTCACCAAATGGGTAGAAGCAGCTTCCTTCCCCAAGGTTACTAAAGAAGTCATCATTGCTTTCATCAGAAATAATGTCGTCTGTCGATATATACAACCAGAGGTCATTGTGTCAGACAATGCTAAGAACCTCAACAACAAAATGATGGAGGAGCTATGTAGAAAATTCCATATCAAACACCTTAACTTCGTCATCTACCATCCAAAGATGAATGGTGCTGTTGAAGCGGCTAATAAAAACATCAAAAAGATCATGCAGAAAATGTCCGCCAATCACAAAGGATGGCCTAACCTCTTGCCTTTGACTTTATTAGCCTATAGAACTTCCATGCGTACTTCCACTGGGCAACCCCCTACTCATTAGTCTATGGGATGGAAGCAGTGCTCCCCATAGAGGTGGAAATGGAATCCCTCAGAGTGTTGATGGATGCTCAGTTGGGTGAAGACCAATTGGTATAAGACAGGTATCACCAATTATCTCTAATAGACAAAAGGCGAACCGCGGCTATCTTCCATGGTCAATTATATCAGCAAAGGATTGCACGATCCTACAATAGAAAAGTTCGACTACGACAGTTCAAACAACATTACTTGGTTTCAAAGAAGATCATTGACAACCAAGATCAATCTAAGGGAAAATTCGCTCCTAACTGGGAAGGCCCATTTGTTGTCAAGGAGGTATTGATAGGAGGTGCTCTCAGATTACAGGAAATGGATGGCGATGAATTTCCACAGCTTATCAATTTGGACGTCGTGAAACGGTACTATGTCTGAAGTTACCATCAAACAAACATCCTGGTTTTGATCATCAAATCACCAGTCATTCCGGTCTTGAACCCTTTCCTTTTTACATACTCTTATGCCCCTCAGGGAAACATACACTTCAAGCCAGTAGCCTGGTGTCACTTCATTTCAAACCTTCATACAATTTCGGTTATCCTAAAGACGGGATTGATCCTTTCACACTTGTAGTTTATCCTGAAGACGGGATTAAACTTTTTCACACCTGCAATTTATCCTGAAGACGGGATTAAACTTTTCTACGCTTGCAGTTTGTCCTAAAGACGGGATCAAACTTTTTCCACACCTGCAGTTTGTCCCCATTATGGGATCAAACTTTCTTCTCCCCGCAGTATAGCATGCACTTGGGATTCACGCTTTTCTTCAGCTGTGATTCGTCCTGAGGGGCGAACTACGTCGACCTGATCTCCTTGATACACGGGGGTACGTAGGCAACCATATTCTATATGGCCCGGTCATAATAAACAACAAAAACAACAAGAACATTTTTGCCTTTTCTCAACAAAAACTTCTACACCTATCTGCCATTCACATTCAGCATTGAACCTCTTACACCAGGTTCGAACTACGCAGACTTGATCTCCTCTTCATTAGAAGTACGTAGGCAGCCATTTATGGTTTAGTCTAACCCCTACTAGAATAAAAAATACTTGTCAAATGGTACTGGGATCAACCTTCAATTCACTACATTTCATCGGTTTCAAATCAAAGGGATGGAATTACCCAACCTCTTCTCATAAATAAAAGATCCGGTGACCATCTAAGCTGCGATCGTGCCTCAAAGAGCAATACCGGAAGAGATGGAATTAACTAGGTTTCTCACAAATAGAAGTACTGGCAACCATCTGTGGTGCGGTCAATCTCAGAGAGGAAAAACCACCCTCCTCTCCACTTTTCCATATAGATACCAGTCCCAAGACACCAAAGATGGTAGGGATATACAGATATCAATGATCCGTTCTGAGAGATCTTGTGACATCTCAATTTCCATCTATCAAGGATAAGTTCAGAATGCATCAAGATCACAAGGCTCTGAAGAAACAGGCAAATATCAAAAAAGTATCAAGGCATAACTAAAAGGGAAGTGAATCAAAATATATTTCCCTGCCGTACATAATACTGTTTGATATATACATATGTGTTATACATGACAAAATGACTAAGCTAGTTTGTGCAGGAAAATACAAAGCTATCTACAGATCTGTGTGTATGCAGACTATCAGATCTAACATGGCATCCCTCTCTGAAGACGGAGGTAGCGCTGCAAGCTCCTGCCCAAGGGTATCTACACGAGCTAGCAGGTCAGAGGTTAACTGCATGGTGGCATAATGCTAATCAATGTAAGCACTCATGTCGGTAAGACTGACAGTCATGATCTAACTAAAGTACTATCTGCAATGGCCACATCCCTAGTAGATAAGGCGGCATCCCGCTCCGCAATCAATGCATCCATGGCTGATCTAGCCTCATCCCTCTCTAATAGAGCGGTATCTCTCTCATCAAGAGCTGTCAACATCATGGACCTAGCCTGATCTCTATCATAGGTCATCAGACGTAAGCTCTACTCCAAATGTTGTGCCGGATACTGGGTAACAGTGGCACTCGGGGTGGGAGAATCCATCACAAATGCTGGAAGCCCAACAGTCAAATCATCGATGGGAATATCAGCCTCCTCTATAGGCTCCTCATCGTCGGAATCAGTCCCCTGCACTGTGGATACTGCCGTAGCCAATGCAGTCTCTATCTCTATCCATGCGGAATACTCTGTAGAACAACCCGAATGATCGACAAAAACTTAGCCCGACTCTCGGCCGATCCCAACAGTATACAACTGGATCTGCCCTCCACCGATAAATAAGCAGTGAAGCGGCGTCTTGACTCACTGCCCCCTCATACGGATGAAAATCCTGAAACTGGTCAAACTGACACATCACGTCCAATGGGTGGCAAGTAATCATGCCCCTCAAACCAGCTAGAGGGAGATAATCCATGCCCGGAGCATGAGTAATGAAGCTGTAGGGTGAGTTAAGCCCTGAACACGGCAATATAGCAAACAGATCTTCGATCCCTACAAAAAAAACTGACCAAGATGCAGCATCTGTACACTTCGCAGGCTGGAAGGAGTACGACATTGCTATATCATGGGTGAAACAAAATCCATGCCATCTGAATGTGCCAATCGGTCTCAAGTGTGACATAAACCACACATAAAGCATGATCGAGCTACCTGTGAATACTCTTGCCGGATAAGTGCAAAGAAGATGTATGTAGTGACCCGTGGTCTCTCTGAATGATCATCTCAGATAATGGTATGACCCTCCCTAAGAGCTCTCACTACCATGATGACACCGATATCCAACTCATCCATGTACCGCGGTATAAAGACGTATGATAATACGCACAAGAGTAGTATATCCACCCTGGCTGAACGCCAATGATCCTCCGGTGTGGTGAAATCCTCGGAATGCCGTGCATAACTATCCTCAAAGCCAAATTTATCAAACAGAAAATGCTGGGATATTACGTGGCTGGATGTAATCTCGTCCTATACCACTCTACGCCTCAATCCGGTGAGAGTCATAAACTGTCTACTCATGTCTCTGATCACCATGTGCATGCAAGGTCTGTCTAGCAGCTACATCGTCAACCGTGCATACTCCTCCAAAGTAGGAGTCAACTCATGGGTCCCAAATCGGAATACATGTCTATCCGGTACCCAGTGCTTTAGCATACCCTCTACAAATCCTGTGGGAACCTGAATCATCAACAGGGTCATAGTATACTACAGCAAATCATCTACAATCACCATGTCTGATGGTGATATACTATCATACCAAGAGCGCATACCAGATACCACCAAAAATGGTGGGGTATGATCAATGCGGCTAACTGTCGAAGAAGACATCTGTGCGGGCCGTGTCATAAGACCATCCAGGGGTCAATGCTGAATATCTCTAGACATACATACATATACATAGCATAATAATGTGCATAATACAATAGATGGCAATATGATATAGGGAATGAAAAATTGTACATACATTCCAAAGTATATCATCATTTAATACATCTCTGTACATCTAAAATACAGGGAAATGGGGCGAAGCTACCCAACATCTAACAGAGGCCTATCAAAAGATATAGCAAGAATGGGGCGAAGCTACCCAGCAGCTAACAGAGGCCTATCAAAAGAGATAGCGAGAATATACATCAGTAAAAGTCAATGGTGTCGATGTCTACATCATCAATCCTATCTGTGACACCCCCGAATCCAGATCCTTTGACCCCGGTTCGGTCATCACGATAAAACACAAACATCCACCTTTAAACAACATACGATGACTAAAATGCGGAATATAATAAACATATATTGTTCATTCAAAAGGTGTTACTAGTCCCAAGATATGATAACCTTAATATCATCTTACAATCATACCCTAAAATAAATATTAGGGTTCACATTACTTAATCATAATTTAAACTAAGCATAAGACAAATTATGCTTCATAATAATCCTAAATCTTCCCTTTACCCTTGTCCTTTCTTGAGGCCTTGGGCTTAGCTGTAATATAATTCATGATATAGCAAGGATGAGCAACAAGTTTGCTCAACAAGTTTAAGTACAACAATAAGGATATATCATGATGAATGGAAAAATGTCTGGAAAAGGGTTCAAAAGTATAATATCTAAAGGATTCAACAATATGAATATCATAAGCAAAGATAATTATTGCTTTTAGAATAACTGGTAGTCAAATAGACTTCAAACTATAACACTCCAATGGAATCAATAGCTAATTTACCCTTTAGTTACTGGCTACAGAATAAGTACTTGAGGGGATCAGCCTCATGTACTCCATGTATATGCATAACATTTAAATCGTTCATCAGATCTTTATTAGATACTGCAATCCCCCTATCATGTATGTGGGTGTTCTTTCAGTCTAAGAATCCTTACCATCAATTGGTTTGGATAGCTTTTATAAAACTTCATAGGCTTGTTTGACCGGACAAAGGTTCAGACTCTATTACTTATAACACAATAAATTCGGATACTTGCTTAATATAATTTAGAGTAAGTTTAGGGAAACTTGCTTAACAAAAGTAGGGTTCAAGGAACATGCTTAACAAAAGTAGGGTTCAAGGAACTTGCTTACGGTATGCATCAAATAAAGTAATGCAACGGTTTAGGATACTTGCACAATCAAATGGTGAAGTTTAAGGGAACTTGCCTGTTTGTTCAGCTATAATATAATACTAGCTTTAACTAACTTGCGTTGAAATGACCTAACATTAACAAGTCGGTCTTTCAATTAGTATGTGTAAACTAATACTAGTCTACACTTAAAAGAATCAAGTCATCACATAGCATGCTTCTCAACACATTATATGACATATTAGTCGCACATTGCAAAGTACGTAATCATATAAGCATGCCTTGAAACTTCAAACCAAAAATAGATTCTATTTGTGACTGCAGGATGGCGCAGCTGCTTCTAGTCTAGGCTTAGGGACGGCGCAGTTGCGCTGTCCCTTGGCCAGACCAAGGTTGGACTTTTGCTCTCATGACTTCAGTCCAACTCTAACACACACCTATACATACATATTAACATACATACTTGCTAGTGTTTCACACATGACACATGACCATACTTGAATTTAGTATAACAAGTTTAACTTACGATTTATATGTCATTAAAATAAAAAATCATGTAACAATCATGCTCAATACATATATATCATGCTTAGGAGTATAATAGCCATAATATGACATCTTACTACTTTAGTATCTAAGTACTCATATAATATGCAACTTATGTTTGAAAACATGTCCAAGGTTGTCTTTGAAATCATTTTAGCCGAATGATGCAACATACACATACAAGATAACTTTAGAACTCATATCATGCGTGATTAGGTTATGCTTAACATCTTTAAACACCAGAATCTACACCATGTAGTATTCATGTATATTACTTCAATATAACAACTTTTCCTTTAAATCATTTTCTAACACAAAAGATAACAAGTTCGAATCATGAAATAGACACTATATATAATATCTCATGCTCTCTTAGGTTCCAAATCAGTCATGTATATGTTCTCAAAGTTCAAACTTGTGAACACAAGTTTTCTACAAAGCTAGTTTTGAAAACTTTAAGTTTTGCTATAACTTCCTTACTAAACCAAGTTAATTACTTCATACCACATACAAAGGCTTTACCTATCATGTTATACACCTCTATAGTCATGTATGTAGGTCATAACATAACATAAATTTAGTAATACATGTCATAAACAGAAACCAGCAACTGGTTCTGAGGTACGACGCAACTGCGTTGCACCCTAGAACAAATAGAGGCGCAAATGCGCCATCTTTGACACGTAAACTAATTTTGGTTTATGATAAATACAACTACCGCACCCTAATACAAATAGGGCGCAATTGGTATATGCCATACCGCATCATCGAGAGCACTAAGGTTACTCTGTTTTGCAGAGTAACTAGCAACATGATTTCTAACAATTCAAGCATGCTCCAAATCATTATTTGAGAGTTCAAACATGTAGACATATATCATAAACATATCATGGCATGATAATTCTCATTGATTAGCAAGGAATTCAAGAAATTCCTAAGAATTTGACAATACCCAACTAAGAACACAATTAGAGTCTATACCTTATTAGGCTTGAAATGAACTCCTCACACACTGAGTATGTTCCCAAACTTTCTCAGCAACTTAGAACTCTCAATATGAAACTTAAACAAACAACAAAACTGAATTTGGAGCTAGTATTTATAGAGGGGACTTGGACTAGATAATCACATTACATAAGATTGAAGTCCATGGAGTATTGGAAGGAAACAAAGGATAATCAAGAGTGGTTTAACAACTCTTTACCAGCCACCTAGCTAGCAAATGATCACCTATGATTAGCCATTTAAAAAAAATTTGTAAACTAGCCTTTAGTTCACTGTTCATGTACTTGGTGACACTCATTTTGGGACAAGGAAATAATTCTCAGCATTTTGCCCACGTAGCTTCTTCTACTGCGTGATTCCTCCAGAGAATCTTAATAGAATGGATAATCTTATTCCTCAGCTTCTGTTCCTTCCTATCTAGTATCTGGACAGGAACTTCCTCGTACGATAAGTCTTTCTCAACTTGAATTGGTTCATAGGAAATAACGTGCTTGTAGTCTGGTTTATATGGCCGCAACACTGACACATGAAACACGTTGTGAATGTGCTCAAGTTCAGGAGATAATGCTAATTCATACGCCACTTCACCGACTCGCCTCAAAATCTCGAATGGTCCTATGAACGTAGAGCTTAACTTGCCCTTCTTCCCAAAACGAATCTTCCCTTTCCAGGGGGATACTTTCAGAAAAGCATAGCTTCCTACTTTAAAATCTCTCTTCTTGCGGTGCAAGTCCGCATACTTCTTTTGGCGATCTTGAGCTGCGACTAATCATGCTTATATCACCTTGATGATTTCTACCGTCTGCTGTACCAATTCTGGTCCCAACAGTCAACGCTCTCCAACTTCATCCCAGCATAAGGGCGTTCTACATTTCCTCCCATATAGTGCTTCGTACGGCGGCATTCCAATACTGGCGTGATGGCTATTGATATACGCGAACTCTACTAATGGAAGGTGATCCTCCCAACTACCCTTGAAGTCCATCACACAAGCTCGGAGCATGTCTTTAACTTTCTGAATCGTTCTCTCACTCTGCCCATCGGTCTACGGATGATACGCGGTACTCATTCGTAGTTGTGTCCCCATTCTTTCTTGAAGACTCTTCTAAAAGTTTGACGTGAATCGCGGATCTCTATTTGTTACAATAGATACCGGCACCCCATGCCTCGAGATAATTTCCTTGACATATAATTTTCCTAATTGGTCCAAACTATACTTAATCTTAATCAACAAAAAGTGAGCTGACTTAGTAAGACGATCAATAATTACCCATATGGCGTCGTGCCCATTGTGCGTTGCTGGAAGTCCCACCACAAAGTCCATTGTGATGTGCTCCCATTTCCATTCTAGAATTTCTAATGGTTGTAATAACCCGCTTGGTCATTGGTGCTCTGCCTTTACCCCCTGACAAGTTAGGCATCTACTTACGCATTCCGCAACTTCTCTCTTCATGTTTGGGCACCAAAAGTGGTGACGCAAATCTTGGTACATCTTCGTGCTTCCTAGGTGTATCGAGTATCTCGTACTATGCGCTTCTTGCAAAATCTCTTCTCTCAATTCTGGTACTAACGGTACCCAAATTCGTCCTTTAAATCTTAGCAGTCCAGTTCTATAAATCTTAAATTTCAGTTCATCACCTTCAGTCAATCGCTTCTTGATGTTATTGCAATCTCCATCCTTTTCTTGTGCTTCTTTAACCTTATCTAATAAAGTCGGACTCGCTGTCACTGTAAATAATTTTTCGTTCACCTCCATCGGATACTTAATCTGCAAGTCTAGTCGTTCAAAATCTTTAACCAATTCCTCTTGAATAGTTAACTTCAATAACTTCTCTCTGCCTTTTCTGCTCAAGGCATCCGCCACTACATTTTCTTTGCCTGGATGATACAGAATCTCACAATCATAATTTGTGATCAATTCTAACCATCGGTACGCTTCTCATTTTAACTCTTTACGTGTGAAGATATACTTGCACTCTTGTGGTCTCAGATATATATCTCACACTTCTCGCCATACAAATAATGCCTCCAAATCTTCAAGGCAAAAACTATCATCGTTAACTTTCGGATCATGAGTCGGATATCCCTTCTCATAATCTTTTAGCTGACGTGAAGCGTACGCAATGACCCTACTGTGTTGCATCAGTACACAGCCAAGTCCCTTGTGTGATGCATCACTATAAACTACAAATCCTCCCGTGTTGTCCAGTAAGGCCAACAAATGTGCTTGACTAAGCCTCCTCTTCAATTTTAGGAATCTTTCTTCACACTTCTTCGTCCAATTGAACTTAACTGTCTTTCTGGTAAGATTGGTCAACGGTGATGCTAATTTCGAAAAATCCTGAATAAATCTTCGATAATATCCCGCCAATCGTAAGAAACTACTGATTTCTATCGGTGTCTTCGGCTGCTCCCAATTGATAACCGCTTCTATCTTGGTTGGATCCACCGAAACACCATTCTTGTCGATAACGTGCCCTAAAATTGCACTCTCTGCAACAAAAACTCACACTTGGAGAATTTTGCATACAGCTTCTCCCTCCTTAATGTTTCCAACACCATCCGAAGATGCTCGGCGTGTTCTTCCTTCGTCTTTGAATATACTAGAATGTCATCGATGAATACGACAACAAACTTATCCAAATACTACTTGAACACTCTGTTCATCAAATCCATAAATGTTGCTGGCGCGTTCGTCAGTCCAAATGACATTACAAGAAACTCAAAGTGTCCATACCGAGTTCTGAATGGCGTCTTTGGAATATCCTCTGGCCTCACTTTCAATTGGTGATAATCAGTCCTCAAGTCAATCTTTGAAAAGTACTTTGCCCCCTTTAATAGATCAAATAAATCGTCTATCATGGACAACGGGTACTTGTTCTTAACGATGACCTTTTTCAACTCTCTATAGTCGATACAAAGTCTTAGCAACCCATCTTTCTTCTTTACAAATAAGACTGGTGCTCCCCATGGTGATACGCTCGGTCGAATGTATCCCTTATCTAACAACTCTTGTAATTGAGCCATCAATTCTTTCATCTCTCTGGAATTGCCATACGATCACGGCTTTGTATCTACCCAGTGTTGTTCCTGGTGCCAAATCAATGACAAACTCAATCTCTCTATCCGGTGGCAATCCCGGAATCTAGTCTGGGAAGACATCAATGAAATCCCTTACAATAGGTATCTGACTTAGTTCACCCTTGACTCGTTGAGTATCAACCACGTGAGCCAAATAACTTATATAACCCTTCCTAAGCAACCTCTGTGCTTGCACCATCATCAGACAATGAGATTGTCTCAACGATTTACTACCATAAAAAACCACCTTTGACTTATTTGGAGTCTTAAGGTGTACACACTTCTTTTTACAATCAATAACTGCTCCGTGAACCGATAACCAATCCATTCCAAGGATTACAACGAACTCCCCCAAACGAATCGGTATCAAATCCACCTTGAGCTTAAATCCTTGCAATTCGGTATAACAATTCCTATGAATGTATTCTACGGGGATAATTTCCTTGTTCACTACCTCTACGTTCATAGGGTGTTCTAATTTCTCACAGGGTAATTCTAACCGTTTAGCGAATTCTTCAGAAGCAAAAGAGCAGGTAGCACCCGAATCAAATAACACGTATGCATCTATATCATTGATCAGAATAATACCTGACACCACGTCCTTAGACTCCACCGCATCTTGTACGGTCATGTTGAACGTTCGTGTCGTTGGTTTGTTGGCTTGACTAGCTGACCCTCCAATGTTCAGTCCATTATTGTTGTTGTTGCGATTCTGCTTCTCGCATCGCCTTTTTTTCTTGAGCGATCCTTAATTTGATGGTCCGTGGCTCCACATGAGAAACATCCTCCCTTCTGCTTATTCGGACACTGAGGAGCCATGTGCCCCGGTTGTCCGCAACGATAACAAACACTCTTTCCTTTCATGCACTCCCCCGAGTGATTCCTCCCACAGTTATTGCACTTCACACTTTTCTTAGCTTCTGCCCCAGACTTATAACCTCCAGAGGATTGGCTCTCTGTCCATTTACACTTATTGGGGTTGCTGCCTCCACTGCTTCCCCCTTTCTGCCCTTCTTGACCTGCCTTCTTTTCTTGTTTAAGTCGCGCGATGGCTTCATTGCCTCCTTCGGCAATGATAGCCCTTTCCAAAAGATCAGAGTAAGTCTTGATCTTCAACACAGCCACTGCCTTCTGCACCCATGGTTTCAATCCTAATTCAAACCTCATTGCCTTTTTAGCCTCCGTGTCAACCTGATACGGAGCAAATCGGGCTAACTCGTTAAATCTTGCCGCGTACTCTGCGATAGACATACCACCTTGCTTCAACTCCAGAAACTTAACTTCCATATCCTGTTGTGTATTCTCCGAGAAGTAATTCTCGAGGAATAGCTCCTTAAATCTCTCCCAAGGAATAACTCCTTCGTCTGCTTGGCCCTTATTGGCTTTCCACCAATAGTTAGCTTCGCCCTTCATCATGAATGTGGCAAAACTCGTCTTCTGTTCTTCGGCCACGCGTGCGACTTCAAACACCTTCTCCATTTCTTCTATCCATGTTTGGGCTTCAATTGGATCCAAGGTTCCCCGGAATTCCGGTGGTCCTACCAATTTAAAGTCCTTAAAGCTAGCCAATTGTTGTCTGGTGACTGCTTTGCATTGGCGGGGTCTGCTTTTGCATTGCCTCGCTTAACGTGTTAATGAAGTTCTCGCATTAGATCAACATTTGCCCTCCACCATTGTTAACGGATCCTTCCTCCTCCGATTCATTTGAATTCTCCTAAAGCGATATGATCCGAAGAAAGGAAGAAAATTATTAGGCTTTATGTGATATGCTATCCATGTTAGCATTAAGAAGTTTAAGACGTCTATTAATCATTTTTGATTTAAATAAACAAATTCATTATAACAATAAAACTCGATGGATTTCCTCAACCCATAACTTACATACTCTTCTTGAGTTTTCTACTAAGGCTATAACCTACGTTTCGCATTCCTAACATTTATAACCTACTGCTTTGATACCAACCTGTGACACCCCTGAATCCAGATCCTCTGACCCTGGTTCGGTCATAACGATAAAACACAAACATCCACCTCTAAACAACATACGATGACTAAAATGCGGAATATAATAAATGTACGTCGTTCATTCAAAAGGTGTTACTAGTCCCAAGATACGATAACCTTAATATCGTCTTATAATCATACCCTAAAGTAAATATTAGGGTTCACATTACATAATCGTAATTTAAACTAATCATAAGATAAATTCTGCTTCGTAATAATCCTACATCTTCCCTTTACCCTTGTCCTTTCCTGAGGTCTTGGGCTTAGCTGCAATATAATTCATGATATAGCAAGGATGAGCAACAAGTTTGCTCAACAAGTTTAAGTACAACAATAAGGAGATATCATGATGAATTGAAAAATGTCTGGAAAAGGGTTCAACAGTATAATATCTGAAGGATTCAACAATATGAATATCATATGCAAAGATAGTTATTGCTTTTAGAATAACTTCTAGTCAAATAGACTTCGAACTATAACACTCCAATGGAATCAATAGCTAATTGACCCTTTGGTTATCGGCTTACTGTAATAAGTACTTGAGGGATCGCCTCGTGCATTTCTATGTATATGCATAACATTTAAATCTGTTCATTGTATCTTTATTAGATACCTACAATCCCCTATCATAGAAAGGGGTGTTCTTTTAGTCTAAGAATCCTTACCATCAATTGGTTTGGATAGCTTTTATAAAACTTCATAGGCTTGTTTGACCGGACAAAGGTTCAGACTCTATTACTTATAACACAATAAATTCGGATACTTGCTTAATATAATTTAGAGTAAGTTTAGGAAACTTGCTTAACAAAAGTAGGTTCAAGGAACATGCTTAACAAAAGTAGGTTCAAGGAACTTGCTTACTGGATGCATCAAATAAAGTAATGCAACTAGGAGATACTTACACAATCAAATGGTGAAGTTTAAGGAACTTGTTCATTTGCACACGCACACATTATAATACTAGCTTTAACTAACTTGCGTTGAAATGACCTAACATTAACAAGTCGGTCTTTCAATCAGTATGTGTAAACTAATACGAGTCTACACTTAAAAGAATCAAGTAATCACATAGCGTGCTTCTCAACACATTATATGACATATTGGTCACACATTACAAAGTAAGTAATCATATAAGCATGCCTTGAAACTTCAAACCAAAAATAGATTCTATTTGTGGATCACAGGATGGCGCGATTAAGGCTCGGTCTAGGCTTAGGACTACAGCGATTGTCAGGTCCTTAGCTAGACTCAAGGTTGGGCTTTTTCTCTCATGACTTCAGTCCAACTCTAACTCACGCCTATACATACATATTAACATACATACTTGCTAGTGTTTCATACATGACACATGACCATACTTGAATTTAGTATCACAAGTTTAACTTACGATTTATATGTCATTTAAATAAAAAATCATGTAACCATCATGCTCAATACATATATATCATGCTTAGGAGTATAATAGCCATAATATGACATCTTACTACTTTAGTATCTAAGTACTCACATAATATCCAACTTATGTTTGAAAACATGTCCAAGGTTATCTTTGAAATCATTTTAGCGGAATGATGCAACATACACATACAAGACAACTTTAGAACTCATATCATGCGTGATTAGGTTATGCTTAACATCTTTAAACACCAGAATCTACACCATGTAGTATTCATGTATATTACTTCAATATAACAACTTTTCCTTTAAAGCATTATCTAACACAAAGATAACAAGTTCGAATCATGATAAAGACACTATACATCATATCTCATGCTCTCTTAGGTTCCAAATCAGTCATGTATATGTTCTCAAAGTTCAGAACTTGTGAACACAAGTTTTCTACAAAGCTAGTTTTGAAAACTTAGTTTTGCTATAACTTCCTTACCAAACCAAGTTGATTACTTCATACCACATACAAAGGATTTACCTATCATGTTATACTCCTCTATAGTCATGTATGTAGGTCATAACATAAATTTAGTAATACATGTCATAAAATGTAAACCAAAGAATCGGTTCTCGAGTGCAATGACTGCTACTTTTCACCCTAATATAAATAGAGTAAATTGCCATACGCTTAGAGATAGAACTAATTTTGGTTTATTGATGCAGAAATATTTGCACCCTTAGTACAAATAGTATGTTTGCTCCATGCCTGCATTAGAGGCAGTAAGGTTACTCTGTTTTGCAGAGTAACTAGCAACATGATTTCTAACAATTCAAGCATGCTCCAAATCATTGTTTGAGAGTTCAAACATGTAGACATATATCATAAACATATCATGGCATGATAATTCTCATTGATTAACAAGGAATTCAAGAAATTCCTAAGAATTTGACAATACCCAACTAAGAACACAATTAGAGTCCATACCTTATTAGGCTTGAAATGAACTCCTCACACACTGAGTATGTTCCCAAACTTTCTCAGCAACTTAGAACTCCCAATATCAAACTTAAACAAACAACAAAATTGAATTTTGAGCTAGTATTTATAGAGGGGACTTGGACTAGATAATCACATTACACAAGATTGAAGTCCATGGAGTAATGGAAGGAAACAAAGGATAATCAAGAGTTGAACAGTGAACTAAAGGCTAGTTTATGCAATTAATCAATATGTTCAACTCTTGCTTCTATATTCAAATAGATTGAATATTTAATCATTAAAAATCCTATCGATTTCTTCATAGTAAATTCTTAGGGTTAGTCCACTAATTTAAATAAACTATTAGTGACTCCCTTTAATCATTTCATAATTTCACATAACCACTTAAGGTTTAAATATACTCGCAAAACGAACTCATTAAAATTAAATCACATATTTAATTAATAAGGAGTTTCAAATTCGTGGACGTTACACTGTCCAGTTGATGTAACTCCTCCTGAGTCACTGGATCTCTATCTACAAGGATATCGGTACGATAAGAGGAGGATCTCGCAAACAAATCCATATAGGTCACTGAGGGGCCGGTAAGAGCTGGAAGGATCAAAAGTATCTACCTCTAAAGGATCTCTGCCCAAATGCCGAATGAAAAGATCTCGTCTCTATCTAGTCAAGGGTCAATCATTATTCAGGTCACATGAGTCAGATCTCTGACACAAGCTAGCCAGTCCATCATCATTGCATATCCTGGAACCATATTCCCCATAAACTATGTGGCGCGGGTCTGAGCTCTAATGGTACGAGGGATCCACTAATGCTGGAACATCTCCTGAGACCAGGTGCCCTCTGACAATGTAAAACCGTCAATCCCCATCAATGGGATGTCAATGACGGGTGACTGCGAAACAGGCCAATAACGCCTGGCAGGAGGCAAGATCGACATACGGATCTCTCATGTAGTACTCCTGATAGCACGCTCTCCTAAATAGAGCTCCCATCCTCCATCTGTAAAGAGAGGAATCCTGCGGGTGGAAATGACATACTCTACTCTAGTCGAGTACCCATCCTCAAATCCAACTCCGAAATGCTCTCCAGAGTAGGGAACCCATGTGATGACATCGGTTGTCAACAACTCCAGCTGTAGGCGACAATGAGTGAAACCCTCAGCAACAAGAACCTCCGCCAATATGGAATGATGCCATCGCCATCCTCATGGATATGTGTCTAAACCTAACACGCTCACAGGACACAAACATTGAAGCCTCTCATAGGCCCAAAACTGCCAACACAAAGCCAAACATTTGTTATCAGTCAACACTCTTAACCTATACATGGGTAAAGACAAGAGAAACACTCACCAGCAGAAATGGGTAGAATCCTAACCATGCCTTGGTCAAACCTTGCGATCGCATGGGCATTCCCCTGAGGAAGTAGGCAAAGGTGTAGGAACCCCAATCATACTCTCCTATATGGTCCACGTATTGAGTGGCGCTGATCAAGGCGAAGGACACCATAGAAGAGTTATCTATTATGAAGCAGCCCCTAATGATCATCAGGAACAATCGCCGAAGAATGCGATCCCTGACTCTCACATCATAGGGTATGGGCTCACTCAATAGTCCGCTCATAGCATCTACGCTCAAAGGACCTGTACGAACAATCCTGCCCTTGAGTGCCTCCGGCGGAACTCCCAACAAGGATCTGACGACAGTAGGGGTAATATCCGCTTTGCGAGGCACTAGATCCCCTCCAAACTCTATACCTGTGATAAACCGCCAATCCATCGACGTCATCATCACCTCATAGTTCAACAAATGGAGTGACTGAGTTTGGTGAAACCACCGCTCAGACAATGTCCTGAGGTAACCCCAGGGATAGCGACGGGGAAGAATGGAGAAGAACGTCCCAAATCCCCAGCCATGGATGATCGCTCTGTAGTCATTATGCAAAGCCTGATACATAGAGTGGATGTTAAACCAGTTCCCTTGAGGCTGTGTGAAGCGAGAATCTACATCAAATGCAGATCAACATCAGAATCCTTGACTCCTCATCAATAGGAAATAAGGAAGATTAAAGATCTAACTTCATACCTCGTTTGCGTGCATGTATACTGAAGGATGCCTACTCAAGTCACCCATAAGATCTGGGTTCGCTACTTGAATACCTGGAAAATCCCTACGGGGAACACGTACAACAGGAGCAGGAACCTCAATCGGTACATCCTCCTCCTCGTCCTCGACATCTGGTACTTCAACCCGGATAGGATGTATCACTACCTCCGCTAAATGACGAGGTTGTCTGACAGACCAGCGTTGAGGCTCTTCAGAAGCCTTCCTCCGTACACCAAAAGTGGTCCTGCGGGAACTACTTGCCTGATCCGGATCCATAATATCTGGACAACAAGTCTCCAAATTACCTCATAAAGGGTGTGGTAATTTCTTACCTGGAGCTTTTCAAAATGCATTCTATGATTACATGCATGCATGCATTGTTTTAACATACATCTACAGTAGAGTTAAGAATGCATGACTACCCAATGCCTACATTTTGGGAAAATTTTGCCATAGGCCCCTTTGTAAATGGGATTATCCACATGCACATAGGCATGACTAGGTGGCCATGCAGTAGCACACATGTACACAGTCATAAACATCCTCCATGCATTAATCTCATCACAGTAAAAAATCCGTAAGTGTAGTCTAATTACCAGGATTATTTTACTTTTGTGCCTTTACTCATTTGTCCTCAAATAGGATAAGAAATGACAGTAAATGGTACCAATTTGACTATTTCAAAAGTCAAATTTTTTTATATTATTATGTTCAGCATGGTTTAATACTAACATTTGCTATGTTGAATATTTTTTATCAAGTCGTATCAGTATGCATATTCACTACTATGTGTCTAAATGCATTTTATGTGATAAGTCATTTTCCAACGGATAAAAACTGGAATAAATACATGCATGTGTTACTAGGACAGTGAAGAACGCTTGTACGGTGGCAAAATATGCAGAAAGTTTCCCGAACTCAGCAGATCTGAAGAAGAGCTCTCAGATTTCCTTCGCAGCGCAACTTGAAAACGACTTATGAAAGTAACCATTGGGATATACATAGCCATGGTTGCCCGCAGGCTCACCTCCGGCTTCTGCAGGTGTACCTGCGGCACTCCTATGTGGGTCCTACACCTCTAGCTCGCTCCAGTTAGAGTTACAAAGGTGGTCTCATAAGCTGAAAAGGCCAAATCAGAATAAAATGCTACGTGATTGGCGGAATAACACGAATCTGGTTTCTTGTCACGAGTTAAACTCCCGTCGTCTCAATGTTATTCGCCTGAATACAGGGTATACTATACCAATGAGCTCAGCTTTCATAAATCATGCTCGGCAATACCCCACAAAGGTCTGATGTCATCATTTGCAGGGTCACAACCCTAAACATCCCCGGTGGGGGTTACAACACAATACTATGAAATACCAAACCTCCCCGGCGGGGGTTACAACGCCGAAGTTATCAACTGATAAAATATCCCCAGTGGGGGTTACAACGCAATGCAATCATTGATACACAAATCAATGAAGGTCAAGAAACCTTGACGTCATGTCAGTCGATGGCAAGTAAACCCATCGAAGCAACTCATCCACGTATCCCCGATGGGGGTTACAATGCAATGCGACCATTGACACATACATCAATAAAGGTCAAGCAACCTTGACAATGCACCTAGCAGGGATCTATCCAGTGATACACACATCAACAAAGGTCGGGCAACCCTGACAGCGACAAACTGTTGGCAAGAACTCTGACAGAATGAGGGAATATGTTATACACATCCTCAAACAGACAAAGCTTTATCCCCACAGATCTCTTATACACAAGAGGCACTTCTATGGAATATAAGTAGTGTCTAGGATTTGAGACTTTGGTGATAGCCCCAACGTCAACATCCTTGAAGACTTTGATCGCACGTCTAAGCCATCACTGATTGTCATCCCAACAGGATTACCAGGGAACAGACAATCATGCATCAAACATTTGCATCATGTTGCTGCATATAGCATCATGTTTATCTTGCTTGTATTTCAAGTGTGTATGATTCTTTATCTTATCCATGCCTTGTATTGCATGAATATGATAAAGACGGGCATCTGTAGACACTCAAAATTTTTTGCACGCCTGTTACTGACATTGCAGGAGGGCAGATTCATCTTTCAGAGATAACCCTGGAAGACAGCTTACATCCATTCCGGATACTACCGGAAGTTCAGTTCCAACCCGGAACACAAAATGGGAACATCAGTTCCAACCCGGAACACAAACCGGGAACATCATTTCCAAACTCGGAACACACACCGGGAGTGTCATTTCCAACCTCGGAGATAACCCCGAGGTACGCAGATCAAAAGACTGGCAACAACACCGGAGAGGACAGTTCTATCTCGGAGATAAAACCGCAACGTTGAGTTCCAGTCCCAGAAACAACACTGGGAGTAGCGACTCCACCCTTGGTGATAGCCCCAAGGGATGCCATTGCAGTTCCAGTAATAACTCTGGAAATGCTTGTTTCAAATACATGCTATCAGTTTCAAGCTCAGACCTCCTGCCAAGGCACTCATACCTCAGACTCGGAGCTAATACCAGGCAGATAGGCACACCCACAGATGATATCGCGACATACCAACAAGTAGTCCAATCTCAGATGTAACCCTGAGCAACGTCTACTTTTAACTCAAACTGGCGATAACCCCGGCGAAGAGTCAAACGTCATCTTGTCCCTTCAACACTTGCGCGTTGTCTCAACACTTCATACATACATACATCCAACGATGTCCCACAAGAACTGAGGAGTTACAATCCCGAGTGACTATTACGCGTGGCAGTACTTTGGAGAGAATTTGAAGCTTGAAGACCATGGGCATGGACCCCTCTTCCTGACTTCGTACAACCTCTAATCCATGCTATTGCGTAACTCTCGACATAAGCGATCCGAAGAAGGTCAGATATACCTCGTTCGGATGCTTGGATTGAAGTTCTGCAAGTTCAAGCGGACATTACAGTGCACGAGTGCATGTACTTCAAGACGACGGGACCCGCGAGGCCCGGATGCACCACGAACAGCTGCAGGTACAACCACGGCTGCCGCAAGTGTACTTGAGGCCATCCATCTATAAATATAAACCTTGGGGTTAGCTAGTTGAGAGAGAGAAGGAGAGAGAAAGGCGAGGAAGCCCTGTCCAATTTACTCTGTAGACACCCCTATTGAGTGTTTCCTCATCTCTAAACATCTGTTAGCTCACATATAGCTATCTTTTTATCCGGTGGGAGCTGAGTGTTTATCCATATAAAGTCATAGAAGTCGACATTGGCAGCCCATTGTAAGCCTTCTCACATTCTATAAAGCCTTCTTTCCACATTAGCACACATTGTTATACAAATTGAGAGTCGTGTTGTGTGTGTTTGCCCGAACTTGATTCATGTGGTTTTATTTACATACATATATATATATATATATATATATATATATATATATATATATATATACTTATATATGTATATATTTTATATATGGACTAATATTATTGAGTTATGCCTCGATTGAGCTTAGACTTATGTCTGGAGCGTTTATTTGCTTATATATATATACATATATATAATTGTTGTCGGACATATCCGATGAGCCTGGATTTTACATCCGGAACATTTACCTGCTTTTATATATATATATATATATATATACTTATATATATAATTATTGTCGGATATATCCGATGAGCCTGAATTTACATCAGGTGCGTTTACTACTTGTATATATATATTTACATTTCTGTCAGGCCTGGAGTTCACTTCATGGCCTTTTACAGCTTTATTTACATTTTGTCCTGCCTGGAGTTTACTTAGTGGCAGTTGATCGCTTTTACAGCTTTATTTATATTTCATCCTGCATGGAGTTTACTTCGTCGCGATTGATCATGTCTATATATATACATATATATTTATCGCTTTTATATATTTACATTTTCGATCCCCCATGGAGTTGCTTCGTGGTGGTTGATCAAGTCTGTATATATATATTTACAGGTTTTATATATATAACGCGCCATCGCTTTCCATACAAACCTAGATTATCATGTGAGCCTAGGAATCATGTGATCACAGATTTGGTTTAATGAATCTAGATTCGGTTCCCATGATGAACCTTTTTTAGCTGTGAGCAGCTTGTACATTATTTTACATTGTCTGAATTTCCTTGGATGGATGTCATGCCCGTGAGGAGTTTGGCACTGCTGTATATTATTTTCTCAAAGATGCTTCGCATCTCGAAAATAAAAGCAAACAAGCCGAACATTTAATAATAAAATGGAAGTATCAAAGGCCTCAATTACTATTGACCACAGGGTTTGAAAAAACCTCTTTTTATAAAACTTCATTGTTATATCCTGTTTAAAACTGATTTTTTTATAAATTCAAACCCTATGTATATAGGTACGAACGAGGTGTAGCACTACTTCCAAATAATTGCACATTGATCCACACACACACACACACACATTCATATACAGTTTCTTTGAAAAGTGGCGGTCACAGTGGTAACACGGATGTCGGGGGGTGCCTAACACCTTCCCTCCGTATAATCAAGCCTCCGGACCCAAAATGAATCTCGGTTTCATAGACCCGTTTAGCAGTGCCAAATCATTGGGTTAATGTGCAAACCTTTTTGGGTTGCGTTGGTGCAACCAGTTAAAAACACCAACTGGCGACTCTTAAAGTCAAATCGTCGACATTATACATGTTGGACCTTTTTCACTTAGTTTTTCAAATAAATCTCACATTAACATGAGAACACCAAAGAACAAGTAACGAAAAGAGACACAAAAAATCCCGACGTTACAGGTGATTATTGGATACATCATGAATCGTGTGAGGAATATGAGTGATCTATATGGAATTTAACCCTCTTATATATTAGGGGTGATATCCATAGGCCTTTTGATTGAGTAGGACTATGAAATGCATGGCCATGCTCAAATAGTGATTTGTTTCATATAGTCTACTCATTGATCAAGAAAACTCAGATTAAATTATAAAGAGTATGACACATTCCATGACTCGAGTTTAATCTAGGATGTCAAGGTTAAAAGGATTAAATTATATTGAAACATTGGTCACGAAAATGTTGCATCGAATCATCGATCTTATTATTACTTGGGTAGCAGTGATGCATTACTAGATGTCGTTCCCTGTTTATAATTTTATAATATGATTTTAAAATTATTGCCAACGTAATAATAACGTATAGGGTCACACACATAGAACGTAATTAAAAAGAGAATTAATTTAAATCGTAAGGATTTAAATATGTCAATATGATTGATAGTATTTAAATTACGAATTTAAATTAATAGGATAATTTGTATATATGTATATTAATTAAGTAAGACTTAATTAGGATATAATATATATATATATATATAAATTTAGATTTTATTTTAATTAGATTAGGTTTTTGATTAATTCCTTTTAACTACTATATATATATGATATATCAGCCATTTAGGGAAATCATCATTAACATAAAAACCCTAGCCGCTCTTAGAGAGAGACTAGAGATCATGTGGATACCATAGAGACGTAGTTTCGTTGGATTGTATTGGAGATTCGAAGCCGTTACAGAATTCTCTATAGTCGATATAAAATCTAAACCACTGAATTAATATGTTTTCGCATGGATCCTGTTTTAGGGTTTCAGAATTATCTTTAAGAATTTTAATTTCCGCTGCTTCTATGTGCCAAAATCCCAACAAGAGCTTGTTGTTACCTAGGACTATTAGTTTCATTGAAGGGTAAATAATATTACACTTGATTAATCTATTGTTGTAAAAAGGTGATATTGAACTGAAGAACTGAAACTTTTTATTCATTGTTTATTCTTATTAGTTTATTCTTGTTAATTTAGTTAATTAATTCAAAATCTCCTTTTCATTAGAAATCATAGGATAACTATAAAACAAATCACTCTCTGTGGGATCGATCATTCTTTACTACTGTGCTAATTATTTGAATTTGTAAAGTGAAAGTGAGATTAATTTAGGAGTGTAAACGATAGCTCCTAAATTTTGACGTCGTTGCCAGGGAGTGTTAATTGTTTTTGTTTATTCTTTGTTTATTTATTTTTTTCTTTTTCTTTTTCTTTTTATTTTATAACTTAACCCTCTCACTCTATTGACTTAAATTTTGTTCAAAAGATAGGGAAAACTACAGATATAGAAGAAGCTCTTGTTCCATCACTTGAAGAGGAAAAGATGGCGGTGCCAAACAAAAATACTACTTTAAAAGAACTAGCTACTCTCGATCTTGATCAATCATCATTTTGTATTGAGTATACTACTTTAGATGTTGCTTTTGAACTTAACTCTAGACTACTTCGTCTTTTGTCTACTTTTCGTTGTCTTATAGGTGAAAATCCATATAAGTATCTAAAATCCATATAACTCTAGAAGAAATTAGGTATTCAAAGTCTAAAAAGGATGAACAAGAGGTAGAGATGGAAGAATTAATAATTCCTGCAGATTTCTACAAGGAGAACATGGATGATGATACTTTCCTTGTACCAGCAACAACACAGAATGATAAACACCATGAGACTTTACACATGGAATTGGACGATGCACATATCCATTTCGACATATATGAAGTTAAGAGGTATCTTGGTAATGTTAATTCTATTTTTGCTATTGATGTTGTTGACTCTATAGTGCAGGAATCTCTTGAGCAAATATACGAGAAGGATTTTAGGACTGGAATGGAGCAAAATCATGATCTGAAGGATGCTCATAATGAATTGAAACTCTTACCAGTCAACTTGAAGTACACAAGTCCAATTACATAGGATGAGAAGGATGATGTCAAGCCAATGACAATAAACAATGGCAGCTGCTTGGGAGGAAACTCAAGATCTCATATTTGAATTTTCTATCCCTTTACTTTTTAGTTTTTTTATTGCATGTTAGCTAGTAGTATTTTTTTCTTTGCAAGATTTTCCTACATTGGGGACAATGTAAGGTTTGAGTGTGGGGGGAAGATTTAGGTTTTTATTTTATTAGGAGATATTGATCCGATTTTGATGGGGAATTTGAAAAAAATAATGCTTTTGAAATTTTTTGAAAATTTTGGTTTCATGATTCTATTTGGCTATGTGTTAAAAAGATTAAGGTCAAAGATTGAAAATCGATGCTAAAATTCAGATTCTGCTTGATGCTTAATTAGTTGATAAATGATAAAAATTAAACCATGATCTATAATAATTGATTTAAATTGAATTTGTGATACATGAGTACTTGAATATGAGAAGCATGTTTATTTGGGTAAGTTATTTGTGGAGTTGTCTATGTGCACTGATTTTATGACTTAGAACTGTTTAACTTGCTTATGTTGTTGCAGAACCATTAGAAAAAAATGATGAATGCAAAAAAAGAAAAAAAAAGAGAAGGAAAAAATGAAAATTAGAAATCTACTTCAATGTCCATTGTGCGAAATAACTGGGTATCCAAGCCTCGGGAAGCATCGATATTCACGCTGAAAAGTGTGATGGATAAAAGCAGCTTGACTAGTCAACTTTTTTATCCTTTGTTACTTGAATAAGTAAACCCTAGGGGTGTCTCTACACCCAGCACCCTAAGATCATCTGGTTTGGGAATCGTTGGTAGAAAGTTCACTACATGGATAACTTTGAAAAGCCTAAGAAAAGGAGATATTGTACATGTCAAGAAAAGAAAAAAAAATACGAGAAGAGCATGAAAATATATTCATCTGTGCTAAAGAAGGTTCTAGGAAAAAATTAAAAAGCAAGGAAAATTTGTTCTTGGTTGTGAGTCAGTGTGCATGATTTTTGTTTCATAATAACCAAGCTGAGTAAGTATGTGGAATGTAGGAAAGTTTCATATGTGGTTACAGGTTGGTTTAATGAAGTTCGTTGGTGAAATGGTAAAGTTGTTCATTATGAGTTAATTGATGAGGCATCGATTAGATTTCTGTGAGTTTAGTGTTGAAAGTCATGATTTGTATCTTGAAATCTTTTAACATAGTGGTTGAATAGAAGAATTTTTCTAGATATCAAACTTTTGGTTTACACGAGGACGTGTAAATGGCTAAATGTGGGGGAATTTGATGAGTGAATATTATTCATTTATTTTGATTCCTTTATGTTTATTTTTATTGCATGTTTAATGTGTATATGAGCTTATGAAGGTGTTTAATGATTTCCAGAAGAATTGAAGCTAAAATGAGGAAAAATAAAAAATTACAGGGATTTTAGCATTATGTTTGATGCATGGTCTTGGCTTGAAACTTTGATTTTATTGTAGAACTCTTCCTTAGCTTTTCGGAACATTTTGAATCATCTCAATCAGAGTTCATATGGAAAAGTTATGATCTTTTTACCAAACGGATGTTGAACCTCAAAGTTTGATAGTTGTAATTTACACAGCAGTCACTTGGAGTCAGATTTCTACCTTGATACAGCCAGAATCTGTCAATTCTCAAAGAATAAAAGTTGTATATCTGGTTGAGAGCTTCAATTTGATAGGTAGCAGGCCTCATAAGTCCTCCCAGATCAAAAGTTATGTTCATTTTACCAAACGATATCGCAACAGGAAATATGGGCGAATTTGAGCGGGAAAATTAGGAAATCTTGGATTTTTGGAAAGTTTTAAAAGCAGATTTCTACATGGAATTGGATTGATATTTCTATTTGATTTAGGATATCTTTTAGACTAAGATTTATTTCCAAGTTAGATTCTATTTCTTAGTGGAAACTTGTTATGATTTGTAATTCCTTTTAGAATTTGGATTTCTAATTTCCACCAGATTTAGGACTTTGTCTAGCACTATAAATAGAGAATGATAGTCAGGATTTTATTCATTCTCTCATCTAATACATTCTCTCATCTACAACATTAGAGGATTGAAGACATGAGCTAAGTTCTTTTTATTCAGTTCTAAGGGATGTTGAACTTTATTTATAATTAATGGTTAATTGAGTATTCATTATTTATTCCTTCTCACATGAAATTCATTCTTGATAATCTAATTTAATTTCTGAATGCTATTTGCCTTAATTGATTTGATTCTGCAGGATTGAATTGGTTAACGAATATCATATGCTAGATCAAGGGATAATATTACGTGTAATTGATATTGTTACTAATCACAAATAGTAATTAGTAATACCTGATTGTGGACAAGCTTTTGAGTATTGCCATGATATTAGAAGACAATTTAAACTGTCCGAGCTTATGTGTTTATTGCTTGGAATAGTCTAATTCCCTAGTTCTTAATGATGCCGTTATATTAAATCTAGAGAGCTTGTTCTAGGTTATATAATTGTTAGAATCTTGTGAAGAGCTTGTTTCATTGAGTGACAATCTAAGGGAAGTTTCGGGTAGAAGAGCTTGTTGTTACCTAGGACTATTAGTTTCATTGACGGGTAAATAATATTACACATGATTAATCTATTGTTATAAAAAGGTATACTAAACTGAAGAACTAAAGCTTTTTATTTATTGTTTATTGTTATTAGTTTATTCTTGTTAATTTAGTTAATTAATTCAAAATCCCCTTTTCATTAGAAATCATAGGATAAATATAAAACAAATCACTCTCTGTGGGATCGATCATTGAAAGTAGTATGCATACAAGCCAATCATGTATGATGATAAAGCATATACTTTGTAATCAATCTTATTTATTTATTAATAAAAGAATTCTTTATTAAATGCATTTAATTATCTACATGGTGTTGTTTTAATAATATGTGATAAACCCATAGTTTTAAGCAATGCTTTTAGAATCATGATGAGATCGTGCTAATGAGATCTAAATTCTTAAATAGCTTAAAACTAAAATGTTCTTAATCAATGGATTGCTAAAAAGGGGATTAGTGAATCCGGATAGATTGATACATACGTTGCTTGCTCATTGGATGAGAATGATTGATCTCATGATCATTTGTGTGGAGACACTAAAGCAAGTATGTAGGTGCTTATTGGAGAATAAGTTCACTGAACGTGACTCGCTAAGGAATACCTAATGGAGTTTTACTTGCCTGTCAATAGGAATTCTTGTAGTGATAGTAGTACAAATAATCCTTAAACTTGAGATCATCATAGTATCTTGTATATAATGATTTACACTTTGACTTATTCTTTAAGACCCTTAGGGTATATCAAAGGGTATGCTTGGGTGTAATAAGTTATATATGGAGATAATGAATGATCAATAAAGAATCTACCACTTCTAGTAAAAGAAGTGAAATGTCCTATGTGATTCGATAAATGACAACCCAGGAATCCTTGTCCAAGGTGGAATGAAATTAGAAAGTAGTTTCTATTTTGCATTCATTAGAAGTTGTGCATTTGGGAATCAAAATACATATAATTAAATAAAATAAGACTTGACAATAATTCCATGTCTTATATTTAATTGGGACATTGTATGGTGGAAGGATTGAATTGTATGGTAACTATTAACTCAAAAGGTTCTTTTATGATTAATGTTAAAATCTATATTATCTGGAAAGTCGTTAATCGTTAGGGATGCTTATTCTTATTGTAGAATAAATATTATTTATTAAAATAAATTAATCGTTTAATTTGTTTATTTAAATAAGATTATAATTGTTCTAATTGATTTATTCACAACCGGTTTAATATGGAGAACCTAAATGGTCACACCATAAAAGGAAGAATAATTATTTAAGAAGTTAATGGCATAATCGTAATAATATGTTAAGTATATTTAATTTAATCTATGGTGATAGAATACATTTAATAGCTTAATATTTATTATTTAATATTTTAGAAATATTAAATATAAATTAATGAGAGGAGTCTTATTTGTTATAAATGTGATTGCCTACTAATTAGGGCAACTCTTACTTCCTCTTCTTTTTTTCTCCCGCGAACTCCTTTCCTCACCCGTGACTCTCCCCTTTCCTTTCTTTTCTT
This sequence comes from Panax quinquefolius, assembly GCA_020205615.1. Lineage (NCBI taxonomy): Eukaryota > Viridiplantae > Streptophyta > Magnoliopsida > Apiales > Araliaceae > Panax > Panax quinquefolius. Next base: position 98,285,079 of record CM035154.1, on the reverse strand, counting down.
CTCCCAGCTTTGCCTATAAAAGGAAATGCTGCTGAATGAAAAGATAGAGATTTTCTCTGAAAGATTTCTCACTCTTTATCTCTTACTTATTCTCTCTAAATTTATGCAATTATAAGAATATCTTTCTACACTTTGCTAAAGTTTTATAACACGTTATCAACACGAAGCTTTAACCAACTGAGACGGTAAAATTAAATTCTTGCAATTTATTATTATATTACCGGTTTGGTTATGCCACCAATAATATAATTTATTCTTATAATTGGATTTAAATTCTTGCAATTTACTATTATACTACCGGTTTGGCTATGCCACCAATAGTATAATGTTATTCTTATTTTATTATTGGCACGGCTTTCACGCTTATTATATTCTTTAACTGTCAAATTATATTTATGTTTTATTGTCCATCTTTAAATTCTGTTATTTACAATGGTGCCATCTATCATTGTTAATCTTACAAGACTTGGTGGGAACCTTTTTACCACTTATTAAATTATGGGAATAACCTGTATATGTGGAATACCGCATACCTGGTGAAATTCTTCTATTATTCCATTCTTTATTATTCTGTTGGAATAACCTGTCTACGCGTACTACTGCATGCATGGTGAAATTCTTCTTTTATTTCATTCATTATTATTTTGTTGGAATAACCTGTCTACGCGGACTACCGCATGCATGGAGAAATTCTTCTGTTATTTCATTCTTTATTATTACATTGGAATAACTTTGTGCTATCACGAACGTCTGGCGTCTTAGGGTGAAGATCCATTTGCATTATGCTAATAACATAAATATAAGAATATTTATATTTGCATTTTATCACCACTTGAGGTTGTGACATAGTTCATTTTTCTATATCATACATGCAATTATTTATTGTTTTAATAAATAATAAAATTGTGTTTTAACCCAGAATAGATGGCAAACTTGGCAAAAATAGATTTTTCTATTTTGAAAATCTCTGGGGACAACTATTTGGCTTGGGCACTTGATGCAGAATTGCACCTTAGTGCAAATGAGTTAGAAAAGACCATTGAATCAGGAAATACAGCAACTTTGGCACAAAATGCAAAAGACATAATTTTTCCTCGTCACCATTTGATGAAGGATTAAAGACTGAATATTTAACAATCAAAGATCCTTTGTCTTTATGGACACAACTGAAGGAAAGATTTGACCACCAAAATTGGTTATTCTCCCTAATGCCAAATTTGAGTGGCTTAATTTAAGGCTACAAGATTACAAATCAATTACGGAATATAGTTCCAATGTTTATAGAATAACTTCTACTTTGGCTTTGTGCGAAGATCCAGTTTCTGAAACCCAAATGTTAGAGAAAACGCTCTCAACTTTTCATCCCACCAAGATGATTCTGTCACAACAATATAAATAGAGTAAGTTCACAAAATTTAGTGACTTATTGTCTATCCTTCTTGTTGCAGAAAAGAATAATGAATTGTTGTTGAAAACCATCATCAAAATCTGCCAGCGGTGCTACCCCATTGCCAGATATTAATAGCACGTCATTCCAGCAGAATAAACGTGACAATAGATGGTCATATAATAAGAAGCCTTGGGGACGAAAGAATAAACGAGCCTATCATAACAACAAATTCCAGAACTGCGATAATTCAGGCCACCAGAAGTGGCAAGTGTCTGAGTCGGGTAAAAATAAAGAAAATGTAGCACAAATAAAGAACAAAACAGATATTTGTTTTAGGTGTGGGATGAAAGGACATTGGTCGCGTACCTGTCGTACACCGAGGCATCTGGTTAATTCATTCCAGGAGTCTCAAAAGAACAAAGTAATGGAGGTAGAAATAAACTTTGTTAATCATTAATTGGATATTGTTGATGTTCCACCAATGACCAACAATGAGGAAAAGGTTGTTGATATTATTGAACCTTCTGAAAGTATCTTTTGGGATAAAATTTAATTTTTGTTTTAATTAAACACCCTGCATATATAATATATTAGTTTTCATTCTATACGTGGTATGTGTTTATCATGAATAAATTATAAATGAAATGTAACTTTTCTTATTTATGTTTTTACATGTGTCATACCATCTTTAATGAATATCTTCTCATCACTTCTATTATTTCTGGAAAAAGAATATCCTAGAAAAACTTCATTCAATATCTTCTAGATTATATACTATGAAAATTAGAGCAATTGAATCTCATACTGTTATGATTCCAAAAATCCTAGATCCCAAATCCTTTATGCTTTTGCATGAAAGACTCGGTCATCCAGGTACTTCTATGATGCGTCGTATTATTGAAAATTCTATTAGTCATCCTCTAAAAAATAAGAAGGTTTTTCCTAGTAGTGAATTTCCTTGTGCTGCAAGGAAAATTAATTGTTCGACCATCACCAGTAAAAGTTTATAAAGAAGCCCCAAAACTCCTAGAGAGAATTCAAAGAGACATTTGTGGACCTATTCACCCATTGTCTGGCCCATTTCGATATTTCATAGTTTTAATGTATGCTTCAACTAGATGGTCTCATGTTTGTCTTCTCTATTCTCAAAATTTTGCCTTCTCAAAACTTCTTACTCAAATAATCAAGTTACGGGCTCAGTTCTCGGATAATCCAATTAAGTCAATTCGACTTGATAACGCAGCTGAATTTTCATCAATGACTTTTAATGATTTTTGTATGACTTTTAATGTTCTCCATTGAGCATTTTGTTCCTCATATTCATACACAAAATGGTTTAGCTGAATCTTTGATAAAAAGACTTCAATTAATTGCATGACCAACAATGTTAAGGGCTAACTTACCTACCTCAGTTTGGGGTCATGTAATTCTTCATGTTGCAGCCATCATTTGAGTAAGACCAACGGCTCTTCATAAATTTTCTCCTCTATAGTTAGTTCTTGGACAGACACCCAACATATCACACTTTCGAGTTTTTGGAAGTGCAGTATATGTTCCAATTGCACCTCCACAAAGAACTAAAATGGGAGCCTAATGAAAAATAGGTATTTATGTTGGTTTTGATTATCCTTCTATTATTAGATATCTTGAGCCTTTAACTGGAGATGTTTTTACTGCATGTTATGTAGATTGTCATTTTGATGAATTTGTATTTCCACCTTTAGAAGGAGGGAATGTTTTAAACAAAAAACCCTCTGACATATGATGGAATACATCAGAATTAAATCCACTTGATCCTCGTATAGGACAATGTGAAATTAAAGTTCAAAGAATTATTTATTTACAAAATATTGCAAATCAAATGCCAGATGCATTTAATGATGCTAGAGTCACATACACCTACAGTGAATACTCCAGCAAAGATAGAAATAGCTATTGAAAAATCAATTCCTGGAGAATTGACAAATAAGGTAATAGAAGAATCTAAACCACACTAGAAGCGTGGAAGACCGGATGGTGCAAAAGACTCTGTACCACAAAAATCAAAAGCAAATAAGGGAATCCCAGAAGGAATACGCGCTCCAGAAGTAGCACATTTTCCAAGAGTGGGAATAGCCCCAGAAGAGGTTCAAAATCTCAGTAAAGGGATAATAGATGAACACCAAGAGATCTCAATAAATTATATACCACTACAAAAAAATAGCTCATTACCGACGGCCATTGCCGTCGCCAATGACCCTCTTGCCGTCGGCAATGATGTCATTAAGCGACCAGACTTGTCCGTCGCCTCTCCGTCATGCCGTATGGGTCGTCGCTCACCCGCCTCCCGATTGCTAGCCGAGCCTGTCAAAGAGTGTCATTCTTGCGACGGGGTCATTCTTTGACGACCACCGTCGCTTATGACACATTCTTAAGCGGCGTTGGCGAAAATACAATACGTCGATAATATTTTTCCCAAAAAATAAAAAAGCAGGTCATTCTTAACGGCATGCTGCCGCTAATGATGAGTTTTAATAAAAAATTTTAAATTGCAAAATACCCCTATTCATTTACATATACATAATTATACCTGTTATAAACTAAAGAAAAATTATAAAGAATTCTTCACGAACGCATATCAATAACAATAATAGCTTTTGCTATATCAACCATCAAATATGTAAACAACGTAATGACTTATAGATAAAAGTCGATAAATGTAAATACAAAATGTAATCTAAACTCTAGTCTGCATAACTCAAAAGTCAGATAAATATACATATATGAAAGTCAAAATATAAACATAATGGGTACTACTGACCCGGATCGGGAATGTCGGTAACACCATTCATGGCACGGTCCCATCATGGGTCCCCACCTACGGACCCACCACGGGCCTCGATCATTGCCCCCCACCCTTAATAGTCTCATCAGCATCAGCACGGCGGTAATCACCATCTCCACCATGGGCTGTTCCACAACCTCCACCCACCGAAGTCTCATCAATAAGACCCTATAATTAATAATATAATATTAATAACGAATTCGAAAATAGAGCATATTTAAATTAGTTTTGTTTGTGTTCGTCAAGTGTTGAGTTTTGCAAACTAGACAATAACTCAGATTCCGTATGTCGAAATTGAGTCCCGTAAGTTCTAAAGCGTGTCTAATACCTACGCGGTTATTATGTGTGTGTTTGTTCGTGGCATTGACTGACCGATCTGGGTTTTGGCTATTTTTGGCTTTTTGCCTAAGTGTTGGCGAGTTTAGAAAATTGACGATAACTCAGATTCCGTATGTCGGAATCGAGTCCCGTAAGTTCTAACGCGTGTCTAATACCTACGTGGTGCTATGTGTGTGTTTGCGTGGCATTCGGACGTCCGATGCAAGTTTTGGGCTATTTTTCGGCTTTTTGCCTAAGTGTTGGCGAGTTTTACAAACTGGACGATAACTCGGATTTCGTATATCGGAATTAAGTCCCGTAAGTTTTAGCACGTGTTTAATACCTACGCGGTGCAATGTGTGTGTTTGCGTGGCATTCGGACGTCCGATGCGGGTTTTGGGCTATTTTTCGGCTTTTTGCCTAAGTGTTGGTGAGTTTTGCAAACTGGACGATAACTCAGATTCCATATGTCAGAATTGAGTCCCATAAGTTCTAACACGTGCCTAATACCTACAAGGTACTATGTGTGTGTTTGCATGGTATTCGGACTGCCGATGCGGGTTTTGGACTATTTTTTGGCTTTTTGCCTAAGTGTTGGCGAGTTTTGCAAACTGGACGATAACTCGGATTCCATATGTTGGAATCGAGTCCCGTAAGTTCTAACGCGTGTCTAATACTTACGCGGTGCTATGTGTGTGTTTGCATGGCATTCGGACGGCCGATGTGGGTTTTGGGCTATTTTTCAGCTTTTTGCCTAAGTGTTGGCGAGTTTTGCAAACTGGACGATAACTCGGATTTCGTATATCGAAATCTAGTCCCGTAAGTTCTAACACATGTCTAATACCTACGCGGTGCTATGTGTGTGTTTGTGTGTCATTCGGACGGCCGATGCGGGTTTTGGACTGTTTTTCGACTTTTTGCCTAAGTGTTGGCGAGTTTTGCAAACTGGACGATAACTCAAATTCCGTATATCAAAATCGAGTCCCGTAAGTTTTAACACGTGTCTAATACCTACGTAGTGTTAAGTGTGTGTTTGTGTGACATTCGGATGGCCGATGCGGGTTTAGGGCTGTTTTTCGGCTTTTTGCCTAAGTGTTGGCGAGTTTGGCAAACTGGACGATAACTCAGATTCCGTATGTCAGAATTGAGTCCCATAAGTTCTAACATGTGTTTAATATCTACGCGGTGCTATGTGTGTGTTTGCGTGGCATTCGGACATCCGATACAGGTTTTGGGCTATTTTTCGGCTTTTTGCCTAAGTGTTGGTGAGTTTTGCAAACTGGACGATAACTCGAATTCCGTATATCAGAATCGAGTCCCATAAGTTCTAACACATGTCTAATACCTACGAGGTGCTATGTGTGTGTTTGTGTGGTATTCGGACGGTCGATGCGGGTTTTGGGCTATTTTTTGGCTTTTTGCCTTAGTGTTGGCGAGTTTTGCAAACTGGACGATAACTCGGATTCAGTATATCAGAATTGAGTCCCATAAGTTCTAACACGTGTTTAATACCTACGTGGTGATATGTGTGTGTTTGCATGGCATTCGAACGTTCGATGCGGGTTTTGGGCTATTTTTTGACTTTTTGCCTAACTGTTGGCGAGTTTTGCAAACTAGACGATAACTCGGATTTTGTATGTCAGAATCGAGTCCCGTAAGTTCTAACACGTGTCTAATACCTATAAGGTAATATGTGTGTGTTTGTGTGGTATTCGGACGGCCGATGCGGATTTTGGGCTATTTTTTGGCTTTTTACCTAAGTGTTGGCGAGATTTGCAAACTGGACAATAACTCAGATTCCATATGTCAGAATCGAGTCCCGTAAATTCTAACGTGTGTCTAATACCTATGCGGTGTTATGTGTGTGTTTGCGTGGCATTCGGACGGCCGATGCGGGTTTTGGGCTGTTTTTGGCTTTTTGCCTAAGTGTTGGCGATTTTTGCAAACTGGACGATAACTCGGATTTCGTTTGTCAAAATTGAGTCCCGTAAGTTCTAACATGTGTCTAATACCTACACGGTTCTATGTGTGTTTGCATGGCATTCGGACGGCCGATGCGGGTTTTGGGTTATTTTCGGCTTTTTGCCTAACTGTTGACGAGTTTTGCAAACTGGACGATAACTCAGATTCTGTATATCGGAATTGAGTCCCGTAAGTTCTAACACGTGTCTAATACCTACGTGGTACTATATGTGTGTTTGCGTGGCATTCGGACGGCCGATGCGGGTTTAGGGCTGTTTTTCTGCTTTTTTCCTAAGTGTTGGCGAGTTTTGCAAACTGGAAGATAACTCGGATTCCGTATGTCAGAATCGAGTCCCGTATGTTCCAACATGTGTTTAATACCTACGCGGTGCTATGTGTATGTTTGTGTGGCATTCGGACGTCCGATGAGGGTTTTGGGTTATTTTTTGGCTTTTTACCTAAGTGTTGGCGAGTTTTGCAAACTGGACGATAACTCGGATTCCGTATGTCGGAATTGAGTACCATAAGTTCTAACACGTGTCTAATACCTACGAGGTGCTTTGTGTGCGTTTGCGTGGCATTCGAACGGCCGATGCGGGTTTTGGGCTATTTTTTGGCTTTTTGCCTTAGTGTTGGCGAGTTTTGTAAACAGGATGATAACTCGGATTCTGTATGTCGGAATCGAGTCTCGTAAGTTCAAACACGTGTCTAATACCTACGAGGTTCTATGTGTGTGTTTGCGTGGCATTCAGACGGCCGATGCGGGTTTTGGGCTATTTTCGGCTTTTTGCCTAAGTGTTGGCGAGTTTTGCAAACTGGACGATAACTCGGATTCCTTATGTCGGAATTGAATCTCGTAAGTTCTAACGCGTGTCTAATACCTACGCGGTGCTATGTGTGTGTTTGTGTGGCATTCGGACGTCCGATGCGGGTTTTGGGCTGTTTTTCGGCTTTTTGCTTAAGTGTTGGCAAGTTTTGCAAACTGGACGATAACTCGGATTTCGTATGTCAGAATCGAGTCCCTTAAGTTCTAACACGTGTCTAATACCTACGAGGTGCTATGTGTGTGTTTGTGTGGCATTGAGGACTGGCGGAATCTGGTTTTTGGGGTACATTTTTGGCTTTTTGCCTAAGTGTTGGCGAGTTTTGCAAACTGAACGATAACTCGGATTTCGTATGTCGGAATTGAGTCCCGCAAGTTCTAACGCGTGTCAAATACCTACGCGGTGCTATGTGTGTGTTTGCGTGTCATAGAAATACAATTACAAATTACAATTATAAATTACATAAATTAAATAAAGAAATACAAAATTTAATTATTTTTACTTGTCGAATATGTGGTGGGAAGATGTTAGCCAAGACAACTGCACACACGCGGATGTCCTCCTCCCGTACTACACCCATGAGGTCGTCAACGGCGGCTGTAGGATCTATAGAGCCGTGGACAACCTCCTGAGCCAGCTAGTAGATCCGCTCGCGTGATGGTGCGCCTAACTGCACAATATCGCTTTCGCCATGCACCTTCGTGATCCGGCCGGAAGAAGAAGTCGCTTGATAATGAAGGGCCGGCACCCGATCCACTCTCACCACTACCTCCAGTGGGTGGACGTCGTCGAGATCTCGCAGCAGGGACTAGGGTGTAAGCTGGGACATGGGGAATGCCCAAAACTCTACCCTTCTTCGGTCCCCCTGTAGCCTGCAACTAATCCTCTCTCCTCATCGGCACGCCTCGTCGGCACGTGTAGACTAAATCTCATTTGAGTGTCACCTCTCCGGCATTTTCCAAGCCACTGCAAGATCCTCGAACCGTCGCTGAAAAAAACAACATTATTAGATGATACACAAAGAATAAAATGAAATAATACAAAAGAATATCTGAATTTTACATACATACTAAATAAGATAATTACATAACTTACAGCAATGCGTTCTGCCTCAGGTGAGATATAACCACCATCACCTTTCTTTTGGTGGGCATGCCACCAAAACTCCAAGCGGGAGGGTGCATGCTTTAAACTCACCTCGAGTCTCTCCCAGTGCAGTCGTCACGACCGAGGCCAGAGTGTAGTGTGGGAGAGACTCTGCTTGTCAGCAATTGAACACTTTGTCTTAAACATCTTTTTGAAGGCCTCGCCATCCCAAATGCTGCACATTTTGGTCCCACAATACAGCAGATATGAAATCTGGCCGGACATCCTTAAGTGTCAGTCCATCAGCCATCTTCGTCTGGGCCTTCTTCTTCCAGTCGTAGACCCACTTGTGCCAATTCATCTCTAGGTATCTCACATGCGAGCGGTCCATGCCATGGGCTTCCCCGCGAATCCTCAAACAATAATATCTCTACACATTACACATTAAGAAGCTTAGTAGACAACATAAATCAAAGAGGTAATAATATATTCAAATGGAATATAAAACTAGCATATGAATGATTGACATCCTACCCTAAACTCATCAATAATCAACTGCCGTGTGCGGTCATCCACATTCGCCCGCCTCATCCACGGGCTTGAGAATCGGTTGCAGACGATCCCAAGCAACGTGTTCCTTGGCGATAAGCGTCAAGGATACTACTGATTGAAATTAATACATTACAAATTACAAAGAATATTAAATACTTTTGTTATAGTAATACTATATAGGATTATGAAATTAATTACCTATGAGTCCCAACCACGACATATAAGCGGCGGTGGGGGATTCCTAGCAAGCCACGTGCTTAGTCCCGTGGAGGCCTACGTCGATCACCTATGTAGTGAAATACATCAATATTTATATAAACAAATATAATGTCAATACATTATAAAATAAAAATAATAAGATGTATCCCAATAAAATATGTAATTATACCTGACGATCCGGCCTGATCATCACGCGTAGAATCACCACGGCCCCCGTACCTGCCGCCCACCACGATCACCATCACCATGCGTGTGCGCCATATATGTATATATACTGTCAAATCATAAAAAAAATATTATTACATTTGAATACAACTAAAAGAGGATAACATACACATACAACTATATTATTAAACATTCGTAAATACTATATTTGAGCACAATAACAAAGAGGATAACATACAGATACAACTAAAAGAATGCAACATAAATAGTAACACCTTTAGTAGATTAATATAAGTTGAAGATAATGATTGCACTACTACAAACTATTACATTTGAATACAACTAAAAGGACACAAAGAGTACATACTCCTAATCGTTTATATCGTCAAAGCCATCAATATCAGAATCGTCATCTTCGAGCAATAGATCTTCACTATCATTGTCATCACCATCTTCGTCGTCCTCAACGATTTCTTCAATTATATCTACCTCCTCAACAACATCGTCTTCACTTTCGACAGTGACAACATCATCCTCTTCTTCACTAGACTCACTAATAATTGTTACATCAGCAGGTGTGACACTAGTAGACTCGACTTGTAAAGGTTCATCATCTGGATGAGGAGTTGTGCCTTGAAAACCATGGGCGCTGGTGGTTATAACAGCATGCCATGGGCTTGCAGGGGTCTTAACACTCCGCGTGTAGTACACCTGTGTTGCTTGACTTGCTTAATATTAACAGTCACCCATCCTGATTTTTTATCTACTTTAACTCCATTCTCAATATCAAACAATGACAATTGAAGCAAACTAATTCTTTATGACCCCAATATTTGAGCACGATAACTTCTAGCAATCGTCCATACCAGTCATCCCAAATGTTATCGTAGCAGCTACCTTTCACCACAACACCAGAATCAGCAGAAACAACTTCCTCAATATCGCAACACTTAAATCTGTAACCGTTGACAATGCAGCATGTATAAGTATCTACAGATCTTTCAGGGCCATCGGCTATAAGCTTTAGCTGTTTGTCAGCTAACTCATCTGTGAGGACCTAATGTACATTAACACAACATATTCTAAAGTTAATTACGCCATAAGAATAAATCTATGATGGTAGATTCATTGAACTTGTAAAGGTTAGACTTACATGATCTTTAAACCATTGCACAAATTCTTCATTTCTCAAATTTTGCAAATCCCCATCCGATATACTCGGATTTGCTTCACGTACTTCAGCATCATATTGACTGCAGCACAGTTATATACTCAATGTATTTGTAAAGGAACTTGACACAATTATACCAGACATATATAGTTATGACTACTTACATAATGTATGGCGCTACTTCATTCATGTTGACAAGTGCATATAATGTGGTAGTTGCATACTCACTATCGGTTAAGAAGCGCCTTTTTGTACCATCGAATGGGCGTACAGGATGACTAAAGGCCGTTTATTCTCCATTTTCCTTGTGCGCAACAGCCTGATTCTGACGTAAGCAATTGTGCTTCGTTTGAACATTCGGCTCAAAGTACAACGAGCAAAAATTAACAAGTTCCTCCATAACATAACTTTCAGCAATTGACCCCTCTACACGGGCTCTATTCTTCACCTTTTGCTTTAGACGTCGCATTTACTTATGTGATATATAGATTAGCAAAAAAGAATGAACATTTTACCGTATTAAAAATATTAATGTCATTACCTCTCAAATGGATACATCCATCTATATTGTACGGGACCGCCAAACTTAGCTTCGTATGGCAAGTGAATAGGCAAATGCTCCATTGAATCAAAAAATGATGGGGGGGAAGATCATTTCTAACTTGCACATTATTTCCACTATCTGCATCTCTATTTTATCTATGTCTTTGACCTGAAGCTCCGTCAATCATAGATCTCTGAAGAAATTAGAAAGCTCTATCAGTGCTTCAACCACACATTTCGGTAACAAGTCGATAAATGCCACAGGGATCAACTTCTGCATGAATACGTGACAATCATGACTTTTGAGACCCTAAAACTTCAACTCTTCGACTTTACAACACCTTGCTATATTTGAAGAATATCCATCTGGGAGCTTCAGTCCACTGATCCAATTACATATCAATATCAACTGTTCCCTGGTCAAAGTATATTCAGCTTTAGGAATTACCGTCTTACTACCCTCCTGATACAGCCACAGATCTTCCTTAATGTTCATTTCTACCAAATCAAGCCTCGACTTGTTGTTGTCCATTGTTCTACCACTAGCATCTATGACTATATAAAAATGTTATCAAATATGTTCTTCTCAGTATGCATCGGATCTATACAATGACGGATGCAGAGTGTAGCCCAATAAAGCAGGTCAAAGAACATGGATCTATGTGTCCAGTTGTGAACCTTGTCGTAACCATAAGCTCGCTCTAATCTGTGATTCTCCCCTGGAGGTGGAAACTTCAAATGACTAATCCAACTCAACACTCGGGGCAATGGGAAAGTAACGTAAGATCTTTCTCGGCACTTCTTTTCCCTTTTTCTTTCACTGTTCACGGTATCTACTTGTACCATAAATATCACATGACCTCTTATCTTTATTGACATCACCGTAATACAACATACAATCATTCTCACAAGCATCAATCTTCTCATACCCTAGATTGAGCCTTTTGACATTTTCTTCACATCATAGTATGACTCCGATAACTTATTGCCTGCAGGTAAGCATTCTTTCACAATGCTTAATAGTTCATTAAAACCTCTCTCGCTACAGTCATGCTCGTTCTTGAAGTGTAAAAACTTAGTCACGGCAGATAAGACGGTGTGCTTTTCGTGCCCGTCAAACAGTGGCGTCGCTGCTTCATGTAATAACTCATAGAAACCCTTAACCCCATCATTCGGTTCTTGCTTTCGACGCTCATCATCATCCCCATCTCAGATTCCACTAGAAGTATGAACCAAGAGCTTCGACTATCATGTTAATACAATCGAAAGGTTTCACACCTCTAGATTCCTGGTTACGATTCATGTTCATCTAACGGTTTCCCATGATAGATCCATGTTGTATAACCCTGCTTGAACCCATACGCAAATAAGTCGCACATGACATCACTCCTTTCCTTCCACACTTCATTCACACACCTCTTACAAGGACATCTAATCTCATCGCCGCTGACTTGCTTAAATGCAAAATTGAGAAACTGTTCAACCCCACTATGGTACTCAGAGCTAAGCCCACTCTTATCTATGGCTACCCTACGTTCCATCCAACTTCGATCAACAGACATCTTGGACAACTATCTGCTATATATATGGAAAGTTAGACAAACACAATCAAGTCTCCAAGTTAATGTATATGCAAGCTTATGAGTTTCATAACTTCATCTCCCACTATAACGGGTCAGGCTTCTATCCCATTCCGGACATGTCGCCTCATCGATGCTTAACAACTTGAACACATCTTTAAATTTTTCAGAAATTTCTAAGAAGACACCTCCCATGGTCTTCAAGTACACGAAATAGACTAACGCATCGTAGTCCAAATATGCACCCGAAGAACGTCAAGAGATATATACTGACCGAAAATTCTAAAAATATAAAGACGTGCTCAAGTCGTTAACACCGACCTAAGTGAGATCGAAACATACAAGAACAGTCCCAAAATGAGGACTATTTGAGATTCACTCCTACTAAGTGAATCTCAAACGGGTTTCTAAGCCTCCTAAACTATATGAAAATATGCACGTATCAAAGTAAGGATTATTTTTGTATAACAAAAAGAATACTAACTTTTTATCAGGTCACAAACTATTATTAAACTTTTTTAAAACTCACCCACACCCCACCCCACCCCACAACAACAATTTATACGTTGCAATATAATTTCTAAGATAGTAATCTTTTTAAAAAATGTATATTTATTTATTTTTTAAAATTAATAAATTGTCAATTTAGGAGTGGTGGAATGCTAATGATAATGGCATGACAAACTTGAGAACAATATGTCACTTTGTAGTACTATTAATACAATAAAAAATTATAAAAAAAGAGGCATATGAAACTCTTTTTTGTTGGTAAAATTAGGATATTGACCAATTTATTAAAAATAATAATAACCACAGTTCAGTCACTAACTCGCATGATTCTCACAAGTCACATTAACAAAAGCAAGAACAAAATAGCCACACAAACCTAAAATGGAAAGAAAAAATATTACAAAGATTGCACATCTATGATTAGTAATATTAAACAAATAGCATATCGTAAGACTGAAATAGCATCATGCGTTTAGCATCATGATGCGTTTAACTGAAATAGCATCATGCGTTTAACAAAATGACATAATATCCTTTAATATAATAATATAATTTCAATACCATGTCACCACCACTAACCTAAACACTAACTATATTTAAGAATAAATATTGAAAAAAATACTTTTAATAAATCTTAAATAAGTAATGATAAAGTAGGGGGTGGGTTAGTTACTTAAATAATACTATATCTTATTCTCTATGTGGCCTCAAGTTTGCATATAAAAATTCCACTTCCCCCATTATGTTGTTTATCCTAACATAACATAAGCAATCATGAAAGCAGCTGTAATGGAATTAAGAAAATTAAACAATGGACTCAAAGTGAAAATCAAACAAATAGCATATCATAAGACTGAAAGAAAAATTGTCGAGATGCAATGGAGTTTGAGTAATTTATACACTGCAATATAATTTTCATGTAAATTAAACTTGCAAACATTTGAAATTGCAATAAGGTCTTGTACACTGCAAACACACTGCAATATTCTGACTTAAAATTTTCATGTAAACTAACAAACATTCTAAATTGTAATACACTGCAATGCAATTGATATTTGGGGAAAATAGAGTGAAATTATAGAGGAAGGGATTATTAGGTTATATTTGGGGGAAAATTGAAATTGGGAAGACATTACCTTGCTCAGTCGAGAGATGACGACGGGAAGAAGAGAGGTGGCAACGGCAAGAGAGAACTAGTGGGCGACGGGAAAGAGCAGTCGGTGATGGCGCGAGGAAAGAGAAGGAGAAAATGAATAGCAGAAATGAAAAAAAATCTAAGTTACCGAAAGTAAATAAAAACCCATTCTCAACGACACTCAATACTGACGGCACATACCGTTGCCTATGTCCTTTTCCCACCGCGCCAAAAAATTCCCACCAAATCTAGGCCTGGGAAGGGTCATTCTCGACCAAGCCTCATTAGCGGCAACGCTATCTGCAAATCGAGAATAAGGTTATTGGCGACGGAGATACTGCCGTCGCTAATGATGTCATCGCCAATGACCTATTTTTTTGTAGTGTACATGATGAGAAAATATGGGATCGAAGCAAAGTCATGATTAATGATATATTTGCTTTCTCTATAGCCTTAGATATTACTTTGATTCCTGACACTGATCCTGAAACCACAAAACATGGAAGAATGTCGAAAAAGAAAAGATTGACCAAAATGGAAAGATGCTATTCAAACTGAGCTACAATCTCTATTGAAAAGAGAAGTATTTGGACCAAGATGGTCCAAACACCGGAGTGTATTCGATTGGAAACAAATGGGTATTTATGCGAAAGTGAAATGAGAAAAATGAAATTGTGAGATACAAAGCCCGACTTGTAGCTCAAGGGTTTTCACAAAACACGGTATTGATTATCGTGATCTGAGACTCTCCAAAGATGCGTAATGGATGGAGTCACTTTTCGCTTTTGATAGGTATGGTAACCATGGAAGGTTTGGAAACACGTCGATGGATGTTGTAACAAAGATACCTATATGGCTCACTTGATAGTGAGATTTATATGAGAATCCTCAAAGGATTGAAAATGGTCAATTGAATCAAAAGGTCCAAATATATATTCAATCAAGTTACAATGCTCATTGTATGGGTTGAAATAGTCTGATGCGTCAGATGTGGTATAATCGACTTAGTGATTATTTAATAAAAGATGGATATATAAATGATCATGTATGTCCATGTATTTTTATTAAGGAATCACAAAGTGGATTTTCCATCATTGCTGTATACGTGGATGATTTGAATTTTGTAGGTACTCCTGAAGAACTCACAAGAACTGCTACTTATTTAAAAGATGAATTTGAAATGAAAGATCTTGGAAAGACAAAATTCTATTTGGGAATACAAGTGGAGCATTTAACATCTAGAATTTTTTTTCATCAATCCACATATGCTGAAAAGATTCTTAGTCATTTTCATATGGATAAAGCTCATCCTTTGACTACCCCGATGGTTGTTCGATCTTTAGAAGTTGATAAAGATCCATTTCGGCCTCTAAAAAGTGGGGAAGAAGTTCTTGGACCTGAAGTTCCATATCTAAGTGCAATGGAAGAAGTTCTTGGACCTGAAGTTCCATACATAAGTGCAATAGGTGCTTTTATGTATCTTACAAACTATACACGACCTGATATTACATTTGCTGTCAACTTGTTAGCAAGATACAATTCTTCTCCAACTAAGAGACATTAGGATGGGATTAAACACATTTTGAGATACCTCCGTGAAAGTATAGATCTTGGGTTATTTTATACAAGAAATTCAATGTCGCAATTGGTTGGATATGCCGATGCAAGATATTTATCAGATCCACACAATGGAAGATCACAAACAGGTTATGTATTTACATATTGTGACACAGCTATATCCTAGAAATTCACAAAGCAAACCATGACAGCTACATCTTCAAATCACTCAGAGATTCTCGCTATACATGAATCAAGCAGAGAGTGTATTTGGTTGAGGTTAATTATTCAGCATATTCAAAAATCATGTGGATTACCATCAATCAAAGACATTCCTACAATTCTGTATGAGGATAACACTGCATGCATTGCTCAACTAAGAGGAGGGTACATCAAGGGAGATAGAACAAAGCACATTTCACCTAAATTCTTCTTCACACATGAGCTACAAAAGAAGGGTGATATAGATGTGCATCAAATACGATCATGTGATAATCTAGTCGACTTATTCACAAAGTCGCTACTAAATGCAATGTTTACAAAACTTCGAAAAAGGATCAAATTATGTCGACTGAAAGACTTATGACAACATTTCATTAAGGAGTAATGAATTCCTTTTGAGGGGAAAACTGTACTCTTTTTTCTTAGTCACAGTTTTTATCCCAATGGGTTTTTCCTGATAAGGTTTTAACGAGGCAGTCAATTAAGTTATTTATGTAAAAGATATGTACTCTTTTTCTCTTCGTTAAGTTTTTCCCACCGGGTTTTCTTAACAAGGTTTTTAATGAGACATAATCTTCTATCGTAGGAAATCAGGGAAAGTGTTATGAATGTGATTGCCTACTGATGAGGGCAACTCTTCCTTCATCTTCTTCTTTTCTCCCGTGAACTCCTTTCCTCACCCGTGACTCTCCCCTTTCCTTTCTTCTCTTCTCCCAGCTTTGCCTATAAAAGGAAATGCTGCTGAATGAAAAGATAGAGATTTTCTCTGAAAGATTTTTCATTCTTTATCTCTTACTTATTCTCTCTAAATTTATGCAATTATAAGAATATCTTTCTACACTTTGCTAAAGTTTTATAACATTATTAATATTATTACAATTATTATTATTTTAATTTCTAAAAGAGTTTAGGAATTAATTTAATATAAGTACTCTCATTTATTCCTAATAGGACTAGGAGGGAAAATTAGTTAAAGGAGTTTAATTAATTATCCCTAATAAGATTAGAGAGCCCATTTAATTAAAATAGTTTAATTAAATAAATAATACCTTCATTTAATTAAATAGGGTTACCTGATATCTTTATAAGAGGAGTCTTATATCATATATCAATAATACGTAATTCCAATTGTTGGAGAGTACACCCCCTTTTTCTATAGAGATAGGAAAAACTAGGGTTTGAGCCAATACACCCTTCTTTTTGAAAATTCTTCTTCCTTAGTGGATCACCTCTAGAGGCCATAAACTTCTGTGGCTAACATTGATCAAAGGAAGGAATCTACCCGGAGATTCAAGGAGATCGCGGAGAAGTTGGAGGTGAACTCGTACCTATGAAAACTCGCATCTACAAGGGTATGATTCCATAACTTCTTGTTCTTCGTTTTAATTAATAATATGCATAAAGGATGATCCGGGTAATTAGTTTGTGAAAATTTTTAAAATCTGATTTTATTTTGCTTTTGCTATTTTTTGCAATTTGATTGCTACTTTGATTTCACAAAACCTTACAATCATTGCTTACTTCTGTGCTAATTGTTTGAATTTATAAAGTAAAAATAAAGTTAATTTAGGAGTGTAAACGACAGCTCCCACTGCTTCCTTCTTCATTTTGGGCCAATAATACCTTTGGCATTGCAACCTACGATATGGGCCTATGTCTGCCAATCCGCAGTTCTCGTCATGCACCTGATGCAAGACTATATTTGTTTCCTGCCTCCCCAAGCATCGTGTTAATACACCATCTGCTTCTTTGTGATACAAGACACGTTTGATGATGTTGTACCTTTATAGCTCCACGATTGGTATTGTTCCTTCCTTTGTTTGCAATTGATGGGAGATGTCTTGTCTCCAATCATCTACCATGTCTTTAGGGAACAAGTCTAGCACCGTGGTTGGGAGGGTTCTCTTCATTACCTTCACATCTAAGTCTTCTTCTTGGACATAGACTCGAGACGCTACGGTTGCTAGTGCATCAGGTTATTTATTTTGTCCTCTTGGCACATATTCAATCACCACCTTTTTGAAATCCTCCATCACCTTTTGTGCTACAGTTCGATATGGCGTGAAGATAGGTTCCTTTACTCCGAATTGGCCTCTTATTTGTTGCACTATAAGGTTTGAATCTCCCTTTACTTTTAAGATGTTTAGCTCCCAATTCTTGAGCCGTCAACAATCCTAGTATAAATGCCTCATATTCTGCTTCATTGTTTGTGCAAGGGAAATCCTATTTGTATGACAAGGCCACTTCCTTTCCTTCTTTGATGGTCAACACCACTCCCGCTCTGCCTTTACCTGCTGCAGATGATTCATCAAAAGTAAAACTCCAGCATTATGGGTCCTCATCCATCAAGTCAATTGCTTCTACTTCTCCAACCGGAAGATCCTCAAAAGGAGGTTCATATTCTCCATTTGGAAATTGAGCTAGCAAGTCTGTCAAAGCTTGACATCGGATCGCCTTCGGTGTCATACACTTGATGTCATATTCTAAAAGAATCATCATCCATCTAGCAGGTCTTACTACTAATGCTGGCCTAGCCAATAGATATCTGACCAAATCAGTTCTTGTTGCAAGCTTCTCTTCGTGCGCTAGAAAATAATGCCGCATTTTCTGCACAATGAACACCAACGCTAGGCAATGCCTCTCCACCTATGAATACCTGGTTTCTGGTCCTCTGATTATTCGGCTAATGTAATACAGATGTTTCTCTTCTCCATCCACCTCCTGTGTGATCAATCCTCCTATAAACTTCTTGGTAGATATGATGTACAACTACAACGACATTCCTCTTTGTGGCACTACCATCGTTTGCATTGAAGCTAAAATTCTTTTTACCTTCTCAAAGGCCTGTTGTTGGTCTTGCCCCCAGTCCCATTCTACCTTTCCTTTTAGCAATTTGCTGAAAGGTTCTGTGACTTCTGCTAGTGCTAGCATGAATCTTCTCATGTAAGAAACTTTCCCTACAAAGCTCTTCAACTTATTTTGAGTTTTTGGTGGGGGCATCTCTGTAATTGCTTTTGCCTTGCTTGGATCCACCTCTAAACCTCTGTTGTGCACCAAGAAGCCCAAGAATTTTACAGCCGTCATTACAAAGGCGTATTTGTTTGGATTCATCCTCAATTTGTACCTTCGGCATCTCTCAAACACTTTCCTTAGGTCCTTCACATGAGTTGCTGCCTTCTTGGATTTCACTACTATGTCGTCCACGTAGTCCTATACTATATCATGAATCATGTCATGAAATATAACATGCATTTCCCTTTAATAATTTGCCCTCGCATTTTTCAACCCGAATGGCATTACTACATAGTAGAAATTCCTAAATGTGGTATGAAAGACCGTCAACTCTGCATCTTCTACGGAAATCTTTATATGATTGTAACCCACAAACCCATCCATGAATGACATTATCTTGTGATTAGCCATTGCATCTACCAAAGTGTCTATGTTAGGTAATGGGTACATATCCTTCGAGCATGCCTTACTCAAATCTTTAAAATCCACAGATATCCATAATTGTCCAATCGATTTCTTTACCGGTACAATGCCGGATAGCAATATTGGATATTGGATTGGCTTGATGAACCCTACTTCCAGCAACTTCTTGATCTATTCTTTTATTTGAGTTTCGACTTCGGGTGCATAGTTACGAGATGCTTGCTTCACTGGCTTCATTCCCGGGCTTATGTTTAGATTGTGCTCTACAAAATCTTTGTCAATTCTGGGCATCTTGTCATAATTCCAAGCAAAGACATCCCTATACTCTCATAATAATTGCACGAGGTCCCCCTTCTAGTTAGCATCCAGCTCCTTGTTAACATAAGTCGGTCTTGGCGTTCCTCCATCTGTTGCCAAATCAACTTCTTCTAATTCATTTTATTGAGGTTTTGGCATATCCTCAAAGCATTCTAGAGCTGGTTCTACCTCCTACTGCACAACTTCTCCTTCTTCATTATTGTTGGAGTGAGGGACACCTCCTGACCCGCTCGGTTCGGACGCTTCCTTGGGCTTTTCACCCTTGCACCGTCACAAGCAAAACACCACATTTTCGTCGGGTTTAACAACCCTCTCCAATTTTGTCTTTTGGCCATCATCTGACTGTGTTATTCGCTTAGCATTTATTATATTTTTGGCATCTTCAGGGTCTGTTGGCCTTTTCTTTTCTCCTCTTCCTTCCTTCTCCAGGTCTACTACCACTGACTTCTTATTTTTGGAACATTCTCTGTGTTTTGAGGTCTTCTTCTTCTCTTTTTCTACAGGCACGAACTTATCTTCTTACACTTTCTCCCAGCTTATTAGTCTTAGGGAATTAGGCTATACAATCTGGTTCTCTCCCTCTTCAGCGACATCATCGAAAAAAGTTACTTCAGTGATGTGTGCATCCTCTGGTCCAAAGGGATTCTGATTTGTTGGTACCTTCACTTCCTTCCCTTTCCAGATAGCTTTCAGGCATTGATGAAAAATCGAGGGTACCACCCCATAGTCATTTTGCCAAGCCTTTCCTAGCAAGACATGATATGCTACATCCACCTCAACAACATGGAACATTATAGGTCATCAAATCTTCCCAACTTGCATATCCACCTTGATGTGTCCGAGGATTCTTGTACTCTGGTTGGCGAGTCCTATAATGTTTGTTTGTTTCTTCACAATTTTCTTCTCTAACAAGCCTAACCGTTTAAACACGGTGTAGGGCATAATATTGATAGACGCTCCATTGTCAATGAACGCCCTCCGCACTTCTATGCCATTGATTACGGATGTCACATACAATAGCCTGTTGTATGGGTATCTTATCTCTCTATCAGCTTTAGAGAAAGATATCTTATTTTCCTCTTCCTCTATTGTCTTCACAAATCCTTTGCTTATGGCCATGCAAGTCTCCTGCGTCTCGGCATCCTTAATGATTGCCTTAGTTGCCTCTATCCTTGCTACCTTGGCCAATCTTATCTGATCGAAAAACTTTCTGAACTTAGCTCCGTTCATCAACGCTGTCACTTTCAGGCCTGGATCACACTCCTCCCTTTTTTCCATCATCATCTCCACTTCCGGGGTTGTACCATGGATAATAGTGTTGCGTGTTTCTTTCCCCTTGTGATTTGGCAGTGGCTTGTCATGAACGCTGCTTTCTTTTCCAAGTTCAATTTTCCCATTTGCCAGCTTCTCATGATATTTCCTCCTCAAGATGTAACAGTCCATAGTGGAGTGTCCCGCGTATTGGTGGTATACACAGAAGTCCGGTCTTCTTTTCATCTCTTCCGTCACTACAAATCTAGGCCTTGGAGGTTTCGCCACCCCATGTTCAACCCATTGTTCGTACAGACCCTTGAATGCCTTATCACTGCATGTGATAGCCTCCAGGACTAACTTTCTTACATATTTATCTCCAGGCCTTCCTCTGCGTCGTTCAAAATTTTTCTCATGCTTCTCCCTCTTACCCCCTTGTGGTTTTAATTGAGAGTCAACCAAATCAACAGTTGTTGTCCTTTTTCCCTTCTATGTAACCGTCGCATGGCTAGTGGGAAATGTTATGATTCCTCCCAAGTCTTTTCCAAAAGACGAGAGGGTCGCAAAGGAATCACAAGCCTTGGTAATGAGGTAGGGCTTGAAGGCGTCTAAGGCACCATTGTTGCATATACTGACCAAGTTATTTTCTTCAATTGGCTCTACACACTTTTGTGCTTGGGCCCTGAACCTATCAATGTAATCTGACAGCTCCTCATTCGGCTTCTGCTTGAATCTGATGAGCTCTACAATGGTTACATGTTTCTGCACATAGAAAAATTTCTTAAAAATTATAATTTTAGATCATCCCAATCATCGACTGATCCCTTATTCAAGTTGTAGTACCAACTGAAGACACTATCCATTAAAGTCATGTTGAATTCCCTCATCAACAAGTTGTAGTTGTTTACTTCGTCATATCCTAGCCACGGAGACATCGACTCTACGAACCTAGAAATGTGTTCCCTGACATTTCCTTTCTCTCTGTTGTATTTTTGAAATTATGGGGGATGTTCGATATATCCTACCGGGTAGGGTTGTCTTCCAATATGTTCCGGTTAAGGTTGAGTAAAGTCTAACTCTGAGTGTCGGGATGCCTGCCTGCGAAGTTGATTGATCACATCGATCATATCATCCTTCGTCACATACTGGCTCGTGGCGTGAACTCTCTAGGGTGTTGCGATGTACTGCTGTATTGGCGGTGTGTATGGTAAAGAAATTAGTTGATTCACACTTGCATCGTGCAAAGCTGGCGCTGGTGGCAGTTACTGGCTCACTCGTTGGACATAGCTTGGGATGGTTAGCATCTGCACTTGTGAAAATATGGGGAGAGCAGTCGGGATGACGTTTGTCTGAGGTTGGCTTACTTCCAATCTGAGTTGTGACATGTCACCACTGTTCTAGGGCTCCAAGTTGATGATTGGAACTGACTGATTTTTCGTCGATGGAGGTACAATCTAGTTCTCTTTGTTTTTGCTGCCATTGTTGTTGTCATCCACAACTGCTTATTCTCCCTGCAAATTGCATGGGAACATGGCCTTGAAAGTGGGAATCTGCATCAACTGCTGGTAGAAATTCCCCATTAACTCTTGCTTCCTCTGCATCTCCAGCATCATGGCCATCATCATCCCTTGTCCTTCTCGTGCTTCCTTCAACGCCTTAAGCATCTCCGGTTGCATAACATTTGTCTGTTCTCTGCTTGCATCCTTGCCTTACCTTCCTGCGCCTGTTTTCCCGACGTTTGTTTGTTATTGATTGGCCATATATGGTGATGTTGAACTTCCTTCTGAAGCATCTTCAATAAGTGGTTGGTTAAGATCCAGTTTTGCGCCTTGGAAAGCTTGATTTGCTTGCCTTGGAACTTGATCCGTTGAGGTAATGCTATTTATTGGTGAAGCTCTTCCTGTAGTTATCCCACTTTGAGTTGTGGACATGCCCTTCATGAATTCTACACCTCCCTAGTAGAGTCGCCAAAGAAATGTGGGAAAGGAAATCAGGCCTTGCTAGTTAGGGTTTCGTGTTGGCCGAGGAGGAGAGAAATCCACGAAGAGCACGAAATTGATTGATTGATTGGACAGGGGAGAAGAACTGGTAGGCAATTATTCTAATGACACGTGGCAGAACTCTCAGAATCTGGAAACCATGTTAGGGTAGCAGGGATTCCAAGAGTCTTCTTGAGTGCTTCGAGTCGAGAGAATGTCCAAGTCTTGAGTGCTTTGAGAGAGAATGTCCAAGTCCCAGGTCACCAAAGAGGTCCCCTCCTTCTTAGAATGGAAGGGGATTTATAGAGTTTCCTGGAACTTAAGTAGTCACATGTCTTCAGGAAAATTCCAGAAATACCCTTTAGTCATTAGAATAATGCCCATATCGCCATGTCCTTCTAGCCACCAATCCAATCCCTCAATCAATTCCCAAAATGAGCCGCCTCCACGAACCTTCTGCCTCGAGACACGTGGATGCTTTTCCCGGGTCTAGCATATTTATTTTGGACTTTTCCATCTTTATTCAATTAGGTTATGTGAACCCTAATTTTCACATTTAATGAGGTCGTGGAACCCTAATTGTGCATTTAATTCAATTAGGTCATGTGAACCCTAATTTGCACTTGGGCCCACATAAAGTAGTAGTATTATGAGGTATAATATGATATGCTAATCGAAAAAACAATCTTAACAATGATAGGTCTTTACAATAAAGAGATTAAATTAGATTGTGTAGCAGTAATCGACGGTACAAGAAAGATCTTAAACTCAAACTCGAGTTATTATTTCAAAGAATGTTATTAGATAATTATTGTTAATTATTTCACATTTATGATTATTGATTCATACTTAGTGCATGTTGCATATGTTCATCCAGTTTTAAAGGCTGATGACCTTCATTACCATAAGGTTCACTTAAATTTGTTAATGTTCATTTTTGACCACCCAACATTATTGGTTCAGTTATTCAATTATTGAAATTCTAATTCATGTTCTTTCACAATCATTATATTGTTGAAAAATTCAAAAGCTTATTCATTTTTTCAATCATGATATATCTTTATTGTATTTAAACTTGCTGGGTAAAATAGTTGCTCACCCTTGCTATATCATGATAACAAATTTCAGATTAAAACGAAGGCTCGAAGAACGACAGTGGCAAAGGCAAATTCCAAGAGTATATTATTATGAATTTAGAATAATTAAGGTATCTGATGCAAATGATATTGTAAACCTTTTAAGTTATTGAAGGTATGTATTAAGTTATGGTTGTAGACCTTGGGTATTTTTGTAGAATCCTTTGAAATAAACAATTTATGTTTATATATTATGCATTAGTTTAGGGGTGCTACACACATGATAGTTTATAGAATGTTTATAAAAATGATCATTGTGACGACCCCAAAATAGGTCCATTCCATCCAACCCATTCTGAGTCGCCAAATACATGGTACAGAAACAACTACAACTTTATTATCACAACAATAAAACTGTGAGTTTAAATACAAATATTATCTTCTGCACAATATTTATACTCAAATAAATCCTCATCACATTTATTGATACATTATTTTACAATAATGGTGAGGACTACTAAACAACTCTCTCTAAACCTTCATTCCATACCCCAACTAGTACTCGCTACATTCTCGCCTCCCTCCCGAGAAGAAAAATGGAACAACAAGGAAAAGGGTGAGCTCAATCTAGCCCAAAAAGAATGTTATGACTAAGATAATATACAACAAATTATCGTTAGTCTCCAACAAGGAAAAATCTGATAGAATACAATAGACAACAAGTTTCTGAGATCAATATTCGCAATGAAATAATAATTCATAGAAGAGTTACGTAGAGAATGAAATCTACTATAATCTATGAATTTAATAAATCCATCATCAATATTTTATCCTCAGAATCAATCAATATTCATCTCAAATCAAATATTCATCTTTGCACTACAGTGCCAAAGATATTCATCAATCGGTCATGTTCATCTCAACACTGCTCATCTTTGCACTAAAGGCCAAAGATATTCATCATCACCATGTTCATTTAAACACTGCTCATCTTCAGACTATGAGCCAAGATATTCTTCAGAAATTATTCATCTTTGCACTACAGCCAAAGATATTCTTCGTAAATCATTCATCTTTTACTACAGCCAAAGATATTCAATAATATCATCATTTAAGACCGAGGATGATGAAAAATATTTTTAAAGAACGAATCCAAAGGAAACAAAATGACAAGGATTAAGGATTAAGGATTCGTACTTTGTTTTATCCATGTCCAACAATACCTCAAAAATAATCATAGTGGTGTAAAATTCAAGAATGATCAAAACATGGATACAATCAAAGCTAGTATCCGTAATAGATATTTTAGACGAAAAAGAAAATTTTCATTTTTCTAGGTGAATAGTGCCGTATTCGTGAATAAGGTCAGATATCGTGAATAAAGTCAGATACGTGAATAGTAATTCAGACACCAAAAGATAGAAATTCCACAAAAAACATCTTCACGCTTCATGAATAGTACTCGTGAATAGAACTCGTGAATAGTAACTCATGAATAGTAACTCGTGAATAGTAACTCATGAATAGTAACCCCGACATGAAAAAGTTCCAAATTTGATAAAAGTTCCAACTAATATTTCAAAGATAATGATATTGAAGAAATAATATCATCCTGAGAAGAAAATAACATCCCTTACTTCAAAGAATCAAGATTTCTAAGGAAAGGTCTCAAGTGATGTTTGAATGAAACTTAGATTGAATAAAGAACACTCAAAGTATCTAAATACTCACAAAATACACTCAATAATATAGAGAGAAAGAGAGAAAACTTTGTTTCGTGTGATTTTCAATTCTAACTTAGCCCTCTTCTATTTATAGGAAAATGTTAGCCCACCAAGGCAGACTTAACTCAAGACCTTGATGGCTTTACCTCGCTACTATTCCCACCCACCACATTTGAAATAAAATTCAGCACATTTCTTCACCAACCACAAGTGGGGCCCACTCAATTCTAGAATTTTCCACCAAAATTAATTATAAACCTAATTTCGAATCCGACACCTCTTAAAATTCACAACAAATCATTCGTGCATTTTTAATTGGTTCAAAATTTGTGGACATATACTCAACTTATGTATGTATAACATACCCAAAAATTACCACAATCCAATGGTGGGATTAAAAATTATAACCCCGCAATATATCTCAAAACCCCGATTTGATTTTTAATACCTCCAATCCGATAAAATACCGATAAAACACCTCAACATTAATTCCTTCATTAATAACCACATAAATAAATCCATCATTTATATTCATATAAAATAAATATTTCCTTATCATATGAATCAATAATTAATTATTCACAAATAATATTACGTAATCACATTTATGACAACCAGTCGCTCCTCAGAAAGAGGGGCTTTCCAATAAGGATCTCTCCTTCTCGGCGCCGCAATTAGGTGACCAAACCTCTCCTTAGATGTAACTTTCTAGACATTGCCAATAATGTTATCTAATAATATTATTCAAATAATATGAATTATTGATCCGATAATGGAAATCATCAGACAAATGACAAATTATCGAACAACAATAATATAAAATATCAACGCAGCAATTATCAATCAATAAAATAAAATATCAATAAGAATTCACCGTGAAAATTATTGAGTAGTGCCTTCTTACGTAAGGATCAATAATTCAACAATCTGCAAATACCGTGCTACCATTGTGCAACCACGCCAGACATCAGTATTTTAACCACCGGGTATTCCAACAAAGCCTTAATTCAGAATAACTACGCCGTTATTTTTAATCAACTTATATTTGTCGCTTTCTTCATCCAATCGCTTTCCAGTTATGGGGCCCACATGGTCAAGCTACTTCGTCGCATTTAATATTCCCCGACAGCATTTAATATTCCACGACCAAACGAATATTCCCCGACAAAGCATTTAATATTCCACGACCAAACGAATATTCCCCACAAAAATGAATATTTTATAACCACTTGCTTATTTTGAAATATTTACGTATTTAACCCTTAACTAACCACATTAATCAAATCTACCCTTACTATTTCAAAATAATAAATAAAGGAAATTCCTTTTATTTAAAAAATTTCGAGGTCTTACAACCTCCCTCCTTATGAAATTTCGTCCTCGAAATTGACGACGACTGTGTGTGTTTCAAAAGGTAAAGATACCTCGCTTTCATTTTTGATTCCAACTCCCGTGATCATTTCTTCAATAGCATGGTTTCTCCACAAAACCTTAACTTGTGGTATAACCTTGGTACATAGGTCATGTTCTTTCCTCTACAAAATCTTGACAGTACCTCCTCGACGTTAAGTCTTCTGGCTATCTCGTCCGGTTTCTAACTCAATGACGTGTTTCGGTCGTCCACATATTTACGTAACATCGATACGTGAAAAACGCTATGAACACGCCATACTTGGTGGTAAAACGAGTCTATAGGCCACGCCCCTATTCGATCGAGAATTTCAAATGGATTAATAAATCGAAGGTTTGAGCTTTCCTCACCTCACCGATTCTCGCTTTTAAAATAACAACTTCTTGCACCTCCTTCTTCAAATTCATCACCTCGGTAGTAGCTTGATAAAATTTTAACTTTATCGATTAAAGTCGATTATACTCAGATATCATCACGCACTCAGATATCATCACGCTGGGTACCTAGAGTTTTCATCTCCATCTCTATTATTTGTATATTATACTGAAATGAGTCTTTGATAATATCGTACTTGTACTTGTATACGATCTTCTACGCCGCCTACCACGTCGCTTTTCGTGATGGCATGGTCGTAACATGTGTCAAATGAGTCTCCTCTTGAGTTCTTCAAAGCTCTTCCCACATTCCTTGCTCCATTCGAATTTTGTATCTCTACGAGTTAGTCATGCGTTAATGGAATAGCGATTCGAGAATATCCTTCAACGAATCTCCGATAATAACCAACTAAGCCTAGAAAGCTACGATTTCGACATCGACTTAGGTTGCTCTCAACCGCGACTCATATCCCAATCTTGGATAGCACGTCACAATGACACCTATCGATTTACTATCGCATCGAATATGACGCCCCTTATAGAGAGTTCGGCTTAGTGAATTCCACAAAGGAAGTCACAAGATAAAGGCTCAGTACCAAATTTATAGTTGAATTTTTAACTCCTCAAGTTCAATAGGAGCCATTCGATATGAGATTTTAGAAATGAGTTTTATACCGGGGTTCAAAGTCGATACAAAATTAAATATCGCCTCTTTGGGAGTAAGCCAATAAATTCTTCAGAAATACGTCGGAAAAATCAATAACAACAAGAATATTATTCAAATCGACGTGTCTTTATTCAAATCCATAACATGGACTAAGAAAACTTGACATCCGTAATAAACGAATGACTTCATGGCTTGATATGAAAATGTTTGACTACAATGGTTTGATTGCTTGAATTGAATAACAAAGTTGCTTAGGAATATGAAAACTAACAACCTTACAAAAGCAATCAATTTGGCATGATGAGTATAACCTTAAAATCACATCAAAAGCAAATATCTCTATAGAAATAAGGTTAACAGTAATGTGATAGTGCCAACTGAATCAAGCAAGATTTCTAAACAACGGATGTAATGAAAGTTTCTCCTAACGAGTCTCCATAAATAGGTTAAAGTCTAATTTCTCCGTAGTCAAGTTCAAACGCTGAGCGCAAGCAAGAGAGATAAAAGAATGGGTAGAACCCAGATTCTAGTAAGGTATGAACTTCGCAAGAATTTATAATTAACTAACCCGTGCTAACTTCGTCGTTCCTCGATTTTTGACCGGCCACGACAAACGCTCTTCCGTGAATCGCCGACTTTGACTTTTTTGGGACATCCTTTTGAGTTACCATTCACCGCCGGATCGGTTTCGATATCGCATAATCTCGAAGCGATATGTCCTTCTTTTCCACAATTATAGCATACCTTAAACTGCTAGGGCG
Organism: Panax quinquefolius; assembly: GCA_020205615.1. Lineage (NCBI taxonomy): Eukaryota > Viridiplantae > Streptophyta > Magnoliopsida > Apiales > Araliaceae > Panax > Panax quinquefolius. The sequence continues at coordinate 98,256,025 of CM035154.1, read as the reverse complement.
CTTAATGATATGTCCCTCTTTCCCCATTTGTAACATACGACCAATGGTCTTTCTCCTCCTTGGAACCAGTTACATCAAGGCGCCGACGCCTTCACATGGTCGTTGTTGAATCTCCTCTTTTAAAATCTCCTCCCGACTCGCTTCTATTTTCATGGCCACGATTACCACCAGAGTGGTTACCGCTTTTGTCCGTATTCTTCTTTCTCCACCGGGTTATCGTTATTCGATGATCGCTATCTTCTTGAGATGATCCTCGCTTATGGTCCCTCGGTGAACGTATTTCGTTATCTCGCTTCTAACAACCGAGCCTGCTTTACAACATCTGAATAGAGAGAAAATTTATGAGAAATGAGATATCGACGTATGTCGGGTTTCAAACCTCTCGTAAACATCCGCGTCATAATTCCTCATTCTCCACCAAATGAGGTGCAAACCGATAACTCCGCGAACTTCGCCTCGTCACCGGGACAATTATGTTATTCGCTTCTAGTCTAATAAACTCCACTTCCTTCATATGACGAATACTTTCAGGAAGTACTTGTCATTGAACTGCTTCAAACGCTCTCCCACGACATGCTAAGTGCGGTACCGGATGGGTACGCTTCACGATTCCCACCAAGAATCTCCTTTCGCTACGGAACATAAAGGTAGCGAATGGAACCTTCTCGCTCCTCCGCATCCCAAGACATCGAATATTTTGGTAATTTGTTTGACCCATGTTTCCGCTTATGATCGGATCAAAGCTTTCCCTTAAATTCGGTGGTCCCAACTCTTTGAACTTCTTGGTCGTGACCACCCGTGAATTGATATCATCTCCTCCTCAGATTTTGAACACGAGTCTCCTCGTCTGATTTTTGCATGAACTGCAAAAAGCTTCTAAACATCCCCTCGCTCATCATCGCTTCAAAGGTGTTATTCACAGAGGTACGTTGCCACTGTTGCGTTGCGCTCTCCTCGTTATTAAGTACATGCATCTCCACGGTCTCATTTACTCCACTATTAATATTCTCAATGACATTCTCAAATCTTTGTCATAAAATAAGGGTTAATTAAGGAAATCAATATATCACATAATATCCCTATATACCGACCAACTAACAAATAAGCTTAGGTAGACACACTAGCAAGGATTTACTCGCCTCTCCCCCTAGTTTTATTCCCCGATCTCCGCCAGAGATCATATCCCTAAGCTCGATACCAACCGCGACTCGACACCCACTTGTGTCAAGACCTCACATTGATACCTATCGCTTTGCCACCGCAGAATCTGGCGTCCCTACGGAGAGTAGTCCGCTTCGCATCCCCCATCAACAGAAGTCACCAAATGAGAGGCTCGGGGCTCTTTACTTATAGCTCGATACCAACCGTGATGACCCCAAAATAGGTCCATTCCATCCAACCCATTCTCGAGTCGCCAAATACACATGTATGTAAACAACTACAACTTTATTATCACAACAATAAAATCAGAGTTTAAATACAAATATTATCTTCTAGACAATATTTATACTCAAATAAATCCTCATCACATTTATTGATACATTATTTTACAATAATGGTGAGGACTACTAAACAACTCTCTCTAGAACCTTCATTCCATACCCCGACTAGTACTGCTACATTCTCGCCTCCCGAGAAGAAAAATGGAACAACAAGGAAAAGGGTGAGCTCAACTAGCCCAAGAAGAATGTTATGACTAAGATAATATACAACAAATTATCGTTAGTCTCCAACAGGAAAAAATCGATAGAATACAATAGACAACAAGTTTCGAGATCAATATTCGCAATGAAATAATAATTCATAGAAGAGTTACGTAGAGAATGAAATCTACTATAATCTATGAATTTAATACCATCATCAATATTTTTATCCTCAGAACATCAATCAATATTCATCTCAAATCAAATATTCATCTTTTGCACTACAGCCAAAGATATTCATCACTCGGTCATGTTCATCTCAACACTGCTCATCTTTTTTTACTAAAGGCCAAAGATATTCATCACCAACATGTTCATTTAAACACCTGCTCATCTTTGCACTACAGGCCAAAGATATTCTTCAAAAATTATTCATCTTTGCACTACAGGCCAAAGATATTCTTCAGAAATCATTCATCTTTGCACTACAGCCCAAAGATATTCAATAATATCATCATTTAAGACCGAGGATGATGAAAAATATTTTTAAAGAACGAATCCAAAGGAAACAAAATGACAAGGATTAAGGATTAAGGATTCAGACTTTGTTTTATCCATGTCCAACAATACCTCAAAAATAATCATAAGTGGTGTAAAATTCAAGAATGATCAAAACATGGATACAATCAAAGCTAGTATCCGTAATAGATATTTTAGACGAAAAAGAAAATTTTCATTTTTCTATGAATAGTCTTATAGATTCGTGAATAGTGTCGAGATATGTGAATAGTCTTCAGATACGTGAATAGTAATTCTACACCAAAAGATAGAAATTCCACAAAAAACATCTTCACGCTTCATGAATAGTACTCGTGAATAAGAATCGTGAATAGTAACTCATGAATAGTAACTCGTGAATAAGAAATCATGAATAGTAACCCCGACATGAAAAAGTTCCAAATTTGATAAAAGTTCCAACCAATATTTCAAAGATAATGATATCAAGAAATAATATCATCTCGAGAAGAAAATAACATCCCTTACTTCAAAGAATCAAGATTTCTAGGAAAGGCTCAAGTGATGTTTGAATGAAACTTGTCAGACCAATAAAGAACACTCAAAGTATCTAAATACTCACAAAATACACTCAATAATATAGAGAGAGAAGAGAGAAACTTTGTTTCGTGTGATTTTCAATTCTAACTTAGCCTCTATTTATAGGAAAATGTTAGCCCTACCAAGCGCATTTTAAACTCGCAACTGATGGCTTTACTCGCTACTATTCCCACCCACCACATTTGAAATAAAATTCAGCACATTTCTTCACCAACCACAAGTGGGGCCCACTCAATTCTAGAATTTTCCACCAAAATTAATTATAAACCCAATTTCAAATCCGACACCTCTTAAAATTCACAACAAATCATTCGTGCATTTTTAATTCGCTCAAAATTTGTGGACATATACTCAACTTATGTATGTATAACATACCCAAAAATTACCACAATCCAATGGCTTGATTAAAAATTATAACCCCATAATATATCTCAAAACCCCGATTTGATTTTTAATACCTCCAATCCGATAAAATACCGATAAAACACCTCAACATTAATTCCTTCATTAATAACCACATAAATAAATCCATCATTTATATTCATATAAAATAAATATTTCCTTATCATATGAATCAATAATTAATTATTCACAAATAATATTACGTAATCACATTTATGACAACCAGTCGCTCCTCAGAAAGAGGGGCTTCCAATAAGGATCTCTCCTTCATCGGGCGCAATTAATTAGTGACCAAACCTCTCCTTAGATGTAACTTTCTAGACATTGCCAATAATGTTATCTAATAATATTATTCAAATAATATGAATTATTGATCCGATAATGGGAAATATCAGACAAAGACAATTATTGAACAACAATAATAATATAAAATATCAACGCAGCAATTATCAATCAATAAAATAAAATATCAAATAAGAATTCACTGTGAAAATTATCGAGTAGTGCCTTCTTACGTAAGGATCAATAATTCAACAATACTGCATGTAATACCGCAGCAATGCTACTTTGCAACCACGCCAGACATCGTATTTTAACCACCGGGTATTCCAACAGCCTTTAATTCAGTAATAACTACGCCGTTATTTTTTAATCAACTTATATTTGTCGCTTTCTTCATCCAATCGCTTTCCGTTATGGGGCCCACATATTATGGGCATACTTGTCGTATTTAATATTCCCTCGACAATACATTTAATATTCCACGCGACCAAACGAATATTCCCGACAAAGCATTTAATATTCCACGCCAAAACGAATATTCCCTAACAAAATGAATATTTTATAACCACTTGCTTATTTTGAAATATTTGCGTATTTAACCCTTAACTAACCACATTAATCAAATCTACCCTTACTATTTCAAAATAATAAATAAAGGAAATTCCTTTTTATTTAAAAAATTTCGAGGTCTTACAACCTCCCCTCCTTATGAAATTTCGTCCTCGAAATTGACGACGACGATTCTGGTGTTTCAAAAGGTAAAGATACCTCGCTTTCATTTTTGATTCCAACTCCCAGATCATTTCTTCAATAGCATGGTTTCTCCACAAAACCTTAACTTGTGGTATAACCTTGGTACATAGGTCATGTTCTTTCCTCTACAAAATCTTGACAGGTACCTCCTCGTACGTTAAGTCTTCTGCTATCTCGTCCGGCTTCTAACTCAATGACGTGTTTCGGTCGTCCATATTTACGTAACATCGACACGTGAAAAACGCATGAACACGCGCACATACTTGGTGGTAAAAGCGAGTCTATAGGCCACAGCCCTATTCGATCGAGAATTTCAAATGGATTAATAAATCGAAGGTTCGAGCTTTCCTCACCTCACCGATTCTCGCTTTTAAAATAACAACTTCTTGCACCTCCTTCTTCAAATTCATCACCCGGTGTGTAGCTTGAAATGACTTTAACTTTATCGATTAAAGTCGATTATACTCAGATATCATCACGTGCTACAGATATCATCACGCGGGTACCTAGAGTTTTCATCTCCATCTCTATTATTTGTATATTATACGAAATGAGTCTTTGACAATATCGTACTTGTACTTGTATACGATCTTCTACGTCAGCTACCACGTTCGCTTTTCCAGGATGGCATGGTCAGAACATGTGCTGAAATGAGTCTCCTCTTGAGTTCTTCAAAGCTCTTCCCACATTCCTTGCTCCATTCGAATTTTGTATCTCTACGAGTTAGTCACGTTAAATGGAATAGCGATTCGAGAATATCCTTCAACGAATCTCCGATAATAACCAACTAAGCCTAGAAAGCTACGTATTTCGATTAATGACTTAGGTTGCTCTCAACTCGTGACTCATATCCCAATCTTGATAAGACGTCACAATGACACCTATCGATTTACTATCGCATCTAATATGACGTCCCTTATAGAGAGTCCGGCTTAGGTGAATTCCACAAAGGAAGTCACAAGATAAAGGCTCAGTACCAAATTCTATAGTTGAATTTTTAACTCCACAAGTTCAATAGAGCCATTCGATATGAGATTTTAGAAATGAGTTTTATAACGGGGTTCAAAGTCGATACAAAATTAAATATCGGTCTTTGGGAGTAAGCCAATAAATTCTTCAGAAAATACGTCGGAAAATCAATAACAACAAGAATATTATTCAAATCGACGTGTCTTTATTCAAATCCATAACATGGACTAAGAAAACTTGACATCCGTAATAAACGAATGACTTCATGGCTTGATATGAAAATGTTTGACTACAATGGTTTGATTGCTTGAATTGAATAACAAAGTTGCTTAGGAATATGAAAACTAACAACCTTACAAAAGCAATCAATTTGGCATGATGAGTAGTTAACCTTAAAATCACATCAAAAGCAAATATCTCTATAGAAATAAGGTTAACAGTAATGTGATAGTGCCAACTGAAATCAAGCAAGATTTCTAAACAACGGATGTAATGAAAGTTTCTCCCAACGAGTCTCCATAAATAGGTTAAAGTCTAATTTCTCCGTAGTCAAGTTCAAACGCTGAGCGCAAAGCAAGAGAGATAAAAGAATGGGTAGAACCCCAGATTCTAGTAAGGTATGAACTTCGCAAGAATTTATAATTAACTAACCTGTGCTAACTTCGTTCGGGTTCCTCGCATTTTTGACCGGCCACGACAAACGCTCTTCCGAATCGCTGACTTTGACTTTTTGGGACATCCTTTTGAGTTACCATTCCTCACTGGATCTGGTTTCGATATCGCATAATCTCGGCGATATGTCCTTCTTTTCCACAATTATAGCATACCTTAAACTGTTGTGGGCGCTTTAATGATATGTCCCTCTTTCCCAAGATTTGTAACATACGACCAATGGTCTTTCTCCTCCCTTGGAACCAAGCCACATCTGCGCCGACGCCTTCACATGGTCGTTGTTGAATCTCCTCTTTTAAAATCTCCTCCCGACTCGCTTCTATTTTCATGGCCACGATTACCACCGAGTGGTTACCGCTTTGTCCGTATTCTTCTTTCTCCACCGGTTATCGTTATTCGATGGATCTTTATCTTGGTATGATCCTCGTTTATGGTCCCTCGGTTGAACGTATCGTTATCTCGCTCTAACAATCGAGCCCTCGCTTACACAACATCTGAATAGAGAGAAAATTTATGAGAAATGAGATATCGACGTATGCCGGTTTCAAACCTCTCGTAAACATCCGCGTCATACGCTCCTCATTCTCCACCAAATGAGGTGCAAACTCGATAACTCCGCGAACTTCGCCTCGTCTTTGGGACACCGCTATGTTATTCTCGCTTCTAGTCTAATAAACTCCACTTCCTTCATATGACGAATACTTTCGGTGGAAGTACTTGTCATTGAACTGCTTCAAACGTCTCCCACGACACGCTAAGGTGCATGATGGATACGCTTCACGATTCCCCACCAAGAATCGCCTCGCCACTAACATAAAGGTAGCGAATGGAACCTTCGCTCCTCCTCCGCATCCCAAGACATCGAATATTTTGGTAATTTGTTTGACCCATGTTTCCGCTTATGATCGGATCGAAGCTTTCCCTTAAATTCGTGGTCCCAACTCTTTGAACTTCTTGGCAGTGACCACCCGTGAATTGATATCATCTCCTCAGTATTTTGAACACGAAGTCTCCTCGTCCGATTTTGCATGAACTGCAAAAGCTTCTAAACATCCCCTTCGCTCATCATCTCTCCATGGTGTTATTCACAGGAGGTACGTTGCCACTGTTGCACGCTCTCCTCGTTATTAAAGTCTGAGCATCTCCACTGGGTCTCATTTATTTACTCCACTATTAATATTCTCAAATGACATTCTCAAATACCGCCATAAAATAAGGGTTAATTAAGGAAATCAATATATCACATAATATCCCTATATACCTTGACCAACTAACAAATAAGCTTAGGTAGGACACACTAGCGAAGGATTTACTCGCCTCCCCTCCTAGTTTTATTCCCCGATCTCCGCCAGAGATCATATCCCTAAGCTCGATACCAACCGTGACTCGGACACCCACTTGTGTCAAGACTCACATTGATACCTATCGGTTTGCCACCGCAGAATCTGCGTCCCCCTACGGAGAGAGTCCGGCTTTGCATCCCCCATCAACAGAAGTCACCAAATGAGAGGCTCGGGGCTCTTTACTTATAGCTCGATACTAACCGTGATGATGACCCCAAAATAGGTCCATTCCATCCAACCCATTCTCGAGTCGCCAAATACACGGTACGTAAACAACTACAACTTTATTATCACAACAATAAAATCGTGAGTTTAAATACAAATATTATCTTCTAGACAATATTTATACTCAAATAAATCCTCATCACATTTATTGATACATTATTTTACAATAATGGTGAGGACTACTAAACAACTCTCTCTAGAACCTTCATTCCATACCCCGACTAGTACTTTCGCTACATTCTCGCCTCCCGAGAGAAGAAAAATGGAACAACAAGGAAAAGGGTGAGCTCAACTAGCCCAAGAAAGAATGTTATGACTAAGATAATATACAACAAATTATCGTTAGTCTCCAACAGGAAAAAAATGATAGAATACAATAGACAACAAGTTTCGAGATCAATATTCGCAGCATGAAATAATAATTCATAGAAGAGTTACGTAGAGAATGAAATCTACTATAATCTATGAATTTAATAATTCATCATCAATATTTTATCCTCAGAACATCAATCAATATTCATCTCAAATCAAATATTCATCTTTGCACTACAGTGCCAAAGATATTCATCGATCGGTCATGTTCATCTCAACACTGCTCATCTTTTTACTAAAGGCCAAAGATATTCATCACCACCATGTTCATTTAAACACTGCTCATCTTTGCACTACAGTGCCAAAGATATTCTTCAAAATTATTCATCTTTGCACTACAGTGCCAAAGATATTCTTCAGAAATCATTCATCTTTGCTCTACAGCCAAAGATATTCAATAATATCATCATTTAAGACCGAGGATGATGAAAATATTTTTAAAGAACGAATCCAAAGAAACAAAATGACAAGGATTAAGGATTAAGGATTCGTACTTTGTTTTTATCCATGTCCAACAATACCTCAAAAATAATCATAGTGGTGTAAAATTCAAGAATGATCAAAACATGGATACAATCAAAGCTAGTATCCGTATAGATATTTTAGACGAAAAAGAAAAATTTTCATTTTTTCGGTGAATAGTGCCGTATTCGTGAATAAAGGTCAGATACGTGAATAAAGGCCGAGATACGTGAATAGTAATTCGACACCAAAAGATAGAAATTCCACAAAAACATCTTCACGCTTCATGAATAGTACTGTGAATAGTAACTCGTGAATAAGAACTCATGAATAGTAACCCCGGCATGAAAAAGTTCCAAATTTGATAAAAAGTTCCAACCAATATTTCAAAGATAATGATATCAAGAAATAATATCATCCGAGAAGAAAATAACATCCCTTACTTCAAAGAATCAAGATTTCTAAGGAAAGGCTGGAAGTGATGCCGAATGAAACTTGTAATCTTGAAGAACACTCAAAGTATCTAAATACTCACAAAATACACTCAATAATATAGAGAGAGAAGAGAGAAACTTTGTTTCGGTGTGATTTTCAATTCTAACTTAGCCTCTATTTATAGGAAAATGTTAGCCGTAACAAGCAGACTTAACTCGCAACCTCGATGGCTTTACCTCGCTACTATTCCCACCACCACATTTGAAATAAAATTCAGCACATTTCTTCACCAACCACAAGTGGGGCCCACTCAATTCTAGAATTTTCCACCAAAATCAATTATAAACCTAATTTCCGAATCCGACACCTCTTAAAATTCACAACAAATCATTCGTGCATTTTTAACGGTTCAAAATTTGTGGACATATACTCAACTTATGTATGTATAACATACCCAAAAATTACCACAATCCAACTATTTGATTAAAAATTATAACCCCGTAATATATCTCAAAACCCCGATTTGATTTTTAATACCTCCAATCCGATAAAATACCGATAAAACACCTCAACATTAATTCCTTCATTAATAACCACATAAATAAATCCATCATTTATATTCATATAAAATAAATATTTCCTTATCATATGAATCAATAATTAATTATTCACAAATAATATTACGTAATCACATTTATGACAACCAGTCGCTTTCTGTGAAAGAGGGGGCTTTCAATAAGGATCTCTCCTTTCTTCGGGCGCCGCAATTAGGTGACCAAACCTCTCCTTGCATGTAACTTTCTAGACATTGCCAATAATGTTATCTAATAATATTATTCAAATAATATGAATTATTGATCCGATAATGGGAAATCTCAGTGCGGTGACAATTATTGA